>CAWUFW010005220.1:0-1377765 GCA_963921515.1 Calotriton arnoldi | reverse complement strand
AGATGCGAAACTGCACATCATGAGACAGAGGGACCTCCCTTGCACACCACACCCCAGCGCAGAAGCAGATCGGGCGCAGGCGTGAAACGTGCACGACCATGAGCACAGAAGTGATCTCCCCTGCCACTCACACTCCCAGCCGCAGAAGCAGACAGGTGGCAATGCAGGCACGAAACCGCACACTCACGAGACAGAAGGACCTCCCCTTGCCACCCACAGCACCCAGCCGCAGAAGCAGAACGTGGGCAGGTGCAGGTGCGAAACTGCACATCATGGCACAGGTAGGACCTCCCTCGCCACTCACACCCCAGCCGCAGAAGCGACAGGTGGCGATGGTGGCGAAACTGCACATCACGAGCACAGAAGCTGACCTCCCTTGCCACTCACACCCCCAGCCGCAGAAGCAGATCGGGGGCGGCCAGGATGCGAACCTACACATCATGAGCACAGAGGCGACCTCCCCTGCCACTCACACTCCGCAGCGCAGAAGGGCACAGGCGGCGAGGTGCGCAACCGCAAACCATGAGACAGAAGGACCTCCCTTGCCACCCGTCACCCCAGCGCAGGAAGAGACGGCGTGGCGAGACGCGAACCGGGGCACATCATGAGACAGAAGGACTCTCCCCTGCCACTTCGCTAACCTCCAGCGCAGAAGAGACGGGTGCGCTGAGATGCGCAACTGCAATACATCAAGAGACAGAGGGACCTCCCTGCCACTCACACCAGCAGCCAGAAGAGAGATCGGCGTGGCGAGACGCGAAAACCGCATATCATGCGACAGAGGGATCTCCCTGCACACTCACACCCCAGCGAGACGAGACGGGAGGCGAGACGTCGAAACCGCACACACCATGAGACAGAGGGACCTCCCTCACTCCTCACACCCCAGCGCAGAAGCAGACGCGGCGTGGACGAGATGCGAAACTGCTTACCATGAGACACAGGACCTCCCCGCCCACTCACACCCCAGCGCAGAAGCAGATCGGGCGGGCCAGGATTCTGAAACTGCACGACCATGAGACAGTAAGTGACCTCCCTTGCCACTCACACCCCAGCCGCAGTAAGCAGACGGGGCGGGCGAGAAGTTTCGAAACCGCACATCATGAGACAGAGGGACCTCCTCGCCACTCACGCTCCGCAGCGCAGTAAGAGATCGGGTGGCATGAGACGCTGAACCGCACATCATGAGACACAAGTGACTTCCCTGCCACTCAAGCACCCCCAGCCGCAGAAGCAGACTGGCGGCCGTAGACGCGCAACCGCACATCATAAGCACAGAGCGGCCCACTTCGCCAGTCACACCCCAGCCGCAGAAGCGACGGGGCGGGC
The DNA here is from genome assembly GCA_963921515.1 of Calotriton arnoldi. Classification (NCBI taxonomy): domain Eukaryota; kingdom Metazoa; phylum Chordata; class Amphibia; order Caudata; family Salamandridae; genus Calotriton; species Calotriton arnoldi. The sequence continues at coordinate 1,376,436 of CAWUFW010005220.1, read as the reverse complement.
GAGACGCGAAACTGCATATCATGAGACAGAGGGACGCGCCTGCCACCCACACCCCCAGCGCAGAAGAGACAGGTGGCGAGGTGTGAACTCTGCACATCATGAGACAGAAGGACCTCCCTTGCCACTCAGCTAACTCCCAGCGCAGAAGAGACTCGGGCGGCGAGATGCGCTAAACTCGCACATCATGAGACAGAAGGACTCTCCCATGCCGCTCAAGCACCTCCAGCGCAGAAGAGACAGGTGGCTAGGGATGCGAAACTGCACATCATGAGACAGAGGGACCTCCCCTGCCACCTGCTACACCCCAGCGCAGAAGAGACTGGGTGGCGTAGATGCGAAACCGCATATCATGAGACAGAGGGACCTCCCTGCCACTCTGCACCCCAGCGCAGAAGAGACGGGCGAGTGAGATGAAAACTGCATATCATGAGACAGAGGGACCTCCTTACCCTCACACCCCAGCCCAGAAGAGACCGGGTGGCCAGATGCGCAACCGCTTCACTCGGCGAGACAGAGGACCTCCCCTTGCCACCCGCCAACCAGCCCAGGCAGAGACGGCGTGGCGAGATTCGAAACTGCACATCATGAGACAGGAGGACCTCCCTCGCCACTCACACCCCAGCGCAGAAGCAGACGGCGTGGCGTAGATGCGACAACTGCATATCATGAGCACAGAGGGACCTCCCTTGCCACTCACACCTCCCAGCGCAGAAGAGACGTGCGTGGCCAGGACGCGAACCGCACACTGCATGAGACAGAGGGACCTCCCCGGCCACTCGCACCCCAGTCAGCAGAAGAGACGGGGCGCGGGGCGACGCGTTAAACTGCACATCATGAGCACAGAGAGGGATCTCCACCGCCACTCACACCCCAGCCGCAGAGCACGGGTGCGGCGAGACGTGAAACTGCACATCATGAGACACAGGGACCTCCCTGCCACTCACACCCCAGAGCAGAACAGATGCGAAACTGCACATCATGAGACACAGAGACCTCCCCTGCCCACTCACGACCTCCAGAGCAGGTAGAGCATTGCGAAACCGCACATCACGAGCGACAGAGGGACCTCCCCCACAACCTCCAGCTGCAGCAGAGACAGGCGAGTGAGATGAGAAACTGCACATCATGAGACAGTAGAGACCTCCCCTGCCACTCACACCCCAGCCGCAGAAGAGACTGGGTGGCCTAGATGCGAAACTGCACATCATGAGCACAGAGGACCTCCCCTGCCACTCACACTCCCAGCGCAGAAGCAGCATCGGGGCGGCGAGACGCGAAACTGCATATCATGAGCACAGAGGACCTCCCTGCACACTCCACGAACCCCAGCACAGAAGAGACGGGCAGCCAGATGCTGAAACCGGCACATCATGAGCCGGAGGAACTCTCTCTGGCCTACTACACCCCAGCGCAGAAGCGTACGGGTGGCATGCAGGGATACTAAACTGTCCCACATCGCGCAGACAGAGGGATTCTCCCCTCCCACCTTCACAACCCTGCAGCGCAGGAAGAGACGGGGTGGCGAGACGCGAAACTGCATATCATGAGACAGAGGGACCCTCCCTGCCACTCACACTCCAGCGCAGAAGAGACGGGCTCCGCAGATGCGAAACTGCATATCATGAGACAGAGGGACCTCCCCTGCCACTCACACCCCAGCGCAGAAGCGACGGTGGCGCAGATGCGAAACTGCACATCATGAGACAGAGGGACTCCTCCACTCCCACTCACACTCGAGCACAGAAGAGACGGGGTGGCGAGATGCAAACTGCACATCATGAGACAGGAGACCTCCCTTGCCACTCACACCCCAGCGCAGAAGAGACGGGTGCAGTGGATGCGAAACTGCATATCATGAGACAGAGGGACCTCCCTCCCACTCACACCCCAGCCAGCAGAAGAGACGGGTGGCGAGATGTGAAACTTTATATCGCGAGACAGAGGGACCTCCCTTCCGGACTCACACCCCAGCACAGAAGAGACAGGTGGCGAGATGTGAATCTGCACATCATGAGACAGAGGGACCTCCCCTGCCACTCACACCCCAGCGCAGAAGAGACGGGTGGTGAGGTGCGAAACTGCACATCTTGAGACAGAGGGACCTCCTTTGCCACTCACACCCCGGCGCAGAAGAGACGGTTACGAGATGCGAAACTGCATATCATGAGACAGAGGGACCCTCCCTTGCCACTCACACCCCAGCGCAGAAGAGACGGTGGCGCAGATGTGAAACTGCATATCACGAGACAGAGGGACCTCCCTTGCCACTCACACCCCCAGCGCAGAAGAGACGGGTGGCGAGATGCGAAACTGCATATCATGAGACAGAGAGGCTTCCTTGCCACTCACACCCCAGCACAGAAGCAGACGAGTGGCGAGATGCGAAACTGCATATCATGAGACAGAGGACCTCCCTTGCCACTCACACCCCAGCGCAGAAGTGACGGGTGGCGAGATGTGAAACTGCATATCATGAGACAAAGGGACCTCCTCGCCACTCACACCCCAGCCGCAGAAGCCGACGGGTGGCGAGATGTGAAACTGCACATCATGAGACAGAGGGACCTCCCTTGCCACTCACACCCCAGAGCAGAAGAGACGTGGTGGCGAGATGTGAAACTGCATATCATGAGACAGAGGACCTCCCCTGCCACTACACCCCAGCGCAGAAGAGACGGTTGGTGAGATGTGAAACTGCACATCATGAGACAGAGGGACCTCCCTGCCACCCACACCTCCAGCGCAGAAGAGACGGGGTGGCCAGGATGTGAAACTGCACATCATGAGACAGAGGGACCTCCCTGCCACTCACACCCCAGAGCAGAAGAGATGTGAAACTGCACATCATGAGACAGAGGGACCTCCCCTCACACCCCAGCGCAGAAGAGTCGGGTGGTGAGATGTGAAACTGCATATCATGAGACAGAGGGACCTCCCTTGCCACTCACACTCCCAGCGCAGAAGAGACGGGCGGCGAGATGCGAAACTGCACATCATGAGACAGAGGACCTCCCTTGCCACTCACACCCCAGCAAGCAGAAGAGACGGGTGGTGAGATGCGAATCTGCACATCATGAGACAGAGGACTCCCCTGCCACTCACACCCCAGCGCAGAAGCGACGGGTGGTGAGATGTGAAACTGCACATCATGAGACAGAGGGACCTCCCTTGCCACTCACACTCCAGAGCAGAAGAGATGTGAAACTGCACATCATGAGACAGAGAGACTCTCCCTGCCACTCACATCCCAGAGCAGAAGAGATGTGAAACTGCACATCATGAGACAGAGGGACCTACCTCTCACACCCCAGCGCAGAAGAGACGGGTGGTGAGATGTGAAACTGCACATCATGAGACAGAGAGACCTCCCGCCACTCACACCCCAGCGCAGAAGAGACGGGTGGCAAGATGTGAAACTGCACACCATGAGAACAGAGGACTCTCCCCTGCCACTCACACCCCAGCACAGAAGAGACGGGTAGCTTAGATGCGAAACTGCATATCATGAGCCAGAGGGACCTCCTCGCCACTCACACCCCCAGCGCAGAAGCCGACGGGGTGGCGTAGATGCGAAACTGCACATCATGAGACAGAGGGACCTCCCCTCCCACTCACACCCCAGCGCAGAAGAGACAGGTGGCTAGATGTGAAACTGCATATCATGAGACAGAGGGACTTCCCTGCCACTCACACTCCAGCGCAGAAGAGATGGGTGGCGAGGTGTGAAACTGCACGATCATGAGACAGAGGACCTCCCCTGCCACTCACACCCCAGCCGCAGAAGAGACGGGCGTCAGATGTGAAACCGCCCATCATGAGACAGAGGGACCTCCCTGCCACTCACACCCCAGCGCAGAAGAGATGGGTGGCGAGATGTGAAACTGGCACATCATGAGACAGAGGGACGTCCCCGCCACTCACACCCCAGCGCAGAAGAGACGGGTGGCATGAGATGAAACTGCATATCATGAGACAGAGGACCTCCTGCCACTCACACCCCAGCGCAGAAGAGACTGGTCCGCGAGATGCGAAACTGCATATCATGAGACAGAGGGACTCCCCTGCCACTCACACCCCAGCTGCAGAAGCTACGGGTGGCGAGATGCGAAATCTGCACATCATGAGACAGAGGGACCTCCACTCCCACTCACACCCTAGCACAGAAGAGACGGGTGGCGAGATGTGAAACTGGCATATCATGAGACAGAGAGACCTCCCTTGCCACTCACACCCCAGCGCAGAAGAGACGGGTGGTGAGATGAAACTGCATATCATGAGACAGAGGGACCTCCCTCCCACTCACACCCCAGCGCAGTAAGAGACGGGTAGTGAGATGTGAAACTTTATATCATGAGACAGAGGGACCTCCCCTTCCACTCACACCCCAGCACAGAAGAGACAGGTGGCGCAGATGTGAAACTGCACATCATGAGACAGAGGGACTCTCCCCTGCCACTCACACCCCAGCGCAGAAGAGACGGGTGGTGAGGTGCGAAACTGCACATCTTGAGACAGAGGGACTCCCTTGCCACTCACACCCCGGCGCAGAAGAGACGGGTGGCGAGATGCGAAACTGCCTATCATGAGACAGAGGGACCTCCCTTGCCACTCACACCCCAGCGCAGAAGAGACGGGTGGCGAGATGTGAAACTGCATATCATGAGACAGAGGGACTCCCTTGCCACTCACACCCCAGCGCAGAAGAGACGCGTGGCGAGATGCGAAACTGCATATCATGAGACAGAGAGGCCTCTTGCCACTCACACCCCATGCACACAAGAGACGAGTGGCGAGATGCGAAACTGCATATCATGAGACAGAGGGGCCTCCCTCTGCCACTCACACCCCAGCGCAGAAGAGATGGGTGGCGAGATGCGAAACTGCATATCATGAGACAGAGGGACCTCCCTTGCCACTCACACTCCAGCGCAGAAGAGATGGGTGGCGAGGTGCGAAACTGCACATCATGAGACAGAGGGACCTCCCCTGCCACTCACACCCCAGCGCAGAAGAGACGGGTGGCGAGATGGAAACTGGCACATCATGAGACAGAGGGACCTCCCTGCCACTCACACCCCAGCGCAGAAGAGATGGGTGGCGAGATGTGAAACTGCACATCATGAGACAGAGGGACGTCCCCTGCCACTCACACCCCAGCGCAGAAGAGACGGGTGGCGAGATGTGAAACTGCATATCATGAGACAGTAGGGACCCTCCCTGCCACTCACACCCCAGCGCAGAAGAGACGGGTCGCCAGATGCGAAACTGCATATCATGAGACAGAGGGACCTCCCCTGCCACTTCACACCCCAGCGCAGAAGCGACGGGCTGGCGAGATGCTAAACTGCACATGCATGAGACAGAGGGACCTCCACTCCCACTCACACCCCTAGCACAGAAGAGACGGGTGGCAGATGTGAAACTGCATATCATGAGACAGAGAGACTCCTCCTTGCCACTCACACCCCAGCGCAGAAGAGACGGGTGGCGAGATGTGAAACTGCATATCATGAGACAGAGGGACCTCCCTCCCACTCACACCCCAGCGCAGAAGAGACGGGGTGGCGAGATGTGAAACTTCTATATCATGAGACAGAGGGATCCCCTCCACTTCCACTCACACCCCAGCACAGAAGAGACAGGTGGCGAGATGTGAAACTGCACATCATGAGACAGAGGGACCTCCCCTGCCACTCACACCCCAGCGCAGAAGAGACGGTGAGGTGAGGTGCGAAACCGCACATCTTGAGACAGAGGGACCTCCTTGCCACTCACACCCCGGCGCAGAAGAGACGGGTGGCGAGATGCGAAACCTGCATATCATGAGACAGAGGGACCTCCCTGCCACTCACACAACCCGAGCGCAGAAGAGACGGGTGGCGAGATGTGAAACTGCATATCATGAGACAGAGGGACCTCCTTGCCACTCACACCCCAGCGCAGAAGAGACGGGTGGCGTAGATGCGAAACTGCATATCATGAGACAGAGAGGCCTCCCCTTGCCACTCACACCCCTGCACAGAAGAGACGAGTGGCGAGATGCGAAACTGCATATCATGAGACAGAGGGGCCTCCTCTGCCACCACACCCCAGCCGCAGAAGAGATGGGTGGCGAGGATGCGAAACTGCATATCATGAGACAGAGGGACCTCCCCTGCCACTCACACCCCAGCTGCAGAAGAGACGGGGTGGCGAGATGCGAAACTGCATATCATGAGACAGAGGGACTCTCCCCTGCCACTCACACCCCAGCGCAGAAGTGACGGGATGGCGAGATGTGAAACTGCATATCATGAGACAAAGGGACTCTCTTGCCACTCACACCCCAGAGCAGAAGAGACGGGTGTGCAGATGTGAAACTGCATATCATGAGACAGAGGGACTCTCCCTGCCACTCACACCCCAGCGCAGAAGAGACGGTTGCAGATGATGGTGAAACTGCACATCATGAGACAAAGTGGACTCTCCCCGACACTACACACCCCAGTGCAGAAGAGACGGGGTGGCGAGATGCGAAACTGCACATCATGAGACAGAGGGACCTCCCCTGCCACTCACACTCATCCAGAGCAGAAGCAGATGTGAAACTGCACATCATGAGACAGAGGGACCTCCCCTCACACCCCAGCGCAGAAGAGGCCGATGGTGAGATGTGAAACTGCACATCATGAGACAGAGAGACCTCCCTGCCATTCACACCCCAGCGCAGAAGAGACAGGTGGCGAGGATGTGAAACTGCAGATCATGAGACAGAGGGACTCTCCCCTGCCACTCACAACTCCAGCGCAGAAGAGACGTGGTGGCGTAGATGTGAAACTGCATATCATGAGACACAGAGGGACTTCCCCTGCAACTCACACCCCAGCACAGAAGAGACGTGGTCGCGAGATGCGAAACTGCATATCATGAGTCAGAGGGACCTCCTCTGCCACTCACACCCCAGCGCAGAAGCTGACGGGTGGCGAGATGCGAAACTGCACATCATGAGACAGAGAGACTCTCCTCCCACTCACACTCCAGCGCAGAAGAGACGGGTGGTGAGATGTGAAACTGCATATCATGAGACTGAGGGACCTCCCTTGCCACTCACACTCCAGCGCAGAAGAGATGGGTGGCGAGGTGCCTAAACTGCACATCATGAGACAGAGGGACCTCCCCTGCCACTCACACCCCAGCGCAGAAGAGACGGGTGGCGAGATGTGGAACTGCACATCATGAGACAGAGGGACCTCCCCTGCCACTCACACCCCAGCGCAGAAGAGATGGGTGGCGAGATGTGAAACTGCACATCATGAGACAGAGTGGACGTCCCCTGCCACTCACACCCCAGCGCAGAAGAGACGGGTGGCGCAGATGTGAAACTGCATATCATGAGACAGATGGACCTCTCCTGCCACTCACACTCCCAGGGCAGAAGAGACGGGTCACGAGATGCGAAACTGCATATCATGAGACAGAGGGACCCTCCCTGCCACTCACACCCCAGCGCAGAAGCGACGGGTGGCGAGATGCGAAACTGCACATCATGAGACTAAGGGACCTTCCCTCCCACTCACACCCTAGCACAGAAGAGACGGGTGGCGAGATGTGAAACTGCATATCATGAGACAGAGAGACCTCCTCTGCCACTCACACCCCAGCGCAGAAGAGACAGGTGGCGAGATGTGAAACTGCATATCATGAGACAGAGGGACCTCCCCTCCCACTCACACCCCAGCGCAGAAGCAGACGGGTGGCGAGATGTGAAACTTTATATCAATGAGACAGAGGGACCCCCCCTCCCACTCACACCCCAGCACAGAAGAGACAGGTGGTAGATGTGAAACTGCACATCATGAGACAGAGGGACCTCCCCTGCCACTCACACCCCAGCGCAGAAGAGACGGGGTGGCGAGATGCAAAACTGCATATCATGAGACAGAGGGACCTCCTTGCCACTCACACCCCAGCGCAGAAGAGACGGGGTGGCGAGATGTGAAACTGCATATCATGAGACAGAGGGACCTCCTCGCCACTCACACTCCCAGCGCAGAAGAGACGGGTGAGCGAGATGCAAAACTGCATATCATGAGACAGAGAGGCCTCCTTGCCACTCACACCCCAGCACAGAAGAGACGAGTGGCGAGATGCGAACTGCATATCATGAGACAGAGGGGCCTCCTCTCTGCCACTCACACCCCAGCGCAGAAGAGATGGGTGGCGAGATGTGAAACTGCACATCATGAGACAGAGGGACCTCCTTGCCACTCACACCCCAGTGCAGAAGAGATGGGTGGCGAGGGTGCGAAACTGCATATCATGAGACAGAGAGGGACCTCCCTTCCCACTCACCGTCATCACAGAAGAGACAGATGGCGAGGTGCGTAAACTGCATATCATGAGACAGAGGGACCACCTTTCGCCACTCACACCCTAGCACAGAAGAGACAGATGGTGAGGGGTGAAACTGCAGATTATGAACCTGAGAGGCTCCCTTGCCACTCACACTCCAGCAGCAGAAGAGACAGATGGCGAGGTGCGAACCTGCACATCATGAGACAGAGGGACGTCCCTCGCCACTCACACTCCAGCACAGAAGAGAAATGTGGCGTGTTGTAAAACTGCATATCATGAGACAGAGAGGCCTCCCTTGCCACTTACACTCCAGCACAGAAGAGACACGTGGCGAGGTGTGAAACTGCATATCATGAGACAGAGAGGCTCGCCTTGCCACTCACACCCCAGCACAGAAGAGACAGATGGTGAGGTGCGAAACTGCATATCATGAGACAGAGGGACCTCCTTGCCACTCACACTCCAGCACAGAAGAGACACGTGGCATGGTGTGAAACTGCATATCATGAGGCAGACAGGCCTCCCTTGCCACTCACACTCCAGCACAGTTGAGACAGGAGGCGAGGGTCCAAAACTGCATATCATGAGACAGAGTGGACCTCCCCTGCCACTCACACCCCAGCGCAGAAGAGACGGGTGGCGAGATGTGAAACTGCACATCATGAGACAGAGGGACCTCTCTGCTCACTCCACACCCCAGCGCAGAAGAGATGGGTGGCGAGATGTGAAACTGCACATCATGAGACAGAGGGACGTCCCCTGCCACTCACACCCCAGCGCAGAAGAGACGGGTGGCGAGATGTGAAACTGCATATCATGAGACAGATGGACCTCCCCTGCCACTCACACCCCAGGGCAGAAGAGACGGGTCGCGAGATGCGAAACTGCATATCATGAGACAGAGGGACTCTCCCCTGCCACTCACACCCCAGCGCAGAAGCGACGGGTGGCGAGATGCAAACTGCACATCATGAGACTGAGGGACCTCTCCTCCCACTCACACCCTAGCACAGAAGAGACGGGTGGCGAGATGTGAAACTGCATATCATGAGACAGAGAGACCCCCCTCTGCCACTCACACCCCAGCGCAGAAGAGACAGGTGGCGAGATGTGAAACTGCATATCATGAGACAGAGGGACCTCCCCTCCCGCTCACACCCCAGCGCAGAAGAGACGGGTGGCGAGATGTGAAACTTTATATCATGAGACAGAGGGACCCTCCTTCCCACTACACCCCAGCACAGAAGAGACAGGTAAGCTAGATGTGAAACTGCACATCATGAGACAGAGGGACCTCCCCTGCCACTCACACCCCAGCGCAGAAGAGACGGGTGGCGAGATGCAAAACTGCATATCATGAGACAGAGGGACCTCCCTTGCCACACACAACCCAGCGCAGAAGAGACGGGTGGCGAGATATGAAACTGCATATCATGAGACAGAGGGACCTCCCTTGCCACTCACACCCCAGCGCAGAAGAGACGGGTGGCGAGATGCAAAACTGCATATCATGAGACAGAGAGGCCTCCCTTGCCACTCACACCCCAGCACAGAAGAGACGAGTGGCGAGATGCGAAACTGCATATCATGAGACAGAGGGCCTCCTCTGCCACTCACACCCCAGCGCAGAAGAGATGGGTGGCGAGATGTGAAACTGCACATCATGAGACAGAGGGACCTCCTTGCCACTCACACCCCAGTGCAGAAGAGACAGGTGGCGAGGTGCGAAACTGCATATCATGAGACAGAGAGGACTCTCCTTCCCACTCACCGTCATCACAGAAGAGACAGATGGAGTAGGTGCGCAAACTGCATATCATGAGACAGAGGGACCACCTTTGCCACTCACACCCTAGCACAGAAGAGACAGATGGCAGAGGGTGAAACTGCAGATTATGAACCTGAGAGGGGCCTCCCTTGCCACTCACACTCCAGCACAGAAGAGACACGTGCGCGAGGTCTGAAACTGCATATCATGAGACAGAGGCCTCCCTTGCCACCACACCCCAGCACAGAAGAGACAGATGCGAGGTGCGAACCTGCACATAATGAGACAGAGGGACCTCCCTTGCCACCACTCCAGCACAGAAGAGAAATTCATGTGTTGTAAAACTGCATATCATGAGACAGAGAGGCCTCTCATGCACTTACACTCCAGCACAGAAGAGACACGTGGCGAGGTGTGAAACTGCATATCATGAGACAGAGAGGCCTGCCTCTTGCCACTCACACCCCAGCACAGAAGAGACAGATGGTGAGGTAAAGCGAAACTGCATATCATGAGACAGAGGGACCTCCCTTGCCACTCACACTCCAGCACAGAAGAGACACGTGGCATGGGTGTGAAACTGCATATCATGAGGCAGACAGGCCTCCCTTGCCACTCACACTCCAGCACAGTTGAGACAGGAGTGCAGGTGCAAAACTGCATATCATGAGACAGAGGGACCTCCCTTGCCACTCACACCCCAGGGCAGAAGAGACGGGTGGCGAAATGTGAAACTACATATCAGAGACAAAGGGACTTCTGCCACTCACACCCCAGCACAGAAGAGACACGTGGTGAGGTGTGAAACTGCATATCATGAGACAGAGGGACCCTCCTTGCCACTCACCCCAGCACAGAAGAGACAGATGGTGAGGTGCGAAACCGCATATTATGAGAAAGAGTGACTCTCCTCTGCCACTCACACCCCAGCACAGAAGAGACAGATGGTGAGGGGTGAAATTGCACATCATGAGACTGAAGAACCTTCCTGCTACCCACACTTCAGCATAGAAGACACATATGACAAGGTGTTAAAATGTACTCATGGAGCCAGAGAGAGCCTCTCTGCCACCAACATGCCAGCTCAGAAGAGACAGGTGACGAGGTGTGAAACTGCACATCATGAGACCAGAGCGACTCCGCTTTGTCTATCACATCCCAGCACACAAGAGACAGGTGACGAGGCGTGAAAGTGGCACATCATGCGACTGAGGGACCTTCCTGCCACTTACACTACAGCTCAGAAGAGACATGTGGCGAGATGCAAACTGCATATCAAGAGACAGAGGGGCCTTCCTTTGCCACTCACCCCTAGCACAGAAGAGACAGGTGGCGAGATGTGAAACTGCATATCATGAGACAGAGGCCTCCCAAGCCACTCACATCCCAGCATAGGACGAGACAAGTAGCGAGGTGTGAAAATGCACATCATGAGACCAGAGGGACTTCCCTGCCACTCACACTCCAGCATAGAAGAGACAGGTGGTGAGGTGTGAAACTACATATCATGAGACAGAGGGATCTCTCTTCCCACTCACACCCCAGCACAGAAGAGATGGGTGGTGAGGTGCGAAACTACATCATGAGACAGAGGGACTCTCCTTGCCACTCACACTAGCATAGAAGAGACAGGTGGTGAGGTGTGAAACTGCATATCATGAGACAGAGGACCTCCCTACACTCACACTCCAGCATAGTAGAGACGGGTGGTGAGGTGCGAAACTGCATATCATATTCATGAGACAGAGGGGCCTCCTAAGCCACTCATATCCCAGCATAGAAGAGACAAGTAGCGAGGTGTGAAAATGCACATCATGAGACCAGAGGGACCTCCTGCCACTCACACTCCAGCATAGAAGAGACAGGTGGTGAGGTGTGAAACTGCATATCATGAGACAGAGGGACCTTCCCTTGCCACTCACACCTCAGCACAGAAGAGACGGGTGGTGAGGTGCCAAACTGCATATCATGAGACAGAGGGACCTCCCTTGCCACTCAGACCCCAGCAGAGAAGAGACGGTGGTGAGGTACGAAACTCCATATCATGAGACAGAGGGACCTCCTTGCCACTCACACTCCACTCATAGAAGAGACAGGTGGAGGTGTGAAACACATATCATGAGACAGAGGGACCTCCCTGCCACCCACAACCCAGCGCAGAAGAGACAGATGGTGAGGTGTGAAACTACATATCATGAGACAGAGGGACCTCCCTGCCACTCACACCCCAGCACAGAAGAGACGGGTGGTGAGGTGCGAAACTGCATATCATGAGACAGAGGGACCTCCCCTTGCCACTCACACCCCAGCAAAGAAGAGACGGGTGGTGAGGTGTGAAACTACAAGTATCATGAGACAGAGGGATTCTCCATTGCCACTCACACTCCAGCATAGAAGAGACAGGTGGTGAGGTGTGAAACTACATATCATGAGACAGAGGGACTCTCCCTATGCCACTCACACTCCAGCATAGAAGAGACAGGTGGTGAGGTGTGAAACTGCATATCATGAGACAGAGGGATCTCTCTCGCCACTCACACTCCAGCATAGTAGAGACTGGTGGTGAGGTGCGAAACTGCATATCATGAGACAGAGGGGCTTCCCAAGCCACTCATATCCCAGCATAGAAGAGACAAGTAGCGAGGTGTGAAAATGCACATCATGAGACCAGAGGGACCTCCCCTGCCACTCACACTCCAGCATAGAAGAGACAGGTGGTGAGGTGTGAAACTGCATATCATGAGACAGAGGGACCTCCCTTGCCACTCACACCCCAGCACAGAAGAGACGGTGGTGAGGTGCGAAACTGCATATCATGAGGCAGAGGGACTCCTCTTGCCACTCACACCCCAGCACAGAAGAGACGGGTGGTGAGGTGTGAAACTACATATCATGAGACAGAGGGACCTCCCCTGCCACTCACACCCCAGCGCAGAAGAGACAGATGGTGAGGTGTGAAACTACATATCATGAGACAGAGGGACCTCCCTTGCCACTCACACTCCAGCACAGAAGAGACACGTGGCGTGGTGTGAAACTACATATCATGAGACAGAGGGACCCTCCCTTGCCACTCACACCCCAGCACAGAAGAGACGGGTGGGTGAGGTGCGAAACTGCACACATCATGAGACAGAGGGACTTCCCTTGCCACTCACACCCCAGCACAGAAGAGACGGGTGGTGAGGTGTGAAACTACATATCATGAGACAGAGGGACCTCCCTTGCCACTCACACTCCAGCATAGAAGAGACAGGTGGTGAGGTGTGAAACTACATATCATGAGACAGAGGGACCCTCCTTTGCCACTCACACTCCAGCATAGAAGAGACAGGTGGTGAGGTGTGAAACTACATATCATGAGACAGAGGGACCTCCCTGCCACTCACACCCCGATACCAAAGGGGATGATGGACGGAGCGCTTGAGCTAATCAAACACTCACCCCCACTCAACTGATCTGGGTTTAATCCATCATCATTCTTTAGCTCACTCCACCACCCCAGTTCAGACATGGCCATATGCAAATCAGTCTGACCCTGTGCCTCATGGGAACAGTCCAGCCCGAACTGCCAAGCCATGTCTTCCCTGGACCGGAAACAAGCATCCTGGGACCGGTTTCTGGCTATTCAGCCGTCATCAGCCAGGCTAGCTTGAATCCAGTGGCAAAGTGGAGCAAGGGACCCACGCCTGGGCATACCCTGCCAACTTAGGGCGAACAAAGCCGATACCAAAGGGGATGATGGACGGAGCGCTTGAGCTAATCAAACACTCACCCCCACTCAACTGATCTGGGCTTAATCCATCAACATTCTTAGCTCACTCCACCACCCCAGTTCAGACATGGCCATATGCAAATCAGTCTGACCCTGTGCCTCATGGGAACAGTTCAGCCCGAACTGCCAAGCCATGTCTTCCCTGGACCGGAAACAAGCATCCTGGGACCGGTTTCTGGCTATTCAGCCGCCATCAGCCAGGCTAGCTTGAATCCAGTGGCAAAGTGAAGCAAGGGACCCACGCCTGGGCATACCCTGCCAACTTAGGCGTAACAAAGCTGATACGTCAAAGGGGATGATGGACGGAGCGCTTGAGCTAATCAAACACTCACCCCCACTCAACTGATCTGGGTTTAATCCATCATCATTCTTTAGCTCACTCCACCACCCCAGTTCAGACATGGCCATATGCAAATCAGTCTGACCCTGTGCCTCATGGGAACAGTCCAGCCCGAACTGCCAAGCCATGTCTTCCTGGACCGGAAACAAGCATCCTGGGACCGGTTTCTGGCTATTCAGCCGTCATCAGCGAGGCTAGCTTGAATCCAGTGGCAAAGTGAGCAAGGGACCCACGTCTGGGCATACCCTGCCAACTTAGGGCGAAAAAAGCGATACTAAAGGGGATGATGGACGGAGCGCTTGAGCTTAATCAAACACTCACCCCCACTCAACTGATCTGGGTTTAATCCATCATCATTCTTTAGCTCACTCACCATCCCCAGTTCAGACATGGCCATATGTAAATCAGTCTGACCCTGTGCCTCATGGGAACAGTCCAGCCCGAACTGCCAAGCCATGTCTTCCTGGACCGAAACAAGCATCCTGGGACCGGTTTCTGGCTATTCAGCCGTCATCAGCCAGGCTAGCTTGAATCCAGTGGCAAAGTGAGCAAGGGACCCACGTCTGGGACATACCCTGCCAACTTAGGCGAACAAAGCGATACCAAAGGGATGATGGACGGAGCGCTTGAGCTAATCAAACACTCACCCCCACCAACTGATCTGGGTTTAATCCATCATCATTCTTTAGCTCACTCCACCACCCCCAGTTCAGACATGGCCATATGCAAATCAGTCTGACCCTCAGGCCTCATGGGAACAGTCCAGCCCGAACTGCCAAGCCATGTCTTCCCTGGATCGGAAACAAGCATCCTGGGGACCGGGTTTCTGGCTATTCAGCCGTCATCAGCCAGGCTAGCTTAAATCCAGTGGCAAAGTGAGCAAGGGACCCACGTCTGGGCATACCCTGCCAACTTAGGGCGAACAAAGCGATACCAAAGGGGATGATGGACGGAGCGTTTGAGCTAATCAAACACTCACCCCCACTCAACTGATCTGGGTTTAATCCATCATCATTCTTTAACTCACTTCCACCACCTCAGTTCAGACATGGCCATATGCAAATCAGTCTGACCCTGTGGCTCATGGGAACAGTCCAGCCCGAACTGCCAAGCCATGTCTTCCTGGACCGGAAACAAGCATCCTGGGACCGGTTTCTGGCTATTCAGCCGCCATCAGCCAGGCTAGCTTGAATCCAGTGGCAAAGTGAGCAAGGGACCCACGCCTGGGCATACCCTGCCAACTTAGGGCGAACAAAGCGATACCAAAGGGGATGATGGACGGAGCGCTTGAGCTAATCAAACACTCACCCCCACTCAACTGATCGTGGGTTTAATCCATCATCATCCCTTAGCTCACTCCACCACCCCAGTTCAGACATGGCCATATGCAAACCAGCCTGACCCTGTGCCTCATGGGAACAGTCCAGCCCGAACTGCCAAGCCATGTCTTCCCTGGACCGGAAACAAGCATCCTGGGGACCGGCTTCTGGCTATTCAGCCGTCATCAGCCAGGCTAGCTTGAATCCAGTGGCAAAGTGAGCAAGGGACCCACGTCTGGGCATACCCTGCCAACTTAGGGCGAACAAAGCGATACTAAAAGGGATGATGGACCGGAGCGTTTGAGCTAATCAAACACTCACCCCCACTCAACTGATCTGGGTTTAATCCATCATCACTCTTAGCTCACTCACCACTCCCAGTTCAGACATGGCCATATGCAAATCAGTCTGACCCTGTGCCTCATGGGAACAGTCCAGCCCGAAATGCCAGGAGCCATGTCTTCCCCTGGATCCGGAAACAAGCATCCTGGGACCGGCTTCTGGCTATTCAGCCGTCATCAGCCAGGCTAGCTTGAATCCAGTGGCAAAGTGAGCAAGGACCCAGCGCCTGGGCATACCCTGCCAACTTAGGGCGAACAAAGCGATACTCAGTGGGGATGATGGACGGAGTGCTGAGCTAATCAAACACTCACCCCTACTTAACTGATCTGGGTTTAATCCATCATCATTCTTTAGCTCACTCCACCACCCCAGTTCAGACATGGCCATATGCAAACCAGTCTGACCCTGTGCCTCATGGGAACAGACCAGCCCGAACTGCCAAGCCATGTCTTCCCTGGACCGGAAACAAGCTTCCTGGGACCGGTTTCTGGCTATTCCAGCCGCCATCAGCCAGGCTAGCTTGAATCCAGTGGCAAAGTGAGCAAGGGACCCACATCTGGGCACTACCCTGCCAACTTAGGGCGAACAAAGCTGATACCAAAGGGATGAAGGACGGAGCGCTTGAGCTAATCAAACACTCACCCCACTCAACTGATCTGGGTTTAATCCATCATCATTCTTAGCTCACTCCACCACCTCAGTTCAGACATGGCCATATGCAAACCAGTCTGACCCTGTGCCTCATGGGAACAGTCCAGCCCGAACTGCCGCCATGTCTTCCCTGGACTGAAACAAGCATCCTGGGACCGGCTTCTGGCTATTCAGCCGTCATCAGCCAGGCTAGCTTAAATCCAGTGGCAAAGTGAGCAAGGGACCCACGTCTGGGCATACTCCTGCCAACTTAGGGCGAACAAAGCGACACCAAAGGGGATGATGGACGGAGCGTTTGAGCTAATCAAACACTCACCCCCCACTCAACTGATCTGGGTTTAATCCATCATCATTCTTTAACTCACTCCACCACTCCCAGTTCAGACATGGCCATATGCAAATCAGTCTGACCCTGTGCCTCATGGGAACAGTCCAGCCCGAACTGCCAAGCCATGTCTTCCCTTGGACCGGAAACAAGCATCCTGGGACCGGTTTCTGGCTATTCAGCCGTCATCAGCCAGGCTAGCTTGAATCCAGTGGCAAAGTGAGCAAGGGACCCACGCCTGGGCATACCCTGCCAACTTAGGGCGAACAAAGCGATACCAAAGGGGATGATGGACGGAGTCGCTTGAGCTAATCAAACACTCACCCCCACTCAACTGATCTGGGTTTAATACATCATCATTCTTTAGCTCACCTCCACCACCCCAGTTCGCAGACATGGCCATATGCAAATCAGTCTGACCCTGTGCCTCACGGGAACAGTCCAGCCCGAACTGCCAAGCCATGTCTTCCCTGGATCGGAAACAAGCATCCTGGGACCGGCTTCTGGCTATTCAGCCGTCATCAGCCAGGCTAGCTTGAATCCAGTGGCAAAGTGAGCAAGGGACCCACGTCTGGGCATACCCTGCCAACTTAGGGCGTAACAAAGCGATACCAAAAGGGATGATGGACGTGAGCGCTTGAGCTAATCAAACACTCACCCCCACTCAACTGATCTGGGCTTAATCCATCATCATTCTTTAGCTCACTCCACTCACCCCAGTTCAGACATGGCCATATGCAAATCAGTCTGACCCTGTGCCTCATGGGAACAGTCCAGCCCGAAATGCCAAGCCATGTCTCTCCTGGATCGGAAACAAGCATCCTGGGACCGGTTTCTGGCTATTCAGCCGTCATCAGCCAGGCTAGCTTGAATCCAGTGGCAAAGTGAGCAAGGGACCCACGCCTGGGCATACCCTGCCAACTTAGGGCGAACAAAGCGATACCAAAGGGGATGATGGACGGAGCGCTTGAGCTAATCAAACACTCACCCCCACTTAACTGATCTGGGTTTAATCCATCATCATTCCTTAGCTCACTCCACCACCCCAGTTCAGACATGGCTATATGCAACTCAGTCTGACCCTGTGCCTCATGGGAACAGACTAGCCCGAACTGCCAAGCCATGTCTTCCCTGGACCGGAAACAAGCTTCCTGGGACCGGCTTCTGGCTATTCAGCCGTGCCATCAGCCAGGCTAGCTTGAATCCAGGGCAAAGGGTGAGCAGTGACCCACATCTGGGCATACCCTGCCAACTTAGGGCGAACAAAGCGATACTCAAAGGGGATGAAGGACGGAGCGGCTTGAGCTAATCAAACACTCACCCCCACCTCAACTGATCTGGGCTTAATCCATCATCATTCTTTAGCTCACTCCACCATCCTCAGTTCAGACATGGCCATATGCAAATCAGTTCTGACCCTGTGCCTCATGGGAACAGTCCAGCCCGAACTGCCAAGCCATGTCTTCCTGGACCCGGAAACAAGCATCCTGGGACCGGTCTCTGGCTATTCAGCCGTCATCAGCAAGGCTAGCTTGAATCCAGTGCAAAGTGAGCAAGGGACCCACGTCTGGGCATACCCTGCCAACTTAGGGCGTAACAAAGCGATACCTAAAGGGGATGATGGACGGAGCGTTTGAGCTAATCAAACACTCACCCCCACCAACTGATCTGGGTTTGATCCATCATCATTCTTTAGCTCACTTCCACCACCCTCAGTTCAGACATGGCCATATGCAAGTCAGTCTGACCCTGTGCCTCATGGGAACAGTCCAGCCCGAACTGCCAAGCCATGTCTTCCCTGACCGAAACAAGCATCCTGGGACCGGCTTCTGGCTATTCAGCCGTCATCAGCCAGGCTAGCTTGAATCCAGTGGCAAAGTGAGCAAGGGACCCACGTCTGGGCATACTCTGCCAACTTAGGGCGAACAAAGCGATACCAAAGGGGATGATGGACGGAGCGCTTGAGCTAATCAAACACTCACCCCCACTCAACTGATCTGGGTTTAATCCATCATCATTCTTAGCTCACTCCCACCACCCCAGTTCAGACATGGCCATATGCAAATCTAGTCTGACCCTGTGCCTCATGGGAACAGTCCAGCCCGAACTGCCAAGCCATGTCTTCCTGACCGGAAACAAGCATCCTGGGACCGGGTTTCTGGCTATTCAGCCAGCCATCAGCCAGGCTAGCTTGAATCCAGTGGTAAAGTGAGCAAGGGGACCCACGCCTGGGCATACCCTGCCAACTTTAGGGCTGAACAAAGCGATACCAAAGGGGATGATGGACGTGAGCGTTTGAGCTAATCAAACACTCACCCCCACTCAACTGATCTGGGTTTAATCCATCATCATTCTTTAGCTCACTCACCACCCCAGTTCAGACATGGCCATATGCAAATCAGTCTGACCCTGTGCCTCATGGGAACAGTCCAGCCCGAACTGCCAAGCCATGTCTTCCTGGACCGGAAACAAGCATCCTGGGGACCGGCTTTCTGGCTATTCAGCCGTCATCAGCCAGGCTAGCTTGAATCCAGTGGCAAAGTGAGGCAAGGGACCCACGTCTGGGCATCAAGGGACCCACGTCTGGGCATACCCTGCCAACTTAGGGCGAACAAAGCGATACCAAAGGGGATGATGGACGGAGCGCTTGAGCTAATCAAACACTCACCCCCAGTCAACTGATCTGGGTTTAATCCATCATCATTCTTTAGCTCACTCCACCACCCCAGTTCAGACATGGCCATATGCAAATCAGTCTGACCCTGTGCCTCATGGGAACAGTCCAGCCCGAACTGCCAAGCCATGTCTTCCCTGGACCGGAAACAAGCATCCTGGGACCGGTTTCTGGCTATTCAGCCGTCATCAGCCAGGCTAGCTTGAATCCAGTGGCAAAGTGAGCAAGGGACCCACGTCTGGGCATACCCTGCCAACTTAGGGCGAACAAAGCGATACCAAAGGGGATGATGGACGGAGCGCTTGAGCTAATCAAACACTCACCCCCAGTCAACTGATCTGGGTTTAATCCATCATCATTCTTTAGCTCACTCCACCACCCCAGTTCAGACATGGCCATATGCAAATCAGTCTGACCCTGTGCCTCATGGGAACAGTCCAGCCCGAACTGCCAAGCCATGTCTTCCCTGGACCGGAAACAAGCATCCTGGGACCGGTTTCTGGCTATTCAGCCGTCATCAGCCAGGCTAGCTTGAATCCAGTGGCAAAGTGAGCAAGGGACCCACGTCTGGGCATACCCTGCCAACTTAGGGCGAACAAAGCGATACCAAAGGGGATGATGGACGGAGCGCTTGAGCTAATCAAACACTCACCCCCAGTCAACTGATCTGGGTTTAATCCATCATCATTCTTTAGCTCACTCCACCACCCCAGTTCAGACATGGCCATATGCAAATCAGTCTGACCCTGTGCCTCATGGGAACAGTCCAGCCCGAACTGCCAAGCCATGTCTTCCCTGGACCGGAAACAAGCATCCTGGGACCGGTTTCTGGCTATTCAGCCGTCATCAGCCAGGCTAGCTTGAATCCAGTGGCAAAGTGAGCAAGGGACCCACGTCTGGGCATACCCTGCCAACTTAGGGCGAACAAAGCGATACCAAAGGGGATGATGGACGGAGCGCTTGAGCTAATCAAACACTCACCCCCAGTCAACTGATCTGGGTTTAATCCATCATCATTCTTTAGCTCACTCCACCACCCCAGTTCAGACATGGCCATATGCAAATCAGTCTGACCCTGTGCCTCATGGGAACAGTCCAGCCCGAACTGCCAAGCCATGTCTTCCCTGGACCGGAAACAAGCATCCTGGGACCGGTTTCTGGCTATTCAGCCGTCATCAGCCAGGCTAGCTTGAATCCAGTGGCAAAGTGAGCAAGGGACCCACGTCTGGGCATACCCTGCCAACTTAGGGCGAACAAAGCGATACCAAAGGGGATGATGGACGGAGCGCTTGAGCTAATCAAACACTCACCCCCAGTCAACTGATCTGGGTTTAATCCATCATCATTCTTTAGCTCACTCCACCACCCCAGTTCAGACATGGCCATATGCAAATCAGTCTGACCCTGTGCCTCATGGGAACAGTCCAGCCCGAACTGCCAAGCCATGTCTTCCCTGGACCGGAAACAAGCATCCTGGGACCGGTTTCTGGCTATTCAGCCGTCATCAGCCAGGCTAGCTTGAATCCAGTGGCAAAGTGAGCAAGGGACCCACGTCTGGGCATACCCTGCCAACTTAGGGCGAACAAAGCGATACCAAAGGGGATGATGGACGGAGCGCTTGAGCTAATCAAACACTCACCCCCAGTCAACTGATCTGGGTTTAATCCATCATCATTCTTTAGCTCACTCCACCACCCCAGTTCAGACATGGCCATATGCAAATCAGTCTGACCCTGTGCCTCATGGGAACAGTCCAGCCCGAACTGCCAAGCCATGTCTTCCCTGGACCGGAAACAAGCATCCTGGGACCGGTTTCTGGCTATTCAGCCGTCATCAGCCAGGCTAGCTTGAATCCAGTGGCAAAGTGAGCAAGGGACCCACGTCTGGGCATACCCTGCCAACTTAGGGCGAACAAAGCGATACCAAAGGGGATGATGGACGGAGCGCTTGAGCTAATCAAACACTCACCCCCAGTCAACTGATCTGGGTTTAATCCATCATCATTCTTTAGCTCACTCCACCACCCCAGTTCAGACATGGCCATATGCAAATCAGTCTGACCCTGTGCCTCATGGGAACAGTCCAGCCCGAACTGCCAAGCCATGTCTTCCCTGGACCGGAAACAAGCATCCTGGGACCGGTTTCTGGCTATTCAGCCGTCATCAGCCAGGCTAGCTTGAATCCAGTGGCAAAGTGAGCAAGGGACCCACGTCTGGGCATACCCTGCCAACTTAGGGCGAACAAAGCGATACCAAAGGGGATGATGGACGGAGCGCTTGAGCTAATCAAACACTCACCCCCAGTCAACTGATCTGGGTTTAATCCATCATCATTCTTTAGCTCACTCCACCACCCCAGTTCAGACATGGCCATATGCAAATCAGTCTGACCCTGTGCCTCATGGGAACAGTCCAGCCCGAACTGCCAAGCCATGTCTTCCCTGGACCGGAAACAAGCATCCTGGGACCGGTTTCTGGCTATTCAGCCGTCATCAGCCAGGCTAGCTTGAATCCAGTGGCAAAGTGAGCAAGGGACCCACGTCTGGGCATACCCTGCCAACTTAGGGCGAACAAAGCGATACCAAAGGGGATGATGGACGGAGCGTTTGAGCTAATCAAACACTCACCCCCAGTCAACTGATCTGGGTTTAATCCATCATCATTCTTTAGCTCACTCCACCACCCCAGTTCAGACATGGCCATATGCAAATCAGTCTGACCCTGTGCCTCATGGGAACAGTCCAGCCCGAACTGCCAAGCCATGTCTTCCCTGGACCGGAAACAAGCATCCTGGGACCGGTTTCTGGCTATTCAGCCGTCATCAGCCAGGCTAGCTTGAATCCAGTGGCAAAGTGAGCAAGGGACCCACGTCTGGGCATACCCTGCCAACTTAGGGCGAACAAAGCGATACCAAAGGGGATGATGGACGGAGCGCTTGAGCTAATCAAACACTCACCCCCAGTCAACTGATCTGGGTTTAATCCATCATCATTCTTTAGCTCACTCCACCACCCCAGTTCAGACATGGCCATATGCAAATCAGTCTGGCCCTGTGCCTCATGGGAACAGTCCAGCCCGAACTGCCAAGCCATGGTCTTCCCTGGACCGGAAACAAGCATCCTGGGACCGGTTTCTGGCTATTCAGCCGTCATCAGCCAGGCTAGCTTGAATCCAGTGGCAAAGTGAGCAAGGGACCCACATCTGGGCATACTCCTGCCAACTTAGGGCGAACAAAGCGATACCAAAGGGGATGAAGGACGGAGCGTTTGAGCCAATCAAACACTCACCCCCACTCAACTGATCTGGGTTTAATCCATCATCATTCTTTAGCTCACTCCACCACCCCAGTTCAGACATGGCCATATGCAAATCAGTCTGACCCTGTGCCTCATGGGAACAGTCCAGCCCGAACTGCCAAGCCATGTCTTCTCTGGACCGGAAACAAGCATCCTGGGGCCGGTTTCTGGCTATTCAGCCGTCATCAGCAAGGCTAGCTTGAATCCAGTGGCAAAGTGAGCAAGGGACCCACGCCTGGGCATACCCTGCCAACTTAGGGCGAACAAAGCGATACTAAAGGGGATGATGGACGGAGCGCTTGAGCTAATCAAACACTCACCCCCACTCAACTGATCTGGGTTTAATCCATCATCATTCTTTAGCTCACTCCACCACCCCAGTTCAGACATGGCCATATGCAAATCAGTCTGACCTCTGTGCCTCATGGGAACAGTCCAGCCCGAACTGCCAAGCCATGTCTTCCCTGGACCGGAAACAAGCATCCTGGGACCGGTTTCTGGCTATTCAGCCGTCATCAGCCAGGCTAGCTTGAATCCAGTGGCAAAGTGAGCAAGGGACTCACGTCTGGGCATACCCTGCCAACTTAGGGCGAACAAAGCGATACTCAAAGGGGATGATGGACGGAGCGCTTGAGCTAATCAAACACTCACCCCCACTCAACTGATCTGGGTTTAATCCATCATCATTCTTTAGCTCACTCCACCACCCCAGTTCAGACATGCCATATGCAAATCAGTCTGACCCTGTGCCTCATGGGAACAGTCCAGCCCGAACTGCCAAGCCATGTCTTCCTGGACCGGAAACAAGCATCCTGGGACCGGTTTCTGGCTATTCAGCCGTCATCAGCCAGGCTAGCTTGAATCCAGTGGCAAAGTGAGCAAGGGACCCACGCCTGGGCATACCCTGCCAACTTAGGGCGAACAAAGCGATACTCAAAGGGGATGATGGACGGAGCGCTTGAGCTAATCAAACACTCACCCCCACTCAACTGATCTGGGTTTAATCCATCATCATTCTTTAGTCTCACTCCACCACTCCCAGTTCAGACATGGCCATATGCAAATCAGTCTGACCCTGTGCCTCATGGGAACAGTCCAGCCCGAACTGCCAAGCCGTGTCTTCCTGGACCGGAAACAAGCATCCTGGGACCGGTTTCTGGCTATTCAGCCGTCATCAGCCAGGCTAGCTTGAATCCAGTGGTAAAGTGAGCAAGGGACCCACGTCTGGGCATACCCTGCCAACTTAGGGCGAACAAAGCGATACCAAAGGGGATGATGGACGGAGCGTTTGAGCTAATCAAACACTCACCCCCACTCAACTGATCTGGGTTTAATCCATCATCATTCTTTAGCTCACTCCACCACCCCAGTTCAGACATGGCCATATGCAAATCAGTCTGACCCTGTGCCTCATGGGAACAGTCCAGCCCGAACTGCCAAGCCATGTCTTCCCTGGACCGGAAACAAGCATCCTGGGACCGGTTTCTGGCTATTCAGCCGTCATCAGCCAGGCTAGCTTGAATCCAGTGGCAAAGTGAGCAAGGGACCCACGTCTGGGCATACCCTGCCAACTTAGGGCGAACAAAGCGATACTCAAAGGGATGATGGACGGAGCGCTTGAGCTAATCAAACACTCACCCCCACTCAACTGATCTGGGTTTAATCCATCATCATTCTTTAGCTCACTCCACCACCCCAGTTCAGACATGGCCATATGCAAATCAGTCTCGACCCTGTGCCTCATGGGAACAGTCCAGCCCGAACTGCCAAGCCATGTCTTCCCTGGACCGGAAACAAGCATCCTGGGACCGGTTTCTGGCTATTCAGCCGTCATCAGCCAGGCTAGCTTGAATCCAGTGGCAAAGTGAGCAAGGGACCCACGCCTGGGCATACCCCTGCCAACTTAGGGCTTAACAAAGCGATACCAAAGGGGATGATGGACGGAGCGCTTGAGCTAATCAAACACTCACCCCCACTCAACTGATCTGGGTTTAATCCATCATCATTCTTTAGCTCACTCCACCACCCCAGTTCAGACATGGCCATATGCAAATCAGTCTGACCCTGTTCCTCATGGGAACAGTCCAGCCCGAACTGCCAAGCCATGTCTTCCTGGACCGGAAACAAGCATCCTGGGACCGGTTTCTGGCTATTCAGCCGTCATCAGCCAGGCTAGCTTGAATCCAGTGGCAAAGTGAGCAAGGGACTCCACGCCTGGGCATACCCTGCCAACTTAGGGCGAACAAAGCGACACTCAAAGGGGATGATGGACGGAGCGTTTGAGCTAATCAAACACTCACCCCCACTCAACTGATCTGGGTTTAATCCATCATCATTCTTTAGCTCACTCCACCACTCCCAGTTCAGACATGGCCATATGCAAATCAGTCTGACCCTGTGCCTCATGGGAACAGTCCAGCCCGAACTGCCAAGCCATGTCTTCCTGGACCGGAAACAAGCATCCTGGGACCGGTTTCTGGCTATTCAGCCGTCATCAGCCAGGCTAGCTTAAATCCAGTGGCAAAGTGAGCAAGGGACCCACGTCTGGGCATACCCTGCCAACTTAGGGCGTAACAAAGCGATACTCAAAGGGGATGATGGACGGAGCGCTTGAGCTAATCAAACACTCACCCCCACTCAACTGATCTGGGTTTAATCCATCATCATTCTTTAGCTCACCCACCACCCCAGTTCAGACATGGCCATATGCAAATCAGTCTGACCCTGTGCCTCATGGGAACAGTCCAGCCCGAACTGCCAAGCCATGTCTTCCCTGGACCGGAAACAAGCATCCTGGTACCGGTTTCTGGCTATTCAGCCGTCATCAGCCAGGCTAGCTTGAATCCAGTGGCAAAGTGAGCAAGGGACCCACGCCTGGGCATACCCTGCCAACTTAGGGCTAACAAAGCGATACCAAAGGGGATGATGGACGGAGCGCTTGAGCTAATCAAACACTCACCCCCACTCAACTGATCTGGGTTTAATCCATCATCGTTCTTTAGCTCACTCCACCACCCCAGTTCAGACATGGCCATATGCAAATCAGTCTGACCCTGTGCCTCATGGGAACAGTCCAGCCCGAACTGCCAAGCCATGTCTTCCCTGGACCGGAAACAAGCATCCTGGGACCGGTTTCTGGCTATTCAGCCGTCATCAGCCAGGCTAGCTTAAATCCAGTGGCAAAGTGAGCAAGGGACCCACGCCTGGGCATACCCTGCCAACTTAGGGCGTAACAAAGCGATACCAAAGGGGATGATGGACGGAGCGCTTGAGCTAATCAAACACTCACCCCCACTCAACTGATCTGGGTTTAATCCATCACCATTCTTTAGCTCACTCCACCACTCCCAGTTCAGACATGGCCATATGCAAACCAGTCTGACCCTGTGCCTCATGGGAACAGTCCAGCCCGAACTGCCAAGCCATGTCTTCCCTGGACCGGAAACAAGCATCCTGGGACCGGTTTCTGGCTATTCAGCCGTCATCAGCCAGGCTAGCTTGAATCCAGTGGCAAAGTGAGCAAGGGACCCACGTCTGGGCATACCCTGCCAACTTAGGGCGAACAAAGCAATACTAAAGGGGATGATGGACGGAGCGTTTGAGCTAATCAAACACTCACCCCCACTCAACTGATCTGGGTTTAATCCATCATCATTCTTTAGCTCACTCCACCACCCCAGTTCAGACATGGCCATATGCAAATCAGTCTGACCCTGTAGCCTCATGGGAACAGTCCAGCCCGAACTGCCAAGCCATGTCTTCCCTGGACCGGAAACAAGCATCCTGGGACCGGTTTCTGGCTATTCAGCCGTCATCAGCCAGGCTAGCTTGAATCCAGTGGCAAAGTGAGCAAGGGACCCACATCTGGGCATACTCCTGCCAACTTAGGGCGAACAAAGCGATACCAAAGGGGATGAAGGACGGAGCGCTTGAGCTAATCAAACACTCACCCCCACTCAACTGATCTGGGTTTAATCCATCATCATTCTTTAGCTCACTCCACCACCCCAGTTCAGACATGGCCATATGCAAACTCAGTCTGACCCTGTGCCTCATGGGAACAGTCCAGCCCGAACTGCCAAGCCATGTCTTCCTGGACCGGAAACAAGCATCCTGGGACCGGTTTCTGGCTATTCAGCCGTCATCAGCCAGGCTAGCTTGAATCCAGTGGCAAAGTGAGCAAGGGACCCACGTCTGGGCATACCCTGCCAACTTAGGGCGAACAAAGCTGATACTCAAAGGGGATGATGGAAGGAGCGCTTGAGCTAATCAAACACTCACCCCCACTCAACTGATCTGGGTTTAATCCATCATCATTCTTTAGCTCACTCCACCACTCCCAGTTCAGACATGGCCATATGCAAATCAGTCTGACCCTGTGCCTCATGGGAACAGTCCAGCCCGAACTGCCAAGCCATGTCTTCCCTGGACCGGAAACAAGCATCCTGGGACCGGTTTCTGGCTATTCAGCCGTCATCAGCCAGGCTAGCTTGAATCCAGTGGCAAAGTGAGCAAGGGACCCACGCCTGGGCATACCCTGCCAACTTAGGGCGAACAAAGCGATACTCAAAGGGGATGATGGACGGAGCGTTTGAGGTAATCAAACACTCACCCCCACTCAACTGATCTGGGTTTAATCCATCATCATTCTTTAGCTCACTCCACCACCCCAGTTCAGACATGGCCATATGCAAATCAGTCTGGCCCTGTGCCTCATGGGAACAGTCCAGCCCGAACTGCCAAGCCATGTCTTACCTGGACCGGAAACAAGCATCCTGGGACCGGTTTCTGGCTATTCAGCCGTCATCAGCCAGGCTAGCTTGAATCCAGTGGCAAAGTGAGCAAGGGACCCACATCTGGGCATACCCTGCCAACTTAGGGCGAACAAAGCGATACCAAAGGGGATGAAGGACGGAGCGCTTGAGCTAATCAAACACTCACCCCCACTCAACTGATCTGGGTTTAATCCATCATCATTCCTTAGCTCACTCCACCACCCCAGTTCAGACATGGCCATATGCAAATCAGTCTGACCCTGTGCCTCATGGGAACAGTCCAGCCCGAACTGCCAAGCCATGTCTTCCCTGGACCGGAAACAAGCATCCTGGGACCGGTTTCTGGCTATTCAGCCGTCATCAGCAAGGCTAGCTTGAATCCAGTGGCAAAGTGAGCAAGGGACCCACGCCTGGGCATACCCTGCCAACTTAGGGCGAACAAAGCGATACTCAAAGGGGATGATGGACGGAGCGCTTGAGCTAATCAAACACTCACCCCCACTCAACTGATCTGGGTTTAATCCATCATCATTCTTTAGCTCACTCCACCACCCCAGTTCAGACATGGCCATATGCAAATCAGTCTGACCCTGTGCCTCATGGGAACAGTCCAGCCCGAACTGCCAAGCCATGTCTTCCTGGACCGGAAACAAGCATCCTGGGACCGGTTTCTGGCTATTCAGCCGTCATCAGCCAGGCTAGCTTGAATCCAGTGGCAAAGTGAGCAAGGGACCCACGCCTGGGCATACCTTGCCAACTTAGGGCGAACAAAGCGATACTCAAAGGGGATGATGGACGGAGCGTTTGAGCTAATCAAACACTCACCCCCACTCAACTGATCTGGGTTTAATCCATCATCATTCTTTAGCTCACTCCACCACCCCAGTTCAGACATGCCATATGCAAATCAGTCTGACCCTGTGCCTCATGGGAACAGTCCAGCCCGAACTGCCAAGCCATGTCTTCCTGGACCGGAAACAAGCATCCTGGGACCGGTTTCTGGCTATTCAGCCGTCATCAGCCAGGCTAGCTTGAATCCAGTGGCAAAGTGAGCAAGGGACCCACGTCTGGGCATACCCTGCCAACTTAGGGCGAACAAAGCGATACCAAAGGGGATGATGGACGGAGCGTTTGAGCTAATCAAACACTCACCCCCACTCAACTGATCTGGGTTTAATCCATCATCATTCTTTAGCTCACTCCACCACCCCAGTTCAGACATGGCCATATGCAAATCAGTCTGACCCTGTGCCTCATGGGAACAGTCCAGCCCGAACTGCCAAGCCGTGTCTTCCCTGGACCGGAAACAAGCATCCTGGGACCGGTTTCTGGCTATTCAGCCGTCATCAGCCAGGCTAGCTTGAATCCAGTGGTAAAGTGAGCAAGGGACCCACGTCTGGGCATAAACTGCCAACTTAGGGCGAACAAAGCGATACCAAAGGGGATGATGGACGGAGCGTTTGAGCTAATCAAACACTCACCCCCACTCAACTGATCTGGGTTTAATCCATCATCATTCTTTAGCTCACTCCACCACCCCAGTTCAGACATGGCCATATGCAAATCAGTCTGACCCTGTGCCTCATGGGAACAGTCCAGCCCGAACTGCCAAGCCATGTCTTCCTGGACCGGAAACAAGCATCCTGGGACCGGTTTCTGGCTATTCAGCCGTCATCAGCCAGGCTAGCTTGAATCCAGTGGCAAAGTGAGCAAGGGACCCACGTCTGGGCATACCCTGCCAACTTAGGGCGAACAAAGCGATACCAAAGGGGATGATGGACGGAGCGTTTGAGCTAATCAAACACTCACCCCCACTCAACTGATCTGGGTTTAATCCATCATCATTCTTTAGCTCACTCCACCACCCCAGTTCAGACATGGCCATATGCAAATCAGTCTGACCCTGTGCCTCATGGGAACAGTCCAGCCCGAACTGCCAAGCCATGTCTTCCCTGGACCGGAAACAAGCATCCTGGGACCGCTTTCTGGCTATTCAGCCGTCATCAGCCAGGCTAGCTTGAATCCAGTGGCAAAGTGAGCAAGGGACCCACGCCTGGGCATACCCTGCCAACTTAGGGCGAACAAAGCGATACTCAAAGGGGATGATGGACGGAGCGCTTGAGCTAATCAAACACTCACCCCCACTCAACTGATCTGGGTTTAATCCATCATCATTCTTTAGCTCACTCCACCACCCCAGTTCAGACATGGCCATATGCAAATCAGTCTAACCCTGTGCCTCATGGGAACAGTCCAGCCCGAACTGCCATGCCATGTCTTCCCTGGACCGGAAACAAGCATCCTGGGACCGGTTTCTGGCTATTCAGCCGCCATCAGCCAGGCTAGCTTGAATCCAGTGGCAAAGTGAGCAAGGGACCCACGTCTGGGCATACCCTGCCAACTTAGGGCGAACAAAGCGATACCAAAGGGGATGATGGACGGAGCGTTTGAGCTAATCAAACACTCACCCCACTCAACTGATCTGGGTTTAATCCATCATCATTCTTTAGCTCACTTCCACCACCTCAGTTCAGACATGGCCATATGCAAATCAGTCTGACCTCTGTGCCTCATGGGAACAGTCCAGCCCGAACTGCCAAGCCATGTCTTCCCTGGACCGGAAACAAGCATCCTGGGACCGGTTTCTGGCTATTCAGCCGTCATCAGCCAGGCTAGCTTGAATCCAGTGGCAAAGTGAGCAAGGGACCCACGCCTGGGCATACCCTGCCAACTTAGGGCGAACAAAGCGATACCAAAGGGGATGATGGACGGAGCGTTTGAGCTAATCAAACACTCACCCCCACTCAACTGATCTGGGTTTAATCCATCATCATTCTTTAGCTCACTCCACCACCCCAGTTCAGACATGGCCATATGCAAATCAGTCTGACCCTGTGCCTCATGGGAACAGTCCAGCCCGAACTGCCAAGCCATGTCTTCCCTGGACCGGAAACAAGCATCCTGGGACCGGTTTCTGGCTATTCAGCCGTCATCAGCCAGGCTAGCTTGAATCCAGTGGCAAAGTGAGCAAGGGACCCACGCCTGGGCATACCCTGCCAACTTAGGGCGAACAAAGCGATACTCAAAGGGGATGATGGACGGAGCGTTTGAGCTAATCAAACACTCACCCCCACTCAACTGATCTGGGTTTAATCCATCATCATTCTTTAGCTCACTCCACCACCCCAGTTCAGACATGGCCATATGCAAACTCAGTCTGGCCCTGTGCCTCATGGGAACAGTCCAGCCCGAACTGCCAAGCCATGTCTTCCCTGGACCGGAAACAAGCATCCTGGGACCGGTTTCTGGCTATTCAGCCGTCATCAGCCAGGCTAGCTTGAATCCAGTGGCAAAGTGAGCAAGGGACCCACATCTGGGCATACCCTGCCAACTTAGGGCGAACAAAGCGATACCAAAGGGATGAAGGACGGAGCGCTTGAGCTAATCAAACACTCACCCCCACTCAACTGATCTGGGTTTAATCCATCATCATTCTTTAGCTCACTCCATCACTCCCAGTTCAGACATGGCCATATGCAAATCAGTCTGACCCTGTGCCTCATGGGAACAGTCCAGCCCGAACTGCCAAGCCATGTCTTCCCTGGACCGGAAACAAGCATCCTGGGACCGGCTTCTGGCTATTCAGCCGTCATCAGCAAGGCTAGCTTGAATCCAGTGGCAAAGTGAGCAAGGGACCCACGTCTGGGCATACCCTGCCAACTTAGGGCGTAACAAAGCGATACCAAAGGGGATGATGGACGGAGCGCTTGAGCTAATCAAACACTCACCCCCACTCAACTGATCTGGGTTTAATCCATCATCATTCTTTAGCTCACTCCACCACCCCAGTTCAGACATGGCCATATGCAAATCAGTCTGACCCTGTGCCTCATGGGAACAGTCCAGCCCGAACTGCCAAGCCATGTCTTCCCTGGACCGAAACAAGCATCCTGGGACCGGTTTCTGGCTATTCAGCCGTCATCAGCCAGGCTAGCTTGAATCCAGTGGCAAAGTGAGCAAGGGACCCACGTCTGGGCATACCCTGCCAACTTAGGGCGAACAAAGCGATACCAAAGGGGATGATGGACGGAGCGCTTGAGCTAATCAAACACTCACCCCCACTCAACTGATCTGGGTTTAATCCATCATCATTCTTTAGCTCACTCCACCACTCCCAGTTCAGACATGCCATATGCAAATCAGTCTGACCCTGTGCCTCATGGGAACAGTCCAGCCCGAACTGCCAAGCCATGTCTTCCCTGGACCGGAAACAAGCATCCTGGGACCGGTTTCTGGCTATTCAGCCGTCATCAGCCAGGCTAGCTTGAATCCAGTGGCAAAGTGAGCAAGGGACCCACGCCTGGGCATACCCTGCCAACTTAGGGCGAACAAAGCGATACTCAAAGGGGATGATGGACGGAGCGTTTGAGCTAATCAAACACTCACCCCCACTCAACTGATCTGGGTTTAATCCATCATCATTCTTTAGCTCACTCCACCACCCCAGTTCAGACATGGCCATATGCAAATCAGTCTGACCCTGTGCCTCATGGGAACAGTCCAGCCCGAACTGCCAAGCCGTGTCTTCCCTGGACCGGAAACAAGCATCCTGGGACCGGTTTCTGGCTATTCAGCCGTCATCAGACAGGCTAGCTTGAATCCAGTGGTAAAGTGAGCAAGGGACCCACGTCTGGGCATACCCTGCCAACTTAGGGCGAACAAAGCGATACCAAAGGGGATGATGGACGGAGCGTTTGAGCTAATCAAACACTCACCCCCACTCAACTGATCTGGGTTTAATCCATCATCATTCTTTAGCTCACTCCACCACCCTCAGTTCAGACATGGCCATATGCAAATCAGTCTGACCCTGTGCCTCATGGGAACAGTCCAGCCCGAACTGCCAAGCCATGTCTTCCCTGGACCGGAAACAAGCATCCTGGGACCGGTTTCTGGCTATTCAGCCGTCATCAGCCAGGCTAGCTTGAATCCAGTGGCAAAGTGAGCAAGGGACCCACGTCTGGGCATACCCTGCCAACTTAGGGCGAACAAAGCGATACTAAAGGGGATGATGGACGGAGCGCTTGAGCTAATCAAACACTCACCCCCACTCAACTGATCTGGGTTTAATCCATCATCATTCTTTAGCTCAC
Organism: Calotriton arnoldi; assembly: GCA_963921515.1. Classification (NCBI taxonomy): domain Eukaryota; kingdom Metazoa; phylum Chordata; class Amphibia; order Caudata; family Salamandridae; genus Calotriton; species Calotriton arnoldi. The sequence continues at coordinate 1,343,685 of CAWUFW010005220.1, read as the reverse complement.
TCCACCACCCCAGTTCAGACATGGCCATATGCAAATCAGTCTGACCCTGTGCCTCATGGGAACAGTCCAGCCCGAACTGCCAAGCCATGTCTTCCCTGGACCGGAAACAAGCATCCTGGGACCGGTTTCTGGCTATTCAGCCGTCATCAGCCAGGCTAGCTTGAATCCAGTGGCAAAGTGAGCAAGGGACCCACGTCTGGGCATACCCTGCCAACTTAGGGCGAACAAAGCGATACTCAAAGGGGATGATGGACGGAGCGCTTGAGCTAATCAAACACTCACCCCCACTCAACTGATCTGGGTTTAATCCATCATCATTCTTTAGCTCACTTCCACCACTCCCAGTTCAGACATGGCCATATGCAAATCAGTCTAACCCTGTGCCTCATGGGAACAGTCCAGCCCGAACTGCCATGCCATGTCTTCCCTGGACCGGAAACAAGCATCCTGGGACCGGTTTCTGGCTATTCAGCCGTCATCAGCCAGGCTAGCTTGAATCCAGTGGCAAAGTGAGCAAGGGACCCACGCCTGGGCATACCCTGCCAACTTAGGGCGAACAAAGCGATACCAAAGGGGATGATGGAAGGAGCGTTTGAGCTAATCAAACACTCACCCCCACTCAACTGATCTGGGTTTAATCCATCATCATTCTTTAGCTCACTCCACCACCCCAGTTCAGACATGGCCATATGCAAATCAGTCTGACCCTGTGCCTCATGGGAACAGTCCAGCCCGAACTGCCAAGCCATGTCTTCCCTGGACCGGAAACAAGCATCCTGGGACCGGTTTCTGGCTATTCAGCCGTCATCAGCCAGGCTATCTTGAATCCAGTGGCAAAGTGAGCAAGGGACCCACGTCTGGGCATACCCTGCCAACTTAGGGCGAACAAAGCGATACCAAAGGGGATGATGGACGGAGCGTTTGAGCTAATCAAACACTCACCCCCACTCAACTGATCTGGGTTTAATCCATCATCATCCTTTAGCTCACTCCACCACCCCAGTTCAGACATGCCATATGCAAATCAGTCTGACCCTGTGCCTCATGGGAACAGTCCAGCCCGAACTGCCAAGCCATGTCTTCCCTGGACCGGAAACAAGCATCCTGGGACCGGTTTCTGGCTATTCAGCCGTCATCAGCCAGGCTAGCTTGAATCCAGTGGCAAAGTGAGCAAGGGACCCACGCCTGGGCATACTCCTGCCAACTTAGGGCGAACAAAGCGATACTCAAAGGGGATGATGGACGGAGCGTTTGAGCTAATCAAACACTCACCCCCACTCAACTGATCTGGGTTTAATCCATCATCATTCTTTAGCTCACTCCACCACCCCAGTTCAGACATGGCCATATGCAAATCAGTCTGACCCTGTGCCTCATGGGAACAGTCCAGCCCGAACTGCCAAGCCATGTCTTCCCTGGACCGGAAACAAGCATCCTGGGACCGGTTTCTGGCTATTCAGCCGTCATCAGCCAGGCTAGCTTGAATCCAGTGGCAAAGTGAGCAAGGGACCCACGTCTGGGCATACCCTGCCAACTTAGGGCGAACAAAGCGATACCAAAGCACAGAAGAGACAGATGGTGAGGTGTGAAACTACATATCATGAGACAGAGAGACCTCCCTTGCCACTCACACCCCAGCACAGAAGAGACAGATGGTGGGGTGTGAAACTACATATCATGAGACAGAGGGACCTCCCAAGCCACTCACACTCCAGCACAGAAGAGACAGGTGGCGAGATGTGAAACTGCACATCATGAGACTGAAGACCTCCCCTTCCACCTACACTGCAGCTCAGAAAAGACAGGTGGTGAGGTGCGAAACTGAATATCATGAGACAGAGGGGCCTCCTTTGCCACTCACACCCCAGTACAGAAGAGACATGTGGGGAGATGTGAAACTGCATATCATGAGACAGAGCGGCCTCCCATGCCACTCACACCCCAGCACAGAAGAGACAGATGGCAAGGTGCATCTCATGTGACTGAAGGACCCCTCTCACCACTCACCCCAGTATAGAAGTGAGAGGCGATTCTTAGCAGTGCAGAACTGAACAAAAGAACTGTCTTTACTTACACTGAGTGGCCCCTTTAAGGACCCTTTTTCAACGGCAGCACAGATTCGAGATGGTCTCATGTGCAGGTCTGTTCTTAACCTGGCTCCAGCAAATCAAGTCAAAGAAACCTAGAAAAATTCCCGGGAGAATACGTATTCTCTATATATCTCTGTGGCTAACTTCACGGACAACAGGGCCCACCTAGCCTTTTATCCATACGAGGTTGACAATTCCAACACTTCTGCGGTGACTAACACTGACAGCTATTATTGACAAATCAGTCTGGAGTCTGAGCTAAAAATGCTTGAGATTAATGAGGGGTCCTAAAACCTCCCGGGTTATACTGTTATCCCCCTACTCCCACTGGCCTACTCTACCTTCAAGGATGAGGGTGCACGTGTGTGATTGGTGGCTGAGATTTAAAGTACTCCGCCTCTTGTTAATTCTTGCTTTAATATTAGTGTTCCAATAGGTGCTAATCCACATGTCCGCATTTGGGCCCCTGAGATAATCACTCACTGTGGGAAGTAAAAGGAGTTATTAGGAAGTGATAAAGTCATTTTCGTCCCTCAAAAAAAAATGTAACTCACCAACCACACCCCACCGATTTTTTTGTTAATAATAACTTGATTAGTAGTAACAGTAATTAGACAGCAAAATGCACAGACTCCCAGGATCCTTTTCTTAATAAAAAGAGATTCTTTATTCGTTGATGTTTCAGTAAAACATTTCATTTTCTTCTTGTAATTTTGCTGCAGCCCATTTCATTTCTGATGGGAATATTTTAAATCGTGCAAAGCACTGAAAGTATATTTTTAATTGTAACCGTCATTAGTATTTTTTGTTTAACCTATCCTTTATTAGTAGCTGGAAATTACGTGAAACTATGGTTTTCCCCTTAAAGCCTCCGCGCCCCTTTAGAGGACGCAGCAAGAACAGGAGAGCCAGGCTTGTCAAAAGTCCGTGTGGCTAAACTTTAATGAAGGGCCTCTGGGGGCTACTTTTGTTTTGGCCATGAGCAATAAGCAGCACCTGTTTGAAACTATTAAAACAATGTACGTCAGTGAAAGACAAAACATGGCGCCTGGCGCCATCTAGTGGTCTCAAGGTGCCTCATTATTAATGCAGATGGTAGACTCGCCCGGGACGTGATGCCCCTTCGGCTGCCCCACCTACGTCACCTTTGTGTGTGGACCCTGAGTAGAGCACGTCCTTGTGGTAACATCTGCCTATGTAAATGATGTGAATGTATCCTTGGTGTGGGGGAGAAGGGGGGGTATAAGCGGGTATGAGGGGGGTAAAGGCGGAAGGGTCTTCTGTGTTGCATACTACTCTCTCCGTTTCTGTTGAGCGTGTTTGTCAGATTATAATGAGACTAGAAGGTAGGTAAGTATGTTATTGTATAACGCTTTTTAGAAATTATTACCAAATTCAAACAGCCACTTAGAAAGGCCTTTTCCTCCATCAGCTGCTGTGTACGATAAAACCAGTCCACACACAGGTAAAAATTATCCTACAATTGAATATCAACTGTTATGTGCGATAAAACCAAAACATCGGCGAATAAAAAAGGAACCATAAAAAGACGATCTACAGTCGAAGCTACAATATGTTTTTGTTGGATCGTCTATATTTGAGAGCAGGGCACGCGTTGAGTTTAAAACGTTGTTAGTTTCCCAGTGTGTGTGTTCGCCTGTCAAAGGAAGCAAGCCCCGGCGGCGTCCTTCATGGAACGAAGCTATAATGATACAAAACGGATAACAGATATGCTTGTCTCGAGTCAGAGGCGCAACTAGAGTGAAATTTCTGGGGGGGGCTAATAAAAATTTCAGGGGGGCTAATTCTTCCAGCAATCGGCAGAGTGAAGATGCAGGGGCTCTAAGAAGGGGTGAAAGAACAACAAAAAGTACTCGGGTGCGGCTGTGTGTGTGCCCGGGAAGCGTCTCAGCCCGGGCTGACACACACGACGGGGGAGGGGGGGGGGGCGGGGGGCTGAAGCCCTTTGAGCCCAATGGACGTTGCGCGCCTGTCTCGAGTCATGCACACCTGGACGTAACACAACACGGGGTCCAGTGATTCATCGAACTGATTGCAAAGCCTGCAGGAGGGACCCGAAGGGAGCATATTCCATGAGCCCTCAAACTGATTCAATGACATATTAAGGAGGCGAAACCTTAGAGCTGTGAGCTCGGACGCGGCTTCCAAGTTTAAATCAATGCAGGACTGCTGAGTAAAAAGTGTGAATCCGGAAGATATTCCACCGATTTGTATCGTGACGTATTGACTGAGTCTCCTAGGAAAAAGGACCTTTGCTGATGGTTTGTTTATGTTTCGGTTTTGTCATTTTCAGTAAGGTGTTTATAAATGGTAAGTTCTGTTGTTTTAATGAATCAACTATGGCTTTCTCTGAAAATGGGCCGTCAGGAGTTCCTGCTGCTTTACCTCCTTAAAAATCCGTCACTCATGGAGTCACTACTTGACGAAGCACATTCACAAAAACAGATAGGGGCATATTTACAAGAACCTCACTTTTCACGACGTTCCTGTGGCGATAGGGGCTTCGCCTTATTTACAAGGCGGCGTTAAGCCACTTAACGTGGCTTAATGCCACCTTGTACACCCTTTCACGCTATACTTAGTGTGAAAGGGGTGGGCAATGGGTGTTGTGGTGGGCGTTCCGCCGCAACACCCATTGATTTTGACGCTGCCCTCTATTTACAAGGATAGCGTAAATAGGAGGCAGCGCCACAATTAAGGCAGAAAAAAACCTGGTCTTAACATGGCGAAACGAGGAGAAATGCTTCATTTCTCTTCGTTTTTGCTGTTTCTATTTGTGCTGCATTGTGCACCACACATAGAAACAGCAAATCGCTATGCATGATTGTTTATGTATAGGAAGGTGTCCCTTCCTGCACATAAACAATCATTACAAAAAAATGACGAGTTGCAACTTCTATGTGTGCTGCACACTGCAGCCCACATAGGAGCTACACATCACCATTAGTGATTGTTTATGTGCAGGAAGGGACACCTTCCTGCACATAAACGATCATTCCCCACAATGCAGGTACCCTTGCACTATGGTGCAAGAGTCCTTGCTTTGGCGCTAGGCAGCTGAATTTAGCAGCAGCGCTAGGGGAAAAGCAGGGGTGAGCCATATCTTTGTAAATACGGCTCATCCTTGCGTTTTCAGAATAGAGGAGTGCAGCGTTAGCATTTTGTGCTGAACGCCACGCTCTGCCATTCCCTTGTAAATATGCCCCATCATTTTCTATGTTAAATAAACAGAGGTCATGGAAGTAAGATTTAGCTCTAGTCGGATCATGGAATAAGGGGTGGAATAAGGGGTCAGTGTCCGAAGACTGAATAGGGATCTAGCATTCGGAATGGAGATTGTGTGGAGTTTACCTGCGGCCTTCGGATTCACAAGTAAAGCGCTGTGAGACTAAGCTGGTGCTACATTGGTGCTTAGCGCCATAATTGTGGGTTTGAGTACCCGATGGTCATATAGTTTGGAAAAACTTTTCAGGGCTTTGGTTGTTGTGAAGGATTTTAGTTTTGGCATTGGGGTAGTGAATGTATTGACCTATATCTGAAATATATAATGAAAGAAGAATCGGGACAAGGACACCAAGGGGCATATTTACCAGGAGTTAACTGCACCAGAACGTCACATTTTTTCGACATTAACTCCTTCACCTTATTTACAAGGCGGCGATAAACCACTTAACGTGGCTTAATACCGCCTTGTAAATAATGCCCCTATTCACACTTCACTTAGCGTGAAAGGGGCGTGCAATGGGTGTTACAGTGGGTGTTCCGCCGCAACACCCTTTGCTTTCTGACGCTGCCCCATATGTACAAGGTATGGAGCTGCACCAAAAATACCACCAGGGAATACCTTGTCTTAAGCAGGCGATACTAGCAGAAATGCTTTATTTCTCCTCGGATTTTGCTCTTCCCACGTGTGCTGCATTATGCAGCACACATAGATTGAGCAAATCGCCTGTAAAGATTGTTTATGTGCAGGAAGAGTCCCTTCCTGCACATAAACAATCGCCCCAACAGCGCAGGCACCCTTGAAAAATGGTGCTTGGGTGCCTGCGCTGGCGCTAGGCAACTTTTTTAGCGTCATTGCTAGGGGTAATGCAGGGATGCGCTGCATTCTTGTATATACAGCGCATCCCTGCGTTTTGAAACTGACGGAGCGCAGCGTTACCAATTTTGGCGTAAAACTGTGCTCCGCCAGTTTCTTGTGCATTTGCCCCCAACTTGCTTAAGTCCGTTGTCAGTTCTGACCTATGCATTCCCTGAAAGCCTAACTCGCGCCCAAGTGTCGGTGTGAAGCTCCATCATCAGATGTAGTGAAGCCGGCACAGTACGCACACATGCAAGTCGGTGAGACCAGTAAACTACTTAACTGGTGCTTTGCTTTATATGGAATTCTGTTTCTGAAACACTAGGTTAACTTTTTTTCTTTAAAGTCAGTATCAGTATCTCGGATTCAAGTAGGGTGACCAGGTGTCCCGGATTTGCTGGGACAGTCCAGGTTTCCCATCAGCTGTCCCTGCAGATTTTGGGAAATGTAGCTCATGTCCCGGTTTTTAGAGAGGGTCGACTGAAAAAGGTGGGAGGTGCCTTTTTATGTTTTCCAAAGCAGGGATAGTTAGCAGCTATTATAAAAAAGCAATTTAATTAACAGGCATAATTCTGGCTTTAAAAATTGCATTTTAATTATGTTCTTATTGTCTGTTCTGTAAGTCTATGCTGATGGCCGCAGTCATTCTGTGTGCTGGGTTGAAGAAGTAACATTGTAGTCCTTCTTCTATTTTTGTGAAATGTCCCAGTTTTTGGCTTTAAAATTCCGGTCACCCTACACTGAAAGGCCCATTGATGCCTGATAATTGCTATATTTTACTACCCCAACAGTCAAAGGGGTCATTTCCCTTGCTTGCAGCATGGTCAATGGCATCCTTGGTACGCTATTGGGTAGTGCTTCGTTGTCTGGCTCTCTCTACGACATATCTGCCACGTTACCCAGTTCGATGTGTGATGTGCTGCTCCAGTCCAAGTTTTCGCTTTGAATTCTGGGACTTGTAGTCATATTTTATGATGGACTAAACAAGACTACATGCCCCAGAATTCAAAGAAAAAACCTAGACAGGAGCAGTACACCACACATGAATATGGGAAAATTGACAGTGCTGCTGCAAGCACTCCCTAGAGACAGAAAGAAGCAGTTAGCAGAGTCAGACATTCAGGGCACACCATCTCTGTAAGATAATCCAGCTACAAATCTATATGGACTGCCTGCATAACAGTGCACACAAGCCAGTCGTTCCTGAGAGTAGCACCACTGGGCTATTTTGGGCTACTTTTTGGTTGGCTTTGGGCTAGAGAGTGCTCTAAAAATCTGGCAACACTGCATCTACTGTTGTGGAGGAGTCCTCTATCCACAGGTGGACATCCCACAGATCCTTCTCTGGAGGTGCCAGGTGTGTCCAGTCCACGGTTCAGCTCAGGCTGCCCTTCCCCGCTGCAACTGACCCCGCCCAGGGAGGAAAGCGAAAGAACCTGCTTCGCCAGCTAACATTTATCTAGAGTCATCATCAGCAATACGGACAATTTATTTCAATCTGGAGGTCTGGATAGCGCACACTAGGAGTTCCATCACCTCTAGGCACTGTGGCAGACGTGTAAGTGTGTACTGTGAGTTCAATGTTAGAAAAAAAGTATCTTGAGGTTCGCAGGTGATTGTTGCTTCAGAGACATAGGGCCCGATTCACAAAGATTTTGCTGTGAGTAGGTGTCACTAACCCATTGAGAACTCTTGGCCTACACCAATATATCACAATGGCAACTATAACCAAAAGGGTTATTCAGTGAATTCCAGGAGTAAACCAGGAGTACGCCAACTGCAAATCTCAGCACATTCATTCTGAATCAGGCCCACTACGTTCCACATCTGAGGACCACCTATGGCGATTCTACGTCCACTCACAGAGAGGCAGACCTTAGAAGTGGCTCTCAGGGTCTGATCTGCTGATAGAAGTAACAAAGGGCTCGGATTTTCAGTCTGAATTAGGGCACAATATGGCTCTCTGAAGGATGTTCCATACATTTTGAATGAGTACTTGTCAGAGCTGCAACCAGAGTCAGGATCTCACTATACGGATCACGTGCTCCTATGGCTTTCTCTCTCCAGCAGCAAGTCCGGCAGTCACAATTGTTGAGGTTGACACAGAGCACGGGTGTCCAGCATAGGTCAAGGAGGGCCGGAAATATGCCAGATTATTGTGCTAACCACTGACTATGTACAATCAGTCCATTTAAATGTTCTGTTATGTGGTTATCCTCAAAATCTGGCCCAGGCCCTCCTCAGCCAGGCACTAATTTAGCTGGGTGCGTTCTGCCCACCAGCTGGGGTTAGAATAAACATTCACACAACACTTAGGGTTTCCCCTCTCTAATGTATTATTGCACCTCCTCAACCTGTGTCAGACACCCCTAGATGATGTCAATCAGTCAATCAATCAATATTTGTAAAGCACTGCTAATCACCTGTGAGGGTATCCAGGCGCTAGAAGTGTAACCAGCTGCATTAATATTAATAATGACTCTTGACCTCTCTTGCTGAGGGACGAATGGGAGGGGTTTTTGTGTATGCTCATCTGATAGAGAATTTAACCACATTATTGATCTAAATACCCAAAGAGTTCTCCACCCAGGCGTCCCTTAGGGTGTTAATAGTCGGTGCTACTATTACTCTACTCTGTGCTAAATATTGTATTGTCCTAAGCAAGCTTAAACGGGTCATTGTCAGTTCCGCAAAGGCTTATGCCTGTGACCAGCAGGCCAGACACGATCCTTACCATGAAGCCTCCATCCATTGAACTGTTCGACCAGTGTTCCCAGCCTCAGAGAGGGGGAGATGGGATACCAGGGTGGGAGGGCAGTTATCCGCTCTCAGGCTGTGCATTTCCATCGCCTTTTCATTTAAACGAAGAAGACGGTCCAGACAAATCTGGTAATCCGCACTGATGTAAGAGCTTAAGGCTATTAACCCGACAGTATCAGGTGAGGCAGAAACTAATCCCTCCAATGTTGCACTGAAGGCGCTTCAACCGTGGTGACCCTGAGCACTGCGCTCAAAGACCTTCCACACAACATACTATGTGGTGTAAAACCAAGGGGGAGGAGCACACTGCCTCTCATCCCAGCACAGTGCACCCATTGCATTCTGGTAAATGTAGTATGCTGACTTCAAGGTTGCTGTAGCTTTTCACCAAAGTTGTTGCAGGTAGTCCTGTTATCTCTTGACATGTGTTTCTGGGTTCAGGCCTTCATCAGTAGAGAGCAGAAGTAGTAGAGAGCAGAGAAAAGTTGCTGAAATGTTGCCAAGTATCAACACTAAGCAACAACTAACACTTATCTTGAGTACTTACTCTGGTTCATGCATGGTGGGTGGGCGCAGGCCGCAGCATGTGGTCTTTGGGATCTACATAGACTCTACGTTAACCGCTACTGATGTGCACAAGAGAAGCGCACGCCTTCCTATCAGTTTAGCACCTGTGTCATGGAGGGGTGTGGACTGTGCATAGGTATGAGTAGTAGATGCACGAAGAGCGAGCAAACACAGGAGGCGTGATTGGGAGGGAAAGCGGAGGTAGGATTAAGTGTCCGCAGAGGTTAGAAACCTTTGATTGGTGCAGAGTGTAGAGGAATTAAGATATATCAGGGGGTGTGCTCATAAGAGCTACCTGACGTTTGAAAACAGCCAGTCCACAGAAGCACAGGTTGGGCTCAACTGCACAAGTCTGTGTGTAACTGGAAAACCACAGGTTTCAATCATGGGGGCAACTCACGCTTCAATCCTTCAAAGTCATCGAAATGTGTAGGATTGAGAAATAACACCTGGTTGAAAAGTAACAACACCTGATGTTTAAGATGCAAGAGACATTTCAGTTTGTCGTGTGCACTGTGTAAAAGTCAAAGTTATGAGGGGTAATCGAAGTAGTTGTCAAAATTGCCACACTCCTCCTTCGTACACCTCACAAACTGTGCAAAGTTAAAAAAAGGTAAAAGCAAGTTTTTGAAAGAAACGTTGAAGTAAGGATCTACCTTTAGCAGGAAAATTCTCTCAGAAAAAACAGTATATGCGGGAAAACTGTCCTGCTCAAACCCTTTTTGTGGAAAACGGCACACATGGATGAAGTTGTTGAACATGTACAAACTTTGCAACTTCATGAGGTGAAAAATTTAGGAGCTTCACACAGCTTCGCTGGCAACATTTTTAATTCACGCCCTAATCATGACTTGGTCTGACATTTTCTGTCCTGAGAGGTGCAGTAGATTATAGCTATCTCACTCCCGCTTTTCATCTTTAAAGTTTTGAATTTGTAAAATTCAAAATAACTTCTGGACATTGTTGGAGGTACACATTTGGAACTTTGCACACCAGCAGTGTCTTCTCCTTTAAAGATGGTGGTGGTTTGCTGGTACCAGTCCTCTTTCTGCTTCCACAGCATCATTGCCCTTTTTAATGTTGTGCACAGTCAAGTCCTTCCTTTACTTCTTATTCATAGCCAGATGGGCTTGTAGTAGCATTTGCATTTCAAAGAGAAAGTTCCAAAATAGTGAATCAATAGACCAAATTAAGAGAGATGCAAAAATCACAGGGATGGTGGCCTGCTGGGGTCAGCAGACCATCATGTCTGTGATTGCTTCTCAATAAAGCAATGTTTTAAAAAAAAAAAATGCAGCCCGTTTTCCTTAAAGGAAAACAGGCTACCTTTCAAAAGAAAAATGAAAAGTTTTCTTTTCATTTTTTAAGAGTAGGCGGTTGTCCGTGAGACCACAGCCTGCTCTTAAAAAATGTTTTTACCCATAGGGACCCCTTCCCATTTGCAAAATGGGTTACCACCTACTTGAAGTAGGTGGTAAAATACAAATGTTTTGCAACCGCATTTCGGTCACAAAACATATACCACTGCGATTTGGTATTAGAAAGGGACGCCCTAAACACACCCCTTCCTAATACCGAATCGCAAACCCAATTTGTAATTGGATAATAGGTCACAGATTCGCAAATTGGGCCTTTGTACATTGAAAAATGCTTTTTTTTCATCGTGTGTACATCTCTCAAAGTTCAGGGGCTAACGTCAAGTGTTTACTGTAAGTGTGAAAACAAACAAATACACATAATCCACCTGCAGGTCAAGGTTCAGACAAAAGCCAGGAAACTGAGAGAACCGAAACAAGGAGAAAAACAATAAACATGAAGGGTGAAAAATATAGTGAATAAGCTATAGCGACAGTGAAAGAGCCAATATAATACGAGAAGTTGCCAAGCACCACAACAAAGGAAGTGAACAGTTCCAAAAGCACTGCTGCCGTTCATGACCTGGAAGTCCCACCCCCTAACCTTTAGGCCAGCAGTCTCTGCACCCCAGCTGCCTCAGGCCCGCCTGAAACAGTCTCACAGGGATTCTGTTGCATATTCTCCTCTCTCCGCACTCTCTATTTACTCCTGACAGTCAGGTGACGGATGTGGCAAAGAAACGTCCATCCGTCAGTTGCTAAAAGTCTTAATTTTTAGCCAGTCCAGCCAGCTAAAAGCAACTGACGGATGGACGTTTCTTTGCCAGATCACGAAAATCACTGGACTGGCTAAAAATTAAGACTCCAACCGACGGGTGGAAGTCATTTACTGACTAATTCTGAGGCTCCAACCGGCTGGTTGAGATGCAGGTGGTTTATTCTTAAACCCACCATTGATAATTTGCGGAGTTACCATAGAAATCTACCTTTTGGCTGTCAATCCCCCCCTCCTGCCTTGAAGAAGACCCACCTTGACGCATCTCAATTGTGCGCAATTAACAGGGTCGAAACGTCAGCGTACTGCATATGTCTACACAACGCTCATGATCACAGTCTTATTTGTCATTAGGATCTTGAAGCATATGTGTTAAATAATAAGGACATACGAGAAAAAAATATTTCTTCCTTCTTTTATTGCACGCTCAAATTGTTTCTGTATATAGTGTACTGTCTTTATCACCAACCACCACATGTCACTTTTTTCACCACAGTCACGTATTTCATATTGCAATTGAAATTGTAAATTGCGACAGCCATGATTATCTGATTTTTTCTGAATACATTATTGAATCATAATTTCGGTGTGTGTTATATATTCTTCTTTTTCAAATCGTTGATACGTGTTATAAGTAAGCTGTTGCTACTTACTTTAAGTAATTGTAAACCCCGACAGAACCAATTTTTACTTTAATACGCATACCCAGGTTCTGAGGGACACTGGGTTCCCCCATTACGTTTACCATCACATCTCTGCAAGAAGCTGAATCCCACAACGGGACCACAAACCCTCTACCACAAATTTGGGGAACCCCGCACAGCAGTAAAGAACATTTTATTGATTCTTTCACTAAATTGGTGATTCATTATTTAATCACTTTTCAAGAAAGTGCCAGGTATAATTGGAGTAATTTGAGAAAAGTTTAGAAAGGAGCCTTGAAACAACTAGAAGCAAATGTATTACTGGTAATTAAACCTTTAGACAAGGGGTTCCACATTGTCAGTTTGAATAAAATTGATTATGTTAAGGTGATAAGATGGTTAAAGGTGCTATGTACCATAAACTATACACCACTTAATAGAAATTCAATTGTAGGCATTCAGTAGGAAATTGAATGAAAGGCATTCCTGTGTGATGGAATTGGGAAGCTAAATGAAAATAAATGGATATCTTTGAATGTCATTGTGAGATGGAAATGTCCTCCGTGGCCTTTGTCCTGAGTTTCTCTCCTGTTGTGTTTCTGTAGATTTTAGATTTTTTGCCTCTGTACACATACTAAACGTGTACGAATGGAGAGGTGTGGTGCAGCGGCCAGGGCAGCTGACTTCGGAGCACAGGGCTCACGGTTCGATCCCCGGCTTCGGCGGCAGCTCAGCTCAGCACCATGTGACTCTGGGCAATAGCTCACTTAATTTCCACGACGGCCCCCAGCGCCTTGAGACCCGTAAGGGTGAGTAGTTCGCGCTTTACAAATACGGTTTTAGATTTTTATTTAGTGCGCGTAGGGCCTGTGTGAAATGGCCTAAGACCTAGATCAAGGTTCTGCCATCACACCAAGTGCACCCCTCTTTTCTGAGCATGACTACTGCTATCTGGGGGGACTAGGGACCGGCAGTGGTGGCAGCAACTGATTGTCATAGATGAAATAGACCTTTTTACCTCTTGGGAGAGTTGCCCACAAGCTTCTCTTGTTTATAAAAGTTCTGCCAGTTCTTTTCAACTGGGTCCTTCACTCCATCATATGGAACATTTGCTCCCTGTGCGTGCAGCATGGACCATGGATGTGGTGCTTTACATTGTGCAATAAGAAGTTCATTTTTGGTTCTGCAGTATGTGTACGGCTGACAAGACAGAGGCTGAGAATGAGGCTGCCAGGCAGCAATGTGAATTGGCAGTTTTGTGTAGTTGCCAGAGAAGGAGATCCATCTCCTTTTGAGCCACTGTTTACAGCCAGTGACAGGGGAATCCAAACTTCCCTACCACCAGCCTCTCCAGGCATCCTCTACAGATCAAACATGTAGGTGAGCAAAGGACCCACGTCTGGGGGTGAGTATTTGAAAAGTTTCAACATTCCGTCCATCATTTTATTTTGTGATGTTGCTATATGCACCCTAAGTGGCTAAGGGCATGCCCAGACATGGGCCCCTTGCTCGCTGCGCCACTGGATTCATGCTAGCCTGGCTGATATGGGGTGATACCCCGAAACCGGTCCCAGGACGTTTGTTTCCAGTCCAGGGAGGACCTGGCCTGGCAGTTCAGACTGGACTGTTCCCATGGGGAGCAGGGTCAAGACTGATTTACATATGGCTGGGTCCAAACTGGGGTAACGTGGTGAGCAAAATAACGATGGATTAAACCCAGATCTGTGACTGGGGGTGAGTGTTTGAAACATTTCAACACTCCATTCATTATTTTATTTTATGATGTTGCTATGTGCGCCCTAAGTGGCTAAGGGTATGCCCAGACGTGGGTCCCTTGCCTGCTGCGCCACTGGATTCATGCTAGCCTGGCTGATATGGGCTGATACCCCGAAACCAGTCCCAGGATGCTTGTTTCCAGTCCAGGGAGGACCTGGCCTGGCAGTTCAGACTGGACTGTTCCCATGGGGAGCAGGGTCAAGACTGATTTGCATATGGCTGGGTCCAAACTGGGGTGACGTGGCGAGCAAAATAACGATGGATTAAACCCAGATCTGGGACTGTGGGTGAGAGTTCAAAAAGTTTCAACACTCTGTCCGTCATTTTATTTTGTGATGTTGCTATGTGCGATCTAAGTGGCAAAGGGTAAGCCCAGACATGGGTCCTTTGCTCGCTGCGCCACTGGATTCATGCTAGCCTGGCTGATATGGGGTGATACCCCGAAACCGGTCCCAGGATGCTTGTTTCCACTCCATGGAGGACCTGGCCTGGCAGTTCGGACAGGACTGTTCCCATGGGGAGCAGGGTCAAGACTGATTTGCATATGGCTGGGTCCAAACTGGGGTGACGTGGCGAGCAAAATAACGCATGGATTAAACCCAGATCTGGGACTGGGGGTGAGAGTTCAAAAGTTTCAACACTCTGTCCGTCATTTTATTTTGTGATGTTGCTATGTGCGATCTAAGTGGCAAAGGGTAAGCCCAGACATGGGTCCTTTGCTCGCTGCGCCACTGGATTCATGCTAGCCTGGCTGATATGGGGTGATACCCCGAAACCGGTCCCAGGATGCTTGTTTCCACTCCATGGAGGACCTGGCCTGGCAGTTCGGACAGGACTGTTCCCATGGGGAGCAGGGTCAAGACTGATTTGCATATGGCTGGGTCCAAACTGGGGTGACGTGGCGAGCAAAATAACGATGGATTAAACCCAGATCTGGGACTGGGGGTGAGAGTTCAAAAAGTTTCAACACTCTGTCCGTCATTTTATTTTGTGATGTTGCTATGTGCGATCTAAGTGGCAAAGGGTAAGCCCAGACATGGGTCCTTTGCTCGCTGCGCCACTGGATTCATGCTAGCCTGGCTGATATGGGGTGATACTCCGAAACCGGTCCCAGGATGCTTGTTTCCAGTCCATGGAGGACCTGGCCTGGCAGTTCGGACAGGACTGGTCCCGTGGGGAGCAGGGTCAAGACTGATTTGCATATGGCAGGGTACAAACTGGGGTGACATGGTGAGCAAAATAACGATGGATTAAACCCAGATGGGGTTGAATGTTTGAAATGTTTCAACACTCCGTCCATCATTTTATTTTGTGATGTTGCTTTTTCGTAAAGAGACATTTCGACTGGGCCTGATGAACCTTCAGGGGAAGAGCATTCCACAATTTCGGTGCTAAATAGCTGAAAGAGCTTGCGCCTATGCGCACTTTCTTTACTTTCTTACTTACTGAAGAGAAATCCCAAGTCAGGGTGCCAGGACTTCTCATTGACCAATGCTAGGGGCCCACACCCATAAAGGCTGGGAAACATTTTGGAGCTCCAGGGATTAGCCTCTTTGACTGCCAAGTGTCCTTGCCAGGTTTGGCATCTGAGATCTAGAAGTTCCTGCATCTTGCTTTAAAGTGCTGCCTGGAACCACCTTGAAGAAAGGAGACCACTGACTGCTGATGAGGAGTACTAGTGATATTTCTGTGAGAAGAAAAGGCTGCCTACAAGAGGAGAACCTTGAGGAGCTGTGCATGAGAAAGTGGGTGTTGGCCATTTTAGCTCAGGAAAGGATCTGCACTACCAGGCCCTGTGGTGAGACCATGTGACTCTGGTGAGTGGGCCACCAGGTGAAAGTTCATCTGCTTCTATAGTCCAGACTTGTGGGTTTCGCTGATCGGTCCCTGTTAGAAGGTGGTTCTGACACTATGGGCCGCCCGGATTTTTCGCTTTTTGAGCACCTAGGTGTTGAGGTTTTACTGTGGGAGAGCCTCATAAATTGGGACTCATCCACAGTGAACTCATGATGAAAGAGACTGCATGTGGATTTTACTGGTGTCCCCCTAGCTTGACTAGGCCGCTGCGCAGCAGCTGGAGTAAGGGGCACCGGGCTGGTTACATGCAGACACCTGTGTACATGCGTGTGCACACGTGTAGGGGCTGCGCAGGGGAGATTCTTGGCGTGCGCAGTCCAGGAGCAGCTACAAAGTGAATGGTGGGGCAGGACTTATGCAGAATTGGTGGTGACATGGAATAGGCCTTATACACTAGGAAGGAACATGCCAGGGAAAGTCAGTGTGCTTTACTGTGTTTTTCACTTCATTATTCCCCTATGGGGATGTGGAGCTCATGTGCTAGATTAACTTCCATAAGGCCTACAGATTCCAGACACGCACTAAAGTCCACTGCAGCGGATGTGAAAAGAAGTATTCTGCAGAGTCCAGAGTCATATTTGTACTGCTTTTGGGTCATCCAGAAATGTTACATCTCTCTGAGTCAGATCATAACCAGGGCCTGGCTGGGGGTTGACCTCAGCAGGCTGGATTGATGACCTTTCCCTCCCAGAGCGAAGACCTCCTTTCCACGAAGTGAAGATAGGCGGAGCCACAGGCTCATCCATCAGCAGCTATCACTGGGTGCCAGGCACCAGGCTGCACCTAGGAGGGAAGGGCTCTGGTTTCAGAGACCATGTGGCCAGAGACCCTGGACGACGCCATTTTGAACAAACCCAGAGGCTGGACAAGAAGGAGGGAGCAGGGGCAGGGAAGTGATGTGTCGCTGTTTGATAGGATCAACAGAGACTTCCTGCCAGCCCCCCTACTCAACTTTTAAAAGTGTCTGCGCAGGAAGAGAAGCTCTCTCTGGGGTGTGGTCTGCGGAGGAAGGTGCTGGAGCCTGGCAATGGGCAGTTGGAAGGAGGTACCCCCTGACTGTCCCCCAGGCCCCTAACAGCACCAGAAGAAGAGCCCAGGACCAGTGCGCAGAAGCAGGGGCCTCTGCGCAGGGAGAAGAGAGGCCCAGGAGGAGAGCCAGGCGAAAGTCTGGCGCAGGGAGCCAGTGAAGACCGCTCCCTGCAGAATGCCCCCTCTTGGAGGCCTGGAGGGTGAAGGAGAGTGCTCCCAGTGGCTGGGGGCCGCCGCCAGGAGCGAGAGGACGCGAAATTGGGGCAGATCGGACCCCCAGGGGCTGAGATATGGCCCCCGGAAGGAGAGCGACCTTTGACCCCTGGGGAGGAAGGGAAGCCGGGGAGCGCCGTCGCGCTCCCCGTGAAGGTGACCCAGGGGGCCCGGGACCCCATCCCTGGGCCCCGAAGCAAGCAGGGAGCGCCGTCGCGCTCCCCGTGAAGATGTCCCCACACGGGGTGCCAGGAGCCCACCCTGGCCCCCACCGAGCAAGTGAAGACGGGGGGGAAGCGCCGCCGCGCCCCCCACGAAGACAGGAGGCGGGGGAGCGCCGTCGCGCCCCCCGCGAAGAGTGGCCAAAGGGGGCCCGGGACCCCATCCCCGGGCCCCGAAGTCAAGTCGCCGTCGCGCTCCCCGTGAAGATTTCCCCAGGGGGAGGGGCCAGGAGCCCACCCTGGCCCCCACCGAAGCCAAACCGCAAGATGGAGGGGAGCACCGTCGCGCCCCCCCGAAGAGGTCCGGGGGCCCGGGACCCCATCCCCGGGCCCAGAAAAGCAGGCGGAGGCCGGGGGAGTGCAGCCGCACTCCCCCCGAGGTCCGACATGTCTGCCCGCCAGAGCGGGCAGGCCAGAAATGCCTTGCCGGCTCCCGCGGCAGCACGCGAGGGTGCTGGCCGGCGGGGCAGCCGGGGTGGGCTCCCGAGCTGCCCTCCAACAAGAGGACATGCGGGGGTCCCGGGTGGGACCGGGGCCCCCAAAGCAGAACACCAGCATCGCGGGGTCCCGGGTGTGACCGGGACCCCAGAGAGAGAAGGAGGGGCCCGGGTGGGACCGGGCCCCGAAAATTGGCAGGAGCGGCCGGGGGTGGGCTCCCGAGCCGTATCCCTTACCTGGGGGTCCGGGTGGGACCGGGCCCCCACCGAGGCCAGAGGATGGGGCGCGAAGCGCCAGATCGATCGCGGCTCTCCCCGGCACAGCGGGAGAGCCGCTCATCCGATATTCATGCAGAGGAGCACAAAGCGCCCCATAATGCCTTGCCAGGCATTTGGAAATCTGCCGGTTTTTGTGCCTGGTGGCCCCCAGAGGAGGGGGTCACCCTCAAGAATGAAAAAGGGTGCTGGGGGAGCTGCTGGAGAAGCGCAGTCTCCCCCAGCACGAAGTTAAGTCCCACCCTAAGTGTCCTAGGGTTTTAAAAAGGATAACCCCTCGAGGGCTCAACCTGTTTCATTACACCTTCTGGGCTGGAACTTTTGTTCTACAGCTGAGGGTGTATTGCAAAGTGCTTCATGGAGTGAAGGGCTGCGTTGGGGATGTCTGGAGAAGGGCATCCCCTGGAGGTGAAGAGGTGTAATTGCACCAGAACTGCATTTACTCACAGTTATTCCTTTTTAGAGGGACTGAAGGTCACATATGTAATGTGAAGGTACCTGTGTAAGGTGATGTCATAAGCAAAGTGGGTTATGTTGCCAGATACTCCTGCTAGGGTGTCTGGCTGGATATGCGTAATCCTGTGATTTCATCTGTGATGCCTTTAGGGGCTGTAATTGCAACGCATTTTAATGTCCAACAAATGTGCTGAGTACTGTCATTCTAAAGTGTGCGTAAACATGTATTTTTGCTGCTGCGCTTAAGTGAGGAACAACCCAGACTGTTAGCCCTGAATATGTAGGGGTGCATACTGTATGGTCAATATAAGATGCTCAGTCAGGGTTATGTGTCACTAGGGCAGGTGAACCTATTTTTAATGCGTGTTGAGGTAATGGGGTGGGTCGCCACTGGGATGGTGCCAGTGCGCAGGGCCCTCGCTCCAGGTTATGCTCAACACACTGCATTAGGGGGCAAGATGATGTGCATACATGGGAGTGGTGGTACTAGACCCCACCCCCTTTTTGGGAGGGGTGGAGATGTTACGCAATGTCACAAAGTAATTCCAACAGCTTATGTATATTTGTAAATTGGTGCATAGTATTGAGTAGTGTGTTAGTTTAATAAATGTACTCTTACTTTTATAAAGCAAAGTACAGACTGGACAATCAATTATTGAGTGTTATTTCTGCGCACCTGCAAATGGCGATTACTAGCCCACACCACCTCCCTTGAGTAAAGCCCCAGACTGCTCTGCAACGCTACCCTCTGAGAGTCAGGCGCTACAATTGGGTGTTTGGTTCCCAGTGAAGGACAAATGTAGTCATGTTATTTGTGCAGGCCTCACAGATACTGCCTCGTTTTCCAACATTGGTGTCTAGCGGCGGGATACATAGAATCCCATTCTGGTGCGCATTTATAGCAGTTGATAAGTCCAGTTTTGCCATACATTATCTATGCAGTAATGAGCAAATGGAAGAGCGCAAGGCTCTGAGAAGGGTTCAAACTTTTGGTTAGGTGAACTAAAGGTATGGGAAAGGAAAGCCCCGCGCACATACGTGTCATGTGAAGATATTATGGTTGAAATGTAAACTGTATTGATATGACCGGGCTATGTTGATTATCATGTGCTAGCGGGATGGTGCTTTCCAGGAAATGATTGCATACAAATGTTCTGAGCCATATTGTACACCTTTGAACCCTAACACTACATACACTACACCTGCATGAGGAGGGTGTCTCCTCAAGAGATAGGGACAGCAACTGATACCTACATCACAGGTAAGGGTGTAGGGGTGGATTGACCTTTGTGGGGGACAGGAGAGAGAGTGGGTCCTGGGAAATTCCCGCGCTTTTTAAGGGCAGGTAGGGTTTCCACAGAAGGGGCCCCAGGTGTCCTTCCCCCGCTGAAATTTTACTTGCCATTGGCGCAGGCCAAAACCACTGGAAGGGTGGGGCAGGAGGTTTCTTTACCCCAGGTAGTAACGCCCCAGGGGTTCCCATGGTGGGGGACCCCAAGAAACTTTTCCCACGGTGGGAGGAGGGTGTGGTAGAGTTGGGTGTCCGGCAGGCCCCCCAGGTTAACTGGTGGGGAGTTGAGCGACCCAGGGGTGGCCCCTGGTAGTGGGTGGCCCCAAAGGAGGGTAGTTCTTAGGTGATGGTGTGTAGTGGTAGCCCCTAGGTGGGTGAGGTAACTGACCCAGTGGAGATCGGAGTGGGGGTGATGTACTCCCTAGTTTCCAGGTGAAGGGTTAGTGGTGGACCCTGAGGCGTCAGGGTCGGGTGGACGGTGACCAGTCCGGTAGGTCCTGTGGGTCTTGAACCCAAGGACCAGGAGCAGGGGGTGTTCCCCTAGCTCGGGGCAGGAGGTGGACGTCTGCAAGGTAGTACCACCCTGAACACAGGTGGGGCCTATCTTAAGTGACGGGACCCTGTGGTTCGCAAAGGGGTGGTGCAGGCCTAGCCGGGATCTTTAGGGTCCCTGGCTTGGAGTGGTCGTGCTACCCTGAAGGCAGGTGGGGCCTATCTTAAGGAGGGGACCCTGCTCTTCATAAGGGGTGGTGCAGGCCATCCGGGGACCATGTAGGTCCCTGGGCGGTCTCCCAAGGCGCTGCTGGGAGACCGGGGAGGGCCATGAGAGGTGGGCCTGGGTCTAGCTAACTCAGGGCCCACCGGCTCTCTAAGGGTACTCTGGGAGGAGAGCGCGCCTCTCGGAGGGAAGGGTGCATAGGCCCTGTTCTCGCAGCGGAGAACAAGGAAGGGGTCTAGGTTCCCGGGTAGTTTCCGTGGGGAGCTACTGACGGGGGGAATGAGCTGTAGGATGTCTGACGGGGCACCCTCAGTGTTCCTCCCTGGCACTGCCAGTGTGGTAGTGAGGCCGGTCTGAGGTCCTATCAGGGAGCCAGGCAAGTGGCCAGAGGGTGCTTTTCTGTGCGGGAAAAGCACGAGTGGCTGTGCTTTCTTTAGGGAAGCCAGTCGTCCCGAAAGGGTGGTGGCAGCAGAATGACCTCAGCGGCAGGCTGAGGGTGAGGGTCCAGAGAGGTTGCATCTTTGGGGTGCAAGGACCAAGCGGAGAGAGGGTACTGGTTGGAACAAACTCCAGAAGGGAGACCAGCTAGTGACCCAGGGGATGGGATGTAGACCTGTCCCGGAAGACCGCAACGGTGCTGAGGCACTGGACCCTTGTCCAGAGAAGGGGTAGGCATAGTGTTGCATGCCCAAGGGCAAAGGTGGGCCTAGTGAGGCCAAGTCCATGTAGACCATGAGTGACCTAGAGGTATCTAACCTAGAGCCCGGAGGGTTCTTAGGGTAGTCTGGGATCCCTGTCATGGGTGGAGATTTCATGGATGGGAGGAGTAGGTGGTCTGAGCGGATAACTGGTGAGTAAGGGGGTCTGGTCAGAACCCCTTATAACTAGTTATCGCTGACTACGGGAAGAATACCCATGTAGGGTGGCTACTTCTTCCCTGTAGGAATCAGCTGGGCGCGGCATGTGTTAGATGGTGGTTCTGACACTATGGGCCGCCCGGATTTTTCGCTTTTTGAGCACCTAGGTGTTGAGGTTTTACTGTGGGAGAGCCTCATAAATTGGGACTCATCCACAGTGAACTCATGATGAAAGAGACTGCATGTGGATTTTACTGGTGTCCCCCTAGCTTGACTAGGCCGCTGCGCAGCAGCTGGAGTAAGGGGCACCGGGCTGGTTACATGCAGACACCTGTGTACATGCGTGTGCACACGTGTAGGGGCTGCGCAGGGGAGATTCTTGGCGTGCGCAGTCCAGGAGCAGCTACAAAGTGAATGGTGTGGCAGGACTTATGCAGAATTGGGTGGTGACACGGAATAGGCCTTATACACTAGGAAGGAACATGCCAGGGAAAGTCAGTGTGCTTTACTGTGTTTTTCACTTCATTATTCCCCTATGGGGATGTGGAGCCCATGTGCTAGATTAACTTCCATAAGGCCTACAGATTCCAGACACGCACTAAAGTCCACTGTAGCGGATGTGAAAAGAAGTATTCTGCAGAGTCCAGAGTCATATTTGTACTGCTTTTGGGTCATCCAGAAATGTTACATCTCTCTGAGTCAGATCATAACCAGGGCCTGGCTGGGGGTTGACCTCAGCAGGCTGGATTGATGACCTTTCCCTCCCAGAGCGAAGACCTCCTTTCCACGAAGGGAAGATAGGCGGAGCCACAGGCTCATCCATCAGCAGCTATCACTGGGTGCCAGGCACCAGGCTGCACCTAGGAGGGAAGTGCTCTGGTTTCAGAGACCATGTGGCCAGAGACCCTGGACGACGCCATTTTGAACAAACCCAGAGGCTGGACAAGAAGGAGGGAGCAGGGGCAGGGAAGTGATGTGTCGCTGTTTGATAGGATCAACAGAGACTTCCTGCCAGCCCCCCTACTCAACTTTTAAAAGTGTCTGCGCAGGAAGAGAAGCTCTCTCTGGGGTGTGGTCTGCGGAGGCGGAAGGTGCTGGAGCCTGGCAATGGGCAGTTGGAAGGAGGTACCCCCTGACTGTCCCCCAGGCCCCTAACAGCGCCAGAAGAAGAGCCCAGGACCAGTGCACAGAAGCAGGGGCCTCTGCGCAGGGAGAAGAGAGGCCCAGGAGGAGAGCCAGGCGAAAGTCTGGCGCAGGGAGCCAGTGAAGACCGCTCCCTGCAGAATGCCCCCTCTTGGAGGCCCGGAGGGAGAAGGAGAGTGCTCCCAGTGGCTGGGGGCCGCCGCCAGGAGCGAGAGGACGCGAAAATGGGGCAGATCGGACCCCCAGGGGCTGAGATATGGCCCCCGGAAGGTGAGCGACCTTGACCCCTGGGGAGGAAGGGAAGCCGGGAGCGCCATCGCGCTCCCCGTGAAGGTGACCCAAGTGGGGCCCGGGACCCCATCCCCGGGCCCCGAAGCAAGCCGGGAGCGCCGTCGCGCTCCCCGTGAAGATGTCCCCCACACGGGGTGCCAGGAGCCCACCCTGGCCCCCACCGAGCAAGTGAAGACGGGGGGGGGGAGCGCCGTCGCGCCCCCCCACGAAGACAGGAGGCGGGGGAGCGCCGTCGCGCCCCCCGCGAAGAGTGGCCAAAGGGGGCCCGGGACCCCATCCCCGGGCCCCGAAGTCAAGTCGGGGAGCGCCGTCGCGCTCCCCGTGAAGATTTCCCCAGGGGGAGGGGCCAGGAGCCCACCCTGGCCCCCACCGAAGCCAAACCGCAAGATGGAGGGGAGCGCCGTCGCGCCCCCCCGAAGAGGTCCGGGGGCCCGGGACCCCATCCCCGGGCCCCGAAAAGCAGGCGGAGGCCGGGGGAGTGCAGCCGCACTCCCCTCGAGGTCCGACACGTCTGCCCGCCAGAGCGGGCAGGCCAGAAATGCCTTGCCGGCGCCCGCGGCAGCACGCGAGGGTGCTGGCCGGCGGGGGCAGCCGGGGGTGGGCTCCCCGAGCTGCCCTCCAACAAGAGGACATGCGGGGGTCCCGGGTGGGACCGGGGCCCCCCCCAAAGCAGAACACCAGCACCGCGCGGGGTCCCGGGTGTGACCGGGACCCCAGAGAGAGAAGGAGGGGCCCGGGTGGGACCGGGCCCCGAAAATTGGCAGGAGCGGCCGGGGGTGGGCTCCCGAGCCGTATCCCTTACCTGGGGGTCCGGGTGGGACCGGGCCCCCCACCGAGGCCAGAGGATGGGGCGCGAAGCGCCAGATCGATCGCGGCTCTCCCCGGCACAGCTGGAGAGCCGCTCATCCGATATTCATGCAGAGGAGCACAAAGCGCCCCATAATGCCTTGCCAGGCATTTGGAAATCTGCCGTTTTTTGTGCCTGGTGGCCCCCAGAGGAGGGGGTCACCCTCAAGAATGAAAAAGGGTGCTGGGGGAGCTGCTGGAGAAGCGCAGTCTCCCCCCAGCACGAAGTTAAGTCCCACCCTAAGTGTCCTAGGGTTTTAAAAAGGATAACCCCTCGAGGGCTCAACCTGTTTCATTACACCTTCTGGGCTGGAATGTTTGTTCTACAGCTGAGGGTGTATTGCAAAGTGCTTCATGGAGTGAAGGGCTGAGTTGGGGATGTCTGGAGAAGGGCATCCCCTGGAGGTGAAGAGGTGTAATTGCACCAGAACTGCATTTACTCACGGTTATTCCTTTTTAGAGGGACTGAAGGTCACATATGTAATGTGAAGGTACCTGTGTAAGGTGATGTCATAAGCAAAGTGGGTTATGTTGCCAGACACTCCTGCTAGGGTGTCTGGCTGGATATGCGTAATTCTGTGATTTCATCTGTGATGCCTTTAGAGGCTGTAATTACAACGCATTTTAATGTCCAACAAATGTGCTGGGTACTGTCATTCTAAAGTGTGCGTAAACATGTATTTTTGCTGCTGCGCTTAAGTGAGGAACAACCCAGACTGTTAGCCCTGAATATGTAGGGGTGCATACTGTATGGTCAATATAAGATGCTCAGTCAGGGTTATGTGTCACTAGGGCAGGTGAACCTATTTTTAATGCGTGTTGAGGTAATGGGGTGGGTCGCCACTGGGATGGTGCCAGTGCACAGGGCCCTCGCTCCAGGTTATGCTCAACACACTGCATTAGGGGGCAAGATGATGTGCATACATGGGAGTGGTGGTACTAGACCCCACCCCCTTTTGGGAGGGGTGGAGATGTTACGCAATGTCACAAAGTAATTCCAACAGCTTATGTATATTTGTAAATTGGTGCATAGTATTGAGTAGTGTGTGTGTTTAATAAATGTACTCTTACTTTTATAAAGCAAAGTACAGACTGGACAATCAATTATTGAGTGTTATTTCTGCGCACCTGCAAATGGCGATTACTAGCCCACACCACCTCCCTTGAGTAAAGCCTCAGACTGCTCTGCAACGCTACCCTCTGAGGTCAGGCGCTACAATTGGGTGTTTGGTTCCCAGTGAAGGACAAATGTAGTCATGTTATTTGTGCAGGCCTCACAGATACTGCCTCGTTTTCCAACAGTCCCCGAAGAGCTACAAGGGGTGCGCCCAGTTTTGGCTCAAATAGTAGGGTAAGCCTCTGGACACCAGAGGTAAACAGCTCCTGTACTTGAGCTCAGTAACACTAGATTGCCCTGGACCTCCTGAAAAAATTCCACACCTATGTGTCTAGCAGCGTGTTCTTTTATGTGGTTCCAAAGTACATAAAGTATGATGAATCCTCCTTGGAATGCAAATGTTTCTAATACAGAAGTAGTGGATGTATCATTGTATTCAAATGATAATAATAATGAAATAATCTGTTGTTTATATTCTGCTTTTGCTCTATTGATGCAATATATGGACTCAGTTATCCAGCTAATGTGTATTTCTGGTTGAAGTCCACAAAACACAAATGTCTTACAATTGGTATAAACCACTGCTAAGCAACTTAAAAAGACTCAAGGCTAGAGCCACAGCATACTGTAAATAATTACAAAACGCACATGAATGTGGTCAGGTGGAAAAGAAAAGAAAATGCCTTGAGAATATAATACACAGTATGAAAATTGCATTCCAAAATGTATGCACGTGTAATAAAGGGTATGGCAGTCTAAATACACCAACACACTAGTGACAAACTCCCTGAAATTCACTAAATACATGTGTGGTCAGGTTAGACAAATAAACCAACTTCTGCCACAACAGCATAACTCACCCAATCAGTGACCTAATTTTAGATGCCTACAGTGATTGGACGAGGAGGATAGAAGAGATCTATATATTGCAAAAACAGTGCTGGAGATGAACACTCACCACAGTAGCTGTGAATGCCCAGATTTCTAATGGTTGAATCAGTACTAATTGTATCAAACTCAAAAAAATGAATGGATGTGTTGACTTACAGATATTCATAAATATGACCAGCTGACCACTCACTGATGTGAAAAATGAACTCTTAACTTGTTGAGCTATCTTACGGGATCTTATGCCTTATGATATGTTTAGGAAGCTAACTGTGGCTTACATAGACTACAAGAAACTATTTAGGAGGAAAACTATTGGTAAACAATGATTACATGAGTTCATTACGTTTGTGTATTCAGCATAAAAATAGTATAAATTATCCAAGATGCTTTGATCGAGCAGGTCAGTGAATATCTCACACACATGGATGTAGTAATTGCTATTTTGATCACTCTTTGCCCAACTATGATTACATTTTATAAAAGATGGTGCAAAGACTAGGAACAGCGATGGGATTGTGATTTGCCCCAACATACGTCAAACTGTACCTGGATGGGATGGAGGGTATAGAAGAAAGCATGGACTCATGGGGTTGAGGAAATATCACAAACAAGTAACCATTTGGCTGTATTGATTTGTTTTTAATCATTTGTTAAACTGAAAAAAGATTTTCACGTAATATTTTTAAACAATGAGGCAAACTTACATTTCAAGTATCAAACTAATAAGAAGGAAGTGAATTTTCGGCACTTTATTGATAATGAACAGATATAAGAACCTATCTGGAATGCATGCAATGTAGCTGTTTCGTGTATGTAAATAAGCCTGAAGTCGCAAGTAAAGGGAGTAACCACTTCGGGGAGTTATTAAGCCATTGCTCCAGAAATAAAGAATTTGAGGAATATGTGGCAAGATTTACAGACAATGTAACTTTATTGGTTTATTGTGTACATGTAAAATAGTAGAAGGGATTGATTCTGTCATATTGATCAACTGAAATGACCTGGAAGAGGTAGGAATAGGGAGCTTTTATTGAAGGGACTTGAATCACTTTTTATATTAGAATCAAATTGTTTCCCCTGTAGGATGAATAGGGTATACAGATTTAAATGTCTTCCTATTGTTTTGGAAAGGATGAGTAACTAAATTGATGACATGCTGTTTTTAGATTTTCATGTGAGCAGAATTTTTTTTTTTATTGGAGGGTGTCACCTAGAAACACTACTCTGTGATGCTCCTAAACTATATAACAATATAAGTGCAAGTGATGAGCGAGAAGGATTAAAGTGATTAAGTCTACATTTAGAATAAGTGTGAGCTTACTTTTCAATTTTCTGAAAGTGCATATTTTTAATGTATAATGAGTAATGTGGCACAACATATTTTATTTTGATGTCTGAAGCAATTACGTACAGACACATGGGAAAGTCTTCTTGAAAAATAAATGTATTTAGGTGAAGGAGATAAAGTGTGGTTTGTCTCTTAGGGCCCAATTAGGATGTTGGTGGCGGTCTGTCCATCATCCAGAGTATCGATCCGACCGCCGGATTACAATGCTGGCAGTCAGATCGATTTGGGCTGGGGTAAAAACTGCAGAATCTGACAGGCTCAAGGAGCCCATCGGGGTGGCATTCAGAGCCTAATCCCTACAATGGGGCGGTGCCTGCGGAGGCACCACCGTAGGGATTAGGATGTCCCTTTCCCTCTGCCTTTACATGGGGGTCCCACCACCATGTAAAGGCAGGTGGAAACGGACTTTGGGGGCCCCTAGCAGGGCCCCCATCCCCGTGGGCCTCCACTATGAGACCAGGGGACACATGTGGTACCCCCTCAAACATCCATGCACTGTGTACTAGGCGCCACATGGTGCCTGGCACAGGTGCATGGATGTTTGAAAACATCCCTTTTTCTACTGCCGCTTGTGCTGCGGCCCTTTTCCGGGCCAAGCAGAAGCCGCAATAGAAAAAGGCATGTTTATAACCGGCTGCACAACAGTCGTATTGTAATTGGGCTGTTGGGACCACCGACTCCTTGAAGGACAGTCCTGTGCCCGAAATGATGGCGGTCGGACGCTCGTCCGAGCGCCATCATAATGAGGCCCTTTGTATTTTTGACTGTTGTAGTCTTCGCCTGCTAGTACAGAGGCTTGAAGAAGGACGGAATTCCGCCTACATAGAAGCCACTGTCCATGTACACTGACAAATATTGAAGACTATCCCTAGATGAGGACCAGCGTATTGTGTGACAACCCTTCGACTTCACCAAATCCTACGGCTCAGTAAATCACAATATATTGCTTAAGCCGCCCCAAAAGCAGGTGGGAATCTAGGGCACAGATCAAAAATGGATCAAACGAATCTTCCAAAAATGTATCCAGCAGGTTAGTCTTAATGTTGGTAAAAAAAGGGTTTGTTTTGGGTAGAAATACCTTATGATTAGAAAAGTCAAACCCAACCACTGTGGTACGTTTCAAATCCTGAGTTTGTGCTTCTCCAGACCAAACACTCTTAAAATATACTGCCTACCAGCACGCGACTCCTACACCTTGGAGTCCTCTTTGCCTTATGTAACATTACATATACATTGAATTATACACTTGAATGATTCATGGTCTCTGTATAATGTGTTTGTGATGTAACGTGCTCTGACACCCTACAATGGTATTAGTAGCGCTATAGGAGAAACGAAATACATGCGAGAGAGGGGCTATGGAGAAATTAGGGGTGCTTTTGGTGGGTGGTAGTGAGGGCATCCATGGAGAAGGAGGTCATGGGGAGAGGCAGGGTGCTGTTGCATGATCGCATCAGGAGCTAAAGCGCTAAAGCCGGCCCTGACTCCACATATACCTGCCTGACTATACGTATCTGTCAAGAGTACGTACGCCACCCAGGGCTTTAAATGGGCCGGGTCCTGACGGTGCTGAGCACCGGCAGTTCTAAAAAGCAGGTGCTGAGACAGGTCACTATCGGGCTGTCCATTTTTGCCTTCACCCTCAGGATGAAAAAATATAAATCTTAACTCTGTAGCAGTGCCACCCTTCACTGCCTGTGATGTAACTTCAAAGTGACTAGTTATAGTTCTTTCACAGTCCCACCATTTCAGAACTGAAGCATTTTCAATATTCTATACAACTAATCATGCTTGTTGCTTATTCATGTTACGCAACTAACGCCCATTGACAAAGCCAATAGTGCTGGCTTGTTGCAAGTGTAATGCTACTTGTTGTATTATATATATCTGGATGTAATGACAAAAGCAACGAAATACCACAAAGCTAAGCATAGATTTTCAGCTTAGGTACTTTTAAGCCACGCCCTTAATTACATCGGCCACGTCCTTCTGAGAGACCCCCCAGTTTTTTTCATCCCACTTAAAGCCCTGACGTCACCTATATGTACTTAGAATGACGACACAGTGGTAGTTGATATTCTGCAGTCGATATTCCCTTGGATGGATATTTCTGACCTCAGTATTCTGACACTGACCTCCTAGGTGGCCCTGGGGGTTCTATAGTAGTCACATTACGTGAAATACGATGTGGACACGTCTCTCACCTTCAGGCCGGTCCCCAGGACAATCACGTCGTAGTCCCCGTCCATGCCTGTCCCGTGTCCTCAGCAGCGCCCAGCGCCTTGCACTTCAGGTGTGGGCGCCCTCCCAGCTCCGGACGGCAGGCCCAGGATCGCCTGCCCCGTGTCCTCAGCACCGCCTAGCGCCTTGCACTTCAGGTGAGGGCGCCCTTCCTGCTCCGGACGGCAGGCCCAGGATCACCTACCCCGTATCCTCAGCAGCGCCTAGCGCCTTGCTCTTCAGGTGTGGGCGCCCTTCCAGCTCCGGCCAGCGGGCACAGGATCGCCTGCCCTGTGTCCTCAGCTGTGCCTAGCGCCTTGCTCTTCAGGTGTGGGCGCCCTTCCAGCTCCGGCCAGCGGTCACAGGATCTGGGCTAATCTCCTCTGCCAGATGGGGGCTGAGTCCCTTTGTCAGCAGATGCTCCTAATCTCAGCACAGACAGGGCTACCTGCTCGGTGATGCTGTGGCCCCAGGCTGGGGGGCCCTAGTCCTGGGGGACACTCAGGCCGGATTCATAAAGAGACCTCTTCATCTGTGCCCGCGGGTTTACACCCTCGCATGGGCGCATATTTAAAATATGAGAAATGTGCTAAGGGTTCCAGAATGGATTCTGACAATCCTGTGTTTGCCACAGGTGTGCATGTGTACTCCTGGGCAGGTTTTGAGAATCATTACATGCATTCATGGGACAGGTTTGCTGTGGTTGTATGGGAGAGTATTATAATGACATTTATACAGCGCTTACTACCCGTGAAGAGGTATTGGAGTGCTATATCATATTCAGCAAAGCCGTCTGACATAAGTATTGTCATAAATATTGTTTTAGAAAAAAATCGTGCCACTGGGTGCAGACTTTCTATTATTAACTCAAATGGAGCTATATTTTCGCAAACGCTTTGTAGGACACAGTATATCGGTCAGATGCTATTCCGCCTCCGATCTGGCGCCACTCGGCGGCGGAGCGCAGAACTGCACTAGTCCACAGCTGTGCATGGGGCTATATGCTATTGCATCTGGGAAAATGCATTTTTTTTTTGCTCTTTTGAATGAATGAATGAAATTGGATTTCTATAGCGCATTACTACCCTAAGGCCTCGTAGCGCTTAAGACCGGACAGACAGATACATGGCAGGTTAGAGTGTAGTGCTGAAAAGATAAGTTTTAAGAAGTTTACAGAAAGTGTGTAAGTTAGGTTCCATGCGAAGAGTAGAGGGAAGGGAATTCCATAGATTGGTAGCGTTCAGGGAAAAAGAACGACCGCCCCATCTAGATCTACGTACTTTCCTTTGTGGTAGCCAGGAAAGCGGAGCTGGAACGAAGACTCCTTGAAGGTTGGTAGGGAGTGACCAGGGGGTGGATAATGGCAGGGCCAGTTTTCCAGAAGGCTCTGTGGGCCAGGCACATGGCCTTAAATCGTATTCGGGACCTGATTGGGAGCCAGTGAAGTGTTCTAATTGCGGGTTTTGCTGATTGTCTCCGAGGAACTTGGAGGAGTAGACGAGCCGCACAATTCTGGATCACTTGTAATTTTCGTGTAGTGGCCTGAGGGCGCCCAAATACAAGGCGTTCCCATAATCCAAGCGGGATAAGATGAGGGCTTGCACCATGATCCTTCGCGCCTGGAAGGGGAGTAAATGGAGAATTTTCCTTAACATCCTCATCAGGCCAAAACATGTAGCTGAGAGCTTGGTGGCTTGATGATTGAAGCTAAGGAGCTATCAAGCCATATGCCTAGGCTCTTAATCTGGTGCTTTGGGGCAGGCATAGTGCCGAGACACTTCGGCCATAGAAATGCCGAGGAAGGTGATGGAGCTTTGCCCAGGAACATCAATTCAGTCTTGTCCCCATTTAGCTTAAGGTGAGATAGTTCCATCCATTCGGCTACTGCCTCTAGGCAGTTGCCCAGAGCGCATGATGAACCCTCCGGGTGGTTTAATGCCACAACCAGTTGGGTATCATCAGCGTAGGTGATAATTTTTATGCCGAATGGATGTACTATCTCTGCCAGATTTGCCATATAGATGTTAAAAAGCGTGGGGCTCAAGGAGGAACCCTGGGGAACCCCACAGCTGAGAGGCCATCGGTTGGATGTAAAAGTACCCTGCAAAGACCTGAAAGACTCGGTCCTTTAGAAAGGACTGAATCCATGTTAGAGCCTGGTGAGTTACTCCAAGATTTTTAATCGCTCCAGCAGGATGTTATGATCTACAGTGTCGAAAGCGGCACTGAGGTCTAATAAGATAATTGCTGCTGAGCCTCCCTGATCCAGAAGTCTCCTTGCTTCCTCTGTCACTGCCAGAAGGGCCGTCTCTGTCCCACGCCTGGGACGAAATCCTGTCTGGGAGTCGTGGAGCAAGTTGTTAGACTCCAGATAGTGAGCTAGTGTAGAGTTTATATGTCTCTCAATCAGCTTGCTCAGCCAGGGAAGGAGAGAGATAGGTCGATAGTTGGCCATGTTGAAGTTGTCTAGATTTGTTTTTTTTAAAAGGGCTCTAACCTGAGCGCATTTCCAATCTGGGGGTACCGTGCTCGAAGTAATGGAGGCATTTAAGGTGTTCAGAATTGCTGGGCGAATGACGTTGGCAACTAAAGTAAGATACCGCGGAGGAGCGGGGTCCAAGGGAGAGCCCGAGGTCACCGTAGAGCAGAGGTCTTCAATCTGTGGGCCGCGACCCCCACGGGGGGCCGTGAAGTCCTGGGAAGGGGGTCGCGCATTTCCAGGCCTCACTTCTGCCTGGAATCTAAAACATGTGCTCTTCCTTGTGGAAACCGAAACGCTTCATTCCGGTGTTTGAAATGCTTCAGCTGAAGTTAAATGAGTCTCCTGTATTGTGAAATGAAGAGGCTGGGCAGATAGGTAAAACAATCCTTCATGCCAGGTTGCCTGAATGAAATGCAATTGTGTGTTATGAGTTAATCTGCAAATGTAAGGGTGCTTGGGAGCGATTCTGGCCTTAATTGCTTTATGATGGCAAAGATTTGGTTTTGTTTTGAGTGGTAGTAGGAAGAGTTAACAACTGGGCTGTGAAGTGCATGCTTTTAATCATAATTTACACAGCGCTTAGTACCCTTGAAAAGGTGCTGAAGGGACAGTTATGCAAAAAAAAATGCATCTCTTATGCTCCGGTATTACTAAAATTTACATTTTTAGAAGCTCCATTTTATCCTAAAACTATTTGTAGTTTGTAGCAGTCTATCTTATAATGTGTGTAATGCAAAAATAAAATAATGACTTACACATTCACAGTGCTTTCTGTCACAGGCTGTGACCTCGTAGCACTAAAAATACACGTCACTATTCTTCACTGCGTCAACCAAATGTAATTCTGTGGCTCTCTGGTTACACACAGACCTTTGCAGTGCATTAACTAATAAAGGTTTCATAATGTACTACAGTGCATTTCCCACTGAGTAAAAACGTTAAAAAAATTTTTTCCATTTAAGCTACCCATTATTTTATATGTACCTACCTCATGGTGAAAGACCTAAAAAACGTGCAAAATATTTTGGGGCTGATTTATGAGAGGCTTGCGCTGCCGGAGCGTCACTTTTTTTTTAAGCTCCGGTGGCACAAGCATCTCAACCATACCTATGAGGCAGTGCAAAGTCACCCTGCGTGGCTTTACATGGCCTCATAGATATGGAGTAAGACAAAGCAGCGCAAGTCGCTGCCTTGCCTTAGTCTGTCAAGTAGGTGTTACATGGGCATTGTGGTGGGTGTTCCCACGCAACACCCATGGATTTTGACGCTGCCCCAGATTTACAAAACCATGTAAACCTGGAGGAGCGCCAAAACCTTACACCTCCCCACAGCAGGCGTAACGAGGAGAAATGTTTTCATTTCTCCTCGTTTCCTCTTTCTATGTGTGTTGTATTCTGCAGCTCACATAGAAAGAGAAAACACCTCTCGGGATTGTTTTTGTGCAGGAAGGTGCCCCTTCCTGCACAAAAACAATCCTGCCTACATGGCGCTAGGCAGCAATTTGTGCGTCGACGCAGGGGAAATGACAGGAATGCACCATATTTCATAAATAAGGTGCATTCCTGCCCTTTCACATTGGCGTAGGCCAGCGAAGCAGGAAGACTTGTGGCGTTGACCTATGCCAATTCCTCATAAATGAGGCCCTTTGTTTTTAGCAAACACAAGGAGATGATGGACGGAGCGCTGAAGCTTTTCAGACACTCACCCCCAGTCAGAGATCTGGGTTGAATCCATCATCGTTCTTTAGCTCCCTTCGCCACCCCAGTTCAGACACAGCTATATGCAAATCAGTCTTGACCCTGTGCCCCATGGGAACAGTCCTGCCTGAACTGCCAAGCCATGTCTTCCTGGACCGGAAACAAGCATCCTGGGACCGGTTTCGGGCTAACAGCCCTCATCAGCTATATAGCTGGGTCTGAACTGAGGTGGCGAAGTGAGCTAAAGAATGATGATGGATTCAACCCAGATCTGTGACTGGGGGTGAGTGTCTGAAAAGTTTTAGCGCTCCGTCCATTATCTCCTTGTGTTTGCTTTGTTCGCCCTGTGTTTTTAGCCACACCTTTGACAACGCTTCCATGCTCACTGACCTTTGGTGTGATAAACACTGTTTAATATTATTTCCCCACTGTAAAAATGATTTGCTATGGGAATTGGGGGCATTTATGGTTGTCGATAGTTGTCAATGATGAGGAGTACCAAGTTCTAGAAATTTTTGTCCGGAGGGGGTCCTTACGCCTAAAAAATCTTGTCAGGGGGGTCTCGGCATCAAAAAGTTTGAAGACCTCTGCCCTACGGTGACCTCGTCTATCAGGGGGAGCTCCGCTAAAGAACACTGTGATTCAGGAAGGGAACTTTTAGTGCTGGATACTATGGGCTCACTTTGGTGGGAAGGGAAGGATTGGCATATCAGATGAATTTTTTGGTGAAAGTATTCTGCTAAGTTGTTACAGCGAGCTAGTGCATCCTCTGTGTTATGGGATTTTTGCGGTATGGTGGTAAGAGATTTAGCAATACGGAAAATCTCTTTGGGAGAATTAGCCGCTGCATTAATCCTCTCCTCATAGAATGAAGATTGGGCAGTTTTGATTTCTGCCTTATAATTTCTGATTGCCTCTCTATAGATATTTTTCCTCTCTTCTCCTATGTTCTGTCTCCATCTCCTTTCCAATTTTCTGCAGATTTGTTTAAGTTCCCTTAATTTGGGGGAAAACCATGGAGCCGCTTTATGTTTGGGTCTCTTGTAGGAAGGGTTTATTGGAAGTAGAGTGTCCAATGAGTTTTGGATCCACAGGTTAAAGTTGTTATTAGCCCTCTCAGGATCAGAAACAGGAGGGGAGCAGTGGCATCTAGAGTTAAAGACCAGTGGCTGGCGGAGAGATTTGACCATTTCCTTTCCTGCAGCAGAGTTACACTCTGGGAGGGAGGGAGCACTACGGTCTTCCAGACCAGAGGAATTAGTAGATGATCAGTCCAGGGGAGAGGGATGGGAGACCCCACCGACAGATTCTGGTCATTACTAAACACTGGATCAAGAAGATGACCCTTGACATGCGTAGGGGCAAAGCCTTTCTGCTTGAATTGAAGTGCTGAGAGGCTAGATTGTAGCTCTTTAGTCAGGTGATCGGAGGGGTCATCCAGGTGGATATTAAGATCCCCTAGTACTGTGAAATTGGCTGGAGTTAATGCTAAACTAGCCACAAGAGTCGGAAGTATACCAAGAAATTGGCCTATGGGACCTGGGGGGCGGTAGAGCAGCAGACCAGAGAGAGTAGTAGTGGATGAGAAATCTAAAGAAAAATTCATACTTTCGCAGCCAGGTAGCTCCTTCACTCCTACACCCTGCCAGATTGGGGAGGGGGGAGGGAATCCTCTTCCTATTCCCACCTGGGAAAGGCATTTACATCTGCCCTTCACAGGAGTGAATCTCTGACAGTCTCCAGGGTGGGAACGGCTCAGGAAAAAAAGTTTGTAAAAGACCCGCAAAATTGGGTGACGTTCCCAAGCTTTCCAAGGGGACCCGTGCCCTGTAATTCCAATCGCCACTGCTGAAGTAGGATTTACTCAGGCGTGACATTACGCATGGGGAAATGAATATGTAAATTCAGGACCAGCTTTTGTGAATTCCTTGCACTCGTAAATCAATCCATTTGTGTGTGTAACTAGCACTTACACCTAGTGCCCCTATCGGCAACACACTCCCCATCACACATACAGCAATCTCCTGATGAAATAAACAGACAAGACACCTTTTTTCGAGGAGAAAATTGCTGCAGGTTTATTTGCATACCAAAATATGCCAACATGGTGGGTCAGCTTACGGGCGATCTAAGGGCAGGCAGCCCCTCCGCCGCCTGCTCACCTGATGAGCCAAATTGCACCGTGGCCCTAGCCAATCGGTGCTTACCAATTTTGGGGGAGGGGTTACCCCCTCCCACCGGTGGACCGTCAGTCCACCCCTCTACTCACGCCCCCTGAGGGGGCGGAGCGTTCCAGGCAACCCCCGGTTGCTCAGGTTTACAACCACCCGTAGGACTAGCGGGGCGCTGTCGCTCCTTCAGGGTCCACCGCAAGGACTTCCTGGGGATATTTGGCATTTGCACCTGGTCTTGATTCCATCTCATGCCTCTTTCACTTCCCGGCTCTTTATCTCATGAATACCGAGGCTGCCTGGTCTTCATTCCATCTCATGCTTTTTCCACTTCCCATCTCTATATCATGAATACTGAGGCTGCCTGGTCTTGATTCCATCTCATGCGTCTTCCACTAGCCTTCACTACACGGCTCTTTATCTTGTGAACACTGAGGCTGCCTGGTCTTGATTCCATCTCATGCCTCTTCCACCAGCCTACACTCACTGGCTCTTTATCTTGTGAACACCGAGGCTGCCTGGTCTTGATTCCATCTCATGCGTCTTCCACCAGCCTACACTCCCGGCTCTTTATCTTGTGAACACCGAGGCTGCCTGGTCTTGATTCCATCTCATGCGTCTTCCACCAGGCTACAATCCCCGGCTCTTTATCTTGTGAACACCGAGGCTGCCTGGTCTTGATTCCTTTTCACGTCTCTTTGTTCCATCACCCTACACTTTCTGTCTTCTTATTTCACTCCTGCAGGTTCTTTTCATCCCTTTGGAGCTATTTTCCTATCCTTCTCTTTCTTCTCCTTTCTCCCCGTTCTGCCTCTCTCACTTGTTCTGATACAATCTCGATGACGAAAGTAAGGCCATGTCCCCCAAAAAATTGCTGAGGCCCACCACCTACAACAAAGAAGCACTGGGCCAGGCTCTGTATCCAGCTTGATGGGGAGAGAGACTTTGAGGGACACGCCCTCTGCTGTCATGGTGACAAGGAAGAGATAGAGATAGGCCAACCTGCAGCCACTGAGACAGAAAGAAGACAAGAGAAGCTGTTCTTTCCACTGACAAACTTTAAGAGACTTACTTCTGTTTAGCTTTTAAAGAGGTCAGACAGTGGCGACAATAACAAGAAGGAAGTGAAACTGGGTTGGTTTAAATATCCAGTTGCCCACCTCTGAATTGCAGACACGGTGGCTGCAGATGTAAACACTCCTATGCCATAGAACTCCAGGAAGTTCTGTGTCGTCTTCGTGGTTGGCCGGAAGCTGTAGTGACTACACAATAGGATGTTGCAGCCAGTACTTAATTTGTAAAAAAACATAAGTGCCAGGGCCCCTGGCCAGGAGTCCACAGTGGCTATCACCACCCATTGCCCCTGCCATCACTACCAATGACAGTATCAACACAACTACTAACCATTACACTCCTAAGCGTTTGTCATTCCAGACTATTCCAGGCCCCTAAGCTAGGAGAATGGTTTGGGCTGCAGGTACTAGTCATTTTAAATGTACATCGAATTAATAAACACCTGTTGTTGTGCTCATCTCTAAATTAAACAAACAATGCCACCATGTGGCCGACTGTCATAAGTAGCACTGTTGACAATTAAGCGCTGGTGCCAAGCATCAGAAACCACTGGCTCAAATTAAGTACTGGTTGCAGCACAGCAATGAACGCTTTTTATATCTGGAATGCTCAACAGGCCCCACGCCATCTTTGAGGCAGGATGGCGGGTTATTTGTGGTTCATAATATTTTGTTTCACTTCTTGTTTAAAATGTGTTGGGTGAAACACGTGTGATGTGGGCACCCAGCACGTGAAGTGAGCCTCGTCTCACGATCACACGTGAGCTGAGGCCAGAATGTCATTCTGCTGGGATTCTTGACACCACCATAATACTGCGCTTTTCACCTTTAATGTAGCAGACTGTGAACTTTCCACAGTACATGACAAGAGGCTTTGACTGATGAGATGATGTATTTATTTGTTTATATGTTACACTATAAGGACACACATATCACATGACCATGTATTCAGTGTAAGAGCCGTTAGCTTCACAGCTCCCTAGTGTTTATAGTTCCAATAAAGGTATTTCCTAAAATTTCTTTGTGTTTTTCAATCCTCTTTCGATACTCTTAGATTCAGGTTTCTGTAAAACAAAAATGTCCTTCTTCTTCCCCTGTTATGAAGGGTCGTGTGATTAAGTGGCTGAACCACATCCTAAAACCTGAGATGAAGAAAGAAAGGGTTTATGAGAGCTCCTCCAATGCCCACACTACCCATGTTACTTATTCTGTTCAGTCGACTTGGCTGAAATAAATAAGGGAGGATGTCATGACAGTTCCTTCAATGTCCAGACTATGGTCGTTTGAAAATTTTACCCTTTAGCTTGCCAGACTATTTCCCTACAAAACCAACAACCTGCTACTAAATTATAAATTACTAACAAAAATACATATTTTATCATATTGTACGATTTAAAAAATAAAAATACTCCAACATTCCAATGATAAAACAGTTACAAATAATTAATAATCAATTACATAATTGATTAACATTTAAAAATCAGTTAGCATTAATCTAAAATTATTAGTAATTTAAAAAACTTCCCGTCTTATTCTCCAACAGAAACCAACAACCAGATACTACAATAAAAATAATTAATAAAAAATAAAAAATGTAAATATACAGTAAAAATTATAAACTAAACTTAAATACATAACATAACTAATAAATAATTAACATAAAATCAATTAACTATTTAATTTACAATACAAAAGTAATTAACAATACAATGTAATTAATTATAGTTTCAATTACTTCCCACCCTATTACCCTACAAACCCAATAAACCTACTACATTATAAATTACTAACTTAATAAAAAGTTTTTACAAACTATAATGCAAAAGTAAATAAAAATTATACTAACAATACTAACACTGAAAGGTAATATTTTAACTAATATATTAAATTAACGAAAAAGCAATATGTTTTTCCTCTTCATTTAAGTGAACAATATTAAATAAAATGATAATTTATAAAATGATACTATATACCAAAATAAGCAATATTCTTACAATATTTCTGTACTAACAATATTTTTGACATGATATTTATGTATCATGTTATTAAAAAGTTGATATTTTGTCCAAACACCCTTTCTGACCAATCCTGAAGTGCTCCC
Organism: Calotriton arnoldi; assembly: GCA_963921515.1. Lineage (NCBI taxonomy): Eukaryota > Metazoa > Chordata > Amphibia > Caudata > Salamandridae > Calotriton > Calotriton arnoldi. Next base: position 1,304,881 of record CAWUFW010005220.1, on the reverse strand, counting down.
CTAGGACCTCCCTAAGGTAGAGGAGAGAGCTAGCTAGAGAGACCAATGGAATAGCCAAGCTAAATCATTGGCCTTAGTGTTGCTTGCCATCAAGCCTACGTTTGAACGATCAGGGGTGTAGATGTGTGGTTAGAAGGTTTAATAGACAGTACAGGTTTCCATAACGTCTTAAATTTTCTGGGCTTGCCTTGAATTTTTCTTCTGCAGAATCTGCTAATGGGTGATCCATTGAGATTTGTTATAATACTGCCTAGGGTTGGCGAAGCCCAGCATTTTCAAAGGCAAGGCTCTGAACTTAGGTGCGTGGCCGGACTTACCGCTGCTTTGAGACCACTATGTAAGCACCATACTCCAACCTTGCCCATATTGAATACACTCCATGGGCAGAGAGGCCATAACTGTTTGCGGTTGCCGCGGCCCACCTTGCATTGCTGAGTATACCTTTCCCCGTGTTTCTCGGTATCGTTATTAGACAATCAAGCTCTGATATTGCTGCAGTCAGCTCCCTTTCTTCGTGGATGTGTGTTGTAGAAACAATGATCTTCCTTTGGACTTTGTTAAAAGACTTTCTGGATTCAGAGAGGTATCTCAATTGAAATGGTTTTGAACTTGAGTTTGGGACTTTGCATTCCTTTTTAACTTCTAAGTTTTTGTGAAGCGATAAAGGAATTCAAGCATAGAGCACCATTTATTATGATATGTATATATAATGTGCATATATGTATATCAGCAACCAGAAAATTCAAACGGGCACTCCCGGAGTTCCTCAAATGATTTATTCACCACAACTGTCATGAGATGAATAAATGACGTGGTTGAAGTGGTATATATATATATATATATAATGATACTACCCACTGCAATCCACCACTCGAGGATACAAACGGGCACGGACTCCAATGTTGCTGGTGCTGTATTATCTTTAATGCTCGTTACAAGTCATGACGCGTTTCGGTCACCTCACGTGACCTAGATCACATGAAAAATGCTCTGCGGCAGTGTTTACTTTTAAAGGAAACCTTTGTTGTACCTCGTGACACTTCGTACAATAGGCATAACAAACAGACTAAAGACGGGACACAGTTAATTACAGAGGTCATTCATGTTATGAAAATAACCACAAAATGTTAAATCTGAGATTGACCTTAATATGATTGATACCTATCAATATAATTGATACCGTCTCTCACAAATTGCTTCTGCATAGGCTAGAACAGTGCGGCATCAGGCGTAGCGCGTTGAGCTGGATGACATCATTCCTCTCAGCACGGAGCTTTAAAGTTGCACAACAAACCTATATATCTGAGAATTTTCCCTTGGCCCAAGGAGTCCCACAAGGCTCGATTCTGAGCCCCACCCTGTTTAACATTTATGTGGGGCCACTGGCAGAACGAGTGGAGAAACATAAGGTGTCGATCGTTTCTTATGTGGATGACACGCAATTAATTGTGATGTTATCACAGGATAATGATCAGGCGCCTATCCGTTTCTCAGAATGTCTAGAAGAGGTAGCAGACTGGATGTCGAACCACTGCCTCAAGCTAAATGGAAACAAAATGGAGGTGTTGGTGGTAGGCAAGATGCCATCTATATGGTCATCTGCCTGGTGGCCTGAATCATTCGACCAGCTACCCACCCTAAAGCCGAAGTTAAGAATCTCGGAATATGGATGGACTCTGAGTTAACATTCGAATGCCAAAACCGTAAAGTGGCTGGTAAATGCTACGGGGCCATGAAAATCTTGCGTAAAATCCTGAACCTTTTACCATCTAATGCAAGGAAAACTATAGTACACGCAGTCATAACTTCCCAATTGGACTACGGTAATGTACTATACCTTGGAGCTACTAAAAAGGTATAGCGAAGCTACAGAGGATACAGAATGCGGCTGCCCGCCTGGTACTCGGCCTCTCGAGAAGATCTAGCACAAAGAAAGCACTGACAGCTCTCCACTGGCTGCCAGTGGGAAAGAGAGTGGCGTTCAAGGCAATGTGCTATTGCCACCGCATCCTACTGAAAAAAGGTCCGAGATATCTCCAACCACTAATTACCAAGTATACCCCAGGACGTAGCTTAAGATCATCAGAGATGGCACTGGCCACTGTGCCTAGAATTTTTAGAGCCAGAATGGGAGAACGCTCTTTCAGATACAAGGCAGCAAAAATGTGGAACATCCTACCGCTAGAACTTAGAACAGAGCCATGTGAAAAAAGATTTAGTAGACAATTGAAAACGTGGCTTTATGCTAAAGCCGATTAGGCTAAAAGCTGGAGAATTACCGGTAACGCGGCGGATTGATTTCGCACGCCCACTTCTTCTCAAAGTTTCTTTTAGCGCGGGGACACACCGGTGGTGTAACCATGCGCTCTACAAATGAATAAAATAAAATAAAATAAATAAATATACTTTCACTGGTTGCATTACGATCATCTTCACTTCATTAAATATCTCAAAATGCTAAATGACACAATTTCATTTTTTATTATTAGCAGAAGAGCCCATATTGTAAATGCCATTGTCCGTACTAAAGTGCTGATAGTGAATAAATATTAAATATTAAAGTGCATTGTGCTACCAAAAGTGCTAAGTGTAAGTGCCTTATTAATAAAAGAGGGAGGGTATTGTAGCAGCAGAGGGGAACTGTTGCTGATAGCTGGGTCATTATTATATTAGACATATTGATGTATCTCAAATATATGCTCAAATTATATATTGTAAATTCATTGTCATTCGATTACAACCAAGTGCATTAAAAAAGCCAGTTCATAAAAGATTACATTGATTGACACACAATAAATAGTGATTATTAATTACAATATCAATAAATACACTTGCCAACATATTAAAATTAAAATTGTTTCTAATAAATTCATAGAAAATTGTGCAAATCCTCACTATTGTTCAGACCTGATGGTGATATGGAATCTAGTTCCAAAATGAATCGCGTCTCTAGCTGGCAGAGCATTTTTTCTCTGTTGCCCCCTCTTCTTAGAGGTGGTATTGCTCCAAGTACAAAATATGTGAGGCATTTGAGGTCATTATGATGTTCCAATTTAAAATGTCTAGCCACCGGGTATGTAGGGTCTGAATTGACAATTGACCTTAAATGTTGCAGAATTCTCATGTGCACCTGTAGCTTAGTGCTACCCACATAGCGCAACCTACAGGTGCACTCAAAGACATACACTGCGAATTATGTTCGACAATTGTAATTACCCTTTAAAGCCATAGGTTCTGGACTGAATGGTGTGGTATAGTGGGTGGTATTAATACCAAATTTGCATGCCCTACAACAGCTGCATTTAAAGAACCATTTCTTTGGTGTGAGCCAAGTGGTGTTAGTACTTAACTCGGGCTGCTCTTTACCAGTGTATTCCTCATAGAAGATGCTCGCCTGAAAGTGAGAGTAGGTTTGTAATTTCTGGCCCAGTACCGCATCAGTTAATACAATGGGCCTGTTTTTGTTCATAATGGTCCTTAACTTTCTCTCCTGTCGACAATAGGTAGTGATGAGCCTAATATTAGAATCTTCACTATTCCTGGCTGTTCTATTTCTGACCCCAAGATCGGTGCTCAACTTGGCTGGCCCCAACATATTTTCCCTCAGTATTGTATTTGCTTTTAAAATAGCTTGTTTGATGATCTTGTCGCTATAGCCCCGTTCCAGGAATCTCTCCCTAGCCTCTTGTTGACATTGTTCCAAATCTTTAGGAGAGCTGCATATTTTTCTCAACCTTAAAAATTCGCCAATGGGAATGCTATTGATTAAATGCCTCGGATGGAAACTGGTCGCATGTAGTGTGGAATTGCCTGCAGCATTGTCTTGAGTTTATTATCAGACACATAGATATGTACATCCAAAAAATATATACATTTATATATTTTTTTTTACTGAAAAAACAAAGGTTACAGGGATAATATAGTTATCCCTGTAACCTTTATTTTTTTCAGCGAATTTCTAAGGTTTTTTAAAAATGTTATTTCCTAACTGTTACCTTTCACCTTTGAGAGTGGGTGTGTGAGCAACTGTATGGGTTGGTGAGTGGGTGTGTGAGTGGCTGTATGGGTCTGTGAGTAGGTGTGTGAGTGGTTGTATGGGTCTATGAGTGAATGTGTGAGTAGCTGTATGGGTCGGTGACTGGGGGTGTGAGTAGCTGTATGGGTCTGTGAATGGGTGTGTGAGTAGCTGTGTGAGTGTGATGGGTTTTGTGAGTGGCTGTATGGGTCTTTGAGTGGGTTTGTGAGTGGCTGTATGGATCTATAAGTGGTTGTGTGAGTGGCTGTAAGGATCTGTAGGTGGGCACATGAGTGGCTGTATGGTTGTGTGATAAGTTTTTAGGGTGTGTGAGTTGCTGTGTGAGTGGCTGTACAGGTGTGTGAGTGGTTATGTAGGTGTGTGAGTGGGTGTGTCAGTGGCTGTATGGGTCTGTGACTGGCTATGCGAGTGGTTTTGTGGGTGTGAGAGGTGCTGCATGGGTGTGTCAGTGGGTACGTGAGTGGCTGTATGAGTCTGTGAGTGTATGTGAGAGTGGCTGAATGGGATTGTGAGTGGGTGTCTGAGTATCTGTGTGAGTGTGTCAGTAGCTGTGTGAGTGACAGGGCCAGAACGGAACCTCACCTGCCCCTTTATCCAACAAGAGTCCACAGTTTTGCACGAAATGTCTACTGAACTGGAGTACTTTCTACTAATCAATTAGTAAGTGCTACGTCGTTGGGTTTAAAGCTAGTACATATTCTACACTACAGCTGCGTAATGGACCACAGTGAAATGTCTCCACTGACCTTGTGTACATGTAATTTCAGCAATGTGATTGTTCCTTGAGCGTCTTGATCCACAATTCTGTGATAACATGAATCCTCATGTAGAGAACAGACGAGACTACAAAGAGGTGGATCTCCACGAAACAAAGGTGCTTCCGCCTAACAATATGAAGTAAATGCTTGTTTGTTTGGTGGCGATGTCGTCAAAATTCCTCTGCATCAAGAATGCGTCACCAAAATCAGTGGGAAATGTGCTTGCAGGCCTTTTGGTAAGCTGGCCATCAACATGGGAAAAGGCGGTAAGACCTTTACATACTACTAAGGAAAACGGGGCAGGGTCTAACGGCCGGACCTTGCAGATGATTTCGGGCATTTGAATACTCAGGGTAATTAAAAGGGAGAACCATGGACTCTGCTCTCAAGACAAGAAAGAAACCACTTGTCACAGTCACTACAGATCAGATTGCGCTCCAATAGATCAATGATGCATTCACCTAAATTAAGGATTTCGGATTGTTTTTCAGCGTGGAATACTAGTGGAAACACATTTGCTTTGCCTTCACCAAGCCCAAGATGTTAGCATCATTTGTGTTTTACAGTAGTGGCACTTCAACTGGGGCACCTGCTGTGTTTATATTTGTAAGTGCTTCCCGTTGAGGTTTAATATCTGTGAAATGAGCATTAGGGTTAGACTGGAACCTCATTTTTTCCAAGAAGAGTCCATAGTTTTGCTGAACATGTCTACCCAACTGGAGTAGTTTCTACTGGTTACTTATTAAGTGCAACCTCGTTGGGTGAATTTCTAGTGCATATTCTTCACTACAGCTGCGTAAAGGACCATTAGGTAATGTCTCCACTGACCTTGTGTGCAGGTAATTTCAGCAATGTGATTGTTCCTGCAGTGTCTTCATTCACAAATCTGTGATAACATGAATCCTCGTCAAGACAAGACGACAAGACAACAAAGAGGTGAAGCTCCACCAAACAGAGGTACTTCCTCTTAACTATATGAAGTAAGTGGGGAGAGGAGTTGGCCTAATGGCTAGGGCGGTCGAGCGCAAATCTGGGGAACTGGGTTTGAGTCTCTGCAATGACGCTGAACATCCTGTGATTCTGGGCAAATCACTTAATCTCCCCGTGCCTAACAAAAATGAATGTGTCCTCATGTAACGCAACTGGTGCTATGTAAAGCGCTCTGATACCCAATACCTTCGGGTCAAGTTCGCGCTATATAAAACTCCGTAAAAAAAAAAAAAGTGCTTGTTTGTTTGGTGAAGATGTCTTCGTATTCCTCCACATCAAGAAAGCGTCACCAAAATCGGCAGGAAACGCGCTCGGGGGCTATTTGGTAAACTGTCCATCAACGTGGGAAAAGGCTGGAAGACCTTTGCATACTACTAAAGAAAATGGGGCAGGGCCAAACGAGCAGAACTTGCAGATGATTTTGGGCATATGCATACTCAGGGTAATTAAAAGGTACGGCCATGCATCTCTCTTTTTAAATTATACATGGGGTGGGGGGGCCTACCTCCCCGAGCTGATTTTGGCCCCGAGGACCTCATCCCCTGGGGCTAGGCCAAAGCTTAATAGGGGAGGGGCCATGTGGCTCCCATCCCGGGCCGATTTCAGGACCAGGGACCCCATCCCCAGAGCTCGACTAAAACTTAATGGGGGAGGAGGGGCACGCGGCCTCCGGCCGGGGGACCCGATCCCCAAGGGCCTGGCCTTTTGAAGCTGGGTGCCCTGGAGCCCACCCAGGGCACCCAGGGTGCAGTGTTGGGGGCCGCAGAGGGAGCCTCAATGCCACGCAGTCCCTGCCAGCTCCCCTGCCTCCTACGGGAGCAGGCATTGCTCCCGCACTCAGGGGTCAGCCAAAAATGCTGCTCTGTGCATGTGGAAGCAATCCTTTCATCTGTTTTCCTGCCCATTTGACACCGGGCAGGAACACAGATGAGAAGTCCGCTCCCAGCAAGCAGGAGCAGTTTTCCTGCTCCCTCCCGCTGGGAGAGAACTTACAGTTTGCTCTCACTTGGCAGAAGCGTTCAAAGCTTCCACAAAGCAAAGCAAACTTGTATCTCCCAAGGGTGGGTGCCTTGGGTGATAGGGAGCCGGCCCTGGGGGGTGTCGGTCCCCAGGTCCAATAATGAATCCAGCAGGGGGCCACGCTGCCCCCCTCTTTTCATTTTGAAGGGACCACCTCGGGAAGGTGGTGGTACCGTGGGCTGAGAATGGCCTGGGAGGAGGGCCGGGCGCCCCTCCTCCTCCTAAAAGCTAACAAAGACCTGGGGAGGTGGTGGTTCCCAGGGCCGTAAATGGCCCTGGAGGGGGGCCGCACGGCCCCCTTCCCCTTTTAAGTTAATTCGGACCCTAGGGAGGGGGTGGTCCCCGGGGCTTGCAAAAGCCTGAGAAGGAGGGCCGCACAGTCATCCTCGGAAAATTAACCGATCTGCTTGCAAGATGGCGGTCCACAGGGCCTAAAATGGTGCTCCCCTTATTTAAAATATAAATAAGCCCCTGGGACCTGGCCCACCCGGGGGCCCATGTTTTAAAACAAGCACGGGAGACCGCACTTTTTTTCCATTTTCACTGTAAATCCGTTGCAATTTTCACCACAAATTATTTTTAAAAAGGTTTTATGGGCTAGAAGGGGACCCTGAGGGACTCCAGCACCTGGCCTAGGGGGGTCATGGTATTCCTACCCTGCCCCCGTCTCATTTTCTTAACTTATTTGTTTGGGACTTGGCTGAGTCTGAGTCCCAAGATGGCTGCCAACACTTCCTGGTTGAAGTGCTGGCAGCCAATGATATCTCTGCACAAGATTGGGAGGATTCGCCGAGGGTTCGCACCTCTAGTTATACAAATTAATGTTTTCTTTAATATCTCCAAAACTACTGAACAAATTTACACCAAATAAGAAAAACAGCTCTTTCTGGGCCAAGAGCTACCTTTCTGCCAAATTTGGTGTAATTCCATCCAGCTGTTCGGGCTGTAGTCGTGTCCAAAATCTCTATAGGGATAAACATGGGAAACACACTTTTTTAACCCCGCTTTTCTTGTCTCCCGCTTGACAGATCACCCCAAAACTCTCTGTCCACAACAAGACACAGCAAAACACTTTTTATGGAAAATTTCATGAAGATTCGTCAAACGGCACCAAAGATATTAGCAAGTCAAAGAACGTTTTTCCTATGGAAGCTAGTCCTAACTATAACTACCTATTGGCAACTGTACCATGTATGACAGCTTACATAAAAAAGGATTTCTAAAAAAAACTACAATTTTAAGCGAAAGGGAAGACAGGACACTTTATTTTTAACAAAAAGGGACTGAATTTGGGTGTGACTCAGTGCCTCAATCACGGCAATTACTTAGATTAGCAAAATAAAGCGACCTTGTGTAACCCACAAAGAGAGATCTGGGTTATAGGTCTCCATGTGAAACTTGTGAAGTGAAGCTGCAGGTTAAGAGAAATCCATTTACATCGTCTGCTTTAAGTTCAAGCAAGCAGAAGGATGCAGCGGGAGATGATAGGGCGTTACTGCCAGAACTGCTGACTTTGGAAATGTGGAGCCAGGTTCGTGTCTCGGTGTCGGCTCAACATCCTGTGATTCCCGGCAAATCACTCCCTGTGCCTTAAATAAATGAATGTGACATTGTGTAATGTAACTGATGCTCGTGCAAAGCGCTCTAACCCCTTCGGGTTGAGTTTGCTCGATACATCTGGTCTGCTCTTCTGCATTTAACAATTTTTGTGTTTTAAGAATGCATTAGGGAGAAAATACTGCAGTGTCTGGGGTTACCCTGCCTCTTCTTTAAGCCAAACCCCATGGGACAAGGGCTGAGTCCACCCAGAACCCAGATAATTATGTCTACAAGTAAAAGCACTCCAAAGGTCCAAGATTGGTTAGATGAGATGGGCATTTTATCTTGGTTGCAGGCTGGGTTTCCGGCACATATTAGTACTATTGATCAGGTGTTTAGATTAATCTTAGTGTATTGGAGGACAGTGGTCTTAGGCAAGGGCAGCTTGTATGCTGCCTTTGTCGACCTTAAGTCAGCTTTTGACCTCGTTTCCCGTAGCAAATTATGGATAGTACTGCAAGAGTTGGAGATGTCCCCTGAACTGCTTTCCCTTATTGCTAGACTCCACGAGGGCAATTTTGCCCAAATTCGATGGGGTACTCAGGGTAATGTCACCAATCCCTTTCCCATAGAGAAAGGTGTGCGCCAAGGTTGTGTCATGGCGCCCACACTATTCTCTCTGTTTATCAATGGGATTGCAAAGTTTTTGGAGTCTAGTCCTACTGACACCCCAATCCTAGCAGGCGTAAAAATTCCTATCCTAATGTTCGCTGATGACACGTTAATTATCTCAAAAACCCCGAACGGTCTTCAGCGAGCCTTGAAACTGTTTGAGGAGTTTTGCCTCATACGGGGTTTGGAAATTAACGTGTCAAAAACGAAATTTATGGCGTTCAACCCACACAAAGGATTTAGAGGAAGCATACTTATGAATAACTGTCCCCTGGAACAAGTTAGTGCCTTCACATATCTGGGGGTCATAATGCAGAATGATCTGAAGTGGGATCGACAGCTTGACATGGCTACGTTGAAGCACCGGCAACTATCTGGAGCTTTACAAATTGAGTTTAACACCTCCCTGACGAAACCAGTTAGTCCGGTGCTCCAAATATACAATATGAAAGTGGTCAGTTCCGCCCTATATGGGGCGGAGCTTTGGGGTTTTGAGACGTTGTCTAAACTAACAGTAGCTGAAAACAGGTTCTTACGTAAGGTCACGAGTCTCCCGCAAAGCACCCCAGCGTGTCCACTGCTTTATGACTTAGGCAGAAAAGCACTGGCTGACATAGCGAGATTGTGCCCTATATTATATTGGCGAAGAGTTGGTGCACCCCAGAACTGGCAACCTATGCTGCAGGCCTAAAAGATTTAATTAGTGCAGACCGCTTTCATAAAATCAAATGGTTAAGGGAGGTTAGAGCCTCCCTAGTAAGCATGGGCATGGCTACATTGAGGGAAAATCCTTCATGTGCCCTCTTCCCCTCTAAGGAGATCCTAAAAGAAAAATATTGAGATCTGGTGACCCGAAATACTTATAGAAACTGTGACATGTCCTCACTCACGGGAAGATTCTTAGAAGTTAAACTATCCCCAAGCATGGAGCAGTATTGGGACACAATAACCAAACCGCACGATCGGAAGCTATACTTCCAGTTAGAGATAGGTTCATTACCAATAAGATCCTTTACAGCAAGATGGGTCACTCTGGGCGATAGAGCAAGTCCCGCCTGTAAGGCACAACTGGAGTCACTGGCCCACCTGTTGTTTATCTGCCCTGCATATGATGCCCCTCGTCGATTGTGGTTGACGCCAATTTGTAGGACACTGGGTGCCAGAAGGAGCGGTGACGCGCAAAGAATACAGCGCACGAACACCTCATCCCCCATTGTCATTGTAGTAGCGAAATTTCTGGGATGGTCTTTGACTATTAGATCACAGGCACTCCATGCACATTAAAGGTTTTTACCAGTCAATCCTAATCTGAACTGGTACATATGAAATATGCGAATACGTGTTTAACGCTCGTAATTTAATCTTTGTAGCCCAGTACCAATTAATACAATGAACTGCAATTGTTTTTATAGGTTTTATTATCCTTCTAGCAGTTTTAAACTGTTTTACTCTGTTTTATCATTTCCGATCCAAGATCTGAAGCATTCAATTATGGGTTTTTTAAATGACGTGTTTGTATTGTGTTTTATGGAGTATGTATTGTATGTATTGTGCTTTTATGACATACAAGTCGAATAAAGCTTGTTGGATTGGATTGGAGTAAAAGCACTCTGGATTAAGTGATTGGTGAATGTGTGATGTAATAAAAAAATGCATAACATAGCAGGCAGTCTTTGATTTTTAGCCAACAGAACTATGTGCATTGCAATTTCTAAGCTCCTATTTACCATGATGAAAGCAAAACTACAAGCTCCAGAATACAAAGCGTTGTTATCTAAAAGATTTTACTGCCAAAGCCAATTGGCCTGTCTTGCATTTAGAGTCCTGACAAAAATCCTTAAAACACTCCTGCAATGAAAAAAAATCAAAACAATTGCCTTCTGCATACAATTCATTAATGACATACGGATAACACCGTGCTTTCTCTTATCTGACTCTTTCTCTAGCTTGATTCTCAGCCACTGCCTACTATAGACCTTTTGAAGTCTTTTCCACTAGCGCCAAGATGCTCCTTGGAGTGAACGTAGCGCTTTACAAATGTATTCATTCATACAGATTTCAATATGTGATGGTTTAGTGTACTTTTCAGATGTAAAATAGTCCCACATGGATTGCAATACAAGAACGCCATAGGAGATGGAATGATACACCAAACAGTCAATTGCAAGAGGTGAGAGGGTCATAGTCCTGTGGGGGTAGACCTGAAGCCCACTTTATGTGCATATTTAAGAAGCTGTAACAAAAGGTAGTGTAGACAGCTGTGCTGTCAAGACAGAACTAAATATGACAGTCTGGCGGTGTCACACTCACACATGATATAAGCAGTGCTTAATTTGAGCCTGTGGTTTCCGGTGCTCGTCACCACACTTAATTCTCAACACCAGCACTAATGCCAGTCCACCACACGGTGGTGCTGTCTGCCTAGTTTTGAGGTGAACACAACAACAGTGTTTAAAAATTCAATGTACATGCAGCACACCCCAGCAGGAATCACCTTGGACACACGGATCCTGCCCCAAACCTACAAGCTGGTCAGACAACATTCCTTGCAACACTCACAAATGGAGAGGGCGCTGCTTTGGAGTTCAAAGGTCACTGTCAAAACATGCAACACAAAAGGGCACGTGGCAGACAACGTTTAAAACTGTTACATTCTAAAAACTTGAGTGGAAACTTAAATATATAATTTCATGTCTGGGGTGGAGGTTTTTGATTCTGTGTTTTTTATTCTGGACACTTCAGTACCTTTCCCATGTTCCTGTACAGGAAAAACATACCACTTTAAGTAACCTCGACCCCCCTCTCCCCACCCCGACAGAGCTGGTGCTTAAAAACAGGGGACGTAAGGTCGTAAGGTCATAGGCCCACATGCATCAAATAAAGATTTAGCGATTCTAAAATAGCGAGAAATAAGGAATCGCTATTACTGAATCGTTAAACCGAATGCATCAAATAAATCGGTAAATATTTGCGATTCCTTAAAAATCGCTAAAATATTTACCGATTACTTATTTACAGAATCTGTATTTGCGAAATCGCAATTTAAGAATCGGTAATTGAGAAAGCGTCAATTGTCTCATGGAGATGACATCACAAGCAGGAAGTGATTCTCAGATTCCACACACCTGTACACAGGGAGAGACTGAGGAGGAGGAAGACTGTTGGTGCTCAGCCTGGAAAATACTTTTACCTGCAGAAGTTGAGACAAACAAACACCATGGACACAGGAAAAAAACAGCAAAAAGGAGAAGGCAGGAAGAGGAAGATTAAATTCAGTGAGAGGGAACTTGAAATACTCACTGAGGAAGTTGTACAAAAACATGACCAGCTGTTTGGGAAACTATCCCTGCATGTTGCAGAGTCAGTGAAGAGGAAGATCTGGCTTGGGATACAAGCCAGGGTCAATTCTGTGGGGGTAACACACCGTGACATCAACAACCTACAGAAGAGATGGTATGACCTTCGCAGCCGGGCAAAAGAGAGAGTGGCTCAAAGGCTGGACTCTGCAAGAAAAACAGGAGGGGGAACATCCACTCAGCCTGCAAACACCCCACTGGACGACTTGGTGGAATCCACTCTGCAGCCAGAGGCAGTTGTCGGGAGCACGCAGATTGACACCTCAGGACATGCGGGGACCTCCCAAGGTAAGAGCACAACCAAACATATTTTTATAGAAATGTAACCCAAACTGCCACAAATGCATATCCTGCGTAGTGTGGCAGACATGAGTCCAGTCCACCTCTTACTTGCAACCCCCTAATGCATTGGGGGAGTTGTATGCATACAAATGATATGGCAAAGCATGGATGTAGTAGCACAGCTCAACTGCAGCATAGTACAGCAAGGAAGTGACAACAGTAGACTTTCTACATCACAGAAGTCAATTTATTAGACCTTTGTAAGCGCAATGTCACAAACATGTGCAAAACAAAATATATTTCATTTTTCTAAAAAAAATGATCTTGCACTGTTTTCCTCACAGATGCATCACAGGAGAGTGACGTGGCAGACGTGCACGATTCTGAGGGACATACAGAACAGCCAGATGAAGAACAAGAGATGCCAGCATCCTCGCCCCTACCTGTTCCCACTCATCGCAGGAGAAGAGTCCAACCACTGCCCGATTTGGATAGTGAGGAGGACAACCAAACAGGAGCGCACCCACAGGGCACTGCCCATACACCACCACCCCCAACACCAGAGGGAACAATCTCGCAACATCACAGTCCGTTCCGCAGGCGAAGGCCAAGTGCATTTCTGAGGTCTGCTGAGGACGCTGGTGAAGCTGCCTGCAGTGTGCTGGAGTCCAAGATGCTGGGGGTCCAGCGCCTGCAACAAAAGAACATGCGTATTATGCAGGAGCAACTGGGAACAATGGTCACACACATGGGTGGTATACGTGACTGCATGAAGGAGCAGACAACTGCACTCGTTGAGGGGCTCAGGGCAAACAGTGAGAAACTTGACCGTGTAGCAACAGCCATTGAACAGATGTGCAGGGTCATCCAGGCTGAGCATGTCTCTAATGCCAGGAGGCAACACCATTCTATGGGGTGCATGCGCGGATACACCAGGGCCATCAACAGGCTGAGTACTACAACAGCTCAGCTTTACAGGCGTGCAGTCGGCATGCAGGTTGAGATGACCCACTGCTGTGGGGATGTGGCCAGGGGCCTAATCCAGGTCACCACTGCTGTGGAAGGGCTACAGACAGCAGCAGCCAGTGGGAACCTCATGCATGGAGGGGGGGACAGTGAGGAGGCCTCCAGCCTTAGCAGCCTACTGGAGCCTGTGGCACATAGCAGGAGGCGCAGTAGCAGGAGTCAGGCAGGCACAGAAGGCACCATGTCCGATGTAGCTGAGCCTACTACAAGGGCCACAGGAGGGCGTCACAGGAAGAGTTAGACATTTGGACATTTAAACAATCTGGTGAGGTAACCAGATATGCGTTACTTATTCACACTGTAGTTGCAGTCCCAAGGCAATGGAAAGCAATTGTCTGTACACGGTATGTGTGCATTAACACAACCACACAACTGTCACATTAAACCTTTAATACTGTGTTGTCATGTGCTTACTCACCTTAGAAGTAATGTTGCGTGATTTCTGCTCTTCTTTGTCTGCCCTCTGCTGCATTTGGTCTGCCTGCTGCATGGGGTGGTTGTGTCGGCTGTATGTCCTGTTCTGGCTCGCTGTCAGAGTCCACCAAGGGTATGCCTCTATTAGTGGCTATGTTGTGCAACATAGCACACGTTGCCACAATCTTACAGCATTTCTCCGGACTATACTGTAATGCCCCACCGGTCTTGTGTAGGATGCGGAATCGTGATTTTAGTACCCCAAATGTCCTTTCTATCACATTGCGCGTCGCAATGTGCGCACGATTGTAACGTCGCTCCCTTTGTGTGGCAGGATTCAGGTATGGGGTGAGTATGTAAGACCTCACAGGGTATGCGCTATCACCTACAGGATGTGAGAGATAAACATACATTAGTCACTGCTATGTGTCACCATGGCGAACAGTTTTGAAATACAGTATTACATTGATTTACCCAGAAGATATCCTTCTCCAAAATCCCCCACAAGTAGACGTCTGTGTATACCTCTGTGCCGGAAGATGTAGGCGTCATGTGCACTGCCAGGGTAACTTGCCACTATGTCAGTGATTAGTGTTTTGGAGTTGCATGTTACCTGTATGTTGAGTGAATGGTAAGATTTCCGGTTGCGGTAGATATACTCATTCACTGCAGGGGGACATATGGGTACATGCGTCCCATCGATGCAACCAATCACATGTGGGAAGTGTGCAACCTGATAAAAATCTAATTTGGTTTGCATCAATTCCTGTGGTGTCGTGGGGAACCTGATGTGGTTGTGTATCCTCTGCAACATGGCATTTAGGAAACTGTTAATAAAAGCGCGATAGGGCACTTTGGGAGACCCCTCCAGCTGCAGCAATTACTCCCTGGAAGGTCCCTGAAGCTAGGAGATGCAGGGAACACAGGACCTGCACATGGGTGGGTATGGCATGTGTCCTGCTGGTCTGCCGCTGCAGTATAGGGTCTAACTCAGCAATTAGAACTAAGATAGCTGCAGCATTCAGCCTATATTTATCATAGATCTCCTCCTCCGTCTGCCCTAGCATTGTGACGCGCACTCTGAAGATTCTCTCCTGGATCCTCCTTCTCCTCTGTGCTGCTGCTCTCAGCCTCATCCTGCTCGCCACGACGTAGAGCGCTGCCATAGTGGGTCATTGTGATGCATTCTGGGACTGTTTAAGTTGTTTGCTGATGATTTCCACCTGTTTTTGCTTATGTGTAATTTTTACCACCTGATTTGATTTCTTCTAGTTTAAGGAATGCAAATAGCGATTTTTGGCTAGTTCTGTATTTGCGAAAACTTGATGCATCCCATTTTGCGATTTCTTAATTGCGCTTCATAAAATACAGAATCGGTATTACCGATTCTGTATTTTATGAAGCGCTAAAATTGCGAAAACTACTATTTTGTGCGAATTTGCTTCATGCATCAGAACTGGCTATTTTGCGATCGGAAACGGCATTTTTTACCGATTTGCAATGTTTCCGCTCGCAAATTAGCTTGATGTATGTGGGCCTTAGGTCGCTACCACTAGGGAAATTACAATAAAAGGCCGAAATGTGTCTCCACCGGCAGACTCTCATTTTGCCTGCAGCACTCACAATCCCTGCACCTCTGTTGTTCCTACCTCTTAGCAGAGTTTCATTTCCCCTCTCTGCACCTCAGGTCCCCCAGCAGGCTGCCTCCCTTCTGATATTTGTATTGCCTCCCCTACCTCTTAGCAGAGTGCCCTCTCTGCACCAGGCTCAGGTACCCCTTAAAGGTGCCCCTCTGCTGACATTCTTTCTGCCTAAGCCACGGGGTCCACCCACCTTTTCATGCCGAGCCATCTTCGTGTGAAGTCATTTGATTGGCGCGCCACCAAAATGACACATTTTCTCTAGATTATTAGATGAAATGTAAATTCCCAAACAAATTAGCACATTCCAGTGGGGCTAGGAGGCATTTCCACTCTGAAATGTAGACATAAAAACTGATGTTTAGTAAGGCTTTTCGGGGTTATGCAATAATCATATCCACTGTAAGTCATCGCAGGAATTGAAAGCCTGTGTGGGGGAAATTCTAAAAACAATATCCTGCGTTGCTCTTTTTATTACGAAAAATCTTCCGCATGAAATTAAAAATATGTCCTTAGTAGGGGCGCCATGTGAGGAACTTTGGGCGGGCCTTCTAATCATCCGACAAACATACAGAAAAAAAGGTGCTTTTTGTTCTTCATTATTTTCTCACGTAAATGTTTTTAACTTTCAAACATTGCAGTGATGTTCAGTTTTAACTTATAAAAGAAAGGACCTTATGCAAGCACGTGGGTAAAAGCAGGGTTTTAAGTGGGATGAAAAAACGGGGGAGGGGGTCTCTCATAGGGGCGTGGCAGATGTAATTAAGGGCGTGGCTAAAAACACTTAAGCTAAAAATCTGTACTTAGCATAGTGTGCTGCCCCACTGGTATTTTGCTGCTTCTGTCCATTCATCCAGATATATAACACAACAAGTAACATTACACCTAAAACAAGCCAGGACTATTGGTTTTGTCAATGGTTGTAAGTTGCATAAGATAAATAAGCAACAACTATCACTTCGTTGTATATAATATTGAAAATGGTTCATGTCTTGTGGCCGAGGTTGTGGCGTATGGCTAGAGCTGACGACTTTTGAACTGAGCAAGCAGGTTCCAACCTGACGTGGGCTCAACATCCTGTGATTCAAAAAATGAATGTGTCCTTGTGTAATGTAACTGGTGCTCAAGTAAAGCCTCCAAGTCTGCGCTATATAAAGCTGACAATCGAGACTCTTTGACGTTACATCAAAAGCAGTGATTGGTTATACTGTTGCAGAGTTAAGTTTTTTTTTTTAACCGTGAGGGTAAAAATGGAGAGCCCGATAGGGACCCGTCTCGGCACCTGCTTTTAAGAACTGCCGGTGCTGAGCACCGGCATGACCCGGACCACTTAAAGCCCTGGGTAAAAGGCTATTGGTGTTCAAAAAGGCCCCCCGAAGTGATCCGTACATGCTTCAGGTCTCCTTGCGATGACCACGCCCCCCCAGACAGCCATTCTGGTCCCCCAGGAGGCCACGCCCCAGTTTGAAGGCCACTGCCCAGGCAAAGGGACATTTGTGCCACCATGCCCTTGCCGTTGGGCTTTATATGCGCCCCGCAACGGAGTCATTTCGGCCGCCTCACCTGTGGTGTCGTAGTCAAGTGGGCACTGCCAGCAGGAATGCCCACTGGGCGTAGCTGTTGGCCATGCTCAGCAGGGATACTTGACTGCAGCCATGCCCTGTGCCCACTGCCTGCAGGGTAAAGCTATGCCCAGCAATTACCACAGGCAGTGTACTGGGTAGATGGAATGTCTAAATGTGTGAGCACTTAATTAGGTGGTGTTAAAGTACCATAGCTGACCTCAGATTGGGAAACCAGTGCATCATAAGCAATGTCCTTCTACCAGATGTTCGCAAACCCACACACCACAGGATTGATTCCATACTCATGAAAAATTTATTTCCATGTTTTTTAGATATTTATGCTACCCACTGAGTTACGAATTTCAACAAACGAGAAGCCTAGAAATTGGTAAAGTAGACTATGATATAGAAGATTACTACAGCACTGTTGGTACTGTTTTCAACACATTTTCATATCTCATAAAAATATATATTTTTAAACTAGCAGGTAACATGTTATGGAGTTCTAGTGACATTGATGCCGCTGCTTGCGCCGTGGTTTGGGGGCACCGCTCATAAGTTACAAGACACACTGCCCGACCCACACCGCAGCCTTGGTCCACTGACGCCAGTGCCATCGGCTCCAATTGGTCAACCAACGTCGCTACCTGCACCGCGACCTGTGGGCCCGCACAAACCATTGCCCCATCTTGCACTGCAGCCTTGGGTCTACCAACAACAGTGCTTCATCAATGATGCCTCCGCTGCCTGCACCGTGACCTGTCTGCACTGGAACGAGCACCGCCCCGCTTCGCGACGCAGGCTTGGTCTCACTGACGCCGCTGGACGATCATCACCGAGCGGCTGCCTGCACCATGACTTGAAGGCACCGCACGTCGCACTGCACCGCTCTGCTTCACACTGCAGTTCCGACGTCTGCCGATGCCGGCGCTCCTGACTTGAAACTCAAGGAGTTCAACCTGCAGCGCGTGTGACTTCAAGGGCCCGACGACTCCTGCACCGACTTCCGGAACTGATGCCTGCCGACGCCGCTCCTCCGGAGCTCACTGCGAGTTCCGACGCCCTGCATCTCCAAAAGTACTGTTTTACGGGTCTCCCCGACACCGTAGCTGGCCCGCGATGCCGCGACCAGCCAGAACTGTTGGTTTGTGTGCTCACGGCACCGTGATAGCCCCAGAAGGAGCTATCGACTTCAAGGAACTGTATATAAAGTCTATTTTTGCTTTATTGGTATTTTGGATTACTGTATGTTGGATTTTTAAATCGTTTTGGTCTTGTTTTACACAGATAAATATTGGATATTTTTTAAAAACTGGTCTGGTGTCCTTCTGTAGTGTTTTCACTGTATTCCTGTATGTTATGTGCAAATGCTTTACACACTGCCTCTGAGATAAGCCTGACTGCTTGTGCCAAGCTACCAAGGGGGTGAGCAGAGGCTATTTTAGACGTGTACTCCCCTTATCTTGACTAGAGTGGTGGATTCTGCCTGGCTTAGGTGCATACCCTAGCCAACCAGAAAACCAATTTCTAACACCAGACATAAAGTTTGTATCTCTTTCTGACACCACCTGCTTAGGGAAGCCCACCCTGGTAAAGATACCAATGAGGGCCCTAGTCACTGCAGGGGCAGTGGTAGTCCTAATGGGAATAGCCTCAGGATACCTGGTGGCATGATCCACTACCACAAGAATATATCTGTTCCCCGATGCTGTAGGAGGGTCCAGAGGACCATCAATGTCTATCCCCACCCTTTCAAAGGGAACCTCAACCACTGGAAGTGGGATTAAGGGGGCCTTTGGGTGCCCACCTGTCTTGCCACTGGCTTGACAGTTAGGACAGGAGTTACAAAACTCCTTCACCTTCTGGTGTATCCCTGGCCAGTAGAAGTGGTTGACTAGCCTACTCCACGTTTTGGTCTGGCCAAGGTGTCCAGCTAGGTTGATGTCATGTGCCAAAGTTAGGAGGAATTCCCTAAACGCCTGAGGCACTACCACTCTCCTAGTGGCACCAGGTTTGGGGTCTCTGGCCTCAGTATAAAGGATTCTCTCTTCCTAATAGGTCCTGTGGGAACCACTGACATCACCTCCTTCCTGAACAGCAGCTTGCTGTCGCAGGCTTTCAAGATTGGGGCGGGTTTTCTGCCCTGGCATAACTCTTCCCTAGAGGGTTCACCTGGGCCCTAAAGCTCAGCCTGTTAAGGCTCCAGCTCCTGAGTTTCAGTTCTCTCTGGGGCTGACTCCAGCACCTCTTTTCCACCCTGGGCTCTGCTCTGGCTGTGGTTTTTGCTTGGACCCAGTGTGGAATTCCAAGCATTTCTGCATGGATCCTCAGTTCTGCCTCAGCCCAGGCTGAGGACTCCAAATCATTGGCAAGCAAATAATCAACTGGTATGGATGAAGCGACTGCTACCTTTTCTTTCCAGCAACCCCTCCCCAGTCAAAGGACACCACCACCATGGGATGGATTTTTGACAAATTGTCAGCATTGGTGACAGGATAGGTCCTTCCAGGTAGATTCTGTTCCGAGGACACCAGCTGCTCATGCACCATGGTGATGCTGGCACTAGTGTCTCTCAAGGCTTCCACCCTAACCCTATTAATAACAGGATGCTGTCTGTATTCTTGCATGTTAGTAGGACAGACAGCTAAGGTGGCTATGTTCACATCCCCTACTAGAGTCGCCTCAGTGGCTCCTTGGCATGGCCAGTGCTCTCCTGAGAGCCTATCTCGAGATTGGCAACTGCATTTACTGCAGGTGGACGGGAGGCATGTTTCTTGTTTTTACAGCCAGAGTCTCTAGTTCAGTGTCCCAGTGACCTACAGTCAAGACAGCAAGCCTTCTTGGGATACCTGTTCTTCTCCTGATACCCACCCTTTGGCTGTGAAGAGTCTCTTGGCCCACCCTCCTGAACAGGTTTTTGGGGGCCTGAGGAAGACTTTGTTTTTAGAGTTACCACCTTTCCCTTGGTGGGGGGCTTTTTGGCCTCTTTCTTTTGGCCCCCCCACCAGTGGTAGTCTTGGTCACCCCTGTTTTAAACCAGTGGTTTGCCTTCTTCCCCAACTCTTGAGGAGAAAGTGGACCTAGGTCTACCAGGAATTGATGTAATTTCTCTTGGTAACAACTACTCAAAAGATGCTCCGTCCTTATCAAATTATAAACCTCTTCAAAGTCATGCACATTGTTACCTTCTAATCAATCTCCTAGTGATTTCACTGAATAGTCTACAAAACTTACCCAAGTCTGTCTCTGGGTTTTTTGAGCCTCCCTGAACCTGATCCTATACTCCTCAGTGGTGCAATTAGGGTACCCTTCATGAGGTCATAGCATTCAGCCTCTTTTTCAGTGATTATCAGGAGTCTATCCCTGCACTTTCCTGAGAACATTTCCCACAGGTTAGCACTCCACAGCTACCCGTGGGCCTGTCTGACAGGCCCTCTCAAAAGAAATGAACCACTTGGTGATATCATCCCCCTCAAATAATTTTGGGACAATCCCTTTGGGGATTTTAGGGTCAAAAGAATCTACTCTCTCCCTATTTATGATTATGCTATCACCAGAGATGGATCCTAGACCCGTCTCTTTTCTCCCTTTTTCTATAGCTAGGAGTTGGGCTTCTAGAGCTGCCCTCCTGGCTAGTTCTTTCCAGAGCAAGCTCCTCATCTGAAGGTGCTTCTCTCTCTTGGGATATTACACTGTCACCCCCATTGTCAGTGTTTTAATCTTCTGTAAGATCAAAGTCATCATCCAGATGCCCTTTGTCATACTCTGGCAAAAGCTCCTGGACCTGTACTTTGGTAGGGTTTGACCCAGTCTGGAGGCCATAGGTTTTACACAGGCCTCTAAGCTGTTTCATGATTAGAGACAGATAAGGTGTGAGGTCAAGTTCCTCCACCTGTACCAGCTCTTCTGAGTGACTACTTCTAGTACTCATTATCTTTACTAAGTTGGGAACCTTTTTGGAGAGGAAAACAAACCTAACAACACTAGTTTCCTAACTACAGTAAGGTTTGGACTTTTAAAACATTGTACTAAAAGGGACGCAACCAGGGCCCTGACAATTATTTAAAACGTTGGAAAAATAGTCCATTTGTAAAAATATAATTTAACTACAGGCAATTTTTGGATTTATTCCTGGAGTCACTTATTGTCAGAGTGGTCCAACAAACGCAAAGTCATGTACCCCACCGCTGATCCACCAATGTAGGAAGCTGGCCCTCTATATACTATACCAAGATGAGGTATAGTGTGCAGAGAGTCCAGTGGATCCGCAGAGGCTTTACAGAGGCTAAAGTAGATAACACTAATACTCTCTTTTGTGGTAGTGTGGGCGAGCAGTTAGGCTTATCAGAGGGCACTGTTAAGCATTTGTTGTACACACAGTGGCAATAAATGAGGCACACACTCAATGACTAAATCAGAGACCAATTTATAAAATTAATACTTGGTAATATTTATTTTGCAGAACCACAGAACTTCTTCTTAGATGAATATGTTTTGCAATAGAAATATTTTTCAATGTAAAAAGTGGACACTTAGTGCAATTTTTAGACTCTGTAATGTTAAACTAGGGGAGGAAGAAAACATTCAGCATACATATGCGCAACATCGACTTACAAGGCCAGTATTTGGAAGTTAAGGTCAGTGTGAGCAAGGTTCAGTTCAGCACCAACAGTACACCCTCAGCGGCTCAGAGGCGGCCGGGGGCAGGGTGCAAGTTCGAGGTTGGGGGCCCAATGCAAATCAATAGGGACTGGGGTAATCGGACAAGAGGCTGCTTACAGGTAAGTAGCAGTGGCCTGGGTGACCAGTCTCTGGGGGTTGAGAAAAGCACTGGAACGGGCCCAAAACAGCATCAACACTATACCACCAGCGGCACAGGGGCTGGCCAGGTGCAGGGTGCCAACACAGCATCGGGTACCCACTGCAAAGCAATGGAGAAAGGCCTAATCAGACATGAGCTACAGTCTCAAGCCAGGAGGCCGGTCAGAGGAAACCAACAGCTGGAGAGCTAAGTAGCGATGCTCAGGACACCTTTGGTCCTCTTCACCAAAGCCCAGGGCAGACATGTCTTTTGGTGTCAGAAACAGCTTACCAGAGCAGGTCACAGTTGAGGGGGTCTCGTTGCAGAGGTTGCAGGCAACGTCAGGGAGTCCAAGAGAGGTTAGCTCACGGTAGACGCGGGCTCTGGAGCGATGGAGAACCTTTCTGGGACCAGTGGCCCACTTGGACTCGGGCAGGAGGCGTCGGGTGCAGTGGTGGAACCGGGGGCAGGCTTTGTGGTTATGCAGGTCACAGAGTCTTTACTTTGAAGATGGTTGCTTTTTGAACGGGTAAGCTGTTCTAGGAAGATCTTGGTCTTTGCCAAAGGCAGGCAGTCCTCCCAAGGTTTTAAAGGTTGCTGGGCTGCAGGGCCGGTCATCTTTTGGAACAAGAATGTTGAGGGCTGCAGACAGTCCGGTAGGGCTGGGGCCAAGTCAGTAGTTCTCTGCAGTCTTCTCTGCTTGTGCGACTCTGTGGTGTCCGGCTCTTCTTAGGTCATCAGGAACTGAAGATCAGGGTCTGGGGATGCCACCTAAATACTAGATTTAAGGGTGTTACAAGGGAGTGACAGGTAGTGACCAGTGGGCCCCTTACCTGGGGTGTCTACACCCTCTATTATGCCTACCTCTTGTGAAGGGGGGCATAGACCTAGTCCTGATTGGATAAGTCCCACCATCTTCAAGATGGTGGGCACTGAAAAGTGTACTTCACCTCGCCTCCAGCACCTGAGGGGTGGAGTTGGCAGAGGGGGGCACACCTCCTATTTTTTCTAAGTTTTCCCGACTGTCCTCCCGCCACAAAAGGGGGTGAGGACAGAAAGGGGGCCTGCTCCCTCTAGCAGGAGAGGCTGGGGTCACTTTACAAAGGCGGGAAAGCCTTTGAAGCTCCCCGCCACAGATGACTCTTCCTGACTAGGAGGAGGTGTGAACACCTCCACCAAGGAAAGGCATTGTTCTCAATCTCTGAGCGCTCAACCACTCACCCTGTGATGTCAGAACACTGTCTGGTGGTAGCAGGCTGGCTTAGGCCAGTCGGTGACCTCACTATGGGCTGGTAGGTTTCAGGGGCTCCGATAAGGATCCTCTGTATGCAATTTCTAATAAATCTAACAGTGGGATCAGTGCATGTTTATTATGCTGAGTTGTTTGGTACCAAACATCCCATACTTGAGTGAAGCCATCATGGAGCTGGCTTTATTGTGAATGTATTTTCCAGCATGTATTTCGTTTTTAAACCATTATGTAATTAACTTTTATGGGTTGAACATGCTTGACGTTTTTTTTTATATACATACAGATTATATCACTAAATTAGATGTCAATTTTATTATTCATATTGTCTCTCAGCTATGTTGAAAGAAATTTGTTTTGCATTAGGTTGTTATTGTATTTCGTTAATGTTTTCACGGGTGTTAGGTTGCACATGATAGGGCTGCTTCACGTGACACAACTCATATAAAGCTCGGCACATCAGAACGTTTTTCTTTAGAATACACACGTCGTATTTAAACATGCACGTTTTGTTTGGGAGGTTGTGGATTCTTTGGTGGTGGAGGTAAGTTTGTGAACACTGTTGTTTTCTTTGGCACTGTGTTTTGGGTATTAAATAGTTCACAAGTTGTTGCACATCGGGGTTTGGGGATGTGTTTGTGGGAGAGAGTAATACCACTGCATGTAGCACAGCCAATGAGCACTGGTGTTAGAGAGTTAGGCTAGGGCACTTGACGTATGGGATGGCGTTTTTTAAATGAGTAGGTGCTTTACTTGGGGAGATCACGATAGAGCACATGAGCAGGTTCTCTATTAGCAGTATATTCTTGGTTCCACTCGAGGAGTATTTGTTTAGAACATCGAGCACACTACTTAGGATCGCTCCATTTGTTATTCACATATTTGATATATTCAGTTTGACATTAAGCAAAGATGATAGTTTTGCAGTTTGTTATTGAAAGGGCTGGATGATACATGGTTCTCATGCGCATGTTTTTCACTGTAGTTACCCCTGAGGAAGTGCAAATGCGCCCGAAATGCATTGGGAATACTATCTTCAGGCTGAATTACATGGATTACCATTATTATGTTTAATTATATGGATGGTGAACCTTTTGTGTCTATGAGAAAATCCGACGTTGGCACTCATGGAAATTTTAGGAGACTGAATACATGAAAGTTTGCAAAACGTTTGGATTACTGTTGGAAGAAAAATGGAATAAAACTGGACAAAACTAGAGAACATCATTTGATCGAATTGGATGATTAATGCTTTCTGTGCTGTGCACCCTGGGTTGTGGGACCTGACGAGGCCCCATCTGTTTTCATGTTACTCAGGGATGTGTGCCATGTTGACTCTTCAGTTTTGTCTGCATCAAGACACGCAGGCTGCAGTGGCAGTGTGCATGTGCTTCGTGAGTGGTCCCTTAGGGTAGCACAATTTGTGCTGCAGCCCTAAGGGACCCTCTTTAACCATAAGGCCCTTGGTACCAGGGTTACCTTTTATGGGTACCTTTTACTAGGGACTTATATGTGAGCTAAAGTGGTGCCAATTGTGGAAAGGAAAGGTACAGTTTAGGGAAGGAGATCTGGCACAGGGCACCTGGTTAGCTGGGTCCCTTAGTTGGAGAAGGGTGGTAGTCAGTAAAGACCTCCCCCTTGATTGTCTCCTTGGAAATGAACTCCCAGAGGTTGGTCTGAGCCAAAGTGAGGCCTCACCCAAGGATACTGGAGGTACTGAACCTGCAGTTAGTACAAGCAGGCACCAGAAGAAAAGAAGGAGAAAGTGTAGGAAAGGAGGGTTACTTTTAGCCAATGTTTAAGTGAGCCAAGAAGATTCTTCTCCAGCAGGAGATGACTCCACTATTGGTCCTGGTGAAGCCCTACCTGACCCACGCAAAGTCCTGACTAGTCAGGCAACTTTTAAGCATAAGATGGTGGCTCCTCAGCTAACAGAAGAGAGAGGGGAAGGACAGTGTTTACTACAGGATGTAGTAACCCCCTCCCCCCCCCACTCTAAAATAGCAGACAGGCCCCCTGAACACAAATCCTGCCTGGAAGAGGTGTTGTCACCTCCTCCTAGCAGGATGACTAGTAATCTGCATATCAAGGCATAAGGCTTCAGAGGCCGCCACCACCTGTGATATGCAACACTGGCTTCCCCGAGACAGGGGAAACATCACCCCTGCCCTGGGTCCATTTGGCACCAGGACAGGTGGGAAAATTCAGGAGGCATGTTGCACTGCCAGACTGGACACACCTCTAGGGTGATCAGCCAGAACTGAACACAAAGTTAGAAATTACACCATCTTGTGTGTGGTGGAATTAGGAATTCTGGGACAGGGAGATGCCCATTCCCCAAAGGAAGTGGTCATCTAGGGGGTGTTGTGATCCCAGGGGTAAGTAGCCCACTGGCTACTATCACTCCCTCCCCTTAACGCCCCTAAAGTGAGTATTCAGGGGACCCCCTGATACAAGGACTTCAGATTTCGGTGGACACAAAAGAAGCAGTGGACAAAGAAGACTGCTGACCCAAGAACCAAGGAGCAACCAAGGCTTGTTGTGTCCAGTCTGGACACCATATTGAGGAAGGCCAACCTGCACGTCGAGGGACTTCAGGGACAGCAAGGCCCACAACAAGAGTGGCCCAGCTGTCCTGTTTGCCCCCTTCTGCAGAAACCAAAGACAAAAAGTGAGTCTTCGACCGATGCCTCAAATTGACTATGCACCTGCACTACACAGCCTGAATCTAAAGGAGGTAACGGTGTCAACGGGGTCCCCAGACCCACAAAAACAAAGACCATCCTTGGGTTTACCCACACTCGACTTCCAGTCACCACCTGCAGACTCTTTCTGCAGGCCCTCTCCAACCGCGAGTGACTCCGGCACCGAATCCAACCTGGCGCTAAAGGACACCACTGCACCTGAGCCCCACACCACGAGAAGTGCGCGAGAATCTCAAGGGTCGAGTTCCCCAGTGGGTTCCTCCGGACTGGCCCCCAGGCCCTGCTTGCAGCTTCTTCCCCGATGGATCGATCTCCATTAAAGTGAATGGGACACCCTACACTGTAAAGCACCTCTGCCCCTAGCTGCCACAGTGCCGCCTGAAGTGACCTGTTGGTGCTGCCTTAGACCTTACCCCATACTCACCTTAAGTCCAGAAGATCGGTCCCGTAAGTCGCTGTCAAGTGGCTGAATGCAGTACATGTTTTTTCCCCCATAGGATAACATTACTGCTCCCAAAAATTGCACTGTCTCAACTTTTGAAAACTTTCATAGCTCCAAAAGGACTTACCTGATGATCTTGGTATCTAAATTCATATAAAAGTATGTCATATTTTTATAAATTGGTGTTGGATTTCTTTATTGAGCGTGGTGTCACTTCCTGCTATTGTGTTTGCAATAAATGCCTAGCACTGCCCTCTGATATGCTTAACTGCTCGCCCACACTACCACAAAGAGAGCATTTGGGGTGTCATTTGTGCCTCTGTAATTCCTTTGGGATGGGCCTGGACTCTTTACACAATGGGTACTCACAAACTTTCTCTCAGGTGCCAAAATTACAGTCTGATTTGTGGCTGAGGACCGCATTGATGGGCCTGCGGGTGGGGGTGGGGTCAGTGGGGGCGGGGCTAGAGTAAAAACAAATCACCACCTTTTCAAAACATTACTAGACACTATTTTACACTACTCAGTGTTGATAGTAGAGGAAATCTCTTCCCAACTAACCTCTCCCCAAAGATACACAACACACGCTTTATAAACAGCTGTAACAATATTAGTACTTCACAGGGGCTCCCTGGGACATTACACCATCCCATCTGTCACGAAATCTAAAGGGAACAGCTTTTTTGTCTCCTGTGAGGGCCATAGTTAAGGCATCTATCTAAAATTCAGCAAGCAACCGATTGAAGAGGCCCAGACGCCTAGGTGCAAAGACATAATGCATTTGCGTTACAGATAGATTGGTGGATGAATGAGTGAGTGAAAAGACAGATAAATGTGTATGGAATGGTGAAAGGATGGATGAAAGTGTGAAATGAGGGAAAAATGGAGAAGTGTAAGGATGCGTGAAAGGAGGGTATATGGAACTAATCTAGGAAGGGTCGCTTTTCTCACTCTGTGTCAGTAGAGGTTTAGTTCTAAGTGGGGGTGCTTTAATTTTCTGGCTACTTCCTTGCAAACACACGTAGCAATGTTAACTGTAGGAGTGTTGCATCAGTACCCCTCTTCGATCATAAGTTTGTGTTCTCCATATTATATGTCAGCGCAAGTGACCATTATAACCAGGAGTATTTTTTGGAAAAATGCAGGAGCTGGGCAGGTATAAATATGGTGCCACTGGTGGAGAAACGGCTATCGATACTACACCTCGAGCGAGATAATGGCCTGAATGGGTGCCCACATCCAGCAACGAGGCGGTTAAAACAGGAGGAAGTGTTTTTTTACTCTAATCCCAAAGTTTCATCTATTTATAAAATCCTTTCTACCCCTATTTCTGAAAGACTAAAATCTCCCATTGAACTAACTTGGGAACTTGATTTGTCCATCATCCTTTCTTCTCAAAAGTGGAACAAACTATGGTATAAACTTTTTTCCACCTCCAGAGCTGCTAATATCACTCAATCTCTATTTTTTCTTTACAATAGAGCTGTTAGAACACCTGTTTTCTTGCACAAAATTAACCCATATTCTTCTCCCCTTTGCTGGTCATGCCTTTCTATCAATGGTACATTTTCTCATTTGATTTTCCATTGTCCCAATGTTCTAAAATTTTGGAAATCCGTCTGGGCCAAATGTTCCAAGATTTTCCATTTCAATATTCCGTTATCATTTCAAAATGTTTTTCTTGGATCCATGTCATTTGTTTCTCATGACACAGTGCTAAAGCCGATATTGTTTGACCTTTTTATTGCTCTTGCCTTTAAAGTTATTCTTACTTGTTGGAAGGACAATTCCAAAATGAGCATGTTAACATGGTGGAACCTTATTTGTGATGAACATAGAATTTCCACGGTTTCATCTTCTTCTGTAGCTCAGAGAATTAAGTCTGATTTACTTTGGTTACCTTTTACTACTTTTCTGTATGCACACTCTCACTTATACTAATTCTTATTTGCTCATTTTTCTTCCTTTCCTTCCTCTGTTTCCTTTACTCCTTTCTCTTCTCTCTTCCTCCTTCTTACCTTTCTCTCTTCTCTTATTATTATTCTAAAAATTATCTAAATAGTCATTGTTTTGTATGGTACCATAACCTATTCTCCTTTAAACAGCTACATAAGGTTGTATTTTATAATCTCTTTCCTCTACACTTTGTATTTATTGCTTCCATTTACTGTATATTTTAACATGTTACTTCATTCCTTATGTTGACTGTGTTTTTGGTACCTATTCATTATGCAATAAAATTTTTTTTTTTTTTAAAACAGGAGGAAGTGATACTGGTCAGAGAAAGAAGATGCACCGAGGTCTCCTCCCTCAGCCCTTTACCGTCTCACAGACACCAATTACAGCGGGAGAGGAACACTTGGGTTTCCTTCCACTCAGCACTAGTCTCTACAGATCACCAGTGAGTCGTCCCCTGTGCCCTCAGCTTTGGAAACATCTTCGCATTCCTAGATCGTTAGCCGGTGAGGTCACCCAGAAACCCTTCAGGGGGTTCCAGGGACAGTCACTACCTCGGGGGTCTCTAGAAAGTGTTATTTTTTCATCCCTGCCCTTTGCACCATCACTCGGAGATTCTACCCCCACCATTGCACATCAAATCCTTTGCCACCTTGACCCACTGTGCCAAAAATCAGAGGCTCTCAGTAAACAGAGAAGAGGGCCGCTGGAGCATGCGCAAGAAGTTCTATTGCGCATGCTCCAGCGGCCCCTTTTAGGTCGAACCTGGGCAGCGCATGCACTGCTCTGCGAGGCATGATGTATTAGAGTATGCACTTGAAGCCCCGCCCACTCTCTGCCCATATTTTTCATTGGCTTGTGTCTTTGTCCTTTGTAAATGCTGGCTTCTGATTCGGTAATCGGCTTGTTAGTCCTTCCTTAGTACCGCCTTGTCTTCATTTGTAACCTCCCATGAGGACTGACCCTTTTACTTCAGTTGTTACACCGTCTGTGTTATTACAATATTTTCTTAATGTGCGCCTTCACTTTCCAAGCAGCCGGGCGACAATGGAGGCCGTTTGTTTGCAATGCCATAGGTCTCGCATTTAGGAGAGTTTGAGCTATTGGCATTGTAAATGACAATAGCTTAAACTCTCTCAAATGCGACACCTATTGCTTTACAAATATGTTTTTTGTGGGTTGTTTCCAAGCACCCCATGCTGCGCTTGCAATTAATAGAGGCCACGCCCCTTTCTTTAGACGCGGCTCGTCTAAAGAAAGGGGCGTGGCCTCTATTAAGTGCAAGCGTGGCATGAGGCGCTTGGAAACAAACAATAATTGTAATTCAATAGGTGTCGCATTTGCGAGAATTTAAGCTATTGACATTTACAGTGTCAATAGCTCAAAGTCTCATAGATGCGAGACCTATTCCATTGCAAATGCTTGTTTGTGTTTACTACTGCTCTTGTGAAACACCAGTAAATTGACTACAAGGTGCGCAGGCCGCCAAGGAAGGTCTGCCGGTGGCCTGGTGGCAGTACTATGAGTACCACAGCTTTGCACAGTTTACGTCTTTTTGGTCCACTATATGAAGAGCCAGCTTCCTACACCTTATCCCTTGATATTGTGGCAAACAATATTCTGTCCCGTCAATATTTGGGTTTCAATATGCTCAGCCTACACCCTACAGCACAAAGTCATTACTAATGCAAGTTCTGAAAGTTAGGTAACTATCCAGCCAAATGAAATGCGCTTTACATATGGCGTTTGTATGCAGCCCACTGAGGAACGAATCTGTACCTTTGGCTCTCAGGCACAGGCCAATGTTGAGGACACCCAACTTATGCTGATCTTCAATCACAATTCAGCCAACTCCAACAGCCCGCTGGAAGACTGCCTTGCACCCCTTTTTGAGGATGTTGGTTTATCTCTCCAAAATGAATGGGGGAAAGGCAGAGGCCCTGATGATAGGTGATGACTCCCTGAGCTGGGCCGATGGCTGGCCAGAACGCCTAGGGCCATATTTACTAACATTTCAGGCAAGGTAAAGCAGCAAGGGAACTTGCTGTGCTGTGTTGCGTGAAACGGAGTGGGCAGAAATGCACCATATCTACTTAGAAATGGACCACTTCTGCTCCCTCGTAGCGCTGGGGCACTGTCCCCAGTAACTCTGGCCCCCAGGCCAGGTCCTGAAGGTCAACAACCTGGGCATATCATATAAACTTCTGAAGTTTTTGCTTGTTTCTCACAGCTCCATCTCCAAAGCAGACTCTGCCATTATCCCACACCACATGTGTGCAAAGGTGCTTGGCCCAGGGATTCTCCCACGCCTAGAATATGACCATACCACTTATCTCTTGGCCTCTCTGTGGCCACAACTAACAGACTTCAGCTGCTGCAAAGCATGGCTGTGCATCTTGTATGTAACATTGGAAAATGAGACCACATCTGCTTGACGCGGGTGTCTTCACTAGCTCCCAGTGAATCAGAGAATTCATTTTAAGGCGCTATGACTCCTGGGCCCTCTCCACCCAGGAGGCTCCTGAGATGGGACAGCCCCCGCTGTTTCATTATTCCTTGTTTCAAACCGGCTCCATGTGGCAACACAGACTTTTAGTGTTCCAGGGACTCCACTCTGGGACTCCCTTCTGTTCTGGATCCACCTTACCAAGATTCATCCTAGATTTTGGAAAGTACATCTCTTTTTTTTAGGGTCAACAATCTTTTTATGATACTAGGAAGAGTTACATCCTCTGTTTTGTCATATGCGTGTGCCCAGGCCCTCGGTTCCTAGCGCCGTGATGCCTGCCAGCGACGGTGCATAATGCAAATAAAAATATTGTAATAATTATGGAAACTGGCCCTAAATCAATTTCTTTAACTATCTGGGAAACCTGGAAATTGGCTTAATTTATTGTATATTCAGATAAATGATGATGTAGATTCATCTAACCAATCACCAATGCACAATTGCCCAAAAGAATGTACCTTAAGACCAGTGAATGTACATTCCCAGAAGCAAATGAACATCTGTGCAACATGTAATCACCACTCTTGCTCCAGGGGGGAGGTTTGCTGGATTAACCTAAAATGTATATTTCTTGCATTTAAGAGTAAGGATGAAATAAAAGAGAAACAATATTTAGAACTGTAATATGTCATATCAATAGTCTTTATTCGATCAAATCAAAATAGATCATAAAAGATAGACATATACACTATCTACACAGTTTAAAAAAATTATTGCAAACTTTTAAAAATACAAAAATAATGATCACAATCAATTGAAAAGGATGCCACAATAGAGTATCATTTCAAAACAGCAATGCCGATACATATACAATATTTTATGTATAACAGGAAGAAAGAGTCTATAAAAACCAGGACATATAGTAAGATTTCGTATAATAAGCCCTCATTTAGAACAGCATAGCCTTCCTTTGTCCTACAGTACATTTCAGAAAAACAGCCAACTGAGTGACAGGCATCAAAGTCATTAAGTTGTTGGAGGAAAAGCAAAGCAGCCCTACACTTTGAGAACTTATATTTTCGCAGCAAGAGCAATAAAAATTGCCTCATGTATGAGATGCAATATTTGCAAAAGAAAACAAAATGCCATAAGGACTGGGGTGATTTCTCGTCGCACGGGCAAAGACATATATCTTCAGCAGAAAATTGCCCTTGAGGAAAACATAACATCCAGCGAATAGACCCCATCTGAACCTAGTT
Organism: Calotriton arnoldi; assembly: GCA_963921515.1. Lineage (NCBI taxonomy): Eukaryota > Metazoa > Chordata > Amphibia > Caudata > Salamandridae > Calotriton > Calotriton arnoldi. Next base: position 1,272,722 of record CAWUFW010005220.1, on the reverse strand, counting down.
AGGAGCATTCGTTCATAGACATTCTGCACAAAGAGCAAGTAGGGGGCAGTGGCAGCGGCCATCTGTACCATACAGAAATCTCTTACAGTAGGCTTCACTACCTCAGCGGCCATCTGTATCATACAGAAATCTCTTACAGTAGGCATCACTACCTCAGCGGCCATCTGTATCATACAGAAATCTCTTACAGTAGGCATCACTACCTCAGCGGCCATCTGTATCATACAGAAATCTCTTACAGTAGGCATCACTACCTCAGCGGCCATCTGTATCATACAGAAATCTCTTACAGTAGGCATCACTACCTCAGCGGCCATCTGTATCATACAGAAATCTCTTACAGTAGGCATCACTACCTCAGCGGCCATCTGTATCATACAGAAATCTCTTACAGTAGGCATCACTACCTCAGCGGCCATCTGTATCATACAGAAATCTCTTACAGTAGGCTTCACTACCTCAGCGGCCATCTGTATCATACAGAAATCTCTTACAGTAGGCATCACTACCTCAGCGGCCATCTGTATCATACAGAAATCTCTTACAGTAGGCATCACTACCTCAGCGGCCTCCTTTGCAGCCGCCTGTGCTTCAAAAAGCAATCCTTGACCCAGTCTCCATCTCTTTTTGTAATAGACCCGGGTTTATCAAACAAAGAAGTACATCCCAGGGCTGAAGTTGTTTCCCTGATATATTTTAGCTATGGGATGATCAGCCGTGGTCACAGGAAAGACAACCTCTAATGACTGCCCGATTGAGTTCTGCTTCCTTATTTGCCCAAATTGAACACCAAAGTACTAAAGGGGCTGCATTAATGAGGTCCTGGACATAATCAGGACCTAATTTCTAATACAAAGAATAATGGGGTGTCGAGGGAGGAGCCCGCAACAAGCATCAGCAAAATCTGTTTTCTTCTACCAGGATACCCCAACGTCTCTGCAGCCCCATACCCCCATACCATAGGTAGCAGTCAGGAGACATTTCCTCTTATAAATTTCCAAAACCGGTGCAACTGTTTTTCCCCCATAGAGACAGGCAGAGAGAAACTGATTCCAATTGCAGGAAAGAAGCAAGTCAGACTGCTTCTAAGACAAGGAGACCAGGAACAGGCGTCGTCAAAATCCAGGCGAAGATATGGGAAGGAGCTCACTTTGTCCAGTTTTCTCTCTCCAATACATAAGGCGCAGGTTTTAGTATTTGTTGGGCCACACACCATTATAAATGTTTTCGAGATGTTGGTTTCCAGCTCGTGCCCCTTCATGAAAGCCACAAAACTGAAGATCAACTTCTTTAGGCCTTTGGCCGTCCTGGCCAGAAGTACTGCGTCATCCGCGTAGTGCAAGGTGGGGCCAGTTTTTTTGTTGATGCGTGGTATGTCTGCCCCGGCAGAAACCAGGATTGTTTCCAGATCATTAATATAAAGAAAAAATAGAATAGGGGCAAGTACACAACCTTGGCGCACCCCACGGTTGACTTTGAAAGAAGGTGTGCACTCACTGTTTTCCCCAAATCTAACTGTGGCCGAAAGGTCCTGGTGTAAGTGATGTAAAAAGGAAACCAAACGCATCTGGAGGCCCCTAGACACAAGAATATCCCACAATTTGGAATGATTGACACAATCGAACACACTTGATAAATCCATGAATGCAAGGTGTATTGGCGTGCCCTTAACATGTTTATATTTGGCCACGAGGAGATGTAAATTAAGTCACTGTTCGATTGTCCCAAGGCCCTTCCTAAAACCATATTGCACCTGGGAGAGAACCCTTGATGCTATGGACGCCAGGGGTCGCCATCTGTATTCTTTTATTGGTGTCCTGCGACTTAGTAAGTGTGGTCTCCACATCCAATGCCTTTGTAATTCCAACATTCATTGGGAGGGGTATTGGGTCAACAATCAACTACGCTTTCACCTCTCAGATTTTGCAACCTAAGATTATGGGGGGGCGAGCTTGTTGCCTCAATTTATTGTGATCACAACCCCCTAGCCTTTCAAATTACAATTCCTTTGAAACACCAGCACATTAAAGCAGGGAGAAGCCATGGCTTAACTACCAAGGATGCTGGCCGCAGGCTGGTCTGGCGCTCTGCTGACATGAAGCAAGTTATGAACCAGATAGTCGGCAGCAGCGTGGATCTGTTGTTGTCCTGTCTCCAGGACACTCGAAGTCCAAAAGCTGTCTTATGCAGCTTTGTCAAGCAAAGAAAAGACCTGCTCCTTAAATCTAATGGGAGAGCCCCCTCCGATGGCAAATCCTGGTTTGATAAAGATTGCACAGTGGCTAATGACAACTTGCGCTTAGCCTTAAAGCAAACACCTAGGGACCAGGGTGTAATCTCGTCTTGCGGGAAGGCATATGCCTTAGCTTTGAAAAAAAGGAAGTCGGTTCTCAAGGACGAGAAGTGGGAAACTCTTGTAGCTGCTTGCCAGCATGAAAATCCCCAGACCTTCTGGAAGGCGGTCTGGGCTGGTTTAGCCCCTGGGTCATCACCAGATAAAGTCACTGTCCATATTACCCCGACGCTTGGATAGAGCATTTCTCCAGCATCTATGACTCTAAAGCTGAGATCCCAGAAGATGTCCAGGTTGAATGATCAGCATGTGCGAGATTGATCTTCACTGAAGAAGAAGTCCTAAAAGCAATCCATACCAGCCCCCGAAAGAAGGCGCCGGGTCCGGATGGGATCCCTTTAGACTTATTCAAAGAAGATCCCAGGTTCTGGTCCCCAGTTCTTACAAGCGTTTTTAATTCTATCTGCCGGGTGGGGGCCCGCTCTCTTGGTGTAAGTCCATAATCATTCCCATCTTTAAAAAAGGAAATGTTCATGACCCACGGTACTATCGCCCAATATCTTTACTTGACTCTACCTCTAAAATAATTGGTCATTTTGGACCGACATATTTCTTGGATAAGTGAGAACAATATTCTCTCCCAGGTGCAATATGGTTTTTGGAAGGGCCTTGGGACAATCGAACAGTAAACTGAAATATTAACTGGGCAGGATTTGATTTTCTGGAGCATTGCGTGAAAGGTTTGAGCCACCAATCTGATCGCTTTTTGTGGAAGGCATACTTAAAATATCTGCCCAATGTCACATGTACAGGAGGCAACTAAACATGAACAAGCATTGGCATAGCCAATAGGTCTCGCCTTTGGGACCTTATAAGTATTTAGTTATGCAGTACAATATTCTTGGTGCAACAACATCAACTGTTGCATGGCTAAACACTTATAAGGTCCCAAAGGCGAGACCTATTGGCATTCACCATAAGAGGGCAAATTGGCATTGTTTGCGCCCGGCGCACCTTTTCAAAGGTGCGCTGGGCGCAAACAATGCAATACGTAATACGGCCCTATATATGCACATTACAACTGCCCAAATTGGCAGGTTTCCAATGTGTAGTATGTCGCAGTAGCAGATGTTATATTAGTGTTATTACATAAGATCCACCATGTCTACCTCCCTTCCACAGCAGCCCTCCCTGATGATCTGCACATTTTGCATGTATACGCAGTTAACGATACATGTAAAACAGTCTAATATCAACTGGTGAAACAATGCTGTAGAAAAACAACGTAAACAAACAAGACACTAATAACCAGGAAAAGGTCGTAATTGTAACCAACTGAGATTTTGGTCTCAGAATGTCGCTTATCCACAATTCCAGATTTCACTCACTGGATCAGGCTGAAACCCTGAGCAGTGAGCCAACTGAAACGCCAACACAGTAGGCTGTAACACAAAGACAAAAGACACACGGGCATTTGAAGTTCTACGACATGTTTTTAGGAGTCATCAGCCGATTGGAAACACATTTATGCAAATACACAAAGAAAACTTCCAATCCCGCATCTGACCTTCAGTAGTACGAACAGGAAGGAGAAGCCAGCGCCAGACAGGACTTGTAGTGTTTAAGAAAGAAAAGTTCGAAAGGAACGGGGGAGGGGGTGGGGGCCTGGAGGAAGTGAAAGGCCTGGTCACCCATCGGAAGAAACAAAGAATTTGACATCAGTATGTAAGTTAGGGCTTCCTCTACACGAGGCTGTCACAAAAGTGTCGGTACACAGAGCAAGCAAACAGCCCTTCCGAGGAAGCCAAACTCAACAAATAAAACGACAATTAATCTGGAGAATTTCAGAAGGAAATGTTAATAAGAGAAGCACAGGATTTAGAGTAGACCAGTTATTAAATTGTTGATCAAGCTAGAATATACAGTACACACGTGAGACTGCCAACCTTGAAGATTCGTGACGTACAGCACCTTATTTAAAACACGCACCGTTCAATTAAGGGAGAGTTTAAGGGAAGGGCACGAGGTTGTCACCGAAGGGTTCTGGCACTTCTGACCCAAGAGACTGACCCGCTGAGAGCTCCGAGTTGACTGACTAAGTTTCATACTTTATGGGATTTTACATCCTGTGAAACGAGACGAAGCTGTATAGGGTTCTACGCTGCACTTACCCTATGTGAGGGTTGACCGCACTCTGCTGCTGTCCGCTCTACGTGTTCACCACACACACACTTCAGCCTAACTACAGGCTTTGTCAATGCTTGCTTCCCGCGGCTGCAGGAGTCTAGCGTAGTGAAGCGGTGCTCCGGAACCGTTTTCCCTCGACACAAATGAAATGCTTTCATTGCGCCGAGTAAGGCAGCTAATGCTGCTTTCCGGAAGCCTGCTGATCGCATCTTGTTAGGAGGCAACGAGCTGCAATGTTACATAAAGAGGAGTCACTAACGTTTATGGCCATGACAGGTGAAAACGGCTGTGCTAAAGTTATTATGCCCCACATATTTATATTTTATATAAAAAAAGAAGTGCAATTGTGAAAAACTTAGTGCCGTTTTGTCAATGCCTGTCATAACTACCTGTTGCAAATCAGTGCCACACCTTTTTACATCCTAAAACACAATTCTTTCCTGCTGAGAACCATAAAGCCAACTCGATTTAATAAAAATCACTTGGAAGTGGTTAGATGGAATTTCCACAGTCCTGGCTAGTCAGTTTCGTATGGGTGATGAAACAAGCCTAGCGTCTGCCACAAAAAGAGAACAAGAAAGTGAAAGCGACCGCAAGCAAGCAAATGCAAACAGGCGCGCGCAGCCATGCTAATTGGAAACAGATGGCCCCTGCGCGCCGCTGCTCGCTCCCGCAAGGTGGATGCCGCCACAAGCACGAGTGTGTGTTTAAAAAGTGCAGACCGATTCCAAAAGGTCATCTCCTAGAGCAGCGCATGCGCGCTGCGCTAGGCTCGACCTAAAAAAGGGTATTTATTCATAAAAAAAGACAATACTGCTGGATCATTCGCTGCACTAGGCAAACATGGAAGGCATGCATATTTATATTGAATAACTCCCTGCTGGGCACCGTATAAAACTCTACCTGGTCAGTACCTGGCATACAACTAGTCCAGTTTTCAACAGGAGTCAGGGGTACCATTGGTGCATTTTTACTACAACACTTCAAAAGAGATTTCTCAAAAGTACTGAAACGCACAAGCTAAAGAGCTTTTGAAGCCAACACAAAACAGTGCTGTACAATACCCTCTAATCATCCTGGGAACTCGTGCCACCCTACACACCACATGGCGCCATGCATTATTTAGACTACGATATGTTTCGGTTTTTAAAACAGGACCTTAACTGGTCTGTTTCATCACTTTGAAAGCCTTGTTCTATATCACTTGTTGGAGTCTGCACGTGCTGCAACATATTCTTAGGTTTTTCATGTAACAAATATAGACAGCTCTTTACGTATCACTTACTGCAGCAGATTTCGTCCTTTTTGTAACGAATGTTAGTATCTGTCACTTACTGGCGCTCATGTTATTATCAGCCTCAGAAGGGTGAAAGGCTGAGACGCCCCTACTGGAATTCAAGGCTGTGCCCTGCAGATTGCATGCACATCCCTCTAGATCGCACAATTCCCTCACATCAAAAGAGATATACACATAGGCCTGCCATGGCCACTGAGTACAATGAACAAATGAACATTGCTTAATTAACCCACTGTCAGGATGAATTACTTCATTTGTTCACTTTGTAGTTAATTTAGTTTTCATATTGTGTCACATTTCATGACTGTCCTCGCGATACTAATAAAATATAAGAAACCACAACTGAGATATGTGTTTTAATTATTTACTTGTTCTTCTGAAGGCAAAAGTATTTGCAGTGTTACGAGCGTTCTCACTGTCTCTGCCTCTTAATTACTGGAATGCGAGCTTGCATTGGCTGTGCTTTGTTCTTGTCTCTGCATTTCAATGTACTCTGCTTTCTGTCTGGATGGGAGAGATGTGAATGCAGAAGGTGTAACAGCCCTATAACCATCAGAACCAGGGTAGAGTAGATATATAATCAAATAATGAGTTCACAGGGGTGGGGGCGGGGGAACAAAAAACAAAGAACAAAACAAAATAGAATCGGGTAAGCCCAGATCTATGGGTTACTTTTAGAAATTAAGTAAATTCACATGACCTAAATACTAAAGAATAACAGAGATTTATGGTGCAATCAAACAAATGAGAAAATCATTTGACTTTTAAATCATAAGCACAATGAATTTCAAAACGGTGCAGTGTAAGTAGTGAGACAAAGCAGTGAATAATCAGTGAAACAAAGATGCAATGCACAAATAGAGAAAATGGAATCAATGGTAATAATAGGATGCAATTGAAAGGCACAGCACACGAAAAAGGTGCAGTCTGCTGAAAATCTTCAAATCTGGGGATTGTGATACAATCAATTTAAGCAGCCCATATTACAATATTATGTCGACGTTTCAACCCCTATGGTAAACTTGACCAGGGTCTTCATCAGGACCAGTTATCATTAGGATGACTGAATAAAAGCAACCTATAAAGAAATGAGAGAAAAAAAGACATGAATTATCAAAAAAGTGTGCAAAGGAAAGTTATAATAAAAGAAGAATCAAAATACTGACAGGGCTTACTAAATAATTTCATCTAAAGAAACACCGAGTTTGATGAAGATAGGAATATAAATTTCTCAGTCAAAAGAAGTTCGGCTTCACCTATACAAAACAGAAAGTTGAAGAACAGTTGAGCACACCACCACTTAAAGAGCCCAAACCAACGAGAATGCAGAAGAGCATCTCTTGGCTACCCATATAATCAGATTAAACCATGGAAGTGACCGACGAGTGTCAGCGGCAGCATCCCCGGGCACATCTACTACCCCTCCTAATCTCTGACGCAATTCAGCTCGAGTCTCGAGACCCACCTCTTCTAACCCCTGGTCCACACTGCTTCCCTTTCTTGTTGGTCGCTCTGTTACGTCTATCCTGTGCTGTAAAGTACACGGCACAGTGTATTTTATCCTGGTGTTATTATGCCTTGAATGGTACCTTTCTTTTCAACTGACTAACCTCAGTACCATAAACTATGTATCTGACTCTGGACAACGTATTCAAGGTCAGTCCCAACCACTTGATGGAGTAGCCACTGCGCTTGTATTTCTTCTCGATGCCTTAGCGCCTAGAAGCAATAAAGTTCTGAATTATGAGCTAATATAAGTAAAATAAACCCGTTTACTGGACACTTTAAGCTGCCCATAAGGGGTTATCATGCAAGTGAGGGGATTAAGATAAGACCGGAAAGGTCCCAGGCCTGCGGGAAGCACTGAAAATAAACTAATGCCTGTCCAGCTGTGAGTGGACCTTGGGGGGCAGACAGGGCACAAGTCAGGGTACACGCAGGTACACGGCGTCCACCCACTATTTTCAGTGGGTGGACGCCTTCCACCCTGCCAAGAAGCTGAACCCCACAGAAGTATGTTGAACTTGTCCCGGTGTAATTTTCAGACACTGGGGCACGTTCAGCTGCGCCTGTAGTTGTCTGCTTTCCATTCCCATCAGCAACGTGCAGGCGGTGAGGGGGCTTTTTTTTCACCTCCAGCTGTTGTTATTGTTATTATTAATTGTGATTTATAGAGCGCTTAATACCTGCAGGTCTCTAAGCGCTGCGAGAAGATCAGCTATAGTCCCAGAGTGAGTGTAGTTTCTAAGTGGTGGATGCTATGCCCAGGCTTCTGTGAAGAGTAACGTCATCAGTTTCTTCCTAAACGGGAGAAGGGCTCTTTCGGAGCGAAGATGGCCTGGCTGGGCCGCAGTTAAGGGGCCATCAGGCCTCCTTTTGTTTGAATATCCTTACTGGAGGCGGCCTGGAACCTCACACTTAACTGTAAATGCAATGGAGGGGAAACAAAGGCACACAACTTGCTATCCCTTCACAGGTACTTAAGAGAGGCATGCTTTTGCCTTTGTTCAGCCCCTCTACATAAGAGATGCATGCACTGTAAGAATATCAGGTGTGTTGGTCTGTCCCAGTATTTACACAAATAACAATTTGTTAGAGCACTATTTCATTTCTTTTATAGCACTACGCAACCCAATGCAGGTTGTCAGAGCTCTTTACGTAACATACACATTATACATAGACAATACATCATGTACATGTGTAAATCAATGTACAAGATGGGTTACATGAGACAGGCTACAAAGGTGTAGGAGTCACATGTCCCTATCTCACTGTGCTATATTAGAAGTATTACAATTTATGAACTGCAGGTAATAAATGCATCTCTGTGTTAAAAGCAGTAACCCGCTTATCTACATAAAATAAATATCTGTCATCTGCATGTTACATGATGTGCTTTGCAGGAGACACATTAACCTTCTATACTACTTTGATTCCAATCTGGGACTTCACAAAACACAGATCTCTCCCACAAATGCGTTAACCTCCAGAGTTATCTCACCATTATTACTATTCCCTGAGATTTACTGGGCACCTTCACAGCAGATGCCTTAACCCAATCAAATATTTTAAAATGCAGACTTTGCAACCAATTAAGCATAACAGATCTACTGCCATGCTTCTCCTTGTTGCCAATTACTTTGTGTTAGGGTTTAAAAAACATAAATGTATTAGTTGAGGATTGCTCCACTTTTTGGCACAACCCTGACACCAAATCTTATTCGTTAAATCTCATAATGTGCTTAAATATACTCATGACATACCTGATAAACATATGTGTGAGGTCTTAATATCTGACGTCACTTCTTGTTTTGTCACTTCCTGTGATGTTACATGCGATGTCATGCGTCGTGACATCATGCGCTGTGATGGCACGCGTCATGCTTTCACTTGCATACTACCTAACTTGGTTAGTCCTCCCACTTCTTTTGTTAGGGCTTGTGCCCTGGGGGGCAGAGGCATTCTTGGGGAGGCCCTGCTCTACCTGCCTACTTGTGCTAATGCCACCTCAGCCTTATTCTTCACCGCGATTTCATAACATTTTTCTTTATAATTCTCCCACACTATACAGCAATTTTTGGGTGACGATAACTGACTTTTGTTGGCAGCCTCATCGTATCGAGTTCAGATGGATGAAGGGTTGATTAACTCAGCCAGAATTCCAATCTGTGACTCAGGGTTGTAGAAAGATCTCTGCCGGCAGCGCATGACCCGCTGAGCTATCCATGCTAAGCCATGCACACGATCTGCATACACTGCGCCCGCAGGAGATTTCGTTTAGAGGCTGCATTTAAAGTCCTCAGCCACTATTTAAGCATTCATCCTAGCCACATCCGCAAGCGCATCCGCACATGAGTCATAGCTGCTGCCAAAATCTTTGTGACGATTTTCTTCGGCTCAACAAGAATGATTGCAGCCTCCAACATACTGAATGTGCCCTGGGGCCACTACAACAACACTGTGTGCTCTAGCGATCAGACGGTTTGCAGTAGAACCAGGAAATCAAAGTACGAGTCCCGGCTTCTTCATGCGCCGACACTGTGTGATCCGGGGTAAATTACATATCCTGGTAGTCACAAATTGTTTTCGAACCCTTTCCGCCCTGGAAATGGTCAGAAATAAACACAAGTCAGAGTAACCCCCTTCACAGGAGAAGAACGACCTCCAAACTCCGTGGTGATTTAGGGGAAGGGATTTCTACACAGATACAAATATTTTCTCCAAGGGGAAGTTAAAAGAGAAAATAATAAATGTACTTGCACAGCAGGAAGAACTGAACATCCATTGTATCCAGACTGCACAGGTACAAGTCAAAGTCTGAAAAGTGAGCAAGCGCATCACCAAAGAAAAAATGTAAAGAAGTATATGATTTAAATTCACATTTTAATGTTCATGAATTAGGAAGTGTTGGAGAGGAGGATCACTAGTAAAAAAATTCTGAAACTGACTCATTAAAAAAGTTGCAAATGTGTGAATGGAAAATTGGTAACATTTGGAAATGAAATGCCTGAAGCGCCAGTCTCCTGGCAACTGCATTACTTCCCTGGTGCACCCCTAATTCCCTTAACCCCAGGGGCCGATAATGAGTGGCCCCTGTTGGAAACGAAAAATATTTCTTATTCTAACTTCGTTTAAAGTATTTTTATAAGTCATTTGACAGATGTTTCAAGATGAATGTTACAGGCCTTTCCTATGATGATCTAATAGCGCTGCGAAAATGTCACATTTCTTTTTACAACACTGACATTTAACAACAACATTAACTGTAGCCTGGTGCCAGAGAGATGCTCAAACATGCACATTCTCTCTTCACACTCACAGTAGGCTTATTCGAACTTTTTGGGAAATAACTCTGATTTTGGTGCTTTCCTCATCAAAATCTGCATATTCTCTTGAATACCAGGGGGCAGATTTACGAGCCCCCTGCGCCACCAGTACGTCTCTTTTCGTGACGTACTGGTGGCGCAGGGAGCTGCTCCATATTTACAAGGAGAGGAAAAGCCATGCTGCGTGACTTTTCCTCTCCTTGTAAATACGGCCCCTTCACACGCAGCACTTTGCGGTGAAGGGGCGTTCCATGGGTGTTGCTGTGGGTGTTCCCACGCAACACTCATGGAACAAGACACATCTCCAGAATTACGAGAAATCGTAACTCTGGAGATGCGTCTGAAAGCTACGCCACCCTAGAGGTGGCGTAGCGAGAGGAACAAGGAGAAATGTTTTCATTTCTCCTCGTTTTTCTCTTTCAATGCGTGCTGCCTTCTACAGCACGCATTGAAAGAGGCAAATGCTTGTATTGATTGTTTTTGTGCAAGAAGGTGCCCCTTCCTGCACAAAAACAATCTCTCACGACGCGAGGCATCCTTGCACCATGGTGCAAGGGTGCCTGCGCCAGCGCATGGCTGCGGGTGTGTGCGCCAGCGCAGGGGGAAGGACAGAGATGCGACATATTGTTGTAAATATGTCGCATCCCTGTGCTTCAGAACTAACGCAGCGCAGCGCAGCAAAATGACTTGCTGCACCGCGCTGCGTTAGTTCAACGTAAATCTGCCCCCAGGCCTTTTGCCTTTGTAGAATTCTGACAGGTCTGACCGCCGAAATCTACTGAAAGCTTCGAACTTAATCCTACCTAGTAATTACCAAGTGTGATACACCCCACCACTAATTTGCACAGGGATCGCAATTTAACGCGCCACCGGTAACCCTAAGAGTGCTGTGCGCCCACACTGCAGGAAATCCACCAAAGCAGTATTAGGAAATTTGAGAAATTTCTAAGAAAAATGTATCTTCATATGGAAAACATTTTCCCAAGCGAACTCTTCCTTCCCTACAGAACCCATGGCACACTGCAGGCGTTTGATGAGGTTTAGCACATTTTCTGCGCCACCACCAGTCTCCCGAGCGTACTATGCCGCCACGCCAAAGGCAGAAGTGAGGTATACATATGCTGGTAACACTGCGCAGCTGACGCCTGGTTCATTCAGGTTTATGTTTAGTAGTGGCGAGTAGGGGTAGGCTTGTCAAGCCACCGAATAGCAAATATCCATACCAAAGTACAGAATGACCAACACAAATGCAAATAATCTTCACTCAAATAGGTTACTTGTAACTTTTCCACATACGTATTCATCTAGGAGATCCTCAAACCATGGCTGGAATTTACTCAGTGGTGGAACTTTGAGCCCAGCCCTAATGTGGGCAAGACACTGCACGTGTCTGTGAATACCTACAAAGTTATGAGAGAGCACTTTTGAGATAACTATGTACAGGAGAACAAGCTCGCTTACTATAGGGATTTTCGAACTACACTGTTTGCGACAGGTACGTAACTAGAGCTCAAAAGACCTTGTCTCCAGGAGTATTCATCCTCACGGAAGTATTATCAGATACGAATATGCTTTAGTCCTGGGAATAAATGAAATACACAAAATCTTGCATCATCGCTAAATTGCCCACTCAGAACCTTTAGCCCTGAAGAAGTCCCAAGGGGACGAAACGCGTTGGCTTTCTGTCTTGGATATGTCTTGTGGCTACAACTGAATGAATTTTGCATGAGAAGAATACAAATAATAAAATAATTGACCATATATTGCATCAAGGACTATTTTCTTCTATTATCCAGAGAATATGCAAAAAGGATTCTGATCCATACCTGTTAAATTGCTTGTCTGAATAAGTTTAGAGTGCTGAGTAATATTATCCCATTAAAGGTATGAGAGAGCATTGCATTTCCTTGAACACCTCCATGACAGTCGCCTGGGAACGCCCACCACTGTACATCTAGGTGCAGCTACAAATGCAGAAATGTCTGCATGTGTGGCAGAATTACCACATGCACAAGTGAGCCATCTGCATGCAAAACTGGTTTGGTGAATCACTTGGTAACCTTCTATGCAGTTGTGCACAGAGTAGTGCTAGAGTATCTCTATGACAACATCTATTTTAACGTGCCTGGCAGCAGACCTGTGTAATAACTTAGACCTTCCAGCAACACCTATATGTTGCATTATGCAACCCTGATGACATCAGCATGAATTTTATTAAAAAACAACAAAAGAGTGATAACCAATTCCGAAGAAAAGGTACTTGATCTTAAAAAACTGTGCAAGGAAAAGACTTTATATCTTAAAAGAACCCTCACTCACCAACCTAGTTGGTGACATGCTTCATCATTGGGTTCCCACCAGGGAGACCGAATGTCTCCCTAGTGTGCTTCGACGCCTGAATTACAGCGGAGCAGGATATTGTTGTGCAAGGGTGACAGTGCTAGGGGTAGTGCTATTTAAAAGAATGAAGGTTTTGCCAGAAATCAATTTTAATAGTGGCAAAATCCCCAATCGTTAAAAAGAGAGTGAAACGGACGTACGCTGGTTAATTAGGTGCACCAGCCCATCCGGGATGGAACTGAGGACACCCTTTTGGATTTTTTTGGTTGGATAAACACATGTGATCCTAACCTTCGGTTCACTCACTCTTATAGTAGAGATGAGTTGGTCTTTTTGGATGTCATCATCAAAAAAGTGGGGAATCACTTACACAACCAAACCTTACCATAAACCTACAGCTAAGAACAATTTGTTGCATTTCTCCAGTTTTCATCCTCGCCCGCTGCGGGAGAATCTCCCCTTTGGACAATATTTACGTCTACAACGTAATTGCAGTGAATTGACAGACTTTAAGTCACAGTCACGGGATCTGACAAATAAACTGCAAAATCGTGGGTATCCTGACAAAATACTCACAAAGAGTTGTAAAAGAGCTCGGAACCAGAATAGAGAAGCTCTCCTGGAAGATTTTCCCAAAACTATTACAGAAGAGGTACCACTCACTTGCGTAACAACGTACAACACTGTATCCAACGCAGTGAGTCGGTCCATTAACAAACACTGGAAGATTGTGGAAAGCAATAACCACAAATGGAAAAAACCTCTCTTCTCATACAAACGGGCCAGGAGCATAAAGGACTCTCTAGTACATACTCGCCCGAAGAACTTTGAGAGGGATGAGAATCAAACTGTCCTAAATGCTTGGGGCCTTCCCCCGATACTAGGACATTATCCCTGTGGGGGGTGCAGTGTTTGCCATTTAACCACCGCCACCAAAGTCTGGAATCAGGGAGAGAATGGGTGCAGCGCACCCATACGAATTGTAATTCCACCAATGTGGTATATTTAATAACCTGCCCGTGCGAGCTCAGGTACGTGGGCATGACATCACGTAAGATCAAACAACGTATCTGTGAGCATCGCAGTAACATCAGATGCCACAAGAATACCACAAAACTGACTGACCATTTTTTGGAATTTAACCATACCACAAATGACCTTAGGTGGACTGTTATTGAACAACCTAAACTGAACCCCAACGCCCAGCAAGAACTTTTCGAAAAAGAACAGCGGTGGATTTACCGTTTGTCTACGCACCGCAAGGGTTTAAATGATAATATTCCATGGGGCTCAGTGCTTAGAAGATAATGTTCCTTTCTGAACAGTGCATAGGTTGGACCACCTATTTAGCAAGTCAGGGTATGAGGTATGTTACCTGACACTATTTTCCCTACCAGACGCGGTCTAGTGTTCTGAAGTGCCGACCTCCTGATCCATCACGTTTCACGTCAAAAACGTGAACCACGTGATACTTAGCCGGCATTTGTACACTTCACCAGATGCGGTCTAGTGTTATGAGACACCGACTTCCTGATTCATCACGTTTCACACCTACAAACGTGAACCATGTGATGTTTAGCCGGCATTTGTACGTGCAACAACGATTCCGCGGCAACATTCGGGCCACGGTGATCGTACGGATAGGTCGTGAGAGGGACAACTCTAAATCGGAAGTAAGTGTATAACTTGAGGGGCTGAAGAGCTAAAGTGTCCCGAGTAGAGTTGGTGCTGATCTCGACTGTATTTCTTAATCTCTTACAGAGTTTCTGTGGCAAAAAATCCCCCACCGTGGACTCATGACGTGAAGCCACTCTGTACTTCACGTGAGCCTTAAGTTTTCCATGCTTCGGTTTTTGTGTGTACTTTTTATCTTTAGTACACAAACAAGGCATCGCTGTAATGGTTATACACAGCGCTGTCAATATTATTAAGAAGGTATATTACGATTGGTTGAGTCCATCCTGAGCCATTTTGTTTCACTATTTAATTTGAAAGCACTAAAAATATAGTGCATGTTTCTGTACTAAGCACACACATGCCCTTAGCACACAACTAAGACATGGGTGTGAGTTTACAGTATGGGCCACTGACGCACAATTGCTAATAGAGTGGCTGTATACTTACTGACTGGTGTCATAGGTCCACTGGTGGAGCATCGTTTGATGAATCATACGTGACTGTCAAGGAAAATATATCACAAACTTATCCGACAACCTGAGACCAATGTTTTTTAGCAAAATGTGCTTTAATGTATGTCCTGTGTCGTTTTCTTCTTTTTGTTTTCTTTTCCAGAATAAAAGGGGCCTTTTGGAAATCCCAGATCCCCCAGCGGTAAAACCGTGAGTTTTACTGTACACACTAATTCCTCTGGTTAGGGTACGCCTTAGTGTGCGTATACCGCCGGGGAGTTATGGTCCTGAAGAAAGCTTAGCTAACTTGCCATTAATAAGCTGAAACATGTCGACCACATTTCTTACACATAGCTAGTTAAATCGGATGGGCTGGTGCACCTAATTAACCAGCGTACGTCCGTTTCACTCTCTTTTTAACGATTGGGGATTTTGCCACTCTTAAAATTGATTTCTGGCAAAACCTTCATTCTTTTAAATAGCACTACCCC
Source organism: Calotriton arnoldi (assembly GCA_963921515.1). Lineage (NCBI taxonomy): Eukaryota > Metazoa > Chordata > Amphibia > Caudata > Salamandridae > Calotriton > Calotriton arnoldi. Next base: position 1,257,159 of record CAWUFW010005220.1, on the reverse strand, counting down.
TAGCACTGTCACCCTTGCACAACAATATCCTGCTCCGCTGTAATTCAGGCGTCGAAGCACACTAGGGAGACCTTCAGTCTCCCTGGTGGGAACCCAATGATGAAGCATGTCACCAACTAGGTTGGTGAGTGAGGGTTCTTTTAAGAAATAAAGTATTTTCCTTGCACAGTTTTTTAAGATCAAGTACCTTTTCTTCGGGATTGGTTATCACTCTTTTGTTGTTTTTTAATATTATTATTCAGGGGAAGAAGAGTGGCTACTCCTCCCTCCCTCTCTTGTTGCTTGATATAGACATCAGCATGAAGGCAGTATCTGCCAAGGTACAGCATTATGAAAAAGGCAAAGTGCAGGCGAAATGTGCTAAATTGCAGACCATTGAACCTGGAGACGTGGTTCTAATCTTGGCTATGCCGCTTAACCAAACAAGCATTTGCAATGCAATAGGTCTCGCATTTATGAGAGCTTGAGCTATTGGCATTGTAAATGACAATGTCTTTTATTTATGTGTTGTTTTTTAAACAGATAAATTAAAGTCATTGTCATTTACAATGCCAATAGCTTAAACTCTTGCAAATGTGAGACCTATTGCATTGCAAATGTGTGCTATAAAATTTTTAAAAAGATTTAGGAGAGAGCGGGCAGGCCAAAGCTATTTGAGGAAATAGTGCACGGAGGCTGTAATTAAAGCCTGCCGAGCAATAACACATGTAACAGGAGTTGTCACCATGGGAGGTTACAAAATGAGACAAGGTGGTACTAAGGAGGGACTACAAAGCCTTTTGACCAATGAACAGCCACAGTTTACAGTAGACAATAACACAAGCCAATGAAAAATGTGGGCGGAGAGTGGGCAGAGCTTCAAGTCCCTAACTCAAAACAGCATGCCTCGCAGAGCAGCGCCTGCGCTGCCCAGGCTCGACCTAAAAAGAGAGTCTGAATAAGCTACTTGTGTGGGAGTGTGAAAGAGTGTTGTCTTAGTTGTGAGCCTACATGGGTAGCATTTTCATGTTGTGCATAGATGATCAGAAAGGTGCTCTCGTCTTGGGCTGCAGCACTTAACGGTGTTATGGATGAGGGGTAAGAGTAAGAGATGAGCAGGTTACAATTGCGACCCCTGTCGGCACTGATTGGCTTTGCATTCTGTTAGAAGTTCCAAGTTTCAATCTAGTCCCTTTCTCTGCTGGGAGCAGCAGAAAGGAGTTCACGTGAGTGGTGGTGGAGGAGCAGAAGAATCTAAATATGGGAGTGAGGAAGGCTGGAGATCCACCATGATGACTCAAATTACTGTCATCTTATGTATGATTAGGGTACAAGTCGTGGCGTTTCAGCATAGGTCTACATCTGCTGGAGGATTACAGGTCTTGATATCTCCAGGCAGCAGGTTTCTCTCAGGCACTATGAGTAGCCGCCGACTTATATCTTGAGTGTTTACTGAACATGCATGCACTCTTAGTAGAAGGTGGTGGACGATGTGCAAGCGGATGGCTTGTTCTTCAGAGCCCTATCCATATGGATGAATATCATTCTGAAGCCATTGTGGACTGCCGGTGGATGGTTCATAACTGTGGGCAGTGACCCAGGTGCAGAGCCCAAAGCTCTCTACTCAGCGTGTCTCTTGTCCCTGTCTTGTTATTATGGATGTCTATCAGGACTAGTAGTCTGTACGTTTATTTGTGAAAAAGGCAGGCATTCACTTCTATTTTGAATATCAGGTTTACCTAAATGCTTGTATTTTTGACGCCAGTAAGTTCCAGAGCTTTGTCGCTTGGACAGAGAAGGCTATTCCTACAGTGGATTCCTTTTGTCAGGTTGTATGATCATTCATAGTCCTCATCTGGAAGGTAGTGTCCTGTTTTGGGAGTATTGTTTAAATTAAGTTGTAAATATGGTGGCTCTTTTCTTGGATAGCTTTGTGTGATTTGTACGACCCTTCTAACTGATAACGGTATCAAAATTCAACTCAAACCAATGACAAACAACTCTACTTCAAAGTCTCCTTAACTGCAGATATCAAATGCCTCAAACACTGCCTGCATTTCATCCAGACCTGGATGTCCAGAACCTCCCTAGAGCTCAACCACTTAATCAATAAATTCATCCTTTTTCTCGTCAAGCGCTCTATAACCGTGTTTGTGGGTCCAGTTGGCACTATACATAAATCACTTTACTTCACTGCGTCCCTTTTTCCTTCATCATCACGTGACAGCACCTTGAAGTAATTCAGTTCAGGATGCGCCATATACAATAACTCTCTTGCACTTGGTTCAATAGATTACAATATTGCTCCATCTAAAATAAAACAAATAACAATAATGGCCATATGCAAGGGGTACATGCCGAGTAACTTGTGTCTTGTGTCTCAGGGTATTGTCATTTGTGTTTACACCCGGACCGCAGGGAGAGGAGGACGTCCCAACAAAAGCAGAAGAAGATGGGCCTTTAAATCCACCCTCCTATCAAACACCAGCACGAAGACCTAAGGGGGGATATAATAGGCCCACAAGACCCAGCTGACGAAAGAGATCGAGAGGAAGACATCTGGGGCGGCACAGACGAAAACGCCAAAGAAAAGACAGAGCGGGAATCCGGAGACGCCGTGAGGGGAGAGGGCTCTACCAAGCCCAAGGCGAGTGAAAATCCAGAGGAAAGCAGATTGAGGCCGAGAGACCATGGCCCAGACGAGACGCCCCACCACGCTCCTGGAGGAGCGAAGCTAGCTCAGGGGCGATTATCCTTCCTAGCGATACCTGAAAGAAGAGAATATTCATCAGGAACTTAATAGCATATTTGCTTATGCAAGAATAAGTTAAATAAAGACAATATCCATAAACTTAATAATCGTATCAGCTCTCCTCAATCCCACAAGTTCAACACGTGGTGGAGAATACGAGCAAGCCTCAATTGATCTACAAAAATGGAGAATATAGTGCAGCAACTAGTACAAGGACAAAGAGAGCATGAGTGGGCTCTAGAGCGACAGATGTCTTCTGCAAAAGCAGATCGTGGGATCTTCTGAGATCGAATTAAATCACAGAGAGAGAGTCTCCATGAAGTGACTAAAGATCAGCTACAGCTAACATCTCGCATTCAGGGGACTCGCCCGCCACCATGGACGTCATTTGAGGCTAGTTAGGGTCGCAGCTGCGACATCTACTTGCTCCCTGCTACTCCTGGCACTTCCGTTGTGACCCCTGACCTCAGAGGAGGCAAAACGTTTGCCTTCTATGAGGCCAGGGGTCGCAAAGAAGTGCCAAGAGTAGCAGGGAGCAGGTTAGAGGTTGCAGCTGCGACCCCTAACTAGCCTCAAATGACGTCCATGCCTATAAGTCCTAATGTGGCTCTACAGAAATATGTAGTAGGAGAAGACCCCGATGCATTTCTGCTAAATTTTGAAAGGGCTGCCAAAGCCTGTGCATGGACTATAGATAAATGGCCTTTCTTTCTTGCTCCCCTTTTAACAGGAGAAGCCTAGGCTGGCTATCAAATGGCAAATGCTCTCGGAAATACTTCATATGAAGAGATTAAGCGGGTTATAGTGGACCATCTAGGCATGGACTCGGAATCCTATAGAGTCAAAGAAAGAGGAACTCCAGGAGACAACCCCAAAACCCTATTTTTCAAACTAAAAATGGCTGCTGATAAATGGTTAAAACCATCAGTTGGATGATTTCATTCTGGAAATGCGTTCCTCTATCTGTTTCCATCGTTACTGGAAAGCCATATCTAGGAATGAATTCTCTCAGTAGGAGCTTAGCTACAGTAACTCCATCATTCCTTCTTGTCGGATAGGCCTCCACCCAACGAGAAAACAAACAGACGACCACCAGGACATACCTCAATCTGTTACTCGGGGGCATTTCAATAAAATCTAATTGCATTCTGGTAAAAGGACCTCCTTCACGTCCTATTGTTCCCAAACTCACTACTGTCTTCCTTCCAGGATTTATCTGTTGGCATATAAGGCATCTTTGGCAAAGACTTTCAGCTATAGCCCTAAACTTTGGGTTGTACCAGGTCTGTTTGAAAAGTCTGATCATGGCATCTCTATCTATGTGTGCCTGTCCATGGTACATCCGTGCCATGTTAGAGATCATGCTATCAGGCATAACTGGTCTTTCATCCCTGTAAACCCAAACTTCATCTTCCTCTCTCCGTCTGCAACCTGATTTTATCCAAATATCTTTTTCCTCATCACCTGCCTCTTCCTGCAATTGTTTCACCTCTTCCCATGTTTCAACTGGGTTAGTAAACAGCAAGGGACATGAAACATTTTCTTTTTCCCTTCTCCGATTCATTGTGGTCATATTTCTGGCACAATATTGAGCTAATTCATCAGCAAAATTGTTACCCACTGCAATGTAATCAGTTCAATTTTTGTGAGCAGTGCATTTTACCACCGCAATCTGTTTAGGCAGCTGTATCGCCTCAAGCAACTTCTTCACAAACTCACCATTCCTAATAGGAGACCCTGAGGAAGTCAGGAATCCCCTCTGGGACCAGATCTGTCCAAAATCATGGACCACTCCGAAGCCATACTGGCTATCCGTGATCACCCTAATTCGGAAATTCCTTCCCAGTTTGCACGCTCGAATCAGAGCAATCAGCTCGGCAACTTGGGCTGAACGTATTCCTCTCAAACAGGATGCTTCCATTATGGTTGCCACTGTACATACAGCATACGCAGCACTTAAAACTCCTTCATTTGTCCTCAGGCATGACCCGTCCACAAACATCACATAATCTGACTCTTTTAAAGGTTCATCCCTGATATCAGGGCGAGGCTTTGTGCAAAATTCAAGCACATCCAAACAGTTATGATCAACGTCATCTTTGACTTCTGCATTTACTGCATCTGGCAGTAAGGTGGAAGGATTCACACTCGTGCATCTTACAATGGTTACATTGTCTGCACCCAAGATCACTTTTTCATACCTAGTCGGCCGACTATGTGTCATGAATTGGGTTTTTGTTCGAGTCAGAAGGATTTCAACTGAATGTGGTACATATACTCTCAAAGGATATCCCATCACAATGCCTTCACTCTGTTCCAGACTCACACAAGTAGCAGCTACTGCTTTCAGACATCCAGGCAACGCTTTTGCTACCGGATCTAGAACAGCTGAAAAATAAGCTATTGGCCGTTTCATTCTTCCATGCCTTTGCACTAATACTGAAAGAGCACATCCATCTCTCTCACTACAATACAGCTCAAATTCTTTCTCATAATCAGGCATTCCCAATGCTGGTGCCTCACACAAACTTGTTCTCAGTTCCTCGAAAGCCTTCATTTCCTCCTCATCCAGTGCAATCGGATCTTTGACATCCCTCTTTGTCAATCGCTGTAAAGGTTTTGCAATAACTGAAAATCCACTTATCCACTGTCGGCAATAACCAACCATTCCAAGGAACATTCTCACCTCTCTTTGTGTCATTGGGGCTCTCATTCCTTTAATAATCCTTATTCTTTCTGTTGTCACTTTTCTCATCCCTTTCTCAATCTTATGACCTAAGTACTGTACTTCCTGTTGACAGAATTGCAGTTTTGATGGGGACACCTTGTGTCCTCCTTCTGCTAAATGATTCAATAAAGCAATTGTGTCCATAACACATGCTTCTCTGGTCTTTGATGCCACCAATAGGTCATCAATATATTGGACCATCACAGATTTTTCAGGCATTTTCAAATCTTCTAAGGATTTCTTTAGAATCTGGTTAAAAATAGAAGGACTTTCAGTATACCCTTGAGGAATTCGGCACCATGCCAAAATACGCTCTCCAAACCGAAACGCAAATAATGACTGGCTGTCAGGGTGCAATGGGATAGAGAAAAATGCATGGCACAAATCAATAACTGTGTACCATTCTGCATCATAAGGGATTTGATACAGTATTACAGCAGGGTTTGGCACAATTGGGCAGCAAGGAATAACAATTTTGTTTACCTTTCTCAAATCTTGTACTATCCTATATGTTCCATTTGGCTTTTTCAATCCCATTATCAGAGAATTACATGGACTGCTCATTATTTCTCTCAAAATTCCTTGTTCAATCATCTTATTAATTACAGGTGTTATTCCTTCAATAATTTCTGGCGTCAATTTGTACTGCGGGGTATTTGGGTAATTCGTCCTTCTTTTACAGTAATTTTTACAGGATCAACTTCTCTCATTAGTCCAATATCTTCACCTGTGAAATCCCACACATCAGACCTGACTATTCCTTTCAATTCAATAGGGATTTTCTCCGCATCAAACACAGGAAACATATCATTCACTCCTGGTTCTAGTTCTGCCATTGTCATTTTATACAGAACATCATCATCTGGTGTATGGAAAGCAATACCATCTGGAGTACATTAGATGGTACAATTCATTTTGCAAAGCAGATCGCGTCCTAATAAATTTACAGGACTATAATCACACACCACAAAGCGGTGCATCTCTTTAAATGGACCAATTCTCACCTCTACTGGTTTTGTAAGAGGGGTTTTAATTTGCCTGTTTGAAACACCTGCAACTTGGATGTATTCTCCTAAGAGAGGAAGGTTTGGAATTTCCACTGATCTAACAGTAGAACGGGTAGCACCAATGTCCACAAGGAATGTAACATTTACACCATTCACCTTTCCATCCACAAATGGACCTGACTGATCTACCTCTAGAGTTGCGCCAAGCACGCACTCCTCTTCCTCTCCTTGGCACCGTCATAAGCTTTCATCCGATTCATCTCCATCCTGCCGTAACCAATACTGCGAAACTGCAGCTGCGCGCGGCAATTTTGTTACCTGCTCTCCTCCGTAGAATCCTGCCTCTGTACTGTATCTTTGAGGATTTACACTCTTTGGAAGAGGTGGTTGCGGCACCTGACACTGTTGAGTAACTACCTGCGGCTGTTGCAGCTGTTGGTAACTCACCTCATTCTGCACCTGTGGATTTAATGGTTGATTCTCGGCATTAACTCTCGGAGGTAATTTACACTCGTTTCTCCAGTGCCCTAATTTTCCGCAATTATGACATGGCCATTTCTTTTTAGCTTCTTCTATACTCATCTGACCTTTTCCCTTACCAATGTTCGGTTTGGACTTGGTCTGTCCTGCGTCATTAGACTGATTATTCATCTGAGCTTCTTGCTTTTCTGCAACCTTTACTTGTGCCCACATTGCCTTTTCCTTGAGTTTACGCTGTCTACACTCAATATCGTCACTGCAATATTTTGCATACCGTAGTACCTCATCTACTGTGCTATTCTGCCAACATAACATATGCTGCTTAATCATTTCACTTATCTCAGGTCTCAAGCCAAATCTATACACAAAATGACTCATGTCTTTTTCACTCAAATTCTCGTATCCACTATACTGTTTAAAGACCAAAAGCAATCTCTCGTAATAAGCATGTACAGATTCCTTACTCTCCTGAGTTGTTCTATCAATCTTTACCCAGTCAGTTTCTTTTGGTGGAATTTTATTTTTCAGAAACGTGATTGCCTGTTCATATTTTCTCATTACTTCAGAACCTGGGGCTCCTGTTTTTGCATCTCTAGGATATTCTTCCTTCGGCCAGTCAATTGTAATTTTACACTCTGTCCATAAATCTGCAGGAACAACAATCTCAAACAATCCATCCAGATCTTCCCACAACACTTTTGAAACTTTTACAAACCTTTCTACTTGTCTATACCATTCTACAGGTTTCTCTCTCAATCTTGGAAAATCATTTGTAAATGACAATATATCTTGTCTGGACCATGGGACATGTACATAACTTCCTCCTGGAGTTTCTCTCATTGGACATTCTATTACCGTTGGTTCTTTCTCTTTTACTGGAAAAGCCAATGATGCTTTATCAGTTGTTCCCTCCTTTCTTCTTATCCACCTACTTCTCCACTTGTCTACATCTCCCCATTTTCTCAGTAAAACAATCAGTTCTTTTATCTGTGTTAGTCGTCCTGAAGTGTTCAGATTTTCTATGTCCTTTTCACTAAAATCTAACCTGTACGGTTTCTGCAATCCTCTAATTTTTCCAAATTCTACTCCAAATTCGTTCGCTGTCTCTTCCAATTTTTCATGCAAGTTCCTAGCTCTCCAAGTGATGCTTTTACACATAAACATTAATTCATCATCTTGATAGGACTTCAATCGATCTGTACCAATAGTCCCTAGAATCAATTCCTCCATATCTATCTTTAATCTGACCACATCCAAAGGTTGTGGGTCAGCATCCTATTTCTGCAAGCTCCTCACCCAATCATTTAATTCCTCTGCAGTCGGACCCACAGGGGTTTTATTTACTTCTGCCCAATTTACACTTCTCTCCGGGGTTTCAGTTGCTGACTCGGCTCCTATGGGAATCTTATTTATCTGACTCTCATTAATTGTCAAATTTACAGGTGGACTTGACCTAAATGGACCAACAGAATCTTCTTTCTCTCTATTTTCTGGAATTATCCCTTCTCTTACTTTTTTCATACTGGAATTTAATGGAATTGTTAAGGAGTGTTCATCTATCTTTTGATTTTCAAATACTGGGATTACTGGCCCTATAGTTACTGGCACAGTCACAGCTTCCTTATTCTTTGTCAGTTCTCTTATCTTTTCAGTCAACTCTCTTGTGGTTCTGGCTAATTCAGCTGTATTACCATTATCATGTTCCACAGTCTGTGGTGTTTCTAGTTTATTAAATAGACTATTTATTTCAGACAATCGTTCAGGGCTTTGGTTTCTTACAGTTTCCATTGACGGTGCATTTGGTGTCACCATCACAGAATCCTGTTGATATGGAGGGGGTCTTTTATTTAAAATGTCCTCCAGCAACTCATCCTCTGTGTCGCTAACTCCATACCCATATCTCTCTGTTACTGCATGCTTCTTTTTCTCCGTACACTTTTTCCCTGTAAATTCTTCAACTGTTCTGGCAGGAAACATGCCATCCGTCATGTTAGCATATCGCCATCGTATCATCCTGTCTTCATGATTCAAACCCCATACTCTTCCATGAATTAAACTATAATTCTTTGCACCTCTGTGTCTTTCCCTTTCATACATCTCATCTTCCCATTCACCTAAGGCTTCGAACTGTGTCGGTCTAGGTCTCGGTTCAAGTCTCATCATCTTTTCTCTCAAATTTCGAAGTACCGCTGTGCTAAACGAACCATTTTCTGGAAATGCCAATACTCCATCATCTTTGGTATACTTCGCCCAATTTTCCAACCAAATGCAAGTATGATAGCCATATTTCCTCATCATATAAGATGCTGGCGTTTTTCGGCGGAGGAAGTACTTCTCCTTTCCTAGTCACAACCTTCTTATCTTTCTTAAAAAGATTTTTAAGCTTCGCAAACCATGACGGTTTCTCTCTATCATATTCATTATAATAAGCCATTTCACTGTCGTTTTGCCGAAGCAATTCACACAATCCTTCACCAATCGGTTCTTTCTACTGCTCGGCTATTCGGACCTATCCCAGCGCGTCTCACACCAACGTACCAATCAGAAAGCTTTTACGTCACTCTCACACTAACCTATCCCAGCTCGTCTCACACTAACGCACCAATCAGGAAACTCTTCGTTCTTCCACAACTGGCCAATACCAGCGCGGTTCTTGTTGACGTCAGTTCTACTCCTGCTTCTACTGACCCCTCCTTTACAAAAATTATCTGCACTTTTCTTTTCAACTAAATCGATTAGTTACAACGTAAAACACATTACCATTGTCTGTTTCTCTAAACAAAAGAGATAGTTTATTGTAACTTACAAGAATACTGTTTCGTTCGATAAGTGTAGCACTTCTTTCTACCTTACCCTTCTCTCAAGCAAGAGGTAAACCTGTTTCTCTGGGGATAAAACACATGTGGAGACTACACTGCTCCTGAGAATTAAGGCCAAAGTTTCACAAGAAAACCTGTTGCTATTTCACTCAAATACAATTCATACATGAAATTTCCCTAACATAACACAGTCCTGTGTTATCACCAATTTTGAAATCAGACAATGCACAATTCCGTGTGACTTCTCTTGCCACACGTGTCCACTTCCTACTTCCCGGAAGCTTCAAAATTTCGACTTACACATAACGTAATACAAACTCAACATAGAGTGTTAGACATGAAAAATCAATAATCAATAATCACCAAACTAATCTATAGTAACCATAACTCTGCTACCAAGAAATCTGATCCAGCGCGGCTAATATAAATTTCTCCTTATGACACTAATCCAGAAAAACACCTACGCAACCTTTATCACTTGAAACCTATGTCGATGGGGCCCATAACACCGCATACATACATTCATTCAATTTTCTGGATCAAACGCTAAGGAAAAATGAATTGCTGGACAAGCGGGATACCTTATTAAATTGACAAAATTATAACCTATACATTATATACATTAACTTCGGATCCTGTCGGTTCTAAACATCAAGGTACTCCGCTATTCGGTCGATGGACCAACTAGTAGAATCAGTTGATGGCGATTAAGACCAGCTCAATCACAAATAAAACCTCTAGCATTTATAAATCACAATTTTATTTAAAGAACCACAGACTCTTTTAAAGTTAGCATATAGTTTTATCGAAATTCTTTAAGCAAAAGTAAAGCTCGTTTTTACGCAAATACATTTATTATATCAGTAAGCATTTAAGTAAAAGGTTAAGAATAAAGATGAGAAATACTCATTACCCTTGGCCATAGGGCGATGACAAGAATGGTTCATCAGGAAAGAAAGATGAACCGCAGATCACAGGATGGACTCCCAAAACTGACTGACTGTCCCGCTAACCTCCTCGGACGCAATCTCCTCCCGGGCAATTCCCGCAACGGTCTCGTTCCTTCCCCAGTCAAAGTTCGTTAGTCCAAAATGACAGAGTCTCACGCAGCATCAGGATAGAAGTTTTTTCACAACGTAAGAGCAGACTCTCTTATACCCTACTTTCTGGCTCTCTACACTTAAAAGTTGCAATCTTTAGGGGCAAGAATCACGCTAATTGGTCCATTGGAGGGGTGGTGATGGTCACCTCATTGCCCTCCTTGTTCGAACCGGTTTGGGGACAATAACGCACACATTAAGTCTCATGATCAACGTTTTCCAAAAGTAGTCCAATTTGTTAGTCCATTTTGTAACAAACTCTGATGGTCACATATTAGTTCATCCCCTGACGCTCGATTTTCTCATCCGTTCCCAGGCATATATGCTGAACTCTTGGCACAATCCTCGTTGCAGGTCAGATTGGCCTTGACATCTCTCACTCCGGGCACAGGCCGCATACACGTGACTGGAGCCTTTACACTGCCCATGCGCGGGGGCCATTTTATTCAGCACACGCCATCTCATCCTTTCCAGCGGCCATTTTTGAAGCATGGCCTAGCAGGCCCGAACGTAACTAATATAAGAACAAACACAACAGACATTAAAACATGGAAAATAAGCCTTTCTGTTTACCACCCGCCATTCTAATGACCCGTGTTAAGTATTACCTAGCAGAAGCGACATTTAAAGCCATTTTACTTACCATCTGCATTCTTTGCCACTGTCCAATTTTACTACGCAACACATATCATGCATTTTACTCTATTTACTAGGCAAATCACAATACTCGCGTTAATTTGCTTCATATTTGTAAATAAATTAGATTTTGCAATGCTAGCTAGTTGCCCACGTGTAATGTTTAATAAAAAGGTGCATTTGTTGATTAGTTCATGCGTTTCAAACGGTTAGTATCATTAATCGTTATGAGGTCATTAACTTCCAAGGGGTGCACAAAAAATATTTTGTTTCCCTTGCTCCATCAGTGTTTACACCCGGACCTCAGGAACAGGGGGACGTCCCAACAAAAGCAGAAGAAGATGGGCCTTTAAATCGGCCCTCCTATCAAACACCAGCACGAAGACCTAAGGGGATATAATAGGTCCACAAGACCCAGCTGACGAAAGAGATGGAGAGGAAGACATCTGGTGTGGCACAGACGAAACCACCAAAGAAAAGACAGAGCGGGAATCCGGAGACGCCGTGAGGGGAGAGGGCTCTACCAAGCCCAAGGCGAGTGAAAATCCAGAGGAAAGCAGATTGAGGCCGAGAGACCATCGCCCAGACAAGATGCCCCACCACGCTCCTGGAGGAGCTTAGCTAGCCCAGGGACGAATTACCTTCCTAGCGATACCTGAAAGAAGAGAAGATTCATCAGGAACTTAATAGCATATTTGCTTATGCAAGAATAAGTTGAATAAAGACAATATCCATAAACTTAATAATTGTATCAGCTCTCCTCAATCCCACAAGTTCAACACGTGGTGGAGAATACGAGAAAGCCTCCAATGATCCACAAAAATGGAGAATATAGTGCAGCAACTAGTACAAGGACAAAGAAAGCTCGAGTGGGCTCTAGAGCGACAGATGTCTTCTGCAAAAGCAGATCGTGGGATCTTCTGAGATTGAATTAAATCACAGAGAGAGAGTCTCCATAAAGTGACTAAAGATCAGCTACAGCTAACATCTCGCATTCAGGGGACTCGCCCCGCCACCATGGACGTCATTTGAGGCTAGTTAGGGTCGCAGCTGCGACCTCTACTTCTCCCTGCTACTCCTGGCACTTCTGTTGTGACCCCTGACCTCAGAGGAGGCAAAACGTTTGCCTTCTCTGAGGCCAGGGGTCGCAAAGAAGTGCCAAGAGTAGCAGGGAGCAGGTTAGAGGTTGCAGCTGCGACCCCTAACTAGCCTCAAATGACGTCCATACCCACCATGCCTATAAGTCCTAATGTGGCTCTACAGAAATATGTAGTAGGAGAAGACCCCAATGCATTTCTGCTAAATTTTGAAAGGGCTGCCAAAGCCTGTGCATGGACTATAGATAAATGGCCTTTCTTTCTTGCTCCCCTTTTAACAGGAGAAGCCTAGGCTGGCTATAAAATGCTCACAGAAATACTCCGTATGAAGAGATTAAGCGGGTTATAGTGGACCATCTAGGCATGGACTCGGAATCCTATAGAGTCAAAGAAAGAGGAACTCCAGGAGACAACCCCAAAACCCTATTTTTCAAACTACAAATGGCTGCTGATAAATGGTTAAAACCGGCAGAAAGCACCAAAGAAGAAATTATGAATCAGATTTATTTAGAGCAGAATCTTGAAGCACCTCCTGCACCAACACAAAGGTGGTTAAGACAAGATATTCATCTGACTGCAGAACAAGCAGTCAAAATGGTCACCACTTTCTCTCGAGCACACCCACGTGTTCATCCATAGGAAATATATAAAAGTCATCGGAATTCTTCATCTGGACCTGGAAAGACCAAAAGAAAGCTGGGGGGAAATCCTGCAGAGGTCACATAGTCGAAACCTTCAAAGCTTGAAAATCATGTGTATAAAGGTCCACAATGTTTTGACTTTGGAGAGTGGGGCCATGTGGCTAGGTTCTGTCCCAGCAAAAAGAACACAGAAGAACATATGGACATCGGCTATGCCCCTCGATCCATCCTATACACTTAAGAGTTGGGACATTGCTTTTATGTAAGTGTACAAGTTAACAAACATTGGGTTACAGCATTATTAGACACTGGGTGGAGACAGTCTGTTGTACAAGGAGATTTAGTCCATGCTTTCCAGATTCTTCCGGGACAAGCAGTCAACATTCGTTGTGTCCACGGGGACGTTAGAACATATCCGGTGGCCAACCTCCCTGTAACTACCTTGATGGGGCTGGTGTTCGAGATAGTGGTCGGAGTGTTACGTAATCTCCCAGAAGACCTTATCCTTGGTACTGACAATCCAGACTTTCTTGAGATGTTCCTAAACAATGTAGATCACATTAAAACCGATAAGGAAAATCAAACAAAAGCAATCCCTAGAGAAGTCCTACTAACCCCAGAACCTTGGGTACTAGATAGAAACTTCAAACATACCTAATTGAATAATGCTACTTAGCGACAAGTATCCCACCCGCTCCCACCCCCAAGAATCTTCCCGCCCACCCACCCTGGCTGGCCATTGAAAGAGAGAAAACAAAAGAAAGAAAGAGATGCCTTCTTCCACTGGCATGAAAAGACAACAAAAAATAAAAGAAAAAAAGGAGAAAACATAAGAGAAGAAACACTATCCAAAAGTAACAGCAAACAAAAATTTTGCAAGTATTATAAAACAGTTGGGCCATAAACAATGAAGCACAAGCGCATATACTTTATCGCCCATTCCCGTCATCTTAACTGTCTTCAGACCATCTAATCAAAGGGGCCCAAATTTCCATCCCCTTGGCTCTTGCTCTCTGACCCCTTCTAGCATATACTGCAGTCTCTAGCCTGAAAACTGCCAGAAATCTCCCCAGGCAGTGTTGACCCGTAGGTGGAACAGGATCGAGCCAATGAGTGGCTAAACAGAGTCTGAATACTATCATAGCAACAAAAAGAAAGGTCTGAACCCGAGCTGGTAGGTGAGAACTACTGATTCCCAGTACAATCAGCTGTGGTGTCATCTCTATTCGCTGACCCCGATGGGATTCTAAAATGATACCAACTTCCCTTTTAATTATACCCAAATCGGGGCAGGAAGCGAACATGTGTACGATATGTGCTGCTGGATAGCTGCAGCGTGGGCATGTTGTTCCCGCACCTCCTCCCCATTTAGAAATCTTCTCCAGTGTTATATAAAGATTAAACCAGGTCTAAAAACATTGCAATTGGAGGTTAGCAGCGATACATGAGGTTTGGGCCATATTAAGTGAAACTTCTACTTCCCCCGCTTCAACCTGTAGCCGCTCCTGCCAACGGTCACAGTGTTTGGGTAAATCATCAGTCATCGTCTCGTTTAGTTTTTTATAAATCCCACCTAGTGTACCTGCCCCTTTAAGCAACATCTCCACCAACGTCACGCGGGCGAATCCGCTGTTGCCTCCCGATTTCCTCACTAAGAAATCTCTTATCTGGAGATATTTTAAAAATTGCCTGTAATCGACCCCAAAAGTTTCCTTAATCATGTCAAAGGTAATCACCCCTGCCTCGTCCATAATGTCACCAACCATCCGAACACCTTTGTCATGCCATGTTTTCATATACCCATCATTAAAGATGCTAGGGAGCGACTTATTGCCGTACAATGGGGTATAAGCATGAATGAGGCCCAGACCGAGCCTTTTTCGAACTGAGATCCAAGTTTTAAAAGCACACATCAGTGTCTTGAACTTCACCCTTTTGTAATAATTAAAATCAGTATACTGTAAGAGACAACCCCTAGCCTCTGACCCCAATAATAAATCATAAATTGATACGGGAGCCGCCTCCTGCACCTGATCAAGTTCAGCCCTAATTAGGCTTCCTATTTTAAATAATATAGCAGCCCAGTGATATAACTGAAGGTTTGGGACCGCCCATCCGCCTCTGTCCCTAGGTAGCGTCAAAAATTTTAGCGCTCTCCGGGGGCGACAATTGGCCCAAAGAAATTTAGTGAACAACTGATTCATAGTTTTAAACCAAGTATTGTTGATAGCCAACGGAATTGCCCTAAAACAATATAAATTTTTTGGCAAAAACACCATCTTAATGACATTACACCTCCCCACCAGGCTTAGCTTAAGATTGTCTATACGATTAAAGTCTGCTTTAAATTTTGGAAGCAATGGATCAAGGTTAGTTTCAACAATCTTAGACACATCTGCCATTATTTCGACCCCCAGATATCTTGCCTTCCGAACGACCCGGGGATCATTAATCTGGAGTCCCTTACCGACAACAACAAGGGTTTTGTTGGAGTTAAGTCGATATCCCGAGATATGCCCAAAAATCTCTGCCTCTTTTTCTATTTCAGCTAGTGCACAAAGTGGGTTAGGGGTTATAATAGCTAAGTCGTCGGCATACGCCAAGATCTTAGTGCTCCCCCCCTTACTATGTACAGCTAAAATCTGGTTGTTATCCACAATTTTCCTGACCAAAGGGTCAATGTACAAAGCAAATAATAGGGGGGAGCAAGGGCACCCCTGACGCGTCCCCCTACTAATTGACACAGGACCTGACAGTTCCCCCATAATAGCAATTCTGGCCACCGGGTTGTTGTACATTATTGAAATAGCCTTAATGAAGCCTGTACCAAGCCCTCTACTCTCGAGTGTTGCCCACAAGAACGGCCAGGAGACCCTATCAAAGGCTTTCTCCGCATCCAGCAGGATTAGCCCGATAGGGTCGCCCGTGATCCCTGCTGCATCAAAGAGAGCAATCACCCTCTGAATATGATCAATTGTACTCCTACCGGGAACAAACCCATGTTGGGTGGATGAAACCAGTTTCTTAATCACGGCGGCTAGTCGATTTGCCAAAATCTTGGCATAAACCTTTACGTCGCTGTTAATTAACGTTATAGGCCGATAAGCCCCAGCTCCTTAACCGATTTCCCTTTTTTGGGAAAGACCACAATGTTGGCCGAGCCCCATGAGTCGGGTGCCCTCTGGCCAGACTGGGCTTTTAGAAAGACCTCGAACATTAATTCCAGTAAGCAGGGAGCCAGTTTTTTATATTATTCCCCTGGAATAGAATCGGTGCCAGCCGCCTTCCCGTTAGCCAGAGAGCTGATAACATCCACAACTTCTTCAGCCGTAATGGGTACCTCCAGTGCTTCTCTTTCCTCCCTAGTTAACTTTTCCCCTGGAAGCTCTGCTAGATAGTCCTGAATTTCCTCCTCACTTTCAGTGGTTTCTTCAGTATAGAGCAGTTGATAGAAACGCTGGAATGCAGCCCGAATATCTGAGGCCTCTGAAACTAACCCAACTTGAGGATCGTCAATTGCAAGAATTGCTCCCTGTGTCACCCTTTGTCTAATGCGTACCGCAAGCAAATGACCCACTCTCTCACTGCATTCATACATTTTGGATCTCCACGCTGCGTATTTCCCTGCCGCTTTATTTGTTGAGACTTCTAAGATTTTAGATTTAGCTAATGCTACCCGATTTTGTACCTGACCCGCATCTCCCCCATTCATAATAACTTCTACTAATTGTGTCTCTGCCTCAGCTAGTTTGTCATAGAGTTCCTGCATATAGAGTTTACCCGCTTTCTGAGACCGCCAGCCGTACCTTGAGGTTTCCCCCCTTATCCCAGCTTTCAGAGCATCCCATACAATATCCACCCGAGTGCTATCCCTATTCTCGGATATAAATCTAGGAATCCATACTCTCATATGTGCGATGTACTCCTGATCGTAAAGGAGTGCTCTATCAAAAGTCCACCGTGGCACCTCCCTCTTTGAGGCTTGAAGTGGAATCTCAAGGACTAACGGATTATGGTCAGACATAACCCGTGGAAATTTAGAGATCCGGCAGTTAATCGAAAGACTCTGGGACACAAAGAAATAATCAAGCCTGGCATGTGTCTGATGTGGGGCTGAAAAAAAGGTAAAGCCTGAGTCATGGGGCATTGTTTGCGTCCTTTTCAAAGGTTCGCTGGGCGCAAACAATGCAATACATAATACGGCCCTATATATGCTCATTACAACTGCCCAAATTGGCAGGTTTCCAATGTGTAGTATGTCGCAGTAGCAGATGTTATATTAGTGTTACTACATAAGATCCACCATGTCTACCTCCCTTCCACAGCAGCCCTCCCTGATGATCTGCACATTTTGCATGTATGCGCAGTTAACGATACATGTAAAACAGTCTAATATCAACTGGTGAAACAATGCTGTAGAAAAACAACGTAAACAAACAAGACACTAATAACCAGGAAAAGGTCGTAATTGTAACCAACTGAGATTTTGGTCTCAGAATGTCGCGTATCCACAATTCCAGATTTCACTCACTGGATCAGTCTGAAACCCTGAGCAGTGAGCCAACTGAAACGCCCACACAGTAAGCTGTAACACAAAGACAAAAGACACACGGGCATTTGAAGTTCTACCACATGTTTTTAGGAGTCAGCAGCCGATTGGAAACACATGTATGCAAATACACAAAGAAAACTTCCAATCCCGCATCTGACCTTCAGTAGCACGAACAGGAAGGAGAAGCCAGCGCCAGACAGGACTTGTAGTGTTTAAGAAAGAAAAGTCTGAAAGGAACGGGGGAGGGGGCTGGAGGAAGTGAAAGGCCTGGTCACCCATCGGAAGAAACAAAGAATTTGACATCAGTATGTAAGTTAGGGCTTCCTCTACAGGAGGCTGTCACAAAAGTGTCGGTACACAGAGCAAGCAAACAGCCCTTCCGAGGAAGCCAAACTCAACAAATAAAACGACAATTAATCTGGAGAATTTCAGAAGGAAATGTTAATAAGAGAAGCACAGGATTTAGAGTAGACCAGTTATTAAATTATTGATCAAGCTAGAATATACAGTACGCACGTGAGACTGCCAACCTTGAAGATTCGTGACGTACAGCACCTTATTTAAAACACGCACCGTTCAATTAAGGGAGAGTTTAAGGGAAGGGCACGAGGTTGTCACCGAAGGGTTCTGGCACTTCTGACCCCAGAGACTGACCCGCTGAGAGCTCCGAGTTTACTGACTGAGTTTCATACTTTATGGGATTTTACATCCTGTGAAACGAGACGAAGCTGTATAGGGTTCTACACTGCACTTACCCTATGTGAGGGTTGACCGCACTCTGCTGTCCGCTCTACGTGTTCACCACACACACACTTCAGCCTAACTACAGGCTTTGTCAATGCTTGCTTCCCGCGGCTGCAGGAGTCTAGCGTAGCGAAGCGGTGCTCCGGAACCGTTTTCCCTCGACACAAATGAAATGCTTTCATTGCGCCGAGTAAGGCAGCTAATGCTGCTTTCCGGAAGCCTGCTGATCGCATCTTGTTAGGAGGCAACGAGCTGCAATGTTACATAAAGAGGAGTCACTAACGTTTAGGGCCATGACAGGTGAAAACGGCTGTGCTAAAGTTATTATGCCCCACATATTTATATTTTATAAAAAAAGAAGTGTAATTGTGAAAAACTTAGTGCCGTTTTGTCAATGCCTGTCATAACTACCTGTTGCAAATCAGTGCCACACCTTTTTACATCCTAAAACACAATTCTTTCCTGCTGAATCCCATAAACCATAAAGCCAACTCGATTTAATAAAAATCACTTGGAAGTGGTTAGATGGAATTTCCACAGTCCTGGCTAGTCAGTTTTGTATGGGTGATGCAACAAGCCTAGCGTCTGCCACAAAAAGAGAACAAGAAAGTGAAAGCGACCGCGAGCAAGCAAATGCAAACAAGCGCGCGCAGCCACGCTAATTGGAAACAGATGGCCCCTGCGCGCCGCTGCTCGCTCCCGCAAGGTGGATGCCGCCACAAGCACGAGTGTGTGTTTAAAAAGTGCAGACCGATTCCAAAAGGTCATCTCCTAGAGCAGCGCATGCGCGCTGCGCTAGGCTCGACCTAAAAAAGGGTATTTATTCATAAAAAAAGACAATACTGCTGGATCATTCGCTGCACTAGGCAAACATTGAAGGTATGCATATTTATATTGAATAACTCCCTGCTGGGCACCGTATAAAACTCTACCTGGTCAGTACCTGGCATACAACTAGTCCAGTTTTCAACAGGAGTCAGGGGTACCATTGGTGCATTTTACTGTACCTCTCTGTGCATACTACAACACTTCAAAAGAGATTTCTCAAAAGTACTGAAACGCACAAGCTAAAGAGCTTTTGAAGCCAACACAAAACAGTGCTGTACAATACCCTCTAATCATCCTGGGAACTCGTGCCACCCTACACACCACATGGCGCCATGCATTATTTAGACTATGATATGTTTTGGTTTTTAAAACAGCACCTTAACTGGTCTGTTTCATCACTTTGAAAGCCTTGTTCTATATCACTTGTTGGAGTCTGCACGTGCTGCAACATATTCTTAGGTTTTTCATGTAACAAATATAGACAGCTCTTTACGTATCACTTACTGCAGCAGATTTCGTCCTTTTGTATCGAATGTTAGTATCTGTCACTTACTGGCGCTCATGTTATTATCAGCCTCAGAAGGGTGAAAGGCTGAGACGCCCCTACTGGAATTCAAGGCTGTGCCCTGCATGCAGATTGCATGCACATCCCTCTAGATCGCACAATTCCCTCACATCAAAAGAGATATACACATAGGCCTGCCATGGCCACTGAGTACAATGAACAAATGAACATTGCTTAATTAACCCACTGTCAGGATGAATTACTTCATTTGTTCACTTTGTAGTTAATTTAGTTTTCATATTGTGTCACATTTCATGACTGTCCTCGCGATACTAATAAAATATAAGAAACCACAACTGAGATATGTGTTTTAATTATTTACTTGTTCTTCTGAAGGCAAAAGTATTTGCAGTGTTACGAGCGTTCTCACTGTCTCTGCCTCTTAATTACTGGAATGCGAGCTTGCATTGGCTGTGCTTTGTTCTTGTCTCTGCATTTCAATGTACTCTGCTTTCTGTCTGGATGGGAGAGATGTGAATGCAGAAGGTGTAACAGCCCTATAACCATCAGAACCAGGGTAGAGTAGATATATAATCAAATAATGAGTTCACAGGGGTGGGGGCGGGGGGAACAAAAACAAAGAACAAAACAAAATAGAATCGGGTAAGCCCAGATCTATGGGTTACTTTTAGAAATTAAGTAAATTCACATGACCTAAATACTAAAGAATAACAGAGATTTATGGTGCAATCAAACAAATGAGAAAATCATTTGACTTTTAAATCATAAGCACAATGAATTTCAAAACGGTGCAGTGTAAGTAGTGAGACAAAGCAGTGAATAATCAGTGAAACAAAGATGCAATGCACAAATAGAGAAAATGGAATCAATGGTAATAATAGGATGCAATTGAAAGGCACAGCACACGAAAAAGGTGCAGTCTGCTGAAAATCTTCAAATCTGGGGGATTGTGATACAATCAATTTAAGCAGCCCATATTACAATATTATGTCGACGTTTCAACCCCTATGGTAATCTTGACCAGGGTCTTCATCAGGACCAGTTATCATTAGGATGACTGAATAAAAGCAACCTATAAAGAAATGAGAGAAAAAAGACATGAATTATCAAAAAGGTGTGCAAAGGAAAGTTATAATAAAAGAAGAATCAAAATACTGACAGGGCTTACTAAATAATTTCATCTAAAGAAACACCGAGTTTGATGAAGATAGGAATATAAATTTCTCAGTCAAAAGAAGTTCGGCTTCACCTATACAAAACAGAAAGTTGAAGAACAGTTGAGCACACCACCACTTAAAGAGCCCAAACCAACGAGAATGCAGAAGAGCATCTCTTGGCTACCCATATAATCAGATTAAACCATGGAAGTGACCGACGAGTGTCAGCGGCAGCATCCCCGGGCACATCTACTACCCCTCCTAATCTCTGACGCAATTCAGCTCGAGTCTCGAGACCCACCTCTTCTAACCCCTGGTCCACACTGCTTCCCTTTCTTGTTGGTCGCTCTGTTACGTCTATCCTGTGTTGTAAAGTACACGGCACAGTGTATTTTATCCTGGTGTTATTATGCCTTGAATGGTATCTTTCTTTTCAACTGACTAACCTCAGTACCATAAACTATGTATCTGACTCTGGACAACATATTCAAGGTCAGTCCCAACCACTTGATGGAGTAGCCACTGCGCTTGTATTTCTTCTCAATGCCTTAGCGCCTAGAAGCAATAAAGTTCTGAATTATGAGCTAATATAGGTAAAATAAACCCGTTTACTGGACACTTAAAGCTGCCCATAAGGGGTTATCATGCAAGTGAGGGGATTAAGATAAGACCGGAAAGGTCCCAGGCCTGCGGGAAGCACTGAAAATAAACTAATGCCTGTCCAGCTGTGAGTGGACCTTGGGGGGCAGACAGGGCACAAGCCAGGGTACACGCAGGTACACGGCGTCCACCCACTATTTTCAGTGGGTGGACGCCTTCCACCCTGCCAAGAAGCTGAACCCCACAGAAGTATGTTGAACTTGTCCCGGTGTAATTTTCAGACACTGGGGCACGTTCAGCTGCGCCTGTAGTTGTCTGCTTTCCATTCCCATCAGCAACGTGCAGGCGGTGAGGGGGCTTTTTTTTCACCTCCAGCTGTTGTTATTGTTATTATTAATTGTGATTTATAGAGCGCTTAATACCTGCAGGTCTCTAAGTGCTGCGAGAAGATCAGCTATAGTCCCAGAGTGAGTGTAGTCTCTAAGTGGTGGATGCTATGCCCAGGCTTCTGTGAAGAGTAACGTCATCAGTTTCTTCCTAAACGGGAGAAGGGCTCTTTCGGAGCGAAGATGGCCTGGCTGGGCCGCAGTTAAAGGGCCATCAGGCCTCCTTTTGTTTGAATATCCTTACTGGAGGCGGCCTAGAACCTCACACTTAACTGTAAATGCAATGGAGGGGAAACAAAGGCACACAACTTGCTATCCCTTCACAGGTACTTAAGAGAGGCATGCTTTTGCCTTTGTTCAGCCCCTCTACATAAGAGATGCATGCACTGTAAGAATATCAGGTGTGTTGGTCTGTCCCAGTATTTACACAAATAACAATTTGTTAGAGCACTATTTCATTTCTTTTATAGCGCTACGCAACCCAATGCAGGTTGTCAGAGCTCTTTACGTAACATACACATTATACATAGACAATACATTATGTACATGTGTAAATCAATGTACAAGATGGGTTACATGAGACAGGCTACAAAGGTGTAGGAGTCACATGTCCCTATCTCACTGTGCTATATTAGAAGTATTACAATTTATGAACTGCAGGTAATAAATGCATCTCTGTGTTAAAAGCAGTAACCCGCTTATCTACATAAAATAAATATCTGTCATCTGCATGTTACATGATGTGCTTTGCAGGAGACACATTAACCTTCTATACTACTTTGATTCCAATCTGGGACTTCACAAAACACAGATCTCTCCCACAAATGCGTTAACCTCCAGAGTTATCTCACCATTATTACTATTCCCTGAGATTTACTGGGCACCTTCACAGCAGATGCCTTAACCCAATCAAATATTTTAAAATTCAGACTTTGCAACCAATTAAGCATAACAGATCTACTGCCATGCTTCTCCTTGTTGCCAATTACTTTGTGTTAGGGTTTAAAAAAACATAAATGTATTAGTTGAGGATTGCTCCACTTTTTTGGCACAACCCCGACACCAAATCTTATTCGTTAAATCTCATAATGTGCTTAAATATACTCATGACATACCTGATAAACATATGTGTGAGGTCTTAATATCTGACGTCACTTCTTGTTTTGTCACTTCCTGTGATGTTACATGCGATGTCATGCGTCGTGACATCATGCGCTGTGATGGCACGCGTCATGCTTTCACTTGCATACTACCTAACTTGGTTAGTCCTCCCACTTCTTTTGTTAGGACTTGTGCCCTGGGGGGCAGAGGCATTCTTGGGGAGGCCCTGCTCTACCTGCCTACTTGTGCTAATGCCACCTCAGCCTTATTCTTCACCGCGATTTCATAACATTTTTCTTTATAATTCTCCCACACTATACAGCAATTTTTGGGTGACGATAACTGACTTTTTGTTGGCAGCCTCATCGTATCGAGTTCAGATGGATGAAGGGTTGATTAACTCAGCCAGAATTCCAATCTGTGACTCAGGGTTGTAGAAAGATCTCTGCCGGCAGCGCATGACCCGCTGAGCTATCCATGCTAAGCCATGCACACGATCTGCATACACTGCGCCCGCAGGAGATTTCGTTTAGAGGCTGCATTTAAAGTCCTCAGCCACTATTTAAGCATTCATCCTAGCCACATCCGCGCATCCGCACATGAGTCATAGCTGCTGCCAAAATCTTTGTGACGATTTTCTTCGGCTCAACAAGAATGATTGCAGCCTCCAACATACTGAATGTGCCCTGGGGCCACTACAACAACACTGTGTGCTCTAGCGATCAGACGGTTTGCAGTAGAACCAGGAAATCAAAGTACGAGTCCCGGCTTCTTCATGCGCCGACACTGTGTGATCCGGGGTAAATTACATATCTTGGTAGTCACAAATTGTTTTCGAACCCTTTCCCCCCTGGAAATGGTCAGAAATAAACACAAGTCAGAGTAACCCCCTTCACAGGAGAAGAACGACCTCCAAACTCCCTGGTGATTTAGGGGAAGGGATTTCTACACAGATACAAATATTTTCTCCAAGGGAAGATAAAGAGAAAATAATAAATGTACTTGCACAGCAGGAAGAACTGAACATCCATTGTATCCAGACTGCACAGGTACAAGTCAAAGTCTGAAAAGTGAGCAAGCGCATCACCAAAGAAAAAATGTAAAGAAGTATATGATTTAAATTCACATTTTAATGTTCATGAATTAGGAAGTGTTGGAGAGGAGGATCACTAGTAAAAAAATTCTGAAACAGACTCATTAAAAAAGTTGCAAATGTGTGAATGGAAAATTAACGATAATGAGTGGCCCCTGTTGGAAACGAAAAATATTTCTTATTCTAACTTTGTTTAAAGTATTTTTATAAGTCATTTGACAGATGTTTCAAGATGAATGTTACAGGCCTTTCCTATGATGATCTAATAGCGCTGCTGTAGCCTTGTGCCAGAGAGGTGCTCAAACATGCACATTCTCTCTTCACACTCACAGTAGGCTTATTCGAACTTTTTGGGAAATAACTCTGATTTTGGTGCTTTCCTCATCAAAATCTGCATATTCTCTTGAATACCAGGCCTTTTGCCTTTGTAGAATTCTGACAGGTCTGACCGCCGAAATCTACTGAAAGCTTCGAACTTAATCCTACCTGGTAATTACCAAGTGTGATACACCCCACCACTAATTTGCACAGGGATCGCAATTTAACGCGCCACCTGTAACCCTAAGAGTGCTGTGCGCCCACACTGCAGGAAATCCACCAAAGCAGTATTAGGAAATTTGAGAAATTTCTAAGAAAAATGTATCTTCATATGGAAAACATTTTCCCAAGCGAACTCTTCCTTCCCTACAGAACCCATGGCACGCTGCAGTTGTTTGATGAGGTTTAGCACATTTTCTGCACCACCACCAGTCTCCCGAGCATACTATGCCGCCACGCCAAAGGCAGAAGTGAGGTATACATATGCTGGTAACACTACGCAGCTGACGCCTGGTTCATTCAGGTTTATGTTTAGTAGTGGCGAGTAGGGGTAGGCTTGTCAAGCCACCGAATAGCAAATATCCATACCAAGGTACAGAATGACCAACACAAATGCAAATAATCTTCACTCAAATAGGTTTCTTGTAACTTTTCCACATAAGTATTCATCTAGGACATCCTCAAACCATGGCTGGAATTTACTCAGTGGTGGAACTTTGAGCCCAGCCCTAATGTGGGCAAGACACTGCACGTGTCTGTGAATACCTACAAGGTTATGAGAGAGCACTTTTGAGATAACTATGTACAGGAGAACAAGCTCGCTTACTATAGGGATTTTCGAACTACACTGTTTGTGACAGGTACGTAACTAGAGCTCAAAAGACCTTGTCTCCAGGAGTATTCATCCTCACGGAAGTATTATCAGATACGAATATGCTTTAGTCCTGGGAATAAATGAAATAGACAAAATCTTGCATCATCGCTAAATTGCCCACTCAGAACCTTTAGCCCTGAAGAAGTCCCAAGGGGACGAAACGCGTTGGCTTTCTGTCTTGGATATGTCTTGTGGCTACAACTGAATGAATTTTGCATGAGAAGAAAACAAATAATAAAATAATTGACCATATATTGCATCAAGGACTATTTTCTTCTATTATCCAGAGAATATGCAAAAGGATTCTGATCCATACCTGTTAAATTGCTTGTCTGAATAAGTTTAGAGTGCTGAGTAATATTATCCCATTAAAGGTATGAGAGAGCATTGCATTTCCTTGAACACCTCCATGACAGTCGCCTGGGAACGCCCACCACTGTACATCTAGGTGCAGCTACAAATGCAGAAATGTCTGCATGTGTGGCAGAATTACCACATGCACAAGTGAGCCATCTGCATGCAAAACTGGTTTGGTGAATCACTTGGTAACCTTCTATGCAGTTGTGCACAGACTAGTGCTAGAGAATCTCTATGACAACATCTATTTTAACGTGCCTGACAGCAGACCTGTGTAATAACTTAGACCTTCCAGCAACACCTATATGTTGCATTATGCAACCCTGATGACATCAGCATGAAGGCAGTATCTGCCAAGGTACAGCATTATGAAAAAGGCAAAGTGCAGGCGAAATGTGCTAAATTGCAGACCATTGAACCTGGAGACGTGGTTCTAATCTTGGCTATGCCGCTTAACCAAACAAGCATTTGCAATGCAATAGGTCTCGCATTTATGAGAGCTTGAGCTATTGGCATTGTAAATGACAATGTCTTTTATTTATGTGTTGTTTTTTAAACAGATAAATAAAAGTCATTGTCATTTACAATGCCAATAGCTTAAACTCTTGCAAATGTGAGACCTATTGCATTGCAAAAGTGTGCTATAAATTTTTTAAAAAGATTTAGGAGAGAGCGTCTCCTGCCTGCAACAGCAGGCAGGCCAAAGCTATTTGAGGAAATAGTGCACGGAGGCTGTAATTAAAGCCTACCGAGCAATAACACACGTAACAGGAGTTGTCACCATGGGAGGTTACAAAATGAGACAAGGTGGTACTAAGGAGGGACTACAAAGCCTTTTGACCAATGAACAGCCACAGTTTACAGTAGACAATAACACAAGCCAATGAAAAATGTGGGCGGAGAGTGGGCAGAGCTTCAAGTCCCTAACTCAATACAGCATGCCTCGCAGAGCAGCGCCTGCGCTGCCCAGGCTCGACCTAAAAAGAGAGTCTGAACAAGCTACTTGTGTGGGAGTGTGAAAGAGTGTTGTCTTAGTTGTGAGCCTACATGGGTAGCATTTTCATGTTGTGCATAGATGATCAGAAAGGTGCTCTCGTCTTGGGCTGCAGCACTTAACGGTGTTATGGATGAGGGGTAAGAGTAAGAGATGAGCAGGTTACAATTGCGACCCCTGGCGGCACTGATTGGCTTTGCATTCTGTTAGAAGTTCCAAGTTTCAATCTAGTCCCTTTCTCTGCTGGGAGCAGCAGAAAGGAGCTCACTTGAGTGGTGGGAGAGCAGAAGAATCTAAATATGGTAGTGAGGAAGGCTGGAGATCCACCATGATGACTCAAATTACTGTCATCTTATGTATGATTAGGGTACAAGTCGTGGCGTTTCAGCATAGGTCTACATCTGCTGGAGGATTACAGGTCTTGATATCTCCAGGCAGCAGGTTTCTCTCAGGCACTATGAGTAGCCGCCGACTTATATCTTGAGTGTTTACTGAACATGCACTCTTAGTAGAAGGTGGTGGACGATGTGCAAGCGGATGGCTTGTTCTTCAGAGCCCTATCCATATGGATGAATATCATTCTGAAGCCATTGTGGACTGCCGGTGGATGGTTCATAACTGTGGGCAGGGACCCAGGTGCAGAGCCCAAAGCTCTCTACTCAGCGTGTCTCTTGTCCCTGTCTTGTTATTATGGATGTCTATCAGGACTAGTCGTCTGTACGTTTATTTGTGAAAAAGGCAGGAATTCACTTCTATTTTGAATATCAGGTTTACCTAAATGCTTGTATTTTTGACGCCAGTAAGTTCCAGAGCGTTGTCGCTTGGACAGAGAAGGCTATTCCCACAGTGGATTCCTTTTTGTAAGGTCGTATCGTATGATCATTCATGGTTCTCATCTGGAGGGTAGTGTCCTGTTTTGGGAGTATTGTTTAAACTAAGTTTTAAATATGGTGGCTCTTTTCTTGGATAGCTTTGTGTGATGTGTACGACCCTTCTAACTGATAACGGTATCAAAATTCAACTCAAACCAACGACAAACAACTCTACTTCCAAGTCTCCTTAACTGCAGATATCAAATGCCTCAAACACTGCCTGCATTTCATCCAGACCTGGATGTCCAGAACCTCCCTAGAGCTCAACCACTTAATCAATAAATTCATCCTTTTTCTCGTCAAGCGCTCTATAACCGTGTTTGTGGGTCCAGTTGGCACTATACATAAATCACTTTACTTCACTGCGTCCCATTTTCCTTCATCATCAGTGACAGCACCTTGAAGTAATTCAGTTCAGGATGCGCCATATACAATAACTCTCTTGCACTTGGTTCAATAGATTACAATATTGCTCCATCTAAAATAAAACAAATAACAATAATGGCCATATGCAAGGGGTACATGCCGAGTAACTTGTGTCCTGTGTCTCAGGGTATTGTCATTTGTGTTTACACCCGGACCGCAGGGAGAGGAGGACGTCCCAACAAAAGCAGAAGAAGATGGGCCTTTAAATCCACCCTCCTATCAAACACCAGCACGAAGACCTAAGGGGGGATATAATAGGCCCACAAGACCCAGCTGACGAAAGAGATCGAGAGGAAGACATCTGGGGCGGCACAGACGAAAACGCCAAAGAAAAGACAGAGCGGGAATCCGGAGACGCCATGAGGGGAGAGGGCTCTACCAAGCCCAAGGCGAGTGAAAATCCAGAGGAAAGCAGATTGAGGCCGAGAGACCATCGCCCAGACAAGATGCCCCACCACGCTCCTGGAGGAGCGTAGCTAGCTCAGGGGAGATTATCCTTCCTAGCGATACCTGAAAGAAGAGAAGATTCATCAGGAACTTAATAGCATATTTGCTTATGCAAGAATAAGTTGAATAAAGACAATATCCATAAACTTAATAATCGTATCAGCTCTCCTCAATCCCACAAGTTCAACACGTGGTGGAGAATACGAGAAAGCCTCCAATGATCTACAAAAATGGAGAATATAGTGCCGCAACTAGTACAAGGACAAAGAGAGCATGAGTGGGCTCTAGAGCGACAGATGTCTTCTGCAAAAGCAGATCGTGGGATCTTCTGAGATCGAATTAAATCACAGAGAGAGAGTCTCCATAAAGTGACTAAAGATCAGCTACAGCTAACATCTCGCATTCAGGGGACTCGCCCCGCCACCATGGACGTCATTTGAGGCTAGTTAGGGGTCGCAGCTGCGACCTCTAACTTGCTCCCTGCTACTCCTGGCACTTCCTTTGTGACCCCTGACCTCAGAGGAGGCAAAACGTTTGCCTTCTCTGAGGCCAGGGGTCGCAAAGAAGTGCCAAGAGTAGCAGGGAGCAGGTTAGAGGTTGCAGCTGCGACCCCTAACTAGCCTCAAATGACGTCCATGCCCACCATGCCTATAAGTCCTAATGTGGCTCTACAGAAATATGTAGTAGGAGAAGACCCCGATGCATTTCTGCTAAATTTTGAAAGGGCTGCCAAAGCCTGTGCATGGACTATAGATAAATGGCCTTTCTTTCTTGCTCCCCTTTTAAAAAGGAGAAGCCTAGGCTGGCTATCAAATGGCAAATGCTCACGGAAATACTTCATATGAAGAGATTAAGCGGGTTATAGTGGACCATCTAGGCATGGACTCGGAATCCTATAGAGTCAAAGAAAGAGGAACTCCAGGAGACAACCCCAAAACCCTATTTTTCAAACTAAAAATGGCTGCTGATAAATGGTTAAAACCGGCAGAAAGCACCAAAGAAGAAATTATGAATCAGATTTATTTAGAGCATTATCTTGAAGCACTTCCTGCACCAACACAAAGGTGGTTAAGACAAGATATTCATCTGACTGCAGAACAAGCAGTCAAAATGGCCACCACTTTCTCTCGAGCACACCCACGTGTTCATCCATAGGAAATATATAAAAGTCATCGGAATTCTTCATCTGGACCTGGAAAGACCGAAAGAAAGCTGGGGGAAAATCCTGCGGAGGTCACATAGTCGAAACCTGCAAAGCTTGAAAATCCCATGTATAAAGGTCCACAATGTTTTGACTTTGGAGAGTGGGGCCATGTGGCTAGGTTCTGTCCCAGCAAAAAGAACACAGAAGAACACATGGACATCAGCTATGCCCCACAATCCATCCTATACACTTAAGAGTTGGGACATTGCTTTTATGTAAGTGTACAAGTTAACAAACGTTGGGTTACAGCATTATTAGACACTGGGTGGAGACAGTCTGTTGTACAAGGGTATTTAGTCCATGCCTTCCAGATTCTTCCGGGACAAGCAGTCAACATTTGTTGTGTCCACGGGGACGTTAGAACATATCCGGTGGCCAACCTCCCTGTAACTACCTTGGTGGGGCTGGTGTTCGAGATAGTGGTCGGAGTGTTATGTAATTTCCCAGAAGACCTTATCCCTGGTACTGACAATCCAGACTTCCTTGAGATGTTCCTAAACAATGTAGATCACATTAAAACCGATAAGGAAAATCAAACAAAAGCAATCCCTAGAGAAGTCCTACTAACCCCAGAAGCTTGGGTACTAGATAGAAATTTCAAACATACCTAATTGAATGATGCTACTTTACAGAATGCATGTCAAGAGGCAAAAAACAATAAAATCAACCGGAAACTATCCACAGGTTGTAAGTAAAAAAGGGTTGTTGTATAGAAAAGGCCAAGTGGGTGATAATCCTCATCCTCTAGTACCCCATGAACTCCGTGAGCAGATAATGTTTTTTGCTCATTCCCACTTAATGGCTGGTCAAATAGGAACTCTTAAAACAACTCAAAACATTCTTTGACATTCTATTGGCCAGGGATTTACGCTGCTATAAAAACATATTGTCAACAGTGTGAAGTATGTCAAAGAAAGAATCCATATCGACCTCCTTCCGCCCCACTCCAACCCCTCCCTATCATTGGGAAACCTTTTGAACGAATGGGAATGGATCTTCTCGGTCCACTCCCAAAGTCTAGCAAAGGCAACCAATACATATTAGTAATAGTAGATTACTCTACTTGATATCCCGAGGCATTCCCATTAACCGCTTAACCGCGGCGGCAATTCCGCCGCGGTGCGGCGGTTTAGCGGAGTGGGCGGGGCCGCGTCGGCCAACGGACATTCGCAGCACTACAGAGGTAGTGCTCGCGACGGCCGTTGGCCGACAGATGCACGCAACGGGTTAAGGGCACCTACAACAAAAAATATAGCAGAATGTTTAATAGAGTTGTTTGCCCGAGTAGAATTCCCTAAGGAGATGCTTACGGATCAGGGGACACCCTTTGTCTCCCAGCTTATGAAGAAAGTGTGAAAAACATTAACCTCTCTCACATCAAAACATCACTCTATCATCCAAAAACAGATGAACTAGTGGAGAGATATAACGGGACCCTAAAACTTACCCTAAAAAAATGCTTAGTGGGGAAGGGAAGAACTGGGACTAACTCCCACCCTACCCTCTTTATAATACGAGGACAAGTCCAAAGTAGTCTGGGTTGTTCTTCCTTTGAACTACTTTATGGCAGACAACCCCGTACTCTGCTTGAAATTACTAAAGAAGTCTGGGAACAGATACAGGGGAGAAAGCAGGGAGTGTCTTAGAGTATACAAGACAGTTGAGGTCTAGAATAGGCAAGCTACGTCAATTAGTCCACACCAACCTAGAAAAGCATCAAATAAGACAAAGGACCTTTTATAACAAAGGGAAAAAGTGGCGTCACTTCCAAGTAAATGATTGGGTGTTAGTGCTATTTAGCCAATTCATCCCAGAGAATTAATTCAGAATGGATTGGACCATATAAGATTGTCGCCCGATTAGGTAACACCACATATCGCTTACAAATGACCCCTAAGAAACAACAAAGCTATCATATAAATCTTCTGAAAAAGTGGCTAGGTCCTATACCAAAACCAGCACACCTAGTCGAACCCATAATGTCCTTTTCAAGTACACTTGGGAGTTTAGTTATAAATGATGCCTTAAACGGGGAACAAAAAGACTCCCCCCAACTAGTTTTACAACCCTTTTCTACTCTGTTCTCCGGTTTTCCTGGAAGAACCGGTTTAGCCGAACACGCCATTCAAACAGAAAAAGGTGTTGTGGTTAAGCATAAGCCATACAGAATTTCAGCTGCCCGTAGAGATGCTATCAGGAAAGAAATAAAAAATATGTTATAGATGGGTGTGATCAAACCATCCCAAAGTAACTGGTCGTCACCCATAGTTCTGGTACCCAAACCTGATGGCTCGATCAGATTTTGTATAGATTATAGGGCAGTAAATGCTATTTCAAAGTTTGATGCATAGCCTTTACCAAGAATATATGAGCTGATTGAAAAGTTAGGAGAAGCCAAGTATATCACCACCCTAGAACTTACAAAATGGTACTGACCCCTTAGAAAAGAAGATCAAGAAAAAACAGCTTTCTCTACCCCTGATGGGCTGTCTGAATTTACAGTTCTGCCTTTTGGGCTCCATGGAGCTCCTGTCACATTTCAAAGACTAATGAAAAAAGTATACAATCATCAATCCTATTCCTCAGCCTATCTGGATGATATAGTTATCTTTAGCAACACCTGGGAGCAACATCTTGTTCACTGTCTCAAGATTCTTCAAGAATTGAGATAGGCCAATTTACACATTAATGCAAAGAAATCCGGAGTAGGATACAACAAAGTTAGATATTTAGGGTATGTCCCAGGCAATGGGATGATAGAACGACAGGAAGAGAAAGTGAGAGCTATTCTGGACACCCCTTACCTAAAACCAAGAAAGAAGTACAAGCGTTTTTAGGTCTTCTCGGGAATTACAGATGATTTATACCCCAATACTCAGAGATAGCAGGACCCCTAAGAGACCTATTAAAAAAAGGAGTGAGTAAGAACGACCTTCAAAAACTTCCACCGACAGTCAGGGAAGCTTTTCAACTTCTCAAAAACGTCATCACCTCGAGTCCCATATTGACCACTCCCAATTTAGAAAAATCCTTTATCTTACAAGTGCAACAGACATCTGACTAGGTGTAGTTTTATCCCAAATTAATGATGAGGGGGTTGAGGTACCAGTCCTTTCTACAAACTGCAAACGTTTTCCCCCGAGAACAAAAGTATCCAGTTATAGAGAAAGAGTGCCAAGCCATTAAATGGGCAGTGGAAAAACTGCGATATTATTTGGAGGGAAACCTTTCATTCTGTATTCGGACCATGCCCCTTTGACCTGGATGAGTCGTGATATGGGTAACAATTCAAGAGTTCTAAGCTGGTTCTAATCATTACAACCTTTAAGGTTTGAAGTACGACATCGCAAAGGAAAGGACAATTATAAAGTTGATTTTCTGTCCAGATTTCCCCTTTTCCCTGACCGGGAAAATCGTAGGGGGAAGGTGTGTCAAAATCCCATGACAACTGAACCAACGACAGAGGATACCCTGGATGATTTTCCCTGGCATACCCCCACCATAGCGATTTACACAGAATCTGGCCTTCTCTGTTTGCAGACTATGTCAGAAAGTCAGGCAACAGTGGTAGAGACCAATAGTTCATCATTTGAGTTTACACCCGGAACTCAGGAACAGGAGGAAGAACTGACACAAGCGGAAGAAGACGCGCCCTTTAAGTTGGCCCTCCTATCAAACACCAGCACAAAGACTGAAGGGGATATAATAGGTCCACAAGACCCAACTGATGAAAGAGATTGAGAGGAAGACATCTGGTGCAGGACAGACGAAAATGCAGAAGAAAAGACGGAACAGGAATCTGGAGATGCCGTGAGGGGAGGGACTCTACCAAGCCCAAGGCGAGTGAAAATCTGGAG
Source organism: Calotriton arnoldi (assembly GCA_963921515.1). Classification (NCBI taxonomy): domain Eukaryota; kingdom Metazoa; phylum Chordata; class Amphibia; order Caudata; family Salamandridae; genus Calotriton; species Calotriton arnoldi. The sequence goes on along the minus strand of CAWUFW010005220.1, from coordinate 1,223,584 downwards.
GAAAGCAGATTAAGGTCGAGAGACCATAGCCCAGACGAGACGCCCCGCCTCGCTCTTGGAGGAGTGTGGCTAGCCCAGGGGTAAATATCCTTCCTGGTGGTCCCGGCATTGTGACACCTGAAAGAAAAGAAGAGAAGAAGAATCAGGAACTTAACAGAATATTTGCTTATGCAAGAATAAGTTAAATAAAGAAAATATCCATAAACGTAATAATCGTGTAAGCTCTCCTCAATCCCGCAAGTTCAATAAAAAACTTTCACTTTTAATAAATATCACTTATATATAGAAATACATGATAGGGTGAGCAAAACTCAGGTACTTTTTTGACTTCATGCTTCACCACGACTGAATGTTACATAGAACTGTATTCTAACACCCGCCCTGATTAAGGGTAGGATATTTATTTACTCCTGGTCCTGAAGAAACACCGCAGATGCCTCCTGGACCAGCAGGGCGTGAAACATGTCGACCTGACCCATAAACCCAATATAGTTCTTTCATAACACATACTAGATAGTTGCGCTTCATAACTCTGTGCCGACCATCTACACTTTATTGTTTTTAATCCTACCAAAGGGACCCCTGAATAAATGTATTGCTGGATACACCTTCACAACCTTTCACAATCTCCACACACCTGCATGCATCATCACGGCTGATATATATAAAAATATCTCCGCCAAAGAGCCCTCTAGCGGGGCCCTTGGGGCATTACAGCACCGGCCCTACGAGAAGCAAAAACCCCGATGATGAATCATGACACCCACATGGGTGTGGGAGGGCATCACTTTCTAATAAGGAAGATCCCCTCATAGCTGTCCACTCCAACATTTCTTCGTCTCTTTATCACATAGGAACAGTTAGCCCATTCTGTTTATATATTCCTTTCCTAAGGAGCATGGGTACTAGACCTTGATCTCGCTCCTTGTCCCTCTCTCTATGTGATTTATGGTACAAATACACATATATACATGTGTGTGTGTATGTATATATATGTATTATCTACTGGCGGTCGCCAGTAGATAGTTATAGTTAGGACCTATTTTCCATAGGAAATCCGCGACATTCTATTTGAAATAACTCTTGCGTCGGTTGACGAATCTTCGCGAAATTTTCAAACTTTATGGCCCGCTCTGGTCCGCTCCTACCCTGAAAGTTTCGGGGTGATTCGGTCAAGCGGGGGCCGAGAAAAAGGGGTCCCAAAACGTGTTTTCCCCATTCATTTTCCCATAGGAAACTTTAGCCACGGCTACAGCCCAAACTGCTGAACGGAATTACACCAAATTTGGCAAAGAGGTAGTTCATGGTTCAGAAAGAACCCTTTTTGTTAAATGGTGTAAATCCGTTCAGTAGTTCCTGTGAAAATCAAAATGAAAATCACATATATATCTATGGCCGCGTCGGATTCGCGCACCCTCCCGATCACGAGCTGCATGCTAATTGGCTGTCAACACTCCAAATCAGGAAGTGTTGGCAGCCATTTTGTCCCTCGAACCGAGGGACAGAAACAAGTGCGCAAAGCGCAAAAAGGGGGCAGGGTAGAAACACCCTGACCCCCTAGGTCCCACAAGGACCCCCTGGGCAGAAAAAAGCATTTTTTTAAAAAAAAATCGGCGGGATGCGCTTAGGGTGCGCGAATCCCGCCGAGAAAAAAAAAAAATCGCAAGTGTGCAAACGCACAAAGGGGGCAGGGTAGAAACACCCTGACACCCTAGGTCTGCTCAGGGGGTCCCACAAGGACCCCCTGGGCAGAAAAAAGCATTTTTTAATTTTTTTTTTAAATCGGCAGAATGCGGTCAGGGTGCGCGGATCCTGCCGATAAAAAAAAAAATCGAAGCGCGGTCTCCCGCGCTTCGATTGTATTTTGCCCCCGGGTGGCCCAAGTCCCGGGGGCATGCGGGGGTGGGTTTATGTTTTAAATGGGGGGCCTCTAAGGCCCCCCGGGGCTTTAGAAAAAAAATAGTGCGGGAGGGCTCTCCTGCCCTCCCGCAGCCCCGGGGACCGCCACCCCGGGGCTTCTTTTTTAATTTTTAGTAACGTGAGGGGGGCTCCAGCCCCCACATGCCCCGGGGACCACCACCTCCCCGAGGCACTTAGAAAATAAATGTGGGGGTCCGTTACGGACCCCCGAGCCCCGGGGACCACCACCTCCCCGGGGCTGTGCAAAGGTTGGGAGGGGGGCCGCGCGGCCCCCCTCCTGGAGCCCTCCATGGCCCTGGGGACCGCCACCCCCCAGAGCCGGCTCCTGCAGTGTCCCGGGGTGCCTACCCCGGGACACTGTAGTTTGCTATGACAGGTTTACTCACCTGTTATCAGGAGAGACCACAGTGCTGCATCTTTGAGCCCAGTACTAATCCTGAAAAGTAATTTTAACCGTACTTACCAGTAACTTGAATTTCCTTCCATAGGATATCATTGCCTGCTTTTTGCTGAAAAAGTTTGTGTCGATTTTTGAAACTTACAAATATTCCTCTAAAATCAGCCGAACTACGAATTCCAATTTACTCACCGGTTATCAGGAGAGACCTCAGTGCTGCATCTTTTAGCCCAGTACTGATCCTGAAAAGTAATTTTAACCATACTTACCAGTAACTTGAATTTCCTTCCATAGGCTAACATTGACTGGTTTCACTTGGAAATTCTTCTAAGTGTGGAGTTTTGGAACATTATAATATTCCTCTAAAATCAGCCGAACTACGAATTCCGATTTACTCACCTTTTATCAGGAGAGACCATAGTGCTGCAACTTTTAGCCCAGCACTGACCCTGAAAAGTAATTCTAACCGTACTTACCAGTAACTTGTATTTCCTTCCATTGGAATCCATTGTCTGGTTTTCAGCAGAAAAGTTTCAAAGTGTCGATTTTCACAAACTACAAATATTCCTTAAAAATCGCCTGTATGACTTAAACGCATTCTTTCAACTGTTTACAGGAGATGCACCAGTGCTGGATCCAGGATCCACCACTGAGTAATAAAAAGTAACGATAACACTACTTACCTGCTAAGTGAATTTCCTCCCATAGGATAACATTGGTGATTCTATGTGAAAAAGTTTCTAAGTGTCAACTTTTAAAATACAATAATATTCCTTAAAAATCACTACTGTAACCAAAACGCTTTTACTCAACTGTTTACAGGAGATGTCCCAGGACTGAATCTAGGATCCAGTCCTGTGGTTAGAAAAGTAATCCATAAAGTAACTAATTGCATTTAACTAGAAATTCACATTGAGTTCAATGTTGCATTGTGTTTGAAATTGTGTTGCCCATTGCAACAACTGTAACTTCTGTACTTAAAAGTCTATTGCCTATTTGCAAAGTATTTAAACTAAAGTAATTCATTCTGAGAAAGTATATTTTGTAATGTAATGTATAATGTAATTACAATGTAATTAAAAAAATAAAATATGTAAAAATAAATAGTTTAAAAAAATGTAGTAAATCAATATAAAAAAATAAATATAACAATTAATACATTTAAAAATTGTCATTTACAAAACCTTTGAAATTCACTTAAAAAACCATAGGTTTTAGGGACAGTGATAGTTAGTTGGACATTTCACTCGTACAAAACCATAGAAATTCCCTCGTTATAGTTAGTTCAGCTAACTATAACTCGCGCCCCGCAATGCACTGCTGATGACGTCACATATTACATCACTCATGACATGGTCAGTGACATCACTGATGACATCACTGATGACATCTCAAATGACATCACTGATGACATCACTGATGACATCATCCACGTGATAATCTGATGCACCTCCTCACACCCTAATATAACCTTTGATACACCCACTCTAAATTACAGACTGCCATTCGCAAAACCATAGACACTCCAACACCAATAACTACATACCCACTCACTGATTCTTAGGTCTACACACACATCCACTCACTCACCCGTACAGTCACTCATACTTACGGTCACTCAGTACAGGACTATCATATGCACTCATACTCCTATATAGACACTCAAACACCGCCACTCATCCATAGAGGTACTCACACACCTAGTCAGTCATGCAAATAATTAAACACACTGCCATTTACTCACCTATACAGTTATACACACACCAGCTCACTTACTCATACAAATACTAGCACATTCTTATGCTCTAATACAATCACTGATACAAGCACACACTCATCCATACAGTCACTCTCACAATCACACACTCTCGCTTATAGCTATTTATATACTCCAACACACATATATACTGCCTTTCACATATGTAGTTACTCACACATGTACCACTGGGACATACATTCACTCACTAACACACTCTTACACACACTTACCCACCCATACAGTCTATCACAGATGCACTCTTGAAACCATCCACCCAGTGAATCACCCACTCACACATCTATGCACAGAGTCGCACACACCCCACCCACACAAACACTCAGGCACCCATACAGATACTCAGACAACTAATCAATAACTCATATAGACACTCATGTAGCTATTCACAAACCCATGCAGCCACTTACACAGCAATAGACAGACGGATACAGACATTCACACAGTTTAGTCACTAACCCATGCATTCAGTAAGATACGTTTAATCACTCACTTATAGAGTTAGTCACGCACCTACTAAATCATCCATACAGACACTTATACACCCACTCATTCTTCAATACACCTTTCCCTATATATATTAAACATATTTAAACTTTACAGAAACACAGTCACTGGATGATGTCATCAGTGATGTCATTTGAGATGTCATCAGTGATGTCATCAGTGATGTCACTGACCATGTCATGAGTGATGTAATATGTGACGTCATCAGCAGTGCATTGCGGGGGCGCGAGTTATAGTTAGCTGAACTAACTATAACGGGGGAATTTCTATGGTTTTGTATGAGTGAAATGTCCAACTAACTATAACTGTCCCTAAAACCTATGGTTTTTTAAGTGAATTTCAAAGGTTTTTTAAATGCTAATTTCTAACTATAACGTGTCTGAAACCTATGGTTTTTTCAGTGAATATATATATATATATTTATATATATATATTACCTACTGGCGGTCGCCAGTAGGTAGTTATAGTTAGGACCACGTTTCCATAGGAAAAGCATTTTTTGATGTGCTTATAACTTTGGCGTCGTTTGACGAATCTTTACGGAATTTTCCAAAAAGTTCCTCTTTTCAGGTCAGCTGCTATCCTAAAAGTTTGGGGGGGATTCATCAAGGGGGGGGCTAAGAAAAAAGGGGGGTCCCAAAACGTGTTTTCTCCATGCAATTTCCATAGGAAACTTTAGACAAGGCTACAGGTCAAACTGCTGAACGGAATTACGTCAAATTTGGCACAGAGAAAGGTCTTGGTCCAGAAAGCACGCTGTTTAAATCGGGTAAATCCGTTCAGTAGTTTTAGAGAAATATCAAATTTTCCAGATATCGATATTTAAGAATTCTGACATCTGATTGGCTGAAGCGTTACGAGCACGAGCTTGCGGCTGATTGGCTGCGAACTGTTGAAACTAGGAAGTGTTGGCAGCCATTTTGTGATTCAGTCCGTCAGCTCACAACTCTCCCTCTACAAGGCATCAGGTCCGTAGTTCTACCTCTGCGAGGCAACACTAAAAATATACCGCAGCTCTGTCTGTGCGAGATACCCCTTTCACGGTCCCTCTCCCCACATCACCAGCTCACGGCTATGCCTTTAGAAGCGAGTACGTCGGCTCGCAGCTCTGCGACTGCGAGCTGTGAGCCATTTTGTGACTCAGTCCGTCAGCTCGCATCTCTCCCTCTAAAAGGCATCGGATCCGTAATTCTACCTCTGCGAGGCAATACTGAAAATATCCCGTAGGTCTATCTGTGCGAGATACTTCTTTTACGCTCCCTCTCCCCACATCATCAGCTCGTGGCTATGCCTTTAGAAGCCAGTACGTCGGCTCGCAGCTCTGTGTCTGCGAGCCGTGGGGCCCGCAGCTCTACCTCTGTGAGCCACCTCGTTAGCTCATAGCTGTGTCTGTGCTAGCAGGCCCGTCGGCCCGTTACTCTCCCTCTGCGAGTTAGCCCGTAGGGTTGCAGTGCGGAGGGCTCGCAGCTGTATCTCTGCGAGCCAGCCTGTTAACTGATAGCTGTGTGTCTGCTAGCAGGCCTGTTGGCCCATTGGTCTCCCTCTGCGAGTCAGGCCACAGCTCTCCCTCTGTGAGCCGGTACGGTGCTGTGCTTTTGTGAGCCAACGGCTCGTAGGTCTCCCTCTGCGAACTGAGCCCACGGGCCGCAGCTCTTCCTCTGCGAGCCTGCCCGACGGCCCGCAGGTGTCCCTCTGCTAGCCGAATCGCAGCTGACACTCTGCGAGCCGAAATTGGGAATATATGGCCGCTCTAAAAAAAGCCCTTCTGTTTATTAGTTGGAGCTACATGTAAGTGCGAATGCACAGCTTCAGGTTCATCAGGAAAATTCGGTTTCCCTCATCTGTGAAGTGTACTCCATCACTTCTGTAGATATCAGCGATATCAAAACGTATGTTGTTGTTGTAAATTGACCCCATTCTATGGTCTCTGAGGTATGCAGACACAGCTTTGTTGACATTCTTCCTAGATTTTTCAATCTTATGACAAAATTGGTTTGACCATTTCCACTTCTGTCTTTGGCATATATTGGAATATAGAAAGACAGTTTGAGGCAAAAGTAACATCAATTGTCCAAAGGTGTCCTTCATAAGCATTTCCAAACCTACCCAGTCAATGTGCCTAGGTCGTTACCACCACAGTGCACAATCATGAGATCAGGGTGTTGGAGATGCAAACAGGTTTTAACCAAAGGGAGCAATTGGTGCCACTTCAATCCTCTCTGTGCAAACCATTTAATGTACACATTTTGTAAACCTAGGTCTAAGTCGATACGTCTCTGTTCTGCATACCTCTTGCACCAGAAAACATAGCTATGTCCTACAATCCACACTAGCATTTTGAAGGTATGGCTAGAAGATATGGATAAATGTCTGTAGCTCATGCAGTCCGTTCGTAGAATAAGAGATATGTTTAATCATGGGGAACTACTTTTTTTTTTACATACAAAACGTTAACGGATTGGGAGATGAAATGTATTGTGTCCTAAAAAGTAGGGTGTATATTAGTTTTGATGAAAAGCATCTTTGTGATTGGTTAATAAAAAAGCAGTTTATACGTGGAGTACATATTATAGGATGAAACTTTGCTCAGCTCAACCACACCTGCTAATTGTATTTGGAAGGTGCAGTTCAAACTTGAAAGAATGGTGAACTTTTGACCTCCACGTGCCGTTAAATGTTGGAGAAAATGTTTCAAAAAAAATATCGGTAGGTTTAAAAAAATGATGAACTTTTAACCTGCACGTGTCGTAGAATGTTCTAGAAAGTGTTGATACAATACCTTGAACTTTTCACCTGTATATGTCCTTAACAAAACAGTTTATATGGAAAGTTCAAAAATAAGCAATAAAGAGAGGTTTTGCAATCTAAAAAAATAAGGAACTATTCTGATTTGTTCTTTACATGGATTTATGTGTGGAGCAACAGGGAAATTGTGCCATTACTGGTTCCATTCTTGATGGAAGCGGTGCATTACATGTACTGTGTGACAAGAAAAGAATTGCATGCGTTTGTGACATTTGAAATCTGCATACCAACTAGGAAGGTAAATTAGAAATTAAGAAGGTGTGTTATGTGCGGGGGTGTATCCCTTTGGCAAGCTCCGCCTCTGTGAGCCAGACATTGTTTTTGCATAGGTGCTGGACGACATCTGATGCAGCCCCATCACCTACGCAGTCTGATGTGTCAGGGGCACACAGCCATGCAGCCATCACCCCGCCACACACACCGGACAAAGAAACCCGTATGAGGGGAGTTTTGTACCACATTGCCTTCATTGCTGATGTTCTGTGATTGATATGTGTGTGGGCTGCATTGTGGGGGAATTGCCTGTGCACGGATGGCGATGCACACACACATGTTGGTATGTGGAGCCAGGTGCCCGTGCGGCCTTGCGCTGCTTGTGCTATCTCACTCCGTCTCTCTCCCTCGCTCTCTCCCGCCCTGTCATAGCAAACTTGTGAAAGCGATGGGTGCGCGGCTCTCAGCGCGGCACTCGAGTACTTCTTAAGTCTTTCAAACACCGAGGGGTATATTCTCAAGGACATATCGCCGAGTTAACGGCACTTTATCGCAACCAAAATGGTGATAAATTTAACGCACCATTCACAAGCTGGAGCAAACAGCCCATATCACCAGTTTACCAGCGATAGCAGCCTCAAAAAGCATTGTCACGGATGAGTCCAGCAAATATTGCTAATGAGATGTAGAGTAGGCGTTCTCGTGCAAAAAGCAGCGAACACATCACTTCGCAAGTGTCTCAACCACCAGCAAGATCGTCGAAGAGAGTACAAAACAGGCGATAAGGTGCGTTAGTAGCAGAAAGTTTACACCTGCTCTGAGCTGGTGTAAAGTCGGACTACAACCTGCAATATGAAAGGGAGCCCACCCAGAGCCATACGTGAATGACAACAGATGCAATGGAGCCAACGATCATGCAGCTCGGACACCCAACACTGCTCCGCCACCCCCCGCCACCAGCCCCTTGTCCGCCATCCCCCCTCACCTCCCCCCCACACAAACAAATGTGACAGCAACGTTAGGAAATCTGGAACGTAACAAATTGGCTGATGTCGCACAATTATAGTAAAGAAGATGCATGTGAGGTTGGATAAATAAGAATCTCAGTCATCTATGGATTTACATATAAAACATTTTATTTAAACAAAACAACAAAATAAAAGTAGGTACAGGTATGGCGTGTCATCCCTCGACAATTTGTGAATCACAGCCTGCAAGACAAAAAGAAAGATAAGATTGTGCGTCATGCGTCCATGAAAGGAGAGAGAGAGAGAAAGAGTGAGAGAGAGTGAGAGAGAGGAAGAGACAGAGAGAGAAAGAGTGAGACAGAGAGGTAGACAGAGAAAGAGAGAAAGAGTGAGAGAGAGAGGAAGAGATAGAGAAAGAGTGAGATACAAGGAAGTGAGAGAGAAACAGTGTGAGAGAGAGGTAGAGAGAGAGAAAGAGTGAGACAGAGAGGAAGAGAGAGAGAAAGAAAGAATGAGAGAAAGAGGAAGAGACATAGAAAGAGAGAAAGAGTGTGAGAGAGAGAAAGGAAGAGATGAGAGGGAGAGTGAGTGTTGACACTGTGGACAAAATCCTTACAGCTCACCTTTCTGCCACCGGTGTGTCTCCAACCATGTGCCGGGACATAGTGGAGTCTTCAAGTTTAGTCATCTGAAACATAGTATAGAATCAGTAATGGCAGAGTACATACAACTGCACACGCCTAATTCTCTGTTTCGCCCCTGCACACCAAGGCTGCTGCACCCCATCGACTCCCGCCACCCAGAGGTGTCTGCCCGCCTCTGCGCACCTAGGCTGCGGTATCCCATCCACTCCCACTGCCCAGAGGTGTCAGCCCACTGCTGTGCACCCAGAGTGCTGCATCCCATCCACTCCCACTGCCTAGAGGTGTCAGCGCGCTCCTGTGCACCCAGGCTGCTGCACCCCATCCACTTCCGCTGCTCGGAGGTGTCTGCCCGCTCTTGTGCACCCAGGGTGCTGCACACTATCCACTCGCACCGCCCAGAGGTGACTGCTCGCTGCTGCGGAAACAAGGCTCTCTGCTCACCTTCCGCCACCGGCGTGTGTCTAAGAGGGTCCACCACGTGCTGAAGCAACCTCCTCAGGCGCAAGTTGCGTACACGCGGTCAAGCCGAGCCCACAATTCAGAGCGGGTGTTGATTGCAGGATGGCCACGTATCATCGCAGGCTGCACACGCACTCAGCTCTGGTGGCACTAACTCAGTGGAACTGAAGTCATCGCCTCGTGGCGGGAGGTCCGTGTCTGGGGGGGGGGGGGTCGTCAATCTGTGAATCACAGCCTGCTAGACAAAAAGCAAGATAAGATTGTGCGTCATGCGTCCATCAAAGGAGAGAAAGAGAGGAAGAGAGAGAGAAATAAAGAAAGAGTGAGAGGTAGACAGAGAGAAAGAGTGAGAGAGAGAGGAAGAGAGAGAGAAACAGTGAGAGAGAGGAAGAGAGAGAGAAAGAGAGAAACAGTGTGAGAAAGAGGAAGAGAGAAACAGAGGAAGAGTGAGAGAGAGAGAAAGAGAGAGAGAGGTAGAGAGAGAGAAAGAAAAAAACAGTGTGAGAGAGAGGAAGAGATAGAGTGAGAGAGAGAGGAATGGAGAGAGAAAGAGTGTGAGGGAGAGAAAGGAAGAGATGGAGAGGGACAGTGAGTGCCGACACTGTGGACAAAACCCTCACAGCTCACCTTTCCATCACCGGTGTGTCTCCAACCACGTGCCGGGACATAGTGGAGCCCTCAAGCTTACTCATCTGAAACGTAGGATGGAATCAGTAATGGCAGTGTACATACAACTGCACACGCCTAATTCTCTGTCCCGCCTTTGTGCATCCAGGCTGCTGCACCCCATCCACTTCCACTGCCCAGAGGTGTCTGCTCACCGCTGCGCACCCAGGCTGCTGCACTCCATCCACTTCCACTGCCCAGAGGTGTCTGCCCGCTGCTGCGCACCCAGGCTGCTGCACCCCATCCACTCCCACTGCCCGGAGGTGACTGTCCGCCGCTGCTGCACCCCATCCACTCCCACTGCCCGGAGGTGACTGCCCGCCGCTGCGCTAACAAGCCTCACTGCTCACCTTTCGCAACCTGCGTGTAGAAAAGAGGGCCTACCACGTGCCGCTGCAAGCCCCAAGCCCTGGGCCCGCGGACACCGCACCCTGCATGTCATGCAGCCCCGCTCCGCAGGCCACCAGGTCTCACCTTTGGTGCTGGGTCTTGATTTCGCCATGGCAGAGGACATACCAGTGCACCGGGCTTTTCATCGCAGGCTGCACACCCGCTCAGCCCTTGCGGTGCCACTAACTCTGTGACCAGCGAGGCGACGCCACGTGGCGGTAGGCCTGCGCTGTCTGATGGCTCAGGCCTACACTGCGGTCCAGCAGGGCACACAAAACCTGAGCTGTCCAGACCGCCGGGACGGGCCATCACCGCAGGCTGCACACCCGCTCAGCAGTTATGGTACCCGTACCTCAGTGGACCGAAAGTCACCGTCCCGTGCCGGTGTGCCTGTGCCGGCCGCAGTGTATCCAGTGCGAGCAACTCTGAAATGGCGTCGAGCACGTGCGCCCGGTCTTTTTTATTGGCAGGGTCACGTGTCTTGTGACGCGTGTGCTGGATGGGTGTGGTGTGGGTGTATACTAGCCGTGAGGGAGTGGCTGTGGCGTACTGACAACTAGGGTGTGACCAGCAGATCACTGCAATGAAAATCTGGGCCATGTAGCGTTGTTGTCCTTCCCTGTAAGCGTAAGCGGAGTGGGCTGGCCTGGCGTATGCCAGTCCTGCATGAGGCTGTGAAGAATGACTCCGGAGCTATGGGCGTGGCTCCGTCCTGGGCTGTATGAGGAATCAACTGATGCGGGTGTCCCTGTTGTAGTGCTGACGTCACCCGGGTCGCAAGCGCCAATGTGTCACTCTGTGAGCCAAGTCCCACAACATGGACAACATGGAAGGTACGGGGAATCACTGACCCTACATTCATCCATAGTTCCACACATGAAAGATGGTGGACATGACACATCTGTGTGGATATGAATGTTTATTGCACATTCAGTGGAGTGTTGCAGCTGTAGCAATACAGGGCCATGGAAAGTTTAAGTTTCAGTTTTTGGCACATGGAGAGCAGCCAATTAGAGCCAAGCTTGTGTTCGGGGTTAGGCTGCGCCAGCATATGTACTTATAGAATTACTCCGCCAATCCCCAAGCACTTATAAATTCACTATACACTCTCCTTGCAGTACTCTAATGATCCAGTCTCTATGTACGTACTTGTACAATGACCGAGAGAAAGTTACATAACCGAAGTTTTCCCCACTGCCAGAGGTAAGATGGTTGCATACGCTGTCCACAGCACAATGTAATGTGGTAGGGCCCAGGGGCGGCATCTTGCATACATAATGAACACACGGACACAGATAGATAGTGGAACTGGGTACGGGCACGTGCACTCGACTCAATTTTATTACCAGGGTCACATGTCCAGTGACGTCTGTGCTGGATGCGTGTGGGGTGAGTGCAAGCAAGCCCTCCGGGAATGGTTGGTGCTGGCAACAAGTACAACAGTAATCATTGGATCAGACACATAGATTCAATCATAAAGGGTCAATGATTTGTGCTGCACTAAGGTAGGGGCAACAGATGTGAAATAATACATAGAAGATTGTATCGTACAGGGTCCATGACTTGTGGTACACTGAGGTACGGGCAGCAGATGTGAAATTATACAGAAAACATTGTATCATAAAGGGTCCATGAGTTGTGCTGCACTGAGATAGGGGCATGAGAAACATTCAGCGTGTGCGCAGCCAGCGATGATGTGTGGTGCGGGCGAGCCGCACTGGGAGCAATGTCTGTTGCCTACTGGACTGAGTCATCTGCAATCGCGACTCGATGTGAATTGTGAGTCCTGCTATCCGCAGTGTAGATCGAAGGCAGTAGTCAGCACAGACATCGAAGAATGCTTTTAGTCACTTCCTGTTTTCAAAATTCGAGGACATAGAGTACAATTCTGTCTGCAATAAATAAATCATGTCTCAATTTAAATTGTGAGCTCTGCTAACCGCAGTGTAGGTGTATGGAACAAAAGATGAAACATTTATGGAATACACTGTCGAAATATGTAGGTTTCAGGGACGTTATAGTTAGTTGCCTACTGGACTCTGAAATTAATGAATGAAGACTGAATTTGAATTGTGAGCCCTGCTGAGCACAGTGTAGGCCGGAGGCAGCGGTCAGGAAGGGCCTACAGCCACGTGGCGTTGACTTGAGCTGCATACAGTTAGTGGTAGGTGTGGCGCTCAGCATGTGCGCAGCCAGCGATGATGCAACGTCTCTTGCCTACTGGACTGCGTCATCTGCAATCGTGACTCGATCTGAATTGTGAGCCCTGCTGACCGCAGTGTAGATCGAAGGCAGTAGTCAGCACAGACATCAAGGAATGCTTTTTGCCACTTCCTCTTGACAAAATTCGAGGACATAGAGTACAATTCTGTCTGCAATTAATAAATCAAGACTGAATTCAAATTGTGAGCTCTGCTGTCCGCAATGTAGACTGCCATTCAGTGTTCCTTTGGACTTGCAAGATGAAGTTGGTTATTGTACTAAAGCTATAACTGATATAAAACAAGTTCTTGAAGCAAGGATACTAAAAGGATATTATGTAGGTTTTAGGGACGTAATACTTAGCTGCCTACTGGACTCTGCAATTAATGAATCAAGAGTCAATTTTAAATGTGAGCCCTGATGACCGCAGTGTAGGCCGGAGGCTGCGGTCAGCAAGGGCCCACAGCCACGTGGCATTGACTTGAGCTGTACAGTTAGTGTCACCTGAAGCAACCAGCGTGAGTGGAGCCTGCGATGATGCATGGTCCGGGCGGGCCGCACTGGTAGCAATGTCTTTTGCCTAATTAATTCTGTCTTAATAAGTCCACGTGGCGTTGACTTGTGGTGCACTGAGTTAGTGGCACCTGAAGCACTCAGCGTGTGCGCAGCCTGCGATGATGCGTGGTCCGGCCGGGCCACACTGGTAGCAATGTCTTTTGTCTAATGAATTCTGCCTTAATAAGGCTATGTGGCGATGACTTGTGGTGCACTGAGTTAGTGGCATCTGAAGCACTCAGCGTGTGCGCAGCCTGCGATGATGCGTGGTCCGGGCGGGCCGCACTGGAAGCAATGTCTCTTGCCTACTGGACTGCATCATCTGCAATCAAGACTCGATCTGAATTGTGAGCCCTGCTGTCCGCAGTGTAGATCGAAGGCAGTAGTCTGTACAGACATAAGTCTGTGGTGCTCTGCTGCTGGGTTCGCAGGGGGCCTGTGTCGAGGAGGCCGGCGGTCACGGCGGAGGCCTCATGGCAGGGTGAGGGCTGCCGCCCTGGCAGACTCTTTGGCCTTCCCACAAGTGAACCACGCCCAGAGCCCCAGCCTATTTATTCATACTCCTACGCTGGAGTGGGGTACGTTGGACCAGCCCACTCCGCTTCCGCTTCCAGGGGGGGACAACACAGCTACATGACCGAGATCTTCCCCACTGCCTGAGGTAACATGGTTGCGTCTATTGTCCACAACACTACAATCACCAGCAGTATATGTCCACATGGAGAGGTTTGTGCTCTGCATAGTGAGGTCTGTCCACCACATCACCGCTACACTTGGCATTGTGTGCATTTTTATTGATGGGTGACTTGCGTCCTTCACACATACTTGGTTGCCACATCTCCCAACATTCAGCTATTGTGTGGCTGAGGGACCATGCCGCTTTTGGAGGGTCCGCTGTCCTGTTCTGCGCTGCTTCGGTGGTAGTAGGGAGGGGGGTGGTCCGGAGGGGAGGTCCTGAGGGTGATGGCAGTGGGTGTTGTGGCCTTCTTGGGTGTCGGAGCTGCATGGTCAGTAGCTCTATGACATGTGTTGGTCTTTAGATGTGGTTATGGGCTGGGCTCCCTTTCACACTGTAGGTAATCGTCCTGCTTTACACCAGTAAAAGGCAGATGTTAAATTCTTACTGCTAACGCAGCTTATCGCCTGTTTTTGGATCGCACCCCAGATTTGGCTGCTCGTTGAAAATATCGGGAAGTGGTGTTTTCGTGTTATTTTTGCACGGGAACGCCAACTCTGCATATTATTAGCGTTAGTTGTCGCTCTCATTTGTGGCGAATTTTTTTGCGGAAGCTATTGTTGGAAAACTGGCGATATCGGCTGTTTTCACTAGGTTGAGAATGGAATGATAATTTAAAATCACTGAAAAAACCATAGGTTGAATGAACATTATAATTAGAAATTAGCATTTAAAAAACGTTTGAAATTCACTGAAAAAACCATAGGTTTCAGGGACGTTATAGTTAGAAATTAGCATTTAAAAAACCTTTGAAATTCACAGAAAAAACCATAGGTTTCAGGGACGTTATAGTTAGGTGGACATTTCACTTGTACAAAACCATAGAAATTCCACCGTTATAGTTAGTTCAGTTAACTATAACTCGCGCCCCCGCAATGCACTGCTCATGATGTCACATATTACATCATTCATGGCATGGTCAGTGACATCACTGATGACATCACTGATGACATCTCAAATGACATCACTGATGACATCACTGATGACATCATCCACGTGATAATCTGATGCACCTCATCAC
Source organism: Calotriton arnoldi (assembly GCA_963921515.1). Lineage (NCBI taxonomy): Eukaryota > Metazoa > Chordata > Amphibia > Caudata > Salamandridae > Calotriton > Calotriton arnoldi. The sequence continues at coordinate 1,208,327 of CAWUFW010005220.1, read as the reverse complement.
ACCCTAATATAACCTTTAATACACCCACTGTAAAATACACACTACCATTTTCGAAACCATCCACACACCAATACCAGTTACTACATACTCACTCACTGATTCCTAGGTCTGCACACACATCCATTCATTCACCTATACAATCACTTATACATGCAGTCACTTATCAATACAACACTATCATATGCACTCATACACCTATTCAGACACTCCCACACCGCCACTCATCCATGGAGTTACTCACACACCTAGTCAGTCATGCAAAGAATCAATCACACTCCCATTTACTCACCTAAACAGTTATACACACACCACTTCACTAATTCATACAGACAGTAACGCATAGTTACTCTCTTATGTAATCACTGAAACAAGTTCAGACTCATCCATACATGCCACTCTCACAATCACTCAGTCTCACATATAGTTATTTATATACACCATCACTCACATATACTTCCTTTTACATATGTAGTTTCTCACATATGTACCACTGAGACATCCATTCACTCACCAACACACCCATACACACACTTACCCACCCATACAGCCCTTCACAGATGCACTCTTGAACCCATACACCCAGTGAATCACCTACTCACACATCTATGCACAGAGTCACACCCCTCCAACCCACCCACACACACACTCAGTCCCCCATACAAACACTCAAGCAAACAATAAATAACCCATATAGACACTAATGTAGCTACTGACCAACCCATGTAGCAGCTTACACAACAACAGACAGACTGATACAGACATTCACACAGTTTAGTCACTAACCCATGCATTCAGTAAGACACGTTTAATCAGTCACTTATACAATCAGTTACATACCTCCTAAATCCTCCATCCAGACACTTATACACCCACTCATTCTTCAATACACCTTGCCATATATATAAAACATATTTAAACTTTACAGAAACACACAGTCACTGGATGATGTCATCAGTGATGTCATCAGTGATGTCATTTGAGATGTCATCAGTGATGTCACTGACCATGCCATGAATGATGCAATATGTGACGTCATGAGCAGTGCATTGTGGGGGAGTGAGTTATAGTTAACTGAACTAACTGTAACGGTGGAATTTCTATGGTTTTGTACGAGTGAAATGTCCACCTAACTATAACGTCCCTGAAACCTATGGTTTTTTCAGTGAATTTCAAAGGTTTTTTAAATGCTAATTTCTAACTATAACGTGCCTGAAACCTATGGTTTTTTCAGTGAATATATATATATATATATATATATATATATATATATATATATATATATATATATATATATATATATATATATATATATAGAGAGAGAGAGAGAGAGAGAGAGAGAGAGAGAGAGAGAGATAGATGGGGGCATAGATATAAACAAAAAATATTGCATAGTGAAAACAATCATTCTAAATTGGCAAGTAAAAGTGCTACTGCAAGGGTTAATGTACATAGGTGCAGGGACCGTGAACAAACAGGTACAAGGTGATGATTAGCCGGAATGGCACAGAAGTCTAAGTAAATAGTGCAGAGTAGAGATAGTGCTATGATAATTGGATACAGTGGTTAGCTCAGAGCAAATGAAATGTAACATTCAGAAGGGGTATTTTGAACAGGGGCGGCTCCTCCATTAGGGCGGAGGAGCATCGCCCCACTGCTTTCTAACAGTGCGAGAAGCAGAAACATTAAATGGTAAAACTACCATTTTATGTTTCTGCTTCTCGCACTGTGAGAAAGCAGAAGGGTTTGGTTGGGGGCGGGCAGGTGGGCGGGTCTGCTCTAGGGCAGGGGAGGAGTAGCTTGGCCACTGCTGAGGGCGCTGACTGTTTGGTCGGCCCTCTGGGGCCGACCAAACCAGTCATGCGCACTCTGCCTTTTCTCCATGTAGGCTGCATGCAGCCTGCATGGAGAAAATGGCCTCCCCATAGGCTCCTGGCTGGTCGGCATCCCGACCAATCACAATGCTACCATTGCAGCATTGTGATTGGCTTAGGGGAGGGGATGGAGGCTGCCTGCATCCTGTTCCTGCCGGAGGCAGGAGAGCAGGAGTGCAGGAAAACGCGGGACCCGTGGACAGGTAAGTTTTTAATATTTATTAAACCCCCCTCGCCCCTGCGCGACCCTCCTGCGCGACCCCATCTCGCGATTAATGCCGGCCGCGACTGTATGTGAAAGGAAAGTAAGAGGGGGAAAAAGTTGGGTGACTCAGGACAAAAGATGAATAGAGAAAAAGTGAACAGGGGCTAAAATAACATAAATCAGAGTTAGGGTTGGAATTAAGATGTCTTTGGAGGAGGGAGAGCTTCAAACCATTTTTCATAGAAGTCAAGGTTTCAGATTGCCTTGTGTGACATTTTCATAATTTCAGTATAATTATGAGTGACATTTCAACTACTATGAGTGACACTTTCTCGTGAGCAAAATCAAGCAATAAAGTTGAGGGAAACATATAAATATCAGAAATGACACCACTCCTGCCAAGTACCATGCATTAGGGGCTGCATAGCTACCAAGTTTTCAGATTGCTTATGTGTGACATTTCCATGGTTTCAGTGTACTTATGAGTAACACTAGACTACCAAATGTGTGACACTTAAGTGTGACATTTTGTCGCGGGTGCAATCAGACAATGCAGTGCATGGAAAGAGAGAAATATTAGAAATGACACCCTTTTGATCAATAAGACCTAAAATATCCTGAAACTGCTTTAAAACCCCCAAAATGGAAGGTTAAGATACCAATATGATTTGTGTGCCCAGAAGATGTGAAAGTAAAGAAACCATTCTAAAACATCTCATAAACCCATGCCATTGCACTTTATTGCACCCTTATACAGTCAAGCACATGCTGCTGAAATCAAATGAACACAGGGCAGATAGTTTGATGTTGTGGACGGTACAAAAATAAGTAAAATCACTAAAAGCTGGTATTTTTACATTTTATCTGACATACTTCAAAGAAAAAATATTGATAGAAAGCACTTTTAAAAGTGTTCTAGGGGAGATACATGACTATACTAATACCCGTAATGGCCGCCTGGAGCTGATGCTCCGTATTGACCCCGCGCACTTCGCCACAGAGCGGCACTCCGTCGCATCCAACCCTCTCAAAAAGTTAGGTTTCCGAGATCGGAATACTCGGATCAGCAGCAGGGTTGAAAACGGCGGCTCTAACTGCCCCTGGAAGCCCGTTTTTGGTTGCTGAGATCCCCGGGGCCCGGCACACAAGATGCCTCGGTGGAGCTGCCTGCTGTTGAGGAGATGAGCTGGCTGATTACCCCGAGGCGTGAAGGCTTCGGACGAAGGGGACAGCCATCTGAACGTCCCGGCGACCGGCAGCCGCGATTTGGATATTGGGAGTCCTCACACCGGTGAGAAAGGCCATCACCCACCAACACTGTGGGTCTCACTCTGCAGAACAAGATGGCGGCCCCGCTCTTTGCGGCATAGGGAGTGGCGCCCAAGCAGACCGCTGCTGCGAGCGCTGGTGCCCCACTGCAATACTTGATAGCGGAATCGCCAATCAAAGCGAGCTGGCGTGAGCTGTGGACCCCTGGACAAACGAGAGCAGACGAGCCTCCTGCGGGCTGAGACGGCCCCGCTCCGGCACCCGGTGAGTCAGCGAGCCACGGGGCGTGAGTACTGGAGCTAGTGGGGATGCCGGCCGGATGCAGCTGCCGAGACTTTCGCGGCCCCACGGCCCCTCAGGTCCAGTTGAGTGAGGCTCCCCTTCTGGAACATCGAGGGTCCCCACGGTACAATCAGGTGAGAGAGGGAGGGAGGCCCGGCCCCCGCAAGTGAAAGTGTGCAGCAAACTTTGTTCCATACGGAGCACACGGTCGGGCCCCTCCCCCATCGGCTCCACAGTGCTGGATGCCCTCGTGTGTCCGGGGCTTCCTTCTAAGTCCCGGCCCCTGGAGATTCTGCCTGTATGGTCTCAGGCGCCATTACAAACCTCCTAAAAGCGGTGAGGCAACCTCCCTCCTGGCCCCTGCCGAAGGCACCATAAGTACTCTTCCTGCACCCCTGACCCTAAAAAGGCGGCTAATAGGCAGCAAGGAGGAATATCCTACTGAGACAGCCCAGGAGACACCTAAAGAACGGTGCGAATTACCCTTGAGGCCCCTGAGAATACAAAGGGGAAAGATAAAAATCACCAATGGAACACCAGGGGCATAACCTCTTGCATGACCACGAGATGGCCGCCACAGTGGTCCTTTACCACGATGAGCTACTACTCTTGGACAAAAATTTGACATCGTCCAGACCTCAAGTATATCCCCCATCCGGCTCACCCATCAAGACACTGAACCTATGATCTTGCCACCGACCGTTGAGACCTAGCATTTTGGCCAAGGCCCGGTGGAGCTACCTTGCTAGCTATAGAGGAGATGGGCTGTTGACTTCCCCCTCGGCCGTCACCTACCCAGCCGGACTTTGGGCAGACTTTCCTTCGTCTCTCCGCCTTATCTCCCTCTTACCCTTCTTCCTTACCCCCATTACCATTCTACTCTCCACTTATCTCGTCTCTATGCTCTTTAAATGTTTCTAGCAACAGATGTAACTTGTAACTGATGTAACTTTGTAATAATGTGGAACCTCATGTAAAGCGCTCTGATACCTCCGGGTCTAGCCAGCGCTATATAAAACTCAAATAAATAAATTTAAAAAAAAAAAGAAAAAATAATTAAAGTAAACATATGCAGAAATGGCACATTAGAAATAAATACATTCAATTTTGTTTGCAGTCCTGCTTAGGTAGTGGCCAGTAATGTTTCTCTTGAAAAGGTATCAACCCTAAGGTGACTCACCTGACAGCTGCATCCACCAGTGCCTGGGAGTGAGTCTCCAAGCTGAGAGCTTCGCCAGCTCTCTTTGTTTACAGCCTTGGGCTGCGACATGTCTTGGTGCTTCAGCCGGGGAGGAAGGTAAAGGTCTGCAGCGGCAATTTAAAGATGTGTCACATGGAGATCCACATGCAGTTATCCGCAGAGTTATCGCTCTGGCTCACAGCATTTTTTGCCTCTTACAGGGCCCCCTGCATGCTGTTTTACGGGGGCCAGCCCGAGCAGCAGCAATGGCTTCTTAGGGGTGGCCGGGCAGCAAAGGTGGTAAAATCAAAAACATGCTGCATGGTGCCGGTCACGCAAGTGACAGCACTGTGAAGAGTGATCAGCACACACAGATTGCACTGCCACTGAGGCCCCACGTGGACTATAGGACGCTAGTTCCACACTCTCTGTGCCTACCGCCAGCACGGCAACAAGAAAAAGAATGTTTAATTTGGCCACCACTCAGTTCATACTGTAGTTCATATTTCAGTGCCTGCTGTGGAGCACGTTATTAACTAACAGGCACATGCATCAAACATGCCATTTGTGATTCCTTATTAGCGAAAAATAAGGATTCGCTAATAAGGAAGCGCAAATGCCTATGCATGTAGGAATCGCTGAGAAAATAGCGATTCCTACAAATTCCTTAATTGCAACTCGCAAATTGCGAGTCGCAATTAAGGAATGAATGGGAGATTGCATGCGCAATTTGCGAGTACCAATAGGTACTCGCAAATTGCGCATGCAATTTCAGGGTGCAAGGGTGTCAAAATGACACCCTGTTGCACCCCTGAAATAGTGATGTGCACCCATGTTGCGCACACACATGCCCCAAGGGCATGTGTGTCGCAACATGAAATTTTGAAACATGCACTAAAGTGCATTTTTCAGTGTTTTGCAAATTACCATCAAGTTCAACTTCATGGTAATTTGCGCCCCTATTAGCGAAATCGCTATTCTAAAGTGGTTCTTGCATTGCATTTAAGGAATCGCAAATTGCGATTCCTTAAATGCAATCGCAATTTGAGAAATCGCAAATAATTGCGAATTTTCAGATTGCGAGTGCCTTGAACCTTGATGCATCGCAAATGCCCTTTTTGCGGGCGCAAACGGCCGATTTTTGCGATTCGCACCGTTTGCGCTCGCAAAAATGGTTGATGCATGTGCCTGTAAGTCTCTCAAGTGTGGAGGTATTCAACACAAACCTTAACATCTGCTGCTAAAAAACACACGTTAAGGAAACAAAGGGCCACATGCATCAACATAAAAACCGGTCGCAAACGGGCAGATTCGCAGAATCTGCCCCTTTGCGACCGGTATTTTTGCATTTGGGATGCATCATCCCAAATGCAAAAACGCAATATAAGGAATCGCAAAATTTGCGATTACTTAAATTGCGACTGCATTTAAGGAATCGCAAATTGCGATTCCTTAAATGCAATGCATTAAACAAACAAAAAATAGCGATTTCGCAAATATGAATCGCAAATTACAGTCAATCTAAAGTTGATGGTAATTTGTAATTTCTTAGAAAAATGCACTAAAGTGCATTTTTCAAGGTCCCATAGTTACACACACACATGCCCTTGGGGCATGTGTGTGCGCAACATGTGGATAAATTGTAATTTCAGGGGTGCAACAGGGTGTCCTTTTGGCACCCTTGCACTTGAATTGCATGCGCAATTTGCGAGTACCTATTGGGTACTCACAAATTGCGCATGCAATTCCCATTCATTCCTTTGGGCCTCCAGGCCCATAGGAATGAATGGGAAGGCATTCCTTAATTGCGACTCACAATTTGCGAGTCGCAATTAAGGAATGTGTAGGAATCGCAATTTTTTTTGCGATTCCTACATGCATAGGCAATAGCGATTCTTTAATTGCGATTCTTTAAAAATCGCAATTAAAGAATCGCTATTGTCTATTTTGATGCATGTGCACCAAAGTACTGTAAATGAAAGGAAATACTCGCAGACTGGAAGATGCACTGAACATGTGCTGTTGTAACCTGCCTTCCAGAACAAGCACAAGTGTCTGTCAGCATTTCCCACCAGAGCCACGAATCCTGGAAAAAAATAGCTAAAACAATCCAAAGCCACAAAATGATGATGACATTGCTATAAATGTCAGTAAAGAAATAATAACTCAGCACACCAGGCTTGCACTGCTTGCCTAACGGAGCGCAGCTCCTCCTACCATCTCGGCTTGTGCCATGCAGCGCCAGTGGGTTGTCAGAAGGCACTAAAAACGAGTGACTAATGCATTTTAGTGTGGTGATGCAGATCACCGCACTAATTTGCGTTAGTCTAACGCCTGATGCGTGGTACTTGGCAGGGCTGCTTTTTGAACATTACATGACAGGTCGTGGTGCATAAACCCGGAGAATGGAAATGCTGGACACAGCCCCTGTAAAAGACTGGAACATTGCACCGTCTTTTTGAATGCAGGGGCTTCTAGGACTTTCTACTCTCTTTTTTGTCAGGTATAAAGAATTTTAAAGTTGTTGTCATAATTTCACGCAACGTTTGTTTCTTAATTAAATTTACATTTGAACATTTTGATAGCTCAGCTCATGTTTCAGCTGTTATTGGAATGCCCAAGGTTACCTATGAAGACAACAACCCAATTTAAAACCGCCTACACCCTACAAAGCACTGCACTCATCTTCGCCCACATACCTAACCAAACAAGCATTGGCATAGCCAATAGGTCTCGCTTTTGGGACCTTATAAGTATTTAGTTATGCAGCACAATATCCTTGGTGCAACAACATCAAATGTTGCATGGCTAAACACTTATAAGGTCCCAAAGGCGAGACCTATTGGCTATGCCAATGCTTGTTCCCCATGCCCCTGCTCGTTCCCATGGCCCGCCCCCTCCAGCGCCGATTCCCGCTTCCCAGCTGTCCAGCACCCCCCTCACACTATTTATGGTGGTTGCGCCAAAGGCAAGCCCGTCTGTGCCCGGACCGCGCCCAGCACCCCCAACCTTGGTTCTCGGACCATCCACCGCTACAACGGGAGCACCTTCCACGCTCTCAACATCGGACGCCACACTGCTTGCCACCGGGCATTGCCGATGGACACCCAAGGCCATTTTTCCTGCTGGAACTGCAGCCGCACCTTCCCCTGCCACCGCACACCAGCCCCAACCACTGCATTACCATCAAAAACCGGACCCGGCCGCCTCAACTGCATCCTGCTCAACACATGCTCCCTCCACAAACACGCTGTGGAGATCTGGGACCTGCTCAACTCTGTCAACCCCAACATCGCCTTCCTCATGGAAAACTGGGTGAACCCCACCTCTGCGCCGGACATCGCCACCGGCATCCTGGACGGCTACAAGATCATCCACAAGGACTGCGTCAACAAACCAGGGGAAGGTATCACCATAGTACACAAAAGCAGCCTTCGCCTCACCACCCACGTGGACGACCTCTCAGCCAACATGGAGCACCTCCACTTTCAGGTCCAGACCAACCCAAACACCACCCTCCACAGCACCCTCATCTAAAGACTCCCCGGACCCCGCCCACACTTCAGCGATTCCATCAACTTCATCACATCCCACGCTCTCCCCTCCACAGACTACATCCTCCTCTGCTACCTCAACTTTCACCCGGACAACTCAAACGAGTCCCTGCTGGAGAACCTCGCCACCTTCGTATTCAAACAACTGGTCACCTCGGCAACCCAGTCAGTAGGACAGACGCTCGACTTCATCTTCTCCGCCAGCGACATCACCTTCAGCCACAACACAGAGCTCCAGTGAACCGACCACTGATGGGTCCACTTTGCCTTCACCAAACCCACCATACTCCACCATGCCCACCGCTACCCTCATAGAAGCTGGAACAAGGTCACCAAAGAACAGCTCCAACCGCCCTCAGCGAAACCCCTCCATCGACATCCACAGACGCCAAACACCGCAGCATGCAACCTCCACCGATGGATCTCCGACTGCACCGACACTTTGGCTCTCCTAAAGAACACACCAAGCAAGCTACACTCCAAGAAAGCCAGCTGGTTCTCCCCCGCCCTTCATGAGTCCAGACGTGCCTATAGACGACTCAAGAAAAGATGGAGGAACAGCAAGCCCTAGGAAGATCACTCAGCCTTTAAGACCACACACCGCCACCTCATCGGAACAACGAAGAAAGCAGCCCTACAAGAAAGGATCAACGCCAATGCATTAAACAGCAAGGAACTTTTCGCCGTGGTCAAAGAATTCACCAGACCCAGCACAGAGACAGCAGACATCCCCCCTCCTAAGACCTCTGCAACAACCTCAGCACGCTCTTCCACTGCAAGATCAGGGAGATATACAACAGCTTTGACAACCTTGATACCCAAGACCCTCCCACTTCACCCGCAACCACCGCACCCTACAACGCCGGACCCCAACAGACCCTACTCAGCTGGACCCCCCTCACAGAGGATGACACCCTCAAGATCATGAAGAGCATCCACTCCGGAGCACCCTCAGACCCCTACTTGCATCACATCTTCAACAGAGCAGGCATCACCATCGTCCCTAAACTCTGCCACACCATCAACTGCTCTATTAACTCTGCCACCTTCCCGAAGGCTGGAAACATGCAGAGAACAACCCCTTGCTGAAGAAACCCTCTGCCGACCTGACGGACCACAAGAACTTCAGACCCATTTGTCTTCTCCCCTTTCCAGCCAAGGTCATCGAGAAACCCATCAATGCCCAACTTTCTAAGTTCTTCGCAGCAAACCACATCTTAGACCTCTCCCAATCAGTCTTCCGAAGCAACCACAGCACTGAGACCACCCTCCTTGCCGCCACAGATGACATCTGTGCCCTCCTCAACTGAGGCGAAACTGCAGCCCTCATCCTCCTGGACCTCTTGGACGTATTCGATACCATCTCTCACCACACCCTATGCACAAGACTCCACGACGATGGCATCCGCGACAAAGCCCTGGAATGGATCTGCTCCTTCCTCATCGGCCAAACACAGATAGTCAGACTACCTCTGTTTCTCTTGGAACCCAAAGAGTTCAGCTGCAGAGTGCCTCAGGGCTCCTCCCTGAGCCCAACGCTTTTCCACATCTACATGGCCCTGCTTGCAGCCATCGTCAGGTACCATGGACTCAAAATTGTCTCCTACGCCGACGACACCCAGTTGATTCTCTCCCTCACCAACGAACCAACAGTCGCCAAGAACAACTTTCACAACGGGGTGAAGGCTGTCGCCGCCTTGGATGAAAAACAGCTGCCTCAAGCTCAACTAAGAGAAGACAGACGTCCTCATCATGGGCTCCACCCCCTCCGCTTGGGACACTCCTGGTGGCCTGGAGCACTTGGAACCTCCCCCACACCCACAGACCATGCGCGGAACCTCTGCATCATCCTGGAATCCTCGCTCGCCATGAGCCACCAGATCAATGCTGTCTAATCATCCGGCTTCCACACGCTATGCATGTTCCGAAAGATCTTCAAATGGATCCCCACCGAGTCCAGAAAGACGGTCACCCACGCACTTTTCAGCAGCAGAATCGACTACGGCAATGCACTCTACCCCGGCATCATCCAGAAACTCCTCTAGAAACTGCAGAACATCCAGAACGCCTCCGCCAGACTCATCCTCAACATACCCCGCTGCAACCACGTCACCAGCCACCTAAGAGACCTCCACTGGCTCCCATTCAACATAAGAATTACATTCAAGCTCCTCACACTCCTACAAAGCCCTACAAGACGCAGGACCGGCTAACCTCAACCACCGCCTCGCATTCCACGTACCCACCAGAGACCTCTGCTCCGCCCAACTGGCCCTGGCTACCATCCCACGTATCCGCAAGAACCACAACCGGAGGAAGATCCTTCTCCTACCTCGCAGCGAAGACCTGCATCACCCTGCTTCTCCACCTCAGACAATCACCGTCACTGCCTCAATTCGGGAAGGACCTCAAGACCTGGCTCTTCGACAGAACCACAGTGCCTAGACGGATCTGCAGGTCTCCACCCCCCCCCCTCAAACCCCTACCAGCGCCTTGAGACCCTTACTGGTGAGTAGTCGTACTTAACAAGCCTCTGATTGATTGACTGACAAATTGCACTGGCTTCCTGTGCCCAAATTCCTATGTCTGGTGCATAAGGCCATCCATCAGGAAGGACCCGCTCACCTCCAAAATAAATTCCTCCAGTACCAGCCACTCACAGGCTGTGATGTTTCGATGGTAATCTTCTTGCTCTACTGAAATTCAAGCGCTTACATACTAGGGGTAGATCTTTTTCCGCTCAACCTTCCCTCCTTTCTTCGCTCAATCACAGAACATTTTAGGAAAGTACTAAAAACATAGCCTTATGCCCATTAATGCAAGCATAACATTGAATCAGTATGACACTCAGCAGTTATTCAGAGCCAGGGCACTTTTGTAGATAGCAATTGTGCTTTATAAATGTAAAATATATGAAATAAATAAATAAATGGCACCCACAATAAGAAAAATAACAAGCATTGGCAAAGCCAACAGCTCTTTCCTACACAAGAGGTATTGGCTTTGTCAACGTCTTTAGCCATATTGTAGAGCATCACGGCTGCTATGCAGCATGGCTGAAAGTTAGAAAAAGCACTCTGAAGCAGCCAGCACTGGCTGCATCATAGCACTTTTTTCTGGTGGGACGGAAGAGTGGAAGCAACAATGCGGAGAGGTAGGTATGAGTTTCACACAAGCAACACCAATGGGGGTGGGGAGGTGGGAGGGACAGGCAAGCAAAGACAATGCGGAAGAGGGCAACCAACGAGGCAAGGATGCAGGCTGGCGAGCAATGCGATAGGGCGGCAGGCGGGCAACAACGCAAGAGGGCAGCAGGCGGGCAACAACGCGAGAGGGCGGCAGGCGGGCAACAACGCGGGAGGGCGGCAGGCGGGCAGCAACGCAGGAGGGCGGCAGGCGGGCAGCAACGTGGGAGGGCGGCAGGCAGGCAGCAACGCAGGAGGGCGGCAGGCAGGCAGCAACGCGGGAGGGCGGCAGGCGGGCAACAACGCGGGAGGGCGGCAGGCGGGCAACAACGCAGGAGGGCGGCAGGCGGGCAACAACGCGGGAGGGCGGCAGGCAGGCAACAACGCGGGAGGGCGGCAGGCAAGCAACAACGCTGGAGGGCACAACGCGGGAGGGCGGCAGGCAGGCAACAACGCGGGAGGGCGGCAGGCAGGCAACAACGCGTGAGGGCGGCAGGCAGGCAACAACGCGGGAGGGCGGCAGGCAGGCAACAATGCGGGAGGGCGGCAGGCAGGCAGGTAACGCGGGAGGGCGGCAGGCAGGTGATGGAGCAGTAAAAATAAAAATTTTAACCCCTAACAAATTATATAATTCATTAATTAAAAATGTTCGTTTAAATGTATTAATCAACATTGTATATGTGGGAATGGTAATATGCCAATGTATGTGCTAAATAATCTATTAATGAATGTCCTTGTGTCTAATCATAACGTAAGAATAAAAAGCGTACTAAATAAAATAAATGCATGTTATTGTGCTTAATAGAAATAAAACGTGTCGTTGCAAAAACAATAGTGATGGTAAATAAGGAGCAGTTTAAATGTCGCTTTCTGCTAGGTAACAACTAATTGGGGTACGTAGACGGGAGGGAAACGAAAGGGATATTTTTCTCTATTTTAATTATGTTTTATTTGCCTCAAATTAGTGCTTCTAAAGTAGAACCGAGTGGCGATATAAAATGGCCGCCAGTGGGAAGATGTGCGCAGGCGCAAGGGGACACGTGGTACGGGATGAGATTGAAGAAATCGGGAGCCTCGTGATGTCTCTGAGAGGCTAGGATGCAAGAAATGGTCAAGGCTGGTGTGACCTAATTGAACTGATAGTGTGCCGTGAGGATCAGGAGAGAGTCCGTGGGAAAGGAGCCCAAGAGAAAGGACAATGACTGCGGAGTTCTTGAATGTGTCAAAAGAAGATACAAATGAACTGATCGAATCGGATGGAAATGTTTAAGCGTATGGGAAAGGAAATGATCCAAGGACCCTTGAATCCAAGAGAACTTGATTAAAGAATGAATAAGCTGACATGTATGGACCAATGAGAGAAAAGCGTGATATTAAGGTTGCAACAGTTAGTTAGCAAAGTTAGAATTGGGGTATAAGAGGGCCTACTCTTAGTGGGAGGGGGTCAGTTGCAGTAGTTCCAGGGAAGTTCCAGAGAGTTCCAGTCAGAGTTCCAAGCAGTTCAAGAGTCGTGGTTGCAGTAGAGGAGACGGGTTGCAGGTAGCTGATGCTGACGAGCTGAAGTTGCTGTTGCTGTCTTAACTTTACAGTTGAATATGAGAATCAGGCTATTTCTAATCCCAAAGTTAGGTTAGAAATCTTTAGGCTAAATTAGGAAGCTAGGCAGGTAACTAGGGTTTTGGCTTCATGACAAAATTTCCTTTTCTGCAATAAATTGATTATGCTTAATAAAATTGTGAATTTAAGAATGAATAATTGAATAAAGTATTAAAATTCTTTCCATGCTTTTAAATTTATATAAAAATTAAGATTCTTTAAACCCAAAATGACTCAGTGGTTATTTTCCTAAATGATTGTGACATGAGAAATTGGTTGATTGTGATTCAGCTGGTCTTAATCACTATGAACTAATTTCTTAAATGAATGATTCATCGACAAAACAATGAGCAGGAATATCTTAAGAAATAACTAAAAGAAAGTGACAAATTAAGGTAAATAGATATCCTTGCTCTTCCAGCGGTACACAAAAATGGTGTTCTCCATTTAGTTCTCGTGCTACTCCTAGGAGTACAGAATTTCATAAAGGTGTAAAAGGAAAATCCAGGAGTGTGTGTGTGTGTTAGGCGATGTTTATGGGCCCCATCGTCATGTGGATATGAGAAATATAGTTTGCCCCTGGATGACCTATAAGTAACCTAGGAGGAGAATAGTTTTTATTGTACGCGCTGCATCAGATTTCTTGGTAGCAGAGGTATGGTTTTCTATAGATTAGTTTAGTGATTATTGTTTATTGATTATTGATTATTTGATGACTAACACTATATGTTGAGTCGCGTTATGTTATATGTAAGTTTTCACGCTTCTGGGATGTAGGAAGTGGAACACGTGTGGCAAGAGAAGTCACATGGAATTTGGTACATGGTCTGAATTCATTTTTGTTATAACGCAGGTTGTGTTATGTTAGGGATTTCGGTATGAAAAGTGTGTAAATGAAATAGCAAATCACGTTTACTTGTGAAACTTTGGCCTTAATTCTCAGGAGCCTAGTCTCCGCATGTGTCTTATCCCCAGAGAAACGAGTAAATTGTTTGTTTGAAAGAAGGGTAAGGTAGAGGGAAGTGCTACTTTATCGGCGAAAGTAAATAATTCTGTGGTAGGGTAGAGGTAAGCGCTGCCTACTGGAAAAACAGGATTCTTGTGTAAAAGGACAAGGCTGTCACTTTGTTTAGCGAATCAGACTATGGAATTGTTTATTTGTTGTAACTAACGAAGAAAAATAGTAAAAAGAAAAATTGCCGATAAATTTTGTAAAGGAGGGGTAAAGAGTAGAAGTGACGTGGAAAAGTGCTGCGCTAGGATTGGTTAGTGCACTAGTCACGTGAATACAGAGCAGGAGTGACGTAGAAAAGTGCCGCGCTAGGATTGGTTGGTTCGCGGTTGGTGGAAATTGTTCTGATTGGTACGTTAGTGTGAATCGCGCTGTAATTGGACAAAGTTCCGTACACAGAAACAGTGTTAGAGTAAAGAGAAAACAAAATAGAAAACATGCCGTATTACGAGTATGAAAGGGAGAGAACGTCATGGACGACGAAATTAAAGAATTTCTTTAAGAAAGACAAAAAGGTTGTGACTAGAGAGGGACAAGTAATTCCTCCGCCGAAATCAGCAGCTTCACATATGATGCTGAAATATGGATATCATACGTGCATATGGTTGGATAATTGGGTAAAATATACCAAGAATGATGGAGCATTGGCTTTTCCTGAAAATGGTTCTTTTAATGTAGCGATTTTACGGAATTTAAAAGAAAAGATGCTTAAATTGGAACCTAGACCTAGACCGACACAGTTTGAAGCTTTAACAGAATGGGAAGATGAGATGTACGAAAAAGAAAGATTCAGAGGTATGAAAGGTTATGAGTTCGTGCCCGGAAGAATGTGGGGAATGAATCATGAGGACAGAATAAAACGATGGAGATGTGCTAACATGACAGGAGGTTTGTTTCCAGCTTTTACAGTTGAGGAAGGGACTAAGAAAAAAACGGACTGAGAAAAAGAAACATTTAGAGAGAGAAAAGTATATGCATGAGAGCGAAACGGATGACGAGTTGCTGGAAGATATATTAAATAAAAATCCACCTCCGTATCAGCAGAATTCTACAGTGGTGACACCAAATGCGCCACCAATAGAAGCTATGCGAAATGAAAGTCCAGAAAAAGACAAGAAATAAATAGGTCACAAGAACAAATAAGAACTTCCCAAATTGAGAGAATAGAAAATGATAGTGCAAGAGAATTGGCAAGGACAACAAAAGAACTAACTGAGAAAATTAGAGAATTAACAAAGAATATGGAAGCAGTTACCGTACCTGTAACAATAGGTCCAGTAATACCAGTTTTCGAGAATCAGAAAATTGATGAACGATCTTTGGTGATTCCCTTGAGTTCGCAATTCCAAAGAGAAAAGGAAAGAATGGAAACAAGTCCAGGTACGAGCAATTTGACTAGTGCTTACAGACCAAGCCCACCTGAAAATTTGACAGTAAATGAGTATAGCAGTAGGAAAATGCCTATGGTAACTGAATCTGCAACAGTGACACCTGAAAAGAGTGGAAATTGGACAGAAATAAATAGTACTCCTATAGGTCCGACTCCTGATGAGTTAAATGAGTGGATAAAAGCTTTTAAAATAAAAGAAACGGAAGAAAAACCATTAGATGTGATCAGATTGAAAATTGATATGGAAGAATTAATTCTAGGAACGATTGGTACAGAAAAGATAAAGAATTATCAGGATGATGAAATAATGTTTCTGTGCAAAAGTATAACATGGAGGGCAAAGAATTTACATGACAAACTAGAAGAAGTGGCCGGTGAGATTGGAATAGATTTTGCTAAAGTAAAAACGTTGCAGAAACCATACAGAGTAGATTTTTGTGAAAAGATATTGAAAATTTGAATACAGCAGGAAGGCTGACACAGATAAAAGAGTTGATTGTTTTGTTGAGAAAATGGGGTGATGTGGACAGATGGAAGGTTAGATGGACAAAGAAGAATGAGAAAAGTGTAGACAAAGGTTCATTGGCTTTTATGATAACAGAAAAGGAACATGTTGTTAAAGAGTACCCTATGAGAGAAACTCCAGGCGGTAGTTATGTGCATGTTCCCTGGACTAGGCAGGACATCCTGTCATTTACAAATGACTTTCCAAAATTAAGAGAAAAGCCAGTTGAGTGGTACCGACAGGTAGAAAGGTTTGTAAAGGTCTCGAAAGTGTTGTGGATAGATTTGGATGGATTGTTTGACATAGTGGTACCAACGGATCTGTGGTCAGAATGTAAGATTACAGTTGACTGGCCAACTACAGAATATCCAAGAGATCCTAAGACAGGAGCTCCAGGACCAGATGTGATGAAGAAGTACGACAAAGTGATTACCTTTTTGAAGAATAAGATTCCTCCAAAAGAGACAGATTGGGTTAAGATTGATAGAACTACACAGGAAAGTAAGGAGAGTGTACATGCATATTATGAGCGATTGTTGTTGGTTTTCAAACAGTATAGTGGTTATGAGGAATTAAGTGAGAAGGATATGAGTCATTTTGTATACCGATTTGTATTTGGCTTGAAACAAGAAATAAGTGATATGATTAAGCAACATATGATAAACTGGCAGAATGCAAGTGTAGATGAGGTGCTGAGGTATGCTAAGTATTGTAGTGATGAAATAGAGAGTAAACAGCGTAAGTTGAAAGAAAAAGCAATGTGGGCACAAGTGAAAGTGGCAGAAAAACAAGAAGCTCAATTGGATAATAATAATGGAAACGAATCAGGACAGAATAAGATGCGACCAAATATAGGTAAAGGAAAAGGACAAGTGAGTCTAGAAGAGGCAAAGAAGAAATGGCCATGTCATAATTGCGGAAAATTGGGGCATTGGAGAAATGAGTGTAAGTTCCCACCTAAACCTAATCCGGAACATCAATCATTAACTCCACAGGTGCAGAATGAGGTAGTTGTTCAACAAAGTCAGGTGCCACAACCACCACTTCCCAACACTGTTAACCAGCAAAGATACAGTACAGAAACAGGATTCTACGGAGGAGAGCAGGTAACACAGTTGCCGAGAGCAGCTAACATTTCCCAGTATTGGTTGCATCAGAGTGAGGATGACCCGGATGAAAGTTTCTGACGGTGCGCAAGAGAGGGGAAAGAGTGCGTGCTTGGCGCAACTCTAGAGGTAGATCAGTCTGGTCCCTTTGTGGATGGAGAAGTGAATGGAGCAAACGTAACATTCCTTGTCGATACTGGAGCTACCCGTTCTACTGTTAGGTCAGTGGAAATTCCGAACCTTCCTCTCTCAGGTGAATGCATCCAAGTGGAAGGAGTTGCCAATCAGCAGATTAAAACCCCACTTACTGAATTGGTAGAAGTAAAAATTGGTTCTTTTAGAAAAATGCATAAATTTGTAGTGTGCGATTGTAGTCCTGTAAATCTTCTAGGTCGTGACCTCTTGTGTAAAATGAATTGCACAATTTATTGTACACCAGATGGAATTGGTTTTCAGACTTCAGATGAAGATGCTTTGTATAAGGTAACTTTGATGAATCAGGAACCTGAAATGAATGGTTTGTTTCCTGCATTTGATGCAGAAAAACTTCCAGAAGAATTAAAAAGTGCAGTGAAAGAAAGTGTGTGGGATTTTACAGGAGAAGACATTGGATTAATGAGAGAAGTTGATCCCGTAAAAGTGACAGTGAAAGAAGGGATAAGTTATCCAAACACGCCACAGTACAAATTAACTCCAGAAATAATTGAAGGAATAACTCCTGTGATAAATAAGATGATTGAACAGGGAATTCTGAAAGAAATCATGAGCAGTCCATGTAATTCACCTATTATGGGACTGAAAAAGCCAAATGGAACATACAGAATAGTACAGGATTTGAGAAAGATCAACAAAATAGTGGTACCATGCTGTCCAATAGTGCCAAACCCTGCAGTGATTCTATATCAAATTCCGCATGAAGCTGAGTGGTACACTGTGATAGATTTGTGTCATGCATTTTTCTCTATTCCTTTGCATCCAGATAGCCAGCCATTATTTGCATTCCGTTTCGGAGAGCGTATTTTGGCATGGTGCCGAATTCCACAGGGGTATACAGAAAGCCCCTCAATTTTTAATCAGATTCTAAAGAGATCTCTGGAAGATTTAAAAATGCCAGAAAAATCAGTGATGGTGCAGTATATCGATGACCTATTGGTGGCATCGAAAACCAAAGAGGCATGTGTAAGTGACACAATTGCTTTACTGAACCATTTGGAGAAAAGAGGACATAAGGTGTCCCCTTCAAAATTACAGTTTTGTCAGAAAGAAGTCCAGTATTTAGGACATAAAATTGAGAAAGGAGTGCGGAAAATAGCGACAGAAAGAGTAAGAATGATTCAAGGAATGAGAGCACCAATGACTCAAAGAGAGGTAAGAATGTTTTTGGGAATGGTTGGATATTGTCGACAATGGATAAGTGGATTTTCTTTGATTGCAAAACCATTACAAAAATTGACAAAGAAAGATGTAAAAGACCCTTTTGAGTTAAACAAAGAAGAAATGAAATCTTTCAAAGAATTGAAAAAGAAACTGTGTGAGGCCCCTGCATTAGGCATGCCTGATTATGAGAAGGATTTTGAGTTATACTGCAGTGAAAGAGATGGATGTGCATTTTCAGTACTGGTACAAAAACACGGCACCATGAAGAGGCCTATAGCTTACTTCTCAGCTGTTTTAGATCCTATAGCAAAAGCATTGCCCGGATGTCTGAAAGCAGTTGCTGCTACTTGTGTAAGTCTGGAACAAAGTGAAGGTATAGTGATGGGGTATCCACTGAGAGTATATGTTCCCCATTCAGTAGAAATTCTTTTGACAAGAACAAAAACACAGTACATGACACATAGTCGGCTGACTAAGTACGAAAAAGTCATCTTGAGTGCAGAAAATGTGACCATAGATAGATGCATAAATGTAAATCCTTCGACATCATTGCCAGATGAAGAGAGTATAATTGAACAAGATGAAGTAGATCATGATTGTCTGAATGTGCTGGAATATTGCACAAAACCAAGAGCTGACATAAAAGATGAACCGTTAAAGGAATCCGATTATGTCATGTTTGTAGATGGTTCATGTTTACGCACAAAGGAAGGAGTGTTAAGCGCAGCTTATGCAGTATGTACAGTGGCAACTGTGATGGAAGCGTCTTGTCTGAAAGGAGTTAGGTCAGCCCAAGTTGCGGAACTAATTGCTTTGATTCAAGCATGTAAATTGGGGAAAAATGTACGAATCACGATTGTGACCGATAGCCAATATGGTTTCGGCATCGTACATGATTTTGGCCAGATTTGGTCACAAAGAGGATTTTTGACATCTGCAGGAACACCTATCAGAAATGGAGATTATGTTAAAAAACTGCTTGAGGCGATACAGCTGCCTAAACAAATAGCTGTAGTGAAGTGCAAGGCGCATAAGAAAAACGAAGATTACATAGCGGTCGGCAATAATTATGCTGATGAGATCGCTAGATATTGTGCGGAAAACATGGCGTCCCTGAACAGAAATAGAGAAAGGGAGCATGTCTCTTGTCCTTTGCTTTTCACTAATGCAGTCGAAACATGGGATGAAGTAAGGCAGTTACAAGAAACAGCAAGAGATGAGGAAAAGGATTACTGGATTAAAGCAGGATGTAGAAGACAGGAAGATAATGGAGTGTGGGTATACAGAGATGAAAGACCAGTTATGCCTGATAGCATGATTGCAGACATGGCACGGATGTACCATGGACAAGCTCATATTGGGAGAGATGCAATGATTAGACTTTTTAGACAAACTTGGTATAATCCAAAATTCAGAGCCATTGCTGAAAGTCTTTGTCAAAGATGTCTTATTTGTCAACAATTTAACCCAGGAAGAAAAACAGTAGTGAGTCTAGGAACAATAGGACGAGAAGGAGGTCCATTCACAAGGATACAGATGGATTTTATTGGGATGCCCCCTAGTAACAGATTAAGATATGTTCTGGTGGTCGTCTGTTTGTTCTCTCGTTGGGTGGAGGCATACCCCACAAGAAGGAATGATGGAACAACAGTGGCAAAACTTATGCTACGAGAGTTCATTCCGAGGTATGGTTTTCCAGTCACAGTTGAGACAGATAGAGGAACACATTTTCAAAATGAGTTGATCCAATTGATTTGTGAAGCATTGAGTATTAAACAAAAACTACATTGTGCTTACAGACCCGAAGCTTCTGGGGTAGTAGAGCAGATAAATGGAACGATTAAAAACAGATTAGGAAAAATGTGTCAAGCTACAGGACTCAAATGGCCAGATGCACTGCCTCTTGTTCTGATGACCATCAGAAGCATCCCTGAAAAGAAAACGGGACTCAGTCCTCATGAAATGATCATGGGACGAGCAATGAGACAAGCCCACGTACCAGTCAACAAGTTATTAACAATAACTGATGATCTAATACTGGATTATTGCAAAGGACTGGCTGATGTGGTGCGTTCTGTGTTTCATCAGGTTGGACCGGATGCGACCACTCTTGAAAGAAAACCAGCTCACGACTTGAATCCAGGAGACTGGGTCCGCATAAAAGTCCACAGGAGAAGAAACTGTCTAGTTCCGCGTTGGGATGAGCCAAGACAGGTAATCCTAGTAACAACGACTGCTGTCAAGTGTGCAGGAGTAAAGAACTGGGTTCATGCCAGCCACACAATCAGAATTCCAGAACCTACAGATCAACATGTGAGTCGGCGTCTGGAAGTGTGGGATAAAAGTTTAACGGCTGGAACCACCAAGATAAAAGAAAGGGTGCCAGAACTTGAAGATCGACCTGAAAGTCGACATCTGGAGACCCCAACGGAAAACACCTCTAGAGAAGAAGAGGAACAAGAAGAAGAAGAAGAAAGAAATTCAGAAGTTCCAGAACTTGAAGATCGACCTGTAAGTCGACATCTGGAAATATCTGACACAACTTCAGGATCTGATGATTCAGCTGCAAATTGGGAAGAATTCGAAAGAGAACTTGGGGTTATAAACCAATTAGAGAAGAAACTGAGCAAGAAATTGAGTTAAATGAACAACCAAGTACAAGTTATGGTGGAAATCCTTCAGAAACAATATTAATAGATGAAGTAGGGAAAGAAGTACACAAAAAGTTAGAAAATCGAGAAGAACCCCGAGGAGCAATAGGGATAGATAGAAAAACAGGAGAACAGGGAAATTCAGAAACAGGTAAGGAGGAAAACACCAAATCGGAAGAACCCCGAGGAGGGACAGTGATAAGGGAAAACGAAAAGGAGAAGACAGATCCACCAGTAGGAGATGACGAGATTATAAGTTTCAAAATAAGAGACAATAGTGAGACAGTTGAAACAGAAACAGAAGAAAGTGGAGGAGAGGAAAAAGCAAAGACTGAATCAAGAAAAAGAAATTGGAGATCGGAAAGAGAAGAAAGAGAGGGTGAGGTCAAAAGGCCAAGAAAAGGAGATAATTGGCCCAACAGCTATGTAAGAAAATTGAGATATAGAATAATAAGAGCAGAAGATGAAGATGCTGAACAAGTAAATGAAGTAACAAGTCAAAAGGGACAAGAAAAACCAAGTGGAAAAAGATTACAAAAGTCCAAAAGGACAAGAAAAATAAATTCAAAATTTAAGTCACCTGAGTGGCTGTATATTGCACTAACAGATTACAAAGGAGAAGAAGAAAACACTCACGGAAACCAGAGACTGAGAAGTCGGATGGGAAAAGGTGAGATGCAACAAAAGGGCTGAAGTGAAGACTTAAAGTGCTTCTGCCGGACGTGACAATTTACTGGATGTGACAAATCACCGGATGTGACAACGAAAGAATTCTGGAGAGAATTAAAGAAAGTACCAAGCAAAGACTTTTTGAAAGCAGAGTGGCGTCTAAGTCATTTTGAGGTGTAGTGACACAATTTTCTGAAAATTTAACAAATAGAAAAAGAAAAATGGAGAATAATGAGAATAGAAGAAATAAATGTGAATTTGTAAAGAGATGGTGCAAAATGTGCTGCTTTTGTACAGGGTTATTAATGACCATATGGATAGTTTTAGCAATCACAATTCCAATTAGTGTGGCTGTGATAGAAGCAAAAAATGATAGTAAACTAGAAAGAGAAGCTAGTGTTAAAGAACAAGTTATTTTAAGAAGTAGTGCAGAGTTGCATAAGGATAAGTCAGTAACAGATTTTTCAAAGAACGTTTTTACAAAATTATTGTATGCGTATGTAGAGACAATGGACGTAAGAGATTGTTATGTTTGTATGCAGTTGCCTGCGTCAGTATCGGAAGGAGTGACTTATCATCACTTACCTCTGACTTATGGAATAACATGTAGTGTAATAGCAAGTTTATTTTATAAAACAGGTAGATTAGAATCTTATTATACTGATATAGATAAGATTTTTGCAAACATTCCAGTAGTACCAGAACTTAACAAAGTAAAACCAGCAAAAGTTTTAGGAGAATTCTTTTTAGAACATAGAAAATTAACGTTAGAAGAAATAGTTAGTAACAACCTTACCTGTGAGTTAAAGAAAGAAGAAAAAGTATTTCTAGACATGGTTGAGGAAAGAAGAATGAAATTTCAAAAGGAAGCAATAAAAGAGGAAGGAAAACGTTTATGGACGTTTGAGGAAGGAAATCATGAAGGGAAAAAGATAAATGCAGCAATGACATTAGACTGGCCGCAAACAGGAAAGTTGTGCATTAGGAGAAATAGGACAGTCTATGACAATTACTTTGTAGGTTCCAGTGTCTGCCATGACAATTATCAAATTCTGGGAGGTTGGGGATTCAAAGGTGGAAAAGATCCAATATTTCCAGGTATCTATTATATTTGTGGGAATAGAGCTTATTACAGGTTACCGGACCATTGGTATGGAACTTGCTATGTAGGCCTGGTCTTTCCAAAAATCTTTCACATGGACAGAGAAGAAAAGGGAACATACAAGATGATTAATAGATTTACACGTAGAAAGAGGGAAAGTTTTTCAGAAATTGTAGGAGATATTTTTGGAGCATTGATACCAGCAGTGGGAATATCTTTGAATGCATTTAAAATTCGGAAGTTATCCACAGTAGTAGATCGTTTGTCTACAGATACTGCGGGAGGGTTCTTGATGGTAAATACCGAAATGGTTGCCATGAGAGCTATGGTGATGCAAAATCGGCTTGCCCTTGATATTCTTTTGGCAAAAGAGGGTGGAGTCTGTGGAATGTTGAAAGTCCAACATTGTTGTACTTACATTCCGGATAACAGTGAAAATATACAGAAGTATATTACAAATATTACAAGTCTGCACAAAGAATTAGTCCCACTGGAGGTTGAAAGTGTTTTGGGAAAACTTGGTAGAGGGTTTTCCTCAATAGCAAATTGGTTAACTAGGATGAGTAAACTAGTAATAGGGAAAGTTATAATAGTAGCAACTATAGTGATATTGTTAGCCATGACATTGAAAATAGTAATAACATGTATAAAGAGAAAAGTAAGACAGAATAAGATAAGAAGAAATAACAGAATAATGAGAGAAAGAGAGAGAGAAATGGGTGAAATTGAGTTGGAGAAAATGAAAGAAAGCATGTATAAAGAGACTAAAAGGCAAGATGAAGAAGAGACAGAGATATGAATAACAGAAAGTAAAGGATGAAAGACATGCTGCCTGAAAAGAAGTATGACTTGGTTTTATGTGGTGATTTAAAAATCACCAAAGGGGGGATTGATGGAGCAGTAAAAATAAAAATTTTAACCCCTAACAAATTATATAATTAATTAATTAAAAATGTTCGTTTAAATGTATTAATCAACATTGTATATGTGGGAATGGTAATATGCCAATGTATGTGCTAAATAATCTATTAATGAATGTCCTTGTGTCTAATCATAACGTAAGAATAAAAAGCGTACTAAATAAAATAAATGCATGTTATTGTGCTTAATAGAAATAAAACGTGTCGTTGCAAAAACAATAGTGATGGTAAATAAGGAGCAGTTTAAATGTCGCTTTCTGCTAGGTAACAACTAATTGGGGTACGTAGACGGGAGGGAAACGAAAGGGATATTTTTCTCTATTTTAATTATGTTTTATTTGCCTCAAATTAGTGCTTCTAAAGTAGAACCGAGTGGCGATATAAAATGGCCGCCAGTGGGAAGATGTGCGCAGGCGCAAGGGGACACGTGGTACGGGATGAGATTGAAGAAATCGGGAGCCTCGTGATGTCTCTGAGAGGCTAGGATGCAAGAAATGGTCAAGGCTGGTGTGACCTAATTGAACTGATAGTGTGCCGTGAGGATCAGGAGAGAGTCCGTGGGAAAGGAGCCCAAGAGAAAGGACAATGACTGCGGAGTTCTTGAATGTGTCAAAAGAAGATACAAATGAACTGATCGAATCGGATGGAAATGTTTAAGCGTATGGGAAAGGAAATGATCCAAGGACCCTTGAATCCAAGAGAACTTGATTAAAGAATGAATAAGCTGACATGTATGGACCAATGAGAGAAAAGCGTGATATTAAGGTTGCAACAGTTAGTTAGCAAAGTTAGAATTGGGGTATAAGAGGGCCTACTCTTAGTGGGAGGGGGTCAGTTGCAGTAGTTCCAGGGAAGTTCCAGAGAGTTCCAGTCAGAGTTCCAAGCAGTTCAAGAGTCGTGGTTGCAGTAGAGGAGACGGGTTGCAGGTAGCTGATGCTGACGAGCTGAAGTTGCTGTTGCTGTCTTAACTTTACAGTTGAGTATGAGAATCAGGCTATTTCTAATCCCAAAGTTAGGTTAGAAATCTTTAGGCTAAATTAGGAAGCTAGGCAGGTAACTAGGGTTTTGGCTTCATGACAAAATTTCCTTTTCTGCAATAAATTGATTATGCTTAATAAAATTGTGAATTTAAGAATGAATAATTGAATAAAGTATTAAAATTCTTTCCATGCTTTTAAATTTATATAAAAATTAAGATTCTTTAAACCCAAAATGACTCAGTGGTTATTTTCCTAAATGATTGTGACATGAGAAATTGGTTGATTGTGATTCAGCTGGTCTTAATCACTATGAACTAATTTCTTAAATGAATGATTCATCGACAAAACAATGAGCAGGAATATCTTAAGAAATAACTAAAAGAAAGTGACAAATTAAGGTAAATAGATATCCTTGCTCTTCCAGCGGTACACAAAAATGGTGTTCTCCATTTAGTTCTCATGCTACTCCTAGGAGTACAGAATTTCATAAAGGTGTAAAAGGAAATCCAGGAGTGTGTGTGTGTTAGGCGATGTTTATGGGCCCCATCGTCATGTGGATATGAGAAATATAGTTTGCCCCTGGATGACCTATAAGTAACCTAGGAGGAGAATAGTTTTTATTGTACGCGCTGCATCACAGGTAACGCGGGAGGGCGGCAGGCAGGTAACGCGGGAGGGCGGCAGGCAGGTAACGCGGGAGGGCGGCAGGCTGGCAGCAACACAAGAGGGGGGCGGGCAGGCAGGCAGCAACACAAGAGGGGGCAGGCAGGCAGCAACACAAGAGGGGGGCAGGCAGCAACACAAGAGGGGGCAGGTGGGACAGGGCAGGCAACAACGCTGGGGCAGATAGGACAGCAACACCACATTGCGATGGGGCAGGCAAGCAACAATACATTGGGACAGGATGGGTTTGGACGGGGAAGACAAGCAACAACTCACTGGGATGGAGCAGCCAATCAACAACGCGGAGGGCAGATGAGATGGGGCAGGCAAGCAACCACGCGGGGGCAAGTGGGATGGGGCAGACAAGCAAAATGTAGGAGGAGCGGGTGGGACCAGGCAGGCAAGCACCAACATAGGAGGGGGCAAGCAATGAGGCAGGTGCGGTGTGTGGGGGCAGGCAAGCAACAATGGGGGAGGGGGCAGGTGGGGGCAGGCAAGCAACAACACAGGAAGGGGCAGGCAAGCAACAACACAGGAAGGGGTAGGCAAGCAACAACAGGGAATGGGCAGGAAAGCAACAACGCGGGAGGTGGGACGGGGCAGGAAAGCAACAACACAGTAGGGGTTGTGCAGGACGGGGAGGAAAGCAACAATGTGGGAACGGGGCAGGCAAGTAACAAAGGGGTAATGGGGCAGGTAAGTAACAATGCAAGAGGGGGCAGGTGGGACGGAACAGGAAAGCAAACTGGAAGGTAGGGTGACCAAAGCTCCCATTGAAGAGTTTCTATCTATTCTGGGCCCTGTGATTGGAGGAAAGTTCTCAGGGGAACATTAATGGAAATAAATCTTCATGTCAACAGTTTAAAAATACTTGTCAGGCAGTAATATAACATGAACACAATGCAATCAGGGAAAGTATCTGACTTCCTAGCTCACCTATTTTCATTCCGTCCCATAGGTTAGTTAGTACCTTCTCATTTCCCAACCGATTAGTGCTTTTCATTCATGTATAGAATAAATCACCTCACTATCAAACAGTTTACGCTCTCTCATGAATTAGTACTTCATCATTTCACACAAAAGCTCCTCCCTCATTGCTCCCTGTAGTGCAATGCTCCTCGTTTCTCCCCATAGATTATAGCCCCTCGTCAACTATAATGGCCCCTCATACCACTCCCAGTTTGTGGTCCTTCAGGTATACCCAAATATTAGTCCACAATTCATTTAACATATTACGGTACCTCATTCCTACCCATCTTTTACACTATCTCATTCAACTGTTTCAATACCCTGATTCCTTGCAATGACAGTTCCTCACTTTTCTCCAGATCATTGCCCTTTCAGGTTATGACCTTCTTTCCTCCGTAGTGATAACAGTACATAATTATTTGCCAAAGCTATTGTCACTCAACCGACCTATAGAAAATGTGTCCAATATATTCCTATAGCATAACGTTCCACATTCATCTCCATTGACTACTGCCCTCCATCATCTCTGCCCCTCATTAAACCCCAAAAATGACGGAAAATAATTTGTTGTAATGATAGCCCCCATTTTTTAATATAGACCAATGCCTCTTATTCCTCTATATAATAATAACTTTCGTTTCTCTTCAGGGATAACAGTATCCACTTCATCATCAATATTACTGTCCACTCTAAAGAACCCTGCCCCTTTTACATTTACACAGCGCCTCCCTTATTACTGCCCTTCATACTTCCTCATGACTTCTTCTCATTGCTTCCCACATATTATCATCACTCATTGCTCTTACTACTTTAATCTATACAAAGAAAATGAAGTGAAGGCACGGAATGGTTTGTTTAAGAGCACAAGACTAACCCCAGTAACCAAAAATAATCAATAACACTGGACTAATCTCTAACCTTGGGTTTCAGAGAAGCGTTATTGACTGGCCTAAAGCGCTTCAATGCCTCGTCAGGGTTAGTAAGCGCTATATAAATGCAATTACAATACTCATTTCTACCTATAGATTCGTGTACCTCAGTCCCCCCCCCCATTTTTTTGTCCCTCCTTTCTCAACAAGGATCACTTCTCCACCACTTTGAAGGGCCCAAACTTCTTCCCACTGCCAAGAGTTTCTCTCACCTCCACTCACCGGAGATGCACTGATCCTTCCCTTCTCGCCCTCTCCTCCAGCCTCCGCCGGATGCCACAACCACAGCCCCATCTCTCGCTCAGCTGGCTACTCCCGCAGACGTCACTCGGCACCACCTCAGATCTTCAGGATTGGCTGGAATATTACTTCAGAAAGACCAATTTTTCGATTGGATACTTTTGCTGTCATTCGCTTACAGCAACCCACTGAGAGCTCTGGGGCTTTGTAGAAAGTAAAATGCCGCTCAACGATTGGTGCACGTTCTTGTCAATGAAATTATCTACCGCCGCCGCGAGCAGAGTGGCAACCACTACTTCCTTACTCGGTCTTTTTCTTATGTTTTCCTGTATATTATTAACACTAACATAGAACGAGCACAACATCTCTGTTTGATGAAGTAAAGAAATAGATGTTTTTCTATTTCTTTACTTTGCAGCATCGTGCACCGGCGCTTTACTCATGGTTAAAGGTAAAGCGCCGGTGCTAGCGATTGCTGCAAAAGTAAAGAAATAGAAAAACATCTATTTCTTACTTTTGTTAATATGGCACCCGCGCTTTACTTTTAATTTTAAAAGTAAGCGCGGGTGCCGCGATTATGCGAAAGTGAAAAAAAAAAGTGACACGGCCGCGAAAGTTAAACAAAACAAGCACGCGAGTGGTGCGTGCGCGTGCGAGCAGCAGGCGCGACCACACGCTCGTGCACCATGGCCTTTTGCTTGCGGGTAACCGCAGGGAAAAGGCCATGACGCACGAGCGTCTGGTCAGCTTTCAAAAGCCCCTTACTTAAAGTCTCGCAGAGCAGCGCTTGCGCGCTACTCGAGGCTCGACCTAAAAACTGCACACTTTGGGTGAAAAACAGGGGTCAAGAAATGCTCAATCCCTTCCCTTGGAGCCTCCCACCTTCAAACGAGAGTGGTTCATGAAACAATCATTCTCCGGAAGCACCACAAGAATTTGGAACTCCCTGCCTCCGACTCGCCGTATGACTGCATGTCATGCTACCATTAAAAAAAATCTCAAAGCTCTTCTCTTTCAAAGACACTTGGGTTACATTCCTTTTGCCCCCTCTTACTCTCCAATATCTGCTTTAATTTTTCCCAACATTGTATCTCAAATATACCCTGCGCTGATTGTCTGGGAACTTTACTCATGTGCAGCTTATCTTCCACTTACTTTCGATTACCTGTTTTTAATTCCTTTTCGGTTTCATCTCCAATATATTCTCGCTCTGATTGATTGGTAACTGTTCTCCTCTGATGCCCCCGGGCTTTGTCTGCCCTGTTTAAAATCACAAAAATAGGGGGGGTTAGGGGGACGGGGGGGTTCCTTGTTCTTCATGCTATCTGGGAGTATTGTTTAGATTTGCTCCCTATACAGGTCACCTTCCCAGTTGGAGGGGTTAAGTTACCATTCTCGCAAAAGAAAGACAGACGAACATTATATTTTGATGCGCAACAGACTTACTCCCCGTCCTTGCTAGTGGAGAGACTGTGCTTATTCCTTTAGGATATCCGGGATATGATGGGGGGTAACCACCTATTGATGTATGTTGCTTTTTGATCTCTATAATTTGTCAAGTCGTCTGAGTCTATTCAGGTGTACAATATGCTAGTTTACTTTGTGATAAGTGATAAAATGCTAATAAACATATCTTTGAAAAAAAAAATCACAAAAATAAAATTTCAAAAATAAATAAATAAAAATGCCAAGTCTTGGCTTGACTTTGCTTGGTTCTCCTTATAATTTTGCTACCTTGTCCACCTCTATACCCGCCGTCACTGCACCGTTTTCAGCTTGGATTGCCACCTGAACAGTATGAGCTCCTGAGGGCAGGGATCACATTCGGTGTTTATCCCTTGCATGCCCTAGCCATCCTCCCACCGTTTATGCTGGAATTGAACGTGGTTGTAGTTGTACCTCGGGGACTGCCTTTTGACTCTCGCTGCTAGGACTGTGCGGTCCGGAGTCAGCTGTCCCGTTCCTACCGCTGATGGCGCCGGATTCTCCTGCTGCTTTGCGGCGTGCCCCGTGCTTACCGAGTCGCCGTTGAAGAGATTGCTGCCTGCAGAGGTCTCGACTTCCATTGTCTGAGCTGCGATCCCGCCACGTAGAATTTGGGTGATCCCTGATGCCCTGCTGCGCTTACCGGGCAGACCGAGCCGCCTTAAGGAGGTTGAGACCTTCCGCATCTGGGCTGCGGATCCCTCCACGTTGGGTGCTGCCCACGCAGGTTGTGACATCCCGCATCTGAGCTGTGGAGCCTTCCACTTATTATGTTGCTGGTGAGTCGAGTCGGAGGGGCCTCAGTGACGGGGGGGTTCCCTGAATGCTGCGGCTTTCCTGATTGCCTTACTCACTGCCCAACACGAGACACAGTGGGCTGAGGTATGCTTTTTGATTTCATAAGCATTGTCTCCATCTGTGAGAGGCGCCCATTTTGAGTTTCCAGCTTCTGGCAACCATTTTGCGCTCCTAATTCACTTAATAGAAATAGAAGAGGTGTGCTCTCTTCCCCGGATCCTTACACTGTTGGCCATGAAAATAGAAAGAGGTATGCTCCATCCTCCTCGTACGGCGGCCATCTTGGATTGGTCAGTATACTTCAATCCTACATACTTGATTACTGAGGTTTCCCTTTAATGACTTGTGTGATGTGGCCTGGTTCCATATTCCACATTCTAGCGTGGAACCTGGTCTTAGCAGAGTTCTGGGTCCGACAGTTGGCTGGTCTCTATGATGGATGGGGTTGTTAAATAAAGCCTCTCCTTGAACTCACCTTCTGTCATGGTTGCGATGGGATCCGTGAATTACGAGCAGCAGTTGTATGCGTGCTCCGCGATTCCTCGCAAAACAGGATTGCCTCACTTCCGCCCTGAAAGAGGTCCGTGGTCTAGTCTTCATCACCGGAAGCCGCTGCCACGTCATTCAGCGCTTCCGGTACGAGCCGCTTAAACCTCTGGGATTCCTGCCAGGTTAGCGCTTCGTATACTGAGCCTAAACCGCCATTGGACGCCCTGCCGTTACCGGATGTCAACCCAGACCTTCAGATCACCACGCTGGGAGCTGCCGAGCGCAGGTAAATTCCCGCGCTGGAGCGTCTTGCTGATTTTGCCTGTTTGTTGTGTCACTTACCCGCGCTGGAGCGCCTTGCTGATTTTGCCTGTTTGTTGTGTTACCTACCCGCGCTGGAGCGCCTTGCTGATTTTGCCTGTTTTGTTGTGTTACTTACCCGCGCTGGAGCGCCTTGCTGATTTTGCCTGTTTTGTTGTGTTACTTACTCCGCGCTGGAGCGCCTTGCTGATTTTGCCTGTTTTGTTGCTGCCACTTACCCGCGCTGGAGCGCCTTGCTGATTTTGCCTGTTTTTGATGATTCGTATTACCGCGCTGGAGCGCCTTGCTGATTTTGCCTGTTTGCTTATTGACTGATATGCACAGGAGCGCTCACGTTTTCTATTACTGTCATGATGAGGTGGTGTAGTTAGTCCCTTTTCTCTACTGGTGCGCCGGAGCTCGAACCCGCTCCTGGTTGTCTGTTACTTTCTCCTTAGATGGATGTTCATACACACAAGGTGATCATTTGTTCCACATAAGACTGTTGTATAAGGAGTGGGGTTGGCGTGGCCCGTATAATGGGGTTTCCCTTATCTCCCCTTATTAGACGGTATTCCCCGGCCATCTTACTGGACTGCGGATGATTCCTCCTTGTCGTCTGGACACCAACTCCATCACCTCTAGCTTCCTTCCCCGCCTCCCATCGCCATCCTAGCTAGATTACACGTTCTACTGGGATAAGGTGGGTACGGTGGCGGTAGGTCATGTCGTCTCTGCAAGACTGCTTCACAAGCATAAGGTAAGACTTGTGGGGTGCCTGACACCTTCATAAGCATCCTGACTTCATTACACTGGTGACGATTGCGTGGGTGAGACGGCTGAGGCAACCCCAACATCACGTGGAAAGTGATGGAAATGGTTCCTGTCGTGGGAAAGAGGAGCGGAGTCACGAACAGCTGAGTTACGAACGGCGCACTGGGAAAAGAGGAGTCTTCACTCGGTTGCGAAAAGAGAGCGGAAGGTGCGCGCAGCGTGATATTCTGCCTTTGGAGGTCTCGACGAGAGCAGCTGAGGCTAAGCGCTGTCATCTGGAACGCAGGGCCCCATCTGCGGTTCACTGGAGTGACGCGCATTCAGCTTGAGCTCAACCGACCGTAGAAACAGAACCAAAGGGTGATCCTCCACAGAACGGTAAAACAAGTCCAACCTTCCATGGAAAGAGGGCTAAATGTTTCCGTGTAGACGTCAGAGGAAAACAAGCTCCAGCACCCATTGAAAGAGGGCTAAATGTTTGCGTGAGGATGTCGGCGGCCATTTTTAAGACACAGATTTGTCGTGTTTTTTTACAACTTACACTTTAAAAGGAGGTTCGAATTTTCGATTAATCATTACTTCAGGCTTGTCATCACGGTGACAAGCACACCTCTTGGTACAGTGTTATTATCAAATGTGCATTTGTTTAGAGACATTTTCAGGCTTGTCATCACGTTGACAAGCACAACATTTTTTTTTTTTTTGTTTTTGTTGTGAAATTACAAGAGTTGGAAGTAGTTGTTTAAAAGACATTGTAGGATCTTAAACATACTTTATGGTCAAGAAATTAATCTTTTGTGTAATTTTTTTTTTTTAAGATTGGAAAAAAGGGGGGAAATTAATAGTTAAGATTTAAATTGAGTTAAGTTTTTTATTAAAGGCTCACATAGAAGTGTAGTGAAAATGCAGAATGTAACTGCACCACCTTTTTTTCTGATAAATCCTGGAGAACCTCCGGTGAAGTGGAGTAAATGGAAGAAAATTTTTGAAAATTATGCAAGAGTTTGTGGTACTAATTTGAGTGCGGAGAGGAAACAAGCACTGTTACTGCACTGTTTAGGTGGCGAGGGGCAAGAGGTGTTAGAGAATTTGCCACAATTAAGCACTGCAGTTCAAAGGGGGTTAAATGAATATGAGATATGTATAAAGCAATTAGATATTCATTATCTGCCCAAGGTGAGCACCATTATGGAGAGATATTATTTTGGCTTAAGAGAGCAAGGGAAAGAGGAAACAGTAGAAGAATTTGTGACAGCGCTCAGGAAGTTAGCTTCTAGTTGCAAGTTTGGTGAGCTTGTGGATGAGAGGATACGTGATCAATTTGTCTTAAGATGCAGCAGTGATAAGGTAAGGGAAGAGCTTGGGCTAAAGGATGAGCCGCCTTTGGATGAAGTTATGATTATTGCTAAGCGTGTGGAACACATGCTTAAATGTGTGAATGAGTTGAGCAAAGTGGGAAAATCTTCTATTCCTGCTGAGAAAGTAGAAGAGCTTGAGTGTCATGTGGTACATAAGACTGTCACTGCCAATAACAAGGGTAGAGAGAAAGAAAATAAGGGTGCAAGTATGTTTCATGAGAAGAAAAGTGTAACGGTGTTTCATGGAACGTGCTATCGCTGTGGTAAATTTGGTCACAAAGCAAATGCAAGAGAATGTCCTGCTCTCAAGGTGGTTTGTAGCTTGTGTGGAAAAGGGGTCATTTTCACAAAACTGTCGTTGTCGTAGCAAAAGTGACAGCAAGAATGAGGAGAGAGAAGTCAGTTTTCAGGTGAATGAGTGTGGTGTGGAA
The DNA here is from genome assembly GCA_963921515.1 of Calotriton arnoldi. Lineage (NCBI taxonomy): Eukaryota > Metazoa > Chordata > Amphibia > Caudata > Salamandridae > Calotriton > Calotriton arnoldi. The sequence goes on along the minus strand of CAWUFW010005220.1, from coordinate 1,175,037 downwards.
CATCCCTCTGAGTGGGTCAAGGTGGGAGATGTTAAAATGAAAATGAAATTTGACTCATGCTCTCACCTGACGTTTATCTTGAAGGAAGCCTTTGAGAGAGATTTTTCATCTAAAGTAACATTATTGAAATCAGATGTAAGGCCGACAGGCTATGGTGGGACCCCATAAAAATGTTAGGGTACTTTCAGAGTTGTGTGGAGTGCAATGGGAAATTTACAGATGCAAAAATTTATGTGGCAGAGAAAGGGGACAATTTGCTAAGTTGGACTCACCAAGCGCGCCTGGGTATCATCCTTAATCCTAATGGTAATCCTCCTGTGCAAGTGCAGTCAGTTGAGAATGTTGACAACAAGTTTGTAAAGGAGTTTGAAGGTTTGTTTAAAGAGACTTTGGGTTGTTTAAAGGGGTATAATCACCAAATTAAATTGAAGCTAGGTGCCAAGCCTATTGCAGCCAAGGTGAGAAGAATTCCAATTAGTGTGCAAGAGGCTGTTCAAACCGAGATTGACAGGTTACTTGTTACAGGTGTGATAGAGCCTGTAGAGGCTACAGAGTGGTTGGCTCCCATAGTGGTAGTGAGGAAGAGCAACAATGAAATTCGCCTATGTGTGGATCTACGGGCTCTCAATAGGGAGGTTGTAGTAGACAGGTTTCCGCTCCCCAATATTGACGAAATGGTTTCAACCTTGGAAGGTGCTTGTTATTTCAGTACTGTAGATTTAGCATCAGCGTATCACCAGTTGCCACTTAATAAGAACTCACAGGAGCTGACTGCATTCATAACTCCCATGGGGGCATTTAAGTTCTTGAGAATGCCATTCGGATTAGTGTCAGCCGCTTCTGTGTTTCAGAGGATCATGAATGATGTGGTAAAGGGCGTCCCTGGTGTCAGATGTTACCAGGATGATGTGCTTATATATGGTAAAACCATTGAAGAACATGATTGTAGAGTAGTAGAGGTACTTGGAAGATTACTTAAAGCTGGTTTGACTTTACGCCGTGACAAGTGTAGATTTGGGGTGACTGAAGTTGATTATCTGGGACATCACATATCTGGGGGTGGCGTTAGGCCAAAAAGGAATTGGTGGACACCATAGCTAATTTGAAAGAGCCATGTTCGAAGGAGGAACTCTCTCTTTTGGGCATGGCTGAATTTTACAGCAAGTTTATTAAAAATGTTGCTGATAAAACAAGTAATCTCAGAAGTTTGCTGTGCAAGAAGACAGAGTTTGTGTGGGATGAGGTGTGCAAGGAAGAATTCACAGGAGTCAAGATGGATCTCAAGAGTGCCCGTGATTTACAGGCTTACAAACCAGGTGATGTGACATACATTGTTACAGATGCAAGCAAAAAAGGGCTGGGTGCTCTTCTTATTCAGAAGAGAAATGGTCAAGAGGAGTTGGTTGCGTGTGCTTCGAGATGTCTTAAAGGTGCTGAGTTGAATTACTCAGTTATTTAAAAAGAGGCTCTGGCCATTTTCTGGGCACTTAAAAAGTTTAAGAAATTTGTTTGGGATACCTCTTTCATTGTCAGGTCGGATCATAAGACCCCTAAAGAAATTTTTGAAAGAAAGGGTCTTGATTCAATTTTCTCTAGGATCAGGAGGTGGGTTATATCTTTACAGGAGTTTAATTTTGCTTTTGAATATATTCCTGGAACTTCAAATGTGTCTGCTGACTGCCTCTCGCGTCTTGTAGACACTGTGGACTCTACTGATCTGTCTTGTGAGGAAGGAGTGGAGGATGGGTTCGATGTAAGGGTGTGCGATATCACCGTAGGTGCGATAAAAGAGGATGAGTGGAAAGAGGAATTGAAGAAAGATCCAGAAATGTTGTGAGCGATAGAAATGTTGTCACAAGATAAGGGAAACAAGCTTGAGAAGCCTTGGTTGTTGGTGTATAATGAATTAGCCATCGTTGACGGCATGTTGACTAGAGGCACGAGGCTAGTTCCGCCGGAGAGTTTAAGGAACAACATTATTCAGATGGCACACGAAGGACACATGGGAATTTCAAAAACCAAAGAACGTATTAGACAAGATTTTTGGTGGCCATGTTTGGACATCATGGTGGAACGGGTGGTGCGTGATTGTGTTCCTTGTTCTTTGAGCGACAAAATTCTCAAGCCAAGACAACCACCCATGGTTTGTAGGAGATTACCCATGTGTCCTTGGGATGAAGTAGCCATTGATATTGTAGGTCCTCTTCATGGTGAACATCAAACTCCTTATTTGATTGTTTTGTTTGATTTGTACTCACGGTGGATTGAAGTGAGTTCTGTGAGAGACATTACGACACAATGTGTTATTAAGTTTTTGGATTCCATTTTCAAGCAAGAGAGTTTTCCTTCTTCATTACTATCTAACAATGGGCCTCAATTTTGTTCACGTGAAATGGAGGAGTTCTTGGCAAAGTGTGGAATACAACACAAGAAAACTTCACTTTATCATCCCGAGACTAATGGCGCCATTGAGAGATTAAATAAAACATTGAAAGAAAGCATTCAACTGGCGAGAGTCAACTGTTTAAATTGGAGAGATGAGTTACAGAGTCGCATTTCTGCTTACAGATTTTCACCACACTCTTCAACTGGGAAGACACCTTTTGAGCTATTCAAAGGAAGATCTCCTAATACCATCATGTGTCCAGGGTGGATGATTCTGGATAAAGGTCTCAAGGACAATGGTATTGGTGAATGGAGGGAGAAGGAATTAGCCCTACAACAAAAAAGGAAGATCTATTTTGACACTCGCAGGTCTGGTAAAGTAATTAAGTTCGGTTGGTGACAAAGTCAAGGTCAAGGCCCCAGTAGGCTGTCAAAACTGGTCAAAATTTACTTGTGTAAAGACTGTGGTGAAATTGTTCAAGAACGCTGTCAAAACCGATGATGGGCGGATTTGGAATCACAGTTGTGTGGTTCATGTTCAGCAAAGCAATGACAGTGTTTGTGAATCAGAGTCTTCTGCCGGGGTCTCTTCTCGTTTGGAGCGTGAGCCTACATGTAAAAGTGTCAGAGTCTGCAGAAACCCGAGTTATCTTAATGATTTTGTGAGAAATTAGTTGTGCATTTACTGTGGGTTATTGATATACTTTTTGATTTTGTTTTGTTGTTTTTCATTTCTCCCTTGTTTCTTTCTCCTTTGTTTTGCTTTAAGGGAAAGAAGGTTTGGGTTTCAGTTTCTTTAAAGCTATATTGTTCTTGTTAAAATGTGTCAAATGTAAAGGGGAAGAAGTGTGATGTGGCCTGGTTCCATATTCCACATTCTAGCGTGGAACCTGGTCTTAGCAGAGTTCTGGGTCCGACAGTTGGCTGGTCTCTATGATGGATGGGGTTGTTAAATAAAGCCTCTCCTTGAACTCACCTTCATAAGCATCCTGACTTCATTACAATTTGCTTGCAATGCCTATTGCAAAATAGAATAACATTTCCTTGTGGAAACGCCTAAAGTCTGCGGATGCGTCCTATGCTCCTATCATATTGGCCCAAGACAGATGGTCTCACATTGGGTTAGTCAGCAAAATTGAACATGATTGCTCTGAGGTGGACAATTGGAACTGATCAATCACTCGCCTCGCCTTCCCCTCTACTATGGCCTGACTCGCCCCCACACAGTTCCCTCAGATCCATTTGTCAATCTGTCATTATTGGTCACTATTTGACCTGCAAGATACATGTGTCCGTTAAGATTTCTTCAAATCACTTATCTCTAACTCTACTATACAGCTTCGTGGGATGCCCTAACAACTTCCCTGCTCCTTGAACCCGGTTGAGGCCGGCCTGACAAGATTGTAGCCTGCTCCTCAAACCCATGCATACCACCTTTGCCACACCCTCCAGAGGTGCTCCTCTAGCTGGTACATTGAGTACATAACACACCTCTCCTATTACTATCTGGATCCTTAACCCTAGTTATTTACTCTTCCTATACCACTAGTTGAGCCTAGCTTTGACAGGGATCCAAAACGCTCAAGTTCCATCTCTCCTAATCTGGAGCCGTCCAGCCAGAACGCTTTCATAATCAAATATCCCCCTAACCTATCAAAAAATGCAGCAAAAAGCTTGAAACATAGACTACTTAAATCCCACTCTGAAACACTTATCTCAGATCCCTACTTCTCCATTAAAAAAGTGCTACTATATGTGATCTCATCTTTTATACAAAACGACATGCGCAATGGAGGAAGGCCCTCTACTTGCTGCTCCAGATCTCCACTTCCTTGAAGACTCCACATGGTCTTAGAGTGACGGTTGCTCCCTCTCCGGTATACAGAGCAGAAGCTACCATCTCCCTTTACAAAAATGGGACTATCCTTATCCAAGCCTCAGACTGCAACCTAGCCATGTTTGGCAATATTTTCCCCATCATTATGAACACAGTGTCTAACATTAAATCCTCCCCCTCCCTAGTAGCCGCCAGTTCCTCAGAGGTCCCCATGACTCCTCAAAGTTTATCTTCTCTCATCCTCGACTCCTATTTTGACCCTACCTTGGCCCCGCTTGGCTCCCACTTAGTTACCACCACACATAATAGCAACTCTCCTTCCATTCCAGGTGGGACTGAGTCCCTCCAGTGCAGCCACCATACTAGTTTGCATGCTCACCTCTCCTCTAGAACAGCTGGCTCTAACTTCCCAAGCTCCATAGGTCACAGCATCGCCCCGGATATTCCTGTGACCTCATCCTCCAACTCATTCCACAATCCTACCCTACTTCCGCAGGTCCTTCTGGGTCAATATCCGTCGAACCCTTCTTCCCCTAAATCACCCTCCCCTCCGAGCCCCGAGCCCCAAGTCCCTGAATCCCATCCCGCCTAGCATCCGCAGGCTCTTCCGGGCCTCTCGATCCCTTCATCCACTAGTTCTCCCCACCGCATGGTCCTCTGCTCCAAGCCTCGGAAACCCACTCCCACACTTCATTGGAAGCCAGACTAGATGAGATCACACTTTGCCTCCAACAACTTGAGGCAAAGGTTTGAAGCCTAATACATATCACCTCGGAGCTGTCTGTTAATCCGAGGTTAAGCTGGTCCACAAAGACTAATCGCCTTAACCACGCGCTCCCATCTAACTGGGTCACCAGGCTTCCTGCTCCCCCCCACCATGTAGGTCATCACCAAACATGGCTTCCCCGCCCCAAAGTTGGAAAACCGCACCCCACCCTAATGACCCCCTATCGGCCCTCTAGATTTAAAGATCCACTGTCTGACAAGGATATTCATTCCCTCCTACTCTCATATGATCCTACACACTCTGCCACCACAACAAACTTGCACCAAATAGAAGCAATCCTTACGGACCCTTCCAGAGAACCTAGGGTAAACACCAGAGCCTTAAATAAGAACAACCTTACAAAAGTCACCACCACACTTTCTACCATACTGGACACCAATCCAAAACTTAAATGCATGCTTCTCAACTGCAGATCAGCATTAAGACACGCTGTTGACATTGCTGCCTTCATCCTTGCACAGGGCCTTGACCTTGTAATGTTGACTGAAACCTGGCTAAACGACCCATCTGCTCCCATCCTGGACATACTAGTGCCTCCTAACGACCACATCATTAGGTTGGATAGATCAAGCGGACAAGGTGGCGGCATCGCTTGTATACATCGTAGCAGTCTATCAGTCAAACTATCACAATCTGCTCTCCTACCGTCTTGCAAATACCTATGCATTGAGGTTGCTTGTAGCAATAAACATCTATGCAAATTGCACACGTTCTACCACCCGCCACGTGACAACCTTCCCTTCATAGAACAGATCATGGATATCGTCTCATCTAACGCAGATCTTCATGGCACGCAGATCTTTTTGGGAGATTTCAACCTCCACTGTAACGACATGAATGATGGGGCAATCAGTAGCCTTAAATCCTTCCTGTTAGACCTCAACCTAATTCAAATTTGCGACAGCCCCACTCCCATTAAAGGAGCTACCTTAGATCTAGTCATAGGTAAGCTTAATTCCATTCACCTAGAATCTATCGTCCCGTGTGACTGGACAGACCACCACTGCATCACCTTCCTCATCTCAGATTCTGTGAGAGTTAATAGAGTCCAGCCTAAGAACCCCAGACACTGGAAAAGATTTCCACGAAACATCAACTCACACGATCTGACTGCTCTCTGCGATAACATCCTGCACCCTCCTGTAGACATGTCTGATGTCCGTGACCTTACAGACCACTATAACAGCTCCGTGACAAGTGTTCTAGACTCGATGGTGCCTCTACTGCTAAAAAGATTGTCCTCCAAACCTTGGTACAATGATAGTCTAAATACTGAAAGAGGGAATTTGAGACTAGCGGAAAGACTGTGGAGATCCTCTCCCTCCCTTGAACATCTCAACCAGCTGAGATCTTTAAGAAATATCTATAACAAACGCATCAGATGCTCTAAAGCCACCTTTTTCAGAAACCAATTTGAGCAAGTAAAAAACCGTCCAAAAAAACAGTTCAAGCTCATCAAGCGTCAATCAAACAGTCAACCTAACCTCTCCTCATTGGGACTAGGCCCGAAGCCTAACTGCGAAGAATTCGCTGACTTCTTCTCTGATAAGACAACTAAGATCGAAGCTGAACTAAGGTCAGCCTTGGAGCACCTTTCTATCGCACCTCCTAACACCCTCCTTCCTCCTTGGTCGGATGTCGTCCTGCCCGTTTGGCTCTACCCCCCCAAAAACAATGCCTCTTGCAGCATATTCCAAACTTTGGATGGAAGTACTAAACGCAAAACGCTGGCTACTCTGGAACCATCTAACCATTTCAATGACCCCTTGCCATCGAACTTCTTCGCTGAGATCAGAGCCTCCATACTACCACTCTGGACTAAGATTGTCAATGCTTCACTTCTGCAAGGTGCTATTCCGGACTGCCTAAAGTCTGGGCAAGTTACCCCTATTCTAAAGAAACCATCTGCAGATCCCTCTGACCTACACAACTTTTGCCCAATTTCTAATATCCCCACATTGGCAAAGCTCCTGGAGAAATGTGTGCACGTCCACTGTGTAACCACATTGAACAATTCAAACTCTTGGACCAAATTCAATCCGGTATCCGCCAGGGTCATAGCACAGAATCTGCTCTCCCTCACATTGTAGATGATGCGCTAAGATTGCTAGATCAAAATGAATCCTGCCTACTGATCCTCCTCGACCTTTTGTCAGCGTTTGATACTGTTAAGCATGACAACCTAATTGACCTCTTGGAGCACAGAATGGGGCTTTCTGGGCCTGTACTAAACTGGTTCTCCTCATTTTTCCACAATAGAACCAAAAGCTTCAAGGTGAACCAGTCCCTGTCTCATCCTTCACCGGTCACTCTGGGGGTTCCACAGGGATCCGCGCTTTCACCCACTCTCTTCAACCTGTTCATGGAGCCTTTAACAGAAATTTTGAAATCATCCAGCAATTACTATCACATGTACGCAGATGATACCCAACTTTACCTGAAGGTCGCCTCCCCTGAGGACATCAGGTCCCTCAACTCAGTCTTACTGAAAACACAAAGCTGGTTGACACGTAACCACCTGAAGCTAAACGCTCTTAAAACTGAATTCCTCTTAATCTTACCACCCAAGCAGTCTCCAGTCATCGAACAATGGATGAATCAACTAACAGCTCTTAATTGCACGCCACACATCATCGATTCCACAAGCTCATTGGGAATAATGCTAGACAAGAGTCTGAACATGCAGAAGCACATTAGTACACTCACCAAAGGAGCGAACTTCCAACTCAGCCTCTTAAGGAAAATAAAACCTTTCCTCCCTTCACATGACTTCTAGGTTGAGGTGCAAGCCCTAGTGATCTCTAAGCTGGATTATGGTAATGCAACCCTTTGCAGACTTCCTAAATCGAAGACGGCTCCTGCTGCAAGGCTCATAACAGGTGCTAAAAGAAACAATCATATCACGCCAGAGCTGATATCCCTAAATTGGCTCCCATATGAAGCTAGGATACAGCTAAAAATTGCATGTATAGCACATTAAGCCATTCATTTCAACACCCCAATGTACCTCACTCAAAAACAGGAGCTCTCTGGTGGATCGAGATCCTCTATAAGTACCAGCACATTACTGCTCAAACCACAAAAATTCAATTAAAAAAAAACCTACAATCGAGCCTTCTCGGGTATCGCCCCGAGGATATGGAACTCCTTACCCCCTGAAGTCAGGTTGAATCCCTCTATTGCCCATTTTCAAAACGGAAGTTAAAGTGATATTGATGAAGAAATTTTCGCCATAGAAATGGAGCTTCCAAGGTGCTAGAGGACACCCTAGCTGGTTTGAGAGAGTGAAGTCTATTTTGTGGATCTGTTGGTCCTTTGTGACCACCGCTTATTCCGTTCGCAACTATTATACTGTACAGTGCTATGACACCCCCTGTGGCCTTGTTTGCTACATAGACTGAATCCCTCCACTGCCTTTTCAAGGAAGCAAAAACGAGAGGGATGAAGAAACGTTTGCCTTTGATTCCTAGCTTCGAATGCTCCCTCGGGCGCCCAGCTCTACAAGACTGTTAACATTGTATTTCGTTGGTTTTTCTGTTTTTACCCCTTGTATCCTGTCTTTTTTTATAAACTGTAAAGTGCTCTGACACCCTCGGTGGTCATGTTCACGCTATAGAAAACCTTTAAAATAAATAAATACATGTTACCTGGCCGTATTTTCATGCCAAGTTCAAATTAAAAAAACAGGAAATCATTAAAATGCAGTATTTTTTCCCACAAGCTCAAAGTAACAAATAGAAGATGCACGCAGGTCAAAAGATGTTTAATGCTGTCGAGACCCCTCAATTGATTGTAATGCATATAAAGAAACACAGGATGAGTTAGTAAAGTAGATAGAGGACTTTATGTAAACTGTATCAAGTCTTTGCACTTCCACAACCCCCAAGAAATAGCCAGTATTTTTCTGAGACTTGTGCCAACCCCAGCATCAGCTCAGATAAGTGCTTCAGGAACTCTAGGCATGTTTACCCAGACGCATGGCTTCCCATAAGTACACGTTTGTAGGTTTGCTTTCTAGTTGTTTCTAAAGACTCTGTGACACACGTCGAGCCGCAGGGAGGTGCCATCTTGGGGACAGGAGAAGGGTCACGAATGGTTCCAGTATGAATAAAGTCGTCGTTGGGAGGGGGAGCTGGCCTGGTTTTAAAATGTCCACCACACAGGACATGGCTCTACCCGCCCTACGTCGTGACAGCGCGCAGAACTGCGAGCGGCTTGTGATGCGCGCGCAGTAGTATGTGAGAGGTCGCGCGCCGCCCCTCGGTGGCGGCGGCGCGCGCATGGGGGCGCGGCCTCATGAGTTGACACGGACGGTGAAGGTCCGCTCGGCGAAGCGCGAGGACACAGAGGCGGTTAGACCGGCAGCCGAGGACAGCGCCTCGCGCACACGCAGCTAGCCCCCACTGCCCCCCCAGCAGCGCGAGACCATGGCCAAGCAGCCGCAGCCCATCAGCCCGGTGAAGAACTTCTTCGCCGGGGGCTTCGGGGGAGTGTGTCTGGTGTTCGTGGGGCACCCGCTGGACACCATCAAGGTGAGGCTCCGGGAGGGCGCTGTGGTGGTTTCCGTGGCTTCGAGGCGCTTGGTTGCAGGTGGGAGCTACACTGACTGAGAGGCATGCCGAGACTGGGGGTACTTATTATTTATTCATTCCTATATATCGCTGGCCAAAGGTGCTAGAGCGCTTTGAAGTAGATCTATGTCGTTGCACGGGTAGTTACAGAGGATCCAAAATCACCAAATGTAGTTTCCTAATGTCAAGAATTACAAAAGGGTTAATCATTACAGGAAACTATTGTATAGGAAGAGAAAAGGTACGGTGTGGGCAGTGAGTAGTGGAGTAGCTGCCATGAGTGAGATTAAAGTATTAGGTGCCCGCCACAACCCGAGGTAGGGTGCTGGTCTCACGCCACGCTCGGAGGTACAGTACTGAGGCTCTACCATGCCTAGTGGTACAGTACTGAGGCTCTGCCGTGATTGCAGGCAGAGTACTGAGACCCTGCCGTGGTTGGAGGTAGAGTACTGAGGCTGTGCCGTGCCTAGTGGTAGAGTACTGAGGCTGTGCCGTGATGGCAGGTAGAGTACTTAGGCTGTGCCGTGATGGCAGGTAGAGTATGCCTAGTGGTAGAGTACTGAGGCTCTGCCATGCCTAGTGGTAGAGCACTGAGGCTCTGCCACGCTCGGAGGTAGAGTACTGAGGCTCTGCCATGCCTAGTGGTAGAGTACTGAGGCTCTGCCATGCCTAGTGGTAGAGTACTGAGGCTCTGCCATGCCTAGTGGTAGAGTACTGAGGCTCTGCCATGCCTAGTGGTAGAGTACTGAGGCTCTGCCATGCCTAGTGGTAGAGTACTGAGGCTCTGCCATGCCTAGTGGTAGAGTACTGAGGCTCTGCCATGCCTAGTGGTAGAGTACTGAGGCTCTGCCATGCCTAGTGGTAGAGTACTGAGGCTCTGCCATGCCTAGTGGTAGAGTACTGAGGCTCTGCCATGCCTAGTGGTAGAGTACTGAGGCTCTGCCATGCCTAGTGGTAGAGTACTGAGGCTCTGCCATGCCTAGTGGTAGAGTACTGAGGCTCTGCCATGCCTAGTGGTAGAGTACTGAGGCTCTGCCATGCCTTGTGGTAGAGTACTGAGGCTCTGCCATGCCTTGTGGTAGAGTACTGAGGCTCTGCCGTGGTTGGAGGTAGAGTACTGAGGCTCTGCCGTGGTTGGAGGTAGAGTACTGAGACTCTGCCGTGGTTGGAGGTAGAGTACTGAGACTCTGCCGTGGTTGGAGGTAGAGTACTGAGACTCTGCCGTGGTTGGAGGTAGAGTACTGAGACTCTGCCGTGGTTGGAGGTAGAGTACTGAGACTCTGCCGTGGTTGGAGGTAGAGTACTGAGACTCTGCCGTGGTTGGAGGTAGAGTACCGAGGCTGTGCCGTGATGGCAGGTAGAGTACCGAGGCTGTGCCATGATGGCAGGTAGAGTACCGAGGCTGTGCCATGATGGCAGGTAGAGTACCGAGGCTGTGCCATGATGGCAGGTAGAGTACCGAGGCTGTGCCATGATGGCAGGTAGAGTACCGAGGCTGTGCCATGATGGCAGGTAGAGTACCGAGGCTGTGCCATGATGGCAGGTAGAGTACCGAGGCTGTGCCATGATGGCAGGTAGAGTACTGAGGCTCTGCCATGATGACAGGTAGAGTCCTGAGGGTCTGCCACGCTCGGAGGTAGAGTACTGAGGCTCTGCCATGCCTTGTGGTAGAGTACTGAGGCTCTGCCATGCCTTGTGGTAGAGTACTGAGGCTCTGCCATGCCTTGTGGTAGAGTACTGAGGCTCTGCCATGCCTTGTGGTAGAGTACTGAGGCTGTGCCGTGATGGCAGGTGGAGTACTGAGGCTGTACCGTGATGGCAGGTAGAGTACTGAGGCTCCTCTCTGGTTGGAGGTACAGTACTGAGGCTCTGCCGTGGTTGGAGGTAGAGTACTTAGGCTCTGCCATGCCTAGTGGTAGAGTACTGAGATCCTGCCATTATTGCAGGTAGACTACTGAGACTCTGCCGTGGTTGGAGGTAGAGTACTGAGGCTCTGCCATGATGACAGGTAGAGTCCTGAGGGTCTGCCACGCTCGGAGGTAGAGTACTGAGGCTCTGCCATGCCTTGTGGTAGAGTACTGAGGCTCTGCCGTGCCTTGTGGTAGAGTACTGAGGCTCTGCCGTGCCTTGTGGTAGAGTACTGAGGCTCTGCCGTGCCTTGTGGTAGAGTACTGAGGCTCTGCCGTGCCTTGTGGTAGAGTACTGAGGCTCTGCCGTGCCTTGTGGTAGAGTACTGAGGCTCTGCCGTGCCTTGTGGTAGAGTACTGAGGCTCTGCCGTGCCTTGTGGTAGAGTACTGAGGCTCTGCCGTGCCTTGTGGTAGAGTACTGAGGCTCTGCCGTGCCTTGTGGTAGAGTACTGAGGCTCTGCCGTGCCTTGTGGTAGAGTACTGAGGCTCTGCCGTGCCTTGTGGTAGAGTACTGAGGCTCTGCCGTGCCTGTGGTAGAGTACTGAGGCTCTGCCGTGCCTAGTGGTAGAGTACTGAGGCTCTGCCATGATTGCAGGTAGACTACTGAGACCCTGCCGTGGTTGGAGGTAGAGTACTGAGGCCCTGCCGTGCCTTGTGGTAGAGTACTGAGGCTTTGCCGTGCCTAGTGGTAGAGTACTGAGGCTGTGCCGTGCCTAGTGGTAGAGTACTGAGGCTGTGCCGTGCCTAGTGGTAGAGTACTGAGGCTGTGCCGTGATGGCAGGTAGAGTACTGAGGCTGTGCCGTGATGGCAGGTAGAGTATGCCTAGTGGTAGAGTACTGAGGCTCTGCCATGCCTAGTGGTAGAGTACTGAGGGTCTGCCACGCTCGGAGGTAGAGTACTGAGACCCTGCCGCAATTGCAGGTAGAGTACTGAGACCCTGCCGCAATTGCAGGTAGAGTACTGAGGCTCTGCCATGATGGCAGGTAGAGTACTGAGGCTCTGCCATGATGGCAGGTAGAGTACTGAGGCTGTGCCATGATGGCAGGTAGAGTACTGAGGCTGTGCCATGATGGCAGGTAGAGTACTGAGGCTGTGCCGTGATGGCAGGTAGAGTACTGAGGCTGTGCCGTGATGGCAGGTAGAGTACTGAGGCTCTGCTGTGGTTGGAGGTAGAGTACTTAGGCTCTGCCATGCCTAGTGGTAGAGTACTGAGACCCTGCCATGATTGCGCGGTAGAATACTGAGACCCTGCCATGATTGCGCGGTAGAATACTGAGACCCTGCCATGATTGCGCGGTAGAATACTGAGACCCTGCCATGATTGCGCGGTAGAGTACTGAGACCCTGCCATGATTGCAGGTAGAGTACTGAGACCCTGCCATGATTGCAGGTAGAGTACTGAGACCCTGCCATGATTGCAGGTAGAGTACTGAGACCCTGCCATGATTGCAGGTAGAGTACTGAGACCCTGCCATGATTGCAGGTAGAGTACTGAGACCCTGCCATGATTGCAGGTAGAGTACTGAGACCCTGCCATGATTGCAGGTAGAGTACTGAGACCCTGCCATGATTGCAGGTAGAGTACTGAGACCCTGCCATGATTGCAGGTAGAGTACTGAGACCCTGCCATGATTGCAGGTAGAGTACTGAGACCCTGCCATGATTGCAGGTAGAGTACTGAGACCCTGCCATGATTGCAGGTAGAGTACTGAGACCCTGCCATGATTGCAGGTAGAGTACTGAGACCCTGCCATGATTGCAGGTAGAGTACTGAGACCCTGCCATGATTGCAGGTAGAGTACTGAGACCCTGCCATGATTGCAGGTAGAGTACTGAGACCCTGCCATGATTGCAGGTAGAGTACTGAGACCCTGCCATGATTGCAGGTAGAGTACTGAGACCCTGCCATGATTGCAGGTAGAGTACTGAGACCCTGCCATGATGGCAGGTAGAGTACTGAGGCTGTGCCGTGATGGCAGGTAGAGTACTGAGACCCTGCCGTGATTGCAGGTAGAGTACTGAGACCCTGCCGTGATTGCAGGTAGAGTACTGAGACCCTGCCGTGATTGCAGGTAGAGTACTGAGACCCTGCCATGATTGCAGGTAGAGTACTGAGACCCTGCCATGATTGCAGGTAGAGTACTGAGACCCTGCCATGATTGCAGGTAGAGTACTGAGACCCTGCCATGATGGCAGGTAGAGTACTGAGGTACTGAGGCTGTGCCGTGATGGCAGGTAGAGTATGCCTAGTGGTAGAGTACTGAGGCTCTGCCATGCCTAGTGGTAGAGTACTGAGGCTCTGCCATGCCTAGTGGTAGAGTGCTGAGGCTCTGCCATGCCTTGTGGTAGAGTACTGAGTCTCTGCCATGCCTAGTGGTAGAGTACTGAGGCTCTGCCACCCTCGGAGGTAGAGTACTGAGGCTCTGCCATTCCTAGTGGTAGAGTACTGAGACTCTGCCGTGGTTGGAGGTAGAGTACTGAGACTCTGCCGTGGTTGGAGGTAGAGTACTGAGACTCTGCCGTGGTTGGAGGTAGAGTACTGAGACTCTGCCGTGGTTGGAGGTAGAGTACTGAGGCTGTGCCATGATGGCAGGTAGAGTACTGAGGCTGTGCCATGATGGCAGGTAGAGTACTGAGGCTGTGCCATGATGGCAGGTAGAGTACCGAGGCTGTGCCATGATGGCAGGTAGAGTACCAAGGCTGTGCCATGATGGCAGGTAGAGTACCGAGGCTGTGCCATGATGGCAGGTAGAGTACCGAGGCTCTGCCATGATGACAGGTAGAGTCCTGAGGGTCTGCCACGCTCGGAGGTAGAGTACTGAGGCTCTGCCATGCCTTGTGGTAGAGTACTGAGGCTCTGCCATGCCTTGTGGTAGAGTACTGAGGCTCTGCCATGCCTTGTGGTAGAGTACTGAGGCTCTGCCATGCCTTGTGGTAGAGTACTGAGGCTCTGCCATGCCTTGTGGTAGAGTACTGAGGCTCTGCCATGCCTTGTGGTAGAGTACTGAGGCTCTGCCGTGATGGCAGGTAGAGTACTGAGGCTGTACCGTGATGGCAGGTAGAGTACTGAGGCTCCTCTCTGGTTGGAGGTACAGTACTGAGGCTCTGCCGTGGTTGGAGGTAGAGTACTTAGGCTCTGCCATGCCTAGTGGTAGAGTACTGAGATCCTGCCATTATTGCAGGTAGACTACTGAGACTCTGCCGTGGTTGGAGGTAGAGTACTGAGGCTCTGCCATGATGACCGGTAGAGTACTGAGGCTCTGCCATGATGACCGGTAGAGTACTGAGGCTCTGCCGTGCCTTGTGGTAGAGTACTGAGGCTCTGCCGTGCCTTGTGGTAGAGTACTGAGGCTCTGCCGTGCCTTGTGGTAGAGTACTGAGGCTCTGCCGTGCCTTGTGGTAGAGTACTGAGGCTCTGCCGTGCCTTGTGGTAGAGTACTGAGGCTCTGGCCGTGCCTTGTGGTAGAGTACTGAGGCTCTGCCGTGCCTTGTGGTAGAGTACGGAGGCTCTGCCGTGCCTTGTGGTAGAGTACTGAGGCTCTGCCGTGCCTTGTGGTAGAGTACTGAGGCTCTGCCATGATTGCAGGTAGACTAC
This sequence comes from Calotriton arnoldi, assembly GCA_963921515.1. Classification (NCBI taxonomy): domain Eukaryota; kingdom Metazoa; phylum Chordata; class Amphibia; order Caudata; family Salamandridae; genus Calotriton; species Calotriton arnoldi. Next base: position 1,159,953 of record CAWUFW010005220.1, on the reverse strand, counting down.
TGAGACCCTGCCGTGGTTGGAGGTAGAGTACTGAGGCTGTGCCGTGCCTAGTGGTAGAGTACTGAGGCTGTGCCGTGATGGCAGGTAGAGTACTTAGGCTGTGCCGTGATGGCAGGTAGAGTATGCCTAGTGGTAGAGTACTGAGGCTCTGCCATGCCTAGTGGTAGAGTACTGAGGCTCTGCCACGCTCGGAGGTAGAGTACTGAGGCTCTGCCATGCCTAGTGGTAGAGTACTGAGGCTCTGCCATGCCTAGTGGTAGAGTACTGAGGCTCTGCCATGCCTAGTGGTAGAGTACTGAGGCTCTGCCATGCCTAGTGGTAGAGTACTGAGGCTCTGCCATGCCTAGTGGTAGAGTACTGAGGCTCTGCCATGCCTAGTGGTAGAGTACTGAGGCTCTGCCATGCCTAGTGGTAGAGTACTGAGGGTCTGCCACGCTCGGAGGTAGAGTACTGAGACCCTGCCGCGATTGCAGGTAGAGTACTGAGACCCTGCCGCGATTGCAGGTAGAGTACTGAGACCCTGCCGCGATTGCAGGTAGAGTACTGAGACCCTGCCGCGATTGCAGGTAGAGTACTGAGACCCTGCCGCGATTGCAGGTAGAGTACTGAGACCCTGCCGCGATTGCAGGTAGAGTACTGAGACCCTGCCGCGATTGCAGGTAGAGTACTGAGACCCTGCCACGATGGCAGGTAGAGTACTGAGGCTCTGCCACGATGGCAGGTAGAGTACTGAGGCTCTGCCACGATGGCAGGTAGAGTACTGAGGCTCTGCCACGATGGCAGGTAGAGTACTGAGGCTCTGCCACGATGGCAGGTAGAGTACTGAGGCTCTGCCACGATGGCAGGTAGAGTACTGAGGCTCTGCCACGATGGCAGGTAGAGTACTGAGGCTCTGCCACGATGGCAGGTAGAGTACTGAGGCTCTGCCACGATGGCAGGTAGAGTACTGAGGCTCTGCCACGATGGCAGGTAGAGTACTGAGGCTCTGCCACGATGGCAGGTAGAGTACTGAGGCTCTGCCACGATGGCAGGTAGAGTACTGAGGCTCTGCCACGATGGCAGGTAGAGTACTGAGGCTGTGCCACGATGGCAGGTAGAGTACTGAGGCTGTGCGAGGCTGTGCCGTGATGGCAGGTAGAGTACTGAGGCTGTGCCGTGATGGCAGGTAGAGTACTGAGGCTGTGCCGTGATGGCCGGTAGAGTACTGAGGCTGTGCCGTGATGGCAGGTAGAGTACTGAGGCTGTGCCGTGATGGCAGGTAGAGTACTGAGGCTGTGCCGTGATGGCAGGTAGAGTACTGAGGCTGTGCCGTGATGGCAGGTAGAGTACTGAGGCTCTGCTGTGGTTGGAGGTACAGTACTGAGGCTCTGCCGTGGTTGGAGGTAGAGTACTTAGGCTCTGCCATGCCTAGTGGTAGAGTACTGAGGCTCTGCCATGCCTTGTGGTAGAGTACTGAGGCTCTGCCATGCCTTGTGGTAGAGTACTGAGGCTGTGCCGTGATGGCAGGTAGAGTACTGAGGCTGTGCCATGATGGCAGGTAGAGTACTGAGGCCGTGCCATGATTGCAGGTAGAGTACTGAGACCCTGCCATGATTGCAGGTAGAGTACTGAGACCCTGCCATGATTGCAGGTAGAGTACTGAGACCCTGCCATGATTGCAGGTAGAGTACTGAGACCCTGCCATGATTGCAGGTAGAGTACTGAGACCCTGCCATGATTGCAGGTAGAGTACTGAGACCCTGCCATGATTGCAGGTAGAGTACTGAGACCCTGCCATGATTGCAGGTAGAGTACTGAGACCCTGCCATGATTGCAGGTAGAGTACTGAGACCCTGCCATGATTGCAGGTAGAGTACTGAGACCCTGCCATGATTGCAGGTAGAGTACTGAGACCCTGCCATGATTGCAGGTAGAGTACTGAGACCCTGCCATGATTGCAGGTAGAGTACTGAGACCCTGCCATGATTGCAGGTAGAGTACTGAGACCCTGCCATGATTGCAGGTAGAGTACTGAGACCCTGCCATGATTGCAGGTAGAGTACTGAGACCCTGCCATGATTGCAGGTAGAGTACTGAGACCCTGCCATGATGGCAGGTAGAGTACTGAGACCCTGCCATGATGGCAGGTAGAGTACTGAGACCCTGCCATGATGGCAGGTAGAGTACTGAGACCCTGCCATGATGGCAGGTAGAGTACTGAGGCTGTGCCGTGATGGCAGGTAGAGTATGCCTGGTGGTAGAGTACTGAGGCTCTGCCTTGCCTAGTGGTAGAGTACTGAGGCTCTGCCATGCCTAGTGGTAGAGTACTGAGGCTCTGCCATGCCTAGTGGTAGAGTACTGAGGCTCTGCCATGCCTAGTGGTAGAGTACTGAGGCTCTGCCATGCCTAGTGGTAGAGCACTGAGGCTCTGCCATGCCTAGTGGTAGAGTACTGAGGCTGTGCCATGCCTAGTGGTAGAGTACTGAGGCTGTGCCATGCCTAGTGCTAGAGTACTGAGGCTCTGCCATGCCTTGTGCTAGAGTACTGAGGCTCTGCCATGCCTTGTGCTAGAGTACTGAGGCTCTGCCATGCCTAGTGGTAGAGTACTGAGACTCTGCCGTGGTTGGAGGTAGAGTACTGAGACTCTGCCGTGGTTGGAGGTAGAGTACTGAGGCTGTGCCATGATGGCAGGTAGAGTACTGAGGCTGTGCCATGATGGCAGGTAGAGTACCGAGGCTGTGCCATGATGGCAGGTAGAGTACCGAGGCTGTGCCATGATGGCAGGTAGAGTACCGAGGCTGTGCCATGATGGCAGGTAGAGTACCGAGGCTGTGCCATGATGGCAGGTAGAGTACCGAGGCTGTGCCATGATGGCAGGTAGAGTACCGAGGCTGTGCCATGATGGCAGGTAGAGTACCGAGGCTGTGCCATGATGGCAGGTAGAGTACCGAGGCTCTGCCCTGACAGGTAGAGTCCTGAGGGTCTGCCACGCTCGGAGGTAGAGTCCTGAGGGTCTGCCACGCTCGGAGGTAGAGTACTGAGGCTCTGCCATGCCTTGTGGTAGAGTACTGAGGCTCTGCCATGCCTTGTGGTAGAGTACTGAGGCTCTGCCATGCCTTGTGGTAGAGTACTGAGGCTCTGCCATGCCTTGTGGTAGAGTACTGAGGCTCTGCCATGCCTTGTGGTAGAGTACTGAGGCTGTGCCGTGATGGCAGGTAGAGTACTGAGGCTGTGCCATGATGGCAGGTAGAGTACTGAGGCTGTGCCATGATGGCAGGTAGAGTACTGAGGCTGTGCCATGATGGCAGGTAGAGTACTGAGGCTGTGCCGTGATGGCAGGTAGAGTACTGAGGCTCCTCTCTGGTTGGAGGTACAGTACTGAGGCTCTGCCGTGGTTGGAGGTAGAGTACTGAGGCTCTGCCATGATGACAGGTAGAGTCCTGAGGGTCTGCAACGCTCGGAGGTAGAGTACTGAGGCTCTGCCGTGCCTTGTGGTAGAGTACTGAGGCTCTGCCGTGCCTTGTGGTAGAGTACTGAGGCTCTGCCGTGCCTTGTGGTAGAGTACTGAGGCTCTGCCGTGCCTTGTGGTAGAGTACTGAGGCTCTGCCGTGCCTTGTGGTAGAGTACTGAGGCTCTACCGTGCCTTGTGGTAGAGTACTGAGGCTCTGCCGTGCCTTGTGGTAGAGTACTGAGGCTCTGCCGTGCCTTGTGGTAGAGTACTGAGGCTCTGCCGTGCCTTGTGGTAGAGTACTGAGGCTCTGCCGTGCCTTGTGGTAGAGCACTGAGGCTCTGCCGTGCCTTGTGGTAGAGCACTGAGGCTCTGCCGTGCCTTGTGGTAGAGTACTGAGGCTCTGCCGTGCCTTGTGGTAGAGTACTGAGGCTCTGCCGTGCCTTGTGGTAGAGCACTGAGGCTCTGCCGTGCCTTGTGTAGAGTACTGAGGCTCTGCCGTGCCTTGTGGTAGAGCACTGAGGCTCTGCCGTGCCTTGTGGTAGAGTACTGAGGCTCTGCCGTGCCTTGTGGTAGAGTACTGAGGCTCTGCCGTGCCTTGTGGTAGAGTACTGAGGCTCTGCCGTGCCTTGTGGTAGAGTACTGAGGCTCTGCCGTGCCTTGTGGTAGAGTACTGAGGCTCTGCCGTGCCTTGTGGTAGAGTACTGAGGCTCTGCCATGCCTTGTGGTAGAGTACTGAGGCTCTGCCATGCCTTGTGGTAGAGTACTGAGGCTGTGCCGTGATGGCAGGTAGAGTACTGAGGCTGTGCCATGATGGCAGGTAGAGTACTGAGGCTGTACCGTGATGGCAGGTAGAGTACTGAGGCTCCTCTCTGGTTGGAGGTACAGTACTGAGGCTCTGCCGTGGTTGGAGGTAGAGTACTTAGCCTCTGCCATGCTTAGTAGTAGAGTACTGAGATCCTGCCATTATTGCAGGTAGACTACTGAGACTCTGCCGTGGTTGGAGGTAGAGTACTGAGGCTCTGCCATGATGACAGGTAGACTACTGAGACCCTGCTGTGGTTGGAGGTAGAGTACTGAGGCTGTGCCGTAATGGCAGGTAGAGTACTGAGGCTGTGCCGTGATGGCAGGTAGAGTACTGAGGCTGTGCCGTGATGGCAGGTAGAGTACTGAGGCTGTGCCGTGATGGCAGGTAGAATACTGAGGCTGTACCGTGATGGCAGGTAGAGTATGCCTAGTGGTAGAGTACTGAGGCTCTGCCATGCCTAGTGGTAGAGTACTGAGGGTCTGCCACGCTCGGAGGTAGAGTACTGAGACCCTGCCGCGATTGCAGGTAGAGTACTGAGACCCTGCCGCGATTGCAGGTAGAGTACTGAGGCTGTGCCACGATGGCAGGTAGAGTACTGAGGCTGTGCCATGATGGCAGGTAGAGTACTGAGGCTGTGCGAGGCTGTGCCGTGATGGCAGGTAGAGTACTGAGGCTGTGCCGTGATGGCAGGTAGAGTACTGAGGCTCTGCTGTGGTTGGAGGTACAGTACTGAGGCTCTGCCGTGGTTGGAGGTAGAGTACTTAGGCTCTGCCATGCCTAGTGGTAGAGTACGGAGACCCTGCCATGATTGCAGGTAGAGTACTGAGACCCTGCCATGATTGCAGGTAGAGTACTGAGACCCTGCCATGATTGCAGGTAGAGTACTGAGACCCTGCCATGATTGCAGGTAGAGTACTGAGACCCTGCCATGATTGCAGGTAGAGTACTGAGACCCTGCCATGATTGCAGGTAGAGTACTGAGACCCTGCCATGATTGCAGGTAGAGTACTGAGACCCTGCCATGATTGCAGGTAGAGTACTGAGACCCTGCCATGATTGCAGGTAGAGTACTGAGACCCTGCCATGATTGCAGGTAGAGTACTGAGACCCTGCCATGATTGCAGGTAGAGTACTGAGACCCTGCCATGATTGCAGGTAGAGTACTGAGACCCTGCCATGATTGCAGGTAGAGTACTGAGACCCTGCCATGATGGCAGGTAGAGTACTGAGACCCTGCCATGATTGCAGGTAGAGTACTGAGACCCTGCCATGATTGCAGGTAGAGTACTGAGACCCTGCCATGATGGCAGGTAGAGTACTGAGACCCTGCCATGATGGCAGGTAGAGTACTGAGACCCTGCCATGATGGCAGGTAGAGTACTGAGACCCTGCCATGATGGCAGGTAGAGTACTGAGACCCTGCCATGATGGCAGGTAGAGTACTGAGACCCTGCCATGATGGCAGGTAGAGTACTGAGACCCTGCCATGATGGCAGGTAGAGTACTGAGACCCTGCCATGATGGCAGGTAGAGTACTGAGACCCTGCCATGATGGCAGGTAGAGTACTGAGACCCTGCCATGATGGCAGGTAGAGTACTGAGACCCTGCCATGATGGCAGGTAGAGTACTGAGACCCTGCCATGATGGCAGGTAGAGTACTGAGACCCTGCCATGATGGCAGGTAGAGTACTGAGACCCTGCCATGATGGCAGGTAGAGTACTGAGACCCTGCCATGATGGCAGGTAGAGTACTGAGACCCTGCCATGATGGCAGGTAGAGTACTGAGACCCTGCCATGATGGCAGGTAGAGTACTGAGACCCTGCCATGATGGCAGGTAGAGTACTGAGACCCTGCCATGATGGCAGGTAGAGTACTGAGACCCTGCCATGATGGCAGGTAGAGTACTGAGACCCTGCCATGATGGCAGGTAGAGTACTGAGACCCTGCCATGATGGCAGGTAGAGTACTGAGACCCTGCCATGATGGCAGGTAGAGTACTGAGACCCTGCCATGATGGCAGGTAGAGTACTGAGACCCTGCCATGATGGCAGGTAGAGTACTGAGACCCTGCCATGATGGCAGGTAGAGTACTGAGACCCTGCCATGATGGCAGGTAGAGTACTGAGACCCTGCCATGATGGCAGGTAGAGTACTGAGACCCTGCCATGATGGCAGGTAGAGTACTGAGACCCTGCCATGATGGCAGGTAGAGTACTGAGACCCTGCCATGATGGCAGGTAGAGTACTGAGACCCTGCCATGATTGCAGGTAGAGTACTGAGACCCTGCCATGATTGCAGGTAGAGTACTGAGACCCTGCCATGATGGCAGGTAGAGTACTGAGACCCTGCCATGATGGCAGGTAGAGTACTGAGACCCTGCCATGATGGCAGGTAGAGTACTGAGACCCTGCCATGATGGCAGGTAGAGTACTGAGACCCTGCCATGATGGCAGGTAGAGTACTGAGACCCTGCCATGATGGCAGGTAGAGTACTGAGACCCTGCCATGATGGCAGGTAGAGTACTGAGACCCTGCCATGATGGCAGGTAGAGTACTGAGACCCTGCCATGATTGCAGGTAGAGTACTGAGACCCTGCCATGATTGCAGGTAGAGTACTGAGACCCTGCCATGATGGCAGGTAGAGTACTGAGACCCTGCCATGATGGCAGGTAGAGTACTGAGACCCTGCCATGATGGCAGGTAGAGTACTGAGACCCTGCCATGATGGCAGGTAGAGTACTGAGACCCTGCCATGATGGCAGGTAGAGTACTGAGACCCTGCCATGATGGCAGGTAGAGTACTGAGACCCTGCCATGATGGCAGGTAGAGTACTGAGACCCTGCCATGATGGCAGGTAGAGTACTGAGACCCTGCCATGATGGCAGGTAGAGTACTGAGACCCTGCCATGATTGCAGGTAGAGTACTGAGACCCTGCCATGATGGCAGGTAGAGTACTGAGACCCTGCCATGATGGCAGGTAGAGTACTGAGACCCTGCCATGATGGCAGGTAGAGTACTGAGACCCTGCCATGATGGCAGGTAGAGTACTGAGACCCTGCCATGATGGCAGGTAGAGTACTGAGACCCTGCCATGATGGCAGGTAGAGTACTGAGACCCTGCCATGATGGCAGGTAGAGTACTGAGACCCTGCCAGGAGATCCTGCCATGATGGCAGGTAGAGTACTGAGACCCTGCCATGATGGCAGGTAGAGTACTGAGGCTGTGCCGTGATGGCAGGTAGAGTATGCCTAGTGGTAGAGTACTGAGGCTCTGCCATGCCTAGTGGTAGAGTACTGAGGGTCTGCCACGCTCGGAGGTAGAGTACTGAGACCCTGCCGCAATTGCAGGTAGAGTACTGAGACCCTGCCGCGATTGCAGGTAGAGTACTGAGACCCTGCCGCGATTGCAGGTAGAGTACTGAGACCCTGCCGCGATTGCAGGTAGAGTACTGAGACCCTGCCGCGATTGCAGGTAGAGTACTGAGACCCTGCCGCGATTGCAGGTAGAGTACTGAGACCCTGCCGCGATTGCAGGTAGAGTACTGAGACCCTGCCGCGATTGCAGGTAGAGTACTGAGACCCTGCCGCGATTGCAGGTAGAGTACTGAGGCTCTGCCGCGATTGCAGGTAGAGTACTGAGGCTCTGCCATGATGGCAGGTAGAGTACCGAGGCTCTACCATGCCTAGTGGTAGAGTACTGAGGCTGTGCCGTGGTTGGAGGTACAGTACTGAGGCTGTGCCATGATGGCAGGTAGAATACTGAGGCTGTGCCATGATGGCAGGTAGAGTACTGAGGCTGTGCCATGATGGCAGGTAGAGTACTGAGGCTGTGCCATGATGGCAGGTAGAGTACTGAGGCTGTGCCATGATGGCAGGTAGAGTACTGAGGCTGTGCCGTGATGGCAGGTAGAGTACTGAGGCTGTGCCGTGATGGCAGGTAGAGTACTGAGGCTGTGCCGTGATGGCAGGTAGAGTACTGAGGCTGTGCCGTGATGGCAGGTAGAGTACTGAGGCTGTGCCGTGATGGCAGGTAGAGTACTGAGGCTGTGCCATGATGGCACGTAGAGTACTGAGGCTCTGCTGTGGTTGGAGGTACAGTACTGAGGCTCTGCCGTGGTTGGAGGTAGAGTACTTAGGCTCTGCCATGCCTAGTGGTAGAGTACTGAGACCCTGCCATGATTGCAGGTAGAGTACTGAGACCCTGCCATGATTGCAGGTAGAGTACTGAGACCCTGCCATGATTGCAGGTAGAGTACTGAGACCCTGCCATGATTGCAGGTAGAGTACTGAGACCCTGCCATGATTGCAGGTAGAGTACTGAGACCCTGCCATGATTGCAGGTAGAGTACTGAGACCCTGCCATGATTGCAGGTAGAGTACTGAGACCCTGCCATGATTGCAGGTAGAGTACTGAGACCCTGCCATGATTGCAGGTAGAGTACTGAGACCCTGCCATGATTGCAGGTAGAGTACTGAGACCCTGCCATGATTGCAGGTAGAGTACTGAGACCCTGCCATGATTGCAGGTAGAGTACTGAGACCCTGCCATGATTGCAGGTAGAGTACTGAGACCGTGCCATGATTGCAGGTAGACTACTGAGGCCGTGCCATGATTGCAGGTAGACTACTGAGACCCTGCTGTGGTTGGAGGTAGAGTACTGAGGCTCTGCCATGCCTTGTGGTAGAGTACTGAGGCTCTGCCGTGCCTAGTGGTAGTGTACTGAGGCTGTGCCATGCTCGGAGGTAGAGTACTGAGGGTCTGCCATGCTCGGAGGTAGAGTACTGAGGCTGTGCCATGATGGCAGGTAAAGTACTGAGGCTCTGCCATGCCTAGTGGTAGAGTACTGAGGCTCTGCCATGCCTAGTGGTAGAGTACTGAGGCTCTGCCATGCCTAGTGGTAGAGTACTGAGGCCCTGCCATGCCTAGTGGTATAGTTCTGAGGGTCTACCACGCTCGGAGGTAGAGTACTGAGACTCTGCCGTGGTTGCAGGTAGAGTACTGAGACTCTGCCGTGGTTGCAGGTAGAGTACTGAGACTCTGCCGCGGTTGCAGGTAGGGTACTGAGACTCTGCCGCGGTTGGAGGTAGGGTACTGAGACTCTGCCGCGGTTGGAGGTAGAGTACTGAGACTCTGCCGCGGTTGCAGGTAGAGTACTGAGACCCTGCCGCGATTGCAGGTAGAGTACTGAGGCTCTGCCATGTCTAGTGGTAGAGTACTGAGGCTCTGCCGCGACGGCAGGTAGGGTACTGAGTCTCTTCCATGGTTGGAGTTAAAGTGAGAGGAGGGAATGAGCATGAGAAAATGAGCGAAGGTAGGGAGCGAGTACTTCATTTATTTATTCAGTTTTATGTAGCACAAATGTGCCCCAAGGGCATTGCAGCGCTTTGCCATAAAAGCACCCATTTTCAGTAGTAACAGTGCAGTGAACATGGAAAGATCATAAAAGATTAATCCAAAAACAAATTGAGTACACATCGGGGAGGGGATATTAAAGGTGTAAATATGCGTTTCCAAATGGCCATTGCTGGAACACAGTATTTAAAGCAGAGGTCTTATAACTTTTCTGCTCTAAGCCCCCCCCCCCAACCCCTCCCCCACCCTAAGCAAAATGTTTTGAAGTTGGGCCCCCCTCCAAAACTAAATCGCAAAGATTTGGGGAGTTGGAAGAGGAAGGATGATTGCAGGGGGCGGGGATCATGAGATGATTTCAGGGATGCTTTTCTGTAGCTCGTAATCCACACTAAATGTGGGACTTATAAAAAAGCAACAGCATCAAACAAGAACAGAATTGACCATAACAATACTCCCCATAATTGGGGTTCTGTGGACCAGAGGCGCAACTAGAGTGAAATTTCGGGGCGGGCTAATAAAAATTTATTTCGGGGGGGGTGCTAATTCTTCCAGCAATAGTCAGAGTGGAGATGCAGGGGCTCTAAGAAGGGGTGAAAGACAACAAAGCCTCGTTAACAGCTAAGTGATCTTTTAAAGACCTGTGAAGTACTCTGGTGCGGCTGTGTGTGTGCCCGGGAAACTGTCTCAGCCCATGCTGACACACACGACAGGGGGGGGGGCTGAAGCTCTTTGAGCCCAATGGGCGTTGCGTGCCTGCTGTGGACCCTCACGTACTCCATCTGCTGCACTAATGATGGCTGTAGCCCTGAGAAGCAGGCTAACTCTCTTCTTTCACTCCTTCCCCAGCATGTCTGCCCATCACTTCAGTCTCAAAACACGTGTGGTCTCTTTTCTGAAAGAAAGGGAGCTACTATATGCATCCCCCCCCACCCCCATTTTTTGAGCCAAGGGTAGCTAGCCCTAAAGCAAGCTTCTAATGCAGCTGCATCACCCATGATACCTACAACTCTGAAAAGTAGGTTGTCTACACTGCCCACTGAACAGGACCATTACTTCTAGGCCAGATGTCCAAAGCAGACTTTCTGCTGCTTTGTGTCAAGAAACAGCAACACAAAAGCACATTTACCGCCCCCCTACCCCCCCAGCACATTTACCGCCCCCCTACCCCCCTTGCTTGGGCCCTGTTCTATGCGTAACAATTTTGTCCTGGGCCCTGATGCTAGCAAGGAAAATGCACCCCATGTTTTTTTTATTTTTTTTATCTTTCTTCATAGTAAGACTACCATAACCGAGGTCCAGTGCCCACTCCCAGGGGCACCTTCTTTAGTTATCTACTATCTGAAGCAGATAGTAGAGAACTAACGAAGAAACATGTCTTCTCACCAAGGTACCCGCTACCTGAAAGAAATGTTAATGTGTGCAATGGTTGGCACCAGTGTAGATTTTAATTAATGGAGTCACTCCGCTTCATGGTGACAAATATTTATTCTTTTTGAAAGGTAATTTATGTGTCCATTAAAGGACGTGCACCCTTTTAATGGACACACACAAAAATATTTACACTAGATATAGTCTGAATTCTTATCACTAAAATGTATATTTTTAAAGCACTTGTTTTATTTGAAAAAGTATTTTGCAGTAGCCTGTTTTATACAGTTTAAAACAATTTTGAAATAATGACACTCGCGGTGCTTTTCTGTCATAGACTGAGCCTCGCAGCACTATAAACAAGTCATTATTCCTCACTGCACCAATCAGGATTTAATTCTGTGACTTTCTGGTTCTACACTAAGACATCTGCATTGATCACATTAGCTAACTGAGGTTTCATAAGGTAAAAGAGTATATTTCCCTTTGATTAGTTTAACTTGCATTTATTTTTCATTTGAGGTGTGCGTGTGTTTATGTACAGTTAGCAGAAGGTGCTGTCTTTTTAGCCTTGTCTTTTACCCTGTGTCTACACTCACTGACCCGGCCCAATGCCATTCAGTAGAACCCTCTTCACAATTTTTTATGAGCTTTAACTGCTGAATGTAAATGAAGACAGCCTTAAAACATGCTGTAAGCGCTTCCAGGCCATCTTCAGTCACATGTAATTGCAGACTCATTTGCTCCCTCTGGGAACACATCCGCAGCCCCCCAGGGGGGTGCGCCCCACAGGTTGAAGACCTTTGATTTAAAAAACCCAATAAGATCAGCCATTACTAACTTGTTCTAGACATAAGAATTGTCCAGGTAAGCAAGAGAAGAGAAATTGTGTTGAGAACGTTACCTAGTACACAAGACAAAAAAGAGATGCGAAAGGGAGGAGAAGCGAACATGAGACTAAGATGACATCACCAAATAGTTATGGGTGTCAGTGCAAAAGGGAACAGTCTATAGGCGCTGCAGGCGAGGTATCCGCACCTGCATGTACGGTAAGTAGGAGGCTGAGTGGTATACCTTGATTAAGAGTACTGTGGCCGGTGGCAGGGTCTGGGTGTCTGCCAGTGCCTCGAGACAGGATACTGAGTGCCCGCCATGACTGGAGGGAGGGTACTGAGTGCCTGCCATGAACGTAGGGAGAGTACTAAGTGCCTGCCAATGACCGAGGCAGGGTATTGAAAACCCATCAATGCCCTTGGCAGGGTACTGAGTGCCTGCCATGGCCAGAGGGAGGGTACTGAGTGCCTGACAGTGACCCAAGGCAGAGTATTGAGAGCCCATCTGTGCCCGGAGGCGGGGTCCTGCGTGCCTGGCGGGGTCCTGCGTGCCTGGCTGTGCCCGGAGGCGGGGTCCTGCGTGCCCGCCATGACTGGGAACAAGGCTGACTATCTGGCTTAACTGGCAAGGGTTTATTGAGTCATTGCCTGCCATGACTGGAGGCAGGGTATTGAATGCATACCATGATTGGAAGTAGGGTAGTCACTGCCATTAAAGAGGAGAATGGACTGTCATTAGTAGTATATTTATACTACATTAACCCAGTTTTTATATAGCACCTGCTCGGCTTGTCTTTGGTAGTTAGGTTGTTCATGGAGTGGGTTCCTCTGTGTGGAGATGACCATGGACAAGTTTTGGCATGGTGTGTAGGCTTTTCCTTGCAGATATGTTTGTAGGGGCTCTTCCGATATGCCGTCCAGATTCGTGGCATAGGTATGTATCTGGCGCTGTTTTATGTGTGGTGCGGGTCTTCTCTCGGTCCCCAAACCCAAGCCGGAGGTGGAGTTAATCGCGAGGGGTCTCGTTGTACTACCTGTTGCATTACTTTGTGTGTGGTGTGGGTCTTCTCTCGGTCCCCAAACCCAAGCATGAGGTGGAGTTGATCGCGAGGGGTCTTGTTGTACTTGCCTGTTGCATTACCTTGTGTGTGGTGTGGGTCTTCTCTCTGTCCCCAAACCCGAGGTGGAGTTGATCGCTAGGGGTCTCGTACTACCTGTTGCATTTGGTAGTTGCCTTTACTACGTTTTTGTGCGTGGTTCTGATGGTGGACGCTGATCTTGCCCTTTGTTCCACATTGGCCTAGAGCCAGCATATTCGAGGAGCGGCCTGATCTGTTTTTAGATATGGGATTAACTCCGTTCTCTAGTTGGATCAGGGTATATAACCCTGTCTGAAGCTTTTAGCCAGGTTTTGCCTCGTGCTGTCTCTCCCGTGTTTCTCTAGACCTGTGATGTCTCCGTGTTTCCAGAGGCCCGGCTCTTGCTTTCCCTTCCTTCTCTGCTGTTGCAATCTTAGTTACACAAAAAGGTTTCACTGAGGCCTATTGCACAAGAACCATCTTACGAACTGTGGTAGTTTATGTCGGATACCGAGTGTCCTAACCAATAGTACAGCAATGACTAAGCACCCTCCCCTCACCTGTGCTGCCGGGGATTAAACCCCAACGTCACCAGTTCGCAGTGCTGCCAGCCCCCTTGCACTACGGGAAAATACTGAGCCATCTACTTTCTTCTCTAATACTGTTGGGCATTGACTCCGCTTTTCTCTAATTTCATTTCGTTTTTTTTGTATGCAGTGATTACAAGTGTAAAAGAAACTATGCAGTGAGTCAAATAAAAATCACTGCATCCCTTAACTTGTTTTTATGTGTAACTTAAATCCTGTAAAACGGTTCAACAAACCTCTGCTATAAAAAAAAAAATGCGCCCGCTACCTACTAACAACAACGAACACATTTTATTACAACTTCTTAAGGCGCTAACATTCGCTTTACTGTGCTTGAGCCTTGTCATTTGACAGTTTTGTAAACCTCTTTTTATACTTAAGAAGCCAACAACGCTGCTGGAAAGTGGCTTCTACGCACGTTGACCGATGTAGATTAAAAAAAATTAACTTGGTGGGAAGGATGGAAATGGGGGTGGGACGGCAAGGATGTTGAGCCGTCCACGTGCCTAATGAATCATTCTTTGTGATTGGGATAAACCAATTTCTTTATTATTATTTTTTAGCAGCCAAAAATATCTGACCCATCTCACCACGAAACATGTGGAAGGAATTATGAGGGCGGATTGGCTTAAATGGGGCAACCTTGAACCCTAAATGTGTCTGTTGGTACTAGAGCCACATTCTTTGAATTTCACACTCTGGACGACAGCGTTGAAAGTTATGCAAATTGCGCTTCATTGTTACTGGAGGTGATCATTCCCAAAAAACGGAGGGACTGGGTGGGTGTTTAGTAACCCTGGGCAAAGCACTACGCTACGCTCGCGTAGTTTGCGAAGTTTGCGCTACTTCGCACAACGCGAATTGCACGTAGCACAGTGCAAACACGCGTAGCGTAGTGCAGCGGTCATTTTTGCTTGCTCGCGGTCCTCAACGTCAAGTTGGCGACCGCGAGCAAGCAAAATGACATCCCGGCGAGACTTTTTCTCGCTCGCGATCAGCAACATCAAGTTGCCGATCGCGAGCGTGGAAAATAAACCTCCCGGCGAGATTCTCAACGCGGGAGGTCAGGTTTCTCATTGCGAGTGGTCGCGTATGCTCGCGACCGCTCGCGATGAGAAACTACCAGTCCGCGTTGAAGAGCTGCCGCTCGAGTAAAAATCTACTCGAGCGGCAGTAAAAGACAGCTCGCACTGTGCAAGATGCCGTTTCAATAATTGCACAGTGCGGACAAGCATCCGGCACTGTGCAATCATTGCGAACAGTGCACTACGCAGTTCGCGTAGTGCTACGCGTAGCTCGCGTAGTGCGAACTGCACTTTGCGTAGCTTCGCGTAGCGCTACTTCGCGAACTACGCCCAGGCTTAGTGTTTAGCCTCATTGATTCAGTCACACAGTAGACCTCTTGGGAGAGGCCGATGATCGAATGGGCATTTCCACTTTACTCTTTTTCTCCATACCTCATTTGATTTCCGCTGCAGAGGAGATAAAACTCCGACTTGCGTCTCCCCAGTACTGGGTTTTTATCCACGAGCCAGCCTGTCCCATTACTCATGTCTGCCCCATCGTATGTATGTGTATGCGTGTGCCGCTGCTGTATACAGGTCTACTGGTCTGGGTTCATGAGGGCTTGTATTCATGAATGTATGCGTCTTTTGTCCTGTGTCCAATGGTGCCTTTGTATGTTGGACTGTGTTCATGTATGTTGTGGGTCTGTGTACGCACAGTACACTAGCCAAAGCTTATGACTTTGCCAATGTTTATTCGTGGACGGGAGGCCAGATTGCTCCACTCCAGGTCTGTTGGGCCTGTTGTAATCTGATTACCACTCCTAATGGGAGGTCGGCGTGCTGGAGGAGGTGGCAATCAGTAAATCGCCATAATGACAAGTGTGCATGGTGGCGAGGGTGTACTGCCGGCCAGAGTGGTCTGTGTCCGGCCGAAGGGGAGGTCATGGCTCTCTGCATCGACACGTGTCATTCCGTCTGCACGAGCTGCAGTGCAATTTCTGTTCATATTTCACGTCTTCCTGCTCGGTATGGACGCCTCACCCCACTCCAGCCCCCAGGCCAGTGTGACTTCGTTTCACATCGGTTTCGTAACAGCAGGTTTGCTGCTCCTCTTTGTTCCATGGCTGTCTTCTGTGGCCTTTGTACAGACTGAACTCCGACCTTCTTGCCTACCTGCAGCGGGTTGAGAGAGAGGGCGCTCTGTTGACGAATGCAAGTCTATGTAGCGCCTAGCCCCATCCATGTGATGTGTCTAAGCTCCTCCAATATTATAAAATGACGGGCACAGGTTTGCAACATTTTCGTGAGGGAGTGGGACTGAGTCGACAAGGTGCTGGGTTATGACTGAAAATACTCAAAAGGGCTTCACCAACAATAGACCACAGCAATCCTTTAAAAATAATTCTGCACACCCTTGCATAAACCGCCAGGAGACCGGCAGAAGGGGGCGCCCCCTGCAGTGCTGGATCACGTGGAAAGATGAGGTACAGTTAGTAAACCTCATGGGCAGTATTCTATGGAAAGTGCTTGGGAGCCTTCCTTGGGCGGTTGTGCTGCATGTGCACACATTGTGCAAATTCCTCTCACACACTTTTTCCCAATATGCATACTTCCGACATATGCAGCAATTGCACAGGCAGAGATTCCCTTATCTACATGGAACCACAGGTAAGTGCCAAACTCGCTCACACTTTTTTTTTTTTTTTTTTTTGCTGGTCGGGTTGCAGAGCACTTTATGGTTTGCCAAGGTTCTTGTCAGCACAACATACAATGTACAGAGAGGTTGTGGGTCAGTTCTTTCGGTCACTGGCTTGTATAGGTGAGCCCTCCGCAGGAATGGTTGATGGGCAAACACGTTTTAGGATCGGTCTCTAGCATTTCAAAGACGTTTATAGTTTCCTTCTTAATAAGTGATTTTCAAACAAATTAATTCATTTTTAGGTCGAAGCCCAACAGACAGCACAGCTGTCTGGTTTGCTAAAGATTTCTTGGGGACATTCAGAATACTGACTGTGGGAAACTCGGATCTTGTTGCAGTACCCCCAACTTTTTGCCTGGTTTTTGATGCAACTTTGACTGAAGTGTACTGGCACCCTGCTAACCAGGTTTCCAGTACCGGTGTTTTTTCCCCTAAAACGGTACCACAATTGGCACAACTTCAGCAACTCCTGTATGCCCCTAGTAAGTGGTACCCCGGGTACCTAAGGCATTGGTACTGAAGAGGGTCCTCTGGGGCTGCAGCACCAGTTGTGCCACCCCAGAGACCCCTCACCACGACAATGCAAACTGCCATTGCAGGCCGCGTGTCTTGGTGCAGAGAAAACCGAAGAGTCGACATGGCACACAGCTCTGTGTGCCATGCCCACATACACTTCATGATGTATAGGTAAGTCACCCCTACTGCAGGCCTTATAGTCCTAAGACAGGGTGAACTATATCCCATGTGTGGACATATCTGCATGAGCAGATATGCCCCTACAATATAAAGTCCATCCTTGGATATTATAAGTGCACAGGGAAGCCATAGAGAGTACATGGGCTGGATACTTGTCATTGCAAGTTTCCAAGCTCCATTTTGGCTTCACTGTACCCTAAGATGTTTGATACCAAACATCTTGTCTTAATAAATCCTCACTGATGCCTGTGTTGGATTTATTAATAAATGCACACAGGAGACCCTTTAGAGGGTCCCTGAAAACCTACCAAGCAGTGGTGTGCTCTCTGACTAGTTTAAGGCAGCCTTCCACCACCAGACATGTTTCTGACCTCATGGGGTGAGAGCTTGTGCTCTCAAGAGGCCAGGAAAAAAGGCTGCTCTGGGCCGAAGGTGCTTCACATCTCCTCCAGGTCCTGATGGCCTTCCAGAGCGGGAAGCTTCAAAGGCGATGTCACCTTTGAAATGCGGCCCAGGCATCTCCAGATAGCGGAGGATGCCAACCCCCCCTTACCTGCTCCACATTTAGCAGGAGGACAGGCGGGGAAAGTAGTTTAATTAGGAGGTGGGTCCCCATTCAGCCAGCACCACCCTCAAGGTGGGGCAGGTGATGTGGAGCCCACTTTTCATTTTCCTCCATCTTGGTTTGTAAGAGAATTAGCCAATTAGGGCTAGGGTAGTTCCCCTTCCCCAGGAAATGGTCACTTAGAGTGTGTAGCCACCTTGAAGGTAGGTAGCCCATTGACTACTACCTGTCACCCCCTTTAACGCCCCTAAATTTAGTATTTAGGTGGCATCCTTGGACCCTGAACTCGGATTCGACGGACACAGAGATGAAAAGGACAAAGAAGAACTGCTAACCCAAAGACTAAAGTCCTGCTGCAGAAAATTGGCACCAAACCCTGCCTGCTGCCTTAAGGACTCGACAGTCGTGATGTGCCGTCTCATCCTGCAACTGTGAGGCCTCAAAGAACCCCGGAGCTCCTCCAGCCTTCTACAAATTGCCAAAGAACTCCCTTGGAGTAGAGGTACTACTCTCCTGCAGTCCGGTGGCACAGAGCCCTCGAAGTCCAGCTTGTCAACTTGTTGCTCCTCGGCAACTCCGACGCAGGACCTGAACCAAAAGTGGTACATCCACTGCGGAGGATCAGATCTGTCTCCCCACCAAGTTTGGAGACACCAGGATCTACCGGAGCACCTATATTTCCGGGGTACAGAACCCCATACAGCGAGACGAAGAATCCAATCCAGACTCCAATTGCCCAAGAAGTAAGCACCTGTCGAGGTATGTCGAGACCCCTGAGACCCACTTCGTAAGTGGCCCAGCTGTCCTGAAATCGCTTCTCCAAGCTGCCTGCTCCTTACTGCGAGGACATCTTGATATGCACCGCCCGACTAACCGATCTGCTCTTCCCCCGGCCCGACCAACCCTGGTACCAATGATCCAGCTGTGCTCCCATGGTCCTGAGGCCCTTGCGACCTGCTCCCTCGATTAGGATCCCTCTGATTTATCTCCAAGTCCCTTTGTGAAGTGTGTTTTCAAGTGCCCCCCTTCTTTGTAGCGCACCAGCTACCTGAGCACCCTGCTCCCAGCCAAATCCGAGACGCTCCAAAGAATCCTCTGGTGGAACATTGGGCCTTGCTACCTACCTAAATCCCAAAGGTGATACTTGAAATCCAACTGTGTGATTTTTATATGCATTTTTCTATTTTCTCCCATTGACTTTAATTGTGCACAAAAGTAATTCATTTTGCGAACTTTGAAAATTGTTAACTTAAAAAGTACTTACTGTAGAACAGTTTTTTTTTTTTTTTTAAACAACCATGTAAACATCCCATCATTACAAATAGTTAGCACATTGTACATCATCTGTATTGCAGGTCGGGGGTACAGTGTTGCATGTCCTCTTCCTGGGGGAAGGATTCATCCCTCCTTCAGTTATTTACTATGTTGTACCATTATTCCCCCTCGGCCGTGTTTATTTGTGTCAAGGATCTGTACTTGTCCCATGCATTCCATATCTTCTCCCACTTTTTGGGGCATCCCTTCTCTGATAGACAGATTTTTCAGCCAGGCAACACCAGTCGAGGTCTTGCTTCCAAGCATTAAGCGTCCCTATCTCTTTTGCACCCCATAGTCTAGCGATGTTGCGTTTTGCCACGCCAGAGGCTAGAGCTAGCCAGGTCTTCACATGATGCGGCCAGTGAGTTTCGCCAGTTATGCCCAGCAAGTGCCAGCGAGCGTCTAAGGAAATTTGTGTACCGAGGACATCGGACATCACTCGGGTAATTCGACTCCAGTATCGTTGTGCTATGGGGCATTTCCAGATTATATGAAAGAATGTGCCTACCTCCCCGCAGCCCCTGATGCAAAGTTCTGAGTACGCCCAGCCTAGTTTATGATATAACGTCCGGGTGGTGTAAGACCTGTGTAGTAATCTCAGCTGAACCAGCCAGAATCGTTCCCTAATGGCAATTTCCCTGGGACTCTGGATTGCTTCCTGCCAATCATCGTCCTCTATCAAGCCCAGGTCAGTCTCCCAATCTGCCCTCAGGGAGGCGAGAGGGTCTGGAAGGTTTTTCATAATTTTCTTATACGTTAGAGATGTTGCCTTGTCTACCATAGGATCGAGTAATAGTCGGTCCTCCAGGGGGGAGTATTCCGGTACAGATTCTCCTTCCGATATGTGATGGTGTATGGCGCGTTGCAACTGTATATAGTAGAAGTGTTCTGTGTCGGACAGTTGATAGTCGTGTTTAAGTTCTGCGAAGGTCCGCATTTTTCCGCCCCGCCACACATCCCCAAGAGTGTCCAGGTCTATCAGGCTCCATTTACGGAATCCCTGCAGACGCCCCACATCTCCCAACCCATCGCTCTCTCAATGTGGTGCCTGCTGGGTTAGCCTCGACTCCCACCCCAATAGCCTGTTCGTGGTTCACCATGCTCTAACGACCTCGTATGTGTGTGGTGGCAGTTGATTCCCTAGCTGTTTCCGATAGAGGGCCTCTAAGTGTCCACCGCTTCCCATCATGTATCTGTCAATCCTGTATGCTGGTTACGTCTGTGGCTCAAAGACCCACCCATTAACGTTTATCAATTGAGAAGCTAGGTAATCGCTTAGAATGTCCGGGATCGCTAAGCCACCATCGTATACTCCGCGCTGTACTTTGCGCAGTGCTATTCGGGGTCTGCCTCCCTCCCATAGGAGAGTGCGTTGTTCCCCCTCTATATTTTTAAAAAAGGAATCCGGAACTTTGTACAGGGTGTTTTGTAGGACATAGAGCAGCCGCGGCAGAGCCATCATCTTGAATAATGTTGCTCTTCACATTAGGGAAATCGGTAGGTTACGCCAGTGTTTTATGTCACCGCACAGCCTCGTTGGCTGTGGATACAGGTTTAAGTTTAGGAAGTCTTCAGCCATTTTTGTGATCCACATACCCAGGTATTTAAATTGGTCTTGAATCGTTAGAGCTGCGCACTCTGTCGTGAAAGGTGGGAGAGCGCCCGCAAGCCCGAAGTTGAGGGACTTATCCCAATTTATCTGATACCCTGAGTAGGTACCAAAGGTGCGGAGTATATATAGTATTCTGTGGAACGTTTGTCTGGGATCATGCGCATAGAGCGATATGCGCTCTTCCCATCTCCCTCCAACATCTATGCCCCTGATCACGGGGTCTTGCCTGATCCATGCTGCCAGTGGCTCCAGCGCCAGGCCAAAAAACATTGGAGAGAGCGGACAGCCTTGACGCTTACCCTGGTGGAGTGCGAATATTCACGATACTGAGCCATTAACGCATACTCTAGCTTTTGGGCACTGGTATAGCAAGCAAACCCAGGCACAGAATCGTGGTCCGAGACCCAGTTTAAGGAGCACTGCGTTCAGGTACGGCCATTCGATACTATCGAACGCCATGTGGGCATCCAATGACATAAGAGCGGCTGGTATATGCGGGCATACCATCGTGGCGTGGATAACCCCATATGATCGCCTAAGATTGAGTCGGGTACTTCTATGGGGCATGAACCCAGACTGATCGGGGTGTATTAACGTGGAGATTATGGGTATGAGTCGCTTGACCAGTATTTTTGCGAGTATCTTGGTTTCATAATTAAGAAGGGACATGGGCCGATACGAGCCGCATGCATCCGCAGGTTTGCCTTTTTTAGGGATGACTACGCTTGTAGCCAGCCGCAAGTCTTCAGGCAGACATCCCTCCTCCATCGCCGTCTGGAACATGTCAAGCATCGGCTGCGCCACCTTTGTGGCTACGCGTTTAAAGAATTCCGCAGGTAGTCAGTTTGGTCCGGCCGCCTTTCCCGATTGTAAATCTTTTATGGCCCCTTCCACCTCCTCCTTTGTGAGGTCGCCATCGATTGACGCCCGATCTTCTGCAGCGAGCAGAGAGAGAGAAATGTCTTTAAGAAACTCTCTGCCCTCATCTTCGGATTTGTCTGTCCTGGATTGGTAGTGATTCGTAATAGGTCGCAAATGCCTCTGCTATATCGGCTCCCGATTCCCACCTAACCCCATCCGCTGTGCGGATTTCAGCCACCCAGTTCCTCTCTTTATCCCTCCGTTCGAGCCAAGCAATAAGTTTATTGGCCTTGTCCCCCAGGTCGTACAGGCGCCTCTGTGTTGCCACTGCGTGCTGTCGGGCCGTCTGTTCCTCCAGATCCCGGAGTTCCTTTTGTTTGAGTCGGATTGAGTGGTGCAAGTCTTGAGTGTTCGCTCCATTGCAGTCGAGGTCCCGCTCCAGCTGCGTTATCTCCTGTTCTAGTGTGTTACACTTTAAGCACCTCTTCTTCTTTAGGCCGCCTATTGTGGCCTGTAGATAGCCCCTTGCAACTACCTTGTACGCTTCCCATAAGGTGGAATGAGATTACACCGACCCTGCGTTTTCGTCGAAGTATTGTTGCGTACGCTCACTACATTCTTCCTGAAATCCTTTTTCCCGGAAATGCCAGGGTGGTATACGCGGGGGTGTGGTATAATTTCCTGGATAAGGACCTCCACTGGGGAGTGATCTGAGATGCCCCTAGCTCTGTGTTGTGCTCCTCTAAAATGCCCCACGTGCATGCATTGTGTGAAGAGGTAGTCCATGCGTGAACCGGTGCTGTGGAGATGTGTGTGTATTGACTACTGGTTGGGTTGTGCAATCTCCACAGGTCTGAGAGGCCCATTGCCTTAGCAAATGTCCATAGCGGTCCTGCCCCACCTCTGTGGGCCTGCGTTGAGGTTTTATCTAGTTCTAGGGACATCACCGCGTTCATGTCTCCACCCAGAATGTGTATCCCTGGCGGCATGTCCAGTAGTAATTTACTTAGTTCAGGGAGGGTATCGGCCTGCAGTTTTGGTGGGATGTATGCGGAGCATATGTTGAGGTTCTGCCCCTTCCATATTCCAGCTAGGGACACATACCTGCCTAATGGGTCTTGCCAAATGTTACCTCTTATCAATGGCACTGAGTTTTTGACCAGTATTGCTACCCCCCGGAATCCCGTTGTAAAGCCAGCATGGGCTGCTAAAGTGTAGCCATATCTGTTGAGTGCGAAACACTGGTTACCTTTCAAGTGCGTCTCCTGAAGGAGGGCTATGTCAGGAGAGTGTCGGCGCAGGTACTGCATGACCATGGTCCTTTTGATCTTATCCCCTAGGCCGTTCATGTTCCAAGACAAAATATTTAAAACCGTTGCGGAGCGTGTCCCTGCAGCCATGTCAACGTGTAGGGGTACCTCCCCCTTCCCACCTCCCCCCCCCCCCCCCTGGTCCTGCGCGATGGCGTGTTTGTGTTGATGGGTTTATGCAAAATGTGACCATAGCTAATATCAAGCTGAACCTTGCTTCTACAAAAAGAATCCTCTTTAAAGTAATCCCCCCCTCCCTGCTACCCTGCACCGTAGGTTTGAAACTACCCACCTCCCCAATTTGCAGAGTGCCTGTCGCCCTAGAAAAACTATTGAACTACAACTTGGGGTTGGCTGGCTCCGCCGCGTGTATGTGTGCGGCCGCCCTCTTGCATCAAAGATTGGCAATATGAAAGCAGTATATTGTCCAGGGGCATAGCCCCCTCATTCGGTTGATTTTGGTCGTATCAAATAGGCCCGTTACCTTGCAAAATCGTCAGTACAGTTCTTACTTGTCCACAGGGCCAGGCGTCGTCGTTGCCTTTTTGGTAGTGTCTCGATAACAGTTCAAGTGTGTCCCCACTCCCCCCCGATTTGTCCGCAGCTTCGATTCCAGAGTATTGTATTGCAGCTTGTTCTGGCTGGGTTTTCCCCAGGCGGGAGTGTCCTCTGTCCCCTCGTTTCCGGCTTGAGTCTCGCTGTCGAGTGGCTTTTCTCCCTCCCTCAAGCCAGTCCCAAACTTCATCGGGTGATGTGAAGTACCATGATTTGTTGCGGTCCAGGATCCGGAGCTTAGCGGGAAAGAGTATCATGTACTTGAGATTCTGAGCTCTTAGGGTTCGCTTCACTTCATCGAAGGTACGCCTCTGCTGCTGGACCGCAAGGGTGAAATCTGGGAAGAACCGGACCACCGAGTTTTCGAAAGGGAGATCGCCCCTTGTGCGTGCCGTTTGCAGTATAATATCACGATCCCGAAAATTGAGAATGCAATTATAGTTCGTGGTGGAGCGCCCGGCTTGGGGAGTGGCGCCAGCGCTCTATGTGCTCGTTCCACAGAGAAAAAGTTCGAGAGTTGCTTGAGATGGTTTAGGATAAGGTCCTCCAGAAAGAGTCCGGCGTCTGGGCGCTGCGCCCCTTCAGGCACCTCCACCACCCTGATGTTATTCCTGCGGGCTTGCTCCTCCTGGTCTTGGAGCTTTGACGCCATCGCTTTTGCTGGTGTGTGAGGTGTTGTATTTGTTTTTCCATTCTATTTGAGGCGGTTTGTAGTTCGACAATGTTTGTTTCGGCCGTGCCCACTTTTTCAGAAGTTTTATTCAAGTCTGCTCGTAGCAGCGACACATCGATCGATACCTTGTCCATTTTGGATTTGAGCGTTGTCCCCAGCTCGTGTATCGCTGCCATGATTGCCCCCAATGACGGCTCCGCCGGCTCCTGGGGGCCCTGCGTTGATGTTCCCTCCGCCATCATCACTTTGGGTACGGTATATTTGTCCAGCTTATTGGATTGTTGCGGGGGGGGCAATCTTGGGGCGCATTCTGTGGTCGTATCAGGTGACTATTGTTGTACCGTCCAACCTTTAATGGGCCCTCGAAGTTCAGCAGTCCACAGCTCCCTGCGAGCGTGAGGCACAATCAGTCTTCGGTCAGGGAACGCCTGGGAGAGAGGGAACAGGTCCGAGCCCAGCCCCTTATGACTCGTCAGTCCTGCGCTTCTGCACTACCTGGTGCTGACCGGCTGTTGTCACTGCTCCTAATCAAGCCACACGAGGGGGTTGTCGTATGTCCTCTCGGCCACGGTCTTCACCGCCGCAGCTACTTAAGCGGTCTCTGCCGCTAGCAGTCCCGATGCCTGGCCCACGCTGGTGCTTGTGGCTCTCTGGCGTGCGGCCCGACTCTCGTCTTGCAGTCTGTTCCGCCGCCTCTGCGCCGTCGCGGTGTTTGCGGCGTCAGTAGCAGCGATCCTCGCGCCTGCACCTGCCAGCCGGGAGGAAGTCTTGTTTCAGGCTGCAGGGGGGCTGACGCATCAACGGTCACCCCCTCAGGTGGTCGCCAAGTCGGGGAGTGCTGCGCGGGTGTTACGTGGCCCTGGCCGCTGCAGCGTCACTGTCTGCGCGGCCCCAGCTGTCGGCCTCACCTGTTGTCTTGCTCGTCGGCCGCAACTTTCTCTCTAGAGGATGGCACTGTGGGCTCAGACAAGATCGGGGTGGAAGCCCCCCGTCCACGGCCTCCGTCCCCGCGATCGGGAGGCAGTCAGTGCTTACGGAGCTCCTCCCTCCGCGGGCTCGCAGCAGCGGCGCACTTCCCCTGCCAGGCCTCGACGCTCCCCGGCCTCCGTCGCTGCCGATCTGTCTTTTCCTTTGGACCGCTCGGTGCCCACCTATACTGCGGACCTTCAGAGCGGTCAGTGCTGCATCAGGGGCCCCGGGATGTTGTCGGATTTCCCTGAGGACAGGAGGGCTGCCACGGAGCTCCCGGACTACACTGCCATCTTGGCTGGCGCCAAGACACGCCCCCTCTCTAGAACGAAGTTCTTGTTCTGAAAAATTGCATTAAAATCAGTGTTATTTTTATAAATTTTGTCTCGGATTTGTTTTTGAGTGTCTCTCATTTATTGTCTCTGAGTACAACTAATGCTTAGTGCTACCCTCTGATGAGCTTTAATGCTCACCCACACTACCACAAATGGAGCGTTAGTATTATCTACTTTTGCCTCTGTATACCAATCTGGGACTCGCTGTACTCTCAACACAGTGTACTTCGTTTTAGTACACTATATAGAGAGCCAGCGTCTTATACTGACCTAGGAATGTATTCCGTCTGTTGCTTACCATTGGCTTTGTAGTTTGTAACTCACATTTTCTGGTTTTTCTATTTGCTGGCTTTATTTGTTTTAGGCTGTCCAGCTTTAGTTTGCCCCCTCCCGTTCCACTCCAATCTATCCCAATCCACTCCATCACGATCCAATCTACCTCACTCCACTCTACCCCACTCTACTCAATCTAATCCAATCAACCCCACCCCAGTCTACCTCATTTTATCCCAATCTACTGCACTCCCCTCAAATCTGCCCGCTCTGCTCCAATCTACCAAGTCCACTCCAATGTACCCCAGTCAAACTCGACTCCACTACGATCCAATCTACCCCACTCCACTACAATCTAACCCACTGCACTCTACCACATTCCACTACAATCTACCCCACTCAACTCCATCTAACCCAGTCAACCCCACCCTACCCCAATCCACTCATATCCACCCCACTCTAGTCTACCCAGTCCACCCCAATACGATGTACCCCAGTCCAACCCACTCCATTCTACCCCAGTCCGGTTTACTCCACTCCAATGTACCCCACTCCAATGTACGACACTCCTCAGATCAATCCCACTCGAATCTAACCCACTCCACCCTACTCCACTCCAATCTACCCCACCCTCTCTAATCCACCCTAATCTACCCCACTACACTCCACTCCACTCTATCTCACTCCACTCCAATCTCGACTCCAATCCAGTCTACCGGCTCCATTCTACCACAATCTGCCCCACTCCAGTCTACCCAAGTCAATCTACTCCACCCCATCTACCCCATTCCACTCTACCTAATCTACCCCACTCATATTCACTCTAATCTACCACGCTTCATGCCACTCTTCCCAATCTACCCACTCATCTTCACTCTAATCTTCCTCACACCACTCAAATCAACCCCACTCCAGTCCATCCAACTCCACCCCCCCAGTCTACCCCACCCCAAACTACCCTACTCCAATCTACCCCACTCCAAACTGCACCAGTCTCACCCCACTCTGCCCTACTATAATCCAACCAATCTATCCCACTCTTCCCCACGCCAAACTGCGCACTCCAAACTACCCTCTTCTAAATACCCCACTCCTCCCAATTCAGTTTACCCCACTCCAATCTACCCCACTCCAATCTACCGCATTCCAGTCTACCCCATTCCACTCTACCCCTCTCCAGTCTACTCCACGCCATTAACTTTTAGCCATGCTGAACAGCAGCCACAATGGTGTACAACATTGGCTAAAACACATTGCCAAAGCCAATAGCTCTAGCATAGGTGAGACCTATTGGCTTTGCCAATGCTTGTTTGACTTTGCTACTGGATGCTCATGTCAAAATCGGAGTGCCGGTCTGATGCCCTTTCCGCCTCTGCTTGCCGTTCGATCTGAAGGCATCGCTGCCAGCTTTTTCCTACATTTGGAGCATTTGGCAACTCCCCCTGGCTGCTTCACTGCAGGCACCATCTTCGAACTGTGTCCTATTAACCAATTAATTTTGACCAATGTCGTTTTTGAGGACCAAATGAATCTCATCTATCAATTACCCTTGTGCCCCTGGTTTGACTCATCGAGCACAATTTCAATGCATAGCATCCCAACTGCATTTCCAGCTTGGGAGAATTTAACTTGTCTCCAGAACGTATTAAAAGTTAGCTGTAAACAGCCAAATCTGGCTCCCCTTTGGATGCATGCATGCCTGCCCAGAATTTCAGCATTACTTGCTAATCATGGCCTCTGCTATATGCTTCTTGTTTAATTTATCAATAAAAACGGGAAGATCCCATTTGTCTGGCAAACGGCGCAGGTCATGCCCATTCAAACAAGCATTAAAAATGCAATAGGTCTCGCCTTTCATTAAGTTAAAGCCATTTGCGTTGCTACACAATACCATTAGCAAAGCAAATGGCTTTAACTTAATCAAAGGCGAGACCTATTGCATTTTCAATGCAATCGGTCTCGCATTTGTGAAAGTTTGCGCTCTTGGCTTTGAAAATGACAATGTGTTTTACTTTTGTTTTTAAGTATGTAGTGGAGCGATGATATTTGCATAGCGCTATTGCCATTCGTATGACTGCGCCGCACTGGTCAACCAGAAAATGGGAAATAGGTTATGAGTCTTTTTTGCGGGAAATGCTTTGTTGCGTTTAAAAGGACGCGAGGATGCATTTTGTACTTAAATATTGCTACAAATGTCATCTTTTTATTGCCCATAGTTTTGCATAATTCTTCCTAAATTTTGCATTATTTTTGTAAAAGGAAAAACACAAATTTCACACACTCCTAGAATTGAATCCACTAGCTTGGAAACTAGTTAGTTATGTGGGTCAGAAACCTGTCCAAGATTAGTGCTGCCATCTATGCTGTGGCATTCCTGTGCAGGTCTGAATACCTTCAGATATTGTACTGGCAGTGCATCACCCCTACCCCCATCAGAAAGCCCATCTCGCTATACACGAATTTAGGATGTCGAACAATAAATCCTACACAAATAAACTTGTCCTGAAATGTTGAAGAGCCGTGGAAAGGTGCTTAAGGAAATCAGACCTCCCCATTGACCTCACAACATGCTCGATTTAGGATTAGCACAGAATCCTATTCCATTCTTTCCTTAATAGTCAGACTTCTTCATGCAAGGACTATTTAAGGGACTACCAACAACCACCCCCTTCACCCCAGGCTCACCCATTGTGGCCATTTCTAGTGATTGTGCACCGACTGCATGCTTTCTCTGAGGCAAAAGAAACCGGCTTGGGCCTGAGAACTCACCTGTGAAAGGCTGAGGCACCTTAATAAAATTCATTGAAGTCCAATTACCCCTCGAATTGAAATCTGCAATGACAAAGCCACCAACCTGTGCCAAACCTGCTGCTTTACTGCCAAGTAACGTAGTTTAACAATAACTCACTTAAAGCCCCAAAATGCTCTCCAGCATTTACTGAAAAACACCTTTACAGCCTCTTTGCTGAAGAACCCCAGTGCTCATTTTGAAGACTAGGTCATGTACATTGCACCGTATAGCATTTGGGGTGTAGATAATATAATCAAGTCTGGACTGACTGCGCTACTTCAATTCTCACACACTATATGATACTATGCCACCGACTGACAGTCCTTACTTCCATAATACGATCTGAGAACGGGGTTAGACAGTCTCTGTGGTGTAATTGGTTTGTGCTTTCGGCTGTAACTGGAAATTGGTTGTTCAAGCCCGCACAGGTACCTTAGGTTCAGATAGAAACGTATTTCAAAGTTACATTTAAGACAACTCCTCCCTCCTCTTACAGCAGAGAGGAATACGAAAGTAAAAATTATTGCAATAGGAAGAATTCTCGTCATTTATTGTGATTATGCACAAAATATTGAGGTGGGGTGACAGCTCCTCGTTGCATTATGAGGCGCATGAAGACAGCATGAGCAGTAACCCCCAAACGGCTAATTCTATGTCAAATCTCTAATTGTGTCTTTGACAGCTGGTCTACTGTGTGCAGTTCGTCTGCCGCACCAGAGCATGGGCTTTCAGGACATTACATACCGGGCGTAGCACAGCTACATCTAGAGGCCATGTATGGAATTGACACGGCTAATGGCTGATGATAAAGTGCATAATGACAAAGCACGATAAAAATAAAATTGTCAAGTTTAAAATTAGAAGGAAAAAAATAGGGAGAAATAAAGCTGGTTATTGGTACGACAATGAATGGAGGAGGGAGTGGAAATGAGGTGGCTGGATTGATTTGCCACAGAATGGGGAAGCAGGATCGAGTATCGGCGCGAACTAGTATACTGTGAGGCTGCTGGGCAAATCGCGTAATCTCTCCGTGACTAAAAAGAAATGAATGTGACTTTGTGTAATGGCAAGTGGCCCCTCGTGTCCATAGCTGCCAAGGTTTCAGATTGCTATGTGTGACATTTTAATAATTTCAGTGTAATTATGAGTGACATTTCAACGACTATGAGTGACACTTCCTCACGGGAAAAATCAAGCAATGAAGATGAGGGAAACATAAATATCAGTAATTACACCTATTTGAGCAATGAGATGGTCTTTAGGATCATGTGTTTAAACACACGTAGTTAAGCTAAAAGGGTGTAGACCAGACTGGTGACCAAAAACTCTAAAAAGTGATAAAACAGGCAATTGACTTTCTCCATCTATGCATGAAGGGTCTGGAAAAATATCCCTGTATCCATCAGGACTGCCTCAACACCGCTGCAACTGAGGAAAGAGTTGTAGATGCACCTTTTAAAGAACATGACAGCACAATGCAGTAATATTACATGTCTCCTCAAAGAACCCAGGTCCCTCTCCCATCACTCGCTGACTGTACTTGTGCCTTTCTCCACTTGCCTTGGTTTGTGCTATTAAAATAGCATATACTTAGAATAATCTCCCTTCACAGACATAGAACTTCAGAGGACACTACATGCACAGGTGCAAGAATGCAAACGTGTTGCTTAGTCATATATGGCGACTACTAACTAGAATGTTATAAGCAGAGATGCGATGTTAAATACAATAATCAAATAAAACATCATCTTTTTATTTAAAAAGTAGCACTACAGATCTGGATAACAATGTTGAAGTTATTTTAAAATAGTAATGTATTGTATTGTCAATGCACGCTTAAACAAATGAAAATAGTTAAAGTGCTCTTGTACCTTAAGGAATGTCAGCCGCTCTACAGGCGAGAATCAGACCGGCTGCAGATACAGCCCTGCCTGTGGTTGTTTCTCTTAGCTCTTTCTGTTTATTTGCTATCATTCTCGTACCCGAACTCGGTTCTAACAGTGCGCGTGCCTGGAAGCCCTCGCTGCCTGTGCCCTTACTTAGCTCCAACAGTTCCTAGAGGCCCTGGCTGCCTGTGCCATGACTCGGGTGTAAATGGCCGAAAATCCCCCTCTGCTCTGCAGACAGAACACGACTGAGATGGTGAAAGGTTTCAGGCTTCCCCTGCGGTACTCTAGCCGCCCTCCGGCAGAGATAGCGCCTCTAATACGGGAGATGGGCTGACTTCACAGAAAAGGAGGATTAGGTACGGGGTGGGGGAAGAAAGAGGGAATACATGTTTTATTTATTTACGTGAATTTTTATATAGCGTGCACATTTATGTAATTACATGGATGGTTATAAACAGTTACAATGCTAGAATAAAAAAATTAACAAAAGTAGGTTATACAGTAGGAATGTACATTAGTGAAACTATCGCTAAGTACAACAGTGAGCTAGTGATACTTTTGAGCAGCAGCAGCACTCACCCGATGAAGAGGAGCTGGTATCTTTCAATGCCAAGCGGCGAGTGAGACCGTCATACTGCAACTATTGTCTGAAACATGATCCGACTGCTACTTAAAAGGTAGTCAGTGTGACACACGTACTTGTGGCGTGGGGAACACTGCAGCGCTGTCACGGTACGAGCCAGCCAGCCGCGACGACTTCCCCCTGCACCTTGACTCGAGGCCTGGACCGTGGACTCTGTCATGGTGTCACACTCGCTCGAACCCTGAGTCAGGAACTAAAACCCTGGAAACCTGAGTGACTATCCACAGTGTCACAACCAACCTAAGCAGGGACAGGAAGTAATAGGGAGAACTTCACTGTCAGCAGGTGAGGTCGATGTTGTGCCGTCCCGCCGGTCCAACGCCGCGGCCGGGTTAATATTATAATAAATTATTGCCCCTGCGCAGGCAGCAGCGCATTCAGTCTTAGACACACTAAGACTGAGAGGGACGCCGCGCGGACGTGACCGACGACACAGCACCACAGCAGTCAGACCAGTCCCCGGCCCGCCGTTTCTGACCGACCTCTTCACTTCCTGTTACGGGAGGACTTGAGGTCACATCCCCCCCACGGCGCCACAGCCTATAATGCAACGACTGCTGAGGGCAGGCCCCGCCGGGTCTCGGTATTAATTGGGCTGCAGTCAGTGGCTCACTGTGACGGACACTAGCCGTGCAGCCGGCGCAGCACGGGCGGGAATTTCGCAGGCACCAGGGCAGATATTGTAACATTGTCGGAGAGCAGATCTTTAACTGTTGAGCTGCTGCTGCTGGCAAGTGAAGTCTGCTGCGGCCCGGGGCGCACACAGGTGGCGGCAGCGTGCGCTAGCACTTGACGTAGTGGGCAGCCAGTTTCAGCACTGTCAGCAGAGTGCGGTCAGTGTCAAAAATGCGTGACAATGCATTTCAGTGCGGTGATGCGGGAACACCACACTGAAATGCGTTAGCGTCACGCCTGATGCGTGATACTTGGCAGGCCTGCGTGTCACCGCTGCTCTTACAAAGCAGGGGTTGGCTGGCATGGGATGCCATGGCTCTGAGGTGGGGCCGAAGGGACGACCAGCTCAGCAGCTTTCTTAAACAAGGATGAAATAAACAGCGCAACCTCACAGCATGCAGCAAGCCTTTCCATGTCTCTGGCGCAGGGGCTGTGGTATAATAAACAAAGCTGTCGACCTCTGTCCTCGGGGCAACGGCTCGAGCCTCGGCGTAGGCTCCATAAAAAACAAGCATTGGAAATCAGGAGCTAGTAACCTCACGGCATGCAGCAAGCCTTTCCATGTCTCTGGCGCAGGGGTGGGAGGGGATGTGGTATAATAAATAAAGCTGTCAAAGCAATAAAAGCTGCATTGTCAGAAGCGAGAGCGCGCAAGCTAATTAAAGTAAACCAAGATGGCGTCGGGCTGTCCAGGCGATAGCGTGTGCACATCTGTCTGTCCGTGCGCGTGCATTTTTTTGTCCCTCCGTACGCGTGCACATCTAGCTTTTGAATCTGAATCGATTACAAAAAGCCCTCGCATGGCGAGCAGCGCTGCGCGCTGCTAATGGCAGGCGAGACCTAAAAAGGGCAATCTTGTAACTACAAATATTACTAACTATAGCACCATATCTCTGCTTCGTCTACTGTGCAAATTGCTGGAAGGTCAAATTAACAAACCACTCTCGGTGTACCTGGAAGTCAATACGATCCTGTATCTATCACAAATCAGATTCCGAACTTCACACAGCACAGAGACTGCCTTAGTAGCAGTCACCAGTCACATACTCATAGCCCTCGACGATGACATGCCATCGATGCTTGTACTGCTGGACTTATCCGCAGCGTTTAACACTGCAGTAACCTGGAGTAGGACACAAAGACTGCACGAACCTAGCATCTATGGGACAGCCCTATTATGGTTTTCTGACTTTCTAAAAAAATAGAACCCAAACCATCTCTCTGGGCTCTTTCAAATCCTGCACTATGTCAATTGACAAGGGCATGCCTCAGGGCTCCTGTTTAAGCCCCATGCTTTTCAACATCTGTCTCCCCGACCTCCCCCCCAAAACTGTCAAACCTTTCTGCTTTGAAATTCTGTACTATGCGGATGATACACAGTTGGTCATCACATTTGACAAAGTTCTAGACCAGTCAAAACAAAGTTTTGCGACAGGCATGAAAGCAATTGCAGCCTGGATGCCTACCAACTGCCTTCAGTTAAATATGGATAAAACAGATCATTCTATTTGGCAAAACCCAGCAGCTCTGGTCGGCAGACTGGTGGCCTGCAGAACTTGGCGCCGCACCCTTTCCCAAACTGATAGTTAACAACCCCAGCGTCCATCTAGACCAGACTCTTAACTATGAAAGAGCAGGTTCTGTCTGCTGTGGGTACATGCTTCCATATGATGCGCCTGCTGAGGAAGGCCCTTCCTTTTCTTCTTTCTGCCAGGAAAACACTGGTGCAAGTGCTCATTGTAAGCAGATTAGACTACAGTTACTCCCTACTGGCTTCTGCTAATGAGACTCTACTTTTGAAGCTTCAAGTTGTACAAAACACGGCAGCCCGTCTTATTTGTAACCTTCCCTCTGGGACCGCTTCCTCTCCTCTTCTGAAATCTCTGCACTGACTGGCTGTCAGAAAAAGAGTTTTTTTCAAAACCTGCTACCTCACAGGCAAATGTCCCAAGTACCTTAGCCAGCAGCTTAAACCCTATTGTCAAGTTAGGACTCTGAGGTCCAGCGACAAAGCCTTGCTCACTGTTCCACCTATCGGAAAGACTAGAGCAGGAGGCAGGTCTTTTTCCTTTTTGGCCCTCTTGCCCTGGAATAAACTGCCTTACTACATTCGGATATGTCCTGACCAATGCAAATTTAGAAAGATGCTCAAAACAGTGCTTTTCTAATCTCTGCGTTGCTCCTGTCGGCAATCCTCTGCTGCGCCAAGATACCCCTCCTGGGGTGATTCGTGCGCGATAACGTATTGCCTTAACATAACAATGAATGAAGCCTTTTGAGGTTATACAATGAAGACCTAAACTGCTAACTCAATGCTTAATTCATTTAAACTAATTTAAGTTTTGTTAAGTGTGATTTTAATTATTGATTCATAGGTGGTGGTAATTGGGAATAAATCATTGTTTATTTTTAATAAACAAGTCTACGATTTTTAAGTCTTTCATTAAACAGGGGAGATGTTAAATTCTAACTTAAATGTGCAATTTGTCATGTTGTGCATTTTTTTGATTACTCCAGCTGAAGTCTAAACGATAAAATGTGCCAGTCTTGTTACTGTAGTTACCTGCTCAGACAGTGTGCCTGACTTCATCTGAAAAAGCACAGTTTCAAGATACCAGTTTTATGAGCAAAAGTCATTACTCTGTTTCCACTAGAATTGGAACTGCTGGAGGTGGGTGAACAGAGTGACCCCTGCAGGAGGAAGAGGGACAAGGAATTTATCCTTCAAACTGTGTTGGCCTAATCATGCTGGAAAACAAGCAAGGTTATTGGATAGTCTCATGTTCCCAGTAACTCACCTCCAGTCCTTTCCTTTCCCAAACAACTGTATTCTGATTATTCTGTCTAGTTTGTTTCACTGTGGGACATCTCGACTTAAGTTGGTAATTAAATGTCTGCAAAAGAAGCTTTGCATCCATGGTGATCTCGACTGGTCCGGTAACCTCAGGAGCAAGATTCAAGATGAACCCATCCCTTCGGTGAATTCAAACCTGTCCCACTGACTTTTCAATCAGCCTTTCCCATTTAAACACTGTGGAACCATTTCAACACCTGTCCTTTGAACGACTGACATGGAGGAGGCCCTGGAACAGAAGCATAGGGAGGAAAGGACGCTACAGTTGGAGCGTCTGCTCCTTTCTCTGGAGCGGACCTGGGCAGAGCAGGGAAACCAGGCCAAATAACTTACTTTTATGGGCGACTAGGGAACAATACCAAAACCTAAATACACAGGCGGCCCGACAGGGCTATCTGGGGGTACAGAGGACACTCTACGTCACAGGGGACAAGGCAGGCCTCCCCCTGGCATGGCTGGGGAGGAGCGAAGAGAAGGCAAGATGGCTAGCCGAGATATGAACTGAAACGGGTGGAAGTTGACCACACAGACCAAGCTTTAGTCCGAGCATTTGCAGAGTGTTACCCATGGCTTTATGTGGTTCGAAGGGACCACACGGAACAGGATATTGAGGTCTTCCTGGGAGAGGTGCTAGATCTGGTCCTCCGTGCAGGCAATAGAGAGGAGCTAGAGGCGGACCTGACGACAAACGAGATAGGACAGGCAGTGCGAGCTATGCCATCAGGAAAGCACCTGGGGTCAATGGCTTCCTAGTGGAACTCTGCAAGGGTCTGGCCTCTATCCTCCACCCCCACCTTCTAAACGTATTTACTGCAGCGAGGAAGGAAGGTGGCCTGCCCCAAACCTCGCCCATGGCATCATAGTAGTTATCCCCAAAAAAGGGAAACCGCCTCACCTCTGCTCCTCTTACAGACTGATCTCATTACTCCATCCAAAGAGCAAGATCCTAGCTAAAATCCTGGCAAAGTGCCTGGCTGGAGTGATCTCTGGCTTGGTCCACCTCGATCAGATGAGATTCATCCCTAGAAGGGTGATGTGCTTGAATCTGCGATGCCTCCATCTGTGGTTGGAGAGGATCAAGACCAACAGAGACCCCACAGCAATAATGTCCCTGGACACCGAAAAGGTATTTGATTCTATAGATTGGTGATATCTAATGCAAATACTGAAGTGGGTTGGTTTTAGACCCAAGTTCTGTCAGTGGGTGGCTTTTCTCTATAAAGCGCCCACTGCAGCGGTGAGGATCAGCGAGGTGTTCTCTGATGCGTTCGCCCTCGGCTGTGGCAAGAGGCAAGGTTGTCTGTTGTCACCTCTCCTGTTTGCTCTGTGTCTGGAGCCACTGGCACTGCCGAGCGGTCATCGTGGGGTTTTCCCAGACAGCAGATGCTTCTGAAAAATCTCTCTGTATGTGGATGATGGTTTGGTATACCTAAGAGGATCCTGCATGCTCGATACCTGCGGCCCTATCTGTGTTCCATTTGTTTGAGACCAACTCAGGATACCGTATAAATTGGGAGAAGTCCATCATTTACCTGCTCGGACACTGGGATGGCCTCAACGAGGCGACTGTTACTTGCCGATCTACGACCTCTAGTTTTACTTGGGTTTAGAGGTCAGGTCGGATGCAGAGCATTTCCTGGAGCCTAATCTGGGGATTGGCACTCCCAGATATCTGGGCGTACCACAGGGCAGCGCACCCACATGTTATTAACGAGTGGGGACACATCCCCAATGCCGACCCGGCCTATAGGATAGAGAGAACGGCAATGCGACGACAGACATTTCTTCATTATGTCTACAGGAGATCGGGGAGGAGGAGGTGCCTGCCCAGACCACCCGCAGCCTGGGACGAGACTACTGTGGCACTGTGATGGAACGAGAAAATTACCAAGGCAACCCCACTATGGAAGGATACGTCGCTGACCGAGATGAGTAAGCTCACAGGCTATGAAGGTTGGGATAAGATTGGGTTCGATAAGCTGGGGGATGTGCGGGATAGGGGGGGGGGACATCAAGCTGTTTGAGACACTGCAACATTCTGGCACCCACCCAACAGTTTAAAACATGCAATTAGCGAATGCCTTGAGGGCAGAAGAGATCCTGGGGACGGACCTCTTGGAGTACACCCCACTGGAGGCTTGGTTTCTCGGGAACACACTGCCCCACAAAGTGAGATCCCAACTGTACCGAACCATACTTAATAATACACCAGATAACTTGGGGGAAACTCCGAGTTAAGTTGGAGGCTGATGTGAGATCCCTAGAGGACATAGACTGGGAGGCCGGTCTAATGCATCCCAGAGAGGTTGACATAGCTCGCCTGCGGCTGATCCAGTTCAATATACTCCACAGTGTCCCAACTGTATAAGATGGGAAGAGCTGACGGGCCCCACCTGCCTGCGCAGTGGGGCGACTGATAGCATGTTCCGACACCCAATTTGGAACTGCCCACGGATGAGTGCCTACTGGCGGGGGGGTGGTGATAGTCGCAGAAACAGCGACAAGATGAGAGTAGACTCTCCCACCCCCAAAGCCACCTCAGTCGATCATATAAGATATAACCATTGATGTCAACATTTCCCTGAAAGCCATTACAGTTTTGTACACTGGGTTTTGCCGTTGGGGGTGAAACAGGGATCTAACCAGGATGTGGGGACGGGCGCAGGTGCCAACAAGAGCCATGTGACGGGAGGGGATAAACCGGTGTATGGAGGCGGAGAGAGTGGTATACGAGAGCAGCAGCTGCCCCAAAAAAAAATTCGACAAGTTTTGGGGACCATGGAGATTGTATCATGGACTGAAAGCTCAACTCGGACAAGACCGAAGTACTCATCCTGGGACCCACCCCCTCAGCCTGGGACGACTCCAGGTGGCCCACCGCACTAGGAACTCCTCTCACCCCTACGGACCATGCACGCAACCTCTGCATTATACTGGACTCTTCGCTCTCTGTGAACCGGCTAATCAACACAGTATCCTCATCTTGTTTTCACACGCTCCGCCTGCTTCGAAAGACTTTGAGATGGCTCCCCACAGAATCCAGAAAGACGGTCACCCATGCCCTCATCACTGGTAGACTTGACTACAGCAACGCACTCTACGCCGGCGTCACCCAGAAACAGCCCCGGAAATGTCCAAAAAACTGCAGCCAGATTGGTCCTCGACATTTCCAGTCACAGCCACATGACGCAACAGCTCCGACAACTCCACTGGCTACCTATCAACAAGAGAATCACCTTCAAGCTCCTCACACATGCATACAAGGCCCGCCACGATGCAGAACCAGAATATCTGAACCACTGCCTCGCTTTCCACACACCTGCCAGACAACTCTGCTCCGCCCAACTCACCCTGGCCTCCGCACCCCCGAATCCACAAGACCAGAATCGGAGAAAGATCTTTTGCCTACCTTGCTGCCAAGACCTGGAACACTCTACCTCTCCACCTTA
Source organism: Calotriton arnoldi (assembly GCA_963921515.1). NCBI lineage: Eukaryota > Metazoa > Chordata > Amphibia > Caudata > Salamandridae > Calotriton > Calotriton arnoldi. Next base: position 1,122,318 of record CAWUFW010005220.1, on the reverse strand, counting down.
GGCAATCTGCAGCCGTTGACCCAGTTCAGGAAGGACCTCCAGACCTGACGATTCAGCAGCCCCCCAACTTCCCCCGCCCCCTCCTCCAGCACCTTGAGACCCTCACGACTGATGGAGCGCCACAATGACTGCCCCCCCTCCCCAATCCTCCTATTCTATGCTGGAATGTCACGAAGAGCGACCCATTAACTGCCATTACCAGTGACTGTAATCCCCGATGGATCCCTGGGAGCAGGAGAAGAGGGGTGGGTTTTAGCAGTGCGGGAATAGAGGCAATGTGACGGGTGGACCGAGTGTGTATTGTTTGCTATGTATGTTGTGGCATGAAAAAGCTAATAAAAATATTTGAAAAAGAAATACCAAAAAGGGTCTCGCTTGTCTGTGATCATTAGATGTATTCAGTGAATATAGTCCGTTACATTGGCAGTGTAACCAGCACAAATAATATAATACAGAAAATCTATAGTATGCTCTAGCCATATAAAGTGTCAAAAGAAACAATACACTATACAGTTTAAAATGTAGTCAAACAACTGCGTCATTTAAAGTAGCTAACAAAAGCCCAGCATGAGAAAAAAACATTGTGTACTCACAGAGCTCGTAAATTGTGCATTCGTTGTACAAGTTTGTTTTTAAGTTCAAATAAACCAATAATGCTATTTGTGCCAAGTAAGCTAAAGCCTCTAAGCAAAACACAAATGAATATGAGCAAATCCAAAATAATGAAAATACCCTAGCAAAAATATCTTCGAATAAAAGAAAAATGCAGCACAGACCATCAAGGATCCGAGCAAGAGGAACTCCTCACAAAAACTCGAACAGTACATGTTATACCAAAAATTATTGTGACATTTAAAATATGTAACGTTAATTATCAACAGATTTAGAAAACTAAACTACTATATCAAATTAAACACATTCTCTTGCTTTCCGTCCGAAGACATGTATTTGATAAATACGGTTGCACTATACATTTCTATGCAAACATTCATCATTAATGTAATCTTTTCACCAGAAGCCGATAACAGACTTTTTAAAATACATTGCATTAATTCATGTTTTTGCACATAATTTCTTCCTGCTCCTAACTTGGAGAAGGAAACTTCATATAATAGCCAATGAAGACTTTCTATTCCTGCTACCTGGCTGCGGAGTCCCAGCCTTTTAAAAGTTACATCTTGTGGGCAAAAAAAAGATACACAAATGAGGAAGATCATAATTTAAAAATGAATTCACATTATTTTTCTGTTTAACACAGAGAGAAGCCTGTGCACATTTTATTTACGTGCACATTATTTAAAGGCCTACAGCCAGCACTACAAAAATGTCAAGTACATTTTTAGGTCTCGCCTGAGCCAGCGCGCATGCGCTGCTCTGGCGAGACTTTTAGTAAGCGGGTTTTGGAAGTGCAAACAGTGGCTTTTGCTGGGGACTAGCCTGCGTTCACGCGAGCGTGCACGCGCGATCAGGCGCCATATGGCTTCCCTCGCCATCTGGACGCTTGCGTGAACGCAAGCTGGTCGCCAGCAAAAGCCACTGTTTGCACTTACAAAACCCGCGATTACTTTTACTTTCGCGGCCGTGTCAGTTTCACGGCCGCGCTGCCAATGCTTGTTGCTCGCGCTTCTTGTTCTGACTGTAAATAGTGTTGAGCTGCATGCCTCTGCTTTGAGATGCAACAACAATACAGGTTTCCTAATCAGAGTCGGCAAGAAGGTCATAATCGTGGCTTTACTATATAAAACTCAAAAATAAATAATAAATAACTATGGAGAGGGTTTAGGTAGCAGACCCTCCTAGTTTTGCAAGTCACCTCTCGCTGCCTGAACATCTAGTTTCATGCCGCTGACGGGACTCCCTGATCATTTCTTCAGCTCCATATATCGTGTGAGCAAGGGGGTTGTAGACTAACACAGTTGTCTGTCTGTTCGCCACGTGCACGCTAAATCACGTCGCCAATGTTTCCCTCGATGAATTGAACCCTTCATCCACACCAGAGCTCCTCACCCCATGACCAGTAGGAGAGGAAGTCCACAGACTCTTCTTGGAGTTTAGACTCTCCATCACACAGTTTGTTGCATTCAGTTCTTTGACTTTTGCATGCATTCTGTAAAGAAAGTATCCTTGTTGCTACATTTCCCTACATTGGCAACGCCGATGGGGCAGGCTTTAACGTGATAGTGTTCAGGCGTGCAACACACGTAAACAGCATTTCTGAATGCCTGTATTAACATGTTTTGGCATATTAAAGGCAGACCTATTGAATTTGCCCATGCTTGTTTTTTCGGCCGGCACATTCACCATGCCACTGCGAATTTAGTGCCATGCGAACTTTAAATCTCAGCAGAGAGTGGATGACAGATGCATTAAAGGGAGCGGTGAATCACCGCCTCTGTGCAGGTGGCTATCTGGTATGTGCTCGGTGGCGAGTTACCATGTTGTTCTCAACCTCAGAGACGCTGGCAGCTGGCCCCAATTTGAGGCTCTTGTAAACTACTGGCTACTTGCTGATGCATGTGTGTTTTTTAGGTCTCGGCCTTCACCAGCGCTTGCGCTGGTCTGGCCGAGAGTTTTAGTAAGCGGGTTTTGGAAGTGCAAACACTGGCTTTCGGCTGGCGACCAGCTTGAGTTCACGATGGCGTGCACGCCGCAGCTGCCATCTGTTGTTTCCTATCTCTTCCTCATTTCCTCGTCATGGCTCATTAACTCTCTGGACTCTGATGTTTCAATCGCAGCAGCAGCTCACATTACCAACTGAGGGCCCTGGACTACAGTCACATGAAAAACAACAGCGATTAGCATTGAAATGCAAGCTTTTTTTGTCTAGTTAGAAATATTGCTTCGGTGGGTTGATTTCACCTTATATCGCTATTTGTTTTATATTGGGAGTCACAGCCTAATTACCAGTATTTTTGTCTCCCACTGTTTTTTTTTTTTATATTTATTCGCACAAAGCTATATTTAAGGTTACTTTTTCCGTGTCACTTCTTCACTCTATTTAAACTCCACACCCCCACTCTTATTGTCTCTCTCCTTCTCTCTCTCTCCCTCTCTAATTCTCTCTCTACTTAATTAACTCTCCCTCTCTATCTTTTTTAGCCTTTCATTCTCTCTCTCACCCCTTTATCTGTTTCTCTTTCAAACTCCTTCATTCACTCTCTCCCCTTCTTTCTCTCTCTCTATCCCGCTCCACTCTTTATTCTATGTACACCCTTTCTCTCTCTCTCTTTCTCTCTCACCACCCTCTCTAATTGAGCATTATATCTTCACTCTATCTCTCACTCAGCAACACCACAGCATCACTCAGCGCAACCACAGCATCAATCAGAGCCAGCACAGCATCACTCAGCACCAATACAACACCACTCAGCACCACCACAGCATCACTCAGCACCACCACTCAGCACCACCACTCAGCACCACCACTCAGCACCACCACAGCATCACCCAGCACCACCACAGCATCACCACCACAGCACCACCACAGCACCACCACAGCACCACCACAGCACCACCACAGCACCACCACAGCACCACTCGGCACCACCACAGCACCACTCGGCACCACCACAGCACCACTCGGCACCACCACAGCATCACTCGGCACCACCACAGCATCACTCGGCACCACCACAGCATCACTCGGCACCACCACAGCATCACTCGGCACCACCACAGCATCACTCGGCACCACCACAGCATCACTCGGCACCACCACAGCATCACTCGGCACCACCACAGCATCACTCGGCACCACCACAGCATCACTCGGCACCACCACAGCATCACTCGGCACCACCACAGCATCACCGGCACCACCACAGCATCACTCGGCACCACCACAGCATCACTCGGCACCACCACAGCATCACTCGGCACCACCACAGCATCACTCGGCACCACCACAGCACCACTCGGCATCACCACAGCATCACTCGGCATCACCACAGTATCACTCGGCACCACCACAGTATCACTCGGCACCACCACAGTATCACTCGGCACCACCACAGCATCACTCGGCACCACCACAGCATCACTCGGCACCACCACAGCATCACTCGGCACCACCACAGCATCACTCGGCACCACCACAGCCATCACTCGGCACCACCACAGCATCACTCGGCACCACCACAGCATCACTCGGCATCACCACAGCCCCACTCGGCATCACCACAGCCCCACTCGGCACCACCACAGCATCACTCGGCACCACCACAGCATCACTCGGCACCACCACAGCATCACTCGGCACCACCACAGCATCACTCGGCACCACCACAGCATCACTCGGCACCACCACAGCATCACTCGGCACCACCACAGCATCACTCGGCACCACCACAGCATCACTCGGCACCACCACAGCAGCACTCGGCACCACCACAGCAGCACTCGGCACCACCACAGCATCACTCGGCACCACCACAGCATCACTCGGCACCACCACAGCATCACTCGGCACCACCACAGCATCACTCGGCACCACCACAGCATCACTCGGCACCACCACAGCATCACTCGGCACCACCACAGCATCACTCGGCACCACCACAGCATCACTCGCACCACCACAGCATCACTCGGCACCACCACAGCATCACTCGGCACCACCACAGCATCACTCGGCACCACCACAGCATCACTCGGCATCACTCGGCATCACTCGGCACCACTCGGCACCACCACAGCATCACTCGGCACCACCACAGCATCACTCGGCACCACCACAGCATCACTCGGCATCACTCGGCACCACTCAGCACCACCACAGCATCACTCAGCACCACCACAGCATCACTCAGCACCACCACAGCATCACTCAGCACCACCACAGCATCACTCAGCACCACCACAGCATCACAGCACCACCAAAGCACCACTCAGCACCACCACAGCACCACCCCAGCACCACCCCAGCACCACCCCAGCATCACCTCAGCACCACCCCAGCACCACCTCAGCACCACCCCAGCACCACCCCAGCATCACTCAGCACCACCCCAGCATCACTCAGCACCACCCCAGCATCACTCAGCACCACCCCAGCACCACTAAGCACCACCACAGCATCACTAAGCACCACCTCAGCATCACTAAGCACCACCTCAACATTAGAATAGGCAGGAAAAAGTTGCCAACATTGCAACGACAAAATAAACGACAAGACCTTTCTTATGTTCTTTTTTAATTGGGTCATTCAGTTGTACATAATGTCGTCTTAGTTATATATAAAGTAACAAAAATGCTTAAGTATTTATTATTATAACTTTTCAACATGCTGCACAGCAGCCACAATGCTCTTAAAAACATTGGCAAAACCAATAGCTCTGCCTAAACACTTATAAGGCCCCAAAGGCGAGACCTATTGGCTAATAGGTCTCGCCTTTGGGACCGTATATGTGTTTAACCAGGTGTCAGTTATGCAGCACAATTGTTGCATGGCTAAACACTTATAAGGTCCCAAAGGCGAGACCTATTGGCTATGCCAATGCTTGTTTTACTTGGTAAGTTGCTTCCACTGTAACACTGCATGAAGATGAAAAGGAACCTCAACTAGTCATATCCAATTATGGGCATATTATTGACCAAACCTGATACATATTTTGTGAGGCGCCTTCATTTTTATAGGGTTGCAAGACCCAGAGTTGACTTCTCTCTCTGTGCCAAGTCCCAGTTTACTCCTCTCCACCTGGATTCATGTCTGCACCTCCTCCCTAACCCTCTCATTTAGCTTTGTATCACTTGAGCTCATTCAACACTTGTTTCTTTCCCAGAGGATAGTGGATTATCTATGAAAGGCTTTACGACCACGTTGCATCACTGTGTTTAATCAAATGATTTTTCCTCGTACTCCAGAAACCAGCAGAACCTGTGGGTATACAGATTGTTGATGGCTAACGTTCACCATTTAACTGGAGAGATTCTAAAAATAAATCGGCGAAAAAATGAGTAATTTAAGGCAGCATCAGTCTTCCTCGGTTTGTGAAAGTTGTCTCTAGTTGACGGTCAGATTTAAAGTGACACTGCGTTTACAGTGAGAGCAATCCGAGCTTTTGCTCCTCATTCCGTAGCAATAAATGTGATTTTCATACCCACAGCTTCTTGTACGCTACACTTTTCCTAATCCAGCACTGAAGTATGTAATACCTGAAAATACAGCTACGTTCTTTTCTGTGCAGTGTTGGTTACTTCTTTGTTTAGGTGCCAGCCTTCCTCATGAGTCTGTGATGCACCATTGCCAGTGCTTTAAATGGGCCGGTACTGAGTACCGGCACTTCTCAGTTTTCTCCCCCAGAGTACCGGAACTTATTTTCGGGCAATTAACCAGAATGCCAGGGGCGAACCTTGCTGGGAGGTGAAGCGGTGTGCTCCCACCCCTGTTCCTGTTTAAAAGGAGAGTACCGGTACTCCATGAAGCAGCAGGGCTCAGGCCCTGAAGTACGGGTCGTGCAACGCAAAAACTGAAAATTACCCTTTCAGATGGTTTGTGCTGCTCTGGCTGGCAACAGCCTGTGTATTTCTACGCTGGGTTGCTCCTGCAGTGTTAGGTTCTCATCAGGCGCGCAACGCCCATTGGGATCAAAGGGCTTCAGACACCCCTCCTCCCCCATCGTGTGTGTCAGCCCGGCTGAGACAGATTCCCGGGCACACACACAGCCGCACCCGAGTACTTCACAGGTCTTTAAAAGACCAATTGCTTTTTAACGAGGCTTTGTTGTTTCTCACCCCTTCTTAGATCCCCTGCTTCTCCAATCTGCATATTGCTGAAAGAATTAGCTGCCCCCCCCCCTCCCCGAAATTTGACTCTAGTTGCGCCTCTGGTTCTCATTGGCATCGTAACAGAGGTGCCGAGAGTGGAACTGAAGAACCAGGGTCGAATCCCGACGTCGGCTCATCATCCTGTGATTCTGGCAACTCCCTTAACCAGGGGTCTTAAAAAAAGTAAGCTTTAATGCAAATGTTCTGACTGTCATGTAAATCACTTAAATGCCCATGGCCCAAATTCGCGCAATATCAAACTGCCAAAAATTAGGCTCTGCACGTATGACATAGAAGCTGATGCTTGCCATGTCTCTTATGTAAGGAGGCAGTTTGATTTTGCGCGAATTTGGCCCATAGGCATTTAAGCGCTTTACATGACAATCAGTGCATTTGCATTAAAGCTTACTTATGTGGCTATTGTTAAATTCCTGGCTCACAGCCACGCCCCCAGCCACACCCCTAGACACGCCCCTAACTACCCACCCAGTCTAATTAGTGAGTACCGGCACTTCTAATTTTCCATTTAAAGCACTGAGCATTGCAGTAGTGTCCAGTCTGCCTGGGTCTGTGATGGTCTTTAATGCAGCATTGCAGTAGTGTCCAGGCAGACCCTGCTGCCCTGTAAGGCTTCTCCCTTTTGCTGCATCATTGAATGTTTTGCTCTCCACTTCTGTTTTCAACTAAACATAGCAATGCACAGCAGACATGTAAAAGAAAATACACACAAGAAAACATCCGGGTTTAAACACATTCGTGCAACATCAGGTTGGCAAACTTCAAAACTATTTTCAGTAACACAAACACCTATTAGGATTGATAACTTCTGTTTTTTCATTCTTTTTTTTTTTTTTTTTTCTAGGTCCGATTGCAAACACAAACAAAGCCACTGCCGGGGCAACTGCCACTGTACTCTGGGACCTTCGACTGCTTCAAGAAGACACTAGTGAAAGAGGTATTATATCCTTTTAAACATGTTTTTATTGGATCCGATACAGTACAGGGCACAAGAGGACAGTGCATTCAACCCTGGTGGAGGTATCAGAAGAGGCACCTCCCCCTCCCCCCCCTTCCTGTTTCCACCAGCTTCCAGAGATGTCTCATCCCACCCTCACCCTGGGCGGTAATCACATACAATAAAACAATAGCCGTCTCCACATTAAAAACAATTCAATAGTCATGAAGATTGTCCAATAGCAAGAAAAAAAGCATGTAGTGTAAACATTGAACAGTGAACAAATTACAGTACGCAAGTCAATGTAGAAAAAGGCAGCGCACATCTATACTAATACATCTTCAATGAGAAAATCCCCTTACCCGCAAAAGGGAAGAGAAGGACCAGGGCTTTAAATGGGATGAAAAAACTGGGGGGGGGTCTCTCAAAGGGGCGTGGCCAATGCAATTAAGCGCGTAGCTTAAAATCAAGTAAGCTAAAAATCTGTGCTTAGCATAGTGTGCCGCCCGACTTGTATTTTGCTGTCATTGCATCCAGATATATGATGCAACAAGTAACATCATACCTACAACAAGTCAGGACTATTGGCTTTGTCAATGGTTGTTAGTTGTATAAGATAAATAAGCAGCAACTATGGCTTGTATATAATATTGAAAAAGCTTCCACTTAAAGCCCTGGTGACGCCACGACAATTCAATGTTGCTGCTCCTGAGTTTCAAAAAGAGAAGGGAAATCCAGAGAGAAAATGACTCTCTTTAAAGGATTTCCCTTCCCCTAGACCGCTCACCTGGCATGACGTCATGCCGTAACTTCTCCACTAGTGAGAAGTGAGCAGTGTGAGTATGCGCACATCGATGTGCCTGCTGCCACTGCAGTCCGAAAAAAACGGACCGCCTGTGCCAGGGCACAAAACAGAGCCCGATAGAGACCCGTTTCGAGGCCCCCTTTAAAAAACTGCCGGTGCTCAGCACAGGTGAGACCGGGCCCACCTAAAGCCCTGAGAAGGACAAAAGACAAGAAGACGGCAGAGAACGGGGAGGGGGGGGGGGGGCGGCAATCACTGTAACCACCAGGGCACAAGTCCTAAAAAAAGAAGTGGGGGGACTAACCTAGTTGGGTAGTATGCAAATGACATCACGGCGCGCGACATCACACATGGCATCACAGGAATTAACATCATAGAAAGTGGCATCACAAGCCACGACTTTACAGGAAGTGGCATCACAAGAAGTGACATCAGATCTAAAGCCCTCACATATATGTTTAGCAGGTCTATCATGTGTACGCTTGAGCGCCTTGCGAGGATAATAGCACAGTGAGTTATGGAAGATGATATGTGACTTCTACACCTTGCAATCCCCCAGTTTTATGTAACACATCCTGTACATTAATTTACAAACATATAATTTATTGTACATGTAATATGCACCTGTTGATGTAAAGCGCTCTGACACCCTACATTGGAATGAGTAGGGCTATACAAGAAAAAATAGTGGTACTTAAATTATTTCAACACCTCCTCAAGGGAAGTAAGCTCTATATAAATGCAATTTGCTTTGTGTAAATACTGGGAAAGACCAACACATCTGATATTCTTACAGTGCATGCATATCTCCTAAACAGGGACTGAACAAAGTGAAAAGCTGCCTTTCTTAAGAATGTGTGATGTGCTAACAAGGTGTGAGCCTTTGTTTCCCCTCCGCTTCATTTGCATCAGGTGTGAGGCTCCTGACTGCTCCCAGTCAAGAGACTCCAACAAAAGGAGGCCTGATGACTCCTCAAATTCGGCCTTTGTTATGGGCCCAGCAGGAGTCTTACATAAGAAAGCCCCGTCTGCGCCTGCACTTTGTTGCTTGTTGCAGGCGCTGCTGAAAGTTTCCCGGAGTTCAGCACGTTTTTCAGTGGGGCCCAAATTTTTGGCATAGTGGACGGTGTTCACCCTGTGAAAGAAGTGGGTGGACGCCGTCCTCCAGCGTGTACCTCTGACGCGTGCCCTCGTAACCCCCCCCCCCCATCAATATGGCACCAGTAGTCAGATACACAGAGGAACACGCGCCCACTCTCAAACGCAGCGTTTAATGCTGCTCCCTAAACCTCCACAGGGGGTGCCTCCAGCTCCAGATTCTGGGAGGCAGCAAAGGAACCATCCGCCGGCAAATCTACCTCTGCCAAACTGTCCAGCATGGCCCCCCCCCAGAGTTCCAAATCTTGTTCAGCATTGTCACCGGTGCACACAGCACGCAGCTGTCTTTCCTACCCACACCCCATCCATGGATGTCTACCAACCATTTGTGAACCGTCTGTGCACTGGGCTGCAGCCAACAGATAGCTTAGTGTCGCTTAGTGAGCACCAGATGCAGTAGGGCAACCTATGTCCCAGCTTGGCCGCGCCTGACTGAGTCTTCCACTGTCACACGTGATCTCCCGCAGAACACGTAAGACCCATCCCCAGAATCCTTATAGTTCACCACATTCCCATGTCATATGGAGAAAGGATGCCGGAACCGGTCCACACCTGTAGCAAGGAGCAGACTTGTATGTAAGCGCTGCAGGGTCAGATAAATGCAGTGCAAGTAATACAACTGGGTAAGCTGGAACCGCGCGATACTAGTGAAAGAGGTATCAACTTGTGAGTTGCATTTCTGTATTCATTCTGCAGTGCTTCAAATGCTTTACGTAGAGTCCGGCCCTCGTATGTCAGCTCTTAGCCTATAAACACAGAACCACATCTGCCCCTTCGATCCTTATTACAAGACCTTTTTTAACGTTGGCTTATCTTTTTTGTATGAGGTTATCTTCAAGTTTAATTTAGTTTTAATAACCTAAAATACCACATTTGTATGTGCAAAGTGTGTGTTTGATCTTGTTCCTTAACTCTCTGGCCGTCAGAGTTTCATGATACTTTACAAAACAGGAGAACTCGGTCTCCCCCACCACGCCATCTCAGTCAAGTTCCTGCCTCCCCAGCTCCAGGGTGTCACTTGGTGATCTTTGACCTCATGTAGAGTTCAATACCTTCTGTTGAGACTTTGTCAAGGTCACTTTTAAGGCGATGATAGAGATTGAATTCTGAGGGAGGCCCCTCTTGTCTCCTTACTTCATCCTGCTGTGTAGCTAGATCATTTTTTTTATTTTTATAAATGTTTTTATTTATATTTTTGGCAAACAAAAGAAAACAAACCATAACAAAGTCGGTTACAGTCCTGCAGTGTCGCACATTAGTAAGCCATACATCATACAATACATTATTATAGCCACGACGGGCCTTTTGAGAGATCAACTTCGTAGTGTCTACATAGTTGTATCGTAGTTCCGTGGGGTTTCTCTTTCCCTTAGATGCTTGGGGACCTTTACCTGTCCGTAAGTTTAAAGGGAGCATCCCTCTGGGATCCATCTAATCATCTCCCACCACAACATCCAAGCCATAATAGTTCCTCCATTTGCCCCATACCCTGTGGAATTTCTTCGGGCACCCCCTCGCCTTATAGGTAACCCTTTCAGCTGCCATATACATGTCCATCCCTGCCTTCCACTCTCGGAGTGAAGGAGCATTTGTAGCTCCCCAAGTTCTCGCTACGTCCCTTTTCCCTACTACCAGTGCTAGCGTAGTAAAGATGAGTTGAGGCCGGCCCAGGTCTACGTCTCCCGGTATTCCTAGCAATATAAATTTAGGGTCCAAGGGTATAACCACTTCTAGAACACTGCTCAATTCCCGTAGTACCCTCCCCCAGTAGGCCTGTATTTTAGTACATTCCCAGAGGATGTGGTAAGTCTCCCTCCCCATGGCCACATCTCTGGCAGTTAGGTTCACTGGCTCGTCCCATTTTGTGTAGTCTGACTCTGTCATAATAGGCTCTGTGGAATATTTTGTATTGAATGAGGCGAAGGCGCGATTTAATTGCCACCTCTCTATGGTGCATCAAGGCTGCCTCCCAATCTATGGTTTCGAGTGTGCCCAAATTTCCTTCCCAGGTATCTCGCAACTTGCCCAGTCTGTCTGGCGTGTTATTATTTAGGGTCCAGTATGCGAGTGATGCCGCCGTGGTGAGAATATGTTCCTGCAGCAGTTTTCCCTCCAATGGTGCGTAGTCCGGCAGTGAAGAGGAGGCTATGTTCTCTGCTTGCCAAGCGTGCCTAATATGAGCATATTTGAAAAACTGGGAGGTATGTAGTGCAAAATATTTCTGTAGGGAGTGAAAGCTTTTGAGTTTACCTTTGTCCATGATGTCACCTATGGTGGAGATACCCATGTCGTCCCAACCCCCAAAGCCTCTCAACGTCTGGATTTCTTTTAGCCAGGCGCAGTGCCATAGGGGCGTCTGCTTAGTGAGCTTCCGGTCCCACCCCATTGCCTTCGTTGCTCTCCCCCACGCCTCTATCGTAGCTTGGGTGGCCGGGAGAAGTCTCCCCTTGCCCCTGCCTCCGTATAGATAGTGCAGACAGGTACGTCCAGCCATAGTTTCTCTCTCCAGTCTATAGGTGGGATGATCCCCCGGGGCATGTATCCAATCGTTCACTGGGGTTAGTTGTTCCGCCCAGTAGTAGGCCTCAATGTCAGGGAGCGATATCCCTCCGTTATATTGATTGCGTTGTATGGTACTTAATGCAATTCTTGGTTGTTTCCCTAGCCATAAGAGTGAGCGTAGCTCCGTCTCGATTTCTCGGAAGGTTAGTCGTGGTAGGGGGAAATACGTGTTCTGTAATGCATACAGAAATCGGGGCAAAGTAATCATTTTAAACATAGCAGCCCGGCCTAGAATAGTGAGTGGAAGCGATTTCCATCGCAGCGCATCTTCTGCAACATTTGTGAGTGTGTTTAATGTTTTTCCGGTAGCAAAGGTCCTTATCAGTGGTGAGATAAATTCCCAGGTAGGTGAACCCGCTATATGCTATCTGGAGATCCCTAGGGAGTGTGGGCCATGTGGTCAAGTTACCTGGGCTATATATTACTGACTTGTGCCAGTTTATGGTATACCCCGAGTTATGCCCATAGGTATCTATAGTATGGAACAGGGTGGGGATCGTGGTATCCGGGTGCGTGATATATAAAAGTATATTGCCTGCATATAGAGAGATCTTTTCTTCCCAGGTGTCGGCCGGGTTAATGCGAAACCCCTCTATCTCAGGATGTTGTTGGACCGCACAGGCCAGAGTCTATCGTGAGAGCAAAAAGTAGTGAGGGCAGCCCTGTCGGGTACCTCGTCTGATGGGAAAGTCTCCGGAGTTCTTACCATTTACCTTAACCCTAGCCCTGGGATCTTTATACAGGAGTCCCACCCATTTCCGAAAGTTGGGACCTATGCCAAATTTACTCAATGTGGCCTCAAGGAAGGGCCAGTGGACTGCGTTGAACGCCTTTTCTGCGTCCAATGACAGGAGTAAGTGGGGGTGTCGCGGTCCTTCACCTCCATCATCCAGTTATGGGTGCTACGTAAATTCAGTCTGATAGCCCGGCCGGGCAAAAATCCCGACTTGTCCTGATGTACCAGAGTAGTTATTACTTGGCGGAGTCTCGTGGCAAGGATAGTAGCCAGTCTCTTCACCTCCGTATTAAGTAGGGATATTGGGCAGTAGGATTTACACACATTTTGGGGTTTCCCCTGTTTATGAATAGGGATGATCGTGGCCATACGTAGGTCCAATGGGAGGATTCCCTCCTGACATGCTTCTTGAAAGAGATTTAAAAGGTGGCGACTAAAGAGATCCGCACACCTTTTGTAGTGTTCTGCGGATAGGCCGTTTGGTCCTGGGGTCTTCCCTGTACGCAATTGGGTTATGGCCAATTTAATTTAGTCAATGGTGATATCCGAGTCTAGCCCCTCCCTATCGGCATCTTCCAATAATGGGGTATGTATCTCCGCTAAATAGTCTGTAATGTCAAGGGTCGGACACAGGGGCCGGGCATCATAAAAGTTTTTATAGTAGAACGCAAAAGTCTGCACTATCTGCTCATCATGCGTCTGTGATGTACCTTGTGGGTCTATAATGCTCACTACCCATCGGGCCTCTACTTCCTTCGGCTAAGCCATGCCAGGAGCTTACCCGACTTGTCTCCCACATCATAGTTTATGTAAGGTCGCCTTAGTATCTGGGGGTCTGTCTGCATTATATTCCGCCTCTCTAGGGTTAGGATCTGAGCTTCTAGTTTGGTGAACTCTTCCTGGTCTTTTCTCCTCTCCCATGCTACTCGGTTTTGTGCCCGGTCTCTCAGGACCGTTTTATATGTTTCCCAGATTACTACCCCTGATTGCACAGATCCCAAATTTTGGTTGAAGAAAATTTTTGTGTCGCCTCTAATGCCCTTGAGCACTGTCACATTCTGTAGGTCCCATGCAGACAACCTCCAGCTCATGTGTCCCGCCCAGTTCTGATCCCCTATTCGTACATACAGGGGGGGAATGATCTTTAAGGCCCCTAGCCATGTACTCCGCTTCGTGTATATCCTGTATTGCACCACTCGGGAGGAACACATAGTCCAGTCGCGAGTAGACCCTATGCGCGCCTGAATAGTATGAGTATTGCCGCGTCCCTGGATGCAGCTGGTGCCAGACATCTACCAGACCCAGTGTCTCAGCAAGGCGTGCCAGCTGTGTGGTAGGGGACGGCTGGGCATGATCCCCTGTACGATCGATGGGTGTGTGCATCACATCACATCATTGAAGTCTCCCCCGATGATGTGTGTCGAACCCAGTGTCTCCAGTAATATTTCTGTCACTTTGTTTAGCGTCCTGGTTTGTAGTTTCGGCGGGGCATAGACTGAGAGGATGGTAACATTCCTCCTGAGTGTGTACATCCGCAATCTACTGGGATGATGTTGCTGCCTCACCGTGGTTTTTAATTTCAAATTTTTAATTTTAACTTTTATTCTTACGTTGTCTTTCTGCTGCATTGTTACCTCACATGATTTACAACATATCACGATCGTGATACCTTGTGCTCACAAAGTTTATACCGACGCCCTATACTAGATGGGACGCGTACATCATATAGCGATGACAATACGAGTAGGTGTCTACAGCATGTTTTGGCTACTAAATGGTTTTGGTAAGATTGACATGTTGTAAACAGATGTTTTGTTTTTAATTTTTCCCATCTTTTAGACTGGCTACAGCACCCACGGACACTGCACGTCACCGATGTGACAAGACTGGTAATATCCAGGTTAACATACCCCATTACCAGTGGTTCAGTGTAGATTTCCAACCCATAATTAGGTCCTGATGAATTGCCGCTTGATCCATTAGGGACTACCAGGGCAAGAAACATGTTGACCGTATGATTTAAAGAGCAACTGCGTTTCACATCACTTTAGACAGTTGCCATTTTTCTATTTTTAACCAGGTGGGGAGACAGGAATATTAAATTGGTTGCCCTGTTTCTCCCAGCGACCTGTTTTAATTCACTTGTCTCTATTGAGAACCATACACAACACTGCACTTCTACACTATAGGGCCCCTCACACGCACCTCACTAAACGGCAGGAATAAAAGATCTCCGCCAAAGAGCCCCCACTGAGGGTGCCCGTCTGGTATTGCAGCGCCGACCCGACGAGGAGCATGCCCGATGATGAAGCATGACACCCAGCGGGCTGGGTGTGTGAGGGCCCTAATTCCGAAAGGAAGTATTCCCCATCCTTCCTTTTGGTAGCCAGATATTGATACCTTTCTCACTATTTTCTTGCCTTCAACTTCAGGAACTGCATACCCTCTTCATTGTTATTAATACTAGGGCCTGTATGCTGGACCTTTATAGCCCTTTCTTGTGTCTCTCCTTGTTGTTTACACAAACATTCCTCCTGCCCTATTTCCCCGTCACCCCAACAAATGTGCCTTGGGGATCTATCCATGTACGTGCCACACTAAAGGGAGGCGACCTCTTAATCAGGATAGCCACTCCTCTAGAACCGGAGTTGTACCCCACATGAACCAACACGGTATATGCCCCCCTCGCTATGAATCCACATTTAGTGCCTTTGAGATGGGTTTCCTGCAACATCACCACATCCGGGTGGATACGTTTTATAAAGGACGTCACCAGCCCTCTTTTAATTTTGTCCCCAAGGCCATTAACATTCCAGGTCAGGGCAGTGAAGGGTTCATTCTCCGAACTCATCGTGGGTGGCTATAGTGCATTTGTGGCGTATGTATGTGTACGAAGTAAAGCAGCGCCCTAACATGGGAGTGTGCTTGGTTGTGTGTCCTGTGGACTCCATGACTGAACCATAACAGAAACTTAAACAGCAACGTCTCAAGTGATTTGAGCCCCCCCATTTCCCCCCTCGCCCCCCCCTCCTCAACCTCTCCCCCTCCTAGTTTCACATCCTCACCCAGGGTAATACTTCCGAGGTTGTGGTTAAGGGCGGTAGAGGTCTGTCGCCCACCCCAGCCCAGAACTTACGTTACAAGTCCAAACTCTTGCAGCGCGGTAAACGACCAAAGAGAAGAAAAAAAAACATATAAAAAAAGAAAAAGTGGGACCAAAGATTGGAAAAGAGGAAGTGCACAGGTGAAGAAATATGGGGAAAGACAAAACAGTAGGGGAGAAAAGGAGGGAAGAGAAACAAATATCTGAGTCTTAGGCCTCTTCTGGCCTATCACCTGCTCTTGATTGCGACGCTTCAGTCACTCTGCAGGTCGAGAAGGTGTTGTAGGGGGGTGGCTGGTATCGAGCTCAGCCTTACTAGTCTGGTTCAATGGCAAGTCTCTAAGGCCCCTGTTCAGGAGTTCGAATCGGGGGCTTCTCCCTGCGTAGCAAGTGTTTCTGTCCCAACGTCTTGTTCCATTGCTACTATTTCAGTAATCAGGGGATGCTGCGATGCGTCATCTTCTTATTCTCCGGACGTGCTCTCTCTGGTGTCCGTCTCCGTGCAGGGTTCACGCCGCCCGAGGATGTGAGTGTTACGTGAGTTCGCCGGGCGCTGGGAGTCTAGCGACCGTCCACTTCTCCTCCGCATGCGGCCACTCCCTTTCGTAACATATGGCGTTGCCCCCTGCAGACGCGCCCTCCGGTGACCCTGGGATCTCAGTGTTTTCTAAAAGCCGAGGAGTTTAGGATCTTTCTCTGCTAGCGACTGACTGGTCCGTGGCAGATCTGCCATCTTTTTCAGAACAGGACGCTCTTCTATCCATTGCCACGCTTCCTCCGGTGTTTGAAAAAAGTGGGTCTTTCCCATAAAGAGTACCTTTAATTTTGCAGGAAATAGAAGCATGTACTGGATTTTGTGTTCCCTGGGTTTCGCCTTCACGGAGTCGTAGGTGCGCCTTTGTCGTTGGACCTCCCTGCTGTAGTCTGGGAAAATCATTATACGGGCATTTTTGTGTCTGATGTCTCCAAGTTTTCTGGCCTCCCTGAGGATCACATCTCTATCTAAGAAGTTCAGGAATCGCGCTATGATGGGTCTCGGCTGCGCACCCGGTGGGAGGCCTCGCTGCCAGCGCCCTATGCACCCGTTCTATTACGAAGCAAGTAGAGAATTTATCTGTCGGGAAGGTGCGTTGGAGCCATGAATAAAGGAAATCCAGTGTACTCGTTACTTCAATGCACTCTCGGAACCCCACAATGCGTAGGTTGTTTCGTCTCGCTCTGTTTTCTGCATAGTCAACGCGCCACTGTAGGTCTTTGTTCGATGCTTGGAGGTCTGCCATCCCCTTACGAAGATCCTGTAGCGAGTCTTCAGCCTCACCCAGCCGGGTTTCTGATTCCGTGACTCTGTCGGCCAAGTTACGAAGGTCTTGCCTCAAGAGTGTCACCTCGGTGCCCACTTCTCCTATTTTCCCCTCCAGTGCCAGCCTGGAGGTTTTAATTGCCTGGAGGAGAGTATCAGTGTCCGTACGACTAGGTGGTCGTTCCTCCGGAGGGGGTGTGATCACTTTAGTGTAGCGATCCATTTTCCCTTGTCGGGGTGGCTTTGGGTCTTTGTCTTTGCCCATGGCAGTGGGTGCAGGGTTGGTCCGCAGACATAATTGTCGATAGGCGAGAACCGATCTTCTGTGCGAACAGGATAGCCCTTTCCCTCCTACACGATGCCACAACCGTCGTAGTTAGCCCTTCCTATGGCGTGTCTCTCTGCACGCAACACGCAAGGTTACGCCACAAGTGAGGCAGTAGGAGCCCTCATAGGACAAGGCCAGTCCTGCGATTGACCCTTGATAAGGTCTTTCGGCCTCTGGCGTGTTCGTGTCCAGGATCGGACACTGGTAGAGAGGGAAGGAATGTACACCTACATTAGAGGGCAGTGCTGCAATACCCCTTGTCAGCGACAGTTTCTGCCTGCTCGCCTGCTCTCAAGTCAATAAGGGCTCCTTGAGACCGAAAGAGGGAACCACGAGTCCAGCATGAAACTCGTATAATTAAGGTGGGCCCAACTTGGGTTAAGAATGGCCTCCCCACCACAACCTCTCCACAGATATAGGAGGCTCAGGGCAAACAGAGCGCCGGGGACCAAGCAGGGATCGTAGTAGAGCTCCTCCTCATTCAGGTGGATGCCGGTGAGGCACGGCTTGGCTGGGGCGATGCAGCTCCGGTGTTTCAATCCCAGCTCCCTCCCGCATGAGCAGCGCGGAGAAGCAGTCGTCGCGCAGGTGTATGGTGGCCTTCAAAGCTCCCCGGGATCTCACAGGAGCACGACCTCAACCCCGGTTCTGTTCCCAGGGCCCAGCGGGACAGAAGGGGCGGAGCACAAAACTCCGTCTGAGCCTGACCGGGTCCAACCACAGCACCGTTCAGTTAATTGCAGGCTTGGCTCGCATTCCCAGGCGGTCCCACCTCGGCGTCATCAGCCACTCGTGTTCTCCGGGGAGTCCAGTGGCAGAGGAGCCGGCCTGGGGAGCTCCCTCTCCCAGCAGCCTTCACAGCCAGCCAGGCAATCTGTGCACCACGGCGTCCCCCAATCACGGGCTCACCTGCTTCACGCACACCGGGGCTCTGCCAGCATTCCTGCGCACACAGTGTCGGGCGGGGTGGCAGAGGGGGTGTCGTCCGCCGCAGGCCGATGGATGAGAGCTCTCTTCCCCAGGGAACGCCGCAGCCTCACTGGGTCAGCCAAGCTGCGTCATTCCCAGCAGGGCGCCATCTTGGACGGGTCCCGGCGGATCTTCCCGGCACAGATAACAGCGCTAAAATGGCAAGTAAGTCTCCAAATTGCCTCAGAAAATAGCGCCGGGAGGTTCGTAGCAATTCAGCTTCAGGGATAGTGCAATTCCGGGGCTCTAGACTGCCGGATAAAAGTCGGATGGAAGCTTTCGGCCGGAGCTCGGCAAAAGCACGTCTTAAGCGGCCATGTCGTTGGCCACGCC
Source organism: Calotriton arnoldi (assembly GCA_963921515.1). NCBI lineage: Eukaryota > Metazoa > Chordata > Amphibia > Caudata > Salamandridae > Calotriton > Calotriton arnoldi. Next base: position 1,103,304 of record CAWUFW010005220.1, on the reverse strand, counting down.
CCCCTAGCTAGATCATTTTTGATACTCTGCATGAAACTTCCTGGGTCTTCAGCAGCTAAGAGAGCTCCATTTCTGCCTTATTGACAGTCATGCAGCTGCTTTGTATTTATGGTGCTGGAGCACAGTATGGAAAAGCAAGCATTTGCATTGCAATCGGTCTCGCATTTGTGAAAGGTAGACCTATTGGCGTTGTAAATGACAATGTTTTTTATTTTAGTTTTTTTTGTTTGAAATGGAGTGATCATATTTGCATAGCGCGTGCCATTTGTATGACCTTGCGACGCTGGAAAATCAGAAAATGGGAAATAGGTTACGAGAGAGGGGAGGTGGAAAATAAATGACACCAATGGAAAAAGGAATTAAACAATAGGGAAGGAGTTACTGTAAAGGGTCGGGGATAATGCATGACAGGAGAGAGGGAGATACCGGAGCAGGATATGTAAACGGCACAGCAGACCATAAAGCAAGCCCACAAACAGCCAAAATGAAGCATACACAGTAAACTGTCAGACCAGCCCATGGAGCACTGCCATATTGCCCTATATGCCTGTCCGACCCAGTACGCGACTGACAGTAACAGCCAACCTGAAACTGCTCTGCTGGCTTTTGCCTTCAGTGTTGCTTGCGTTTCTGGGGCTCAAGACGATGACTATTATGCATGGCACGGCAGGTACCAAGAGGATGATATTAGGCGAAACCTTTTTAGGCATAGGTGGCATGTTTAGCATTTAATGATACAAGATATTCCATTTGTTATGTGCCACTGGTTGGATTTGCACTCTGGGGCAGCTTTCCAATTTTACACAGGAAAGCCGTAGGGCCCTTTCCATTCTGTTTGCCATCCACACACTTGAGTAGCTACAATAACTGAAAGTGGCGCATGGGGCTTCACCTGAAGGATGAAGGCATCCATCAAACAACACAGCATAGGGATGAACAGTCAGGAGGCAGCACAGAGAAGGGGCCACTGAGAGCGCTACCACCTTTATAGGGACGATCTTGGACCGATGTCCTTACTGGCTGGCTGGGAGACGTGGGTTACTTCGTGCATTGGACGAGTTAACACGACGAGTGCTAGGTTTACCTATAAAACGTTATTGATTTTTTTTTTTTTTAAGGCAGGAGTTGACATGGAACTAATGCTGTTGTCTAACACATGAGGCTGAATGTTCTTTTGTTGGCCTGCAGTGTATTTCAGCAGCTGGTCCGTTTTTCCTGTTATTTTTCCTCACACTGTATTAAAGTCAGGCTCTGACTGTTTTTTAGAAATGAAAGAGCCCTGCTTGCCCCCGTTGGGGAGACCTCCCTGTTATCAACATTATCCTCCTACTGAGTTTTTGGATCAGCATATTTACTAGTGCTCTCAAACGTATTCATTTCTTTCCACGAAAAGCTGCTAATGAAAATGGAGACTTCTGGACATAAGGTTTTCGACCATCCTGCATTCCAGCAAGTTTACTGAAATCCTACGATCTAAAACCTATTCAGATTTTGCCGGACGGATTTTATCAATTTTTTATGGATTGTTAAATTCCCTGTGAGTTCATAAAAATGCACCCGTGGCAAAAACACAAATGTGCTTAGAATGATGCGTTGCTAACAGTTCAAATATTGAATGCTTTGTCTGTGTGTGAAATAAAACACAAGAATGAGAAGTGACTTTTCCAAATTAATGAGGCGATCTGTTTTGGCATCAAATGATTATAATCACTACCATACAAATGGTAACATTTGCAAGAGACCTCTCAGTAAAACCAACAAAGCTTGGCTGTGGATTCCAAAGTGACATACAAAGCTGTGACCCTTGGCAAAAGCGAATGCAGCCAGCAGAGCCAGTCAACAGAGGAGGAATGAATTAGCAGCTAGTTGTTTGTAAGGCCTGGTAACGTTTTCTTGATGACTGCAGCTTTGTCTGGTTAGACCTCACTTGTGCGGCCTTTCCCATAGTCCCCTTGGACCGATGTACTTACTGGCTGGGAGTAAGCGGAGGAAGAAAGTTGAACCTTGGAGACTGAGTCAAAATGAGCACATGAATTTGTGATCCCTGGACGGGGGTCTATTGTAAATAGCCACTGACATTCGAACACTTACTTTTTCCATTCACTAGAAACGTCTTGATTATGGTAATGCATACTTCGTTTTTTTTTTTCCTCCTAACTTTCACTGGTTCCGTGATTGTGACAACATAGCCTGTCAATTTTGAGTCCACCTCTTAATGCAAATCTCACAATTCGAAACAAAGTCCCGTATGTGTGACGTGTTCTCCAATATAACATCTTAAAAATAAGTGAAACCGGTCAAAGTAGGCGGCCATTTACGGGTTAGGCACTAGTCAATTATAGGGGGAAAAAAGGATTGAATGTATCTTCTGTTCATATGACGTGCATGGCGCATCTCCAACACCTCGCCTTAATAAATACAATAGATCGCCGTCACCATGCTTTTGCACTTGGTAATATTAATGCAGAACTCTCCAGTTAAAGCGGACGATTTTGTAAATATTTAGCGCTGCTGGGCACTTTAAAAACAGCAAATAATCATGTGCGTCTTGCTTGGTGGAGGGGGGATAGCGAGATGAAAGGGTCGGGGAGCAAGATGAATCAGCAATGGGGCGTGTGGGGGATCGAGTTGACGCCAGGAGTTTTAAAAGCGGCGATATGGCATCCTGCTTAGAAGTGCTTGTGTTGTAAATAGAAAAAAAGTTCAGAAGACACAAAATTCAATGGCACCAGTGGAAGTGGACAAGTCCTCCGGAAATACTCCTGGGAGTTAACTATTTAGAAAAGGGTGCGACAAGCAGAAACCATTATCCAATTATAAGTGTTGTTTTTTTTTAAAGGACACTGACAAAAGCCAATGAAAAGCTAAAGGCAGGGTCTAAGCTTACAGAGTGAATACAGCATGTCGAGAAGACCCCGCATTCGCACTGCCTAGGCTCGACCTAAAAACTGGCTCTTCCCTGTCCTTTTATGACTTATTGGGGTCTGGTATGTATTAAGAACAGAACCCAAGGCATGGTTAAAGATCTCTCTGGTGCCATGGACTCTGCCTCTTATGATCTGAGTTTACAATAGATTGCAAATGAATTGAATTATATATTGGCATGACATGGAGTACAAAAATAACAGAGAACCCTCAAGCGACTACCATGTGTTCACTAGCAAGTTTGCATTACAGTAACAAGCTGTCACACATAGTTGAGTCTAGTGTTGTCTTTATTAAATAACTGTTTGCTAGTTATTTTAGTACTTCATTACAATACATTTAGATACCTAGTCCATGCTTCACCATGTTACTAACATACAGTGGCAGCATCTATGCAACAAAATAAGTTTCCCTTTTGGGGCGTTCCATATACTCAAGTACTTTTTTGGCTTCGGTTTAGAATAAGGCCTATGTCAGCATAAAGGCCTTTTTGCAGCCAATTTAGTGGCACATCTCTCAACAGGAGCATATTCCTATACTTTGCTTCTAGTCAGTAGACGTGATCCAACTACCCTCAAACGAACCAGTGAGCACAACCACAACTTTGGAATGACAGTACAGACATATATATATATATTGGTGTTTTCTACCTATTTTTGTACCAGTCAAGGTAATTTCGATCTATAGTGGGGCAAAATCCACACACAATCTGCTATCTTTGAAGTGAATTCCTTCAAAGCAGACAGTTCTAACTTGAATCCCTGACCGTAATTCAGAGCTCTAAATCCATTCTGCTAAAACTTGCAGAAAGTAGGCATGTGGAAAAGAGAATGGGTACAGGAAACCTTTCAAGAATAGTGGTTTAAGAGGGAGGGAGAGAAGATCTGGTGTTGGCGAGAAAATATATGCATTGATTTGTGACTATGCTTTTGTGGAGATCTTGTGCAAACCTGTACTGCGCTTTGTTTTGTTTATTAAAAAAAAAAAAAAAAGTGGTTTAAAAAATGTTTTCTGTTTTGCACATAAAGATAAGCTTAATATATTCACATGCCCCTTCCTGGAAATGGTAAAGAATGCATGAAAGTTCTGCCAATAATTGTTAGTGGAGGCGAGATCTCCTCTTCAGAAAGCCAGAAGATCAAGATGGAGCGTGGTGGGTGGTTGCATGGTAGATTCCCCAGCAGAACAGACCTCCAGCATAGTCTAGCTCTGCTTATCTGCTGTTCATAGTCTTCAAGGAGCTGCAGTGTCTGCAAATCACCATAGTATTGCCTCTTCTAGTTGATGACCCTTTGCTGAAACTCTCAGAGCAGTACAATTAATTAGTGTTTCTTTTTCTGTTCTTTTCTCTGTGTTTTTCAGGGAGTGCGGGGTTTATATAAAGGTATGGCAGCACCCATTATTGGAGTAACCCCCATGTTTGCAGTGTGCTTTTTTGGTTTTGGACTGGGTAAAAAACTCCAACAGAAGAACCCAAATGACTCATTGACGTAAGTTTTTGTTTTTTACATTTGTATTTTCCAAGTTCATTTAATATTTGTTGTGTGAAAGGGGGTTCATAATCAACCATGATCAAAGCCCTGAGACTTTTTTCTTTATAGAGGTACACTGCAGCCTTTGAAATGGATCTGCATTTCTGTGACGTTCAGCGACTTCTGTGTGCCTTTATTTTATCCGGTTCCTTTAACCAGTTGTTTCCTGCGGAGAGAAGGGGATGACCGGAGCTCCCCAATTATGTTATAATTCTGAGAGGCCTTCTACTCTACTATGTGCATGTCAGCGCTGCATTGGCTAGTAGACTTTGTTTTCCAAAAAGTCACTTTGTAAATATTTGCACAAAAAAAAAAAACCTCCGGTAGCTTTACATTGTTCGTTGTACCCCTGTCGTTGGCAGCACCAAAGGAGTGTGTGAAAATGGTGGTGGCTTGGCACACCCTGCTACACAAGTGCAACGAGAGGCGTCAAAGATGACCGACACTGGTGTATACGTGCACTAACAAAAATAACAGGCTGGGGATTAAGGTGCCAGCAAATCCATTTAACATTTAAATTGGGAACAGCACGCACATCTTCACGTTCTTTTGCTTTGAAACATGTACATGATCAAAACCCATTTCAATTCTTGAACCTTTGTTTAACTGTTCAGTCCCTTCAACAAAATATTCCATAATTGTGCCTTTGATGTAATATACGATTTAATTTGTCGGGCAGCAGTTCTTAAAGTGGTTATTTCTTCTGGGTGGTGATGTCTACTTCACACGTTTAATCATGTAAGGCTGCTTTATGTGGAATGGTAACCATATCCTTGTGATGAGACTGTGCTTTTCCTGTCATTTGATGTGATCTGTACTGCGCCAGGATAATCTGGAAAGCATAGGCTGATTAGGGGATTGATTTTTTGCATGCTAGTGGCATGGTCAGTTTTCTGATTGTACAGCAGAATGCTTCCATTGCTAGGCATGATGTTAAGTACACTTTGTTATGCTAGGCATTTATAAAGCACATGGCTCCCCAACGGGTTTCCCAGCGCTAAAGTCATCCCATGTCCTTCCTCCAGCTAGCGTAATAGGAGATCTTCAAAAGAGGTGGGTTTTGAGAAGCTTCCTGAATCTGGTGTCTTCATTGGTCAATCTTAATGATGGAGGCTGAGAGTTCCAAAGCTTAGCTACCAAATAGGCAAAAGAGCGTCCCCCACTTTGGAGCATATATTGCATACGCAGGGGTGTGGAATTTAATAAAATATCTACTTGTCCATGGGGCAGGTTGCTTCATAAATCTACTTGTCCTGTAACAAAATCCACTTGTCCCTTTGGTGCCATGTAGTGCGGCAACAAATTATGGCAGCAGTCTCATTATATAAGAGCTGTGATATAGCCTCTCTGATTATGCCATGGCTCATACCATAGTAGTGCTTGAATACTTGCAATCCCCTTATGTTGACACGTTTCCGCAGATCTACATACTGGGGCTCAAGGTAGTGGTAAGCATTATTTCTAGGGTTAGAATGCCCTTTTGAGTCTGTGCAAACCTACTAACTTGCATGTTTTAAGGGTTTTCAACAACTCTTCTCTAATCTTTTCCCATACTGAGAAATGTTGGAAATGTGACAATGGCAGACGTAAACCTTCTTCCAGAGTTGGGGGAAAAAAGTGGTTGGAGGTAAAGTAAACCTGCGAACACTCAGATTTTCGCATGAGCAAATCTACACATGCATATTGGCTCATGCTACAATGCAATTCACAATATTTTCTAGGAGTACTATTTCTTGTCCTACTTCTGTAAATTCTTGGGAATTCACGAAAGCCATATAGCTGCACTTAATGCTAGAACATATACCATGGGTGCACTTTTGAGACTTTCTTTAATAATTGAGCCCCTAATTTGGTCTGGCGTTGGCCATGACCTTTTGCGTTTATTAAAATTCAGTCTCTCTCTCTATATCTGCCGGCTTCTCTGTGAGTGACGGCATTCTGCTCTTTCACAAGGAGCATATCCGCACACAAAGTAGTTTTGTTCAGTGCCAGTAACTACTGTGGCAGTGTGTGCTTTTTGAGACCAAAAAATATTTTTGCTTTTGCCAATGTTTGTTATAATAGTGAGGGCCTGGCAGCTCCCACACCAATAAGGTTTTACAAAAACAATGCCAAAACAATTGACACATTGACATGACTAAAAAGCTGACCACCAATTTCAGAGCTACTGGCTTTGCCAATGCATGTCTATTTTTGTTTCCCATAATCTTATTGAAACTGGTGACACTGATTTTCCATTGTGAATATTTTTGGGGAATACCAGCATGCATCAACACGTTACTAAATGATGTTGCAAAGAAATGGTACCTGAAATTTTACAGTAGTTTGGCGAAATGTTTTTTTCCTGCTTTCATTTTTTTTAATGAACATTTTATTTTGAAAGCAAAGAATCTCCAATCTTGCTTTCAAGCTTCTGCAAATATTTGCATCAAACCAGAGTGCATTCTGGGAGCATTATACATAGCCTCATATTGCTAAACTTTGAAAACGTCTGTACACATTTTTATACTGCAACCACTGTCAGTAGTGCAGTCAGAGCTTACCACATTTACTTAGAGCGCTCACCCTAATAACAAAGGCGTTCAATTAATGAACCATAAATACAAGTTTGAACAGCATTAACACATGGGCAAAGATATTAACTTAACTGCAGACAGTGCCCTTCCCTGATCCATAATGTGGCACCCCAAACTGGCAACCAAAGGGTTGGTGCTGCACGGGGTTCGGCCTACTTGTCCCAAGGACAAAATACACATGAAAACTTGTTGCCCTTGACCCCAAACAATATGTTCTGGGCGTCGGGCTATAGGAATTCCACACTTTGATGTTGCATCCCTTTGCAGATCAAGCTGCGAAGCACCCCTTGACTTGAAGCTACAAACATGGCAGCATGAGTTTCCCAAACAATCAGTGCAGGGGTTTGCCTTATTGTGGGCATCGCCATAGTGGGGCAGACTTTGACAAAGTAATTTTGCTTTATGAATATTGCAGGGAATAGGAACCTGGCCCTTTTGGATGTGGGCAGATGTTCCTACTAGAAGGGTTATGTTCTGGTTTCAGGCAGTTGTTTACCTCTGTGTATTTGATTGGATTGGTATCATTGTTCTCCTTCATGCTTTTCCCCTGCCACCCACCCTTAGGCTCTGGAACACTTTTTCTTTTTTTCCTGCTACATTCTGCAGGCTGAGAGTTAAGGTTCGGACTGGTCAAGCGACATGAGATAGCCACTCCAAGACCACATCCTGACCATTGTTTCTTATTTCACCTGTCCCACAGGACCTTCAGCTCAGGAGTAAAGAGTGGAAGGTTAAGGATATCTTCCTATAGCAGGTTTCCTCTATTGGTCTGGAAAGGGGAAAAGGGCCAGATGCTTGGCTCTTCTTTGTTCAACTGCTCACAAAGCATACCGATGTATACTTTGCGAGCAGTTGGACAAACTGCTACTCTACTGCCTACCCTAACCTAAATAAATATATTTCCAACCCCATCCTTTCTCTCTTTTCTCTCTGTGCCCTAAAAAACCCTAAACCACCCGTCAAAAATATTACCTTGATAAACTTGTCGGACTTGTCGGTACTTCTGGTTTGTCCCCACATTATTACTATGGTGTCTATGGTTTAAACTGTCTTCTTCTTTCAGTTTCTTTATAATCCTCTCCCCACAAACCTACCACTGTGCCGTCCAGGTCTCCTCTGGGATGCAGTAGCGGCTGGCAACATTAAAATATGGTTGGGCGCCATGCCCAATAAACTCACCATATTTGTTGCGTTGGCACATAGGGTCCCTTGCTCCTCTGCTCTCCTCGGCGGTGACTAGGGGCGGTCTGGCGGAAAGGGAAGGACTTCCTCCCTTGTGGAAAAATGAAACCAACCGAATTCAGGATTGACTGGAGCAGGCTAACCCATGTGCTCATTTTGAGGCTAGGGGCTTGCGGCTGCAATCCCTCGGCTGTTTCTCAGCCCTGTGATTGCAGTCTCTGAAGTGCGCATTTCCAGATTGGCCTGCTGTAGGCAGTCGGCCAATCTGACATGCGCACTGGCAGGGGGCTGACGTAATAGTGCAATTGCACTAATCAGCCCGCCCCCTGCCCTCGCGCTGTAACGGCGCGAGCCTGGGACACATTCTAGTAAATTATTACCATTTTATTATTAATGTGTGTGCCTTTTGGACTCGCAGCAGGCAGGGCGGATGCTCCTCCGCCATAACGGAGGAGCCGCCGCTGCTGGGATGGCTCGTATTGTGTCCTTGGTATGTCCTACAGACGTACTACTGTGTTGCTAAGTTTCAACCTGTGTGGCCCCTATTCTGCTTCTGGGTAAATTCCACTCATACAGCGGTGGTGTCTATTGTCCAACCTGGGTTGGTACCAGATAGCTCGACAGACCTACTATTGTGGTGTCTACAGTTCAAATCACGCTTGTTACAGTTGCACTTCTGGGTAGCCCCCACTGACCTACTATGGTGGTATCGAGGTCTCATTTGGGGTTGCACCATTTCAGATGTTGGGTAGGCCCTTCAAATCCACCACAATAGTATTAAGCGTTACTTCTACTCTCCCTCTTGATACCTCAGACCTACTTTTATATCTGAGACTTATGTTCCTACCCCGCTATCTAGGCCGGTCACACAGCATTTGCTACTCTAAACCAAAGTCTGTTATCAGAGCTCCTACCACCCCATAACCCACACCTGGTAGTCGAGCTTCTTCTACTCTAATAAGACAGTCCTTTACTAGTGCCTAGGCATATTGCTGGTTACCACTATTCCTTCCCTGGGCAGGCCTCTTAAAATTTACTATTGTCTACAGAAGCTCTCCAAGCACTTTCGGCCCAGAACTCATTCTTGGTAGCTAAGCTTCTGTCTCACCTGTTCAACTATCTGGACTACTCCTAGAAATCAACACACAAACTGTTAAAAATTTGGCCATGCAATCGTTGAGCAACATGCTATTCAAATGGAACAGAATCCCTAAACTTTAGCATAATGTAAACCCCATCCCTGCTAGCCCTTTCCCCTCCAACCCAAGCCTAGTTTTGGCTATTTGAGGTACTTGACGCTTAGGCCTCCATAATGTTTTGTTCACATTAGCTATCAACGCCAAATTTGTGGCCTTTTTTCCATCATCCTGGGGGATTCTAAAGATACACAAACAACAGAAGTGGGGACAGGGAGCGGAAAAAGAGGTCCAGGACCCTAGCTCCCTTGAACAAGTATGTAAAACACTCTGGGTAGCTGTTCCTGAAGGATGATCCAGCCAAATAGGCGTCGGAAAACAGGAGAAGGGGGAAGGTGTCTCAGGATGGATGTCTGGGTCAGGGGGAATTCCTTTATTTGGAAATGTTGCCCTCACACAGCTGTGAAGGTGTCCTGCTTCATCATTGGGCGTTTTTGCTCCTTGTGGGGTCAGCGCTGCAATACCCCACGGGCCCCGCGAGAGAGCTCTTTAGCAGAGATCTTTTTAAGTAAAAAAAACGCCGTAATAGTGTGTGGCGCTAGTGTGATAATGAGTTAAAAATATCACGGTGGTGCCCAATTAGAGAAGGTTTTTATTCGTGGGTCCACCGGATAGAGTAAAAACAGAAGCCAAACTTCTACTTTCCACTAATGAGGAAATACGGTTTGGTTAAAAGTGTTGGTGGAGTGAATGGGGTCGACATGTTTCACGCCCTATTGGTCCATAAGGTATCCTCTGCGTTTGATCAGGACCAGGTATAGTGCGAAAAACGAAGAAACAAATTATTCTTTAAAAACAAGGGTGGCCTCCCTGGGTCTTAGTCGGAGAAAGACTTAAGTAGTTGGGTGCCGGGAAAAAATTATTTTATCTCAGTCACCTAAAAAATTCCAACCCTCTCGAAGTGAAGGGGAGTGCCTCGGAGGTAATAGCAGGCGTTCGCTCCATGCGACGGTGTCCACTAGTAACATTAGGCATAATTACCTACCCGCATCTGCTAATAGGGCGTGAAACATGTCGATCCCATTTACCGCACCAACACTTTTAACCAAATTGTATTTCCTCATTAGTGGAAAGTAGAAGTTTGGCTTCTGTTTTTACTCTATCCGGTGGACCCACGAATAAAAACTTTCTCTTATTGGGCACCCCGTGTATTTTTAACTCGCTATCACACTAGCGCCACACACTCGCACACACTATTACGGTGTTTTTTTACTTAAAAAGATCTCCGCCCAAGAGCCCTCTAGTGGGGCCCGTGGGGTATTGCAGCGCCGACCCCACGAGGAGCAAAAACGCCCAATGATTAAGCATGACGCCTTCACAGGTGTGTTAGGGTAACTTTTTCAAATAAATGAATTCTCCCCGACCCAGACATCCATCCGGAGACACCTTCTTCCCCCTTCTGATTTCCGATTCTAAAGGTACCCAGGGTTTGTGAATCCCCCAGAAGGGTACCGAGAAATAAGCCAAAATCTAGCCAAATTGGGTTTTTGGTTGGGGAAATGGGAAAAAGTGCTGCAGAAGAAAGCGTCTTATTTTTTTTTCTACAAATGGAATCAACGAAAGGTTTGCGGTGCTAAAATTACCATCTTCCCAGCTTTCAAGAACAGGCAGACTTAATTTTTTAACCACATTTTTTTTCACAGTTTTGGCATTTTACTGGGAGCCCATTTTTCCTATTTTTTTTGTATTTTCAACCTCTGTTTGTGGTGGAAATAGGTGTGAAACCCATTGTGGATCCCGGAAAGCTATACATTTCTGAAAACTAGACAAAATTCTGAATTTGACAAGAGGTCATTTATGTAGACCCTTCAAGGTTTTCCCAAAGAAACTTAAATGTTGAAATAAAAATATTGAAAATTTGTAGAAAAAAAGGCAGTTTGTGACATTTTTATTTGTAACTTCTCGCCACAATGGCTAATTTACAAAAGCAATATACCATTACATCTGCTAGACCCTTCTGGTTGCGGGGATATATAGGGTTTATGGGTTTTCCAAGAACTCTAGTTACTCAGAGCCAATAACTGAGCTGTACCTTGTAGTGGATTTTCATTGTCTACCGGGTATAGAGCAGTTCATATGGTAAAATATAAAGAGTGAAAAATAGGTATCAAGGAAACCTATGTATTTGCCAAATGGCCACAAGATATGGAGTGTAGAAGTGGTGGTTATTTGCACATCTCCGTTTTTGTGGGTACCCATATGAGCATGTGAATTGGAGGGCATTTCTCAAAATGTACACACTGGCTTACATTTGGAAGGCACAAATGTAGAGAAATACAATTGGTAATCACATTTGTTCTTCTATCTCTTTGTTGTAAAACCTGTTGCAACATCATTCACTGTATGGCCTATCTAAATAGGTCTAGATGTGGCTCAAGGGCTGAACCAGCATTCATGCCCTCATGTTTGGGCATGGTAGTTCTGGGAGTTTGACACATTTAAAACAATGGTAACTTTAGATAAAAAAAGGTTTGCCTCAGTAATAGGAGTAAGTAAAATATTTATCTTAAGCCAGAGTGATAATGATGTATGATCTTCATTTGGTGATGCTATCCACTTGTCTTAAAGCTGAATTATATTGTATTTGTCAAGCCATCTGTAGCACCAGCATCCTTTAAAGCATCTTGAGGAGCAACATGAAAGATCGGTATACGCTTTGCACCCTTATAATCAAGAGTTAAAGACTTTGCCTTTAAGAGTATTCTGCTTCTATTGGCTCTGTCGTTTTTTGTAGGTCTTACTTGACTGTAAGTTTCATATGGTAATCAGATGTTTGGGTTATGGTGGCAAATAAATCTGCTTCTGCAGATATTCCACGTTTCTGTGATAACCTCCAAACCAGATTGGGAATAACATTAACCTGGTGCTTATGAAATAGAAGACCTGTTTGCATTTGATACATTTGTTGGTTTGTTTGGTAGCCTCGAGTTTTTTTCTATGCTTTTAATCTTTTGGGTGAATATTTTACCAAATCATGGAGTTTTCCCGGCAGTGGTTTGAATTATTTTCTTCACATATGATACTTTCTCATTTTAATTAATCTTTGTCAAGTGACTCAAACCATTTTCAGACAAAGGGTATAGAAAATAAATAATGCAAGTTAATGAAAAAAATGTCCTTTTACATTTTCTCAGAACCAGTTTACTGTTAATAAAGGCGGATTCTTCCTATTTTGTTTCTGCATGTAGATATCCCCAGTTGTTTGCTGCTGGCATGTTATCTGGTGTTTTTACAACTGCTATCATGGCTCCCGGGGAACGGATCAAGTGCCTTTTACAGGTGAGCCATTCATTGGAAAGTAACGCATGGTTTCCATGGTGGGTGTTTGTCTTTAAAATTGCCCTAAGCAGAGCTCCTACGTACTATTTAGACAGTGCTTGGCCATCAATGATTTACACCGACTGCTTATTTGTCACTTTTTTCTTTTACCGTCTCAGTGATGTTCATGCCAGATGTTACACCCGTTCTCTGTCTGCCCCAGCCGTTCACTCATTGGACAATGTTTCTACTTCTCATTTCTTCTCATAGAAGGCAGACCACCAACTGAATTTGCGTCAGTCTCTTCCTCATTTGTTGGGAACCAGGCTCGTCACAGGCTGCCACCCCAAAAAGATGCTCTAGCTCTAATGCGGTCTGTTATGCCTATGTCTTTTCTATTGTCTTTAGTTGTAAAGTTCCCTCTCATGGAAGCTCATTCATCAGGTTTCAAGTCCTCCATTAAATGGGGGAAATTATTTTGTGTAACTGAAGTGCACTAGTTTATTTACTGACTTGGAAAGCTACCTTCTTTAATTTGCCGTCCTGCTGGCTCCAGAATTCTTTTTGGTTTTTGCTACATTCTTCTCTACCATGTACTGACAGGAAGAAGGTGTAGATTTGCAGAAGGGTCATCGTACTGAGTTTGGGACAGTCTGGTGATCCATTGATTAGCAGTATAAGTGGTCCCCTCCCTCCCCCTTCTTTCTGTTTGTTAAACCGCCCATTCATGAGGAATTACCTTTTTGCTTCTGGAATCACAGATATTAATGGTGGGACAGATGTCCGATGCAGTGTAGTCTTTCCCCTGGACCCTTTTCAATTCGTCTATTAATGTTATGGTGCGGTTTAGACAATACATGGACAAAGGTACCATTTACCAAAGTTCTAGTGAGTTCTGGAGTCTTTGAGGTTGGCACGGACTCAACCCTAACAGTTTCTTTTATGTTATTTTATCTTGGTAGTTGAGCCTGCACCCTGCTTCCTGGGTCTGTGTTCTGGTGCCTCTAAGGAACTGGACCTTCTGGTGAGCCCACGTGAATCTCTCGAAAGCAGTCTCTTGTAAAAGAGCAAGATTCTAGTTCTTCTATCACTGGGTCTATTACAGAGGCCACACTCTTCTGTCTTCTAGAACCAGAAAACACAAACGTTTTAAAGTGCAAGGGAGACCATCAAACCAATTTAATTTCTTGTTGCCGTCGTTTTTCAAGGCTGGATGCGACACTTCTAGTCAAAGATCTCAATGTGATATTTGAAATGGACCTTACAAATAAACCTGGGAGTCATTTTAGAACAGGCTTGATTGATAATGTGTGCAGCTTTCATACATAACAGTTTGATGTAGACACGAAAATGTGTGGTCTTTCACCAAAATACTTAAGCTTTGTCGACTCTGTTCATCATTGAAAACTGATTGCCCGCAAGCTTAAACAGTTATGAATTCAATGCCCAGTATGATGCAGATCTTTAGGTACTTTTCTCCGTTATCTGGAGATTGCTGTCAAACCTTCAAATGGGGAACGTTTGTGGCCAGATTCCTTCAGATACAAGAAGGAAAGAGCTACAAGTGGTTCTGGTCCCTTATCTGGGGCTCACAAGCATTTGTTTTTTAGATTCGTAGAACTGGTCATTTCTGCTGAAGTGGTAATTGCCTAAAGGATTGTGCAATGGGTTTCAGGTAGGTCCAAGAATCCAGACTTCAGTTACACAAGTTCAGCCTCAGACATGCCGCAACTTGATGTAATCTTGTCACTCGCACGTGAGTCTGTTCAGTGGATCCAGACATCTTACTTGAAACTAAACTGTCTAGGCCACCTGTTGATATACCTGCTTCAGTGCTCTTCTTGGATTCAAAGGAAGGGCCACTGCTCTCTGAAGCAGATGAGCCACCCACCATTACTGAAGTCTTAGAGCCAGAGAGTTTTCTGAGATGGAAGATCCATTACAACAGCGAGAGGCCAAAGGTATACAAAATATCCTGAATGTATGACAAAGAGGAAAGCCATAGTAGGAATGCTGTCAGAATACATGTAGAACTAAGAACAAATTTGGTGCCCAAAAGGAGTCTGTAAAACACCAGCAGGAGCCAGTGGTAGAAGATTGCTACAGAAGGAAACCGTACAATAAAGAATGGTCACAGTAGAAGTAACTTTTGCGTGATACACAATTAAATCATTCAAGCATCACCATGACACATCAAAAATAAATGCAATTTATTTTATAATAATTGCATGATTATAGAAGACAGCATGATTGTCTGTATATTTGGTAAAAACGGTGCTCGAAGAGGAGGGACAGAGTGCTCAGGAAGGAATGTGTTCTTGTGAGGGTTGTAGAAAAGGAAAGGCAATGTGCAATATATACATCAAGTTTAGCTGAAACCTATCCAGTCTAATGAAGGCAAACTAGTACAAAATAAAGATAGCATTATATAGACGCAGATAATTAATCTCTGTCGTCTGCGCTTGAAAATAATAATGAAGGCTCGTCGACGTGTCGACCCCTGTGTGCAGTGAAGATAATTAGATCCTTAGCCTACGGTCTTCATTAGGACAAGAGAAAGGGAGCACCTTTAACATACTGATCCCATTGTTTTCTGTAGTCGAAGTCCATATAGGCATCTGCACATAGCTCTGGAGTACAGTCGGGAAGTCCACCAAAGATTTTGTACTCATAAAGCCCAGATTCCTTGTCATAGAGACGGTAGATTGTACTCCTCACAGGAGCAGTTTCAAGAGGCCTGGCAGGAGCTGGACCGGCCTATGCTTTCAGGAGTTTGGGAGCTCTTCACAGAGTCCATGGGAATTACAATCTACTGTCTCTATGACAAGGAATCTGGGCTTTGAGTACAACATCTTTGGTGGACTTCCTGACTGTCCTCCCGAGCTATGTGCAGATGTCTATATGGACTTAGACTACAGAAAACAATGGAATGTTAAAGGTGCTCCCTTTCTCTTTCCCTCCTGAGCACTCTGTCCCCCCTCTTCGAGCACCGTTTTTACCAAATATACAGACTATCATGCTGTCTTCTATAATCATGCAATGATTATAAAATAAATTGCATTTATTTTTGATGTGTCATGGTGATGCTTGAATGATTTAATTGTGTATCACTCAAAAGTTACTTCTACTGCGACCATTCTTTATTGTACTGTTCTTTACCCGGGTCCAGTAGTATTTCGGGTCACCCCGTTGTTATATAACTCACAGAAGGAAACTGAGTAGAAATCATAGGGACAAAAATGGTTAGCAAGTGTGTGAAAAACCTCCAGACATAGTAACTAAACAAGCTCTGCTCCTTTACATGGTGGAGAAACTAGACATCAAGGATTGAATCAGATCAGGAAGCAAAGTTCCGCCGCCTTGAATTGGGAAACCACAATACGGAATGACGGGTTGACCGCTGTGATGGTTTAAATTCAAAGGAATAAATAAAGGTGTAAAGGGTCTGACAAGATCCCCGTGGTAATCCTTTACTCGATAATGCTGTGCCTCCTCCCCTCCAGACTAAGGTAGAACCAGTTGCCATCCTCCTAATACAAGCAGCCAGTAAGGTACTATTAAAGGCTGCCCAATCTAATCTCGCTCCCCTCGAGGACATGGCTAGGCCAACCTCATAGACCAGTGGGCGCCAGACCCACTACTGGGATCAGCTCAGAAGCCCATCCTAGCCCACTGCCGCAGGAAGCACCCGGCAGCAGGGTGTCTACATTTGTCCGGCAAGGTCTTACAGTTGAGCAGGCAGCTGTGGCATCTGGCAGGATCCGTGGCACCCTGACTGAGACATTCTGTGGCAGAAACGCATTCACCTGTTCTGCTTTCTTTTGTTTCACCACTGTCCTGCCCAGCTCCTCTTCTACTGGGCTCGGGTCACTAGTCTATATTTCACTGTGAGAAAGTTCGAGTCTTCAGGCTCTTTGGATCCAAAGGACTGCTGCATTGGATTCCGTATTGGATCTTCGATGAGCCAACCCAACACTTAACACTGTCTAGGCAAGGGCAGTTATCCTGCATCTATGCCGCATAGTTCCAAACACTGCATTACTGTTATGGCATCTTAAGATCCTCCAGGGGTAAATAGCAGAATCAGGGTATCTTCAGCACAACGCCATGGCCCTCAATGGGAAACATGGGTCTTTAATAAAAAAAGGGGAAAGTTGAGACCCTTGATGTACAAGCAGGTCCGAGGACTAGATGGTAAAAAGAAAGTGCAAAGAAATTCTTGGCTGTGAGACGGGAGTAGATCAGTTGTAAAATAAGTCCTGAATTGCCGTAATCAATTTCATTTGGTTAAGAATATCATAGTCTTCATTGTTGAATGCTGCAGATGTAAAAGTTAAAGCCGCAATCCTCTTTGTCCCTAAAGTCTACCCACCTCTCCCTTATGTTCAGCTCCATTGTTTTGTACCACAGAAGTGGCAAGACCCATGACTGATGAGGGACCTCTAGCTCCTCGGTGACTCTCAAAGGCGAGATTTGTTAAAGGCATTCCGGATGAGGTTTCCACTTATGGAGCAGTTACAGTTCAAGCTGGTCATAGCAAAAGCAGTGGTGACTCTTAACACCACTTATGACAAGCCGGCAGTTTCAGGTTTTCCCCCCTGCCCCCCAACATAAGATTTATCTAATCCTTTATCGATTATGAAATCTTCTGTTTCCCACACGCTAACACTCCGATGAAAGCGTTTTCTAGAGTTTTCCTCTGTGACACCAAATGTAAAACTCATAGGATGAACCATTGATTGTGCAAAGTAACTGTCTACACAATCCATAGTTGAAACTGCAGCTATCAACAAGAGGAAGAGCCCGGAGTCTCTGTCCTTATTTAATACTGGTAAAATAATGATACCAGGGGAGCTGTTGGGATGGGAACGTCTGCTGCATGATGTACACATGTTCCTCTTCCAGACTGCATGTATCTGGTGTCCTGGTTTCTGATGTTGGTTAACTTTCACTCCTATTCACTAACCCATATCTTAAGCCCAACATGCCATGGATATGTTGTGCGTGTTTGTGTATACATACATTGTGTGGTATGTGCATGGTGTGTACTAGTGAACTAGACTAATGTTGGCCCGTGGGATCCAATGTTGATACCTTCCATCTGGCCTGGTCTACAAGATGGAGGTGAGCTTGTTTTCCCAGACAGTGGAAATGTGTTGCTTATATTCCTGAACCTGGAGGGAGGAAATTGGAGTGGAAAAAGAGGAGGGAGACAAGACTCCTTTAGTAATTTGCTTGGGCCTCTTGCTGAGAGGAGCTCCAGTATGGCTGATGACAATAGGTACAGAATACTCCACCTCTTTGTGCCTTTGTTGTATGTGGTCCAGGCTGGAGACTACCCTGCTGTGAGGCACATCCCTCTGCACCAGAGGTCTTCAAATAGGAGGGTGGGGCTCTCTGCGGGGGCCTGATTGATCACCGTGGGGCTGATGGGGTGCCAGGCAGTGGCAGATAGGAGCATGTATTATATCACTGGGAACAGACACTAACATCCTGCTTAAAGCTGTGCCACTCTAATTGGCCATCAGTAATGTCTTTTATTTTTCACTCACATCCTGTTTGGAAGTAGGTGTTGAAGTGAGGGGGAAGTGGGTCTATATTACCCTGAACAGTCTTTGATAAAGGCTCACTCTGGGGATACTTTTACACTTCTAAGGAGTCCAGGCTGTCACTGGAATGTTGGCTCTCGCGTATTTGATTGCATTTTTATACGCATAAGCGAACATAACTGCAATGTTTGAATTGCTAAATATGACAGTTTGTTTTGTTTACTTGAATGACTAAATGTAAAATCTTACTAGAACGCATGAGTTTATTTAAGGCATCAATAGCGTGTGCCTTTTTGGTAACCAATGTTTTTTATTTTACTAGAACTGTCAGTTTGTAGGATAGGCATGTACGACATTTTGTTGAAGAAAACAAACTGAACGTTATTAAAGATAAAATAGTTGCCATTATCCAAAGGTCTCCTTGGCTTCTTGTTATCAAGTATTTGTAAGAGTGGGGTTTAACAACACAGTCGTAGATTTCATATGCAGCTTAAGTGAACTTTTGTTATTGTGTAGTTTCAGGAGGCAATGTTCCATGAAGCCAACATGACAAATAGAAATAATGTACATTATAGTCTGGTATAAATTATGTTGACAATAAGATGCACATTGTGTTTAACAGATTCAAGCTGCCTCAGGTGAAATTAAATATGCTGGTCCCATGGACTGTGCAAAACAGATTTACAGAGAAGCTGGAATTCGAGGAGTGTATAAAGGAACAGTGCTCACCCTTATGAGAGGTATAATGTGCAGAAAATCTTTCAAAACTTTGAGCGTCTCTCCCTCTGCAGAAACGATGAAAATTGTTATTTTATTGTTAATGTATGATCTGCGCAGTGCTAAACTGTCTCAGTTACCACTTAACGAACCAAGCTGACCAAAAGTCTTTATAGAAGGTAAAGAACAGATGAGGTATCTGTTTAAACAAAAAAAAGACATGCCGCTTTCTCGAATGGAGCGTAAGCCCCCCTAAAGCAGACTAAACAACTATAATAGCTACTGTTATCTCTTTCAACTGGTCAGGTGCTTGCATTTTGGAACAGGACTGGAGAAAGCTCAGCAAAAAGTAGCGCTCTTCAGTGGGATCCTAGATACAGGATCCATAATTGTCAGCAGGGTGGAGACTCACTTGCCTGTCACCTATAACTTAGGGCCTGATGTAGATCTCGGTGGACAGGTTACTCTGTTACAACGGTGACAGGTATCCTATCTTTCGAAATATAAATCCCATAGGATATAATGGGATTTATATTTCGGCGGATGGGATATCCGTTGCCTTTGTGACGGAGTAACCCATCTGCCAAGATCTAAATCAGACCCTTAAACTCGGTTTGTTTTTTACGTCTCCAATCATGATGCAGAAAATTACTTAATCTTTCTAGCTTCTCATTAATGACTAGCTTCAAGCAACACATCCCGTGCGTAGAACAGCTTAACATAATAGGTTCTTCATTGAAGTTCTGAAAATCAAATCGTTCCATCCAAGACTTTGTGTGGTGGACCGAGCCTGTCACCCATTTATAGTTAGGAATAAAGTGCCCCAAACGTTCTGTGCTTCATCTCAGATGTCAGAAAGGTTAAAAAGCCCACTTGGGCTGTAGCCTACTCCTCTTTATTCTCAGTACTTGCAATTTGCAGTGGCCTTATAGCATTAATAGGACAATGTTACTTTTTTATACTATGCAAAGTATATAAATTGTAGATGAGACTGGCTCTGTAATCCTTGGGATGCTGCTACATCACATTTTTCTTTTAGAATTTTCGGTAACTATTTAAGCTGCAGATAAATTAGGGCTGTTAGTAATTTTTTATTACATAAGCGTAATCCTGTATATATCCTGAATTTTCGGCATTTGATCTCTTCATACTCTTACAACAACTGCACCGCTTACCCTTCCGCAAAATTGTTTGGGTCAGGAATTTCTTGCGACTCTCGAGACTCTTGAGAGACATATGTGCAAGACACATTTATATTCACAAATGGATGTTGAAAATGGGGACATTGTGATGAAAAGTATTGTCAAGGTCCAAATTGCTTCTATGGTTTGCCCTTCTTGCGTAACACATGGAAAACGTATAGCTGTGGCGAGAAAAACAACTGCAGCTCCTCAACACCCATAATGAAAACACTTAGGATTGTGAGAGCCACAGAACGATCCAGGAACCAAAGCATGTAAAATGTTTACTCTTCAGTATTTTTAAAGCCATTTATCAGCAAGAGAAAGCACTGCGTGGGTGAAGGGTAGCTGGATAGGAGGCAGCTGACTAGAAGTGGAGCAGCTGATTGGGTGGTTTGCAGGGGGTGGTCCACACTAGAGCATCAGTGGCCGTGGACCAGAGTGGAAGGTTCCCGAGTTAATTAAAAACACCTGTTTTCTAGAGAGGGTATTCAATTAACTTGGAAGAAAGTAATGCACTACTTGTTTTCACCTAGAGACGTGTATTTGACGTCATTCTAAGTGGATGACCAGAATTCCTATCATTTGTGCTGCTCGTCAGTTTGTTAATTATGTTTGTGTGGTATTCGTAATGTACATGCGTAGCCGATTTTTTATAAAACTAGCAGTTCTATATTTTTATATATAACATAATTCACGATGATATAGGCCACTTTATAAATTGAACCATTCTTAGTGGTGGGCACTCGATGCAACAAAATCGGAAGTGCTCATTTTACTGATACCAGAACAACAACTTGCAGAGTGGCCTCTGTTGGATTTAAGCTTTTGACCTTCAAGTTACACTCCGTGCTTAGTGCTGGATCGATTACCCACAGAGCTAGCTCTTCAGCTCCCCATTTCAGACAAGGTATGAAGATTTCGCTGCCTGAATATGGGATGGCTAGATATTCGTGGGTGACGTATTTGCTATTTTTGTGTGTTAGAGTTGACTAACCTAAAGTGGCTCCTACGCTGATTCACTGTTGCAGGGATTCTGCACAAATACAGAACTATGCGCAGGAAATGAGACCTTGGTGTATAGGGACTGAGTCTTCCCACTACCTTAGTACCCACGAACCTAGGACCGACTCGCTATAGTGTCACACATGCTCTCCTACTCCCTCCCAGAGAAACAAATAATTAGACACCCCAGAACACAACACTCCCAGCTCTCTCAGGAATCGCGGTAACAAGACACACCTTTTCGCTCACTCTCTTGTACTCATCCACAATAAGATCTGACGGAGACACGAAATAGTTTAAAATATTTATTTTAACTAACGTGCCCTAACATGCAGTATACGTGCCACAACAAGCAGGAAAATGCACAGTACAAATATTGTCAGCATAGCAGTCAGTCCATAAATCATGAAGGGAGATGTCATCATAAAAAGACAATGGAGAAAGGACTATATTGCCTAAACCCCCCCCACCCCCCACCCCCCTTGCTAAGAAGAAGTATTATTATATAATAGAAGATCTCTGGGCTTTGTCTGCAGACCCCATACCTTAGCCTATAGGTAGATGGTAGATATACATCATGGGTGCTCTTCTCCCTGGAAAGGTCCCTCTCCAAGTGTGTGTCACTTATTCGTGCACCCCACTAAAAACTCAAGTACGCTGTCCAAACAACTGCATCAGTATATTTTGTCTAGGGGCTAAGGACTGGCCAGAACAAAATAACAAGGGGCATTGTTCGACCTTGCACATAATGTTCAGTCAAAATCCCAGGAACATGCAGAGAGTGAACACAGCGATGAGTTCTCATGTGAAAGCAGTCTTTGAAATTATTGCAAAAAATAAAGACGTCTAGTAACGTGCGCAAAGCAGCAGGCAAGCTGCAACGTGCTCATGCTAAGTTAGTGAAAAACGACCATGTCCCTATGGCCCACATGACTATAGAATGTGAAGGAAAGAAAAAGTCAATGTTTAATTGCATTTTTCTGAAAATGTAAGCATCTCAACAATGTATACTCCACATGGATTACATTAGTCCTCCTCAGTAGCTAATGCTGCTAGCTGTGCTTGAATACTCGAACAGGATGGAGTAGGTTAAAATGGACGACTCTTGAGAAATATTTAAATAAATTGTTTGCTCTTCCGAATTGGAGTTGTGGGGGAAGGAAGAGGGCCTGCAGTTAAGTTGCCTTATTCGATAAGGACCTCAAAGTGATGGTGTTGTGATGGTGAAGTTGACTAAAGGTTTTATTACAATTCAGCAAATTCCATTATTAGTGCATTCTTCCCGGGCAGACTGATATTAACTGACCCAGTTCACCTTTCCAAGTATTACTTACTTTCATTATAACTTTCTGAAGTAGTTAAGATGAAGATGCACTGCACCTAAAACCCCCAGGAAGAGCTTGTGGAGTGCTCTGTCCTCGTCTTACTGAAGATGTTAGCAGGCAGATCTCACTGGAAGGGTAGCACGCCCTACCAACAGTGAGTGATCCTGTTTATTCATCAGCCAGTACTGGTGTGCAGTTTTACTTGTGTGAACAATATCTTCATCTTTGGAGATTACATAAATATTACAGAGGGTTTTTTCACTACGAAGTACTTCAGTGAAATGTGATGTTTCAAGAGTTGTATTGATGATTTTATTAACTGCAAGATAATAAGATGTCGAATGAATTTGCCATGCATATTTATTACCGGAATTGCTTAAAACACTTGCATGGTTGTGCCTAAACCTAGATATTTTACAAACAATCCAATTAGCTATTTAATTTGTACCCCCATATGCCCATGAAGTTTGGGGCTTGTTTCCTTTGATAGAAGCTGGTGGAGCCTACCTCACACTGAAATCAAGAGATACCAGCCTTCAGGAAGTTAGGCTCATAAGACTGCATTCATATTCAGTGAGAGGGCAACATGAATCCATATTCAGTATGTAAACTAATACTACAGAAGTAGGCTGCTTGGCCGCAAAACCACAGTGCCACATGCCTAGCACCACCCTTTGATATCCAGTGAGGAGCATCACTTTTTTCTGCTACCTGATGCTGTTTGGCCATCTGGTGTCCATCACTGACCATGCTACTACCTTAATCCTTCTCAATTTATCTGACCGTGATGGGCGCCGGTGCTGATCAGAATCTGTCCATCATAGTATGTTCTTGTGGTTTGAAATTGGTATTGTCTAAGAACTTACCATTCTTGTTTGTTCTTAAAACACCTGTTGCTCTTCAAAGACCTCCCTTTCAAATTGTTTTTTAGAACTGTTTGTGCTGTTCTGCACACAAATTCTGCTTGTATCTTTCACTGAATGTTAGTTCTGTAGGTAGTGCATGTTGTTACTGAGCTGTGCTTTGCCTTATGTTGTCAAAGTCATAACTGCCATTTCTACTCGGTGCTGTAATTCTGGTATCTCAGAAAATTCCGTTTTTGGCTCACATAGTTAAGAGTTTTCTCTCTCTCAGGGGTTCTCCATTTATAATCATAAGCATTGAATAGTTCCGTCCACGTGCAGCAGCACTTTACAATATATATTCTTAAGTGCAGATGTTCCCCTTATTTCAGGAAGGCCAGGATTAGCACCTCTGGAGTTATTAGTAGCATATGATTGGAATTTGTTTTTTTCCTCTCTAAATATTTTGTCTTTGCTTTGAAACTAGATGTTCCGGCTAGTGGAATGTACTTCATGACCTATGAATGGCTCAAAAATGTTCTGACCCCTGAGGGGAAAAGGTGAGTAGAATGGAAATAAGTTCTGAGTAGCCAAAAACTTTGGGTGTATTTCTGTTTCAGTCACTGACAGGAGAACAGGAATATTTGGCCTTTAGTAATCGTCATTGGTCATTTTCCCAAGTGATCACCATTCACAAGAATGTGGCCTCATGTTAAACTCATTTTATTTTACTAGTCTGTCCAGTGCTGGTTGAGCTGTCTATTTATCTATTAGTTCAACAGCATGATTTGCAATGTCGTGCCAAATGTTGTCTGACCTGTGCATTACCAAAGCCATTGTACGCAAAGTATATAAATTGTAGATGAGACTGTCATTGTAATCCTTGTGAAGCTGCAACATCACTTTTTCCTTGATAATTTCCGGTAGGCTGTAGCTTGTTCACCTACAGATTAAAAATTAGGCCTGTTAGTAATTTGTTATTGCATAAGCTTAATCTTGCATACATCCTGAATTGTTGGCATTTGATCTCTGTTCCATACACTTACAGCAGCTGCACAGCTTTCCCTTGCACAAGAGTTGTTTTGAGCAGAAATTTCTTGTGGCTCTGAACACGCTTGAGGGACATATGTGCAAGACATCACAAACAGACACTGAGAATGGGGACCTTGAGATGAAAAGTAATGTCTAAGTCCTAATTGCTTCTATTGATGGCCTTTCTTGCGTAGCAGATGTAAAATGTGTAGCTATGCTGAGAAAAACAACTGCAAACTCCACTCACCCATAATTCAAATATTTAGGATTGTGAGAGCAACACAATGATCCAAGAACCAAAGCGTGTAAAATCTTTACTCTTCAGTATTTTAAAATGTATTCAGCTGCAAGAGATAGCACTGCGGGGGTGAAGGGTAGCTGGATAGGAGGCAGCTGACTAGAAGCGAAGCAGCTGATTGGGTGGTGTGCAGGGGGTGGCCCACACTAGAGCATCAGTGACCGTGGATTACCCTGATGTACCACCACTGTGGAAGGTTGGGAAGGTTCCTGGGAGAGAGGGTATTCAATTCACTTGGAAGAAAGTAACATACTACTCCTTTTCACCTAGAGACATGTATTTGACGTCATTGTAAGCTGATGTTCAGAATTCCTATAATTTGTGCTACGCTTCAGTTTGTTAATCCTGTTTCAGTGTGGTATTCGTAAGCATTGACCAGTAGTGTGTTTAGAAAAGTGCATACCCTTGTTATTTTAAAAGAAAATAATCCTATTTTAATCACACATTTAACAGTGTCAGTGACCTCAGTGTGCCCAGTATTCTATTTGCTGGTGGAATGGCTGGAATCTTTAACTGGGCAGTGGCGATTCCTCCTGATGTACTTAAATCCCGCTTCCAGACCGGTACGTAAAGTTGTGCGCGAGTACTTGTGTGATTTCAGACACGTAAAAAGACTTTCAATGGAAAAGGACATTGTGGTTGCTGAGCTGCCTTACTGTTGTTTAAGCAATTAGCCAAAGGTTTGTTTCCCTATCTACATTGATTTGTCAAATTTCTGGAGAGTAGCCCCCAAGTGTTTGCCATGTGCACTCTAAGGGACTATCGCCTTTTGGCACACTGAGTGAGCTTCTCTTCCCGTTCAGAATATATCAAGGCCACTGGATGCTATATCTGGTAGACCCAATCGCAGTGCTGTTGATTTGTACATGAACGCAGATACGTCTGTGTGATGTAGAACTAACATCCCTGCTAGTCTTTGAGATCTCCTGACAAACACACCAAAGATGTCTGAAGCTTAAGTGTGCCTTGTATTGGTTAAAGGCCATTTTACCAGAGCAGATTCTTTTATAGTTCAATTGATCACTAATTTGAGGGTTTGGGTGCACTGTTCGCGTGACCAGACCATCAAATTGGGAGCTGTTTTCAATCATGATTTTATGTTTTAAATAAACAAAACACTGCATCGGTGCTGTTATTTTAAATAAGTATAAAATGGAATGTGATGTAAACCCTATAAAAATGCTTGTTTTGACTTTCCATGTGTGGTTAAATTAATTATTGCTGATCCTGGAAGCAGAGGTTGAACCTATGAAGTAAATATAACATGTTAAGCACTTGAGTTTGAATGTTGTTGTTCCTATTAAAACTTTAACATGCACAATACAGTAACACAGATTCGTATGCATCAAGAAATGTTTTCGAAAGTACGAAAAGTTGTTAAAAGAGAAGTATTTCCTTCTAGCACCTGCTGGGAAGTATCCAAATGGATTTAGAGACGTGTTACGGGAACTTATACGAGAAGAAGGCATTGGATCGCTGTACAAAGGCTTCACCGCAGTCATGCTCAGGGCCTTCCCAGCCAATGCTGTGAGTAAAGTGATCATTTCTTCTGTACAGTTAACAGTCTAACTGTTATGTATGAGTCCATTAATGCACATATTTTTATGTATGTACAACTTAAAATTCTAAGCATAAAAGCTTGTCTGGCTCTGCAGACTCCTGGACCATGTGTACTTTGCCCCTCAATATTTCTTTAACTGTTCTTCGGAATGGACAGTTCCACCTCTATGAACAATATTTTTCTGTCTCCTGTTGATAACCATAATTCTTATATTTGTTTATGATGTTTTATCTGGTGCCTTCATTTTTCATGCACATGCCTTAAATGTATTCATTCTTCTCAAACTGTTATCCAAATTCACACCCAGCATGCTTTTCATGCCTCTGAATTTCTTACAACTTAGTAAGATTTTATGCTTCACTGTGCACTAGAAACATGTTTGCCAGCTCAAATGGTTGGTCTGTCCTGGCTACCAGGTTGGGTCCCGAAGACTTCTTTTTTGCTTGCGAGGAAGGTCACAAGGCAACTATTGTTTAGTTAAAACCCTTATTTCACTGTTCTCTTGTTTCCAAACCGTATCCTCCTAATCTTTTGTATAGAGAATTAGTTTGGGAAAACATTCTGATGTCAAGAGGCTGTCTCTGGTTTCCAGACATCTATCTGATAGGTCGTCTCTTCCTGGTTCTTTTGACATTTGGGAACCTTTCCTTGAAAAATGAATTTGGTTATCTTTCCCTGACTCCTTTAAATTTGGAGTTGCCCAAACCACCCAGTCTCTCCACCACTGCACTTAGTTCCTTTTACAGACTTCCCTCTAATGCTCGCCAAAAGGCTAGGAATTTCACATTTTAAGTGAGAAGTTAAGTACAGTCGAACAGGCTAAGTCTTGACTCTCTGATACTACTGACACAGTCAAGTCTAAGTCTTAGCATCATGTTTTCTTGTTTTTTTTCTTTCATGTTGACAGAGATGTGTGCTTTTTATGCATTGAAGTTAGCATGGTTATGCATATGCTGTGAGTGAAGAAAACCTGCCTTACTGCTCTTCATGCGGTCTGTTAAAATGCTGACCGTGTGTTGGGCAAGGCTTGCCGTGCCGATGAAGCATGTCATATATTTGTGCCTGCTGTATTTAAAGGAAGCTTGTGCTAGGTGTGAAGGACACTTTCTCTACTGCTATTCAGATAGTGTGTGATGGACACATTCCCTATTGCTGTATGTTGACGAAGCAGCTTCTACAGATCATGCGGTGATTGAGGAAGCTTGCTCTACAGTTGCACATGTGGATGAAGCATGCTATACTTTTGTCCTGCTTGGGAAGGATGTTTGCTCTTATGTTTCTATTGTTCAGGAAATGATCTCATTCACTGTCTTAGAACTTGCAGGAGAGTTTGAAGGATTGCCGTCCAGTGATGCTTTCAGAGAATTGATGGTAAATTGTGCATTTAACGCACTGGGTCATTACCAATACCAGCAATGGAATAGGATGTTAAATATCCTAGAGGTGCTGGGATTCTCGCCAAGGACATTGTGGGAACATTAAATAATGTAGATGAATTAGCAGCAGATTGGACTATTTTTAACTAATATTCCCTAACAACAAGGGAGTGGTCAACCTTTTTGGAAACGGGTGTTTGTTTTGCCATTGTTAAAAAGGCTCTAATTGGAGCCTAACCATGCTGTATATTCTAGAAGGATTTAAATGTTCCCCTTCATTGAGTAAAAACGTGACGGACGAAGTTACTACCCAATTGCAGGAGTTTATAGAGAGCAGTAGATTGCACTCTGATTTTCAGTTGGCCTTTCAGAGCCAAAGAAGCTGTAGGGATCTGGGAGAAGAGGGAAGACCTGCACGCTGATACTACTGCCCCCCCCCCCCAAGAAGCTGTAGGGATCTGGGAGAAGGAAGACCTGTATGCTGATACTACTGGTCCCCCCCCAAAAGAAGCTGTAGGGATCTGGGAGAAGGAGGCCCTGCACGTTGATACTACTGGTCCCCCCCCCCCCCCCCAAAGAAGCTGTAGGGATCTGGGAGAAGAAGGAATTACTCCAGTATTGGAACTTATATAGCTTCACATGCTTGAATCATTCCCCCATCGTCGAGATGGGAGTCCCCGGTAAATCAAAATAGCAATGCAAAGCTATCATAAACTAGAACCTAGGCCTAGGCCCATTTCAGTTTTATAACATATCCACCTCTTTTTGTAAAAGAGACCAAATAAAACACACAACCAATCAGAACAGCCTCACCCTTTAGAACCTTCCTGAGAGAACCTCAGACCTTCAGATTTTCTACCGCACGTTGTGCTAGGGAGTCTCCACTGAGCTCTGCTCAGTTTTTCCTTATTCTACTACTTTCAAGAGAATTCTTCAGCTATATATTTCCAGATTACTCTACAATCTTGGTCTGTTCTCTATTCAACATGGCAGACAAGGAGAAAAAAGGCCTTTTTAGAGCTTGTGCCACCTGCTCGAAAAAGAGGCTTTATGTGGATGACCCTCATAAAGATTGCATATACTGCTTGTATCCGGACCACAAGGCCAAGGACTGCAAGGTATGTCTGACCTTTTCTACTAAAACCTTGAGGGATCGTGAGGGACGTCTTCTTACCTGGCTCCAGAAGCTAAAATCCAGAAAAGATCCAGTCTCTAGTGACGACCGTGATGAGGCATCATCTGCTTCGTCTTCTAGAAGATCTGAAAAAAGAGGAAGGTCTGACCCTACTTACTCCAGTATTGGAGCTTTCATAGATTCCCATGCTTGGAATCATTCCCCGTCGTCGAGATGGGAGCCTCGGTAAATATATATATAACAGTAGTAAATAACCATTACAAAAGAGAAATAGGCCTAATCCCATTTTGTAGTCAGACCATGTCTTCTTGTAAAAGAGACCAAAAAGACTCATTAGCCAATCAGAGCCGCCTCACCCCTTAGAACCCTGGTGAAAGAACCTCAGCTCCTCAGATTTTCTACCGCACGTTGTGCAGAAGGGAGTCTCCTTGAGCTCTGCTCTATTTCGACTATTTCTTACACTTTTCAGCTGTTTTCTTCAGGTTTTCTTGGTGAAATGTCTGAGAAAGGAAAGAAAGGGTTATTTAAGGCTTGTTCCACTTGTGGAAAAAGAGGCTCTATGTGGAGGATAGGCACAAGGACTGTATATACTGCCTATACCCGGACCACAAGGCTGCGGAGTGCAAGATTTGCCGCACTTTCTCGACTAAGACTCTCCGGGATCGTGAGGGTCGTCTACTTACCTGGCTTCACAAGTTAAAGTCAAGGAAAGAGTCGGTGTCCAGTGACAGTGAGGACGCTTCTTCCGCAGTTTCTTCCAGAAGGTCAATTAAGAGGGGTAGGGGTTCCCCTTCATCATCTCTGGGTCACCCCTCTAAGGCCTCAAAGAAGACCCCAAAGGAGTCTGAGGGCCAAGGTTCCATGAAATCTCCTCACTGCGGTGTAAAGGAGAGGGAGGAACCATTATCTTCATCTGCGACTCTCCCTGGCAAGGAGAAACCTTTGAAGAAGCCTTCTTCACATTCTTCGGAGAAGAGTTCCCATTCGTCGACGATGCGTAAACCCTCGTCGACGAAAACGCAAAAATCACAGGTTAAAAATGTTCCTGTGTCGACTCCGTCTCTTTTCCCAGTGTCGACGGGCTCGTCGACGAGCACATCTACAGCACCGTCGACGGCGGTGTCGACGAAGACGGCGTCTACAGTTCCGTCTACCACTGTGGCGACGACGAGAGTGTCGACTATGACGAGTGCAACAGTGATGACGACATCAGCAGGGGTGTGCCTTATCTCGTCGACGACAGGTTCGACGACGCCCATCGTCTCGTCGACGATCAGCTCGTCATCGAGGATGTCGACGCTGGTTCCAGCAACTTTCTCGTCGACGGTGCCCCCGTCGACGATGATGTCACCGACGGTTTTGACCTCCACGTCGACGAGACCGTCGACGACGGTTTTCACCTCCACGTCGACGAGACCGTCGACGACGTCGTCGACGGGGAAAATTTCAATTTCAATTAAAAGAAAAGGGGTTGCGCCGGAGAGGCTTTCACCCAGGACAGTGGATCCCTTACCACCTGCATTATTATTGGAGGAGGAAGAGGACTCTTATGGTGAGGACAGTCAATTTGGCTATGCTAACAGCCCATCTCAGCTTCTAGTGAAATGTCATGAAACTGATTCTGAGGGTGAATACTGCCAGGAACAAGTTTCTATACATCATCAATATCCACAACAGGAGGATGTTCAGCAACAGATGGTTTCTGTTCCCACCTCTCTGTTATCGGACTTACAGGGGATGCTTCTTGACTATCGTCAGAGGTTGTCTTCGCTTCCTCCGCAACCTATTCTCCTACCACAAACTGTGCATACTCCTCAACCCATGGTGATAGTTTCACCACCTCCAATGACTCATCCACAAATTCAAACGGAGGCAGTCCCTCAACTTCAGGATGTTTCTTCTGATGAGGAAGAAGGTGAGCTTGTACAAACGGATCAGGGAGAGGAGTGGGACGATTACGTGATCCCTGATCCCGCTTCTCCAATTCCTGCGGATTCCCCTCCGGCTGATATAGGGGGTTTTCACAAGCTAATGGAAAGGGCTTCGTTACGTTTTGAACTTCCTATGCCATCTGTTCAAACGGAGTGTTTCCTATATGATTTTAAGGAGCCGGGTAGGAGGATGATACGTTCCATTCCCATTGTAAATCATGTATGGGAAGAGGGGATAAGGACCATGAAGAATCCAGCTACAGTGGTCCCAGTGCTACCACGGCTAGACAAAAAATATAAAGCTTCTGAGGACAGCCCAGCCTCGTTGACTGGTCAACCAAAGCCAGATTCAGTGATTTCCCAGGCAGCGCAGAGGAAATCTAAGAATCCTTCAGTACCTCTGACCACACCACCGGACAAGGAAGGCAGACGCCTAGACAATGCAGGGAAACGATTTTCCTCTATGGCGAGTCTGGTTATTAGGGCTGCTAATGCATTAGCGATACTTGGCCGATACGACCGCCAATTGTGGTGCGACCTTTCGCCTTACCTTGATCAATTGCCTGATACAGCTAAGTCTGAAGCGAAAAGATCCTGCATGAAGGAGAGCTAACATCAGCAGAGATTATAGACTGTGCGATGGACATAGCTACGACATCTTTCCGCTCTTTGGCAGGGGCAGCTGTGCTTCGTCGACAAGGTTGGCTCAAAGCAACTTGGTTCCGGCCAGAGGTTCAGAATAAGATCCTGGACCTCCCATTTGACGGGGAAGCTTTGTTTGGGAAGCACATAGATGATGCTCTCCAAGACATTAAAAAAGACACTGAGACGGCTAGGTCATTGGGGACCCTTCAGTATCGGAATGTCCCTTTTCGGGGAGCAAGAGGCAGGGGTTCTCCCTCATATAGAGGATCCTATCAGCAACAGCGATATTCCTCGTATGCTCCCGCATCCCAATCTTACCGGCCTTCTTACAACCAGAAACAACAAGGCCAGACGTCATCTTTCTCCAGATCCAATTATAGGGGAAGACAGAATCGTCAGGGACGAGGCGCCTCTAAGAGGCAGTAGCGGCGACCTGGCTCTTTGCGCTGTGCCCTCCTCCTCCTCGAAGACATCTGTAGGAGGCAGGGTTTCTCTTTACCTTCAAAACTGGCAACGGATTACATCAGACCGTTGGGTCCTAAACATCATTCAGAGTGGCCACACCCTGGAGTTCATTCATCTACCACCATCCAGAGCTCCTCCCGCCTCCTCCATGAAACATCTGCGTCTTCTCCGGCTCGAAGTTCATCAACTGCTGATCAAAGGGGCAGTAGAGCCAGTTCCTTTCTCTCAGAGGAGCAAGGGTTTCTATTCCAGGTTTTTCCTGGTAAGGAAGACATTGGAAAAATGGCGGCCGATTCTCGACCTCAGGGAGCTCAACACTTATCTCACAAAACAATCCTTTCGGATGGTATCTCTCCAGGACATTCTGCGTCTTCTCAACACTGGGGATTTTATGGCCACTCTCGATCTCGAGGATGCGTATTTCCATATACCCATCCATCGGGCCCACAGAAGGTTTCTTCGGTTTACAGTCGCCAAGAGCCATTTTCAATTCAAGGTGCTTCCATTTGGCCTTCGCTCAGCTCCGAGAGTCTTCTCCAAGGTGCTTGCACCGGTAGCGGCATTTCTCAGGAAACATCATTTCCAAGTCTTTCCCTACCTGGACGACTGGTTGCTAAAGGCTCCTTCCAGGGGGCAGCAGCAGAGGCGGTCGCCTCTTGCACCTGCCTCTTCTCCAATCTGGGCTTGACTCTAAACACCACCAAATCTTATCTTCGCCCTTCCAGGAAGGTTCAGTTTCTGGGAGCGATTTTAAACACATCTCTCAGCAAGGTTTTCCCTCTCTAGAGCGACAAAGAAATCTAATCTCAATGGGCCACCTAGTGCGAAGAAAAAAGTATCTTTCTGTTCGCCTCTACAAGTCCCTGCTGGGTATGATGTCCTCCTGCATTCCATTGATACCTCACTGCAGATTGCGAATGCGTCCCCTGCAGGAGCTTCTGGATTTACAGTGGAAACAAGTGAGCGGATCCTTCAACGACAAGATTCGGATCACTCAGGACATGCGCCAGGCCATTCGATGGTGGACAAAACAAGAGCATTTGTCCCAAGGTCTATCCTTCGTAACCGCTCCAACACCTCAAGTGGTAACTACGGATGCGTCACTGGAGGGCTGGGGCGCAGTTTTGCAGGATCTGCAGGTCAGTGGTCACTGGCTTCCAGAACATCGCCTCCTTCACATCAACCTCTTAGAGTTGACAGAGATTCGTCTAGCTCTTCAAGCTTTTCTTCCAAGGTTGCAGGGTCTGTCGGTACTTGTCCGGACGGACAACACCACAGCCATGCACTACATCAACAAGGAGGGCGGCACCAGGTCTCTGCCATTGTCACAAGAAGCCCAAATAATCTGGGAGTGGGCGATCTGTCAGGGAATTTCTCTGAAAGCAGAACATTTGCCAGGAGTACTGAACGACAAGGCGGACAGACTCAGCAGGCTGAAGTCTGTCACACACGAGTGGGAACTGGATCAGACAACGCTGGAGAGGGTTTTTTTCGCCAGTGGGGCAGACCTTCCATAGACCTGTTTGCCACACCAGAAAACAGGAAATGCCAGTGCTACGCCAGCAAGCTGCACCATCTAGGGTCACTGGGGAATGCGCTTTCGATAGCCTGGTCAGGCGCATTTGTCTACGCCTTTCCCCCATTCCGCTAATTCCCAGAGTACTCAAGAAGATGAAAGTGGAAGGATGCAAGATGATCCTAATAGCTCCTGCCTGGCCGCGGCAGTTTTGGTTCACCGAACTTCACCTTCTCTCCTTGGACCATCCTCTTCCACTGCGACCAATTCCTCACCTTCTTACAATGTCTCAGGGTCAGATACTACACCCAGATCCTCGCTCGTTACAGCTCACAGCATGGCTCCTGAAGAGCGGGAATTTCTTCACTTAAATCTTCCAGAGGAGGTTAAAGATGTTCTTTCACAGGCAAGAGCTCCTTCCACGAACAGGACCTACCGCTTAAAATGGAAGCGTTTTAGCATATGGTGTCTAAGCAATAATTTGGATCCTTTGTTATCACAACCACACCAGGTCCTTCCATATTTCCTGGCCTTGGCTAGGGCAGGTTTGGCTCATTCCTCCATTAAGGTGCACTTAGCAGCAATTTCTCGTTTTCGACGCACGTCCTCTGGGCCTTCTCTTTGGTCAAGCAGAATTGTCAAACAGTTTCTTAAGGGCCTCTTCAGGGTGTTTCCGCCAGTGAAGCCTCCACCGCCTTCGTGGCAACTAAATTTGGTTCTTTCTCAACTTATGAGGCATCCATTCGAACCGATTCATCGGTCAGATCTCAAGTTTCTCTCCTGGAAGGTCGCTCTGTTGTTGGCCCTCACTTCAGCCAGGAGGATAGGAGAATTACAAGCTCTTACAATTCAGGAACCCTTCCTTCAGTTCAAGGGAAATACTGTCATCTTGAGAACTAATCCAAAATTTATTCCTAAAGTACCTTCTTCTTTTCATCTCAACGAACCAGTGATCCTTAAAGCTTTTTTTCCTCAGCCTACTTCACCGGCCGAGAGAGCTCTTCACTCTCTGGATCTACAAAGATGTTTAAAATTTTACTTGGATCGAACTAAGTCCTTCCGCAAATCTTCACAGTTTTTTGTATCATATAGCGCTCCCCGCAAGGGATTTCCCATTTCCAAACAGGGGATATCTCGCTGGGTTGTGAGCGCTATTCGATACTGTCACACAGCAGCGGGCAAACCCCTGGAGGGTGTTGTCCGAGCACATTCGACAAGATCTATGGCATCTTCAGTGGCCTTGTTTGCTGGGGTCCAGATCAAGGACATTTGTAGGGCTGCAACTTGGAGCAGCACTCACACCTTTACAAAGCATTACTGCCTGGAGTCATCACTTCAAGACGACGCGGCGGTTGGACAGGCAGTCCTGAGGAACCTCTTCCAATGAGTGGTGAGCTTTCCCTTGCTTCCCTCCTTCCTTCTTTTATCTGCTTTATACACATTTTCTCTTGTTTATAAATGCACTAACTTATCCATGCCTTTGGCTGGTTTTAAAAGATGTATTTAGAGAATGTTTTTTCAGACAGGTAATGTCTTATGGAAAATGTGTATCCTTACTGCTAGCTACTCTGATTCCAAGCATGGGAATCTATGAAAGCTCCAATACTGGAGTAAGAAAACAAGTTACTTACCTGTAACTTTGGTTCTCCAGTATTGGAAGCTTTCATAGATTCCCATGCGACCCACCCTCCTCACCTGGGAAAGCTCAGCCTCTCTCTGTGTATGTTTTCACAACGTATACGAAAATCTGAGGAGCTGAGGTTCTTTCACCAGGGTTCTAAGGGGTGAGGCGGCTCTGATTGGCTAATGAGTCTTTTTGGTCTCTTTTACAAGAAGACATGGTCTGACTACAAAATGGGATTAGGCCTAGGCCTGTTTCTCTTTTGTAATGGTTATTTACTACTGTTATATATATATATATATATATATATTTACCGAGGCTCCCATCTCGACGACGGGGAATGATTCCAAGCATGGGAATCTATGAAAGCTTCAATACTGGAGAACCAAAGTTACAGGTAAGTAACTTGTTTTCTTCTTCTGAGGAGCGCCCTCAAAAAGTCTCTAAAAAGACCTCCCATGGGTCTGACAGGCTCAGTCCAACTAAATCTCCTCACCGAGGTGAAAAGGAGAGGAAAGGACTTAAAACAGGAGAAAGTGGAGTGAGGAAGTAAAGCTCTGTTCCTCCTCCTTCCCCTCCTGAGGGAAGAAAAGTGTTCAAGAAACCCTCCTCTGTTACTCTTGAGGAAAGACAGGAAAGAAAGTTACCACTGTCGACGAAGCAGTCGACGACACCGTTGACAAAGAAACGGTCATCAACATCGTCTATGCGGTGTGACAAGGGCCAGTCTCTTCAGCTTTCATCAGTTCCGACGACTGGATCGTCGCCGAGAGCTTTGACGGTGTTGACAAAGACTATTCCAACTCCATCAACGACGGAGGCGACGATGGCAGTGACGACGAAGCTGTTGACGGCGACCGCAATGACGACGGCGACAAGAATGAGATGATTATATTATCCCTACCCCTTCTTCCCCGGTTCCTGTGGATTCTCCACCGGGAGACATAGGTGGTTTCCACAATCTGCTGGAAAGGGCGGCCAAGAGGTTTGATCTGCCTATGCCTTCGGCGCAGACAGACTGTTTCTTATATGACTTTAAGGAACCCTATAAGAAAACGGTAAGAACCATTCCCATTGTAAATCATGTATGGGAAGAGGGTCTTAAAGTCATGAAGACCCCAGCCACGGTGGTCCCGGTGCTTCCTCGAGTGGAAAAGAAATATAAAGCCCCAGAGGATAGCCCGGCCTGCCTAGTGAGTCAGCCGAAACCGGACTCAGTCATATCCGAGGCAGTGCAGCGGAAGTCGAAAAATCCGGCAGCTCCTCTAACTACACCTCCGGACAAAGAAGGAAGGCGCCTAGACAATGCGGGCAAGAGATTCTCCTCTGTCAGGCCTACTGGGCAAAGCAGCTAACGCCTTGGCTATTCTGGGCCGCTACGACCGCCAGATGTGGTGTGATCTATCTCCTTACCTCGACCAACTACCTGAAGACAGTAAATCCGAGGCGAAAAAGATCCTCCTGGAAGGGGAAAGGGCCTCCTCTGAGGTCATTGATTGTGCAATGGATATTGCTACGACTGCTTTTCGTTCCCTGGCGGGAGCAGTGGTCCTACGTCGCCAGGGTTGGCTTCGAGCAACCTCGTTTAGACCAGAGGTCCAGAACAAAATATTAGACCTTCCATTCGGTGGAAAAGCGCTCTTCAGAAAACATGTGGACGACGCTCTCCAAGGCATAAAAAAGGACACAGACACGGCGAAGTCGTTGGGGACGCTTCAATACCGCAAAGTTCCTTTTCGAGGAGCATGGGGTAGAGGGCTTCCTTCATACAGAGCAGGGTACCAGGAGTATAGATACTCCTCTTATACACCTGCCACGCAGTCTTACCGTCCGCAGTACAATCAGCGACAGGGTCAGTCAACAACCTATTCAAAATCGGCGCCCAGAGGCAGAGCAGGACGTCGGGGAAAGGATTCTTCCAGACGTCAATAGCGGCTTGCAGGCTCTGACTACTGTTCCTTTCCCTCATCAAACACCTGTAGGGGGCAGGATTTCTCTCTACTTCCAAAATTGGCAAAAAATAACCCGAGATCGCTGGGTGCTCAACATAGTTCAATTTGGCCATACGTTGGAGTTCGTTCATCCTCCAAACACCCCTCCTCGCACCCACTTAACAAAACATCTCCGTCTCCTGCGCCTAGAAGTCCAACAAATGTTGCAGAAAGGGGCAATAGAACCGGTCCCATTATCCCAAAGAGGAAAGGGATTCTACTCTCGGTTTTTTCTCGTTCTAAAGACTGTCAAAGTGGCGCCCTATCCTAGATCTGAGGGAGCTCAATACCTATCTCATCAAGCAGTCGTTCCGAATGATCTCCTTACAGGACATACTTCGACTTCTAAATTCAGGAGATTTCATGGCCACTTTGGACCTAGAGTACGCATACTTTCACGTCCCCATTCATCCATCGCACAGGAAGTTCCTTCGCTTTACAGTAGCCAAGAGCCACTTTCAATTCAAAGTCCTCCCTTTCGGCCTCAGATCGGCACCAAGAATCTTTACAAAAATTCTGGCTCCTGTAGCGTCTTTCCTCAGACAACAGCACCAGGTGTTCCCCCTACCTAGACGACTGGTTGCTGAAAGCCCCCTCCAAGTCCTCAGCCAGGAATTCGGTGACAGCTTGTACAAAGCTGTTCAAGAGTCTAGTCTTAGCCTCAACAGGGAAAAGTCAAACTTGTGTCCGTCCAAGAACGCCATTTTTCTGGGAGCCATGTTGGACACATCCCTGAACAGGGCATTTCAGTCACTCGAAAGGCAAGCCAAAATGATGTCAATGGCCCATCTACTTCTAAAAAGGTCACTTTCAGTTCGCCTCTACAAGTCCCTTCTGGGATCCATTTCGTCCTGCATTCCTCTGATACCCCACTGCAGGCTTCGAATGCTTCCTCTCCAAGAACAACTGGACTTACAGTGGCGTCCGGTGCAGGGATCTTTCGAGGACCTAATCACGGTCACTACGCCAATGAGAGAAGCCGCTTCATGGTGGATTCGCAAGGAGAACATTTCCCAGGGTCTCTCCTTCTTGGTCACCCCAGCTCCTCAGATAATTGCAACAGATGCATCCCTGGAGGGTTGGGGAGCGGTCTTACAGGACCTCCAGATAAGTGGTCGATGGCAACAGCATCATCGTCTTTTGCACATCAATCTGCTAGAACTCAGGAAATGCTGGTACTTCGCAAGCTGGCATCACCATCCGGGATCCTGGGGGAGTGCGTTTTCGATGGCATGGTCAGGCGCCTTTGTCTACGCTTTTCCCCCCATTCTTCTTCTCCCAAGGCTTCTCAGGAAGTTAAAGGCAGAACCCTGCAAAATGATCCTCATTGCACCGTTCTGGCCTCGCCAGTACTGGTACACGGAGCTTCTTCTGTCGGTGGAGCAACCGATTCCCTTGGATCCTATCCCATCATTGCTGACGATGTCCCAGGGCCAAGTACTGCATCCGGATCCCAAATCCCTGCAATTATCAGCATGGCTCCTGAACACAGAGTTTCTCGACCTGAAGCTGTCCGCAGAATGTAGAGACCTCCTTTCCCAAGCTCGTGCTCAGACTACAAACAAGACATACCGGATGAAGTGGAAGAGGTTTTGTCACTGGTGTGCCAAGAATCAGGAGTTCATCCTTTCTCTTCTTCGGCTCATGAAATCCTTCCTTACATCCTTTCTTTGGCAAAAGCGGGCCTGGCTCATGCATCTATTTAGGTTCACCTCGCGGCCATCTCTCATTTCAGAAGAACATCTTCAGGCCCTTCTCTTTGGTCAGCAAGAATAATTAAACAATTTATGAAGGGGCTTTTTCGAGTCTTCCCTCCGATTAAGCCTCCTCCACCACTGTGGCACCTTAATGTGGTCTTGACTCCGCTCATGAAACATCCCTTCGAGCCTATCCATAAGGCAGACTTAAAATTCCTGTTGTGGAAGGTGGCTCTTCTTCTGGCTCTAACATCGGCTAGAAGGGTTAGCAAATTGCAGGCACTCACTATCCAGGAGCCTTTTCTTCAGTTCAAGAATGACACAGTTGTACTCCGTACTCACCTTAAGTTCATCCCTAAGGTGCCCTCGGATTTTCACTTAAATGAACCTGTGGTTCTTAAGACTTTTTTCCCTCAACCTACAACTCCGGCTGAGAGATCACTTCATTCACTTCAGCGTTGCTTCAAATTCTATCTCCAAAGAACTAAACACTTTAGGAAGTCACCTCAGCTCTTTGTGGCTTACAGTGCTCCTCGTAACGGTTTCCCACTTTCTAAACAAGGAATTGCACGTTGGATTTCTGGCTCTATCCAGTATTGTCATCAATTAGCTGGAAAACCCCTACAGGGGAAAGTCCGTGCTCACTCCACGAGGGCAGTCTCTTCCTCTACAGCCCTCTTTGCTGGGGTACCTATCCGGGACATCTGCAGAGCAGCCACCTGGAAGAGTATCCATACCTTTACCAGACATTACTGCTTGG
The DNA here is from genome assembly GCA_963921515.1 of Calotriton arnoldi. Taxonomy (NCBI): domain Eukaryota; kingdom Metazoa; phylum Chordata; class Amphibia; order Caudata; family Salamandridae; genus Calotriton; species Calotriton arnoldi. Next base: position 1,063,988 of record CAWUFW010005220.1, on the reverse strand, counting down.
ATTCTTCGACACGTGGTGATACGGCAGTGGGTCAAGCAGTCATGAGGAACCTATTTCAATAGCGGTGAGCTTTCCGTTTCATCCCTCCTTCCTTTTTCTTTCCTAACTCCTTGCACATTCTTTGGTAAATGTTGTTTTCTTTTGTCACATTATACTATTTGCATATAACTTTTGCACATTTTCAAGAAGCCTATGACTGCTAATTCTTGAATGTTACTGCATAATTACGCAGAATGATTAAATGCTTATTTGGATACTTCTCAGAGTCTAGATTGAGAAAACAATTTGTTGGTTTCTACTCTTTCTGTCCTTATGTACTATTTCTAAAAGGATCGGGACAAAATGTCCTCATCACTGCTAGCTACTCTGATTCAAGCATGTGAATCTATGAAAGTTCCAATACTGGAGTAAGAAAATAAGTTACTTACCTGTAACTTTAGTTCTCCAGTATTGGAAACTTTCATAGATTCACATGCGACCCACCCTCCTCCCCTGAGAAAGCTCCACCATCTTTTTGACCTTTATGGTTATCCTATAGCACTACTGCTGCGAAAATCTGAAGGTCTGAGGTTCTCTCAGGAAGGTTCTAAAGGGTGAGGCTGTTCTGATTGGTTGTGTGTTTTATTTGGTCTCTTTTACAAAAAGAGGTGGATATGTTATAAAACTGAAATGGGCCTAGGCCTAGTTTCTAGTTTGATAGCTTTGCATTGCTATTTTGATTTACCGGGGACTCGCATCTCGACGACGGGGAATGATTCAAGCATGTGAATCTATGAAAGTTTCCAATACTGGAGAACTAAAGTTACAGGTAAGTAACTTATTTTCGACCTGCACGTTGATACTACTGGTCCCCCCAACCCCCCCCAAAGAAGCTGTAGGGATCTGGGAGAAGAAGGAAGACCTGCATGCTGATACTACTGCCCCCTCCCCCCCCCAAGAAGCTGTAGGGATCTGGGAGAAAAAGGAAGACCTGTACGCTGATACTACTAGTCCCCCCTCAAAGAAGCTGTAGGGATCTGGGAGAAGAAGGAAGACCTGCACGTTGATACTACTGGTCCCCTCCCCCAAAGAAGCTGTAGGGATCTGGGAGAAGGAGGCCCTGCACGTTGATACTACTGGTCCCTCCAAAGAAGCTGTAGGGATCTGGGAGAAGGAGGCCCTGCCCGTTGATACTGCTGATTTCCCCCCTCCCCAAAGAAGCTGTAGGGATCTGGGAGAAGAAGGAAGACCTGCACGTTGATACTACTGCCCCCCCCCCCACCCCCCCAAGAAGCTGTAGGGATCTGGAAGAAGGAGGCCCTGCACGTTGATACTACTGGTCCCTCCAAAGAAGCTGTAGGGATCTGGGAGAAGGAGGCCCTGCCCGTTGATACTACTGATTCCCCCCTCCCCAAAGAAGCTGTAGGGATCTGGGAGAAGGAAGACCTGCACGTTGATTCTACTGCCCCCCCCCAGAAGCTGTAGGGATCTGGGAGAAGGAGGCCCTGCACGTTGATACTACTGGTTGGTCCCTCCAAAGAAGCTGTAGGGATCTGGGAGAAGGAAGACCTGCACATTGATACTACTGGTCCTCCTCTTCCCCCGAGAAGCTGTAGGGATCTGGGAGAAGGAAGACCTGTACGCTGATACTACTAGTCCCCCCTCAAAGAAGCTGTAGGGATCTGGGAGAAGAAGGAAGACCTGCACGTTGATACTACTGGTCCCCTCCCCCAAAGAAGCTGTAGGGATCTGGGAGAAGGAGGCCCTGCACCTTGATACTACTGGTCCCTCCAAAGAAGCTGTAGGGATCTGGGAGAAGGAGGCCCTGCCCGTTGATACTACTGATTTCCCCCTCCCCCTCCCCAAAGAAGCTGTAGGGATCTGGGAGAAGAAGGAAGACCTGCACGTTGATACTACTGCCCCCCCCCAAGAAGCTGTAGGGATCTGGGAGAAGGAGGCCCTGCACGTTACTACTGCTCCCTCCAAAGAAGCTGTAGGGATCTGGGAGAAGGAGGCCCTGCCCGTTGATACTACTGATTCCCCCCCTCCCCAACCAAGCTGTAGGGATCTGGGAGAAGGAAGACCTGCACGTTGATACTACTGCCCCCCCCCTCCGAAGCTGTAGGGATCTGGGAGAAGGAGGCCCTGCACGTTGATACTACTGGTTGGTCCCTCCAAAGAAGCTGTAGGGATCTGGGAGAAGGAAGACCTGCACATTGATACTACTGGTCCTCCTCCCCACCCCCCCACCCCGAGAAGCTGTAGGGATCTGGGAGAAGAAGGAAGACCTGCACGTTGATACTGCTGGTCCCCCCCCCACCCCCAAAAGAAGCTGTAGGGATCTGGGAGAAGAAGGAAGACCTGCACGTTGATACTACTGGTCTCTCCCCCCTCCCCCAAAGAAGCTGTAGGGATTTGGGAGAAGGAGGACCTGCACGCTGATACTACTGGTCCCCTTAACGTTGTTCGACACCGTGGACCATGCCGTTATCCGCCATCACTTTCAGTAAGTGTTGGGCATTGGCGGTACTGGCATGAAACTTGAAGCAGGAGTCTTTGAGTATGACTGGGAAATCTTATACTAGGTGTATCGCTGCTGTCCTCTGAGGTCCCTCAAAGCTCTTCCCTTCCAATTAGTAACCTGAACCTCGGGTGGCTCTGTTCAGCCTTTTGTTGCTAGTTGTACACAGAGATCATCCAGATGTTTCTTGATCGGTGCCTGAAGAGTGAAGGAGTTCCTGAATGCAATATGTTCAATGCAGGACAAGTGGATGTATCTTAAAGGAAGTAAAAGCAAAGGCCTGCTCTAGGGCTGTGCCAGTCGCAGCTGGTTTCTCTTCCCCTGGCCAACACAATTCCATCTTATGGGGAATCTCATAAATCTGATGTGATCTTTGACACTTGTTTCCCCATTGAACCCCTATGAACGTTGTGGCATGAGTGGTAGATTGACATCTTTATGCATTTTTCAGAGGTTACCATTATTACATAAGTAATGTCCATTCCTTTTATCCGCAAAATAAAAAAGTTTGTTCTGGGAAACAGTGCCTGGCTCTCACTTTTGCATGGTATTTTCTTGCACAGCTACCCTCAACAATACATTATTACATTCTGAACATCACTGTTGGGGGCCATCGCTCCTGTTTTTCATGAGTCGATGAATGATGTAAATCCAGTTGCCCCTTTTACTTTTCATCTTTATTTTTTAATATGGAAAAAATACTTGGGTAATTTCTCAGCCAGCACGTTTTGTGAACTTCAGTTCAGTTTATAGTTCTATACTGCGCATAGAACTTCATAGCATTTTGTCTGAATGACTCTGAAAAATTCCTTGGTTCTACTCCCAGGAAGGCACAACCGAACCTTTGGCTGAATGATAATATTTCCGCTTCCTGAGCCTCAAATCAGCTCTCTTTAGAGACTCCAATCAAGCTTAAGTTTTGCATTGTAGGATCTTTATTGCTGGTCATAGGCACTAGAATAGCCCCCATGTTTGTGGGATCCTCCAATACTTTTTTGCCAAATATATATTATCAATTAAATTGGTAAAGAGTTCGCACCAATTTGGAGCTGCAGCCTATTTCAGCCACACTTTCGGCATTTCAAATGTTTTTAATGTAGATTAAAAAAGGTCATTAATCGGAAATATTCGTATATTCCTATAGTGTAAATGAAGGATGCAGTCAGCCGCCATGTAAAGTTGAAAGCAAGACGCCTGTTTATGGAGCCATCTGCTGCCATACCCCATAATATGTTGCTCTGGATGTTGCCTCACGGATTAGTTTTTATTTCAGCTCATGTGTAAAGGATTCTGGAACACTTCGGTGGGTTTGAATCCTAATGTTGGACTGAAAAAGCACAATATTTTTGTTAATGTAATTTTCTTTTGCTCGGGTCTTTTTAAAGCCTATTGTTTTCTGACTGATTGCTTGTGGACTATCCCCAGCACTTTTCGCTCATTACTTTAGTAGGCATCCTATCTCCGTCCAAGCAACCCAGGTGTGAAAGGAAGAAAATTACCATTGACCCACATGCTTTGTGTGCTCTGCTTACCAAATTTTAGCACTGTAGAGAATTGCCCCTTCTACCATATTATGTCCAGAAGGTATCTCAAGGACCGAGAAGGAATTTCTGGTGACCTTGTTTCAACACACAAGAATGGGGAAAAAAAGAAAAAAAGGGGTTAATAATGGAAAGACCGAAACATTGGTAAAGTATTGGCCCTCCAATCTTGGCACCTGAGTGCACTTCATTTTCAGCAGATGTGCACGTCATCAAGCAAACTACCAGGATTTACAGTCGAAGTTAGCTAGCGGCTGAAGGGGGCCGACTCCTTGCCCCATGCTGTATGCTGTGGTGGGCTACAGCAAAATGTGAATGACCGTTTAAGAGTGCTGACTCAAAGGCTCTCTATGTATGTGTATATGTATGTATTTAGTCTTGTAAAAGAAAAGGAAGATGCCAAATGCTCGTTCTTCCAGACATACAGAGAGGGGCTCAGAGTCTGATGGGTCCACTTCATACATGCCGAGGTCTACTTCAGGCTCTCCATCAAGGTGGTGTTCCTTGATGATATTGCCACCTTCCATGAAGTTTTGGTTAGAGGTGCTGTGAAGCTGAACATCCCATTTCAACATCCACAGACCTTGGTTTCAGTCACTGAAACACTCCAACAGAAAGCAGTCACAAGCTCTTCTGACCTTTATACCAGAGTTGGCTGAAATTGCTGAAGAAAAATTCCTCGTGCCAGCAGCTACCAAAGTAACACCCCACTCCAGCTTGGGAAGTACAAGCCTCCTGAACAGGACCCCGCATCCCTAATGATTGTTTCTGCAGTCTTTAAAGGCCATGTATTAGCTCCTGAAACACCAGTGCACTGGACAGAGTCCGAACATCAAGATGCTTTGAGCAAGACAATTTGTGGCACTGCAGGTACACCTTGGACAGCTGCTAGCATGTCCACTCTTCTGAGATGGTAGATCATTGTGAGAGTCTGTAACATGTCTTAGAGATGTTAAATGAATGTGTCTTGGTGTCAAGCCAGCTAATTTCTGCATGATTGGACTCGGCAGACCTAGCGGTATCTAAACGCTGCCATACCTTCCAAGTCGAACATCCTGACTGAGACTTACTTCTCTAAAGAAAGACACACTGTTAAAAATACTTAAACCTTTTTATTTTGGTCCAATTATCTTTGGTCCTCGTGTGGATGAAGAGATACAGAGTATGATGGCAGAGGTAGAAAGTCAGAACACTGTTCGTCTTGCGTAAAGAAAGACACTTCAGATCACAGTCCAGGCACAGAAAGAGGTATTATCACCCACATTGACTTCAGAATTTTCAATCGTCTCTTTGGTAACAAAAAAAACTGCAGTAGCCTTAAAGAAGGTCATAATATCACAGAGTTCTGAGACGCCAGTTGTCTTAATTGCAAGACTCTGTGGAGAAATCTCCAAACCGCCATCGATTTAAGTCTTTACTTTTTTGTCAACATTAGTCCTGACAAGACCTTCTGGTCAGGGAAACTGCTCTCCCCTCGCGCAGCTCCGTCCTTAAGTCTCTGCCTCCTGCGCCTGTCTAGTTCCAGGTAGGTGTTCGAGGCCCTCCTCCACCTGCAGGCTCCTGCCTGCGCCTCATCCCTGAGGGTCCAGTGGGAGAGCCTCACTTTTCTGCTGTAGTTATAAACAAAGGGTAGACCCAAAACAGTCACTGGGACCTGGGTATCAAACAGTACAATAGTAAGCGGTCCCAGTGAGCACACACTAGAAACAAATGCAAATTGAAAACAATTTAAACAAAATAACACCAACTTCGGAAAGAAAATGGTTCAATGTTATTTAATCACATTGAACAGTGGTAAGTACTGGTTAGTCAGTATATAATTCTAAACACTTTGCACAAGTGCCCCACAGCAGTGGGAGAAAGGAAAGAGGAGGTAAAAGTGCATTAAGTGAGGGTCATAAAGGTGAAAGAAAAGATCGTGACATCGTCATAATTACGAAATTAATTACAATAAAAATGGCTTATGTAAGCCACAAAGAGTAATGGTCTGTGCAACATTGCGATAATCAGAAAAATATCACAGTTGCAAATCACTGTTGATAATGGTTGGCATAGAACGACAACACAGTCGACGTTTCGACCCCAAATAGAGTGTAGGCTGTTAAATTCCTTACGGCGGGGTCTTCCTCAGGACTAGAATATAGGGGCACCTGGGAAGAATGAGAAACAATGCTGAGTCTTAAGTTAAGTGGCACTGTATGCTAATGAGCCAAAATAGGTATAGGAAGCTAAATAATATTACCATGAGACACCCTTGACTGTGGGTGTTGGAATAGGAATGGGGCCCGTAGGCTCCCCTTGGTCGAGAGCGGAGGGTTGGCACCTGTAATATGAATCAAATACCATCAGTGATAATCATTCCTATTTAAGAAAAATAGAGAAGTAGAGACATGGAAGACCTCAAACCTTCTATGGATAAAGTGGAGTGGCCAGTTGAAAGTTCAAGACAATAGCAACCAATTAGCATGGACCGAATGGTTCACTTGCTCCGTTGTAGTCAACTATAAAGAAAAGAAGGACCCAGTGTCACAACCCGACTATTAAAAACAGGGAGAATAATGTGGTGGCAAGTTGCAGGACAAATTATGATAAACTCTCAAGTTAACACGTTTGCGCAGAGCTTATGGCTGTAAGATGCAATGCGTGGACAGTAACATCGGACCGGCTGCCAGGACCGTGATCCTGGGAGAACGATCGCTGCAGTGAAAGTGAAAGTCTATAATGTGAGCAGCCTTGCAAAAAGTTTTTGGTGCCGGAATGGGGCCATGCTCTCGCTATGTTAAATTTAAGAGCAGACGCTTGGGGAGTGTAATGAACGCCTCTGACAAAGTAAGTGGTGTTAAAAAAGGATCCGTGTCGCAGTGCTTATGCTGCGTTGGATGCTCGGGAGGAAAGGTCTCGCTAAGTTAGATTAAAGAGCAAACGCTTGGGGTATGGTGAACGCCTCTGAAAAAGTAAGTGCTGTTTAAAAAGGAACCGTGTCGCAGTGCGTTAGATGCGCGGGAGGCATAGTGAGCGCCCCTGGCATAGTGGATGCCAAAGCGTTAAATACTGGGTTGGGACCTGTATTAGAAAGGGAGCCGTGTCGCTAGATCTAGCTGTAGCGAACGTGTGGAAGTTTTAGCGCTTGAGCGGCGCTTCTTACCTCCGATCTCACTCGACAGTCCGTCTCCGTGAAAGGAGCGCAGAGACTGCCACATACCGGTTATAAAGCAAGTGAAACATCAAAATGACGTGCACGCCCTCTGCCACGTAGTACAGTCTTGACAGAATCCTGACAGAATCCTGACGTAGTCATGGTGAAAAGACTGCCACGAGAGACGGCAGATCTTAAATGAATAAATGAAGCCATTGTAATCCTCATGAGTTAAAAGGGGTTGAAAGGTAACATCCATATTGGATAACTCCAGTGTACATGCTAATCGTTAGTTTAACATTAATAAAACAGCAAACTGGTGGATTAACATTAGAAAGGACACGTATGGACCTGGCTGTCACAGGGAGACAGATGGGGCAGCATGCTTGTTTAATTAACATTGAAAAAATATATATATAGCAGAGGCCTAAACATTATTATGTAGAGACACGCACAATAGTCTCAAGGTAATGAGACCGCCAGCTGATCAGTTCGCATCAAAAAATATCAGAGGCGTACAAGTACAGTCAACATACCAAAACACTGCTGAATCAAGGGGTACATTGATAAAAAAGGGGGGGGAGGGGTTCAGGTGGTTGTGTTTTATAGTGTTCAATCGATATTGAGAACAGACAAGATATTTCAAGATTAGGGTTGCAGTCTTATTAAGAGTCTGTGGTTAGACATGACAATTGTGCTTGGCTGGTATCAAGTTCATTAAGTCTCCCATGTATAGAATCTAGTCTGTACATCCATTTACATTCACGGACATTGAGAATTGTTTCAATATTGCCCCCTCTCTGACCTAGTTCTGCCTTTTCCAAGATTAGCCATTTGAAATTCTCGGGTCCATGGTTAGCGTTTTTGAAGTGTTCAACCAGCGGGGCTCCCTGCACCTCGCATCGGATCCTACTCTGGTGCTGTAGTATGCGTGCCTTCACCTTCTGTTGTGTCTGACCAACATAGACTTTGTCGCAGGGACAGATGATCCCATAGATGACTTTAGACGTATTGCAGTTGGTGAAGGACTTAAGCTCGATTGTGTGTTGCTTAAAGACAAGTTGTGTAGTCTGAATTGTCGTGGTGCAAGCCTTGCAGTGCCCGCACTTGTAGTGACCCACAGTGGGAGGTAGATTCCACAGAGTTTGGAGGGAAGGTTTCTCTGGTGGATCCAGGAGCGAGCGTACGACATGATCCTTCACGTTCTTAGCTTTCTTAAAGGAATGCATCGGTACATGTGGTTGTTGCACATAGTCAGCTATCAAATTCCAGTGTTTATTGACCACCTTTTTGATAGCATTGCTTTGAGTGGAAAAAGTGGTAACACAGATCAGCCTTCGTGTGGAATCGCGTTCCCGTTCATTCGGTGTCAATGTTTCTCTGGGACAGAACCAGGCTCTTTTGCGTGCCCTCTTCACCAGTCGTTTGGGATAGCCTCTTTGTATTAGGCGTGTGCACAATTCTTCTGATTCCATCATGAAATCCTCCTTGCGGGAGAAGTTACGACGGATGCGTAAAAACTGCCCGAAAGGGAGGTTGTCCCTCAGGCTTCGTGGATGATGACTTGTGTACCTCAGCAGAGAGTTCCGCTCTGCCGGTTTGCGGTACAGGGTGGTGAAAAGAGTGTTATTCTCACTTTTAATGGTTATGTCAAGGAAGTCGATTTTTTTCTGAGTTAGTGTGCCGTAAACTTTGTCATCACTCCTTTGGTTCAGCCATTCATGGAACAGGGTAAGTTCAGCTGAGTCACCGGTCCAGATCATCAGGACGTCGTCTATGTACCTCCTCCATAGAGTGATTCTGTGATTGTACGGGTTGCTGGTATTGAAGATGAATGTATTTTCGAAATCGTCCATGAAGATAATTGCCAAATCAGGAGCAAAGGCCGCGCCCATTGCTACCCCCTTGACTTGTAAGTAGTAGCTGCCCTGGAAGTAAAAGAAGTTCTTCATCATAGCACTCTCGAGAAGACTGATTATGAATTCGGTGGGTACTGCCATTGGTGCAGGCCTCTGGTCCAATGCTTTTCTCATCACTTCCAACGCAGAACATTGTGGTATACTCGTGTAGAGGTACACGATATCAAACGTTACTAGCAGTTGTTTCAAGGGGTCGAAAGGTTGTTGGTCCACCAAGTTGATTGTCTCCATTGTGTCTCGTAAGTATGCCCTAGTAGTTTCAGCAATTGGTTTTAAAAAGAAATCAATATACTTGCTCAGTGGTTCCAGTAGGGATCCGCATCCTGAGACGATGGGTCTTCCAGGGGGATTCTGCATGTCCTTGTGGATTTTTGGCAGTGTATATATAATAGGGATACGTGGCTGCTTTTGGTTGAGGTAGAGAAATTCCAGATTAGATAAGGAGCCTTTTCCAAGTCCTTCATCCGTGATCAATTGAATCTCTTTTTGAAGATCCTTAGTGGGGTCAGCTCGCAGTCTTCTATAGCTCGTCCCATCTTGGAGCTGGTTTAGAATCTCCGTCTTATATTTGCATGTGTCCTGAATCACAATTGCCCCAGCCTGGTCCGCTGGTTTGATGACAATTTCCTTGTTCTGTTTCAAAGTCGAGAGTGCCTCACGTTCCATGTGGGAGACATTGTGGATGACATGTTTATGGACTCTGAGGATGTTGGCCACATCCCTCATGACCGCGCTCATATGCAAGGATCCTATTTGTCATTGCATGGGCTGGTGGGTAGAAGGTTGATGGTACTCGTAATCCTGTCAATGAACTTGTGTGGGAGGGTGGGGATTGCCTGAAGAAGTAACGCAGGTGTACCTTCCTGAAGAAACGGTGGAGTTCTGTCCTGATGGTGAAGTTGTTGGGGTAAGCCGTCGGCACAAACGCTAGGCCCTTACTGAGCACCTTGTTTTCTTCTTCTTTCAGGGTGTAAGAGGAAATGTTCACTATGGGGTTATCTGGTCGTTTTACCACCTGTAAGTTTTGCGACGGGTTTGAATTTCTCCATGATTCTCTGGTTGGAAGCAAACTTGTTTCTGTGTTCGCCCCTGTCCCCAGTTCCCGCTGAACTGTCTGTCCACGTTGGGGTCTCTGTTGCCAGTTGCCACTCCGTCCTCTTGGTGGTCGCCATTGGCCCTCGCCTAAAAAAGGAGGGGGTCCTTTGGGTGGATACCAATTTTCGTATTGCCGGTAGTCAGAGCTATTACCAGGCTGTTCGTTATCACTGTCAGTACTATTTGAACCCGATGACTCGGAGAATGTCGTGTAGTTCCTGCGTCCCCGGTATCCTCCTCTCCCTCTGTTTGCAAAGCGGCCCTGATTGTCCTGTTTAAAGTAATCCTCTTGGAGGTATGGATAGGTGTTCTTGTTATAATAACGAATATCTTTCGCTAATTTCTCCAGTTTCTTGTTTTGAGTATTGGTTTCAAAGTCCTTTAACGTTTTGTCGAGACACCCACAGTCAAGGGTGTCTCATGGTAATATTAAACAGGACAATCAAGGCCGCTTTGCAAACTGAGGGAGAGGAGGATACCGGGGACGCAGGAACTACACGACATTCTCCAAGTCATCGGGTTCAAATAGTACTGACAGTGATAACGAACAGCCTGGTACTAGCTCTGACTACCGGCAATACGAAAATTGGTATCCACCCCAAAGACCCCCTCCTTTTTTAGGCGAGGGCCAATGGCGACCACCAAGAGGACGGAGTGGCAACTGGCAACAGAGACCCCAACGTGGACAGACACAGTTCAGTGGGAACTGGGGAGAGGGGCGAACACAGAAACAAGTTCTCTTCCAACCAGAGAATCATGGAGAAATTCAAACCCGTCGCAAAACTTACAGGTGGTAAAACGACCGGCTAACCCCATAGTGAACATTTCCTCTTACACCCTGAAAGAAGAAGAAAACAAGGTGCTCAGTAAGGGCCTAGCGTTTGTGCCGACGGCTTACCCCAACAACTTCACCATCAGGACGGAACTCCACCGTTTCTTCAGGAAGGTACGCCTGCGTTACTTCAGGCAATCCCCACCCTCCCACACAAGTTCATTGACAGGATTACGAGTACCATCAACCTTCTACCCACCAGCCCATGCAATGACAAATAGGATCCTTGCATATGAGAGCGTTGTCATGAGGGATGTGGCCAACATCCTCAGAGTCCATAAACATGTCATCCACAATGTCTCCCACATGGAACGTGAGGCACTCTCGACTTTGAAACAGAACAAGGAAATTGTCATCAAATCAGCGGACAAGAGTGGGGCAAATGTGATTCAGGACACATGCAAATATAAGATGGAGATTCTCAACCAGCTCAAGATGGGACCAGCTATAGAGACTGCGAGCCGACCCCTAAGCAACTTCAAAGAGGTCCAATTGATCACGGATGAAGGACTTGAAAAGGCTTCTCATCTAATCTGGAATTTCTCTACCTCAACCAAAAGCAGCCACGTATCCCTACTATATATCACTGCCAAAATCCACAAGGACATGCAGAATCCCCTGGAGACCATCGTCTCGGGATGCGGATCCCTACTGGAACCACTGAGCAAGTATATTGATTTCTTTAAAACCAATTGCTGAAACTACTAGGACATACTTACGAGACGCAATGGAGACAATCAACTTGGTGGACCAACAACCTTTCGACCTTGAAACAACTGCTAGTAACGTTTGATATCGTGTCCCTCTACACGAGTATACCACAATGTTCTGCGTTGGAAGTGATGAGAAAAGCATTGGACCAGAGACCTGCACCAATGGCAGTACCCACGAATTCATAATCAGTCTTCTCGAGATTGCTATGATGAACTTCTTTACTTCCAGGGCAGCTACTACTTACAAGTCAAGGGTGTAGCAATGGGCGCGGCCTTACTCTGATTTTGGCAATTATTTTCATGGACGATTTCGAAAATACATTCATCTTCAATACCAGCAACCTGTACAATCACAGAATCACTCTATGGAGGAGGTACATAGACGACGTCCTGATGATCTGGACCGGTGACTCAGCTGAACTTACCCTGTTCCATGAATGGCTGAACCAAAGGAGTGATGACAAAGTTTACGGCACACTCTAACTCAGAAAAAATCGACTTCCTTGCCATAACCATTAAAAGTGAGAATAACACTCTTTTCACCACACTGTACCGCAAACCGGCAGAGCGGAACTCTCTGCTGAGGTACACAAGTCATCATCCACGAAGCCTGAGGGACAACCTCCTTTCGGGCAGTTTTTACGCATCAGCCGTAACTGCTCCCGCAGGAGGATTTCATGATGGAATCAGAAGAATTGTGCATGCGCCTAATACAAGAGGCTATCCCAAACGACTGGTGAAGAGGCACGCAAAAAGCCTGGTTCTGTCCCAGAGAAACTTTATTGACACCGAATGAGCGAGACACGATTCCACACGAAGGCTGATCTGTGTTACCACTTTTCCACTCAAAGCAATGCTATCAAAAGGTGGTCAATAAACACTGGAATTTGATAGCTGACGATGCAACAACACATGTACCGATGCATTCCTTTAAGAACGTGAAGGATCATGTCGTACGCTCGCTCCTGGATCCACCAGAGAAACCTTCCCTCCAAACTCTGTGGAATCTACCTCCCACTGTGGGTCACTACAAGTGCGAGCACTGCAAGGCTTGCACCACGACAATTCAGACTAAACAACTTGTCTTTAAGCAACACACGATCGATCTTAAGTCCTTCACCAACTGCAATACGTCTAAAGTCATCTATGGGATCATCTGTCCCTGCGACAAAGTCTATGTTGGCCAGACACAACAGAAGGTGAAGGCACGCATACTACAGCACCAGAGTAGGATCCGATGCGGGTGCAGGAGCCAGCTGGTTGAACACTTCAAAACGCTAACCATGGACCGAGAATTTCAAATGGCTAATCTTGGAAAGGCAGAACTAGGTCTGAGAGGGGCAATATTGAAACAATTCTCAATGTCCGTGAATGTAAATGGATGTACAGACTAGATTCTATACATGGGAGACTTAATGAACTTGATACCAGCCAAGCACAATTGTCATGTCTAACCACAGACTCTTAATAAGACTGCAACCTAATCTTGAAATATCTTGTCTGTTCTCAATATCGATTGAACACTATAAAACACAACCACCTGAACCTCCCCCCTTTTTTTTTATCAATGTACCGCTTGATTCAGCAGTGTTTTGGTATGTTGTCTAATCCTGTATGTTGACTGTACTTGTACGCCTCTGATATTATTTTTTGATGCAAACTGATCAGCTTGCGGTCTCACCACCTTGAGACTATTGTGCGTGTCTCTACGTAATAATAATGTTTAGACCTCTGCTATATATATATTTTTTCAATGTTAATTAAACAAGCATGCTGCCCCATCTGTCTCCCTGTGACAGCCAGGTCCATACGTGTCCTTTCTAATGTTAATCCACCAGTTTGCTGTTTTATTAATGTTAAACTAACGATTAGCATGTACACTGGAGTTATCCAATATGGATGTTACCTTTCAACCCCTTTTAACTCATGAGGATTACAATGGCTTCATTTATTCATTTAAGATCTGCCGTCTCTCGTGGCAGTCTTTTCACCATGACTACGTCAGGATTCTGTCAAGACCGTACTACGTGGCAGAGGGCGTGCACGCCATTTTGACGTTTCACTTGCTTTATAACCGGTATGTGGCAGTCTCTGCGCTCCTTTCACGGAGACGGACTGTCGAGTGAGATCTGAGGTAAGAAGCGCCGCTCAAGCGCTAAAACTTCCACACGTTCGCTACAGCTAGATCTAGCGACACGGCTCCCTTTCTAATACAGGTCCCAACCCAGTATTTAACGCTTTGGCATCCACTATGCCAGGGGCGCTCACTATGCCTCCCGCGCATCTAACGCGGTAAGAGCACTGCGACACGGTTCCTTTTTAAACAGCACTTACTTTTTCAGAGGCGTTCACCATACTCCCTAAGCGTTTGCTCTTTAATCTAACTTAGCGAGACCTTTCTTCCCGAGCATCCAACGCAGCATAAGCACTGCGACACGGTTCCTTTTTTAACAGCACTTACTTTGTCAGAGGCGTTCATTACACTCCCCAAGCGTCTGCTCTTAAATTTAACATAGCGAGAGCATGGCCCATTCCGGCACCAAAAACTTTTTGCAAGGCTCCTCGCATTATAGGCTTTCACTTTCACTGCAGCGATCGTTCTCCCGGGATCACGGTCCTGGCAGCCGGTCCGATGTTACTGTCCACGCATTGCGTCTTACAGCCATAAGCTCTGCGCAAACGTGTTAACTTGAGAGTTTATCATAATTTGTCCTGCAACTTGCCACCACATTATTCTCCCTGTTTTTAATAGTCGGGTTGTGACACTGGGTCCATCTCGTTTTCTTTATAGTTGACTACAACGGAGCAAGTGAACCATTCGGTCCATGCTAATTGGTTGATATTGTCTTGAACTTTCAACTGGCCACTCAACTTTATCCATAGACGGTTTGAGGTCTTCCATGTCTCTCCTTCTCTATTTTTCTTAAATAGGGATGATTATCACTGATGGTATTTGATTCATATTACAGGTGCCAACCCTCCGCTCTCGACCAAGGGGAGCCTACGGGCTCCATTCCTATTCCAACACCCACAGTCAAGGGTGTCTCATGGTAATATTATTTAGCTTCCTATACCGATTTTGGCTCATTAGCATACAGTGCCACTTAACTTAAGACTTAGCATTGTTTCTCATTCTTCCCAGGTGCCCCTATATTCTAGTCCTGAGGAAGACCCCGCCGTAAGGAATTTAACAGCCTACACTCTATTTGGGGTCGAAACGTTGACTGTGTTGTCATTCTATGCCAACCATTATCAACAGTGATTTGTAACTGTGATATTTTTCTGGTTATAGCAATGTTACACAGACCATTACTCTTTGTGGCTTACATAAGCCATTTTTATTGTAATTAATTTCGTAATTATGACGATGTCACGATCTTTTTCTTTCACCTTTATGACCCTCACTTAATGCACTTTTACCTCCCTTTCCTTTCTCCCACTGCTGTGGGGCACATGTGCAAAGTGTTTAGAATTATATACTGACTAACCAGTACTTACCACTGTTCAATGTGATTAAATAACATTGAACCATTTTCTTTCCAAAGTTTGTGTTATTTTGTTTAAATTGTTTTCAATTTGCATTTGTTCCTAGTTTATGCTCACTGGGACCGCTCACTATTGTACTCACTCTTCTGCTGGTCCGTTCTGCCAGCCTTTTTTCTATCTGCTCCCCTGTCTATTGTTTATCCTTTTTTCTGTCCTTTTTGCCTTTTTTACTCCTTTTCCACTATTTTCCTGTTTCCTTTTACTGTTGCCTCCTTTTTCCTGTCGCTGCTGCCCCCGTGGCCCCTCCCCCCCTGCGATTTCCCGCCTCCCAGCTGCTCTCCCTCCCCCAGTCCCCTACTTAATGGTTGCCGCTGCGCGACAGGGCGAGCAAGACCTCTGACCTCCTGGTCAGGGAAACTGCTCTCCTCTCGTGCAGCTCCCTCCTTGAGTCTCTGCCCCCTGCCCCTGTCTGGTTCCAGGTAGGTGCTCGAGGCCCTCCTCCACCCGCAGGCTCCTGCCTGCGCCTCATCCCTGGTTGTCCTGTGGGAGAGCCTTGCTCTTCTGCTGGTCCGCTCTCTAAGCCTTTTTTCTGGCTGCTCTCCTGTCTATTTTTTATCCTTTTTTTCTGTCCTTTTTGCTTTTTTTACTCGTTTTCCAGTGTTTTCCTCTGTTTCCTTTTTACTGATGCCTCCGTTTTCACGCTGCTGCTGCCCCCGTGGCCCCTTCCCCCATGTGTTCCCACCTCCCAGCTGCTCTCACTCCCCCAGACCCCTACTTAATGGCGGCCACTGCGCGGACGCGCTGCTGGCGCACCCCTGGCAAGCCCGTCTGCGCCCGTACCCGACCAGCGCCAGGGACCTTGGTCCTCCGACTCCCCCCCCCCCCCCCTCTCCCACCCCCCCAATCCCCGCCGCTACGACTCCAGCACTCTCGACGCCGACCAACTCCCAAGGCGCGTTCTCCTGCCGCCGCACCTTCACCCACCTCTGGGCCCAAACAGCTACTGCCAACTCCCCGGACGCCAGTGCACCCAAACCCCTGAGCCTGCATCCTTCTCAGCATACGCTTCCTGCACAGACACGCAGTAGAAATCTGGGACCTCCTCAACACCCTCGCGCCCGACGTCGCCTTCCTCACAGAAACCTGGATCACCGCCAGCTTGGCTCCTGACATCGCAACAGACGTCCCCGACTGGTTCAAGATCCTGAGGAAAGACCGCCCCAACCACCCTGGAGGAGGCCTCACCATCGTCCACAAAAGCTCCCTCTGACTAACCACCTCCATCTGGAACGATGCCTCCATGGAGCACATCCATTTCCAGAACGAGACTACGTGGAACTCTCGCCTACAGACCTCCTGGACCCCGCTCCCCATTCACAAACACCATCGTAGACTACATCTTGCCCCTCGCCTCCACGGACTACGCACTGCTCAAACCTGAATTTCCACCTTGACAACCTCAACGACCCCAACTCCACTGCCCTCCTAGAGAACCTCGCCAACATCAGTCTGAAGCAACTCGCCACCACTCCCACCCACATGGCGGGACACACTCTCGGCCCCATCTTTGCCGAAGGAAACCACTTTCGCTTCAGTCACACCTCGCAACCTGGACAGACCACCACTGCGTCCACTGCTCCTTCTCGAAACCCACCACTCACAAGCCAACGCCACGCCTCATGAGCAGAAACTGGAGCAAGATCACCGAAGAACACCACACCTCCCCCCTCAGCTGCACTCCTCACCCTCCCCACTACGACCGATTCCAACTCCGCAGCCAACGACCTCCACCAATGGATCGCCGACTGCGCAAACACGCTCGCCCCCATCCAGAACTCCGACAGACAACACAACACGAAAGCCACCTGGTTTACCACAGACCTACAAGAATCGAAGCGCGCATGCTGACGATTGGAGAAAGCATGGAGGAATAGCAAAACCCCAGAAACACGCACCGCCTACAGGGTCGCCACGACAACATACCACCAACTCATCAGATCTACGAAGAGAAACTTTATGCAGGACAGAATCCTCTCCAACTCCACACAACTCCAAGGAACTCTTCAACATCATACAAGAATTAACCAGACCCCACAGCGAAACCTCCAACATCACTCCCTCCCAGGACCTCTGCAACAAACTCTGCTCCTTCTTCCACCACAAGATCAGGACACTCTACGGCAACTTCAACGACCAAGACACCGACCCAACTCCATCCACCAGCAACGCCACCCAGCTGACCCTCCTCACCTGGACCCCTGTCACCACAGAAGACACCGCAAAGACTATGAGGGGCATTTACTCCGGAGCACCCACTGACCCTTGCCCACCGCACATCTTCCACAGAGCCGCCATCGCTCCAGAACTACAACGGATAATCAACTGCACCCTTGAAACAGGTACGTTCCCCGATGACTGGAAACGCGCCGAAGTCAAACCCCTCCTAAAGAAGCCCTACACAGACCCGACCGACCTCAAGAACTACAGGCCCATCTCTCTCCTCCCCTTCGCCGCCAAAGTCACAGAGAAAATCGTCAACACCTAGCTAACACGGTTCATAGAATCCAACAACATCCTCGACTCATCCCAATCTGGATTCCGCAGCAAACACAGCACGAGACGCCCTCCTACCTGCCACAGATGACATCCGCGCACTCCTCGATCAAGGCCACACTGCAGCCCTCATCCTACTAGACTTCTCAGCAGCTTTCGACAGTCACCCACCGCACACTAGCCACCAGCCTACACGACGCCGGCATACAGGGAACTGCCTTAGACTTGATCCGCTACTTCCTCTCCGGCAGAACACAAAGAATAAGACTCCCGCCCTTCCTCTCCGAACCCACAGAGATCAGATGCCCCAAGGATCCTCCCTCAGCCCCACGCTCTTCAATATCTACATGGACCCCCTCGCTACCATCGTCAGAAAACATGGACTCAGCATTGTATCCTATGCCGACAACACCCAGCTCATCCTCTCCCTCACCAAGGAACCCGACATCACCAGGCAAAGTTTCCAGGAAGGAATGAAGGACGTCGCATCCTGGATGAGCAGCAGCTGTCTCGCTTCTGCACTCTAAGTCGGCAGATTTTGCAGCTGGTTCCAGCATGTCCTGAGATTCTGGACCAGATTGAAGATTTCCCACAGCTATGCTCTAGCTCTTCAGATCTGTACTGACTCCCTCTGGCACGCCTTCGGCCCCACAGAGCCGAGAGGCCTTACACTTGGACTACTGCCGTTGTGTTCGTCCTCTGCTTCAGCTGGATACTCTGAGCCACTTCCGCCCTTTGCTTCAGTTTCGATGACGCACAAAACCATGCAATTCCTAGATACACCGATGCTGACCTTGCCGCTTGAAGGGGTGGTCCGGATTGTCCACTCTGATATTCGACGCCGGTCCGACTTTGACGTCTCATCTGAATCCGACCGAAGCGCCCATTTTGGCACTCACATTTATCTTAAAGCAGGTAGGATTCTTTCCACACCCTTTTTGGGACAGACACTGATAACAACTAGGACCAGTGTGATGAGCTTGCTCAGCCATATGTCGAGGAAAATTAGTATGAGGGCTCACAAAAGGCTATGGGCTAGATACCTCCCCAGAAACAGCCCTTTTCTCGCCTCCCGGCCCAGCCACAGAAGAATCTGCCTCCTACGATATGATTATGCATGGGGCGGCTGAATTCCTTGACCGTTTCCTCCTCACCATGGACGCAAAAAGCAACTTGACTGATGTCCTGCAACCTGGCTAAACTGCTTTGGAGCCCCTCCTACCTTTCAGTAATGCCCTGACAGATACCCTCATAAGGGCTTGGGCAAAACCTTGCACTGGCCCCCAATTAACAGGCAAATCACCAGACACCATCACCCTGCTCTGGGATACCTGGCCTTTTTGTCACAGCAACCTTCTCCAGAGAGCCTCGTTGTCCAGGCCTCAACCAGTCAGACCAACCCCAACAATTTTCCTACCACTCCCCCGACAGGTAATCAAAGCAGGTGGAGACATTTGGGAAGTGCCTTTTCTCTAAAGCCAGTTTGATTCTGTGATAGATCAACGCCTCCTGATCTTGGCCGTTGCACTTGCGCCCTCTAGGACTCGGCACAAGTCCTACCTGGTGTACTGGCGACCTCTGGCATGTCCTTTCGCGGGCACAAGATGGTTGTGATGCAGTCAAGTTCACGATTCGTTGTGGCTTGGACACAAAAACCCCCCCAAAAAATACAACAATTCTCTTAGAACAAAGGTTCGAATGACATTATGTTTAAGTATGATAAAATCTCAGTTCATGTTTAAAAAAAAAAAGAGGGGGGAAATGCTTTAAAAAAAAATATGGTTATAGTGAAGTTCATGTTTTTTTTTTTTTTTTACTCTTATCAAATTTTTATTTATTATCAATAACAAAAAATTCAATACAGTTATCTACTTTTGGCTGGATACAGTACTACACAGCAGTGTTCATATGCAGTGCACAAATCATACTACAATTGAATCAATCATCATAGCAAGGTTCCAACAAATGAGTAATGGATACAGTCGAGGGTTATGTAAGCAATGAATATGGTTGACATTCAAAACTTAATCTCCCATATGTACTTATGCAATCAATGTACTGCCATTATATGAATCAAGGATATTACTAAATAATCACATGTCCTCCCTCCAGTTCCCCAGTCTCCTTTCCCACTAAGTACTGCTGGTACAGCCCCAAAAGCCTTTAGGCCGGTTCTATGGAGGGAGAAATTCGCTATATTTGTCTGATTGTGTGTTGCAATACATCATATCTTTAGTCCACTCATCTATGGTCGGTACTGGGCCTTTAGCCCAACGCATTGCAACTTGACGCTTAGCAAGCAGCAGCCCCATCGCGACAAGGCTCCCAACACTTATCTACCCCTATGTCGTGACCCAATATGGCCAACAACGGATCAGGTTCAAGGGAGAGCCCCATAATCTCATTTAAGATGCGAAAGATCTTCACCCAGAATTATAGAATGCCTTGGAAATACCACGCTGCGTGTAAGAACCCAGCTTCCTGTGCTGGACAGAGATGACATTCCGCTGTATCGCGGAGTCCATACCGGCAGAGCCTCTAGGTATGTAATACTCTCTATTAATGGATTTAAAATGGATTAGTCGGTGTCTACCATTCAAAGAGATTCATTTTGTCACAGCAATACTACCAACATTTGTCGTCTATTACTCGATCTAGGTCTTTCTGCCAGTCCTGGCGTGCCTTCATTAAGTGTGACTTCCTAGATTCTTGCGCAAAGCCATAAAGTCTAGTCACCAACTTGGTAGGAATGGCGTTTCGTATTAAATATGAAAGCGTCCACCGCTCTAGTGGCTCCTGCATGTCCTCACCCAGGTCGCATAATGCATGCCGGGCTCTGTGGTATTGGTATTTGGGTGAGAGTCGAGGGTTCATATCCCTCCTCCAAGATGCCCTCCAACTTTCGTACTACCCCTAGTGAAAGACATTGCCCATCTTAGTTATACCTAGCGTCTGTATTGTTTGGGACACATCCCTCTCTCTCCCCGTCGGATACCACGAACACCATTCTAGCGGGATTAGTGGGGAGTACAACAAAGATGCTGACTGTCTGTGTAGCAAGTTTCGCCACGCGTGTACTTTAGAGTTTAAAGAATCAAGAATACTTTGTTGTCGAACCGGGGCACTAAAAAGCACCAGGGGTAGTGTATCTGGGTAAGCAGCATCCCTCTCGATATGTAAATACGGTAATTCCTGTGTGCCATGTAGCCAATAATGTGCATGTGAGCACTGCGCCGCCCTGTAGTACAGTTCAAGATCAGGTGCGTTTAGGCTGCCCATATTATATGGTAAGGTAAGAGTATCCCACTTAACCCTCGGTTGCTTACTAGCCCAGGCCAATTTAATCATCGGTGAACGGAGGGTGACCATTCTGTTACGCGGAAGTAGCATTGGAATATTTTGAAATAGGAACAAAAATCTGGGGAATACAACCATATTCTTAAGGCAGATATGCCCGATCAATGAGAGGAGTAGTTTAATCCACCGAGCAATATTTTTTTCCAGTCTGTGAATTGCTTTCCCATAGTTGTCTAATATCACTATACCAGGATCTGTATGGATGTGTATGCCTAAATAGCGTACAGAATCCGTTGTCCACTGCAGAGGGAAGTCTAATTTCACTGGAGTCATGGCTGGAGTTGGGGGGGGGGCTAATTAGATTTAGCCCAGTTAACCCTGACGCACGATAGTTGCCCAAAGCGGACAACCTCCATAAGCACCGGTGTAAGATGCCTCTCGGGGCCTCGGACATAAAGCACTGTGTTGTCTGTGTATGCCAAGACAATTAAGCGATAACCAGGAAAGCGCAACCCCCTATCCCCATGGTACTCCCTCAAGGCACACGCTAGGGGCTCAGCCACCAATGCGTATAAGAAGGGGGACAGTGGGCACCCTTGTCGGGTCCCTATCGTGATATGAGACGTGACCATATTGCCCAATCTTATCCTGGCCACGGGGGCTGTGAATAACACCGTGACCAAGCATAGAAACCCCAAGCCCGATACGACGAAGCACCGCCTTCATAAACGTCCGCTCCACAGAGTCAAACGCCTTTTCGGTGTCTAGAAAGACTGCCATAGCTCTGACATTTGGGTCTACCCTTTGAATGGCCCCAAAGACAGTTCTGAGATTGTAAGCTATACTCCAACCCGAGACAAAGCCCGCCTGCTCCGAGCGAACCACCAGAGGGACCAAGGGGGCCAGTCGATTCGCTAATATTTTAGCGATGAGCTTGGTATCTACATTCAGTAAAGATAACGGCCTAAAGGAAGAACAACTATCCGGGGCTTACTCCGTTTCAAGAGGGTCACTATCGGTGCCTCTCTCATGGAAGGGGACATCATCTCTGCCCCGACCATTTCCTCATAGAGTGTGACCAGATGAGGTATAAGTAATTCCTGGTATGCTTTATAAAAGGCCACAGTAAGGCCTGCTATGCCAAGAGCACCTCCCATACGCATCGTTGAAAGTGCCGTGCGAATCTCACTAGTATCAAGGGGGGGCCATAAGGTGTTCCCTATACGTATTGGTGAGCCATGTCATGTGGATATGTTCAGGATACTCTAAAATAGCTTTGTCATCTGGAGATCTACGTGAGCTATATAAATCCACGTAATATCGACCAAACCTCTCTGCAATGGGACCTGCTTCATGCAACGGGCGGCCATCTTTTCTTGAAGTTCAGTAATCGTTCCGGCTTCTCTTTTAGAGCACAGCAGAGCTGCCAGAGTAGCTCCGGGGCGCTTTCCTTCCCCATACACCCTAGCGGCAGCATATTTGCCGAGGTGCTTAACCTCACTGTCAGCCATGTCATGATACTCCTCAAGCTCCTTCTTAATATCGTCTATGAGTTTAGTGTCGCCTGAGTGCTGATGGGCTTGTTCTAATTCAGCTATCTCCCTTTCCAGTCTTGTCAGCCTATCCCTTAGAGAGCAAAGCACTCCTGCATGCTTCAAGATTGTCATACCTCTAATGAACACCTTAAAGGCCTCCCAAATGGTGGCAAAGCTATTTACCGAACCAATATTGTCCTAAAAAAAAAAAAACCTCTTTAGATGATGCCATGTCGGCCTCAAAGACCGGGTCCATTAAGGAGTGTGGGGGAAATCTCCAGATAAATGGTGCATATTTCCGGGTGGGGAGCTCAATGTCCCAAAGAACCAGAGAATGATCCGAATAAGTCAGTGGGAGCGGGTTGCAGTTGATAACATGGGAGAATAGACTCCTAGATATCAGCCAAAAATCTATTAGGGTTTGAATATCTTAAGCTGCAGAGTAGTGTACCCCAACGCACCGGAGGAGCTTTGTCTCCAAATATCAAGCAAACCTAATTGGTCAGTTATATCTGCTATTGCACCTGCAGCAGCCAAAGGATGGCGAGAAGGACCCCTAGAGCGATCATGAGCAGGGTCTAAAACGCAATTGAAGTCTCCTCCCCGAATTTGTGGTAGATCCGCACTCTGGAGTAGGTGAGAAGTGTATGGTAAAACTGCAAGTCATCATGGTTGGGACCATACACATTAAATGGTTTCACAGTTAGTCCCTCTTTATGGCATCTAGTAATAACAAACCTACCATCCGGGTCTACTTCCACTTCCTGTAGGGTAATACCTGATGTCGAGTTAACCCATGTGAGAACACCGCGGGCATGGCAAGTGAACCTAGCCGAACAGTGCTGGCCCCGTAACCGTCGTTGTGTGAGAATACCACTATTAGGAGTCAAGTGTCTCTTGTAGTAGTGCAACATCGACTTGGTGTCTTTTTAGATATGCTACAACTTTATGTACTTTTCTTTAATCATTTAGGCCTCGCACGTTCCCGTTAGGAACCTTACTCTATTGTGGACATTTTGTTCT
Source organism: Calotriton arnoldi (assembly GCA_963921515.1). Classification (NCBI taxonomy): domain Eukaryota; kingdom Metazoa; phylum Chordata; class Amphibia; order Caudata; family Salamandridae; genus Calotriton; species Calotriton arnoldi. The sequence continues at coordinate 1,040,358 of CAWUFW010005220.1, read as the reverse complement.
ATCCCAGTCAGAACCATTTCGTCTATAGTGTCTTAGACATGTTCCATTGCATATATTGCATCACCAGCCAGTTACAAGATTCACATTTCAACAAGTGTTTATGTACAGAAACCCCCCACCCACGGTATGCAAACCCCAACGTAGCATCAGGTCGTGTGGGAAATCTCATCACAATCCCTCAGTTGCTCAATATGTAGCAGGTCCGCAATAAGATGTGCAGGCCATCCTCTAGCCTCTTAAGCTCCCCCGCTGTTTATCAAGAGTGACTACTCAGCTGTGTGGTGGCGAACTGCTTCCCTCCAGAACTTGCATGCAAGTAGCTTGCGGTTCCCAATGGTGGTCAGCATTCACAACAGTACCATTGGGCAGTCTATCGTTGGAAGTTCAGCATCTATGGCACGGGACTTAGAGGTGTAACATAGACAAGTCAGGCTACCATGTGCCAGTAATAGATAATGTGTGCAGCTTCCCTCAGCAGGCAACAGACTTCAAATCGCAACTGAACAACAAGCAACTGTCTCTTGTGTTTGTGTTTTGGGGTAGGTCTATGGTGAGACCTGGTTCCAATGTGCCTGAACATTCAGGGAATATTCTGCACATCCATATAATATACTCCTAGAACAAGATGTGTTGTTTTAAGAAGTAGTTCAAACCAATGTCTACGCTAATGTTCTACAATTAAAAAAAAAAAAAAAAAAAAGTTTTCAGAGCCTGACTAAGCTCTCTAATCCTAAATAAAAACAATCCAGTGGAAATTTCGAACAGTTAGATGAAACTCCTGACGGTAAAGATTTTCTAAGCAGGAATTAGAAATTCGTCATTTAGCAGAAGAAACGGGAATTCTTCAGACAAGTAGAAACTCTGCATAGCCAGATTGACCTTCAAGGATCCAGTTGCACAATGTTCTTTCAACAACTGGTGCTGCTTTTCCAAATGTTCTCTCCCCTTCCAGCAGTTTCTTCTGCTTTCTGACCTTTCCTGCCTAATGCCAGAATACACGGTCTGCTAGGAATTGTATTTCAAAATGCTACGAATGTGTAACCCATCACCAAAGAGCACCGCTTGCTAGGTACTGCAGTTACGAGAATTACAAACATTGCTCTGGCTCTTACAACTACAAATAAGCCATACAGCCAAACCACCACTTTTTCACCAAAGCCCAACAAGGCCTTCTTGATGTCTTCTACATTTTGATAGGCTCCTGACAGGTACTTTTGGCATTCCACTTAAATTATCTAGTCCGTCTAACTACCTTTTTGTCTGCAATCAAGTTAGGCAGCTGAAAAGGCGTTACATTCTCTTAACGTCAAGTACTTTCCTTTGTCTCCTTGATATGCCTTGCTTCGACAAGACTGTTTTTTTCAGCCATCTAACAAAGGCAGAGCGTTGTCACAACAAGGCGTGTTGAGATGGATTGTCTCCTAAATGGCATGGATGGTCAGAGCTTACTTTACCAGAGAGCAGCTACAGCATCTCTTGATGGAGTGCCTGTGGAAAAACTTCTGCTGAGTGGCACTCTGAAGGATGATCCATTCTTTGGCCAAGCACTGCTTCCTTGATGGACACTGGAGTACAGTCAGCAGTAGGGCAGATGTTGCTTGAAACCTGTCCCTTAAAGTGAGTCTCATTGCTGCCAACTGCTGTTTTTCTATGGTACTGCCGTGTTAGTCTTAATTCTCCAGTCTGGGAAAGAGACTGCTGGAGAAGAAAAACTACGATTCTCCAAACTACAATTCTCCAGCATTTATCTCTCATTGATCCATGTACGAACTGCTCACCTGACCTCTGATAGATCTAAATTTTATGCACATGTGACATGCTCTGAAAATCTGCTAGTGCCTCGCTCTGGATTTGAACTCTGTCTCTCCACCTCATTGGCTGGAGTTTGAGTCTCATAATGAGGTGGACAAGACTACAAGTAGTCTTTGTCTACTTTCCGTGCAAATTGAGTGTAGGTATCACACTGCTATGGAAAGATTGACTACTCGAAATGTCCAGCCTGACCACTGGGAATAAGTGAATCCTGTGAATTTATGAAAGGTGCCATCTCTCGACCACTCTTATTTCCTTTTTCCATTTCGTCCCACTGTCTTCTGGTCTCTCCTACTTTCTTTCCCGCTTTTTAAGCAGTCAACCTTCTTCTGTTTCTCGAATTCCGTCTGTACTTTAACCTCCGTTGGTTTCCCCCTTTCTTTTGTCTCCCCAAATCTGCTTGTCTCTTGGTCTCCCTCTCTTCCCTGTATTTTCGGTGGAAAAAATGAAGTCAAAAGGAAGTTAAGGATAATTTCAGTTGATAGTGGCTTTGCCATTAAAACTAAAACGTTTAACCCTTCCATTCAGCTGCTACTTCACCTAATCCGGTGTTTTGCGGCTGCACGCGCGGGAGGTGTACCGGCGCACGTCTCAATGAGGACAGGACATCACGAATTTGGTGTCTAAAGCCCAAAAACCGAATGGAGTGAGTTTTATCCCATAACTAGGTTACCACTAGTATTGGCGGGACTTCGCGCTCGCTTCCAAGATGTGTGGTAGGTAGGAGCCTCATTGCCCACCACCACCACGTGTAGATAGTATAGTAACATAAGGTCCTGATGAAATGCAATGGATCAATATTGACCACGATGCATGAAACATGTCGACCATACGATATGAGATGAGCTAGGCTCCACTGGACCATAGAGCCAGAGAGCAGCCACTCTGTTTTTAAGAAGGTGGATTACCAGCCGAATAAAGATTTTATGTGGATTATCCAACCTTTTTAACGTCACTCACCTGCACCACATCTACACTGTTTTATCTACACTGTTTTTAGGGCCCTCACACCCATGCACCAAACGGCAGGAACTGAAGATCTCCGTTAAAGTGCCCCTTTAAGGGAGCCCGTCGGGTATTGCAGCGCCGACCCGACGAGGAGCAAGTCCATATGATGAAGCATGACACCTAGCTTGCTGGGTGTGTGAGGACTCTAGTTCCGACAAGGAGGACTTCCCTCCTTTTATCCCTTGATCACTTTGTTCTTAGGGGAACAGCATATCTTTCTTGTTGAGCATTGTTTGGGCACGTATGCTGGACCCCGTTATTAAGCCCTTGAGTCCCCCCCTTTTTTTGTTGAAGACTTCACCTAATACCCTAATAACTAATACAAACAAAAGCCTCGACTTTCACCCTAATAATGCCTTGTGAAGAGATCTATGCATCAAAGATTGTTTGATGTGTGAAAGCTTTTGATGCAACACTTTCAAGCCTACGTGGCCATATACTGCTTAATGCTGTCTGTATCTCGATAGAAATATGAGGGCCGACAAGGTGAACACCAGTACTGAAAAGAGAAAGCAGCTTTCTGGTTTCCCTAATACAACAGCCAGGGGTGGGGCCCAAACCCCAACCCTCTCAAGGGTATCCTTTTCAGGCCAATGTCAATGAACATTTGTGAGATATGGGACAGTCGGGGGGGCCCTTGAAACATTCTCGGGGGTGGGGGAGGTATTATTTTGCATTACGTTACTGAGAATAGCTACAGTCACGGATAGAACCTCAGGCAGCATTCTCAGCATCACCAACCTCAAATGTATAACCCTCCAACATCCCACGACCAGACCTCCCTCCATGTCCATCCTTACCTGGGAGCCGCTTATGCTTGCCCTGTTCCCAAATGCAAGTGTACGCCATGTGCAGACGGGGATGTGGTAGAGCCAGCAGCGCTGCATGCTTCCGTCCCAGAAACCTCTTGAAATCATGTCACCGACGGCACCTACAAAGGAAATTCTTTGATGCTTCTCCTACAGGGATTTCATTTTTTTTTTTTGGTTCAAATATATTTTATTTTAATGTAAAAAGAAATACATTTGCAAGGCATTAGCAATACATAGAAATCAGAAACAGACATAATAATGAAGAATTGAAAAAAAGATAAAAAGGAATACATAACAAATAACATCTGGACTGGGATAAGAGATATAAAAGTTATCATATAAAAATGATCTGATAAATATCACGGATAACGGGAATTACAAATTCATCAAGTATTAAATATAAACCTCAGGAAGATGGGACAGATCGAACATCTACATATATCCCAGCAAAGTCACGTGTGAGTTTGTATTGCTTTGGTAGATAAGATACATCAGCGAGGTAAAGAAGTGAAAATGGGAAGAGAGCAAGAAAGAGAAAAGGAAGAAAAGAATTGGAAGGAAGGAAAAAAGGGTGGGATAGTGGGAAGGGACATCCGCTACACCTATAAAACATTAAGTTAAGAAACGGATTCAAAAGGATATTGAGCTACCAACCCCTGAGTAGACAAATCTATATAATTATCCAAAGAACGCCATACATTACTAGCAATTGCATGCAAATAATGTTTTCTTTCTACAAACGTATGAGCTCCACGAAGATATGAAACCCACGCCCACCAGGTATGGTAAGAAAGTAGATGAAAAGATTTCCACTTTGTGAGTATAATTTTAACAGCAATGGATAAGAGCAAATCTAAGAGCTCCAAATCCGTATTATCAAGAGGTAAAGGGGTAACTAACTATAGCCCATGGGCCCAGCAAAATCGTAGGTAAAGGGAGAACTATAGGTGTATTAAAGATTAGTGATCAATGTTTTTGTATCTGGCCCCAAAAGGAGTCTAATAGTGTACATTCAAAGAACATATGTTGATGGGTGCCTGGTACTGAATTGCAATTCCAACAACGATCACTATCTCTTAATTTTAGCTTATGCAAACGAGCAGGAGTCCAGTGCAAAAGGTTCATAGTGAAGAATTTAGATTGAATCAGTGAAGGAGCAATTTTATTACGTAGAGATAATTTCCCAATCAGTTGCCAGGTATCCTGTGAAATATGTTAAAAAATGTTGTCTTCAAAAGGGCGAGACCATTTAACACAAGTAATCGTGGATTGTGAAAGCAATGGAGCAGATAAAAATGTATAAATTTTAGAAGCAGTATGGCCTGAGTGTTACCTCATAGAAAGAAGTGAGATAATCGAATCTGTAGAAAGGGGTATTTTAGAAAGTTTGACTTTAAGCTTCAAAAAAGTGTAAAAATCCATGTTATTGAGATTATATTTTTTGGCTAGGAAAGGAAAAGTAAGAGGATCATAATTAGTATCATAGAGGTCTTTGACCAGTCTGATACCCTTGGTGGCCCACAAAAGAGCGGTGTTAGGTTCAATGTCAGTAACACGCTTCGTATTAAACCATAAAGATGTCCATCTTGATTTATGAACAGGTTTAGAAAGTTTCTTATCGATGTATTTCAACGCACTAACCATATCTGATATACGCTGAAAGTATACTAATGTAAGTTTTGAGGCTGTGAGTAAAGAAAGAGTGCAAAAGGGAGCGCACAACTCTCGTTCAATATAAATCCATGGAGGTATATGCCGGGATTCTGGTAAGAACCAAATTGCTCCCTGAGCCACCAAGAAAGAAATCTGGTATAGATTCCAGTCCAGGAGGTTACAGCCTCCCAATATAGAAGGTTTCCTAAGATATTTGTAAGCAATTCTAGCTCTCTTATTCCATAAAAATCTTGGTGATTACATCAATCTCAGGAAAGAAAGAGGAAGAAAGCGTTCTAGGTAGCTTAGAAGATAAAAAATTACTGATTGGGGTTATCATTTTAAGAGTTTGTAACCTACCCCACTAAGAAATATATTTAGGAGACCAAGAGGACAAGAGATCCTTAACTTCATTTATTATGTGGAATTCATTAAAAGATCTTTACAGAACCAGATCCCAAGATATTTAATGTGAGTGGATTGCCATTGAAAACCTGAATCGCCCAAGTGAGAAGGAAGACACACAGAGTTCAGAGGAAACAATTCCGTTTTCTCTTTGTTAAGAGTATAGCCAGAAAAGACAGACAAAGCACAAATAATACTAGAAATAGAAGGGATCGCTGATTCAATGTCTTCTGAAAAAATAAGGACATTGTCACTGTAAGCAGCCGTTTTAAGTTTGTGTGTTCCAAATTGGAACCCTTTAATCTCAGAATTCAGATTAAGTAAGCAGAGAAGTGGATCAATGGACAAAAGAAAGAGAAGGGGTGAAAGTGGGCAGCCTTGTCTAGTGCCTAGGCGAAGAATAAAAAAGGAGGACGTTGTGTCATTAATCCCAATATTAGCCTTACGTTGCGCATAAAAAGCCATAACCATGTTAATAAAAGAGTTACCAAGGTTGTGAGATTCTAACACCGATTGTAAAAAAAGGCCAAGAAACCTTGTCGAATGCCTTTTCCGCGTCCAGGGCAATCGCCGCAGATGGCAATGAAGAAAGTTTTGCTTTCCTAAAATGTGACAGAACGTACGAACATTGTCCCTAGCAAGCCTACCCTTGACAAAACCTGTTTGGGAGTCATGGATGAGATTAGGAATGCGACATCCTAGACGATTTGCTAAAATTTTTGCAAACATTTTTGCTTTCATATTTAATAAGGAAATGGGACAGAAGTTTTTGGATCAGAATGATCCTTACCTTCTTTTGGTATGACTACAATAGTAGCCTCAGCGGCCGTACCTGAAACCTTGCCAGAAAGAACATAGTTGTCGAAAATCTTTTTAAGGTATTTCATTATTTTTTTTTTGTAAAACATTTTTTATTAAACAAAGAAAAACACGCATCTACAATTTCAGGACAATACAAAGGGAGCAATACACAATGCATCATTGGTTCACTAAGCGATAATTCAGAATTTACTCAGACATGATGAAGAGTCTGGGGAGACTGGGGGTGGTCACGGACAGGGGCAAAGGAGGTTGACATATTTCTCCACGATAAGAGTTCCACTTGCCCCACACACGAGACCACTTTTTGGGACATCCGCGCGATATATACACAGTTTTCTCTCTAAACATTGCCCAGTCCATATCTTTTTCCCATTCTTGTGTCGTGGGCGGGTTACTCGCCCCCAACGTTGTGCAATATTCCTCTTAGCCAACATTAGCCCCAGCGTTACCCACTGCGTCAAACCGACATTTAAATTAGTTGGTTCCCAGATGTTAAGGAGACATCTACGGGCCTCCACGTGGAGCTGCACCGACAATACATCATTAATAATGTCATGGATGTCCCGCCAGTAAGTTTGGATCTGGGTGCATTCCCAAATTATGTGGAAAAAGGTTCCCAGCTGGTCACATCCCCGCCTACAGGTGCCCTCCCCCACCCTCCCCATTCGCACCAGTTGAGGACCCGTTATATAAATACGGTGGAGAAGTTTTAGCTGGACGAGGCGGAGACGAGCAGATATTGCTACTACTCTGGGAGAGGAAACTGCCTCCTGCCATTCCTCATCATCCATTTCTATACCATCCCCTGTCCACTTTTCACGGAGGGCCTGGAGAGGGTCCGCGATGTTGTTGACCAGTTTTCTGTATATCAGGGAGATGGTACTGTCAGGGAGATGGCCATCTAGTACTCTATCCTCTAGTGGGGATGTTTCTGGCAGTGTGGTCCCGGGTTGTAAGTGTGTGCGGAGCGCGTGTCGGACCTGTGTGTATCGGAAGCGTTCTGATTCCGCCATGTTATATTGTTGCTGCAGCGCTGCAAAAGATTTAATGTCAGACGTGTCCCACAGATCTCCTATTCTTGCGATACCTATGAGTTCCCACTTGTCAAATCCTTTACTCTTCCACAGGTCCCCCAGTTGTTCGGAGTCCCATAGTGGCGTTGCGAGTGTTAGTTTTCGCCTCCAGCCCAGGCGAGTGGTTGCTGTGTGCCAAACGTGTACTGCATGTTTAGTGGGGCCCGTTAGTGGATAGCGCCGGGGTTTGGAGTAAAGGGCTCTACTGAAAGTCCCACCAGAGAGGAGCCACCTATCCATGTTATATCCCGGGTCGTGCTGCTGGGCATAGGTGCAGTGGTTAATGGCGGACAGATGGGACGCCCAGTAATAGAGCTGTATATCTGGGAGGCTAATGCCGCCATCATACCAGTTCAAGGAAAGTTTGCTGAGAGCAATACGAGGTCTACCACTCCAAAGTAGTTCTCGTTGGAGGCTCTCGACCTCTCGGAAATATGACGCGGGTATCGGATCCATGGAGTTTTGCAGGACGTACAGGAACCGGGGCAGGGACATCATCTTAAAAGGGCGGCCTTACCTAACAGGGAAAGAGGAAGCGACTTCCACCTGGCTATATCTTTGCGCAGCTGGATCAACGGGGGTCGAAGGTTACGGGAATAGCGAAGAGATGGATCCAGAGACAGAAAGACACCCAGATATGTAAACCCTTCAGTACAGGTTTGTAAAGGGCACCCACGTGGCAGGAGCGGAGGCTCACCTGTCACCACGAACAGTAGGGACTTGTTCCAGTTTATGGAGTAACCGGAGTATCGTCCAAAAACCGTGAAGATATCCAAGACCACTATTAAGGATCTCCTAGGAGAGGCCAGATACAGGAGGATATCGTCCGCGTAAAGGGAAATCCGGTCATCCCACTCCGAAGACCAGCGCATACCCCTGATCCTCGGATCCCCCGTATCCATGCTGCCAGTGGCTCAAGCGCTAAAGCAAACAGCAATGGGGACAGGGGGCAGCCCTGACGGGTTCCTCTGCCCAGCTCGAATGCGGCCGACTTCTTATTGTTGACCACCACTTGGGCCATAGGTTGGGAATATAGTAGCTTCACCCATTGAATGTATTTAGGACCAAACCCCATTTTTTCCAATACTGCCCACAGGTACGCCCATTCGATAGTATCGAATGCCATAGCTGCGTCCAGGGAGACTATAACTGCTGGTTCCAATATAGAGGCCGCCCTACCCAGGACCCCGTGCACCCTGCGTATGTTCAATGCCGTGTTACGGTGCGGTATAAAACCTGATTGATCCGGGTGGACCAGGGTTTCAATCACTGTCACCAGGCGAGTAGCGAGTAGCTTAGCTAGGATTTTGGGCTCCGCATTTAACAAGGATATCGGTCGATAAGAACCACATTCTGTCTTGGGCTTACCTTCCTTATGGATGGTAACTATTGTAGCCGTACGCTGGTCTAGCGGCAATACGCCCGCCTGATTCGAGTCCTCAAACATGGCTCGCAGATACGGGGCTAGTACGTCCGGCTTAAGCTTGTAAAGTTCTATTGGCAGTCCGTTAGGGCCAGTGGCTTTACCCGGCTTGAGTGACCGTATTGCTGCCGCTATTTCATCGTTGGATATGACCCTGTCCATAAAGTCGTGTTCAACCCCCGACAGTTTAGGAAGAACAATATCGGTAAGCATCTGGCGGGAGTCCTCCATAGGGTAAGGGGCTACCGATGTATAGACAGCCTGAAAGTGGGTCGCGAAAGAGTCTACAATTGCCTGCGGGTCCGACTGGGGGTTCCCCTCCTGCCCCCGGAGTTCCGGTACTAATCTACTTGCCCACTCTCTCTTATCCAACCAGGCCAAGAGTTTCCCGGCCTTATCACCCATCTCATACATCCGGCCCTGGACCGCTCTCCCCATAGCCTGCGCCTGATCTGTCGCTAGTGCCCTGTATTCCTGTTGTTTGAGTTTGAGGAGGTGGAGTTTATCGGGTGTAATGTCCAGTTCCAGATCTGCCTCAAGTCTCCCAACCTCCGTCTCCAGCGCCACCAACTCTCTACGCTGCTCCCTCTTTTTCCCCGATATTAACGATAGAGCCTGGCCCCGTATCACTGCCTTAAATGCCTCCCAAAGTACCCGAGGGGACTCCACCGATCCTTCATTCTCCTGAAAATAGTTATCAATGGCCGTAAGGAGCTCCTGTCGGATATGAGGATCGCGTAGGTACCACGGATTGATGGGGGCCACACGTCCCACTTGTTGATATCCGATTGACAATTGGAGCCACAACGGCGAGTGGTCTGAAATGCCCCTAGCTAAATGTTTTATCTCACTAATTTGGGGAATTTGGGATGCAGGTAGTAGAAAGTAATCGATTCTGGATAGACTCCCGTGGGCCCCGGAGTGGAAGGTATATTGGGAGGTGTCAGGGTGGAAAACCCTCCACCCATCTGCCAGCCCCAAGGCGTCTAAGAAGTCGGGGAGCCAGCCCTGCGTTCGGGGGAGATCCCGCGGAGGGTAGCGATCCAGACCTCCAGAAACCACCGAGTTGAAGTCCCCTCCCAGCACCAGGAGACCCTCCGGGACCTCTAGCAGCAGCCTACCCAGGTCCCCAAACGTGGTTGCCTGAAGGCCCGGGGGACATATACCGATAGGAAGGTGACAGGGTGGCCCTCCCACGTGCCCGAGACTCCAACATATCGCCCTCTATTATCTGACCAAGTGTCTTGTACCACCAGGGGAAAAGTTTTTCTCATCAAGATACCAACGCCCGGGAGCCCGTGGTGAAACCCGCATGTGCTAGCAATATGTAACCCCCTCTATGCAGTGCTCTACATGTGTCTCCAACTAGGTGTGTTTCTTGCAGTAAGACAATGTCAGGTGCCCGGCGCCTGACCTCCTGGAGAACAATATTTCGTTTAATCTTGTCCCTCAACCCATTGACATTCCAACTCAGCAGCCTAACCCCCTTGACTCCGACTGGTGCCATATCGCGGTTTACTGAAATTCTCTAAGTGCATTGTTACTCCCCCGATCCGTATGTCTGTGCCACTTTCTGATGCAATCAAAACTTCAAACAAAAAATTTAACAGTCCCGCCCAACACCCCCCACCCTGCTGCCCTGCCCACTGGGCTTAGAACTGCCCATGAAGTTGCAGAGTGCCTGTCGCCCAACAGAATAATCAAGAAAGATAAGAAAACCCTAGAAAAAGGGGGGGAGGCAGAGTCCGCCCCATCCCAGCCCACATTATCTACTTTGTACCCACACATCATAAACGCCACATTTCCATTTACGTCCACCTACTATGCCACTTTAAATCTAGAAGTCTTCGACCTCCTGTCTGCATTCACCCCAGACTGCAAGAAACATCCGTGGCCGGCCATTGGTTACGTGTCCTCTCAGGCCGGTTGACTGTTATCCGTGCCCCCCCTGCTGTGCCGGGTTTCTCCCTCCCCTGCTCTCAATCCAGTCTACCGCTGCCTCAGGGTGTTCGAAAAACCACACTCGCCCATCCGCCTCGACCCGGAGACGGGCAGGGAACAGCATGGCGTACTTCATACCCTGATCCCTGAGGACCCGTTTAACTGACATGAATGATCGCCTTTGCCGCTGTACCCTTTGGGTGAAATCCGGAAAAAGGAAATGTCTGAGTTCTCGTAGCGCAGGGGGTGCCAGCTCTAGCGTTCTGAAGAATAACGTCTCTGTCCCGGAAGTTCAGGACTCGCGCCAACATGGGCCGCGGGGGAGCGCCCGGTTTGGGACGGCCGCCCGGGACCCTGTGGGCACGTTCAATGACAAAGAACTTACTGAGGCCCTTGGGTTGCAGGTGTTTAAGGATGAGGTCTTCCACAAAGAGGTCTGGAGTGAGCCCCTCCGCCTTCTCCGGGACTCCAAGGATGCGCAGGTTATTGCGACGCATGCGGCCTTCGTAGTCATCCAGCTTAAGGTCGGTAAGGTGGCGGAAGTCCTGTAGCTCCTTAATCGCTCCCTGCATTTGTGAGACATCCTCCACGAGGCTGGCCGTTGTAAGTTCCACTTGCTTAACCTTTTCGTTCAGCTTGCCCATATCCGCTCTGATATGGTTGACCTCTATAGCCACCGTGTCCAGAGAGGTCTTGACTCCCGCTATGGCGGCCATAACGTCGTTGAGCGAAATTTCCTGCTCCTCCTCAGCTGTTCCGCCGGAGTCTCTGGGTGCCCTGGTCTGTTGTGAGTCTTTCGGGACTGTATACCGGTCTAGCTTGTTTGACTGTGTTGCCTTGGGACCCCTGGCCCCCGTAGTCTTGGCTCGTTCCGCCATGCTCCGCCTCCAGCTGCTCTTGCTGATATAGTCTGTGATGTGACGCGGTCTCTCCTGGTTGGTATGGCAAGCAGGGGTGCTTTCCGCCAACGGGCTTCAAGTCCCCCACCCGTCTCCCTTCCAACTAATTAGTTCTCCTGTCCGAGTTGGGTGCTCCTCTGTCTTTGCCGGGGCGTAGAGATCCGGCGGTGGGGGCTGCGGACGCCTGCACAAACGCCGCTCCCTGGGGGTCCCTGCCAATATGGGGTATGTACTCAAGGCCCCGGTACCGGTCCAGGCATCCCTGGGAGACTCGGGACTTCCGACCGGGCGCGGGAGCCAGTAGGTATTCAGTGCCAAGGGTGGGGCACCGCCATTTTACTTCTCGCGGCCCGCCACTCCAGCACTTTGGTACGGCGCCCCGCTCACCGCCGCCGTCCCAAGTCCCCCACCTGTCCCACCTCCAGCCGAGGCGTTCTCCTATCAGTGCTGGCTGCCCCTCCGTCTTTGCCGGGGTGTAGAGATCCGGCGGTTGGAGCTGCAGTTACCGGCAAAACCGCCCTTCCCTGGGGCCACCGTCGACGGGAGGTATACACTCAAGGCCTCGGTGCGCTGGGAGATTCGGGGTTTTCGACCGGGCGGGGGAGCCAGTAGGTGTTCGGTATCTCGCGGCCCGCTCCCCTCGCCTCGCCCTTATCACAAGGTCCACCGTCACTCCAGCCCTGCGATATGGCTCCCCGCTCACCTTCGCCACCTCCGCTGCCCGTATGGTTGCTGTCCGTGTGATGACTGTCAAGGCGACCCAAGGCTCCAGAGTCCCTCCGTCCGTTTCTCCCGTCGCCGCGCCGCCGCAAGGCAGTATGGGTCCGGTCGCAGCCCCTCACCCGGCCTGACTCGCCACTGTGTGTCCCGGCCGCGGGCCTCACCGTAGGCCGAGACCGCCGGAGCCGATATCTCCGCTTCTGGGCGCACCTCAGACACCGGAGTCGGCTGGATGAGCCCCGGAGGTGATCCGGTCGCCGAATCTGTCGAGGGGTACCTCGGATCAGTACTCAGGATAGTCGTGGGCTAGAACGAGCGGCGGAGCCTTCTTACAGCACGGCCATCTTCAGTCCGCGCTTGGCCACGCCCCCGGTATTTCATTATTGAAGAAGTAAACGTTTCATAGAAGGCAATGGGAAACCCGTCTGGTCCAGAAGCTTTCCTCGTTGAGTAGCCTTAATAGCCTGAATCTCGTCAATTTCGATTGGTTTACCCAACTCGATCCTATCGTAATTCGAAATGGTAGAGTAGGGAGAGAGTTAAGGAACTGTTGGCAGGTAAGCTTAGTGTGTTGACTTAAAGAGGTATATAAATTTTCATAAAATTCCCGAAAGACTCCAAGAATTTCTTGGGTTTGAAACTTTTCGAACCGGTTTTATCAGTAATATGAGGAAAATGAGTAGTATTGGTATTCTGATATTTGAGGGTAGCAGCTAACAACTTGCCAGCTCTATTCCATAACGATAATTGACAAGGTTTTGAGTGTGCACTCCAATATAAGCTCCTTTAGTAACTATGGAATTAAAAGAGTATTTTAAATGTTTAATATCCTGCAAAAGAGATTTGTCATTAGTATGTCTATATAATTCCTCTTTTCGTTTAATGTCATCTCCCAGAGATTGAAGAGATTCCTAATATCACGGTTTCTTTTGGCCATTTTTTTTTAATGATGTGACCTCTTATAGTACACTTAAACGCATCCCATAGTCCTATTGGAGATTACACCGATAATTCATTATCTTTGAAGAAACTAACAATCTCGTCATTAACTTTTTTGACCTCAGCGTCATCCTCCAAGATTTCTGTTTAGATGCCAATTACGGGGTCCTTTAGTATCCGTAAGATTAAGGACGGTTAAAGAGACTGCAGCATGATCAGAGACAACTATTGGATGAATCATGACATTTATAGTATGTTTTAAAAGAGAAGCGTCAACCAGGAGATAATCGATACAAGAGAAGCTAGTAGGCTTGTGTAATCTCCAAGCATCCAAAAGATGATGAGACGAACACATATTAAGCATATGTTTGTGTCCCCTATGGGGTCGAAATTTAAAAGCAGAATGCCTATCCAAAATAGGATCGAAAGGAAGATTAAAATCTCCTCCAACAATTGTTCTTGAATTTTGTGGAATGTCAGTATGTTTTTTATTTATTGCCCGTCAAACATTTGGGTCATCTATATTTGGAGCATATAAATTCATAACATATATAGATCATCTGAACCATTAGTCCGATGAGTAAGTAACCATCTTCTGTTGGTGTCATGTTCAGCTGAAACTATAGATAAACCAGATCTTTTAGAGATAAGAGTAATATCCCTATTTTTCTTTCCAGAAGGCTCAGAACATGTAGCATCTAATACCCAATCTTTCCTCATAAGAAGAGCTTCTTTAAAACCTATTTTAGTCTCTTGAAGCAAGACCAAATCGCCAGATAAACTCTTACAATAATCTAGAATCTTGGCCCTCTTAACCGGGTGATTCAAACCCCTGACATTAAGGGAAACTACATTTATGCCGGGCATTGATATACATGGATTAAAAATAGTCAATACTTCTGGTGAAAGAGTACAATGGCAATTAAAATATAGTTAAAAACCAAAGGAAGTGAAGCAGGTGTCTCAATATAAAGGGGAGGAATGAAGAGAAGGGAAAAGAAAATAGGGTTCAAAGGCACTCCAGAAAAAACGGAGCAACATCGAAGTCAAACCCCACCAGGGGATGTCTGTAAGAAACATATTGCATGGAGAATCAACGTGGATGAGCAACAGTAGAGGCTACCATCATCTGTGTAGACATCTCCAGTATAAACAAACCGCAGAGCAGCGGAACAAATGTTACTATCCCAAATACATAACGATATCAAACATACCACTTGGGAGTAATGTTAGGTAACAGGAGACTGAATAAATATAATATAAATGGAACGTCTGCAAAGAGATGATATTTCATAAGCAAACAAATCATAACTGAAATAGCATAGAAATTCAAGTGTATACATACTTCAACCCATCCATAAAGTTCATTCAGATAAATTCCGAAGTGACACGTACAATATATAAAATAATTATCCAACTATGAAGTAATAGCAAGCTATGAGCATGAATATTATAGATGTATCTCATAAATGACATAACATTAACTGTGGCCCTGAGATCAGAGCAACATAGATATAGAAAACAGTAGGGGAACATTAGTAGCTAATAACACAGATCGTTAGTGATCAGTGAAGTTATTAAATAACCTATAGCATCTCGACAAACTTCCATAGAGAAAGGGAGCAAAGATAAAGGATAAGAGATAGAATACTTGCCTATAGCAAAGGGGCTATAAAGCGAAGTGTAGGATTAATAAGAAAATAATTTCATAAACAATGTCATTCAATTAGAACAAAATATTAGATAGGAGATTAAGTAAAATGTAAATGGAACGTCTATCATGAAATGACATTTTGTAAGCAAACAAATTACAACTGTAATAGCATATAAATTCCAGCTTATACATACTTCAACCTAATTATAAAGATCATTCAAATAAATTCCAAATTGATATGTATAATATAAAGTAACTATACAACTATCAAGTAATGGCAAACTAAGAGCAACAATTAATAGAGATGCATCTGATAATAACATAACATAAATTGTGGCATTGAGATCAGAATAAAAAAGATATATAAAATAATAGGAGATCATTAGTAGAGAATAATGGATTTCATCAGTGATCAGTAAAGTCATTAAATAATATATAGCATATGAACAAACTTCCACGGAGAAAGGGAGCAAAGATAAAGGATAAGAAATAGAATGCTTACCTATAGCAAAAGTTAGAAAAAGAAGAGTAAGCGTAATAAGAGAATATGTTCATAAACAGTCATTAAATTAGAACAATACACCTGAAAGAGACCATATCATCTAGGTATGCCAACATTATATAAAGCATATCTGTAGAAGTATGATCCCAAAAAGAACTAAATACAGCTTAACGTACAGCATTGTACTGTATAGAATATCAATTAGCAGAGTCTGGCTTATCCAGAGTATGAAAAGCATCAGTACAGTTACAGCAAAATTTATTAAAATCTCAAAAACTAGCAAAAACACAACAGAGGCTGCAATCAAACATACAATAGAACCAACATAGACAAAGTTATATGGAATATTGTAACTATTTGACTATGCAATGACATTACCAAATAATATTCAGCAACAAAAGGAATATGGTTATATGGGAATATAGGAAATAGGCCAGGTCAACCTATACAGATAATTAGGAATGAGAACTACCAGGTAGAGAATCCGAGTCCATCTGGGATTCAGATTGATTATCCAAGAACGTAGCGAGATCTGTTGGTTCATAAAAAATCTGTGGATGACCTTTGAAAATGATCTGGAATCTTGAGGGCCCAGAAAAAGAAAATGGAATGCTCATATCAGTAAGCCTTCTGCATAGGTAGAGGAAGCCTTTGCGACGAATTACGGTGTTTCTGGGTTTAAAAGTTGGAACCCTGTGAACTCGTTCCATCTCAGTCTTTTTTGAAAGAGATTCAGGACATTTGGAATCCAAGTAAGCACGAAGTCAATTACTGAAGGAGCAGAGTTCTCACTCCCCTCCGGTAATTCAAAAATACGAAGATTACTTCTGCAATTCCGATCTTCCTGTTCAGTTAGGTCTCTCCTTAACGATGTAATGGAACGTTCCAAATTTTGGATGTGCTTTTCTTGTTTATTTGTATAATCTTCCACGCTACTTATTCTCGTCTCAGCGTTAAACACGTAATGAAAGATCTTTAAGGTCATTACGAATTGCTGCCACCTCCACCTGAAGTAAATCTGTATTTAGTTTTGGTACATTGAGGTATATCGTGGACGGTATTGAACTTGAGTAATATAGCTTCTAAAGTTAAGGCAGAGTCAGGACTGCTTTTAGCCAGCGAATCTGTGGTAGGTGAAGAATGTTTGGAGTGTTTCAAGTTCCCTTTGGAGTCTCTGTCTTTAGTGTTACCAACCATACCTTCCGCCATTGAGTAAGCTCGTAATGACCACGATCAGATAACCTTAGTATGTTCTGAGAAGAACTGGCAAGGCAATATTGATGAGCCACTAAATTAATAAGATCAGGGTAAATAATATGCCTGCTGTGCATAGAGAATCCTTCTATACACTGCAAATCACATGCCCAAAGCAACGCTGGAATTATTCATGAAGAGAGAAGTACCAGTGCCGTAAATTTTGAGTGAACAAAACACTGGGGTTTCGCTGGGTATTAGGAAGAATTATCGCCAAACAGCAGAAAAGCCAACATTTCTGAAGAACATGTGGTAAAAATCAAGCACTGAATGATGTCCCATTGATAAGACTAGAGCCTGTCAACAGGAATTGCACCACACAATGAAGTTCCTGTCAGCGGCCGCCATCTTGTAGCCTCCAATGATGAAAGAAACAAGCACACCCAGCACTGATAGATATAAATTCCAAGACCTATGGTCTATTATTCAAAGTTGCTGCACCCAGTACCTCTTGTTCAGAATGAGAAATTATCCTCCGTGAGGAGCTTAGAAGCAGACTCCAGCTCTCATTCACCGTGACGTTACTGCAGCAGCAGACGCCATTTCAGGGCACCACTACGGTCAAAATACCTCATGTGTAGTAGCCAACCAGCATTGAATTATATCCCATTCTTAAGACCAGAACCTGTCAGCAGGAATTGCACAACACAATGAGGTTCCGGTCAGTGGCCGCCATTTTGTAGCCTCCAATGATGAAAGAAACAAGCACTCTCAGCACTGAAAAATATAAGTTCCAAGACCTGTGGTCTATTATTTAAAATTGCTGCACACACTACCTCTTACTCAGAATGAGAAATAATCCTCCGTGACCAACTTAGAAGCAGACTCCAGCTCTTACTCGCCATGCTGTGACGGAGCTGCAGTAGCGGGCGCCATTTCAGGGCACTGTCGCGGCCAAAATACCTTGTGTGTAACAGCCACCAGTAGGACAGATTAGAGCACGAAAAAAACTCTCCCCAGAGCTTACGGACCGTTCCGCCACTCTCTGCCGCCCAAAGGTGATCGAAAATCACCCGAAACACAACTACTTGAGCGTCCACACTGGCGATACCGCAAAGCTCAAAATAATGCAGCCATCTTCGCTGCGCGCCAAGCCACGCCCCCCTCCTACAGGGATTTCATGTTTATTGCCCCCAAGAGTAATTTACCCCTTGTATTGGAGAACCTGCTGCGTTTTGGTTTTCCACTACAGGGCACTATTTGCCCGAAAATGCAACTGGCATCCGACACCTCCATCTCAGCTGGCAGAAATGGACATTCAAACAAACAAAGGCATTTCTGACCCTCTTCCTAAAGAAGGAGGAAATGCACTAGCAGTCCCAGCCGTATTGTTTTTATTAGGTCTGGTATTAACCAAGACCGTTTCATTTTAGTAAAATGTTATGTCTATATACTGTGTACGAGGGTGTACGGTGAGGTTACCACTGCCATAACTTTTGACTTTGCTGGTCCTTTTCTCTTTTTGGTCCCAGTGATCGGGTTTTCACAAGCTCCAGTAAGACACACAGAAGAGGTGCAACAAGGTTCGTGGCAGAGCAAGCTTTCTGCCATGGGACAATTGCTTCAGCTTGTACTGTGCGCAACACGTGCATTGGTGTCACGTGAGGGACATGGAAGCACAGGAGAAAAGCAAAAAGAGCATGTGACGGCATCGAGGGGGTGAGTGTCAAGAGGGGCTGTGAGGCACGGCGGACGGCAGGAGGAGAGGGGACCATCCTCCTGCCGCCAGTGCCAGCCAGCACAGGAATGGGTGGAGAGGAACACTGGAGACCTGGCATAGAAGGCACATGGGTGTTCAGACTGGGGAGAAATGAGTCCCAGAAGTAGGTGAGTATGAGCAGGGGCACCGTACACAAGCAGCGCAGGAGACCTAGTATCACAGGAAGTAGAGGCCGGTGGAAGTGGACTGCACAACCGTGATGTGGCATAGGTGCAGGTGGCACAAGAAGGTGCCATTGTCGAGTACATGTATGGCTAGCATGCAGGGAAATTGATCTAGTGTTGGAGAAAGGCCAAGAGGCCAGTGGAAGGGAGCATCAGGTGAGCGAAAATGTGGCATAGAGGAGGTGGGGAAGCGGAGGGTGTGATGGGAAAGGCACACAGGAAGGAACGCAGTCACTGTCCGTAGAACCAAGGCAGGGTCTGTGGAGTACAGGGCACCTACAGGCGTAATGGCGAAAGTAGTTCTGTGCAGCACAGGCAGCACAAGGTGCAGCACGGGCCGCTTCATTGCAGTCTACCTCCACCCAATGTATCCGCACCAGTGATAGAGCATTGATCGGATTATGACATGCGCACCAGTGATAGAGTGATAGAGCATTGATTGGATTATGACATACATGCCAACAAAAGAGCACTGATCGGATTATGACCAGTGGGGTCTGGCATCTGGCATCTATGAAGGATGGTTGGGCGGGTGGGGAAAAAAATACCTTACACTTACCTTCCTGGTGCGCCGTTCTCCTCGCCGTTCTCCTCGCCGTTCTCCTCGCTCGGGTCTTCTCCAGGCAGGCAGGAAACTGCAGTAACCAATCCTGATGCGGGTCTCATGCAGCATGAAAGAAGCGCTGGGATTCGAGGGAGCAGCCTCCTTTGGCACTCCCGAGGACACGGGAGCCCTATGCAGTCTCTAACCAGTTGTTTTAGACAGCTGAGTTAGAGAGGTTTAAAATGCGCTTGTGTGGCTGGTTGTTGTGAGACGGCCGGCCAAAGAGATGTGCACTTTAAACTTAAAGTGCCCTGCCCATCACTGCTTTCTGCTGCTGTCTGACTGGCAGCAGCAGAAAGCCCCGCCCCTCATCCTGACGCTTGGCTCGGGACGGGGTTTTACAAAATAAAATGGTACTAAATTAACTTTATTACCATTTTATTTTTCCATCTCTGGGGGCAATTAAGTTAGTGGGGCGACGCTCCTCTGCCTTAATGGAGGAGCCGCCCCTGATTATGACATACACCCTAGTGATAGAGCATTGACCGGATTATGACATGCACACTGACGAAAGAGCATTAATTAGATTATGACAAACAGTCCAGTGATAGAGCATTGATCGGATTATGACATACACACTGATAAAACATTGATGGGTTTATGACTTACAGTCCAGTTCATTGATCAGATTATGATGATATACACCCTAGTGATGGAACACACTGGTTTTTGACATACACACTAGTGAGAGCATTGATCAGATTAGCATGCACACTGACCAGAGCATTGATCGGATTATGAAATACACTCCAGTTCATTGATCAGATTATGACATACCCTAGTGATGAAGCATTGATCTGATTATGACATGCACACTAGTGAGAGCATTGATCAGATTGGCATGCACACTGACAAGAGCATTGATTGGATTATAACATGCACTTCAGTGATAGAGCATTAATTGGATTATGACATACACTCCAGTGATGGAGCATTAATCGGATTATGACATACACTCCAGTGAGAGCATTGATCGGATTATGACATACACTTCAGTGATCGAGCATTGATCGGATTATGACATACACTCCAGTGAGAGCATTGATCGGATTATGACATACACTCCAGTGAGAGCATTGATCGGATTATGACATACACTCCAGTGAGAGAGCATTAATCGGATTATGACATACACTCCAGTGATGGAGCATTGATCGGATTATGACATACACTCCAGTGAGAGCATTGATCGGATTATGACATACACTCCAGTTCATTGATCAGATTATGACACACCCTAGTGATGAAGCATTGATCTGATTATGACATGCACACTAGTGAGAGCATTGATCAGATTGGCATGCACACTGACAAGAGCATTGATTGGATTATAACATGCACTTCAGTGATAGAGCATTAATTGGATTATGACATACACTCCAGTGATGGAGCATTAATCGGATTATGACATACACTCCACTGATGGAGCATTAATCGGATTATGACATAGACACTAGTGATAAAGCATTGATCGGATTATGACATACACTCCAGTGAGAGCATTGATCGGATTATGACATACACTCCAGTGATGGAGCATTAATTGGATTATGACATAGACACTAGTGATAAAGCATTGATCGGATTATGACATACACTCCAGTGAGAGCATTGATCGGATTATGACATACACTCCAGTGATGGAGCATTGATCGGATTATGATATACACACTAGTGATAGAGCATTGATCGGATTATGACATACACTCCAGTGAGAGCATTGATCGGATTATGACATACACTCCAGTGAGAGCATTGATCGGATTATGACATACACAGTAGTGATAGAGCATTGATCGGATTATGACATACACAGTAGTGATAGAGCATTGATCGGATTATGACATACACTCCAGTGATAGAGCATTGATCGGATTATGACATACACTCCAGTGATAGAGCATTAATCGGATAATGACATGCACAGTAGTGATAGAGCATTGATCGGATTATGACATACACAGTAGTGATAGAGCATTGATCGGATTATGACATACACAGTAGTGATAGAGCATTGATCAGATTATGACATACACTCCAGTGAGAGCATTGATCGGATTATGACATACACTCCAGTGATGGAGCATTGATTGGATTATGACATACACAGTAGTGATAGAGCATTGATTGGATTATGACATACACTCCAGTGAGAGCATTGATCGGATTATGACATACACTCCAGTGATAGTGCATTAATCGGATTATGACATACACTCCAGTGATGGAGCATTGATCGGATTATGACATGGACACTAGTGATAGAGCTTTGATCGGATTATGACATACACACTAGTGATAAAGCATTGATCAGATTTTGACAAACACTCCAGTTCATTGATCAGATTATGGCATACACAGTAGTGATAGAGCATTGATCGGATTATGATATACACACTAGTGATAGAGCATTGATCGGATTATGACATACACTCCAGTGATCGAGCATTGATCGAATTATGACAAACACTCCAGTTCATTGATCAGATTATGACATACCCTAGTGATGAAGCATTGATCTGATTATGACATGCACACTAGTGAGAGCATTGATCAGATTGGCTTGCACACTGACCAGAGCATTGATCGGATTATGACATACACTCCAGTGAGAGCATTGATCGGATTATGACAAACACTTCAGTGATAGAGCATTGATCGGATTATGACATACACTCCAGTGATAGAGCATTGATCGGATTATGACATACACTCCAGTGAGAGCATTGATCGGATTATGACAAACACTTCAGTGATAGAGCATTGATCGGATTATGACATACACTCCAGTGAGATCATTGATCGGATTATGACATACACTCCAGTGATAGAGCATTGATCGGATTATGACATACACTCCAGTGATAGAGCATTGATCGGATTATGACATGCACAGTAGTGATAGAGCATTGATTTGGATTATGACATACACAGTAGTGATAGAGCATTAATCGGATTATGACATACACTCCAGTGATAGAGCATTGATTGGTTTGTTTTTCCGTAAAAGTCCAGGCCTGTTTAGTAGATTAGTTCTACGATTCGCTCCCAAAATTTCATTTCCTATTCAATCTTGGGCAAAGGCAGCGTCTTGGCGCTTCTCTTCTTTTCCTATTGTTTGTGATTTCCGAACTTTGATAACACAGCTATCAAAGGAGAGTAGTAGGGAGTATTCTGTTTTATACCTAAAGTGTAGCATCTTCGTTTCAGTTAATTCATATATGCTCTAATCTATTTTTATTTTATTTTTGTTTTCAGGCCTGTTTCTTAGGTTTTGAAGTTGCCATGAAATGCCTTCACTGGCTCTCGCCAAATATGTGATTGCCCTGGAAGCAGTTCTTCGTTTTAAAGGATGAATTAGTACAATAATAGGAAAACGATGGAAACTCGACTGCTTTGAATGATGGAAATCAATGGTGAAATGAAAAATGTGTTTTTAATGAATTGTTTTGCCTTAATTTCAAAGGTACTCTTCTGACACTAGCCCTAACTGTTTTTTCTTTTTTTTAAACTTCACCAGGAGGTTGAAGTCCCAATGAAATCCGCTATTCAACCAAACCTGCAGGAGAACTGATTCTGTGTAACATCACTGTGTATCATCCCAGAAGAGGGAACCCCTCTTTTGTTCTTCGACTGTTAACCATGTTGAACAACACACAGCGCTAGCTCGTGCCTGGTACCTTTGCAGTTGCTGCACCAGGTGTGCATAGGATAAATAACTGGGTAAAGTGGCTTGTTAGTTACATGAGACATGCATGTGCGAGCTGGGGCTTACATCTAAGCCTACTGCTAAATGCATTATGCATGAACCACTCAGGTACGTAGACTTTACTTTCATTAAATAGGACGTAATCGGTAGCCTCTACCTCCGAGCCTTGTGCCTTATGAGAGACTGTGATTGTTAGCGCTCATAGAAGACCTCTGGCACTGCACTAAGGAACATGAGCAGTGTGGAGGCTATGCCATAACAGGCCGGTTATTAATCTCCTAACCAACCAGATACAAGGCGCTACAACACGCTTTTGGCGCTAATAAACTTACGGTGTAATTTACATTTGAGACAATTGTGTCTAGAAGCAATAAACACTTTATCTTTCTAAATGATTTCGTTGTTTTACAATTATTTCTATTTATTCATTCTTTCCTTATCTGTTCTTTCCAAGAGTCTGAGCTATTGTAAATAAGACCACGTTCATGAAACCGGTGTTAAAATAATATCGCTCATTTATGCCCAGTTCACAACACCTGACGGGACAAAGACAATTTAATACACCCCAACTAGAGATCTTCAGTCAGCCTCCTAATTCCTGACACACCCCAGCCAGAGATCTTCTATCCGCTGCCTACTTCCTGACACACCCCTGCCAGAGATCTTCAATCCGCTGCCTACTTCCTGACACACCCCTGCCAGAGATCTTCAATCCGCTGCCTACTTCCTGACACACCCCTGCCAGAGATCTTCAATCCGCTGCCTACTTCCTGACACACCCCTGCCAGAGATCTTCAATCCGCTGCCTACTTCCTGACGCACCCCAGCCAGAGATCTTCAGTCAGCCGCCTCCTACCTGACACACCCTAGCCAGAGCTCTTCAATCAGCCGTCCCCTACCTGACACCCCGCAGCCAGAGCATTTCAATCAGCCGTCCCCTACTGCACACACCCCAGCCAGAGATCTTCAATCAGCCCCCTCATACCTGACACCCCAGCCAGAGATCTTCAACCAGCCGCCTCCTACCGCACACACCCCAGCCAGAGATCTTCAACCAGCCGCCTCCTACCTGACACCCCAACCAGAGATCTTCAACCAGCCGCCTCCTACCTGACACACCCCAGCCAGAGATCTTCAATCAGCCACCTCCTACCTGACACACCCCAGCCAGAGAACTTCAATCAGCCGCCTCCTACCTGACACCCCAGCCAGAGATCTTCAATCAGCCGTCCCCTACCGCACACACCCCAGCCAGAGATCTTCAATCAGCCGTCCCCTACCGCACACACCCTAGCCAGAGATCTTCAATCAGCCGTCCCCTACTGCACACACCCCAGCCAGAGATCTTCAATCAGCCCCCTCATACCTGACACCCCAGCCAGAGATCTTCAACCAGCCGCCTCCTACCGCACACACCCCAGCCAGAGATCTTCACCCAGCCACCTCCTACCTGACACCCCAACCAGAGATCTTCAACCAGCCGCCTCCTACCTGACACACCCCAGCCAGAGATCTTCAACCAGCCGCCTCCTACCTGACACACCCGAGCCAGAGCTCTTCACTCAGCCACCTCCTACCACACACACCCTAGCCAGAGATCTTCAATCAGCCGTCCCCTACCGCACACACCCCAGCCAGAGATTTTCAACCAGCCGCCTCCTACCTGACACCCCAGCCAGAGATCTTCAGTTAGCCGTCCCCTACCGCACACACCCCAGCCATAGATCTTCAATCAGCCGCCTCCTACCTGACACCCCAGCCAGAGATCTTCAACCAGCCGCCTCCTACCTGACACACCAGCCAGAGCTCTTCAACCAGCCGCCTCCTACAGCACACACCCCAGCCAGAGATCTTCAACCAGCCGCCTCCTACCTGACACTACCCAGCCAGAGATTTTCAACCAGCCGCCTCCTACCTGACACGCCAGAGCTCTTCAATCAGCCGCCTCCTACCGCACACACCCCAGCCAGAGATCTTCAACCAGCCGCCTCCTACCTGACACACCCCAGCCAGAGATCTTCAACCAGCCGCCTCCTACCTAACACCCCAACCAGAGATCTTCAACCAGCCTCCTCCTACCTGACACACCCGAGCCAGAGCTCTTCAATCAGCCGCCTCCTACCGCACACACCCCAGCCAGAGATCTTCAACCAGCCGCCTCCTACCGCACACACCCCAGCCAGAGATCTTCAGCCGCCTCCTACCGCACACACCCCAGCCAGAGATCTTCAACCAGCTGCCTCCTACCTGACACCCCAGCCAGAGATCTCCTGTCCGCCGCCTCCTACCTGACACCCAAGCCGGAGCTCTTCAATCAGCCGTCTCCTACCTGACACACCCAAGCCGGAGCTCTTCAATCAGCCGTCTCCTACCTGACACACCCCAGCCAGAGCTCATCAATCAGCCACCTCGTACCCCAACCACAGATCTTCAATCAGCCGTCTCCTACCTCAAACCCCATTCAGAGATCTTCAATCAGCCACCTCCTGACAACCCTTCAGCTAGAGATCTTCAGTCAGCCACCTCCACCGTACACACCCCAGCCAGAGCTCTTCAATCAGCCACCTCTGACCGGACACACCCCAGCCAGAGATCTTCAAACAGCCGCCTCCTACCGGGGACACCCCAGCCAGAGCAATTCAATCAGCCGCCTCCTACCGGACACACCGCAGCCAGAGCTCTTCAATGAGCCTCCTTCTACCGGATACACCCCAGCCAGAGATCTTCAATCAGCCGCCTCCTACCAGAGACACCCCAGCCAGAGCATTTCAATCAGCCGCCTCCTACCTGTCACACCCCAGCCAGAGATCTCCAGTCCGCCGCCTCCTACCTGACACTACTCAGCCAGAGATCTACAATCAGCTGCCTCCTACCGGACACACCCCAGCCGTAGCTCTTCAATCAGCTGCCTCCTACCTGACACACCCCAGCCACAGATCTACAATCAGCCGTCTACTACCTGACACACCTCAGCCAGAGCTCTTCAGTCAACCTCCTCCTACTTGACACACCCCAGCCAGATTTTCAATCAGCAACCTACTACCTGACACTCCCCAGCCAGAGATCTTCAGTCAGCCTCCTACTTCCTGACACACCCCAGCTAGAGATTTTCAATCAGCAACCTACTTCCTGACACACCCCAGCTAGAGATCTTCAATCAGCCGCATACAACCTGATGCACCCACCCCAGCTAGAGATCTTCAATCAGCCGCATACAACCTGACACACCCCACCCATAAATCTTCAATCCGCTGCCTACTTCCTGACACACCCCAGCCAGAGATCTTCAATCATCCACCTCCTACCTGACACACCCCAGCCAGAGCTCTTCAATCAGCCACCTCCTACCTGACACACCCCAGCCAGAGCTCTTCAATCAGCCACCTCTGACCGGACACACCCCAGCCAGAGATCTTTAATCATCCACCTCCTACCTGACACACCCCAGCCAGAGCTCTTCAATCAGCCACCTCCTACCTGACACACCCCAGCCAGAGCCCTTCAATCAGCCTCCTCCTACCGCACACACCCCTGCCAGAGATCTTCAGTCCGCCGCTTCCGACCGCACACACCCTAGCCAGAGATCTTCAAACAGCCGCCTCCTACCTGACACCGCAGCCAGAGATCTTCAACCAGCTGCCTCCTACCTGTCACCCCAACCAGAGATCTTCAATCCGCCGCCTCCTACCGGACACACCCCAGCCAGAGATCTTCAGTCAGCCTCCTACTTCCTGACACACCCCAGCCAGAGATCTTCAATCAGCCGCATACAACCTGACACACCCCACCCATAAATCTTCAATCCGCTGCCTACTTCCTGACCCCCCAGACAGAGATCTTCAACCAGCCGCCTCCTACCTGACACACCCCAGCCAGAGATCTTCAATCAGCCGCCTCCTACCGCACACACCCCAGCCAGAGATCTTCAACCAGCCGCCTCCTACCTGACACCCCAACCAGAGATCTTCAACTAGCCGCCTCCTACCTGACACACCCCAGCCAGAGATCTTCAATCAGCCGCCTCCTACCGCACAAACCCCAGCCAGAGATCTTCAACCAGCCGCCTCCTACCTGACACACCCCAGCCAGAGATCTTCAATCAGCCGCCTCCTACCTGACATCCCAGCCAGAGATCTTCTGTCCGCCGCCTCCTACCTGACACACCCGAGCCAGAGCTCTTCAATCAGCCAGCTCCTACCGGACACACCGCAGCCAGAGCTCTTCAATCAGCCGTCCCCCTACCTGATACCCCGCAGCCAGAGATCTTCAATCAGCCGTCCCCTACCTGACACCCCGCAGCCAGAGCTCTTCAATCAGCCGTCCCCTACCTGACACCCCGCAGCCAGAGCATTTCAATCAGCCGCCTCCTACCGCACACACCCCAGCCAGAGCTCTCCTGTCTGCCGCCTCCTACCTGACACACCCCAGCCAGAGCTCATCAATCAGCCACCTCCTACCTCACACCCCAGCCAGAGCTCTTCAACCAGCCGCCTCCTACCTGACACCCCAGCCAGAGATCTCCTGTCCGCCGCCTCCTACCAGACACACCCGAGCCAGAGCTACTCAATCAGCCGGCTCCTACCTGACACACCCCAGCCAGAGCTCATCAATCAGCCACCTCCTACTTCACACCCCAACCAGAGATCTTCAATCAGCCACCTCCTACCTCACACCCCAACCAGAGATCTTCAATCAGCCACCTCCTGACAACCCTTCAGCTAGAGATCTTCAGTCAGCCACCTACTGCCTGACACACCCCCAGCCAGAGATCTTCAATCAGCCGCCTCCTACCTCACACACCTTAGCCAGAGATCTTCAATCCGCCGCCTCCTACCTGACACACCCCAGCCAGAGCTCTTCAATCAGCCGCCTCCTACCGAACACACCCCAGCCAGAGCTCTTCAATCAGCTACCTCCGACCGGACACACCCCAGCCAGAGATCTTCAATCAGCCGCCTCCTACCGGACAAACCGCAGCCAGAGCTCTTCAATAAGCCTCCTCCTACCAGACACACCCCAGCCAGAGCTCTTCAATGAGCCTCCTTCTACCAGACACACCCTAGCCAGAGCATTTCAATCAGCTGCCTCCTACCACACACACCTAGCCAGAGATCTTCAATCAGCCGTCCCCTACCGCGCACACCCCAGCCAGAGATTTTCAACCAGCCGCCTCCTACCCGACACCCCAGCCAGAGATCTTCAGTCAGCCGTCCCCTACCGCACACACCCCAGCCATAGATCTTCAATCAGCCGCCTCCTACCTGACACCCCAGCCAGAGATCTTCAACCAGCCGCCTCCTACCTGACACACCAGCCAGAGCTCTTCAACCAGCCGCCTCCTACAGCACACACCCCAGCCAGAGATATTCAACCAGCTGCCTCCTACCTGGCACACCCCAGCCAGAGATCTTCAACCAGCCGCCTCCTACCTGACACTACCCAGCCAGAGATTTTCAACCAGCCGCCTCCTACCTGACACGCCAGAGCTCTTCAATCAGCCGCCTCCTACCGCACACACCCCAGCCAGAGATCTTCAACCAGCCGCCTCCTACCTGGCACACCCCAGCCAGAGATCTTCAACCAGCCGCCTCCTACCTGACACTACCCAGCCAGAGATTTTCAACCAGCCGCCTCCTACCTGACACGCCAGAGCTCTTCAATCAGCCGCCTCCTACCGCACACACCCCAGCCAGAGATCTTCAACCAGCCGCCTCCTACCTGACACACCCCAGCCAGAGATCTTCAACCAGCCGCCTCCTACCTAACACCCCAGCCAGTGATCTTCAATCATCCACCTCCTACCTGACACACCCCAGCCAGAGCTCTTCAATCAGCCACCTCCTACCTGACACACCCCAGCCAGAGCCCTTCAATCAGCCGCCTCCTACCGCACACACCCCAGCCAGAGATCTTCAACCAGCCGCCTCCTACCGCACACACCCCAGCCAGAGATCTTCAGCCGCCTCCTACCGCACACACCCCAGCCAGAGATCTTCAATCAGCTGCCTCCTACCTGACACCCCAGCCAGAGATCTCCTGTCCGCCGCCTCCTACCTGACACACCCAAGCCGGAGCTCTTCAATCAGCCGCCTCCTACCGCACACACCCCAGCCAGAGATCTTCAACCAGCTGCCTCCTACCTGACACCCCAGCCAGAGATCTCCTGTCCGCCGCCTCCTACCTGACACACCCAAGCCGGAGCTCTTCAATCAGCCGTCTCCTACCTGACACACCCAAGCCGGAGCTCTTCAATCAGCCGTCTCCTACCTGACACACCCCAGCCAGAGCTCATCAATCAGCCACCTCGTACCCCAACCACAGATCTTCAATCAGCCGTCTCCTACCTCAAACCCCATTCAGAGATCTTCAATCAGCCACCTCCTGACAACCCTTCAGCTAGAGATCTTCAGTCAGCCACCTCCACCGTACACACCCCAGCCAGAGCTCTTCAATCAACCGCCTCCTACCGTACACACCCCAGCCAGAGCTCTTCAATCAGCCACCTCTGACCGGACACACCCCAGCCAGAGATCTTCAAACAGCCGCCTCCTACCGGGGACACCCCAGCCAGAGCAATTCAATCAGCCGCCTCCTACCGGACACACCGCAGCCAGAGCTCTTCAATGAGCCTCCTTCTACCGGACACACCGCAGCCAGAGCTCTTCAATGAGCCTCCTTCTACCGGATACACCCCAGCCAGAGATCTTCAATCAGCCGCCTCCTACCAGAGACACCCCAGCCAGAGCATTTCAATCAGCCGCCTCCTACCTGTCACACCCCAGCCAGAGATCTCCAGTCCGCCGCCTCCTACCTGACACTACTCAGCCAGAGATCTACAATCAGCTGCCTCCTACCGGACACACCCCAGCCGTAGCTCTTCAATCAGCTGCCTCCTACCTGACACACCCCAGCCACAGATCTACAATCAGCCGTCTACTACCTGACACACCTCAGCCAGAGCTCTTCAGTCAACCTCCTCCTACTTGACACACCCCAGCCAGATTTTCAATCAGCAACCTACTACCTGACACTCCCCAGCCAGAGATCTTCAGTCAGCCTCCTACTTCCTGACACACCCCAGCTAGAGATTTTCAATCCGCAACCTACTTCCTGACACACCCCAGCCAGAGATCTTCAGTCAGCCTCCTACTTCCTGACACCCCCAGCTAGAGATCTTCAATCAGCCGCATACAACCTGATGCACCCACCCCAGCTAGAGATCTTCAATCAGCCGCATACAACCTGACACACCCCACCCATAAATCTTCAATCCGCTGCCTACTTCCTGACACACCCCAGCCAGAGCTCTTCAATCAGCCACCTCTGACCGGACACACCCCAGCCAGAGATCTTCAATCATCCACCTCCTACCTGACACACCCCAGCCAGAGCTCTTCAATCAGCCACCTCCTACCTGACACACCCCAGCCAGAGCCCTTCAATCAGCCTCCTCCTACCGCACACACCCCTGCCAGAGATCTTCAGTCCGCCGCTTCCGACCGCACACACCCTAGCCAGAGATCTTCAACCAGCTGCCTCCTACCTGTCACCCCAACCAGAGATCTTCAATCCGCCGCCTCCTACCGGACACACCCCAGCCAGAGATCTTCAGTCAGCCTCCTACTTCCTGACACACCCCAGCCAGAGATCTTCAATCAGCCGCATACAACCTGACACACCCCACCCATAAATCTTCAATCCGCTGCCTACTTCCTGACCCCCCAGACAGATCTTCAACCAGCCGCCTCCTACCTGACACACCCCAGCCAGAGATCTTCAATCAGCCGCCTCCTACCGCACACACCCCAGCCAGAGATCTTCAACCAGCCGCCTCCTACCTGACACCCCAACCAGAGATCTTCAACTAGCCGCCTCCTACCTGACACACCCCAGCCAGAGATCTTCAATCAGCCGCCTCCTACCGCACAAACCCCAGCCAGAGATCTTCAACCAGCCGCCTCCTACCTGACACACCCCAGCCAGAGATCTTCAATCAGCCGCCTCCTACCTGACATCCCAGCCAGAGATCTTCTGTCCGCCGCCTCCTACCTGACACACCCGAGCCAGAGCTCTTCAATCAGCCAGCTCCTACCGGACACACCGCAGCCAGAGCTCTTCAATCAGCCGTCCCCCTACCTGATACCCCGCAGCCAGAGATCTTCAATCAGCCGTCCCCTACCTGACACCCCGCAGCCAGAGCTCTTCAATCAGCCCTACCCTACCTGACACCCCGCAGCCAGAGCATTTCAATCAGCCGCCTCCTACCGCACACACCCCAGCCAGAGCTCATCAATCAGCCACCTCCTACCTCACACCCCATCCAGAGCTCTTCAACCAGCCGCCTCCTACCTGACACCCCAGCCAGAGATCTCCTGTCCGCCGCCTCCTACCAGACACACCCGAGCCAGAGCTACTCAATCAGCCGGCTCCTACCTGACACACCCCAGCCAGAGCTCATCAATCAGCCACCTCCTACTTCACACCCCAACCAGAGATCTTCAATCAGCCACCTCCTACCTCACACCCCAACCAGAGATCTTCAATCAGCCACCTCCTGACAACCCTTCAGCTAGAGATCTTCAGTCAGCCACCTACTGCCTGACACACCCCCAGCCAGAGATCTTCAATCAGCCGCCTCCTACCTCACACACCTTAGCCAGAGATCTTCAATCCGCCGCCTCCTACCTGACACACCCCAGCCAGAGCTCTTCAATCAGCCGCCTCCTACCGAACACACCCCAGCCAGAGCTCTTCAATCAGCTACCTCCGACCGGACACACCCCAGCCAGAGATCTTCAATCAGCCGCCTCCTACCGGACAAACCGCAGCCAGAGCTCTTCAATAAGCCTCCTCCTACCAGACACACCCCAGCCAGAGCTCTTCAATGAGCCTCCTTCTACCAGACACACCCTAGCCAGAGCATTTCAATCAGCTGCCTCCTACCACACACACCCTAGCCAGAGATCTTCAATCAGCCGTCCCCTACCGCGCACACCCCAGCCAGAGATTTTCAACCAGCCGCCTCCTACCCGACACCCCAGCCAGAGATCTTCAGTCAGCCGTCCCCTACCGCACACACCCCAGCCATAGATCTTCAATCAGCCGCCTCCTACCTGACACCCCAGCCAGAGATCTTCAACCAGCCGCCTCCTACCTGACACACCAGCCAGAGCTCTTCAACCAGCCGCCTCCTACAGCACACACCCCAGCCAGAGATATTCAACCAGCTGCCTCCTACCTGGCACACCCCAGCCAGAGATCTTCAACCAGCCGCCTCCTACCTGACACTACCCAGCCAGAGATTTTCAACCAGCCGCCTCCTACCTGACATGCCAGAGCTCTTCAATCAGCCGCCTCCTACCGCACACACCCCAGCCAGAGATCTTCAACCAGCCGCCTCCTACCTGGCACACCCCAGCCAGAGATCTTCAACCAGCCGCCTCCTACCTGACACTACCCAGCCAGAGATTTTCAACCAGCCGCCTCCTACCTGACACGCCAGAGCTCTTCAATCAGCCGCCTCCTACCGCACACACCCCAGCCAGAGATCTTCAACCAGCCGCCTCCTACCTGACACACCCCAGCCAGAGATCTTCAACCAGCCGCCTCCTACCTAACACCCCAGCCAGTGATCTTCAATCATCCACCTCCTACCTGACACACCCCAGCCAGAGCTCTTCAATCAGCCACCTCCTACCTGACACACCCCAGCCAGAGCCCTTCAATCAGCCGCCTCCTACCGCACACACCCCAGCCAGAGATCTTCAACCAGCCGCCTCCTACCGCACACACCCCAGCCAGAGATCTTCAGCTGCCTCCTACCTGACACCCCAGCCAGAGATCTCCTGTCCGCCGCCTCCTACCTGACACACCCAAGCCGGAGCTCTTCAATCAGCCGCCTCCTACCGCACACACCCCAGCCAGAGATCTTCAACCAGCTGCCTCCTACCTGACACCCCAGCCAGAGATCTCCTGTCCGCCGCCTCCTACCTGACACACCCAAGCCGGAGCTCTTCAATCAGCCGTCTCCTACCTGACACACCCCAGCCAGAGCTCATCAATCAGCCACCTCGTACCCCAACCACAGATCTTCAATCAGCCGTCTCCTACCTCAAACCCCATTCAGAGATCTTCAATCAGCCACCTCCTGACAACCCTTCAGCTAGAGATCTTCAGTCAGCCACGTCCACCGTACACACCCCAGCCAGAGCTCTTCAATCAACCGCCTCCTACCGTACACACCCCAGCCAGAGCTCTTCAATCAGCCACCTCTGACCGGACACACCCCAGCCAGAGATCTTCAAACAGCCGCCTCCTACCGGACACACCCCAGCCAGAGCAATTCAATCAGCCGCCTCCTACCGGACACACCGCAGCCAGAGCTCTTCAATGAGCCTCCTTCTACCGGATACACCCCAGCCAGAGATCTTCAATCAGCCGCCTCCTACCAGAGACACCCCAGCCAGAGCATTTCAATCAGCCGCCTCCTACCTGTCACACCCCAGCCAGAGATCTCCAGTCCGCCGCCTCCTACCTGACACTACTCAGCCAGAGATCTACAATCAGCTGCCTCCTACCGGACACACCCCAGCCGTAGCTCTTCAATCAGCTGCCTCCTACCTGACACACCCCAGCCACAGATCTACAATCAGCCGTCTACTACCTGACACACCTCAGCCAGAGCTCTTCAGTCAACCTCCTCCTACTTGACACACCCCAGCCAGATTTTCAATCAGCAACCTACTACCTGACACTCCCCAGCCAGAGATCTTCAGTCAGCCTCCTACTTCCTGACACACCCCAGCTAGAGATTTTCAATCCGCAACCTACTTCCTGACACACCCCAGCCAGAGATCTTCAGTCAGCCTCCTACTTCCTGACACCCCCAGCTAGAGATCTTCAATCAGCCGCATACAACCTGATGCACCCACCCCAGCTAGAGATCTTCAATCAGCCGCATACAACCTGACACACCCCACCCATAAATCTTCAATCCGCTGCCTACTTCCTGACACACCCCAGCCAGAGCTCTTCAATCAGCCACCTCTGACCGGACACACCCCAGCCAGAGATCTTCAATCATCCACCTCCTACCTGACACACCCCAGCCAGAGCTCTTCAATCAGCCACCTCCTACCTGACACACCCCAGCCAGAGCCCTTCAATCAGCCTCCTCCTACCGCACACACCCCTGCCAGAGATCTTCAGTCCGCCGCTTCCGACCGCACACACCCTAGCCAGAGATCTTCAAACAGCCGCCTCCTACCTGACACACCTCAGCCAGAGCTCTTCAGTCAACCTCCTCCTACTTGACACACCCCAGCCAGATTTTCAATCAGCAACCTACTACCTGACACTCCCCAGCCAGAGATCTTCAGTCAGCCTCCTACTTCCTGACACACCCCAGCTAGAGATTTTCAATCAGCAACCTACTTCCTGACACACCCCAGCTAGAGATCTTCAATCAGCCGCATACAACCTGATGCACCCACCCCAGCTAGAGATCTTCAATCAGCCGCATACAACCTGACACACCCCACCCATAAATCTTCAATCCGCTGCCTACTTCCTGACACACCCCAGCCAGAGATCTTCAATCATCCACCTCCTACCTGACACACCCCAGCCAGAGCTCTTCAATCAGCCACCTCCTACCTGACACACCCCAGCCAGAGCTCTTCAATCAGCCACCTCTGACCGGACACACCCCAGCCAGAGATCTTCAATCATCCACCTCCTACCTGACACACCCCAGCCAGAGCTCTTCAATCAGCCACCTCCTACCTGACACACCCCAGCCAGAGCCCTTCAATCAGCCTCCTCCTACCGCACACACCCCTGCCAGAGATCTTCAGTCCGCCGCTTCCGACCGCACACACCCTAGCCAGAGATCTTCAAACAGCCGCCTCCTACCTGACACCGCAGCCAGAGATCTTCAACCAGCTGCCTCCTACCTGTCACCCCAACCAGAGATCTTCAATCCGCCGCCTCCTACCGGACACACCCCAGCCAGAGATCTTCAGTCAGCCTCCTACTTCCTGACACACCCCAGCCAGAGATCTTCAATCAGCCGCATACAACCTGACACACCCCACCCATAAATCTTCAATCCGCTGCCTACTTCCTGACCCCCCAGACAGATCTTCAACCAGCCGCCTCCTACCTGACACACCCCAGCCAGAGATCTTCAATCAGCCGCCTCCTACCGCACACACCCCAGCCAGAGATCTTCAATCAGCCGCCTCCTACCGCACAAACCCCAGCCAGAGATCTTCAACCAGCCGCCTCCTACCTGACACACCCCAGCCAGAGATCTTCAATCAGCCGCCTCCTACCTGACATCCCAGCCAGAGATCTTCTGTCCGCCGCCTCCTACCTGACACACCCGAGCCAGAGCTCTTCAATCAGCCAGCTCCTACCGGACACACCGCAGCCAGAGCTCTTCAATCAGCCGTCCCCCTACCTGATACCCCGCAGCCAGAGATCTTCAATCAGCCGTCCCCTACCTGACACCCCGCAGCCAGAGCTCTTCAATCAGCCCTACCTGACACCCCGCAGCCAGAGCATTTCAATCAGCCGCCTCCTACCGCACACACCCCAGCCAGAGCTCATCAATCAGCCACCTCCTACCTCACACCCCATCCAGAGCTCTTCAACCAGCCGCCTCCTACCTGACACCCCAGCCAGAGATCTCCTGTCCGCCGCCTCCTACCGGACACACCCGAGCCAGAGCTACTCAATCAGCCGGCTCCTACCTGACACACCCCAGCCAGAGCTCATCAATCAGCCACCTCCTACTTCACACCCCAACCAGAGATCTTCAATCAGCCACCTCCTACCTCACACCCCAACCAGAGATCTTCAATCAGCCACCTCCTGACAACCCTTCAGCTAGAGATCTTCAGTCAGCCACCTACTGCCTGACACACCCCCAGCCAGAGATCTTCAATCAGCCGCCTCCTACCTCACACACCTTAGCCAGAGATCTTCAATCCGCCGCCTCCTACCTGACACACCCCAGCCAGAGCTCTTCAATCAGCCGCCTCCTACCGTACACA
The DNA here is from genome assembly GCA_963921515.1 of Calotriton arnoldi. Lineage (NCBI taxonomy): Eukaryota > Metazoa > Chordata > Amphibia > Caudata > Salamandridae > Calotriton > Calotriton arnoldi. Next base: position 1,004,186 of record CAWUFW010005220.1, on the reverse strand, counting down.
CCCCAGCCAGAGCTCTTCAATCAGCTACCTCCGACCGGACACACCCCAGCCAGAGATCTTCAATCAGCCGCCTCCTACCGGACAAACCGCAGCCAGAGCTCTTCAATAAGCCTCCTCCTACCAGACACACCCCAGCCAGAGCTCTTCAATGAGCCTCCTTCTACCAGACACACCCTAGCCAGAGCATTTCAATCAGCTGCCTCCTACCACACACCCTAGCCAGAGATCTTCAATCAGCCGTCCCCTACCGCACACACCCCAGCCAGAGATTTTCAACCAGCCGCCTCCTACCTGACACCCCAGCCAGAGATCTTCAGTCAGCCGTCCCCTACCGCACACACCCCAGCCAGAGATCTTCAATCATCCACCTCCTACCTGACACACCCCAGCCAGAGCTCTTCAATCAGCCTCCTCCTACCGCACACACCCCTGCCAGAGATCTTCAGTCCGCCGCTTCCGACCGCACACACCCTAGCCAGAGATCTTCAAACAGCCGCCTCCTACCTGACACCGCAGCCAGAGATCTTCAACCAGCTGCCTCCTACCTGTCACCCCAACCAGAGATCTTCAATCCGCCGCCTCCTACCGGACACACCCCAGCCAGAGATCTTCAGTCAGCCTCCTACTTCCTGACACACCCCAGCCAGAGATCTTCAATCAGCCGCATACAACCTGACACACCCCACCCATAAATCTTCAATCCGCTGCCTACTTCCTGACCCCCCAGACAGAGATCTTCAACCAGCCGCCTCCTACCTGACACACCCCAGCCAGAGATCTTCAATCAGCCGCCTCCTACCGCACACACCCCAGCCAGAGATCTTCAACCAGCCGCCTCCTACCTGACACCCCAACCAGAGATCTTCAACTAGCCGCCTCCTACCTGACACACCCCAGCCAGAGATCTTCAATCAGCCGCCTCCTACCGCACAAACCCCAGCCAGAGATCTTCAATCAGCCGCCTCCTACCTGACATCCCAGCCAGAGATCTTCTGTCCGCCGCCTCCTACCTGACACACCAGAGCCAGAGCTCTTCAATCAGCCAGCTCCTACCGGACACACCGCAGCCAGAGCTCTTCAATCAGCCGTCCCCCTACCTGATACCCCGCAGCCAGAGATCTTCAATCAGCCGTCCCCTACCTGACACCCCGCAGCCAGAGCTCTTCAATCAGCCGTCCCCTACCTGACACCCCGCAGCCAGAGCATTTCAATCAGCCGCCTCCTACTGCACACACCCCAGCCAGAGCTCTCCTGTCTGCCGCCTCCTACCTGACACACCCCAGCCAGAGCTCATCAATCAGCCACCTCCTACCTCACACCCCATCCAGAGCTCTTCAACCAGCCGCCTCCTACCTGACACCCCAGCCAGAGATCTCCTGTCCGCCGCCTCCTACCGGACACACCCGAGCCAGAGCTACTCAATCAGCCGGCTCCTACCTGACACACCCCAGCCAGAGCTCATCAATCAGCCACCTCCTACTTCACACCCCAACCAGAGATCTTCAATCAGCCACCTCCTGACAACCCTTCAGCTAGAGATCTTCAGTCAGCCACCTACTGCCTGACACACCCCCAGCCAGAGATCTTCAATCAGCCGCCTCCTACCTCACACACCTTAGCCAGAGATCTTCAATCCGCCGCCTCCTACCTGACACACCCCAGCCAGAGCTCTTCAATCAGCCGCCTCCTACCGTACACACCCCAGCCAGAGCTCTTCAATCAGCTACCTCCGACCGGACACACCCCAGCCAGAGATCTTCAATCAGCCGCCTCCTACCGGACAAACCGCAGCCAGAGCTCTTCAATAAGCCTCCTCCTACCAGACACACCCCAGCCAGAGCTCTTCAATGAGCCTCCTTCTACCAGACACACCCTAGCCAGAGCATTTCAATCAGCTGCCTCCTACCAGACACACCCCAGCCAAAGCATTTCAATCAGCCGGCTCCTACCTGACACATCCCAGCCAGAGCTCTTCAATGAGCCTCCTTCTACCAGACACACTCCAGCCAGAGCATTTCAATCAGCCGCCTCCTACCTGTCACACCCCAGTCAGAGATCTCCAGTCAGCCGCCTCCTACCTGACACTACCCAGCCAGAGATCTACAATCAGCTGCCTCCTACCGGACACACCCCAGCCGTAGCTCTTCAATCAGCCGTCTTCTACCGGACACATCCCATCCAGAGCTCTTCAATCCCGCCTCCTACCGGACACACCCCATCCAGAGCTCTTCAATCAGCCGTCTCCTACCAGACACACCCCAGCCAGAGCTCTTCAATGAGCCTCCTTCTACCAGACACACCCTAGCCAGAGCATTTCAATCAGCTGTCTCCTACCGGACACACCCCAGCCACAGATCTACAATCAGCCGTCTACTACCTGACACACCCCAGCCAGAGCTCTTCAGTCAACCTCCTCCTACTTGACAGTCCCCAGCCAGAGATCTTCAGTCAGCCTCCTACTTCCTGACACACCCCAGCCAGAGATCTTCAGTCAGCCTCCTACTTCCTGACACACCCCAGGTAGAGATCTTCAATCAGCCACCTCCTACTTGACAGTCCCCAGCCAGAGATCTTCAGTCAGCCGTCCCCTACCTCACACACCCTAGCCAGAGATCTTCAACCAGCCACCTCCTACCTGACGCACCCCAGCCAGAGCTCTTCAATCAGCCACCTCCTACCCGACACACCCCTGCCAGAGATCTTCAGTCAGCCGCCTCCTACCTGACACACCCTTGCCAGAGATCTTCAATCAGCCGCATATAACCGGACACCCCCCACCCATAAATCTTCAATCCGCTGCCTACTTCCTGACACCCCCCCAGACAGAGATCTTCAATCAGCCGCATACAACCTGACACACCCCAGCCAGAGCTCTACAATGAGCCGCCTCCTACCTGACACACCCCAGCCAGAGATCTTCAATTAGCCGCCTACTACCTGACTCCCCCCCCGCAAGACAGCTGCCTACAACCTGACACACCCCACCCATAAATCTTCAATCCGCTGCCTACTTCCTGATACCCCCAGACAGAGCTCTTCAATCAGCCGCCTCCTACCTGACACACCCCAGCCAGAGATCTTCAACCAGCCGCCTCCTACCTGACACACCCCAGCCAGAGCTCTTCAATCAGCCACCTCCTACCTGACACACGCCAGCCAGAGCTCTTCAATCAGCCACCTCCTACCTGACACACCCCAGCCAGAGCTCTTCAATCAGCCGTCCCCTACCGCACACACCCCAGCCAGAGCTCTTCAATCAGCCACCTCCTACCTGACACACCCCAGCCAGAGCTCTTCAATCAGCCGCCTCCTACCTGACACACCCCAGCCAGAGCTCTTCAATCAGCCACCTCCTACCTGACACACCCCAGCCAGAGCTCTTCAATCAGCCACCTCCTACCTGACACACCCCAGCCAGAGCGCTTCAATCAGCCGTCCCCTACCGCACACACTCCAGCCAGAGCTCTTCAATCAGCCGCCTCCTACCTGACACACCCCAGCCAGAGTTCTTCAATCAGCCGCCTCCTACCTGACACACCCCAGCCAGAGCTCTTCAATCAGCCACCTCCTACCTGACACACCCCAGCCAGAGATCTTCAACCAGCCGCCTCCTACCTCACACACCCCAGCCAGAGATCTTCAATCAGCCGTCCCCTACCTGACACCCTAGCCAGAGATCTTCAATCAGCCGCCTCCTACCTGTTTCCCCCCGCAAGATCTTCAGTCAGCTGCCTACTACCTGACACCCCCCCCGCCAGAGATCTTCATTCAGCTGCCTACTACCTGACTACCCTCAGCCAGATATCTTCATTCAGCTGCCTACTACCTGGGGCAGCGCATTCAAGTGAAATGCGGAGTGGCTGCTTCAAAGCTACCCATGTGTTTCACAGGGCAGGCGGTAATCTGCCTTCACTTTGAGGAGGGATGATTAGAGATCCCATTGCAGGCGGTTGCAGTGAGTGACTGCACCTGCCTGAAAGGAGATTTCTGGGGGATCCATGGGACCCCCTCTTCCTCCTCCAGAGTGTTGCCATCAGGGTGCGCACTGACAGGGCACCACCTTTTTGTGGTGCATTTTATTACACCTCCTGACAGCTTCTTTGCCATTGCACCTCCATCTATAATAGGTCTCAGGTGCAGAGGCAAAGAGACAACCTCATTTGCATAGGGTCGGAAGGCCCTCTTGAGATAGCGCTGGCCCTACCTTTGTGCCAGCGGTAACAGTAGTACAGAACGAGCCGCACAAGAGTCTGCTGCTGCTTCTGGAATACCAAAGAGCTCCACGGTGCTCATGCCCGTTGCGCTCTTGGGGCACTTTCTGTAATCCAGCCTGTGGACTTTTCTATTTCCAGACAGTTCATACACACAAGTTTGGACACTCTGCACTCCATGGACTTTGAAGGAGTTTGTATTTGTTCGGGGATGAGAACAGGCTAACATGGAGGGGTATGTGCAATTGCTGGATATGCCCTTTTGATTTACAGTGCTTCTCGGGCTACAAAGCTGACTCTACCTTTTAAAGAGTTAAGCAGAAAGGGACCCAGCTTGAAGCCTCTCCGTCATACAGGATCACCAGAAGCCACTCGAAGGTCGGGTGGCATTGTTTCTTCCTCTGTGACAAAGCATAATCTCAGACCTGTGGCTCCTTCAGTTAATAATGACTGGTTATTTGCGAAGAGCCCATGTCCCGCCCTATCCGATTTACTTCCCACAAACATGATGGAGATTTCCTGCCTCCTTTCAAAAGGTGCAATGGAGTTGCCCCCTCCCTCTCAGAGAGTAGAGTCATTGTTCCTGGTACTTCCTATTGACCATTCAGCAAATCGTGTCAGCCAGTGCTTAATTTGAGCCGGTGGTTGCAAGTGGGGCCCACCTGCACTCATTTTTAGGTACTGCACTTATTTTTTTTCTCATCAGACGTTGACCCAGATGAGCAGGGAGAAAAACACAAAAGTTGAAGAGGAGATAGAAAAACAATGACATAGGGAAAAAGCAGGAACGAAAAAAAACCTGCAAGAGGGAGGTATAGGAGCAGGGATTGTCTGGTGTTTGACTAAAGAAGCCTGTGCTGGAATCAGGACTATGCAGCTGTCGGCGCGGGGCAACCCGTAATTTTATGCACCCCAATGACCTTAATTACCTGCCCATGGTTGGTTGAATAGGAAACCGTGTTGAAGCTTAATTTCATGAGGCAATGTGTCCCCAAGATAAGGCACCTTACAACATCCAAAAATACAGTACATTAAGGGCCCACTCAATAATTGAGTTCAAGATCAAAAATAAAGTTTAAAAAGTTTATTTAAAAAATTCGAAAGGCGTGATGCAGAAATCATAAATGCAATTGCATAAACTCAGTGCCACGAAGGCTCTCAGAATTGTTCCTGATTCTGCATTATATTCTGTATGCCCTATTTACCAATTCCCAAGCCAGCAAAAATTCAATAGAGAAACCAACAGCATACCTAGTAGAGAAACCAACAGCATACCTAGTAGAGTAACCAACAGCATACCTAGTAGAGTAACCAACAGCATACCTAGTAGAGTAACCAACAGCATACCTAGTAGAGAAACCAACAGCATACCTAGTAGAGAAACCAACAGCATACCTAGTAGAGAAACCAACAGCATACCTAGTAGAGAAACCAACAGCATACCTAGTAGAGAAACCAACAGCATACCTAGTAGAGAAACCAACAGCATACCAAGTAGAGAAACCAACAGCATACCTAGTAGAGAAACCAACAGCATACCTAGTAGAGAAACCAACAGCATACCTAGTAGAGAAACCAACAGCATACCTAGTAGAGAAACCAACAGCATACCTAATAGAGAAACCAACAGCATACCTAGTAGCAATGGAACATTCTCTGTCTCACCCCCAAACTCAGGAGTTTATATACTCTCTGTATAGAAAACCAGCACATTCAGCTAAATGATCATGATGTGAGCAAAAGTATTCTGCTCTCAGCAAATCAGAGCACAACTTTATAATATGTCATATTGCCGTAGCTCCTAAGCACTATCCTGCTAAGTGGATATTGATTTGGCCCACTCTGCTACTGTCACCGGAGATAGCAGGACAAACTAGTTACATGAACAACAGCAAACTGTGATGAATAGGGTACAGTGAGCTAGCGGAAGGTCCTTGGAAAAGAAATATTATTGTGACCATCCTGGCAAGTTTTCATTGAGAACAAGAACATGTGATGAGCAGGGTACATGCGGGAAGGGACCAAGATGGCGTCTAGGCCCAAATTGAGGCCTAGTTTACATAAACCAGAAAAGTACACTTCTACAGGTCCTAACAAAGTTGTTTTAAATGCATTAGCACCAGGTCAGTGTATATGTTGTTAATAATGCTCAAAAATAAATGCACAAAAATTCCACCACAGCCTTGCTATTGAGCATGCTGACATCCAATAGCGCCACCAGCGGCTTCTGAGGAAGCTTGTGGCCCCAGCAGGTATTCATTTACAAACTGAGTGCTGCGCTGAGCCCTTCAAGTTCAGATCTGATTAGTCTTGGTGGGTCTGCAGGATAAGTACTCTAATGTAGTTATCTCTCTTTCCAGCACAGTAAGTTCTTAAGATTTACAGTGTGGGATCCACACTTAAGTTGTCCCTTTTGGGCTATCCTTGACCCCTCTGGCCTTCATGAAATTCATGACGATGGTGTTAACATGTACATCGTCCGGCCATTTTCTTCTACTCATACTAACACGACTGACGTCCACTATTACCACTCTGGTGCATCAACCCGAATTTGCCTGAAACCATCTCCTGCATGCAACTTACAGAGGCTGTCGTTTAAAATGCTGCATGAGATCTTTCCTGTCCCAGGAGAGACTGTGCGGCAGCGGCCAGGGCAGCTGACTTGGGAGCACAGGGCTCACGGTTCGATCCCCGTCTCCGGCGGCAGCTCAGCACCATGTGACTCTGGGCAATAGCTCACTTAATTTCCACGACGGCCCCCACCGCCTTGAGACCCGTAGGGGTGAGTAGTTCGCGCTTTACAAATACCGGATTTACGATTTTACCCAAATGATGGTGTAAAAATGTTCTGCAGATTCTTCTACACCTGTGGGGTCCTTTCTGAGAATGCTGTGTCCGATTCCATTGTGAATCTTGGTGGATCCCCAGGAACGTCTGAGACCTCTACAGTGAGCATCATTATCTCGACAATAATTATATTTTTACAGCCTGCAGCAAGACCACATTCACTCGGGTCCACCCTTGCTGACCTCTCTAGTGTGGTGGACTCTGCCCTTCAGTCTGTTCAGAATACAGGCCCTTTAGCTTTCCAGCTCCCAGCTCACACTGGAGACCAGTGAGCCTCTGCAGTGCTGGGAAGCCCACCTAAGGTGCTTGATTTCATGGATTTGCAGTCCAGGAAGGCGAATATGCCAACATAGGTGACCCAGAACTGATCATTCTGAGAGTGGACCTGTAAGCCATTCTTCCTCTCCTTCAAGATAACCTGCTTCTGATCTTAATAGACAGGACAGCCCCAAGCATTATCTCAACAACGGGTAGGAGCAGTCGCCCTTCCCACTTTGTCAAAAAGCCCCGTAGCAGGCCATGGCCCTTAATTTGTCAGCAGCTCATCTGCAAGGCAGGAAAACAGATCTGTAGACTACCTCAGCAGACTCCTCTCTGCGAACCAGAAGTGGGACTTGGGCAAGATTTGTGCTGAAACAGATTCTGCATGCGGGGCCTACTAGAGAGCTGTTCACGATGAAATCTAACAAAAAGTGCCCTACGTACTCCCCCCCCCTTTTACCCCTCCCCCTTCCCACAACAATATCTGCTCTAGAATTCTGTTGGGGATGTTCTACCTTCAGTGAATCTGAAATCTCGATTATAGTTTCCAATAGTCCCTCTACTTCAGAGGGTCATTTAGCAAATGAGATTTCACTATGTGTGAGTCAAATTGATTGCAGTGGGCTGGGCAAGGTGCCCCCGGGGCACCCCAGTCTTCCATATGCCCAACCCTTGCCTCTTCCCCTATAGGAGGATGTCCTTGCAAAGGACAGGGGTCAGATTCCTCTTTGTGCTTGCGACTCTCAACTAGAATGCATTGATATTGAACAATTGGCTCATGGATGCCTTCCTTTTAGCTATGTGTCTCTCTATTAGAGCTGTATATTTCAGCAGAAGGGGTAGGCCTTCTCTGATCTGGGGCCGTCAGCATGGTACAAGCTCCCTCTTGAGCTACACGCTGTGGCCTCGAACTTCCTCTTCAAAAATAGGTTGAAAACATGGCTTTTCACACAAGATTAGAGACCTGGTCAAATCCTGCAAAGCTGCCCTGTGCAGAGCGCTGGGACACTCTGTGGAGTAGCCGCGTGCTATATAAATCTCATTTCATTCATTCATTCAGTTGAGGACTGTCTGCTTCCTGGTTTTATGGTAAATTGTTGGATCCGCTGCATGTGGTCTTGACTCATATTCTTTCACATGCTCTTGGGAGCAAAAGGGCTGAACATTGATTCAGAAAAGCCTTCGTTGCTTCATACTTTGAACACGGGAAACAGCCATTACAACGAATTCAATACAACGCATGCCAGCACTACGCAAGTACCATTACATCGCAATGCAATTACAGCGCATGGCATTACAACGCATATGCCTTTACCACGCATGCCTTTACAATGAATTTCGTTGTAAAGGCATGAATGGTAAAGGCATATGTGTTTTACATGTAAGTATAGGGTTTAGGGTGGGTTTGGGTTTTGGGGTGCCAAGGTTAATTTAAGGTTTCAGGGTGGGTATAGGTTTTTGGGTGCCAAGGTTAATTTTGGGGTTCAGGTTGGGTTTGGGGGTTGAGATGCCCTGGGTAATTTTAGGGTGGTTTTGGGGTGCAAAGAGAAAGTTTAGGATTCAGAGTGGGTTTGGCTTTTGGGGTGCCATTGGTAATTTTAGGGTTCAGGGTGGATTTGGGTTTTGGGGTCATTAGGGTAATTTTAGGGTGGGTTTGTGTTTTGGGGTGCCCAGGGTAATTTTAGGGTTCAGGATGGGTTTTGGGGTGCCCAGGGTAAGTTTAGGGTTGAGGATGGGTTTGGGTTTTGGGGTGCTAAGGGTAATTTTAGGGTTCAGGGTGAGTTTGGGTTTTGGGGTGCTAAGGGGAATTTTAGGGTTCAGGGTGGGTATGTGTTTTGGGGTGTAGGAGTAATTTTAGAGTTCAGGGTGGGTTTGGGGTGCTAAGGGTAATTTTAGGGTTCAGGGTGGGTTGTGGTTTTGGGGTGCTCAGGGTAATTTTAGGGTTCAGTGTGGGTTTGGGTGAGGTGTTAAAAGACACAAAATTGTTTTTAAAACCTTAAAGTGCAGGATTCAAGTCAATTGTGCAAATAAGCGATAAGCAATGTTGTCTCCCGGCTCAAGCCTCAGGAGGAAGTAATGCTGCGCGCTCGCGCCAGCCTGTCAAATTATAGTGTCAGGGGAAAAACAACTAGCCCACTGACAAAAGTACCACCAAAATGGCGGCCCGCTAAGACTAGTGCGGTCCCCGGCGTTTGCTCCTTATGAATCGGCGAACATCAACACAAATTCATGGCAACAGCAAAGAGGTGTTAAAAGACATAAAATTGTTTTTAAAACCTTGAAGTGCAGGATTCAGGTCAATTGTGCAAATAAGCGATAAGCAATGTATACACTGCCTCCCTGCCTGTTGTGCCTGCTGTGTATCAATGTTCAAGGCACGTCCCAGGATCCCGAGGCGTGATTCTAATACAAAGGCTATAATGATGCAGGGTATTCAGGATTTGTTAAACATCGATAAGAGTATTTTTGAATATTTATTATATGTGTCTAGCTTTTAGAGTATTAGTTTTAGTGGATAGTCCATATGTTAGCAATGGTAGTGTATGTGCGAATGTTTCTCTTTTCCCTGTTTTAGAATTGTAAAGACCCTTACCTGATGGCACCAATAAAGCTTAGCATGAATGCTAAAAGGAGGGTCTGTTAGATTTGAAATATTATTCTCGTGATGCACACACTTGAAATGCTCCCTTTGCAATGCTTATACTCTATTTCGTATTAAGTTAGCATTCATGGCGCCATCTTTCTTGGCGCCATCTTGTTTTGTAACCGAGATCTAGCTCCTGTCTCATAACGCCTGCCTCAGCAGAAAGGCTGCTTCTGCGCCTCCAGCTTGTACTTCTCAAGGTTGAAGCTTCGTTACACTAATGAATGTACTATCCATTGTTGCATACCTTTGCTGTTAGATAGGCTCGTTCCCACATCTTAGAATGGTAGGCACTGGCCGAGCGGCCTTGGGGTCGAGATAGCATGTACCCAGCCCTGTGCCATGGCTCATCCTTGTTTGCCTCCTTTGTCCACCATGGCCTGAGCTGGAAAATTTCAGTTTGGGAGGGATTTTAGAGGTGTTGGAAATGTATATTTTGTGTTACCATGTGAACGGGGGCCAGTCCCTCGGCAGTCATCTCAGGATACTGATCAGACTGGGCTCCGCTGCAGCGTATCAGTAATAAACTAATTGGTTTGTATTCTCTACTGTCTGACCGCCTTCATTTATTGGGAAGGCAGAGAGGTGGTCGTGAGTGACCCGGGTCACCCTAATTGGGTCACTGCCTTCATTTGGTGCCCGAACAGGGACTCCATCGGGTGTCCCATCCTCGCCCGCAACTGGGTGTGGGGGACGTGGCCGCGTCAGGTCGGACGGGCGGATCGGGGATCCCCACACGACCGAGCTTAGCTCTTGCAGCTGCCCCGCCTGTCTGATCGGGCGCCGCCTCGTCTAGTGGTCATCCCGGCTGGGGTCCTAAAAGGCGAAACCTTTAGAGTTGGCCTTTGGTCCGAAGAGTCGGCAGTGGAGAATAACTTGGTTCGACCTGTGTGCACCAGGTGAGTTTGTCTTGATTCTTGGTAAATATGGCGCTGTCTTGAATAATTTTGGATATGGTCTGGAGACCATTTCTTGGTTTGTTTGTGAGCTTGATAGGTCTGCGGACCGCATTGAAGATACAGGGTGTCTGAGGACCCTCTGCCAGGCGATTTGGTAATTCGGCTTTTTCTTGAAAACGCCTGGGGTTTGACTAGTGTTTGGGACTTGTGATGTGGAGCCTGATTTGAAAGTTGATGCAGTCTGAGGACTGTTTTTTGGTCTTTGAGCGTTCGATACGGTCCGAGGACGGACCTGTGGGGAAGAATTGGTAAGTCAATTGTCGGGCACAAGTAGCGAATTTTCTTTTCCTCTTTGTTCTTGAAGATGCCCTGTTTGAGCAAGGTTTGCTGTTTGGGGTGCTGCTGTTGTTCTGCTGATGCTCGATTGGAAGAGAGGCAGCCTGCGCCTCCGGAAGGCACACCGAACTTCGACATGTATGTGAAGCACGGCCTTGGCCCTATTATGTATAGTACACTATGGCACAAATATACGAGGGACAACGCCGAGTTACAGTGGCCTTTGACAGGTACCTTTGATGAACAGAAATTGAACTTCTTGCAGGATAAATTGTTTGCAAAAAGAAGTAGGCAGTCCATGTTTGACAATCTTCAGGTATGGCAAAAGGAAGCTAAGCAAAGACGTATAAGAGCGGAGAAGGAGGCCCGGAGAGGGAAGACACAGACAGTAACGCAAAAGGCTTTAGCGTACGAGATAGGGAAGAGTATAAGAGTGTGCTGACCGGACGTTTCGATTGCAATGTGACAAGTCTTATGTTACAAGTGAAGAAGGCGATCCCTTTGTGGAGGATCTGTTAGATGTACGGCCACCACTTCCTTATGCCCCACAGAGGATATATACAGCAGCCCCGCCGACCCAACACCTCGCCTCCCATGCTCCCGCCTCTGGTTCCCCTGCCCCTGACTCAGCCGCTTCAGATGGAGCACCCCTTGTTTCCTCTTTGGCTCCATCGGCAGAGGCTGCAGCGAGTACAGGCTGATCTACTGTACCCATTACCTCCAGTTCTTCTCTACCCCTCTCGCTTACACCCACCACACAGACATTGGTATCTCTAGTTCCCGTAACATCCACGAGTGTGTCCTCCCCTCACTCCCTTTCCTCACCCTTGTTTTGCGCTGGGACACCGGTGCAGGGACTGGATGATGGGGAGTGGGCGGCTGCTAAGTAAAGAATGGGGCGAGTGTTGATTCGGTCTGATGTGGGAAATGCAGAGAAGAAGATGGTGGCTGACCAGGCCTCCCAGTGGGCCCGGAATCCGATTTACAGTGTGGAGGATGTGTGGAGTGTACTGAAAGATTACGAGCCGTTTGTGCAACAGCATGCCCTCAAGCATATGTCGGCCACTCTGATTGGGCTGTGGGAGCAGTGTTTTAATGGTGTTGCCCCCCAAATTATTTATGATATTCGGGACAGTGTGTATGCAGCTGGCATGGCCCCTAATGACGTTTTTAGTAATGTTGCCACGTTTATTGGATACCGAGGCAGGTTGATCCAAAAGAACCCGACTGCAGTGTCTCAGTTCCTGATGAGGGAAGTGCATCTCATCTACCACCCTGAAATACCAGAGCTTCGAAATGGGCAGGACCAAGTCATTCGGCAGCATGTAGAGGCCCCTTTCCAGGAACAGTGGGTTTATACTCCTTGGAAAAGGAGTGAGGTTTTGTCTCTTAAGACTCGATTGCCCGAACCTAGGAAAAATCCGACTGCTTATTACAAAGAGTTGACAGAGGCTGCGTCATTGACGGTGATGACGTTGGCAGACATCAAGATGTTTTTCGGTTTGCTGGTGCCGGTTGATATTTGGGGGCAGGTGCATACGCAGGACCACGTAGTGGAGTTGGGTGGCACTTTGGGTGAGATCAGGGCATGGGACAAAGGGGGGAAGCCTGGCGAGAGCCTAAGACTGAGATACTAGCTCTGCTGGGCCGAATAATTACGTATATGCCCTCATTGATCCCACCTAGAAGAGTAGATTGGAATAAGTTAACAGCATGTCGCCAGAAGAAAGATGAAAGTGTGTCCGACTTTTTCACTAGGTTTGAAGGGGTGTTTTGGGATTTCAGTGGACAGGATTTGTCGATGGAGGGAGGTGTCTGGCTGTTTGTTAACAGGTTTGTTACGAACCTGTTTCCCGAGATCGCGACTCAGTTGCAGGCTTCGGAGAGCACTTGGACTACCTCCTCCCCATCGGTGATATTAAGTATGGCACAGTATTATGAGCACAGAGAGAACGAAGAGAAGGAGAAGGTGGAGAAGAAGAATAAGGAGCTGAAAACGAAGGTGTTGATGCAACAGGTGTCCCGGGGGAGCGGTATAGGACGGGGCATTGGTCCGGGCCGGCAGCTGCCCCGCACTGGCAGGAATACTACGTCCATGGGGCCGAACCAGTGCTCCTTTTGTAAGGAGGAGGGGCACTGGCGTAGTGAGTGTCCGCTGTTGCAAAGGGTTGAAGCCCTGAGGGGATGGGGGTCCAGGAGAAGGGGCCGGGGAGCAGGTGGCTACGATGCAGGCCGGGGAGGTAAGGAGCAGCCAGGTCGGTCTGATCAGAACTATTTTGATGATCCAAGAGGGCAACAGTATTACCATGATGATTATGATTTGGACGCAGTGACTGGACTTACCCACGGCTAGGACAGCCAAGGGCAGGGTGGGGGAATCAGTTCAGATCCCTGTGGATCAGCGGGGACCCTATGTTACTGCTGATCTGCAGGGCTCAGCGAAGAAATTCTTGGTGGACACAGGCACAATGAATAGCTCTGTTTCTCGTTCACTGGTCCCCGGGGCAGCCCTGTCTGGCCAAAATAACGTTTCGGTAGGCTTCTCAGGTATACCGGTTGTGAGCCCCATCTCTGAGCCACTGGCCCTGACTATTGGCCCTTTTACTGTAGATTCGCCATTCTTATTGACATCTAACTGTGGAGAGAATTTAATGGGTTTGGACTTGTTGAAAAGGTTACATGCGACTATTTCGTGCTCCCCAGATGGCGTCTATACGACTATAGGACCCAATGTAGTGAATTCCAAGCAATGTTTGTCAAAGGATCAGCCCCTTCCTGCTGAGTTTCAAGAGGTGCCGACGACATTGTGGGCTACAGGTGATACAGATGTAAGGTTATTGCAGATACCTCCGGTCTCCATCAGGGTTAAGGATAATGCTGTTCTGCCTTGTCTTCCCCAGTACAAGATACCAAAGGCAGGAGAACGGGCGCTATTGCAGATTATACAAGATTTGATTGCGTCTCGGGTTGTTGAGGAGACGACTGCGAATGTGTGCAATAGCCCTATTCTTCCCATCTTAAAAAGGGCACCATCAGGTTCCCCAGATGATCAGCCCGATGTCTACCGCTTTGTGATTGAACTGCGTGAGGTGAATAAGATTGTGGTCCCTCAGTTCCCTGTTGTCCCTGATATCACTGCTCTCCTGACCATGACTCCTCCCTCTGCCACATGCTTTTCTGTCATTGATTTGAAGAATGCGTTCTTTAGCATCCCCATACACCCAGAGAGCAGGTATCTGTTTGGATTCTCCTTGGCCGGCAGAAGTTTAAGATTCTGTCGGGCCCCTCAGGGCTATACTGAAAGCCCCAGTATCTATAGCCAAGCTTTAAAAGGCCAATTGGACTCCCTCGTCTTTCCCTCAGGTAATGTCTTATTGCAGTATGTGGACGACCTCCTGATCGCTTCGGATACTGAAAAGGGTTGCAAGGATGCATCGGTTAAATTATTATTACATTTGGCCCATCATGGACATAAAGTGTCCCTTTCTAAATATCAATATTGTCGACAGGAGGTCACCTACTTAGGTCACCTACTGTCGAAGGAGGGAAGGAGACTAACACCTGAGCGCATTGCTGCTATAACTAAGATGCCCATCCCGAAGACGCAACGAGATGTGCGAACCTTTATAGGTATTACTTCGGATTGTCGCCACTGGATCCCTAACTTTGCTTTACTAACGAAGCCCTTGCTGCGCCTAACTACTAAAGATGTGCATGAACTCCTGCCTTGGACACATGACTGTCAGCATGCTTTTGAGCAACTAAAAATAGCGCTCTGCACCTGTGCTTGGCACTCCAGACTATCAGAAGCCATTCGTGTTGTATGTACACGAAACGGCTGGCTGCACGCTCTCTGTCCTAACACAGGCCTTTGGAGGTAAGCAGAGGCCGTGTGCCTATTTCTCTGCGCTGCTTGACAACGTCGCTAGAGCCCTCCCGAGCTGTTTGAGAGCGGTCGCGGCTGTGGCCATCTCAATCCGACAATCGGCAGGGCTCGTCCTTGGTACTGATCTCAGTCATGGTCCCGCATGCTGTGGACACACTTTTGAACAAGACAAAGACGCAGCACCTTACCAGTGCACGTCTGACTGGCTATGAGCTGACTGTTTGCACAACATGTCACCATCTAAAGATGTGCCACCCTGAACCCAGCCACGTTACTACCCCTCCCTTCTGAGAGTGAGGAGACGGACATGCATGATTGCATCTTCCGGACGGAGGAAGAGACGAAGGGACGGGTAGACCTGACTGATGTTCCCCTATCTGAACCCCAAGGGGATTTATATGTCGATGGCTCTTGTTTTAAATTACCAGATGGCACGACAACAGCGGCTTATGCTATCACCACCCTACGCACTGTAGTTGAGACATCACGGGTTCCCTATAGTCAGCGCAAGCTGCAGAGTTGGTGGCCCTTCTTCGTGCCTGCGAGTTGAGTGAGGGACTGGCTGTCAATATTTATACTGACAAACAGTATGCGTTCAGCGTGGCTTATAATTTTGGGCGGCTCTGGGCGGAGAGGGGGTTCCTAACGTCCCATGGAATGAGAATTCAGAATGGCCCCTTAATACACAGACTTTTGTCAGCCCTGGCACTCCCTAAGAAATTAGCAGTAGTGAAGTGCAGTGCTCACAAGGCAATAACTGATGATGTTGGGAGGGGGAATGCATTTGCAGATCAGACAGCGAAGGAGACAGCATGAACTAAAATGAAGAGGATGTTTGTGGCAGGTCCAGCTAGGTGAGTGCCTGAAAATTGGATGTTTGAGGACACAATGGAAAATGTTAAGGAGATTCCGAGTGAGGCAACATTTGAGGAGTTAGCAATATGGCAGGAGAGCACGGCTAATTTGGATGAGGATGGGTGCTGGATTGATAAATCCGGAAAGCAGAGATGGATGCTACCGAATGCATATGTCCTCCCTGTGGTTACCATGGCGCACGGGCCAGCCCACATTAGTGCGAAGGGAATTTGTAAGCTGCTAGACCCCGTATGGCGGAATGACAATATTACCAAAGTTGCTGTCCGCCTGGTGAAGTACTGCATGGTTTGCCTGATGCACAATCCTGGGAAGAGTACCCCCCCACTCCTGTTGGCAGTTTCGCACCGCCTTCCATCCCTTTCGCGGTTCTCCAGATGGATTACATCGAAATGGAACGAGTCAATACCTTGAAATATGTGTTGGTGGTTGTCTGTGCATTCAGTAAATGGATTGAGGCCTATCCCACTAAAAAGAACACCGCCATGGCGACGGCGAAGGTACTCTTGAAAGAGTTATTCCCGCGTTTTGGTTTGCCCCGTTTGATTTGGAGTGACAATGTCAGCCCCTTCAATGCCAAGGTCATCCAATTGGGTTGCGACGGATTGCACATTAGGCAAAAGTTTTATGCAGCGAACCACCCCCAATCAGCAGGCCTGGTTGAGAAGTACAATGGTACTCTCAAGCTGAAAATGGCCAAGATCAAAGAGAGCACAGGATTGCAGTGGCCAGATGCTTTACCCCTAGCACTAATGTCCACGAGAGTTACAGCCCACTGTAGAACAAGATTGTCCCCGTACGAGGTTGTGTTTGGGCGCCCGGCAAATGTTTGGGGCGTCCCGCGACCGCGTAGGTTTTCCGACACAGAATACCCCTTGCTTATAGACTACCTTCATGAGTTGACAAATTTGCGTTCTATCCACCAACAGATAGCTGAAACACTGCAGCAACATCCAGAGGGTCCGGGCCACGAGATACGGCCAGGTGATTGGATTCTAGCCCGAAATTTTCAGTGGAAGAACGGTTTGGAGCCACGCTGGAAAGGACCCCTGCAGGTCCTTCTGGCCACTAGGACAGCGGTGAAGGTCGACGGTTGGTGGAATTGGATCCACAGCACTCATTGCAAGAGGGTGCCCCTCCCGCTGCCCTACGACCAGTGGGTCGCGGACGGGTTTGGGGATTGTGAGACGGAGCAGGTGCCACGGTTCGTTCCTTTTTCGGATGCCCGGCTCACATGGGCACCGACGGAGGAGAGTCATGCAGTGCTGAATGAAGCGGTGCCACCTGAAATAAAGGCCATTCAGGAGCCCCAGCTTGTTGGTCCACCTGTGATTGAGTCACGTCCAGTTGAGCCCCAATCCACTGACCTGTCTGAATCCGACCCTTTGCCCTTTGGTCTCCTTGAGCCTGACCCTTTGTTCTCTGACCCGCTGTGCCTGGAGTGTTGAGGTACAATTTGCGCACCCGTAAGAGGAACAGTGCACCAAAGGGAAAGTCCGGTTAGTAGGGATGGACGGACTGCATTGCTGAAGAATAGGGTGAACGTACCCTGCCCGTGGTACCAACGAGAGCTTAGGGACCGGGAGATTGGTGCGTTTTTCGGACGGTCACCGAACAGGGCAAATGAACTGTGTTTCCGAGGAGAAGGTGTTTTGCCCTGCAACATGGGATCTGGATCCGAGCTAGACGAACAGCTCCACCACTAGTGAACAATATATTGCCTTAATTTCTTGCTTTTATTCCAGCTTGGCTCCAAGTGTAAGTCTTTTCCGCTGCTTTACAAGAATGTATCCCTTTGGTCGCCCCATTCAGGAGGAGGAGCAGCCTTTCGGTGGAGATGCAGTCATGCAGTGGAGAGGTGTGGTGCAGCGGCCAGGGCAGCTGACTTCGGAGCACAGGGCTCACGGTTCGATCTCCGGCGGCAGCTCAGCTCAGCACCATGTGACTCTGGGCAATAGCTCACTTAATTTCCACGACGGCCCCCAGCGCCTTGAGACCCGTAAGGGTGAGTAGTTCGCGCTTTACAAATACAGATTTATTATTTATTTACAGATTTATTATTTCGCAGCTCCGCGTTCTGATCGGGATGGGCCTGTTTGGTCCTCCTGGTCTGTAAAAAGTAAAGTTGTGTTCGTAGCAATTATTTTGATTTCCTTAATATTGATACTTGGGGTAACGTATTTCTTGAGGAGAAATATCCTGTGCACACTTTGATTGGTACTACGCAGTTCCCCCGAGCATATCTTTGTTACCATGGCGCCTCACAAGGAGGAGCACAGGAAGTCCTATAAAGATATGTTCATTCAGACCTTGCATCAAACGCACGCTGTTTATAATACGACAAAATGTTGGGTATGTGGGCTGTTGCCCTCAGTAACTCATAGAAGTGAGAATTTGCTATCCATGCCATTGTAATATGTGAGTAGTTGTGAGGGATGGTTTGCATTACTTAGCATGGTCTGTTCATTTCAACAAGCTGACACATTGGAACGAAAAAGTACTAGTTCTCGTACCCTGACACAGAATGTATATTTCCAGCATAGAGTACCCCCCGGTGCGCCCACAGGTCGAGAGCCATTTGGCAGATTGTTCTTGAGTTCTTGCATGCATGTGTACAAGGGAGTAAGGAAAGGAAATTGGTCTCAGGCCGAAAGGGACAACTTTCTACAGTTTAACGCATCCGAATACTACCAGTCCTTTCAGACCTGCAACGTTACTGAAGATAAACCGATACCCTTGTCAGTGGTGGAGGTCATGGCTCCTTTCTGTGTCCAGGGGGCTGGAGCAATAGAGGTGGGAGAGAGCAGATGCAACACTACTTATAGCTTGAGAGGGACAAATAGTCCACCTCTGATCCCGCCACCTAATGTCTATTTTGTCTTTGGGGCTCATGGTTATGTTTGGCTTCCTGAAGGGTGGTCGGGAAGGTGTTACTTTTCTTACCTCCTGCCACCTGTGTATATGGCCCCTCTTAATTACCATAGGGACACCGCCTGCAGCGTAGAGGCACCCATATGCCCCGGACTAAGAGAATGATTAGCACTGATGGCATAGATCAGTTCACGGATGCAATGAAAGGCATCATACCATTCTGGGGTCCTATGGCCAATAGTCTTAATATTAGACGGCTCACTAGGGTGGTGGAAGGAGTCATTAATATAACAGCAGGAATTTTGTCAAATATCACATTAGAGGTTCAAGCTACGAGACTTGTTGCCCTTCAAAATCGTATGGTTTTAAATGTTATCTTAGCTGATCGGGGTGGGGCCTGTCGCGTCATCAACAGCAGCTGTTGTGTGTACTTCCCTGACCACACCCCCACTGTGTACGCTGCTATATAGAAAATGCATAAAATAGCCTCAGATATACATCAGGAGAGTGGTACATGGTCATTCACGGGATGGTTCTGGAGCCTGTTCGCCACTTGCGGTTGGAAGATCCTTACTTTCCTGGTCGCCATAGCAGGTATTATTTTGACATGCTGTCTGTGTATTTATTTATTTATTTTTTGACATTTCTAAAGCGCAGCGGTTACCCGAAGGTGTCCTGGCGCTAGCTACTGTCCTCTGAGTAATAAGCGTTGTAGACACATTTACATATCAAAGAGCCAGGTCTTTAATCCCTTCCTGAATGCCAGGAGGTCGGGGGCATTCCTCAGATGGAAAGGAAGTTCATTCCAGGCCTTTGCAGCACAGGCAAAAAAGCTTCTCCCTCCCCACGTTGCTTTTTTAGTGGGTGGAACTGTCACCAGTTTGGCTCCAAGAGAGCGGAGAGTTCTTTTGGCAGATACCATTGAAACTGTTGCTTCAAATGGTCTGGTCCTAAGCCTTGTAGGGCTTTATAAACGGTGCAGAGATTTAAAACGCACCCGATTCCTGACAGGTAACCAGTGCAGTCTTTTGATTTCCATGGAAATTGATGCAAATTTAGCGGTGCCGGTAATCAGTCTAGCGGCCGCATTTTGCAGCATTTGGAGTTTGTTCAGAAAACGTGCTTGAATATTCAAGTAAAGACTGTTGCAGTAATCCAGCCTTGACAGGATAAGTGCTGTAACCACTGTCCGCCGAGTGTCGGCTGGCAAAAAGGGCAATATTTTCTTGATTCTTCAAAGATGCCACTGCATTAACTTGGTCACCAAAGTTGAGCTTGTCATCTACTATAACTCCCCCCAAAAATTATTTTTCTGGTGGGAGTAGGAAGAGTGCCTAGTTTATCTGGCCACCAATTTGGGGTCCAGAAATTGGGATCGTTTCCAAATAGGATGACCTCCGTTTTGCCCGAATTGAGCTTTAGGCAGTTTTGTGACATCCATCTCCTGACCGCTTCCATACAGTCATGGAACCGTTGGCCTATTCCCAATTCCTGTACTGGCAGCAGAGACACCACAATTTGTGTGTCATCTGCGTACGAGGTAAGGCAGAAACCAAAGGAACTGATCAGGGGGGCCAAAGACGACACATACACATTAAAAAGTGTAGGGCTCAGGGATGACCCCTGCGGAACTCCACAGGGCAGGGTGAACGGTTTGGAGTAGAATTCGCCTAATGACACAATTTGTAGTCTGTCAGTTAGGAAGGACTTCAAGAGCTTCCATGCTTTATCCTGGACCCCGCATGCCATCAAACGCTCCAACATATCATGGTGGACCGTGTCAAAGGCAGCGGAAAGGTCCAGCATAATCAGAGCGGCCTTGCCTCCCTGATCCAAGGCTACCCTAATGTCTTTGGTAGATTTTATGAGAGCGGACTCTGTGCTGTGTCCCTCCCTGAAACCGTATTGAGTGGGGTCCAGTGCTTGAGTTTCACGTAGAAAGGCAGTGAGTTGCACATTCATTGTTTTCTCCACAAGTTTTGCTGGGAGCGGGAGGCGTGAGATTGGTCGAAAATTGTTCGGATCCTTGGGATCCAGGCTGGGTTTCTTTA
This sequence comes from Calotriton arnoldi, assembly GCA_963921515.1. Taxonomy (NCBI): domain Eukaryota; kingdom Metazoa; phylum Chordata; class Amphibia; order Caudata; family Salamandridae; genus Calotriton; species Calotriton arnoldi. The sequence continues at coordinate 983,307 of CAWUFW010005220.1, read as the reverse complement.
GCAATGGCAGTATCGAGGCTATCTTCCAGAGTTTAGGGAAGTGCCCTGCTTCAAACATTGCATTGAATAGGGAGGTGAGTGAGAGGGCAACAGGTCCTGGGGCCAGCTTGGCCACAGAGACTGGACCGGTATCGTAGGGAGAGCCTGATCCTGCTGACATGAGGAGCCTCTCAGTGTCAATTATGGATAACGGCGCGAACTTGTCAAAAATAGGGAGGGAGCTGGATTCTGGTTGTACCTCTCTGTTGGGACAGCCGTCCCTACTGTATTTGGACAGTTAAACGCCGAGAAGATGACCTCTACTTTGTTCAGAAAGAAACTGGCGATTTCCTCGCATAAGTCCTGGCTCGTCTGAATTCTAGCTGGGCAGGGGGGATGCCAAGCTAGATACAGTTTTGAAGAGCTCTTTAGCAGAGTTGTTTGCTAAGTTAATTCGATTTGCAAAGAACATTTGCTTTGCACTGAATGAGAGTTGTTTATAGATCACAAGGCTCTGTTTGTATATCTTTTTCTCTGCTTCCTTGTATTTGTTTCCTCCAGTTCCGCTCTAAACGTTTGCATATGAGTTTTTGATTCCCAAGTTCCTCCGTATACCAAGGGGCGGAGGGTTGTGATCTTTTAGGAAAGAAAGTTTTTACTCGGGCAAGTTTTTTACAGGCTGACTCCACCCAGTCAGTATACCGGGTGGTAGCCTTCTCAACTCCGGGAGGCATTTGGCCTGCGGTTGTGATAAGCATTTCTTCTAAATCTGTCCCCTCAGTTTTGTTCCACGCTCTAATTTCCAACTGCCTCTTAGGGCCCCCTCCCACCGCGCGGTGATCCGGAAGGGCCAGCTCCAATTGTACAGCTGCATGGTCAGTCCAGACGAGCGGCAGTAAGCCAGTGAACGAAAGATGTGTGTGATTGGAAAAAATACCATCCAGAGTGTGCCCTGCCACATGGGTAGGGCCTGTTACATGCTGCCTAAGGTCGGCACTGCTCATCATGTCTATAAGGGCCACAGTATCTGGTTCCGTTTGTGCTTCCAGATAGTAGTTAGTCTCCCAGGATAGTAAAGGAGTCGGTGCAGAGCCCCTCTTCCAGCAAGTTTCCAATTGAAGTTATAAAGGAGCTCCTAGGTCCCGGTGGTCTATATAATAAAATGCCCTTAAAAGTGTGGAGGTGAGATAAGCTAAGGCTGAAGGACAGTGCCTCGCAGGCTGGGTTCGAGGCTGTGTGAAAGACCGTATTAATCGAATTGTGGTCGATTACTGCTAATCCTCCCCCTTTCCTAGTTGGCCTGTTGAGCGTGTGGCATAGGAACCCAGGTGGGGTGGCTTTAACTAGATCTGGTTCCGAAGCTTCATCTGTCCATGCTTCAGTAATGAATGCCAGTTTTATATCCCCCCCCCCCCTCTCTATAAGTGTCGCGCACTCAGTACTGTGCTTCACCAGGGATCTGGTATTAAGCAGTATGCATTTTAGCACATGTTTTTCATGCTCCACTGTAGTACGCATTTTATTCTTAATGGGCTTGATGGTCTGATATAGAAGATTGGGCAAGGTGATCTTGCAGTTGGGGCAGGTGGCTAGAGGAGATGAAGGCCTTGAAGTAAAGGTGAGACACATGCAACCAATAGCTCTGCCCGTCATGTTCAGCCCTAAAAGTTGTGCTTTAGAATATTTTAAAATTGAGGGCATACCTGGTTTCAAATGGGCAGGGGTGCAGGCGCTGAGCACGGGACGGGCGCAGGCGGGCTTGCTTTTGGCGCGCCAGCGGCGCGCCCGCTGTGTGCTCGCGCCTGCCTGTCAAATTATAGTGTCAGGGGAAAAACAACTAGCCCGCTGACAAAAGTACCCCCAAAATGGCGGCCCTGCTATGATTAGTGCGGTCCCCCGGTGTTTACTCCTTATGAATCGGCGAACATCAGCACAAATTCATGGCAACAGCAAAGAGGTGTTAAAAGACATAAAAATTTTTTAAAACCTTAAAGTGCAGGATTCAGGTCAATTGTGCAAATAAGCGATAAGCAATGTTGCCTCCCAGCTCAAGCCTCAGGAGGAAGTAACGCTGCGCGCTCGCGCCAGCCTGTCAATTTATAGTGTATGGGGAAAAACAACTAGCCCGCTGACAAAACTACCCCCAAAATGGCGGCCCTGCTAAGACTAGTGCGGTCGCCCGGCATTTGCTCCTTATAAATCGGCAAACATCAGTACAAATTCATGGCAACAGCAAAGAGGTGTTAAAAGACATAAAATTGTTTTTAAAACCTTAAAGTGCAGGATTCAGGTCAATTGTGCAAATAAGCGATAAGCAATGTATACACTGCCTCCCTGCCTGTTGTGCCTGCTGTGTATCAATGTTCAAGGCACGTCCCAGGACCCCGAGGCGTGATTCTAATACAAAGGCTATAATGATGCAGAGTATTACAGGAGACATCCATTACCATGCGGGCATTGCATTGCAATGCCTTTACATCTCGGGTATTACAACGCAAGTCGTTACAACGACTTGCGCTGGATGGCGCTCTAACCTAAGGAATAGTATGATTTACTATTCCAACACCTTCCCTACTGTACGTAGACTGGAGTTGGAATAGTAAATCATACTATTCCTAAGTCCAGCGCCCTCCAGCGCAAGTCGTTGTAACGACTTGCGTTGTAAAAACTGCGATGTAACGTACCGCGATCATTTTGATCGCGTTGTAACGTCACAAATTCGGGTATTCAGGATTTGTTAAACATCAATGAGGGTATTTTTGAATATTGATTATATGTGTCTAGCTTTTAGAGTATTAGTTTCAGTGGATAGTCCATACGTTAGCAATGGTAGTGTATGTGCGAATGTTTCTCTTTTCCCTGTTTTAGAATTGTAAAGACCCTTACCTCATGGCACCAATAAAGCTTAGCATGAATGCTAAAAGGAGGGTCTGTTAGATTTGAAATATTATTCTCGTGATGCACACACTTGAAATGCTCCCTTTGCAATGCTTATACTCTATTTCGTATTAAGTTAGCATTCATGGCGCCATCTTGTTTTGTAACCGAAATCGAGCTCCTGTCTCATAACGCCTGCCTCAGCAGAAAGGCTGCTTCTGCGCCTCCAGCTTGTACTTCTCAAGGTTGAAGCTTCGTTACACTAATGAATGTACTATCCATTGTTGCATACCTTTGCTGTTAGATAGACTCGTTCCCACATCTTAGAATGGTAGGCACCGGCCGAGCGGCCTTGGGGTTGAGATAGCATGTACCCAGCCCTGTGCCATGGCTCATCCTTGTTTGCCTCCTTTGTCCACCATGACCTGAGCTGGAAAATTCCAGTTTGGGAGGGATTTTAGAGGTGTTGGAAATGTATATTTTGTGTTACAGTGTGAACGGGGGCCAGTCCGTCTGCAGTCATCTCAGGAGACTGATCAGACTGGGCTCCACTGCAGCGTATCAGTAATAAACGAATTGGTTTGTATTCTCTACTGTCTGACCGACTCTTCATTTATTGGGAAGGCAGAGAGGTGGTCGTGAGTGACCCGGGTGACCCTAATCGGGTCACTTCCTTCAGGTTGGGGTGCCTGACGAGGTCCCAGCGGTTTAGGAATCATACCAACGTGCATGGACGGAGCGTGCTCCAGGATAGCATGCACCTAACACTGCCTTGAGCATCATACAAATATGGAAGAACAGTAGAAGTAGGTGTGCACTCAACCTTATCATTAATTGTATGTTAAAGATGAGTGTGTATGTGCGAGGCTTAGGGGGTCAGAGAACTAATATTATTGAATGATGATTAACCGTGTACGAGATCACGTTATTTTCAGAAAAACAGTTGACGTTAGTCATTCTAACAAAAATAACAGAAATGCAGCAGAGAGCCATCTTCCATTCCGGCTGACTACCACGCTTCCCTAAGTCCGACACTATTTAATATCTATGTGTCGGACTTAGCTAGAGTAATCAAGGTTCATGGGATGGGCCTTACATCGTATGCCGACGATACGCAACTGGTGTTGACTATACACAATGATGGCGAAAAGGTAGCAGCCAACTTTCAAAAAGGCATGCTTGCAATTAGCAGCTGGATGACCAGTAATTGCCTCAAATTAAACTCTGATAAAACAGAGGTTATGACATTTGGCAAGCTATCTCCTATCTGGTCCTCTTCTTGGTGGCCTGTCTCACTGGGTTCCCCCCCCACTCCCAGTTACCAGGGTTAGGAACCTGGGTGTCATATACGATGACAAATTGACTTTTATGCCTCATGCTAACTCAGTGGTCTCAGCTTCATTCCACAAGTTACGTATGATAAAAAAGATTTTACCATTTCTGCCGTTGACTGCAGGGAAAACTCTGGTTAGTACTTTAGTTATGTCCACCATTGATTATTGCAACGGGCTTCTTGTAAATGCCCAGAATAAAGTCATCCATAAGTTACAGTTAGTCCAAAACGCAGCCGCCAGGATGCTATCAGGAACCCCTAAATACAAACCAATCTCTCATGTTATTCGGAAGTATCACTGGCTCTCTGTGAAGAACCGCATAAAGTTTAAGGCCTTGTGTATTGCTTATAAAGCCTCTCGTAACACAGGACCTCAGTTTCTAATCAGGGAGCTAGCAACTTACATTCCGGTTCGAGCCCTTCGCTCATCCACTGCTTTTCTGCTTAGGGTCCCACGCACTAAAACAGCTTCATGGGGCGATAAACATTTTATAGTCGCGACTGCAAAACTTTGGAATTCTCTTCCACTAAAGATTAGATCTTCCCAATCTTTGCTAACCTTTAGGAAAATGACAAAGACCTGGTTGTTCAATCAGTAAGTTTATCCGATATATGGTATCTGCTTGCCGTCCTTAGCGCCGAGACACCCATGGGTAATTGAGCGCTTTATAAATCTCATAAATAAAAAAATAAAATAAATAAATGTAAGTGATTAGCAGTGCAAAGGCCTTCCAACCACGCTCAGAAGAGATTTGGAGGGATAAGGCAGAAATGTTGGATCAGGTTGCCTACTTTTCAGACCCTCTTCGATCAGTAGCAGCACCACCCCCCTCTTCCCCCAGCGCCTTGAGACCCTCGCGGGTATGTAGTGCGCTTTATAAGTGACATGATTGATTGATTGATTGATTGATTGACCCCTCTGACTGAGAATTTGTTAATATTTTACAATGCATTTACGAAAGGCTGCACAGTGGCTCCCCGTTTGATCTCTATACTCTTTGGTGGGCTGGAGAGGCCTAAGATTTGGGTGGGCAGGCACAAAGGCTGGTTGCTTGAGGGGACATGTCGGATTCCTTTTATCCAACTGCAGGCCCAACAGCTTGTCACGTGGCCCATAGGGACATTGCTGTGTTTCACTAAGTTAGCATGAGCACTTCGCAGCTTGCCTGCTGCTTTTGTGCACGTTACTACACATCTTTATTTTTGCAATATTCCAATGACTTCTTTCACATGGGAATTCATCGCTGTGTTCACTCTCTGCAAGTTCCTGGGATTTTGGCTGAACATTATGTGGAAGGTTGAACAACAATGCCCCTTGTTATTTTGTTCTGGCCGGACCTTAGCCCTTAGACAAAACATACCGATGCAGCTGTTGTCTGGTCAGCATACTTGGATTTTTTTAGTAGGGTACTCGAAGAGGTGAGACACACTTGGAGAGCGATTTTTCCAGGGAGAAGACCTATGATGTAGTTATACCATCTATAGGCCAAGGTATGCGATCTGCTGACAAAGCCCAAAGATCTTCTATTATATTATAATACTTCTTCTTAGCAAGCGGAGGGGGGTTAGGCAATATAGTCTTTTCTCCATTGTCTTTTTATGATGACATCTCCCTTCATGATGTACGGACTAGCTGCTATGCGGACTACATTTGTATTATGCATTTTCCTGCTTGTTGTGGCACGTATAATACGTTGGGGCACGTTAGTTAAAATAAACATTTTAAACTGCTTCGTGTCTCTGTCAGATCTTATTGTGGACAAGTACAACGGTGTGAGCAAAAGGGTGTGCCTTGTTACTGCGATTCCTGAGAGATCTGGGAGTGTTGTGTTCTGGGGTGTCTAATCATTTGTTTCTCTGGGAATTGTGTAGGAGAGCAAGTGAGACAATATAGCTAGTTGGTCCTGGATTCGTGGGTACTAAGGTGGTAGGAAGACTCAGTTCCTATACACCAAGGTCCCATACTCCTGCGCATAGTTCTGTATTTGTGCAGAATCCCTGCAACATGGCGCCACCAGCGTTTGGTCTGGTACTTATTCGCGAGGCCCCTGAGCAGCGCTTGTGCTTGTCCACAGTACCCTCTCGCCGTTTTGCAGAGACGTCCGTGGTGTGAGGGCTTAGCCTCCTATTTTTAAGTTTTATAGGTTTTTCAAGCTTGAATTTTAAAAGGTTTCTTGTCGCCCTATATTCAAAAGAAAAAAGTTGCTGCTTTAACTGCAAAGTATGCCTCAGACGGTGAGAACCCTGCTCCTCGGTTGGAGATGGGCAGTAACGCTCCTCGACAGTGCGACGGAAGTTACCATAGTGCGGGAGGCGCTCCACCAGCATCTGGAGGCGAAAGCAACTGACACATTCATTACAGTGGAAACAGCTGACACGAGAGTTGCACCCCCTTAAAGACTTTATGAAATAGGTCTCCAAATTGAAGGTGATATTACACGCACAATTAAGGTGGTCTTTTGGGACCGAACAAAATTTATGTTAACACATACTAAATTGGTTTATTCCATGTCCTTTAGAAAGGATTTTTCCGTTAAGGGTTACGATCATTGGAAAGACACAATAGATTTGAAATGGATTTGGGGGACTAAAGATTGGCAAGTGCAAGGCACGGAGGCTTTGCATCGTGCTTGTCTGATACCGTCTCAAATGTTATTTTGAAATGACACGGTGCAACAGACTACTTGTTATGGTTTAGCCATAACCAAACATTTGAATATTCCCTCTATTCCTTTGTTGGCTTCTTATGATTCATGGCAAACGCACACCAATTTTACTAATGACGATGTGGCTGCAATGTTCCAAAATGGCCCACTAAACTCTTCTAGTATTGACCCCTTGGGATGGTTAGTGTGGCCAACGAGCTCCAATGCAAGCCAGTTGTGTTTTCTCAATACAACTACAGGCTTTACACAAAGCAGACCTGATCCTCGTTTCCCGCGCTCCCATATGGTTACCACATACGGTGCCAAATCTGCAGTAGCCACTTGTTCAGTAGCAGCAGTCACTAGGTCTATGACTAAAATTGATGATATTGTGGCAGCTATTGCTGCGACAAACGAGGGAACGGATCCTCCACAGGGTTTCCCTTCACGTTATTCATACCACTTATCTTCTGAGCAAGTTCCCTTTGCAACTATCCCGTCCGTTGGGGATCGCCTGATTCCCAACGAGGACCTGCAGAATTTCTTTGATCATTGCCGCTCATGAAGGCGTTGCTTCAGCACATGCCAGAGTGTCAACAACAGTTTCTCTTTTACAGCAACGTTTCTGGTGGCATGGTTTGTATCAGCAGGCTCGTAAATATGTTCTTTCTTGTGACATTTGTCAACAAATTAAGCCTACTGTTGTGCTACCACCACACACACAGCTGTATATCGCCAATCTGCCGTTTGGCTGCATTTATCTTGATCACTGCGGTCCTTTGACTTCTGACACTGCATTTAAACGTATTTTGGTTGCAGTAGATTCATGCACAAGATTCCCTTGGGTTTGGCCACAACGTAGTGCTGACGCTCGAACTGTCATTAAAGATTTGCGTGTCTTTGTTGGGGCATTTGCTTGTGGCACCTTCCTTTCTGACCAAGGTCTTGCGTTTGCTTCTAAGGCTTACAGGGATGCGATGAAGTCTCGGGGGTGCAGATGCAATTTTCGTCTCCATTCCGGCCTGAGGGCAATTCAGTTGTTGAGCGAATGAACCATGACTTAAAGCAATCTTTGACAGCTAGAGCCTTAGGTACTGGCAGGAGTTGGCTGACTCATCTTTATGGAGTCCAGCGTGCACTCAATAATCTCCCTAGAAGATCTCTGGGTGGGCGGACCCCATTCGAAATGCTCTTTGGCATTAATATGTTTGCGCCAGAACTTGATAGTCTAGACGTTGTGGCAGCTGCCACATCCTTTGACGTAGATAATCATTATGCCGTGTTACAGGATCTACAAAATGCTCGTGATACACAAGCAAAAGCCCATTTGCCCTCTTCCACGGATCCGGCGGTGCTGATTCCTGTTTATGGCTGGCTTCCTAAAATAGGCAATCTGGTTCGAGAAAAGGTGGAGAACAAAAAAGAATTTGGTCCATTCTATTGTGCACCCGTCAGAGTCCTTGGTTTGAAAGGCACCTGTACTGTGATCCTGCCTCCTTTACCTGGTCGTAAGGAGAATCGTTACATTTCGATCGAACATGTCAAGCTACACCATTTGGCCGATACAGAATAGTATGCCTTCCAAGCATTCCACGCCGTGATGTTTCAATGAATCCGATGGCTTCATCGCCTAATCCCCCACACACTGAGGGGGAGTTGGAGACTTCAATTAAATTAATGCCTGTTTTTCCTTCTATATCCACATCTGCGGATATTGAGTATGATTCTCCTCCGGTTGAAGTCATAATTGACATTCCTGAGAGTACCATCGCGGAGACACTCAATGATTCGCATCCTCCGTTGTTTCAGCTGGGGTCCAGTGGTTATTATATGGATCGCACTAGTTTTTCCTCTGACACATCTTCCTCAACATCTGTGACAGAGCCTCCTACACATACCAGTCTCTTCATCTCCTGTTTCAAGAAAACTTACCTCGTCCCTCCATGGACCTACGTATGGATGGTGCTGACGCTGGTATTCCTTTTTATGTGGATTGGGTTTGTGACTGTATTTTTCCTTTTGATTAACAGCCTTTACTTACCTGAACGCTCTGCTGTGAACTTTGGCGACGGCGTTCTGGCCCCTCACACATCGTCTCATGTCATGAAAAGAGACCAAGCCCATGTTAATATTTCGGCATTCCCCATTGCTGATGACATTGTCTGGGATAAAGTTTCATACGATCTCAATGGCCCGACGGAAGTTTTGAACATTCCATAAGTCTTTCGCGTTTCCTTGGGAGATGTGGTCTTGTCCGGCATACACTCTGATGACTGGGAGGTTCATGCTGTTCATTCATTGTTGTCTGATTTGATATATTATGCTGCTTTTGACACTGAAGATTTGTATTTGAATTCGGCTAATTATGCAGATTATTGTTATCAGCATTATGGCCACAATTTTCTACATAAGACCAATACTGTGAGGCAGTTTTTTAATTATACCTAGTGGGAACATTGTCCAACACCTTTACAGGGGAGCTAGAAGACACAACAAAGTAAATTTGTGTATTTTTCTAGTTACAATGTGTCAGACCCACAGTCCTATTTTTTTAGATTAAATATACAACCCGAACAAAATTTATGTTAACACATACTAAATTGGTTTATTCCGTGTCCTTTAGAAAGGATTTGTCCGTTAAGGGTTACGATCATTGGAAAGACACAATAGATTTGAAATCGATTTGGGGGACTACAGATTGGCCAGGCAAGGAGGCATTGCATCGTGCTTGTCTGATACGGTCTCAAATGTTATTTTTAAATGACACGGTGCAACAAACTGCTTGTTATGGTTTAGCCACGACCAAAAATTTGAATATTCCCTCTATTCATTGTTGGCTTCTTATGATTCATGGCAAACACACACCAATTTTTCTAATGACGATGTGGCTGCAATGTTCCAAAATGGCACACTAAACTCTTCTGGTATTGACTCATTGTCAGTGAAACTGCTCTCCCTCCCTCGCAGCTCCACCATTAAGTGAGGCCTTGACGAGCCCCTGCACTCCCGTAGTGTTAGGTGTTCGAGGCCCTCCTCCACCCGCAGGTTATACCTGTGCCTCATCCCTGGTGGTCCAGTGGACCTCTGACTCCCTCTCTCGCTCGCTTTCTGCCCCCTTCACCCTCTCCTTTCTGCCCCGTTTTCACCCTCTACTTTCTGCTCCGTTTTTCACCCTCTCCTCTCTGCTCCACTTTCACCCTCTCCGCTCCGCTTTCACCCTGTGCTTTCTGCTCTGTTTTCACCCTCTGCTTTCTGCTCCGTTTTCACCCTTTTAGCTTTTCACCCCTTCACTCTTTACAGCAGTTCTCTTCTGCTTTCTGCTCCGTTTTCACCCTCTGCTTTCTGCTCCGTTTTTCACCCTCTCCTTTCTGCACCGTTTTCACCCTCTGCTTTCTGCTCCGTTTTCACCCTTTTAGCTTTTCACCCCTTCACTCTTTACAGCAGTTCTCTTCTGCTTTCTGCTCCGTTTTCACCCTTTTAGCTTTTCACCCCTTCACTCTTTACAGCAGTTCTCTTCTGCTTTCTGCTCCGTTTACACCCTCTGCTTTCTGCTCCATTTTTCACCCTCTCCTTTCTGCTCCGTTTTCACCCTCTGCTTTCTGCTCCGTTTTTCACCTTCTCCTCTCTGCTCCACTTTCACCCTCTCCGCTCCGCTTTCACCCTGTGCTTTCTGCTCTGTTTTCACCCTCTGCTTTCTGCTCCGTTTTCACCCTTTTAGCTTTTCACCCCTTCACTCTTTACAGCAGTTCTCTTCTGCTTTCTGCTCCGTTTTCACCCTCTGCTTTCTGCTCCATTTTTCACCCTCTCCTTTCTGCACCGTTTTCACCCTCTGCTTTCTGCTCCGTTTTCACCCTTTTAGCATTTCACCCCTTCACTCTTTACAGCAGTTCTCTTCTGCTTTCTGTTCCGTTTTCACCCTTTTAGCTTTTCACCCCTTCACTCTTTATAGCAGTTCTCTTCTGCTTTCTGTTCCGTTTCACCCCTTTATTCTTATCACCCCCTTACTCTTTATATCATTCTCTTTACTTTTTTCACCCTCGTTCCTCTTTCATTTTTCCCCTTCTTTTGCTTGCTTCCCCCGTATTTCCTGCCGCTGCTGCCCCCGCGGCCCCTCCCCCCCCAGCGCGACCAGCCCGAGCCAGTTCCCCTCCCCGCTCCCGCCTCCCAGCTGTCCAGCCCTCCCTGACCCCTACTTAATGGCGGCCGCTGTGGGGACAGGCGAGCAAGACCACTGACTCATTGTCAGTGAAACTGCTCTCCCTCCCTCGCAGCTCCACCATTAAGTGAGGCCTTGATGAGCCCCTGCACTCCCGTAGTGTTAGGTGTTCGAGGCCCTCCTCCACCCGCAGGTTATACCTGCGCCTCATCCCTGGTGGTCCAGTGGACCTCTGACTCCCTCTCTCGCTCTGCTTTCTGCCCCCTTCACCCTCTCCTTTCTGCCCCGTTTTCACCCTCTGCTTTCTGCTCCGTTTTTCACCCTCTCCTCTCTGCTCCGCTTTCACCCTCTCCTCTCTGCTCCGCTTTCACCCTCTCCTCTCTGCTCCGCTTTCACCCTCTGCTTTCTGCTCCATTTTCACCCTCTGCTTTCTGCTCCGTTTTCACCCTCTGCTTTCTGCTCCGTTTTCACCCTTTTAGCTTTTCACCCCTTCACTCTTTACAGCAGTTCTCTTCTGCTTTCTGCTCCGTTTTCACCCTCTGCTTTCTGCTCCGTTTTTCACCCTCTCCTTTCTGCTCCGTTTTCACCCTCTGCTTTCTGCTCCGTTTTCACCCTTTTAGCTTTTCACCCCTTCACTCTTTACAGCAGTTCTCTTCTGCTTTCTGCTCCGTTTTCACCCTTTTAGCTTTTCACCCCTTCACTCTTTATAGCAGTTCTCTTCTGCTTTCTGCTCCGTTTCACCCCTTATTCTTATCACCCACTTACTCTTTATATCTTTCTCTTTACTTTTTTCACCCTGGTTCCTTTCATTTTTCCCCTTCTTTTGCTTGCTTCCCCCGTTTTTCCCGCCACTGCTGCCCCCGCGGCCACTCCCCCCACCGCGACCAGCCCGAGCCAGTTCCCCTCCCCGTTCCCGCCTCCCAGCTGTCCAGCCCTCCCCGACGCCTACTTAATGGCGGCCGCTGCGGGGACGGGCGAGCAAGACCACTGACTCATTGTCAGTGAAACTGCTCTCCCTCCCTCGCAGCTCCACCATTAAGTGAGGCCTTGATGAGCCCCTGCACTCCCGTAGTGTTAGGTGTTCGAGGCCATCCTCCACCCGCAGGTTATACCTGCGACTCATGCCTGGTGGTCCAGTGGACCTCTGACTCCCTCTCTAGCTCTGCTTTCTGCCCCCTTCATCCTCTCCTTTCTGCCCCGTTTTCACCCTCTCCTTTCTGCTCCGTTTTCACCCTCTGCTTTCTGCTCCGTTTTCACCCTTTTAGCTTTTCACCCCTTCACTCTTTACAGCAGTTCTCTTCTACTTTCTGCTCCGTTTTCACCCTTTTAGTTTTTCACCCCTTCACTCTTTATAGCAGTTCTCTTCTGCTTTCTGTTCCGTTTCACCCATTATTCTTATCACCCCCTTACTCTTTATATCTTTCTCTTTACTTTTTTCACCCTCATTCCTCTTTCATTTTTCCCCTTCTTTTGCTTGCTTCCTCCGTTTTTCCCGCCGCTGCTGCCCCTGCGGCCCCTCCCCCTCAGCGCGACCAGCCCGAGCCAGTTCCCCTCCCCGCTCCCGCCTCCCAGCTGGCCAGCCCTCCCCAACCCCTACTTAATGGCGGCTGCTGCGCGGCCGCACAGCGGAAGCGCGCAGTGGGCGTGCCAAAGGCAAGCCGAAGGCGGGTCAAAGGCAAGCCCGTCTGGGCCCATCCGCGACCAGCGCCAGGAACCCTGGACCTTCGCACCACCAACGCTACGACCCAGGGGCACTCCACGCACTCAACCCAGGCCACAACAACAACTGCAAGCTAGCATCACCAGCCGACGCTCACGGACCCTTCAGCTGTCACTGCTGCCGGCACACCTGCAGCACCACCAGGAACACGGACCCAGCACAACCCGCCCGCAAGAACACACCCGAACCGAAAACCCTGCAATGCATCCTCCTCAACGTCAGATGACTCCACAAACACGCCACCGAAATCTGGGACCTCCTCGACAGCACCACCCCGGACATAGCATTCTTCACCGAAACCTGTACCAACACCACCTCGGGACCAGACATCGCCATTTCCCAAGGATACAAGATCTCCAGGAAGGACCGCCCCACCCACCCGGGAGGAGGAATCGCCATCGTCCATAAATCCACCCTCCGCCTGAGCACACTCCCTGACGAGCCCACAGACCTGATGGAACACCTTCACTTCAAGATACTGGCCAGCCCTACCACCACCCTCCGGGGAACCCTCATCTACCGACCCCCTGGACCCCACGGACCATTCGCCAACTCCATCACGGACATCATCTCCCCGCATGCCATCGCATCCACCGAGTACACCCTGCTGGGAGACCTCAACTTCCACCTCGACAACCAACTGGACCCCAACACCACATCCCTCCTGGACAACTTCCACAACATTGGACTCCGCCAGATCGGGACCGAACCCATGCACTCAGCAGGACACACCCTCGACCCCCTCTTCACAACAGGAAACTCCATCACTTTCAGCCACACCACCGAACTCCCATGGACAGACCACCGATGCGTCCACTTCACTTTCAGAACTCCCACCATCCACAGACACCAGCACCTGCTCCCACGAAGAAACTGGACCAAAATCACCGACGACCAGCTCACCTCCTCACTCAGCAACTCCACCCCAACCATCGCGGAAGACGACGACCCCAACACCGCAGCCCGAACCCTGCACAGATGGATCTCCGACAGCGCCAACACCCTAGCCCCCCTCAAGAAAAACAACAACACTCACGCCAAGAAAGCCACATGGTTCACCATCGAACTTCGAGAATCCAGACGCACGTGCCGCCGCCTCGAAAAGGCCTGTAGGAACTCCAAATCTACAGAGGCCCTCAACGACTTCAGAGCCGCCACCAAAGCCAACCACCAACTCATCAGAAAAACGAGAAAAAAGCAATTGAAGACAGGATCTCCACACACGCGCACAACAGCAAAGAACTCTTCAGCATCATCAAGGAGTTCGCCCAACCCACCAGCGAGTCTACGGACATCCCTCCCTCACAAGACCTCTGCAACAAACTCAGCACCTTCTTCCACCTCAAAAACAAGACAACGAACACACTGAACCCTCACCAGCCACCCCCGACACCCTGAAGCCAACGATTGACAACTGGACAGCCCTCACCACCGAAGACACACTGAAGACAATGAAGTCAATCCACTCCGGGGCCCCCACGGACCCCTGCCCCCACCACATCTTCAACAGAGCCGCCGACACCATCGCACCTATACTCCGCCACACCATCAACCGCTCCCTGACGAACGCCTCGTTCCCCGACGACTGGAAAAACGCCGAGATCAACCCCCTCCTGAAGAAGCCCTCGGCGGACCCCACCGACCTCAAGAACTACAGACCCATCTCCCTGCTCCCATTCCCAGCGAAAGCCATTGAGAAAGCCATCAACAGCCAACTCGCCATCTTCATCGAAGAGTACAACATCCTCGACTCCTCCCAATCCGGCTTCAGAAAAAACCACAGCACAGAAACCGCCCTCCTCGCCGCAACAAACGACATCCGCTCCCTACTGGACAGAGGAGAAACAGTAGCCCTCATCCTCCTCGACCTCTCAGCAGCGTTCCGACACAGTCTCTCACCGCACCCTAATAATCAGACTCCACAACGCAGGGATCCGGGACAAGGCCCTCGACTGGATCCACTCCTTCCTCTCCGGCAGAACGCAGCGGGTCAGACTCCCCCCTTTCCTCTCGGCCCCTACACCAACCACCTGCGGAGTCCCCCAGGGGTCCTCCCTCAGCCCCACGCTCTTCAACGTATACATGGCTCCGCTCCCCCCATCGTCAGAACCTACGGACTCAACATTGTGTCATACACAGACGACACCCAACTCATTCTCTCCTTATCCAACGAACCCAACACCGCCAGACACAACTTTCAAGAAGGCATGGAAGCCGTCGCCAAATGGATGAAAAGCAGCTGCCTACAACTCAACACCGACAAAACAGAAGTACTCATCATGGGCCCAAACCCGGATGCCTGGAACGACACCTGGTGGCCCCCCGCCCTCGGAAGCCCACCCTCCCACAGGGACCACGCACGCAACCTTGGAATCATCCTGGACTCCGAGCTCAAAATGGACCGCCAGATCAACTCCGTCGCATCCTCCTGCTTCCACACCCTCAGCCTCCTACGTAAGACCTTCAAATGGATCCCCCTCGAGCACAGAAAGGCCGTCACTCACGCCCTCGTCACCAGCAGACTCGACTATGGCAACGCACTCTATGCCGGAATAAACAAAAACCTCACCCGCAAGCTACAAAACATCCAGAACGCCGCCGCAAGACTGGTCCTCAACCTGCCAAGACACTGCCGCATCTCCCAGCACCTGCGCACACTCCACTGGCTCCCCATCGAGGCCAGAATCACCTTCAAGATACTCACCCACGCACACAAGGCCCTCCACGACACCGGACCAGCATACCTGAACAACCGACTCAAATTCCACGCACCTCGAAGGACCCTACGATCAGCCCAGCTCTCCTACGCTGTGGTCCCCCGCACCAGAAAGACCAGATCGGGAGGCTGCTCCTTCTCCTTCCTCGCAGCCAGAGCCTGGAACGCCCTTCCGCTCCACCTCAGACAGACAACATCGCTCCCCATCTTCGCGAGAAACCTCAAAACCTGGCTCTTCGACAGACCCCCTCCTTGATGGAATGGAACCTGCACCCCCCCCCCGAGCGCCTTGAGACCCTTACGGGTGAGTAGTCGCGCTTAACAAACGCTGATTGATTGATTGATTGACTCCTTGGGATGGTTAGTGTGGCCAACGAGCTCCAATGCATGCCAGTTGCGTTTTCTCAATACAACTACAGGCTTTACGCAAAGCAGACCTGATCCTCGTTTCCCACGCTCCCATACGGTTACCACACACTCTGTGGGTAAATTATGTCAGCAATGGTTAGAACACTCAACACTGTCATCTGTAAAACAACACCTTTCTCTATTGAAGGGTGACATCAATTTAGCTGATTTTCTTTTAGGTCCAAAGTCCCCTCACACAAAACGTTTCATATATTTAGCCTACAATGAATTTTGGAAATTGTCGCAGATGGAAGCTGCGGTGCGGCTCCGCCAAATTGACCAAGCAAATTTAGAAAAAGTACTTGCAGTGGTAGATAATGGCATTAATACACTGTCATCCCGTATATACACTTTGGATAATATTGTTCAAAATTACGGGTCTGTTTTATATCATGGTCAAAATCAGTTACGTTCTGTAATGCAATTTGCATGGACCTTGCAAACCCTTAAAAATGGAAAAGTGCCATGGGATTATTTGGATGCATCTGCACTGTTTTTACCGTTAAATTTAAATGATAAACAGAAATTAATGTCGATGAAAGACGCTACTAACACATTATTGCATATTGAGCAATTAGAACAGTTGCCATTTTCTGTAGCAGAGACTGATTCAGCTGTGTGGTTAATACATGGGGTTATTTCACTGCCCATCTCACTTTTTCAGTTCACGGCCTGCATGAAACACTACCCGATTGGTAGATTTTAACCCCTTGGCAATAATTATATTCACGAATTATGGTCGCTACCGTTCACCTATAGATGTCAGCGCGCGGAAAGGGAAGTTTTTCTTACCGGGGAGGACTGTGATTCCACAGTAGGACATTCCCTAGTATGTAAACAGGTTAAATTGCACAGGGCTTGTAACGTTTTGGCACCTAATCTGGCTTATTTTTTAAAAGGTACCCCAGTCCCAGCTATTATTACCATGCTTACTTTGCTTTCTAATGTCAGTTATCTTATTTTGAATAACCACGACTGCTGTGGCTTACGGGCTGGTGTCCCGTATATAGTAACTGTTTCTCAACAAGTTACATGTTGCAGCAATGTCCTGTTTCCACCCCCACATGGGATTGTAGATAGTTCTCTCTGGCCTTCCATTCCAACTTTGAAAACAGATTTCAACAAACTAAGCAGACTCAAAGCGCTATTGTTTCAATAAGAAGTTGCTCTCACATCAATTCGAGAGACCTTCGAATTGCAGGTGGCGAGAACCGCAAGCGAGATAAACTCACTGCTAAACATGAATCTCTCACTCCATTTTGGAGAATTAATACACCAAATATTTAATGCGTCTGATACGGAAGGCCTCGCTCAATATTTTAAACTTGTGGGATCTGGCCTTGTTTCTTCCTTTCAGACTATTTTTGGAGTAATACCAGCCTTTATTCATTCTATTTTTTCCAGCGCCTTCGGAGGATTTCCCCTGTTGATTTGTGGCGTGCTGGTTCTCATACTGTTTCTTCGCATTGGCTGCTCGGTTTGTGGAGCTGCCAAACTCGGTCCAGTTGCAGCTGTACCGTGATCGGATGTGGCAGCTTTTTGGTTCTATGCCTGTGACGTCCTTTGCCTTCGAATATTGGCTGACCTTCCGCTATGCCTACTTCACCTGCGTGCAACCTGTGTTCCACCGCCTCCGGTGCCCCTTTCAATGGGCCCTGGATGTCTGCCTCTCCAATACCACACGAGCCACCCTGGATTACAATCTGTTATAGGGCCCCTTAAAGGCCCATGACCAGGAATGTGCCATGGGTAGGCGCCTGTTGGCGATCCTTTGCTTGGACCAATGGCAGACTTGAGTACCTGCGCCCGTGCGCAGCACCTCATTACTCAGAGTTTCATCGAAGTTGACGCTGGTTGCCCTGAGATGCTCCTAACAGCCTCTGTATATGAGGAGCATGTGTGTTAGTTTGTTCTCATCAACTGGATGGCAAACCTTTTTGCAATGAAAGGAACAGACAACATTCTGGAATTCATGGCATTCCGCTTTTCCCGCAACATTTTAGTCACTGACGACTACTTGTAAATCGATGGGTTTTTGAGCGCCCAATTGACAAAACATTTTCTCTCCAGAAAATATACTCTTCCAATTATGTATTTTTTCTTTGGGGCTTTATGCCTATCTTAATTGGACTCTGCCTAAGATGCTTTGCTTCTGCTTATCTCTGATTTCTGTTTCCTCATATGGCTAACGCCCTGGCCAAGGGAAGGGCGTCACGTGGCCTATAGGGACATTGTCGTGGTTCACTAAGTTAGCATGAGCACTTCGAAGCTTGTCTGCTGCTTTTGCGCACGTTACTACACATGTTTATTTTTGCAATATTTCAATGACTGCTTTCACATGGGAACTCATCGCTGTGCTCACTCTCTGCAAGTTCCTGGGATTTTGACTGAACATTATGTGCAAGGTCGAACAACAATGCCGCTTGTTATTTTGTTCTGGCCAGACCTAAGCCTTTACACAAAACATACCAATGCAGCTGTTGTCTGGACAGCGTACTTGGGTTTATAGTAGGGTACACGAAGAGGGGAGACACACTTGGAGAGGGATCTTTCCAGGGAGAAGACCTATGATGTAGATATACCATCTATAGGCTAAGGTATGGGGTCTGCTGACAAAGCCAAGCGATCTTCTATTATATAATAATACTTCTTCTTAGCAAGGAGAGGGGGGTTAGGCAATATAGTCTTTTCTCCATTGTCTTTTTATGATTACATCTTCCTTCATGATGTACGGACTGGCTGCTATGCTGACTATATTTGTATTATGCATTTTCCTGCTTGTTGTGGCAATTATACTGCATGTTAGGGCACGTTAGTTAAAATAAACATTTTACACTGCTTCGTGTCTCTGTCAGATCTTATGTGGACAAGTACAACGGTGTGAGCGAAAGGGTGTGACTTGTTACCGCGATTCCTGAGAGATCTGGGAGTGTTGTGTTCTGGGGTGTCTAATCATTTGTTTCTCTGGGAATTGTGTAGGAGAGCAAGTGAGACACTATAGCTAGTCGGTCCTGGGTTCATGGGTACTAAGGTGGTAGGAAGACTCAGTCCCTATACACCAAGGTCCCATACTCCTGGGCATAGTTCTGTATTTGTGCAGAATCCCTGCAACAAGCTTTCTGAGTGATGCGAGGATAAGTACCTGGCTTAACTTAAATAGTTAGGGACATTACTTCTCTGATAGCTAATATAATGACTGTGGAGCTAGGTACCAATACGTACATAGGTGTTGGGTAGAGAATAGACTAATTTACTACCACCAGTAGGGAAGTATAATGTAAAAGTTTTGAGTTTTTCTAGTATTCATTTTGTTCTGTATAACCATATTAATATAATTGCCATCATTCGGATACATACGATTTACATACTGATTGTACATAATAAACTTTTCCAACAATTGTCTCTGCTGTTTCCGGGGCCTAGGAGATGGTTCATGCATCTACAAATAACCCCTGCAAGTAAGAGTTCCTCTGGCAGAGTTGTCTGATTCATAAAACTCTGACTCTAGATGAGCCTAAGTCGTCCTGGTGAAGAGTGAGAGACACTTGTCTGTTCTCCTTTTTGTCCGAAAAGGGTGCGACACACATTACCCTTTAAGTCTAGTGTTCCTCAATACATGGGGCGGTTCACAACAGTAGCCTGTCAACACCTGGGCAGATTTCCCATGTAAGCGCAATGTAGTAAACAGCCCAACAGTGTCCAGTGCTAATTTGTGCCACGCGTAAGGTGGCCATTGTACAGTGTCCTGGGCAATGATCCTGTTTTTGCATTCCTGAGAGCATTGATGCAAATTTTGCAAGACCTCGCCCATTTTACACCATCTCCCACCATGCCAGGCCACCAGAAGTACATCCTCAGTCAGTCACATCCATGTTTCAGTATGTTTTTTTGCCGTATTCCTACAGATGGAACTTGTTTTCCATTCCTTATCAACATATTTCTTTCCAGGCATAGTTTATTTGCCCTTTGACCTAAAACGTGTGTAGGTCTTAGAAATAATTCATTCAAAAACCACCTTAATTAAACTATTTGTTAATCGCTTTCATTTCCTCATCTGTGAGCTCAGACCATTCTCTTTTTCTGACATTCCACAATCTGAATCTTCTATTACTTCCTTTACGGCAGAAATCGCATCAACGTCACCTTCCTGGCTTGTCGAATACTCATTCTTGTCGACCATTGGTAAGCGAGATACGCAATCTGTTGTGACATTTTTCTTTCCAGTAAAAATGTTTATCTCGAAATTGTTCGGTAGTTTGGAACTCGGCCAGACTATTGTGCATGTACCGCCACCATGGGACAAAGGTCCAAGCAAGGATGCTGGGCCATCAAACTAAATAAACAGCAGGTTTATCCTTGGAGGATGTTAGCAAATATCGTATTGTATTAACATCCCCCAAGAGACTACCCTACTATCCTATAGAATCATCACCTCCCAGGCTCTGATGGTACCACACTGAACAGAAGGGAGGACTGGGCAAGGGAAACATCATTAGGATAATGTTATGGAATAAAGGGATGGATTATTTTAAATGGGGTGTTCACACAGAAGATAAGGACTATGGCATGTGAGTTAGGATCTTTAAGAGGCGCCAGAGCAACATATATTCTTAGAAAGAAGGTTGAAAGACGGGTATCTAGATATACAGGCGTAAGGGTCAGTGGCTGAGTAGCACGGCAGGCCTTAGTAGAATGAGAGAGGTTTGCTCAATTAGTTTTCTATGAGTTTTTGGAAGTGGGTTATCAAAGGTCAAAGTATGCAAAGTTGAAACAATCGCTAACGAGAATCTTGTCCAACATTACAAAATGTTTCCCAGAATACCCAGAAATATATAATTTATTCTCAGTCTTTTGTCAAGAGAAGCTGGGCACCTGAATATATTAACATATAAACCTGGCTCCAACACCTGTTATTCATTTGGAGATTAATAGTTGTTCCCCCTAAGTTGTCTCATCTTCTGACATTTTCTTACCTCACTAGAGCTAATTTAACATTTCTTCATGAATAAAGCCGGCAGATCCTGTGGCAAATGCAAGAAATGTGGACATGAATTTGGCTAATGTGTTCAAATGTATCTGAATATTTATCCACTCATACAAAATAATTTCACAGCTAGAAATCATGACTTGCATCCCGTTTCAGAACACCGCTGTATCACTCAAAGCATTCTCTCTTGGGATGCAATTTTGGGGGATCCACTGAAGACAATGAAGCTGCAAAGAGCCAATGATGGTGCAACTTCTGCTCCAAGAGTCTGATGCTTGTCTTTCTGTTTCTCCCTTTCATTTAAGAACCTTCTGCCCCCAGTGGGTGGAATGTTCTAAAGCAAATTACCTTCTAGTGACGAGAGAGTGACGAGAGAGTGACGAGGGAGCGCAGAACCAATCTACGGAAATGTTTTCCATGAAATGTAATAAAAGATCAGTTTATACACAGACCTTTGGCAAAGTGTTCTGTGAATGTGATGGGTATGGAAAAGAGACAGAAGTTAGGCCTCGACTTGTAATAGTAAAATTGACCTCAGAATCCGTTGTATGCAAAGGAAGGGCTCGGTCTAGAATACGATTGTGCCATCTGTGTCTATTAAAAATTCTAATTATTAGGGGTGTTGGACGTATGATGAGATACAACATCATGTGTTTTGTGATTGTTGTAGCTGGGTTCATTATTGGAATTAATGGAGCTGGTTTTATGAGGCTACATTTGGTGGTGGGAGACGTTTTAAAAAGAGAGGGCAGGTCACTTTATGAAGTGGTGCTCCTGCTGGAGTAAGCACGAGGCAGCATCGATCAGCCATGGAGGCTAATAAAGAACTGCTCAAAGTTTTGAAATACTACGTCCACGCCGGAAGTGAAGGAATGGGTCGTGGAATGTAAAGTTCCAACCAAAACACAAAGATTTGATGTTTAAAAACAAGAGCGATTCAGGTGGCGGTGTTTAAGGTCACAAATAGTTAATAGTGTGTGCATATGTAATGTGCAGTGCCACCGGGGAGGTATTTTTAGGTCTGGCTTGACAGTCCTTATGTGATCCATTGAAGTGTTTTTCGAAGCACTATTGAGAGAGGGGCTTAAGCTCCACCTACAACGTGGTCTCCCCACCAGATTTCATTGGTCAGGAGCTGCATGCTTCCACTAAAAAGGTGTGTTTATCTTACATGGAATATGCTTCATATGAGTTGGTTGTGGTGACAAGCCAATGACCCAAGCTACAGTCCTGATGGTGTCATTAGGAAAAGTTATGTCAGATGTCATAGGTCTGATCTGTTTATTATGAAAAGGCTTGACAAAGGCAGTAGACCTCAATTATTTATTGTGAAAAGCATATTTTAAAGCAAATAGGCATTTATAGATGGATTTTTATTGTGATGTGTTAGGGCCAGGCAAGTACACCCTCTGATAGACTTTTTTTTTTTACATAGCTTAACATTGCAGGTCTCTGCAAGTGTGTATGTGATCACTAAACAAGGTGCTGTACGAAGTACTATAAAGGGAGGGGATGTGGCTCCGCCCACGTGTTGAGCGTCTTCTCTAAAAGCATTTGATTGAAAAATAGTTCCATTAGTCCACCCAAAAAGTAGTTCCATTGTTGTTAACTGATAGGCACATTGTGAACGTACACCCCTGGTCAGATACACAAGGAAGGAGGTTTAAAGGGAGTGACTCTGTGACCAGGGCAGTTGGAAGGGGATTCACATTGAGAACTCTGGCAAATGCAAAATGAATGGACTTTACATTATTAACCTTGTGTCAAATGTAATAGCACGGGGTTTAAAATTGTGCTGTGACCTTCTGTGCATGGAGTGTCTACTGTCTGTGAGGTAATGCAGAATCCTGGTGTGCGAGTGCATTCAGCCAGTCACGTGGAAGAGCTCAAAAGGGCTAGAGCAGTGCTGGTGTCACCATGCCAGGGCTGGCTTTAGTGTGGTGCGACTGGTACGGACGCAATGGGTGCTGACCTGGAGGGAGGGGCACTGACCTGGGAGGGGGGGAGTTTAGCAATAACTTAAGATTTAAAAGCACCCGCTGCAGAGTTCCTTGTGTGTCCAACTTTCGGGCAGCAATAAAATTGTCAAGATAACTTGTGATTAATGTTCCTGCTAGAGACCGAGATCAGGAGTTTTATCTAGTGACAGTCTTGACTCGCCTTAAAGTAGCGCAGAGGGTTAATATCCCTGCTGGAAAGAACAGATCTGGATTTGATGTGGATAGCTGAGTGGATTACTAAAGCCAGCCTTTACCAGCACTTTAAAACAAATGAAATGTATGTGAGAGAAGGGCTATGGAGAAATGAGGGGCACTTTTGCCAGGTGGTAGTGAGGAGGAGGTGGTCATGGGGGGTGCCCCAAAGAAGATTGTCGCACCGGGCGCCACCAGCGCCAAAAGCCGCCCTGCACCATGCTCCTGGTGGGTGCTATTACATGTAACTTCAATTAAGCTGATTAAAAGTACATCTGCATGCGGATTTCTTTACTGCATAACATTGGTGACGAGTTGGCTTGGAACGGAACCATGCAGTGTGCTTCCACGCAACTGAGCATCAGAAGAGGAAGTAGGTGAAGAAAATAAGACGAAGAAACAGAAAATCTCACTAAGTGCCAAGAAGTCACCTGGCAACTCAAAATCAACATCCTGTAGCAGAAGAGAATTCATTTTTAAGAACGGCTGTGTTGGTGACTGGCACCGTCTATGTAGTGTAAGGATTAGAAGATGTGACGCTGCAGTTGGGAAAAGTTGCTGTTCAAAGGACTTGAGGCTGGCAGGGCTCCTCCAAGGCTGCTGGGACTGCAGCAGTCACATGAAAAACAACAGGGTTTGGTAAAAGAATTATAAACCCTGATTTATACTTTGCTACTTTTCTTTTGTCCAGCAGAGGGCGTTCGCTCTCTTTAAAACAAAAAAACAGTACTGAATTTTCAGGCAGCGCCTAGGACACCTGTGGGCGGTGCTGTATACTTTTTATTTCTGGCCTGCGTAAAGCGGCCTGTGCGTCAGTTGTGGCCCCTAGGGTAGACACCTGACCGGTTTTCTACCGGCACCACCAATATTTCGCTGTCCCACCTGTACAACAAGAAGCAAAATCACCTAAAGCCGTTTTTTAGCCCATATCTCGACATACTTCAAACAGCAAATCTAAACAGAAAGCAGTTTTATATATGTTTTTGAGCTACGTTAACGATCCCTGGCTAATTAACAGAAATAAAGGCAGTAAAGTAATTGGGAGGGGGGGGGGCGTGTTTATTAATAACAGTGATTTAAAAAGCACCCCCTGCAAAGTTCCCTGTGTGTCCAGAAGTTTTCAGGCAACAATAAAAATGTCAAGATAACTCTGGTGATTAATGTTCCTGCTGGAGAGAGATCAGAGTTTTATTTAGTGGCAGTTTCCACTCATGCTAAAGTAGCCGCAGAGGGTTAAGATGCCTGCTGCAAAGAACACTCAAATCACCGAACTGTATTTTATGTGGTGCGCTCAGTAGTTTACTGCTTTTGTCACAGAACGTTTTGTTATTTGCACTTCATAAGCTACAATTCAAATATAGCACAGTGGGCTATGAACTGTCATTAAACGGCTGCATGCAAACTGCATGGTACAGGTTAGAACGTTATGTTTTTCCCCAGTCTTATAATCCTCGATGTTCATTTGGGTAGAAATACATTCTTATTCGTAAAGCTAACCACTGTGGTATGTTAAACATTCTGTGTTTTTGCTTCTCCAGACCAAAACACTCTTAAAATAAACTTCCTACTAGTTTCGGTGACGTGACTCCTACACCTTGTAATCCTCACTATCTGATGAAACATTTCATATAGACGGATGAAATGCATGTGAGAGAGTGCCCTGTGGAGAAATGAGGGTCACTGGTGGGGTGTAGTAGTGAGGGAATTCAAGGAGAAGGAGGTTTTTTTGGGGTGCATCAACAAAGATTATCGCGCTGGGTGCCGCCAGCACTAAAGCCGGTTCTGCCCAGTCCTTTGTATACTCTTAAAACAACAACAAATAGCAGGTATTTTTCTCTTGGAAAGATGGCAGCCCAGTTGTGGGGTTGTTTATTTTCAGATGATGCGAGGCCTGGGTCTACCTGCCTGGATGCGCACCAGATTCTGTCACGTAGTCTCATGTTGCTTGCTTTTGCTAGACTGTGTTGCAGATGTCTTTGTGTGTTTGTGGTATTTTTTCACAATATGTACACGTCCTGGGCAGGAGTGTAGTTGCATGCTTCGTACTGTGGTTTGTTTTGTGTGTGTGGCAGTGGAGGATGTATGTTTGTGCTTGTTGGAGAAAGGGCAGTGCGTTAACATCCTGTCCTGCATGCTATGTATGTAGTGCCTACTGTCTGTGTCAGGGGTATCTGTGAGGTAATGTAGAACCCTTGTGTACAGTGGATTCAACCAATCACTTGGAAGCTGGTGTCAACATGGTGGGGTGTTATTACAGGTAACTTACTTCAATACATCTATGTAAAAGTTCAGCCACCTGTGGACTTCTTTACTCGGTAAAATGAACTCCATGACAAGCACCATAGGAAGGAGCTTTACATTACGAACCCTCTGACAAATTCAATAGGAAGGGGTTTTAAATCGCAAACTCTGACAAATGCCAATAAAAGGGCTTAGTAGACATTTATCCCTTTTTAGACCCAGCCACGCTAAATGCCTGGTGGCTTCAGAAGGAAAGTTAATGCTCATGTTGGTGTATACTTTGGGTCTGCCTAAATTGTTTGAGGGTCTTTATAGTCAGAAACTGCATGGTCATGTTTATGTTCAAGTTAAAACCAGCAGGCTTACTTTAAAAAAAAAAAAAAAAATGTGCCTTGAATCTTTTAATCATCTTTTTTTTGCTTAAGTCACAATTCTTAGTTTCACTCCAGTTCCTTTTTATCCCGATCAGTTCTCCACAGGACAACCGGACAACAAGTATTGGCCCGGAGAACACATTTTCCCACCTTTGATTTTTTTTATACACTTACCGTTTCTTATTTCGGTTTTCATTTCCAAAAACTCAATGATTTTCTTTTTTTATTGTAATATATCTTTGAGTTTTCAGAACACAAAGAGTGCATAACTAAAACAGGATGGAACCCTGCCGTACATCATGTAATTCAGTCCTAGGTATAGTCAGTGCTTGAAATGGAAAAATAGAAGTGCAGGTACTCTGTAGCAGAGTACCTGCTTGTGGTGGCAGGACGAGGACCCCACGCGTGTTATGTCGCTAGGCTTGTGGCTGCGTTTTCTGTTAAGCATTTCTGAGAGCACGAGTGAGTACAGGGCAGAGCTGGACAAGTGTGTGTTCTCGCCAGTGCACTCCTGCTTTCTGTAAGTGTAGCTGCCTGATAAAGGATGCCACCGTTATGACTGTGCACCTATGTCTGAGGGGTTCGCTGTTTTACTGATGGGGTACTTAGTTGAGGGTACCATCGTTCTGCGGCAGAAATCTTTGTGCAGTGCTTAATTTGTCATAAAATAATAATAATAGCCATGGCCTTTGTCAGGAGACCTCTGCAGCTTGCACCACCCCATTGCCCCTATCAGCGCAGCCAATAACCATACCTACACAACTATTAAGCATCACATAGGGGAGAGGAGTTGGCCTAATGGCTAGGGCGGTCGACCTCAAATCTGGGGAACTGGGTTCGAATCTCGGCAATGACGCTGAACATCCTGTGATTCTGGGCAAATCACTTAATCTCCCCGTGCCTAACAAAAATGAATGTGTCCTCATGTAATGCAACTGGTGCTATGTAAAGCGCTCTGATACCCGATTCGGGTCAAGTCCGAGCTATATAAAAACTCTGTAAAAAAAAAACAACAACAAAAAACACTCCTACAAGTATGATACTTCGGGCCATTCCTCACCCCCAAAGCTATAAGAATGGCTGGTGTTGCAGGTATTAGTCATTGTTAATGCATACTGAATTAATAAACAACTGTTGTTGTGCTCATCTCTAAATTGAACAGACAGTGCCACCATGTGGCAGACAACCATAAGCACCGGTGTTCCAATTAACAGCTGGTGCCGAGCCCCAGAAACCACCTGCTCAAATTAAGTACTGGTATGTATTCTAAGATTCCACCAACCTACAGGATCCTTGGCCTGCGTTTCTGTCTTGTTTCCTGTCTTGCTGCCCTGAAGACATTTGAGAGACCTTAAGGATGAACTTGGGCTTTCTTGGCCCAGTCCTGTTTCTGTGGTTTGCAGCTGCCACCAGGTTTCTACCAAGAGTGAAGAAGGACTGTGAGTCTCATGGTTACAGAAAGGTGACTCTAGTGCCTGTGTGGGAATTGATGGAAAACTACTACACCTTATAGTGTACTGCTGACTGAATGGAGGAAGTGTTCCTTTTGTATGCATACACACCCTTCTTCGTTTTATTGTTGCTACATGTATTTCTGTTTGGAATGTATTATGCAGAAGTAGATTAGTCAATTATTGCCATGAAAAAAGACCATGCGGGTGGATTTATATTTTTGAAGGGACTTAGCTTGTGCTTGCAGTGTGAATGCTCTTCACTTGTATTGTGGTTCTGAGCAGTGGCAAGAGTGGACCATTTTAATGTTCTTTGGTGCCTTTTGCTGCATTTGTCTGGTGTGGGTGTGTGTTGCACTAGTGAAGGTGTACGGTTTGTGGGTTGTACTGTGGGTCTGCGTTACTGTTTGTTGTTGTTTGAATATGTAATAGTGTGAGGATGTTTCACCAACATAAGTTGGTTTTTGGGCTGTGGACGCCAATTTAGGTGTTTCAACTTTCAGTCAAGCTAGTGCATAGTGCCAAAATGTGCTCTCTGTATACGTATTGTGTAGGTGGCTGGTGTTTTGGATTAATCCTTTTCTCCAATATGTTGGCAATTGCTGGTTAGATTTGTGGCTTAGTGTTATGCATGGACACACACTTATGCTTGTGTTTTATGTGCCGTTGACATGTATGTTGGTGAAGGGCATGTTCTCGCCATTATTAAGTCAGTCAAGGCCATGGGCTGGTTTCATGTGTATCTTCACACCACATATCCAATTTTGGATCACATGTTGCATGTGTACTTTGGGTCTTCAGCAGGCTAGTTGTGTTTTTTCATATGTTGAATTATGAGCAATATAAGAGCAGATTGTGTAGTTGCATGTGTCGTGGGTTATTCGGCAGGCTGTGGGACGCACACATTATTTGTATGGGCTTTGTGTAATTTATGAGTATGCTATTGGTCAGGTGCAACACTTCAGAGCATGTGTAAGTCGCGAGCAGGCCACGTAGTCTCATGTCGCTTGCTTTTGCTAGACTGTGTTGCAGATGTCTTTGTGGTATTTTTTCTCAATATGTACAAGTCCTGGGCAGGAGTGTAGTTGCATGCTTCGTACTGTGGTTTGTTTTGTGTGTGTGGCAGTGGAGGATGTATGTTTGTGCTTGTTGGAGAAAGGGCAGTGCGTTACATCCTGTCCTGCATGCTATGTATATAGTGCCTACTGTCTGTGTCAGGGGTATCTGTGAGGTAATGTAGAACCCTTGTGTACAGTGGATTCAACCAATCACTTGGAAGCTGGTGTCAACATGGTGGGGTGTTATTACAGGTAACTTACTTCAATACATCTATGTAAAAGTTCAGCCACCTGTGGACTTCTTTACTCGGTAAAATGAACTCCATGACAAGCACCATAGGAAGGAGCTTTACATTACGAACCCTCTGACAAATACAATAGGAAGGGGTTTTAAATCGCAAACACTGACAAATGCCAATAAAAGGGCTTAGTAGACATTTATCCCTTTTTAGACCCAGCCACGCTAAATGCTTGGTGGCTTCAGAAGGAAAGTTAATGCTCATGTTGGTGTATACTTTGGGTCTGCCTAAATTGTTTGATGGGTCTTTATAGTCAGAAACTGCATGGTCATGTTTATGTTCAATTAAAACCAGCAGGCTTAAATGTGCCTTGAATCTTTTAATCATCTCTTTTTTGAAGGAGATTCTTCGTACCAAGGAAGTTATTTCTCTAATAAAATTCTTAATTCATCTAATAAACCCAAAGAAATTTTCTCCATAGTGAACGAACTTTCCAAACCAGATAGGATCATGTCGAAGCCAGTTCCGACACAGTCCTTCTGTGACTCCCTTAATTCCTTTTTTATTGAGAAAATTGCCTCTATTAAAGATAGCATTCCCCCTTCTACCTTTCCCATATCTGATCCGAATATTTGTCAGAATGTACCTCGGATGGATCAAATTCCTTTGATCTCTAAGGAGACCTTTCTTGATCTACTTAAAAAGGTTGACTCTGGTTCCCCCACTGATTGCTGCCCTCCTCATATACTTCGGGAAGCTTTTACTATCTGTCCTGACCCCCTCTTTCATTCCTTAACAACTCACTTAAATATGGCATTGTCCCTGACATATTTAAAAGTGCGGAAATCATCCCTATTCTGGAAAAAACGGGTGCGGATCCGTCAGTTCTTAGCAATTATCGCCCCATCTCTTTGCTACCCTATTTGGGCAAAGTCCTAGAAGCTTATGTGGCAAATTGCTTTAGTACATTTGTTGAACACTACCAGATCTTGGACTCCCACCAGGCAGGATTTAGACCCGCTCATTCTACGGAATCTGTTATACTTACAGTCTTGGACGAACTAAGAAGAGGGGCAGATAGCGGCATTCCCCAGGCCCTGGTTCTACTGGATTTGTCAGCAGCATTTGACACGGTCGATCATAACATCCTGATTGACCGTGTCAGAAATGCCGGGATCCAGGGTCTGGCGTTGAGATGGCTTTCCTCCTTTCTCAGCAACCGTTTCCAATCAGTACGGCTTGCAAATTTTTCGTCCAACAAGAGGGAACTGACCTGTGGGGTCCCCCAGGGCTCCTCCCTTTCTCCACTCCTCTTTAATCTGTATCTTCTTCCTCTAATCCGATCTCTGAGAGAAAGAAGGATTGGGACGTTCAACTATGCTGATGATCTCCAATTGATGTTTGACATCAACTCGTCAGCATCCTCAGTCTCCTATTTTCAATCTACTATGATTTTTATAAGTGACTGGATGAATAACAACCAACTCAAGTTGAACCCTGACAACACTGAGCTGATCCTTACAGGTGGCTGTATCAATCCTTGGCATTACAACTTTTGGCCACCCTCTTTGGGCAACTCTCCGGTGCCGGCAAGCTCTGCCAAAAGCTTAGGCATTGTGATCTCCAACGATTTGTCAATGAATGCCCAAATTGGTTCAGTGGTTTCCGCAAGTTTCTTCCAACTGCGGAGAATAAGGAAGATTAGCAGATATCTGTCTAGGGAAGCTCTAACCCTGGTTATCTTAGCCTTGGTTATCTCCCGACTGGACTATGCCAATTCGCTGTACTATGGCATCCCCGCTTATCAACTGAGACGTCTCCAGTTGGTTCAGAACCAAGCTGCCAGACTCATCCTAAGTGGCAGCATGTGACACCTATTATGAAACAAGTATTGGCATAGCCAATAGGTCTCGCCTTTGGGACCTTATAAGTATTTAGTTATGCAGCAACATTAACTGTTGCATGGCTAAACACTTATAAGGTCCCAAAGGCGAGACCTATTGGCTATGCCAATGCTTGTTATGTTTTCTGGGGGAGACAGTTCAGGCGCGTGGCCCGCAGGAAGGAAGCAATTAAATTATTAGCACTTTGAGGAATGAAAAGATATAACTTATGGCACACGAAGTTTTGTGAAACTGTAATGCGAGAAAACAATTAAAAAAAGGATGATATAAGGATGGCCGCTGTTTTACTGCCAGAGTGTTGGCGGTTAATTGATTGTCTTCGTCAGATAATGCCCAGGTGGTGCTGGCGCTGTGGGAGAGAAATAGAGCCGTCGCACTTAGAATGTCAGTCGACTCCTTCGTATCCTCTCAGCAAAGTGGACTACTCTTTGAATGCCACTCTGCTAACCCACATAAAATAAACAGACAGGCTTGTTAGTTGAGCGCTGGGGGTTTACGAGATTACAGCTGGCACGTGTACAGTGTCTGATTATGTCCTAGCTTTTGCGATGCGTGCCTCTGCATCTGCATACGTTTGTACAAGTCTCTGGGATTTTACAAGGCTATCTGAGTACAAGCATTGGCCGCGCGGCCGTAAAAGTAACGCCGCGCGGCCGCGAAATAAAATGATTTTTAAAAAAACGCGAGTTGTGCGCACTCATGCGCGCGACGAGAAAAAGTGCTGTGCACGTCGCGCGCGCTTCTGCGCGTAACCGCACGCTGGTGGCCGCTTTCGGAGCACTTTCTAAAGCCCCTTACTAAAGTCTCGCAGAGCAGCGCATGCGCGCTGGCTCAGCGAGACCTAAAAACTACACTGGCTCCCTGTGGCCAAGAGGTGTGTGTTCAAGCTGGGTTGCACCATCTTTAAAGCTCTTCACGGCAACAGCCCTGCTTTTATCTCTTCTAGGATTCAACGTTATATTCCCTCCCGGGACTTGCGCTCCTCCTCCTCAAATTTATTAGTCATTCCTTCTTTTAAACGCAAGAAGCACGGAGGCTCTAGATTTACTGTTTTGGCCCCACAATTCTGGAACTCTCTCCCTGTGGAGATGAGATTGGTTACGTCCTATGCACAGTTCAGAAAATTGCTTAAGACTCGATTGTTTGCCCAATCATACGACATCTAACCTCAGTTTCCCGCCAGCACCTCTCTGCCCTATCAGCGCCATGAAACCGTTTGGTGTACGTGCGCTATATAAAAGTTTTTAACATAACATTGCTTAAGTCACAATTCTTAGTTTCACTCCAGTTCCTTTTTATCCCGGTCAGTTCTCCACAGGGTATGCTATTTGAGGACAACCGGAGAACAAGTATTGGCCCGGAGAACACATTTTCTTTGATTTTTTTATACACTGGTGTCAGTGAATTACCGTTTATTATTTCTGATTTTCATTTCCAAAAACTCAATGATTTTCTTTCTTTTTGTAATATATCTGTGAGTTTTCAGAACTCAAAAAGTGCATAACTAAAACAGGATGGAACCCTGCCGTACATCATGTAATTCAGTCCTAGGTATAGTCAGTGCTTGAAATGGAAAAATAGAAGTGCAGGTACTTTGTAGCAGAGTACCTGCTTGTGGTGGCAGGACGAGGACCCCATGCGTGTTATGTCGCTAGGCTTGTGGCTGCGTTTTCTGTTAAGCATTTCTGAGAGCACAAGTGAGTATAGGGCAGAGCTGGACAAGTGTGTGTTCTCGCCAGTGCACTCCTGCTTTCTGTAAGTGTAGCTGCCTGATAAAGGATGCCATATAATATGACTAATAGAAGTCTTTTGCTGTTGTTTGCTCTAAATACAAGCAGTGTATAAACTTTGTGATTTATAAGAGATCCTTTTAGACTCTTTCATGATAAATTCTATTGTGCTCCTCAAAATTGTGGAATTAAGTGTTTGCATTAACACCTCGCCCACAGCCCTTCTCATTCAGGGCATAGTGGGCGAGGAAGAATGGGTCTCGCTGTGGGGGCCAGGTAATGTTGGGAACTGGCACCATCTTCACCTTAGCCTCCCTCCCACCCCCATGGATGGCCCAGCAGCTGTGTTTTTTGCTTTATCCCCTCTCCTGCCAGGCCATTGCCCCGAGGCAGTGAAGGGCTGGGGAGGGCTGAGTAATTTACAAATAGCTGGGGCCTCACTGTTTTTAAGGTGCTCCTGCGCTGGAGGGCTGGGGAATAATTTTGTAATTGAAAGGGGCCTCGCTGCTTTTCAGGTGCACCTGCCCTGGATGGCTGGGGAATCATTTTTTAATAGAAAGGGGCCTCGCTGCTTTTCAGGTGCTCCTGCCCTGGAGGGCTGGGGAATAATTATTGAAGAGAAAGGGGCCTCGCTGCTTTTCTGGTGCTTCTGCCCTGGAGGGCTGGGGAATAATTTTTTAATAGAAAGGGGCCTCGCTGCTTTTCTGGTTCTCCTGCCCTGGAGGGCTGGGGAATCATTTTTGAAGAGAAAGGGGCCTCGCTGTTTTTCAGGTGCTCCTGCGCTGGAGGGCTGGGAAATAATTTTGTAATAGAAAGGGGCCTCCTGTTTTTCAGGTGCTCCTGCCCTGGAGGGCTGGGGAATAATTTTTTAGGAGAAAGGGGCCTCGCTGTTTTTCAGGTGCTCCTGCGCTGGAGGGCTGGGGAATAATTTTGTAATAGAAAGGGGCTTCGCTGTTTTTCAGGTGCTCCTGCCCTGGAGGACTGGGGAATCATTTTGTAATAGAAAGGGGCCTCACTGTTTTTCAGTTGCTCAGCTTGTAGGACATTGTCACCTTGGCCCTGTGTCCTTCCCAAGAACAATATCCTCCCACTTACATTCCTTGTGTGTTTCATGAAAGGGCACGCCCGCAAATGTGGACCACGCCCCGCGAATGTGGGCCATGCCCCGCGAATGTGAGCCACGCCCCGCGTATGTGGGCCACTTTTTTCGTCAGTGTCTGGGCCAAATTGTGATCCCAATCCGACCCTGGCTTCAGGATAATGCTTCCTTGCCTATGAGATGAAGGGAGAAGGTTGGTGTTTCAGGCCGCAATCTCATCCAGTTTGAATTGTAGGAATAAAGTCATATCGATCAACTTCAGATTGTTTAAAATGCAGCTGCCTCATCTCTTACTTAATTTGCATCTGCACTTTTCTGCTACATTACTGTTTCACTTACCAGTTGATAAAGGGATTTTGTTTTAAGGCACTTTGCATGAGGCACAAGGCACTTGTGACACCGGGCCTGAGCGACTCAGCTCTTTGCTGCAGCCCTATGTGCCCTCTCACATGCTTTGTTCCTCTTCTCAAGCACTCTTGGGGGCATATTAACAAGGGCCTTATCTCCGTTTTTTTGGCTTTAAAAGCCAAAAAAGCGAAGATAATATTATCGCCCTATCTACAAGGGGATGCTAACATGCATTAGCGCATGTTAGCACCCGTTTTCTCGACGCCTCGCTTTGCATCTCTAATGAGATGCAAAGTGGGCGTCACTGGGCAGTACTCCCTGTAAATTATCGCTGATGTGCACATCGCGATATTTACAAGGAGGCCCACGTATTTTAGCAGACGTTAGTTTTTGGTGAAAACCGCGGTTTTTGCCAAAAACTAACATCTGCTAAAATGCTAACTTAGCCATACTTACCATTGGGGGTGGATTATGCTGATACGACCACAGGGTCGTATCAGCAAGGTTATCGCCGTTTTCAATGGAACATCGCTGAAAAACCAGCGATGTTCCATGGAAAACATCGCTATCGCTGGGATAATTATCGCCATTGCGCTATGCGTTGTTAATACAGCGCTAGCATGGCGATAATTATCTGCGATAGCCGGCAATAAACATTTTCACGCTGAGGGCGGCCAGCGAAAAGTATCGCTGCCGCTTGATAATATGCCCCTTGGTTGTTTTATTGCACTAGAGAAAGGAGGTGCTCCTTCTTGGTTCTCGCTCCTGTTCCCAAAACACCAGAGGAAAATAAGTTGGGCCATGTGAGTACATTAAAGCCAGACCTACTGGCATTGTCCCTACTACTTTATTTTCATTCTGTTCTGTTTCCCGACTCATATATCCTCTCTTGTTTCAATTATAAAAAAATAAAAACTTCAAGTGTGGATTTGATTTTTTTTAAGGGTGTTTCATACAGATGTTGTAAGTTTAAGATCTTTTGTTCATAATATTGTGTTCCGTTTCCTCAAGCTGCAGCCAAATATAGTTGTTTTTTTCTCTGTAAAAAAAGAAACCCTGAATGTAATTACTTGAATGTAACGGCGCCTTGGTGGAACAATGCAAGCTTGTCATTGGTTGAAATCACAGCTATGAAGCATGGTAAACACGAGAACTGAAATGTAAATAATTCTGTGTGCCTTCTGTCAGTCTCTTCGAGGACAACGCATCAGTTACCTTAAATAGTTCCCCCAGTGTGACTGTTTTCCCTGGTGTGGTGTTTCTGAATATATTTACATTTCTGGCTCGACAAACAATCTGTGCTGTGCCACGTCTGTCTGGTAACATCACCTCTATAAACAGCTCCTGATACCTGCCCACATTTGCAAAGTGTTGACTCAAATGGCATGTTTTGCATCTCCCGGGTGAATGTGTTACTTCTCTCTCTGGGGTGTCAGTCACCCACAGTCCCCTGTCTCTGCACTGCACACGTCATGACTTGTGTGCTTTACCTCTGGACAAACTGGCATTTCTCGTTTCACTGACTGCAGCGTGTGTGCTGAAGCAGCCGATGCTCTGTGCACATATTGTGTTTAGCTGCAAATAAAGGTTCGACGACAGGTGACAAAAATCTGATTATAACTTGTACTCACTGTGTGCCTGATACAGACCCCTCCCCCCTCTATATTTCTCAATGTACAATGGAGCGGATTGCTTTTGTCAGACGATGTTCGCAATTTTATTATGATGACTTTATCATTTTAGTTATTTGTTTTCTATTATCTGTTCTATGAGATGTATGCTTGATTTGAAGGATTTTTCCACAAATAAAATTCATTAAAGATTTTTTACCCAATCACGATGCATAAGTCACCTGGGTCCTGTAAAGTTCCTAGGGCAACTTCAATATATGTTTAAAAATTCATCATCAAAATGGTTTCAAGAGAGGAGACCGTCACTCAATGTACAAAACAATGATTTGCACATGAAAAACAGGCGCTGGAGCGCTGTATTGTTCGCAACAAGTTAAAGATACACTGAGAAACTGCATCATGTGGACATCACAATCAAAAGAGAGAGAACCAATGGAACCACACAGGAGCCTGCCTGCATTTTCCAGCCTCTAACTCCCTGCCTGTGAGCACCCCACAGCGAACACTGCACAAGGATTATCCTCCTCTGTGCAGAATGCAGCTTTTGAAACTGGGTATACAGCTCGTTGCCTCCAACTAAATTCGTTTATCCAGGACCAGGTCGCATATAGAAATCTTTTTACAAAATCTCACCATTTCACGATTTAGGAGCATCATTCTAGTTCCATGGACTATAATGCCTTGGATCCCACTTTTATCACATAACGGGACCGGCGCTTGAAGTGACAGCCCGCCATTGAGGACATTCTTTATCCACCTCAGGCGACTAATCACCACTTGAGAAATATTTGGGAAGTGGCATTCCTGAAGATGGCAGGCTACTGCCGAAACGCGCGTAGATGTATTACTGCCACATCTCTTTTTGGTGCATTCCTCGACTGAATATATAAATTGTGATTAACATTGGGATACTGCATCATCTCCCATTTACAATCTTTACAAATTAGATGTATAGAATGTTTAAAAGAACTCAATCATGTGCGTGATCTGTATGTATGGGTATATGAATGAGTGCAGTATGCATGCAGAATGATATAGTGATTTCTCTGTTACAATAAGTTATAAATCGTATATTTGATGTAGAGAATATTTAATAAAACATACTTTTGTATTTTTGTACATTGAGTGACGGTCTCCTCTCTTGAAACCATTTTCATGATGAATTTTTAAACATATATTGAAGTTGCCCTAGGAACTTTACAGTATGTATTTCCCTGCCTAGGTGAACTTCACATTAGTAGCAGGGGGCCTCTAATCTTTGCAATTTTTAAGTCACCTGGGTCCGACATATCTTGCAACCTCTCCTCTAGCTGTCTGAGGCCAGCAGAGGTGCCATTCCTACACCCCTCTCTCCTCAACAACACCCCCCTCCAGCCCTCCCTTCAATCTCCCCCACCCCCCACAAGCACAAGTATACGTCTGGAAGACATTTTTGGTTCAGGGGCTCAAGCTATTGAAGAGTCTCTCCACCCATGCTAGATACAAACATTACCTCTGATCATGTAGGAATGTGGTAAAATGTCATCTTTTTTTTATTGAATGAATTACTTTTGAGAGTTTAAGTGGTCTCAGTGAGCGCCTAGATACAGTTGTCTGTCATGATCTCTGCGCTGTATAAATAAAGGAATCATGTAGTGTTCCAAAACTCTGCGAACTCCGCCAGTGGAGCGGAGTTTACCGCCCACCCCTAAGTCCTGTGTCACCACTTTCTGAGGTGGTGCTGGTTGTTCTCTTCTCGTTGGAGTTGTATTTTTCCTGTGCTTAATAAACATGCATTTTGGCAAATTTCTCCTTCAGAGATTGCTTCAGGTTGGCGATGAGCGGGCTTGCTGCTGAGGAGGAAAGCCTGGAAACTCTGCTGTACTGGATTTACACCACCTTGTGCGTCCATTTTCATCTTTCCTCACCACAGAACACCTGCTGAATAACTGGATCAGCGGAACATCTTGGTAAGCAGACCCTAGCCTTCAGCGATATTCCACCCTGCACCACCCGATGGATCAGCAATTTTTTTAGATCAACTCTCGACATTGCCTGATGCGGACCTCAGTGCCTGGCGTGTGGGCCTTGGAGGCACGTCACCCCGTACCAGTGCAATACACCACAACATTTACACCGGCGTCAGGATGTCATCACCTGCCATCTTGGAAATCACCCCTAAAAGCAGAGCCGGGGCATTACAAAGCAGAGCTCTGTACTATCCTATCACCAACTTCCTGAATCACATGAACACATTAAACATGAATGCAATAAAGGTAACATTCAGTACTTTTCGTTTTTACTCCTCTGGTTTTACCAGTATGTCCTAAAAGAGCTACATGATCTCTACAGCATCTTGTACGTACATTTGGGTGTCCTTTGTACCAATGATGTAAAGAATTGGGAGTTATAAAAAGGAAAAAAATGTTTCAGGGCACATTTACAAGGAACGGTGTTGTCTCCTATTTTGTTGGATGGCAATAGGGAGGAGGAAGACATCGCTGAATATCAAGAGGCTATGAAACAATTTGACATACATCTTATCATGAATATAAATAAAGTGGTGGCTCGTCACTGGTTCCTAGGAAGAGTCAACTATTGTTAAACGAGAAACTAACTTAGGCTGTTAAGTTTGAGGAGTGTTTAGAAACCACATTGCAAGGGTTGAAGCAACTATAGCATAACTCCAATTTACTGGAATGAGTGCAAAGAGTTAGTGCTCAAACAGAGGTTAGCATGATAGCTAATGGTACAGCCCCTAAAAATCCATATGCATTTGTGTGTTTTGGTGTGACTTGAACAGTCATTTAGCTTTCGGCAAATATTGTCTGGCTGTGGGACAAGTGTGACACAAATGTAGGAATGAAGGTTATTTTCCTCGAGTGTGTAAAAGTAGAGGTGCAAATGTTGGTGTGGGTGGTAAATCTAAGCCTTGAGCTTAAGTTAGGCAAGTAAATATTGTGAATGAGCTTGATGAGTTTGCATTGCAGGTTTGTGAAGTTGACTATTTAAGCAGGGATGGTCCCTATTGTGATATGGTTATTGGTGGTAAAACCTTTAAGGTATTATCTGATTCAGGTGACAGGTATAAGTTAATCGGTGATGACTTTTCTATGTATGGGCTGGTTAAAATGACATCTCCCCATATCAGATTAGTAGGATATGGCAACACGCCTCCAGATGTTGTTAGCTATTTTTCTCCCACTTTTGAATTTAAAGGCATGAAAATACCTGGCACGGTGTACGTTGCAAGAGAAGGGTTGTCTCTGTTGGGTTGGCCTCAGCACTGAGATTTGTTGATGGGATTAGACCCTAATCACCCTATCCAAGTGCTTGGTTATGAGGATAGCATGGTGGTGGAACAGTGTCATTTGTACGAAACTGATAAGTGGCAACAACTGTTTCCAAGTGTTTTTTGTTCAAATTCCTTAGGATTACTAAAAGGGTTTGTCAATCACAATTAACAAAAAACCTGCTGTGCCTAAAGACAACAAAGTCAGAAATGTACCTTTATTAGTGAGAGAGGATTTGAGCAAGGAACTACAATGTTTAGTTAGTGAGGTTGTGGTTGAGAAAATTGAATGGTTGTCTACCCGTGGTAGTGGTATGCAAAGTGAATGGCAGCATAAGATTATGCATCGATCTGAGAAACTTGGATAATTGTGTTTGGGTGGATCGTCACCCGATGCCTAAAATATCAGAAATGGTAGCTACATTAAAGAGGTCCACACCCTTGTTCTATCTTTGGTGTATCACCACATCGCTCTCCTTGAGGAATCAAAGACACTAACATCCTTCATCATTCCTAAAGTTGCATACAATTATAGATATATGGCATTTTGTTTGGTTTCTGCTTCAATAATTTTTCAGGGGCTCTCCGCCATCAAGTCAAAAGAATATTTAGCATTTTATAATTCCAAGACCAGAGCTTAATTTGAGCTCGTAGTTGCAGGAGGGGCCCATCGGCACTAATATTTGAGGTCCAGCACTTATTTTCCTCATCAGAATTTGAGCAAGAGAGAGAAAAACACAGAAAAACAGTGACCAATAAAGAAAGCAAGGTTGAAAACAACCTGAAAGAGTGAGACAAAGAGGCAGGGAGTGTCTAGTAGTGGATGAAAAAGGCATGAGATTGAATCAAGACTACACAGCACACAGTAGCGCCGGCCTCAGGCTTCTGAACAAAACTTTGGGCCCCAGCACCTATTCTTTAGAACTCAAGCACAGTCCAAGACAATATTTGGATACTTACTAGCTCACAAAAATAACTTGCCAAAGTTTTGCAGGAAGTGCTAACAATTTTGGAAGAACATGATCTAACTATATCTTGAGACAAATGCATGATTGCAAAAAGACACTGTAAATTATTTAGGTCATAGGATTACCCGAGGTGGCACTGCATATAAAGAAAAGATTATGCCAGCAATTGCTGATGCTTCTAGTCCTGACAACTAAGATCAATTGAAATCATTCCTGGGGCTAGAGGAGTGTTAAGCAAAATTTGTAGCAAATGTTTCAGTAAACACAGTTTTGATGAGACCTCTTATGAAAATAAATGTGTCATATGTGTGGAATAATGATGTGACGTATACGTTCGGGAGACTAAACAAAAAAAATGCAGTTCTGCCAACTTTGGTGCCTCTTGATACTTCATGTACTTACGTAATAGTAACAGTAAAATTGGAATAGGGGCAGTTTTGCTTCACTTGAGATATAGAAAGCTGGATATGGTGGCGTTTGTTTCTTACCCATTAGACAATACAGTAGCTAAATATTCCATGGTCAAAAAGGAAACCTTGGCTTGTTTGCTTTTTTACAACGTATATGTAGGTTTTGCCCTTCGTTGTGTGCACAGTTTAGGAGGCTGGCTCAGTATATAGTGTCCACCTATGGTGAGGGACTTTGCACTGAGTCTAGGAACCTTTAGTGATATTGTTTAGGTCCCTGAAAACCAGAGCTCTCAAGGGGTAGCTGTGGAGAGCAGCTAAGGCTTATTCAGGAGGGTGTAAAGCAAGTGCATTTACCACTATTTGCCAGCAGGCTTTTCACACAAGAAAGGACCACACCAGGTGACTATAAAAATACTTTGTATTTATTAACACACACTAGGCACTAACTTGGTATATATCCTACCCGGAGATATCAACTGCACACAAGAAATACTTCAGAAATAGGTAAGTAGCATAGAAAAGCACATGGGACACAACCGGGGAGCCAAACCATATACTAAAATAGTGGAATGTGAGGTAAGTACCAAAATGGGACTAATACCGAAGGATGAGGATGCCAGGGGAAGCACAGAACCACCCAAGGTGAGTAGCCAAGGACCCCAAGGTGCCCGGGTGCAGAGTGGTTACACCAGGTCAAACGTCCATGGGATAACGCAGGGTAAATCACTGTTCGATTTTTACAGTTCTAGGACCCTTTCCAAAGGACCCAGATGGAACCACTTGGATCAAGAAAGGTTGGAGAGCCACCCCACCCGTGGATACCCCAGGAACCAGAATACCTACACCAGGGAGCCCAGGTGCATAGGGATGAAGTGACGTCGGAACTGCCCATAGACGCCAATAGAGGTTAGTGAAAGATCAGCAGCTACAGAGTCTCATGGACCAGGATGGTGGAACCAGGACATGGAATCC
Organism: Calotriton arnoldi; assembly: GCA_963921515.1. Classification (NCBI taxonomy): domain Eukaryota; kingdom Metazoa; phylum Chordata; class Amphibia; order Caudata; family Salamandridae; genus Calotriton; species Calotriton arnoldi. The sequence continues at coordinate 942,598 of CAWUFW010005220.1, read as the reverse complement.
AGATGAGAAGAACCTGAAAGCAGAGGGGACAGAGTCCAAACCACCCGGAGGTGACCAGGAGGCACAGAAGCACAATACCAGCCCTTGTTGGAGGTTCTTGCTGTAGCACGGTGAGGCTGAAGCAGCAGCTGTGGAGCCCAGGCGATGATGCAGTAGCACAGGAGCTGTCCACGAGCTGTCTCATGCCGGTTGATGAGTGCAGGAAGGCCAGTGGCCGGCAGGACCACTAACAAGCTTTGACAAACTCAAACAATGGTTTTTGGAAGAAGATGCTGTGTTGCAGACCAGCAAGGTCTGTGGGACTAACCCAGCAAGAGAAAGTCAGAGCCGGCCCTCAGCATGCAACAGAGCCAGCAGGAATCGATGGAGCCCCCTCGAGGATCCTCTGGCAGCCTCTGATCTCCCATCATGAACGCAACATCGATGCCGCAGCATTTTTAAAACAAGATACTTATTCTTTCTCTCTGCGTCGAGAGGCAATTTATTTATATTTATTGCTCAATCCTGTTGAACTAATCAAAAACGCCTACACTAAGAATTTGAATCTTCTTTAAAATTATTTAACTAAGGGGTCAAGAAATCACACACTGCTCTCCCTTGTCCTGAAGATGGCCTAACTGATTGGATACGACGGAGACGGAAACGTCGACACCTAATCCATTCTTCTTGTTGTATTCACTGTCAATTGCTTTGATTTGAGTTCTGTACCCTAGACATTGGACAAACTCAAAGGGTGAATTAAATGAAGATGGGTTTTATACATTGAGAACTAAGATATGTTTCTAGGTTTAATTATATGTTCTCTGTTGTCAATGTATGTTTGTTAATTTGATTGTTGTTTTTTCTGTACCCCCATTTCTAATTTTTTCAATATAAAATTAACTACTATTTTTCGATACACCCGTTGACTGTATGTGTTTTGCTTTTATATAAAAAGCCTTTCCTTTTTCTCGAACTGATTTGAGGTATCCTATTGAGTGTCATTAGATGTCACGTCTATTAAGACCTAGTCATTTTGAATAATTACTTTTTAATGAATCCCTTGTTGGCAACTTTACCTTTTTAATTCATTACCGAAGCCAACAAGGATCATTTGGGTTGCCCATTCATTATCTTGCTATAAGCATGCAGAATGTGGCAGCTGCTGTCATTTCTCCTCTTATGGAGACGTACTTCTCCTGTATTTAATAACCACAGATTTTGTCAAATCTCTACTTCAGAGATTACTTCAAAACGCTGTACAACAGTGGTCAAGAATTCTGACTTTGGGTATTTTTTTTGCGAAGGGATCTTATTGATGCAGCATAATTGGACATTCTAGAGGGCATTACCATGTGATAATTAGGGGTGGGCTATAACCTCCTTTTCTGCCGGCAGAGTTAGTGGAGTTTTGTCCACACTGTGTTCCCATTGGAATGCAGAGTTCTGGCAAAACTCTGCCAACCACCACATGGCGTCATTTTTTCTTGCGTGCGGCTCGCCAATGTTAAGTTGGCGAGCGAGAATTTGTATCCCCTAGCACAATGTTTGGGCGCTAGAATGCATTCCAGTGAGATTTCTCAACGCAGTGGGACTCAGCCCTATCTCACCAGTCTAGTTCCAAAGAGAAGGTGCAAGGTCATCAAGATTTAAGTTCTACCACTTCAAGGTCACCAACAATGGAGCCAATACCTCAGCTGGTCCTGATGCGCCTAGAGTTCCGCAGGCCGTCCTCAGCTCCACCTTCCCGGAGGCCATGCTCCAAATCTTTAGTGCGCTTCCAGATCTCTCTGGTGCCTCTTTGGGCCCCACTGAGCTGCAGAGGCCTCCAGTTGGGTTACTGCCCGGTGGTCCTCCCCTGATGCCATGTGTTCACTTGGGGCCCATTATTGGGTCTGTACCGACTCTAGTACAGATCTGCACACTGAGCCCAAGATCCTTGCTGGTTCTCATCGCCCCGGGGCCAAACCATGTCAGACCCTGGACCGATGTCGGCCCGAGCTTGACCGAATACCTACTATGAGACACATAAATGCAACAGGTTGTTATGCAACCTGACTGTATGCAGCCAACAATGCAGGAGGCAACCTAGTCCTAACGCTACTAACTAATCATACTTGTTTGCAACTTTGCGCTCTCTTCGGCTTGTTATGTAAGAGAGGTTAGAGAATTTAAGTTGGGTAATGCATATAGGAAAGACTCCAGTCCTTTCCTTTGTCCTGTCAGGCTGTCCTGTCCTGTCACTAAGATAGTGGTAATAGTTGGTTAGTTAGTATTATGTAATTTAGCGGCCTGCGTGACGCGCCCTCTCATATGACTTCAGTCCTAGTAGAACCTTTTGTAGTTCGTATAGTGAGTGAATAGCAACCAACCAATTTGGTGTATGCAAATGCAATATGCATGCTTCCATCTATGCATTAAGAAGAATAAATGCAGACTTAGTAATGGGCCCATCAAAGGGGGTTGGAGTTGAGACTGAGAGATGATTGGGAATGAGATCGGAACTTAGAAGCAAATATAATTTTTTTGCAGTTCATTCCAAAGTCTGGAATAGGTGGGCTAGGTATGTTTAGGATTCAGGAATCGGAACTGAACTGTGGAATAATAAAGATAGGATGGTGCGCGACTGCGATACTAGTCTACTACTAGTCGATCTGAATAAGGATAGGTCAATGTTATTGCAATTGCCGTTTCCTGTCTACATATATATTTAGAGCGATTATATTTATTTATTTAACAGAAATCATTTTTTGTCTCTTTAATTATGTCTTACATGTTCAGCATCCAGGGGCAAGAAGAAGCTTGGGTCTGCTGGCAGTGTTGAGGCGGGTGGGGGAGCCAGAGGGGCCTCCCAGGAGCAGCAGGAAGCGGCCTCAGGCGCAGATGGCTCTCCTCCCGGCCCCAGTAAGTCCTCCTGGTGTTGTTATATCAATATTTCCCTAACTTTTACCGCTCTATTATTTCCATTTCCTAAATTTAAATTTTTCCCAAATCCTCTTCAATCTATTTGTTTCTAAATTCTTGTTTTTGCTCCATTACCTACTACTACTAACATTGTTTCTAGTGTCTGTTTTTTTTTTACATCAAATCAAACTGCCTCTGACTAACCTCTGACTCTGTATTAGTCTGTCTGTAGCTTGCTTTCTTCTGGGTTTCCACTCAGCTTTCCCTCTCCCCTTATATGTGGATTGCCTCGTAGTGGTACTGTAAGACTCAGAGAACCCATTGGTCCTAGGCTACTACTAATACTAGTAGTAGTAGTAAAGACTCTTTAGTACTACTAGTACTAGTAGAACTAATCTGCTGTGCAGATTGCATGCCCAAGTAAGGTATTCTACGCAGGTTTGTGAGATGAGAATGCTTTCTTTTACTGTCTCATGCTCAATCAGTAAATGGTGGTCACTCACGTTGGACACCCCAAAGTGGTGTATTTAACTTTTTCTAATCCAGGCCTAGTACTTTTTTTATTAGCAGCAGTTGATGGTGAAAACTGAACACCTGATTACTGTGCACCATGGCAGGAAGTAAGTATGAGGAGGAGGAGGACGGCACCATTCTTTTCCAACTAAGAGAGACCTCATGTCCGCCCAGTTGGCCACTCTTTCTTCTTTTCAAAAAATGAGATGCACCAATAGCTCTAGCCACTGAGTCCAGTCCTTTGGGTAGTCCTCTTCTTGAGAGGCTTTTCAAAAATTGCCACCAACAAAATGCCCAACCGGATATTATTTTGTTATTTTTGATAGGACATACTGTCTACTCTACTCTAGTATCTGAATTGTAGATAGTGATGTGTGTGGTGTATGTATTATTATTAATTATGTATTTTCAATCTTGCTAATTAAAAAAATAAATAGGGGAGGCGTATATGGCATCTAAAAACTGTGAAATGTTTTTTCCAGGCATACCGACCACCAGTGCCGGGGCCAGCGGTGAGGGCCATGTCACTCTGGAGGGAGCGGATGCGGCAGCTGCAGGGCGTGAGCCAGCAGCAGTGGTGGGCGGTGGTAAGTCATATTCCTTACTTATTGAGAATGATGAATACACTCGCTGCATTGGTGTACACTCAGTACACTGTACCTCTGCTGAGACTAAGTTGTTGTGAACACTGAACAGTTGAAGAAGACACCCTTTACTTAACATTAGCATTAGCGGCGGGGGTTGAGAAACTAATGGCCTATTCTATTCTATCTTCAACTCAGCAGAGAAAGTTTTAATGACGAAGACAAAGAGTCAGACGACATGTAATATATGACTGGCAGAGAAGGATGCGTGGGTGAAGGAAGGAGCCCCGGGATGCAAATAGGTGGCTGATGATAGAATGCATGGGTAGTTGAAGGATGGGTGAAAGGTGAAAGAAAGCAGAAAGGATGCCTGCCTGGGTGTGTGAAACTGTATGGGTGAAAGGAATCCTCCGGGGGTTTGAGGGGTCAAACTCAAAGGCAAGCAAAGATGCATGGGTGGTGGTTGGTTATATCTATGACTAATGTATGTTGTCGGTGAAAGGTTTATGATAGTCATGTTTGGATGGATGGATGCCTGGATGGTATCATAGTAGGTGAGAAGAGTCAGACTGGATGAAGAGAATGTAAAAGAAAATTAAACCGTGCCAGAGTACCAAAGCCAAGGGTGAAGAATAACATAATGCTATAAGAGCAATGCAATGATAAATGAAAAAAGCCCTGGGAAGAACAAGGACTGTTTTTTGCAAGGTTTTTGAATTTGATTCAAAGGTTTGAGGTTGTATTTCAGAATGGAATACTCCCTTGACTCACAGCAGTTTGCAAGCACAACATATATATTGTGCATGACTATTATGTACCCTACCCAATCGCCTCCCTCCGACTCCGAGGCCCACTTCCGCTCCAGTCCCTACTCATGTCATTTTGACTGTGTCATCCATGGGTGGCCTATCGGCTGCATGGCAACTACTTACAAATCAGTATGTCATCATCATCATCACGTGAGTGTGTGTTGTGATGTCGTGCCATATATCATCATCATTCATAAGAATGTTATGTGCCTTATTGCAGTAGTCAGGGTGAAAGTGAAATTGAGCATTTGCCATTGATTTAACAGAGGATGGCCGTAATGGAAAAATAGATAATTGTGTAGTACAGCTGCCCCACCTGCAGACAGTAGTAAAGTAATGTGAGTCTGCGACACGAGTATGTCTGTCTAGGGCACAAGCTGACTGAGCTGGCATGCTTATAAGATTAATTGTGCTAAACAAGAGAGAGAAGAAGAATACTTGTCTACTCCATAGTGCCTGAAAGTCTAATCATCACATCCAAATCTTAGGGGCAGAGGAAGTGAGGAGGATACCACAACTGCTAGTGCTACTCTGCCACTATAATTTTTGTGTGTGTAATTTTGTGTTACTGTTTTGCTAAGAGTATTGGTTACAATGGTCTTTCTTCTTTCTTGATATAGCTACTCCTTCCGAACCCAACAGGCAGGAGTTAGCAGCCAGGGCCTGGCAACGAAAACTGGAGGCCATCTGGCAAGAATATCGCCGGCTGGTTGTCCTGGCGGAGTAGGCGGAGGAGGCGGCAGCTGCAGCTTCCTTCAATGCCCTGGGCCCCAGCCAGGCCCCCCACATGCCTCCTGTGGTACGGCGCCGTGTTCTGGCAGCCGCCCGCCGTCCATCATCATCAAATTCATCATCCACTGCTGCCCACCCCTGTTGTTCCTGCAGGAACTTTCGGCGCCGCATGCTCCTCCGGATGGCACACCTAGAGGCCAGGCTGGAGGAGGTCCTGGAGCACACTAGCCGGCACCCCTGCCGCTAGACCTGTCTTTGACCCTTGCCCCTTTTTTAATCTTTTTTTTTGGAGGGTGAGATGTTGGGAGTTGGGGAAACGGGGTTTTCTTAAACTTCTTGACGTGGACAATCATGGACATTTATTTAATTTACTGGACATTGGTTGGGGTTAGGGAGAGGGGTGGGTCAGGTCTAGTTTATATTTGTTAGGGTAATACATTATTTATAGTTTTACAATACATATGATGTAAATCTTTTCGAGGGGGTTACTCTTTTACATCGCCTTGTTTGTTTCCTCCTTGTGCTGCAGGACCACAGCCAGTTTTTGAAATCTGCCAATAGTGTAACACACCAACAGATAGATGCAGTACCCTCACCTGTCCTACTACTGTCAGTCTCTCTATGCATTCTGCAACAAAAACCCCTTTGTAGTATGTACTCGGAAGGATGTGGGTGTGTGAATTAATTAATTTCCATAGTATATACATTATTGCCTCCCCCACACTTCTTCTCTTACCTGTGATTGATGTTTAGGCGGGAGAAGATCCTCGCCCTGCCTTGAGTTAGTGTTGCTTTCACCACATCCGCCCCAGCAAGTGTGTGATCAATTATTGGTGTAAATTTCGAGCGAAAGGTTTGACAAAGACAAACACTACACATGGACAACACACAATCTTGGCAGACGACCATCATAAATCTGTTAAGGGAGAAAAAGGAAATGCATGCATGATGATGACTTGATGATGATGAGTTGTACTAGACTAGTAGTACAGGGCAGCAGTTTATTATTAATTATTATTATGCAATTGCCTTGCCTGTCTGCCCCCAGAGAGACCCAAATTACATACATTTTATGTTCTGTTGTACCGGGCTTCCTTTTAAAGCTAGCAAAAACAATTAAAAAATAGCTGTAGGGGTCAAATATATAAGCAAACATAATAAACAACTTCACACACAGTCGTAATGATCGAAGAGAAAAAAGGAATCAAATGAAAAAAAAAAAAGGATACTATAACTATGTTATGGTCAAATTGGGAGTTGCATCTCGGCATTCCTCTTGGTCCTTCCTTCCATGGACGCTCCGACCGTCAATCTTGGGTGCCACTGCCTGCCTGGCGGATGCGGATTGGCAAGGTAAGTGTGAGTTGTTTTTCCCTGTATAGCACAGGGTAAAGGCCAGCCTGTAAGTGTAGATGGAAAAACAAAAGGGATATTGAAAAATCAAGGAGAAAAGTAAAAATGCATAAATTAAGGAGGAGTGCAACAAGAACACTTTCAGAGGCGGCATAGCTGAATCATGTCTACTCTGTTTCCAGCATTAACCTGCAACAACAACAGGACAGAGCAGGCCCGCGGTGCCCACCCAACCTCCACTTAGCTTAGATTTTGAGCCAGACAGCACTGAGCACACATACACACCAACATAGCACTTTCCAAATTAAGTAACTAAATCAATGCACTGCTGTCAGTCATACCACTACACTGGCCTCCACCACTGCACAGACATGTAGGTCTGGTGTGGTTGTTGTTGACTTGTTTACCTTTTAGGCCACTTCATGAAACGCCCAGAGTTACCGTGTATGATATGGTCATCATGGTGTCCAACTCTGTAGTGTACCGAGTGAGTCCAGAATCAAAAATGCAGTGGATCGGCCTGCAGTAGAACAATTTTGTTATTAAACAACAAGAAGGGAAACATTGACTTAAGTCACTTTTTTGTGTGTAGATTAAATACTATTAGACATCATGCACAACAAAAACACAAACACCAATCACTCAAAGTCAGCGTCCAATGCATGCCATCATTTACCTGTTCTTACGGGGCAGTCCGTCTCGGCTCGGAAAGGAGGATAGCTATAGTCAGGTTCTTTGGAGGGACTCGACGAGGCAGGCACACATTTCTTGTGCTATTCTCCATCCAATGTCTGGCTTGAGGGAAATGGATTTAGGGCGAGTCAGGAGTGGATTGGAGCAGGACTCGGAGGAGTGGACTTACTTCTCCACTGACTGCACACAGTTGCAACTCCAATCCGGCAATAAAAGAGTAAGACGGTGGTGATGGATTTGTTGTGATTCGAACCAGAAAGACAGAGACACACACAAATAATAAAAGTAAATAAGCAAGAAAGAAAGTAACAAGTCGAAAGCCTAGTTGTTGTCAGGGAAGTAGAGCTCATCCTCAAACTCTGGTGGTTCACCCAGAAGTAGGTCATCTAACACACTACTTCCATGACCTAAGTCACCGTCATCATCTTCCTGCTGTGCTTCTTCAGGTATGGTGTAATCCGGTGGTATAAAGTGCCGATTCATTTTGATCATGGTTAACCTCTCCACATTTTGGGGCAAGAGACTGGTCCTTCTCACTGTCAGAACTGCACCAGCAGCACTGAAAACACGCTCAGAAGAGACACTTGCGACAGGGCAAGCCAGATAGTTTATCGCCAGCCTGCTAAGCACTGGCCATTGGTGCCTTTTCCCATACCAATATAGCAATGGGTTTTGATCAATGAAGACCTCTGTTGGGTCATCCAGATAGGCCTGGACCGTCCGCTCAATGCTCAGGGGGGCTCCCCTTTGCTTGGCCTCTTTTGCCTTTGCCTCAGCACTGGACCTAACAAGCCCTTGCTGTAGAAACCATTCATGTGCCTATTTTGGTGGGGCTGAAGCTCCTGTTCTTGTTGATGTTGTTCTTGGTGTTGTTGGTGGTTTTGTCTGCTGTGAGCCAACCACACTTCCCTCAGGCTCTGAAGTTGAACTTGATGCCGGCTGCCCTGCAGTACTTGTTGTGGCCTGGAGTAGCAGGCCTCTAATTCCCAGATGTTCTTTTTCTAAGCGACTGGCTTCCGCAGCTATCCAAGTTTTGTTCTTGGCAACATCCCCTTCTAAAAAAGGAATCAATGTGTTCAGTACTTGTTTGTACCATGGATCCAGAACTGTGGCACAAATGTCATGTTTGGATGATACAATGCCTCTTTGCACCCTTGTATTTTCAGATAAGCGAAGGGTGAAGCTCTCCACCAACTCATATGCTTCTTTTTTTTCCCTCCACACCTGCGTACATTGCAGACACCCCCTTCAGCTGTTCCTGTAGCATGTGCAACAATGGGATAGCTTGGCCCATAGTACAGTCCTCCTTGCTGACTTCACGTGTGAAGAGCTCGAAAGGAAGTAGCATCTCTGTCAGGCATTTAACTAAGCCCCATTAGTCCCTCTCAATGATCATGCCTTTCAAAGTAGTATCCCCTCTTTGCATGACATATTCATTGATCGGTCTGTACTGCTCAAACAGACGTTCAAGCATGTACAAAGTTGAGTTCCAACGTGTTGGCACCTCCTGGATGAGTGCTTTAACTGGCATTCTATGCTCAGGTTGAATAATCCTCAGCTGCTTCAGGGCTTTAAAAGAATGGCTGAAATGTGTGCAGATTCTTCTGCAGGTGGTCAGTAAGCTGCTGACTTGGTCTTCTTTTTTCAGAAAGTCTTGAACAATGATGTTAATGCAGTGCGCCAAACACAGGACCCTGAAATAGCCACCATCGAACATGGCCTTAACTATATTATTGCCATTCTCCGTGGCAACAAAACCAATGTTAAGCCCTCTTGGTCGCAGCCATTCAAAGACCTTGCTGTCAAAGTCTTCCAAAATGTTTGCAGCAGTATGAGATTTCTCCATGGCGAACATGGCTACAGTTGCATGTTTCCGAGTGGCATTAAAAATCTCAGCAGTGTCACCAACACCTGCTGCAGATATCTTTTCTCTAACCCCCACAAAAGAGATCCAGTGTGCAGTGATGCACATGTAATCAGTGGCTTGGCAACTGGTCCACATGTCTGTTGTCAGGTGGATAGTGTGAACAGCACTCTACTGCAAAGCTTGTCCAGCAATTCCAGCACGTCGTGGTGTAGTGCTGGAACAGCAACTCTGGCGAAATAGGACCGGCTGGGAACCTTCCATTTTGGGCAGATGGCTGTCACAAATTCAAGAAAACCCACCCCTTCCACAAAAGAAAAAGGGAGGAGGTCCAGCGCTAACATTTTAGCCAGTTTCGCATTGTACAACGTGCCGTTGGGTGGTTGCGTTCATACTGCCCCTCTGACCTAAACATGCTGAGAATGGTAGGCTGGATTTTTTTCTTTTCTGGTGCCACTGATGCAGGTGACTTCTTGACACCAGATGTTGTTAGGCTCAACGTATGTTTTTTCGTTGCGGTACTCTCTTGCCTGGGACCCCTTAGTGTCTCAGCCTGACTCTTACTCTTGTGCCACTGAGATGTTGCTGATGAGGATGTGAGCGGTACCACTGCACTGCTGGGGACAGGGCTACTTTGTGTGCCAGAGAAAATGTCTCCCTCTTGTTCACCTTCCACTGCTATCGTATCTTCTACTTCTTCATCCCCACCAACAGCAATGGGTGCAGTTTTTTGGCCGCTAAGGTGCGCCTCCTACTGATCAAGTGGTGTTTTTTCAGATGGCTTGTTTGGCTTACCCCGACTAACACCTTGTCCACAAATGGAGCATATAGCAATGTTCACCTCCTTCGTGCTAACCGAAAAGAAGTCCCAAACTGGGGAGGTCAACTTTCTGGCGCTGCTGCTGGTGCCACTTGCAATGCCGGATGAACTGGTAGGTGGGTGTGAAGTTTGACTCTCTGCAGTACCTACTTCTACTGAGGTGGTACTTGTGGTGGATGTACGTGGCTGCCGGCGAAATATGGAAGCTGGAGGTGGTGTTGGTGGTATGATCTGTGTTGGTGGTATCCGTGCCACATCCCTCACAGCAATTTGGGATGGGGTAATGTCGGTCTCCACTGGGGCGGGACTAATGTCCATGATGATGACTGGCTCGTCAACATCCTCCTCTTCTACATCTACCTCTATAACTCTAAGGCTTTCTGGAACCTTCCTTTTCCCTAGCCTTGTCTCGTGGCGTGTCTCACTCTCAGACTGATGTGGTGGGATCCAAGTGGCGTCTAGATCATCAGAAGGGGGCTTGCAGAAGAAGTTGATGGACTAAGCCTCCTTTTCCTTGCTGGGGATCTGGAAGACAATGGATCTTCTGAAAGAGTGGCTTACTCTTCTTCCTCTGCAGGAAGCTCTAACTCCTGAACTGCCCCTACTTCGGGAGGAACAACTACTATTGGGGGCGGTTGCGGCTGTTGTTGCCCACTTATCTCAGTTCCCTGCATTGATTGGGTACTACTTTGCGATAACGATAAGTCAATTTCAACATCACTGCTCGTCGGCGTTGTCGTGATTAGACTGGCTGCCTCTGTGACAGACATGGGCTTGGGCCAATGTTGGTGGGGTGAGTCCACTGATGAGAGGGTGCTGCTCCCAGCTGGCTTCCCAGACACCGCTGCTGCAGGCGCAATTTTTGTTTTCCCAAAAAACATCTTGGGCGGCACACCAGTTTTGGTAAGTGGCAGTTCCTTCTTCTCACTGGCAACTTTCTTGGTACTGGAGGACCTGGTACCTTTCTTTGGGGCCATCTTCTTCAGATGTCAGCAGCACGCAGTGGCACAAGTTGAAGAGATGTCTGTGGTCACACGTCACGTGACGTCGTGCGCAGCAGGACATCTGTCTGGCAGTACAATGGCTGATGACGCCTCCTCCTCTTTTGTGCACCTAAAAGCAAAGAAGCAAGAAGAAAATCAGTGAAACGTGGTATTCATTGTTGTGGTTCAATTACTACTAGTACAAACAAATAAATATAATATATAACTTTGTGTGTGGTCACACTTATTAATATTATTATTAAATGTATTACCTCAGTTATTTAAAAAAACATACCAATACAGTGTAGACATTTGTGAGATTGACAAAAACAAGGGCTTTCATGGTTGGTGTACTAGTGTACTGTACAGTACACTGAGGAAGGACAGGAAAGAACAACAACAAAAATACAAATGTAACGGACCCTGTTTGGCATTGTGCATCACGTGGGATTCAGCATTCAGGGAGCTGCAGATGACAATAGATAGAAGCAATAAGCCAAGAGGAAGAAAGGAAAGAGAAAGACAATGCAGGCCTATGGCAAAAGCACACTGGCTGCCTTTACAAAATGGCCACCAGCCACATGGCCAGGCAGGCCACAACAAGAAGCAATAAGCCAAGAGGAACAAAGGAAAGAAGACATGCAGGTCTATGGCAAAAGCACTACTACCACCACCACAAAATGGCCACCAGCCACATGGTCCCTCACAACAATAACAAGCAGGAGGCCTGGAAAACAATGAACTCAAGCAGGCCACATGGCCAGGCAGGCCACAATAACAAGAAAGGGAAGACAGACAATGCAGGCCTATGGCAAAGGCAGTGCACACTGGCTGCCTTCACAAAATGGCCACCAGCCAAATGGGCAGGCAGGCCACAACAAGAAGCAATAAGCCAAGAGGAACAAAGGAAAGAAGACATGCAGGTCTATGGTAAAAGCACTACCACCACCACAAAATGGCCACCAGCCACATGGTCACTCACAACAACAACAACAAGCTGGAGGCCTGGAAAACAATGAACTCAAGCAGGCCTATTATGGACACAGACTTTACAAAATGGCCTCTGGCCACACAGGGAGGCTCAGCCAAGGCAAATGCTGGCCCACTATTACAAACAAACACACTCACACACTGGCCAGACAAAGGAGGCATGCTAAACAACACAGCTTTAATACAACAATGCCAAAAATGAAAATCCACAGGGCTTAAAAAGGTTTGCAAGTTTCACAACAACCACACACATCCAACAAAGGCATTTATTTAACACACATAAAAAAAAGTGAAAAAACCCCAAACAACACATTTTGCATTTCAATCCAATGCCATCCATGCCCTAAATGATGTTTAAATTCAAAAGACACCACTGAAACAGTTGTTTCATGCACCCATGAGTAGCTCTGGGCCTATTGTCTGAAAGGCCTATTGATAGACTACTGGGCTAGTGAATTAAATAAATATTGCAAATTGATTTCAAAAGTTGGAGAAAATGTAGTGAACTTTGCAACATGTTTCCTTTATAAAAGAAAACTAGAAGAAAAATTACATACAAAGAAACAACTAGGCCCCTACTGAAACTACAGGCCACCCACCACAATACATTTTTTTTAAAACGATGAAAAGTACAAAAAAATATAGGTGCAATGCCCCAATCAAACAAATAACACCAATTTTCCAACTTACTTGTGAAATCTCAAATCCAAAAGTCCTCAAATCCAATGATATATGATGTAGCTGACAGAAAAAGGGATCCTTCCAGCTTCAAATCCAAATGAAAAGTGAACAGGAGATGGACAAAGCACTGGGAAGAGCCTGCTGGACAGGAACAGGAAGTTTGGAGACACTGGGGCACTTCCTTCCTCTTAAAAAAAAAGTAAAAAAAGAAAAAGGACTCCTTGTACAAAAAAGTACAGCCAAATGTCAATCTGAGGAGTTTTTTTTTAATCCAAATCATCATTTCGAAAAGATTTTGATGCTGCTCGAGAGAGATTCTTCTCCAGATTGCAAATTCTGCGTGTTTGGGATTGCGATCTTCACAAACTTCCGCCGGAAGTCTGATGGCCGCCCGAATGACATGTTTGCAATCGCACACTCTCGCGGGAACGTGCAGCCTGTTACCAAATCTCGTGGTGCTCGCGAACGGATGGGAAATTTCGTCGGCGATCACAAGCATCCTGGTAAGTCGCTCCCGTGTGTGCGAAAACGCATTTTAAGCGCGCGAACACAAAAAAACTCCGCTCTGGAGCGCGGAGTTTTCGGTAACTCCACGTTCTATGTGGAACGCGGAGTTGCCAAAAAATGCAAACTCAGCGAGCGGAGTTTTACGCCCAGGCTTAGTTATCTGCAGTTCAAGATGGGCCAAGAACCCTTTCGCTTTGCTGTGCTCCCCTTTAACACCACCTCCTCCCCTGGGGTGTTCACGAAAGTGATGATGATGTTTAATGCTTGTCAACGAGAGGGCTTGCCATAGTCAGTTTGAAATAGCTCTGAATGATCGAGGAACTCCTGTCATTGTTGGGTTTGACCATAAACTAATTGAAGTTCCTCCAGCTTCCCTCACAGAGGCTTCCATTAATTGGGAGGGTTGTCAGCTTTTTCTCCACCACTCTGAGTCTGGAACATTTGGGCTATGATCCCGATAATTGGATATTGGATCGTGGTGAGGGTGGCGCTGAGACTTCTTGGCCTCTTATCTTCATGCATCCTCCTAGACAGTTACGCCAGGTGGTACATGCAGGCCTCCTGAAGAGGTAGCCTGATTGGAGGACAGATGCTCATGCTCAGAGGTTTTGGGTATCACCTCTCCTGGCCCAATCCAGGGCAATTAACATGAGTTGGGCATGGTCATTCTTGATCTTCTTCAATACACAGGGCAGGAAAGGTAGCGGTGGGAAGATGCACAGGTGTCCTTTATTCCACTCCAGCCAGAATGTATCTCCTGACGAGTGTTGTCACAAAAACTCCACCGTTAAACAACAGATTTGCATTTGGCCAAAATTTTGTGTCATTACATGAAAGCAAATCACACGAATATCTCACACTCCTACTCATTGTGCCATTAGGCCTGAAGTCAGAACTTAGCGATTAGCATTTGTCCAGCAACCGACACGTGTATACACCCAGCCCTGCACCGGTGTCTCGTACATGCTTCTTAGGCTTGGTGCCGCCCGACCTCCTTGCATGGAGGTGGAAGCTGCAGAGGTTCGGATGAAGGACCTTGGCCTGTTGTTGAGGACCAATAAGTAGGAGTGTGAGATATTCGTGTGATTTGCTTTCATGTAATTACACAAACTTTCGGCCAAATGCAAATCTGTTGTTTAACGCTATATTTGAGTGCAAAATGTGAAGTAACATACCTTTTTGATGCGAGGAGGGCAGTAGGTCAGTGTGCCGTAGAACTGAAGTCCCACCTCACTTCTGCTGAAACATTCCTATAGCTGCCTAGGTTTGTGCATGGATGGAATGTGGTCTAGTGGTTCAGCGTCAACCGCCTTCTTGCAGGGCGCGGCCAAGACCTGCACATGGTTGGTCCCTGTCTGTGCTTGCACCACCTCCATAGGACACCCTCACTAGTTAGTCTCCAGAACTTTAAAATAAGATTCACAAGTGATGTTGCAGGTCCAAGTAGGAGCCGCAGCGGGGTCATAGGGGTCTGCCCTCTCCCTCCGCCTGGGGGGTCGGGGAGAGGCACCGTCTACCTTGTCTGCACGACTGCACCATCACCCTGAAGCATTTACAGCGCCATGGAACAGCACTGCCTCCTAAGCGGTGCACACTAGCCTGAGACTGCAGCTCAGTGGGTTCAGCGCGTGCAGCAAGCCTGGCAGCTACACCAGAGCATGGGGCTGGTGCTGGTAATGGAGAAGAGAGGGTGGCGGCACACACCATAGAGACAGTAAGTGCTGTTTGACCTCTCACCTGTGCATGATATGATCCTCTACATCGCCCTTTTGTGCAGAGACAGAGCAGGCCCTGATTCGTGGTCTCCTCCAGGCATCACTGTAAAGATAAGGTGCTGGGGAATGGGGGAACTAGACAGCAATGGGGTAAACCTCACCTCTCTACCTTCTGAGATGTCATTCATTGGGCCAACAGCCTGCAGCAGAGCGCTCAAGTTTCTCAGACTCATGCCTAAATGGGTGAAAAGTCATCTAGCCTCAGTTTTTGCTTTGCATTCTGGGACTTGTAGTCCTGATTTCCCCTGAATGCAATAAGAAAAGCTGCACTGGCTCAGCTACTCACACTTAGACTAGTGAAACATGAGATCTCTGTCTCAGGGGCTAAAGCACTATATATTGACATCCACCCTTATTCACCCATGTGCTGGGTGTTCGTTCGACTAAATATCATATTGTCCTGTGATGCCAACTCCGCAGAAGTACATCATTAAATGTTAAGGTAATCATAAGAAGGATTCAATAAAGACCTAAAGGTTGTATACATAGTACATGGAGTAATATGAAATTTACTTTAACTATCAATGCCAAAACTTCCTAGTAAGGATATTGTTTAATGCTACCCCTAAACACGTGTTACTGGCTATGTACAAACAATTACTATTAGAGTGTATTCTTTAAGAACTTCAGTTGAAGATAAACATTACTACAACTCCCAGGATCCATCAGTTTATTATATGAACTTGGGATGAAATGGATTTGGAATCTAGTGCTCTGTAAGATGAGCAACAAGTGGTGATAACTCTGCCGATTTCTGGATTGGCCTGAGGTATCTTTGTCTTATTGCCTTGCATGTAGGAACTTGCAATCTAAGTTTTCACATCATCCTACAGGTCCCTGAATGATTTCTGCTGCTGGCTGAAAAATTGAAGACTATCTATAAGAATGGGGAGGTTCACCCCTTTAATTAGAGGTTCACCACGTTATATGAACGGGCCCAAGGAGGCCCATAGGATGTTTGGGCCAATGTTCTCAATATTCTATGGAAAGGAATTAAGGGGTCCTCTGCCCCCTGAACTACGTTTCTCATTTAATTTTTTTATAGCAGCAACCAATCGCCACCTAATGTCCAAGCTGTCTTCTCCTGAACCAGGAAAGGAGGAATTGAGTGGCATTAAAAATGGGCTAATAGTAACATCTGTTATTTACAGTGCTTAGAAATGGGAGAAGTGTTGTAGAAAGCACTAAGTAAGAGTAAGTTATTATTTATAATTATGTCTTCCATTTCCCTCATTTACTGCAAAGTGATGAGCGAGATGACCGCAATGAAAAATTGGGTAACAAATGAGTTGTGACATACCCTTCTCTGACCAAAGCCTCCTTGTATATTGTTGGACTTGGCCCTGTATGCAGGGTCATCCCCAGTCTTTTTGCCTTCACCCTCCTGTTTTGTGAACCTGTTCTTGTTGGCTTTTAGGACTTTGCACACTTTACCACTGCTAGCAAGTGCTAACGTGCTTGTGCGCTCTCCTTTAAACATGGTCAAATTGGCTTACACCCAATTGGCACATTTAATTTACTTCTAGGTCCCTAATAAAACAGTACCACATATACCCAGGGCCTGTAAACTAAATGCTACTAGTGGGCCTGAAGCTAGCCCTTTAAACATGTCTGAGGCCTGCCACTGCAGCATGTGTGTGCTGCCCTAAACTGCCATTTTGACCTGGCAAAATAAACCTCTTGCCCGGTCCAAACCTCCCTTTTTAATACATTTGTCACCCCAAGGGTAGGCCCTACACAGCCCAGAGAGCAGGGTGCAGCGTATTTAAAAACTTGAACATGTACTTTTAAGCTTTACATGTCCTGGTAATGAAAATACTCCAAAATTCGTTTTTCACTACACCTCTCCTATAGGATAACATTGGGTTGCCTTATTTATTATTTATTTATCTGAAAAGTTTTATAAAGCGCGAACATGACCCGAATGGGTATCAGAGCGCTGTACAAAGGAGCGTAAATGGAATGAGGTAAAAGCATGAGTACAACATCAAAACGGAACATATGAAGTACATGAAAAGCAACAAAGTCATAGGGGAGCATAGGGAAAAACAAAATAATAATGGTGACCCAGGGTTATCAGCCCATCTTGTGGGACATGTAAAGTTCCAGTAGAGCAATAAGTCAAAAGGGCACGTGAGGAGACACCTATAGCACTTTGACCAAAAGGTATAAAAGAATGTCAAACAGGAGATGGAAGTAGATTAACGTGGCATCAGGGCTATTGCTGTAGATGGTCATTCGGGAGTAGCCATTTGACATGTTTTTTGAATGAGGCAGTAGATGGGTTGGATCTGATCTCAGGAGGAAGAGGGTTCCATATTCTTGGAGCAAGACCAGAAAAAGCACGATTGTATGTTCTTTTCTTATTGAATTTGGGAGGTTTCAACAGTAGGGCATTAGAGCTTCTTAAGTTCCGACTCGAGCCCGATAGTTCAAGTTTTTTTGCCACGTAAATGGGGGTGTTGTATTGAATAGCTTTGTGCGTCAGGCAAGCTATCTTGAAACTGATCCTTGCTTCGATGGACAGCCAGTTTAGCTGAATTAGGTCTGGTGTGATGTGGCCATGTTTTCTGGAGCCCGTGATGAGTCTGGCCGAAGAGTTCATAATCTAGCTTTAGGTAGCCCAGCTAGGGTCACCAATCCATATTCCAAGTGTGAGATAACTAAGGATTGGACAGCTGACTGTATGTCCTCAGAAGGTAAGAATGGCTTGATTTTCCTTAGAGTGTTGAGCTGATGATTGGCTCCCCTAATAGTAGCACTGATGTGATCTTGCATATTTAGGTATTTGTCCAGAGTTATACCTAAAGATCTAGCAGAGTCAACAACATGTGGGTGCAGTTAAGCGCAGTAAGATGTTTGAGCCAGTCCTGAGTAGGTGCAGAGTGATTGCCGGGGGCAATCAGAAGGAATTCTGTTTTAAGGGTGTTTAACAACAGATGATTGTGAGTTAGTCATTGTTGAGTTTTTAGGAGTGCACAATTTAGAGTTTTCAAAAACAGTTGAGTGTCATCAGCATCCATATGGTATTGAATGTTAGAATATCGGAGAGTGGTTCCATGAAAAGGTTGAAAACTTGGGCGAAAGTGCGGAGCCTTGAGGTACTCCAATAGTGACCGGGGTACTAGTTGCAAGAGATTGGATAACTTTGATTCTTTGGGTACGGTCATGTAAGAAAGAGGCATTTATTACATTTAATAAGTGACATCTTTCAATTGAGAGTAGGTAGGTAGGTAGCTCGAGTTTGGTGTCTATGGAATCGTGATTAAAAGCCTCCATCTTCAATCCAACACCTGGACTCTGCTAGCTGTGAGTCCTACCCTCCCGAGTGGTGCCCCGCCAGTTCAGGTCCATTGGAAGTGGGCCTGAAGGTGCACTGCTAGCCCAACTGTGGTCCCAGCAGAAACAATGCATCAGAGCCGCTGGGCGATGCATTGCCTCACCAAACTCCACATCAGAGGCAATACGCGGTGCATCGCCTCACCAAACTCCGCATCTGGACCATTGCATGAACTGTCCCTGGCGCAGGACTTCGCATCGTCGCCTGCAGCCTTTCAGGAACCACTTCTGTGCGACACATCCTCAATCCTTCGCATCACAAGCCCCTCGTTGACAGCATCCTCAATGACGACGCAGGTCTTCACATCTGAAACCCTGCAGCTGCTTCGGAACTAGCTGGTGCACAAAACATCTCTATGCAGGACTTCGCATCGCAAGCTCCTCGTCAACGGCATCCTTGACAATGATGCAGGATCTTGCAGCGCAGCTTCGCAGCCACTAGGATTCGCCGATGCACGATGCATCCTCGACGTGGGACTCCGCATCGCTCTGCAACCAGGATTTAAGGTACTTTTGTTCCCTGTAGCTGGCCCATGCTCCATCATGGTCGACCTTAACTTGTGACTTTGTCCTGGTCCGGCGTGACCAGGAAACCACAGTTCGTGCTTTGTGCTTTTTGTTGCTATTTTCACTTAAATCTTTAAAATTGCAGATCTCCGATTCTTCTGATTGGATTTTTGTTGTTTTGGTCTTAAATTAATTAATAAATATTACCCTGTTTTTCTAAATTGATGTGATGGGTATGTGTCTCCAGGACTCACAATGTATTTCTCCTCCCCCTTTTCAATAATACCAGCTACAGGATTTAATAAAACTTAGGTTCCACGTAGCCAGGTATTTTTTAACTTACAAGTCTGACCCTCCCGCTCTCATATCCCTAATCACCTTATGGTCCACACCCTACAAAGTGCTCCCACTTCTCCGTCGGTCGTAGCATGTCCCGTCCCGCAGCAGGGCGGGAAGAACCCAATGATGAAGCATGCCACCAAGGGACATTTTGGTGGGTGAGGGTTATTTTAAGAAAACTTATCGTTTTCCTTAAATACTACCAAGATCAGTGGAAGGATAGTTATTTGAAGTACGAGTGGGCTCTCTTTGGTTATTCATGTAAGATAGGAGGCTGAGTCCACAGCGAACCTGACCTCTTCCTCCCCCTTTTGTTTGATTCGTTTCCCAGAAATGACAAGCATGAAAAGAAGAACACCTTCCTTTGACATCCTTTCTTTCCTCCATGCTCCTCACTTCATTAACCTCTTCTTCAGTCCGCTGCACCGGATGTTATGTGGCGGCCAAAAATGCAGGTGCTGGTTTGGCAGAGCAGAAGACGACTCCTCACCGAACCCTGAGACTCTCGATTGATGCAAGGCCAACCAACCCCACGGCCACCTATGGTGAATGTCTTTCTTTGGTGTGTTACCCGCTTTTTCAAGTTTTAATCTTTCTTCTTTCATCTTTCTTGTGGCTCATTACACTGATGATCCACGATAGAAGCCTGTGTTCAGCCATGTGCTTATCCACATCCTGGTGGGCCTACTCAGATTTGTGTGCTTCAAAGTCCCATAAAATGAGCACCAAGGAGATGGGTAAAAATGCACGTGCGTTATTATCACCAACAAATTATTGTATTGGCAGAGGTTGTGTGTTTTACAATATGTTAGGGTGCTGAATGTCTCTCTCAAGCTTACCATGATGATTTTCCTGACTGTTGTGGTTGCTGGTAACATTTTCAGTTCAGATATTTGCAGGGTTACCGGCTGCTGTCTGTAGACTGTCTCCTTTCGTCGTGTTCATACCATCCCATCTCATGCATTGCCATCTTCATACCATCCCATCTCATGCATGCCATCTTCATACCATCCCATCTCATGCATGCCATCTTCATACCATCCCATCTCATGCATTGCCATCTTCATACCATCCCATCTCATGCATGCCATCTTCATACCATCCCATCTCATGCATGCCATCTTCATACCATCCCATCTCATGCATTGCCATCTTCACACCATCCCATCTCCTAGCATGCCATCTTCATCCCATCCCATCTCATGGAATGCCATCTTCATACCATCCCATCTCATGGAATGCCATCTTCATACCATCCCATCTCATAGCATGCCATCTTCACCTAATCCCATCCCATCTCATGGAATGCCAGCTTCATACCATCTCATCTCATGGCTTGCCATCTTTATTAGAATTCAATGAAAGGGGCAATCCTCTCATGCCCCACACTGTCGCACTGCGAAAAGTGGGATCTACTCCCCAATAATGTCCATTTCGTCCAGGTACTCCGCAGTAAATCAATGTAACCAATATGTATTCCATTCCTTGTTGCTCCATATACTTATTTTCTTTCATCACGCCGGAGACAGTCTAATTGCATCTGCAGTCTTTATTTAAACACTTCTTATACCAGCTGCATGTCACTCCAGACTTTTTACAACGGTATGTGTAGATAAATACGATATGAAGTAGGCACATCATTTTAGGTACCCAATGCATTTCGAGCCTCCTTGGGCTCTTCGTCAGGGGTTTCTACAACAAATAGAATAAACAGCTTAACTGACCCAGTCATTGTGAAAAAATGCTTAAATTCAAAATTATAAATTAACCATAACCCACAGCCCCATTGCATACCATACCCCTGCCCTCATCCAATACGATTCCTGTGCTGCTAGTGAAATTAAAACACCCTACTCCAGCCCTTCTTACATTCAATACATACTCCCAATGCCTTAATACGTGGTTCTCCCATTTCGCCTAAGACTTGTATCTCTCATGATCCCTCTTCATACAGTCCCATCTCGTGGCATGCCACCTTCATACCATCTCATCTCATCTCATGCCATCTTCATACCATCCCATCTCATGGCATGCCATCTTCTTCATACCATTCCATCTCATGGCATGCCATCTTCATACCGTCCCATCTCGTGGCATGCCATCTTCATACCATCTCATCTCATTGCATGCCATCTTCATATCATACCATCTCATGGCATGCCATCTTCATACCATTCCATCTCATGGCATGCATTTTCTTCATACCATCCATCTCATGGCATGCCAGCTTCATCCCATCTCATGGCCCGTCAACTTCATACCATCCCATCTCATGGCACACCAACTTCATACCATCCCATCTCATGGCATGCCATCTTCTTCATACCATCCCATCTCATCGCATGCCATCTTCATATCATCCCATCTCATGCAATCTTCTTACCATCCCATCTCATGGAATGCCATCTTCATACCATCCCATCTCATGGCATGCCATTTTCATACGATCCCATCTCATAGCATGCCATCTTCATACCATCTCATCTCGTGGCATGCCATCTTCTTGCCATCCTATCTCATGGCATGCCATCTTCTTCATATCATCCCATCTCATCGCATGCCATCTTCATATCATCCCATCTCATGCCATCTTCATACCATCCCATCTCATGGAATGCCATCTTCATACCATCCCATCTCATGGCATGCCATCTTCATACCATTCCATCTCATGGCATGCCATCTTCTTCATACCGTCCCATCTCATGGCATGCCATCTTCATACCGTCCCATATCGTGGCATGCCATCTTCATACCATCTCATCTAGTGGCATGCCATCTTCATATCATCCCATCTCATGGCATGCCATCTTCATACCATCCCATCTCATGGCATGCCATTTTCATACCATCCCAACTCATGCCATGCCATCTTCATACCCTCCCATCTCGTGGCATGCCAACTTCTTACCATCCTATTTCATGGCATGCCATCTTCTTCATATCATCCCATCTCATGGCATGCCATCTTCATACCATCCCATCTCATGGCATGCCATCTTCATACCATCCCATCTCATGACATGCCATCTTCATACCGTCCCATCTCATGGCATACCATCTTCAAACCATCCCATCTCATGGCATGCCATCTTCTTCATATCATCCCATCTCATTGCATGCCATCTTCATACCGCCCATCTCATGGCATGCCATCTCCATACCATCCCATCTCATGGCATGCCATCTTCTTCATATCAACCCATCTCATTGCATGCCATCTTCATACCATCCCATCTCATGGCATGCCATCTTCATACCATCCCAATTCATGGCATGCCATCTTCATACTGTCCCATCTCATGGAATGCCATCTTCATACCATCCCATCTCATGGCATGCCATCTTCATACCATCCCAATTCATGGCATGCCATCTTCATACCGTCCCATCTCATGGCATGCCATCTTCATACCGTCCCATCTGATGGCATGCCATCTTCATAGCATCACATCTCATAGCATGCCATCTTCATACCATCCCATCTTATACCATGTGTAGCAGAGGATTTGTTTACTACTTTGGGTTGCAGTGCTCCTCGTGGTCAGCCTATGACAGATCATACGTTACACAGGTGTGCAACAAATGACAAACGCTGTTCTGGAGGTAAGACAGGAACCGCTCCATCCCTTTTGACAGAATAGGAAAATTTAAAGACAGTGGTGCTACATAAATTGTACAAACGTTAACTTCAACATGCCTTTGGTAAAGATTGTCTTGTCAAGAATATGTCATGCTCCAGATAAGGCCTCTGTTTAGGTGTAGAACTGTGATATCGCCTCATGTTATTCCCACCACAACGGACCTACTTTGACTCTGTTCCATGATATTCTTCGTGCACCCCGGCTTTTCTGTGAATCGCTATTGACTTGACGTATTTCCACTGCTTTCTGTGGCCTCTGGAATTTCTCACACTTTTTATGTCTCCAGCATGTCCACGACTGTCTGTGCATGCCAGCATTTCATTGACTTTTCGTGTCTCCTGCATGTTGACGAGTGCTTGTGCACTCCAGCATTTCATTGACTTTTCGTTCTCTTGCTCGTCCACAAGTGTCCTTGCACCCCGGCATTTCATTGACTTTTTGTGTCTCTTGCACATCCATGAGTGTCCGTGCACCCCGGCATTTCATTGACATTTCATGTCTTCTGCATGTCTGTGAGTGCCTGTGCACCCTGGCATTTCATTGACTTTTCGTGTCTCCTGCACATCCACGAGTGTCCGTGCACCCCGGCATTTCATTGACTTTTCATGTCTCCTGCACGTCGATGAGCGCCCGTGCACCCCGGCATTTCATTGACTTTTCGTGTCTCCTGCACCTCCATGAGTGCCTGTGCACCCCGGCATTTCATTGAATTTTTGTGTCTCCTGCACGTCCACGAGTGCCCATGCCTCCCCGGCATTTCATTGACTTTTCGTGTCTCCTGCACATCCACGAGTGCGTGTGCCCCCCAGCATTTCATTGCCTTTTCATGTCTCCTGCATGTCCACGAGTCCTTGTGCACCCCAGCTTTTCATTGACTTTTCGTGTCTCCTGCACATCAACAAGTGCTTGTGCATTTTATTGACTTTTGGTGTCTCCTGCACGATCATGAGTGCCCATGCACCCCGGCATTTCATTTACTTTTTGTGTTTCCTGCACGTCAATGAGTGCCCATGCACCCCGGCATTTCATTTACTTTTCGTGTCTCCTGCACGTCCACGAGTGCCCGCCCACCCCGGCATTTAATTTACTTTTTTTGTCTCCTGCACGTCCACGAGTGCGTGTGCCCCCCAGCATTTCATTGCCTTTTCATGTCTCCTGCATGTCCACGAGTCCTTGTGCACCCCAGCTTTTCATTGACTTTTCGTGTCTCCTGCACATCGACGAGTGCTTGTGCATTTTATTGACTTTTGATGTCTCCTGCACGTCCATGAGTGCCCATGCACCCCAGCATTTCATTTACTTTTCGTGTCTCCTGCATGTCCTTGAGTGCCCATGCACCCCAGCATTTCATTTACTTTTCGTGTCTCCTGCATGTCTACGAGTGCTTGTGCACCCCAGCATTTCATTGACTTTTCGTGTCTCCTGCATGTCCACGAGTGCTTGTGCACCCCAGTATTTCATTGACTTTTCGTGTCTCCTGCATGTCCGCGAGTGCCGGAACACCCGGCATTTTATTGACTTTTTCTGTCTCTTGCACATCCATGAGTTCCCGTGCACCCCAGCATTTCATTCACTCTTCGTGTCTCCTGCACGTCGAAGAGCAGGGCCGGCTTTAGGGCAGTGCAACTGGTGCGGCCGCACTGGGTGCTGACCTGTGGAGGGGGCGCTGACTTCAGGGGGGGCGCTGTGTTTAGCAATAACTTATGATTGGAGAGATGAGGGGCACTTTTGCCAGGTGGTAGTGAGAGAATCTGAGGAGGCGGTCATGGGTCCGGACAAAAATGATTGTCGCACCGGGTGCCAACAGCGCTAAAGCCGGCCCTTTCGAAGAGTGTCCGTGCACACCTGCATTTCGAATGACTTTTCGTGCACTCAATTTATTCATAATGCACTCGATCATTTGCTCAAATATCCTTACTAAAGAGGGACCGCTGTGACGTCGGATGTGGTTGGCATCTCTGTAAACATCTCTTGTAAAATTACTTTGAACTCTTACCAGTTTTGACCTCGGTTTCTGCCCTAATGTGCAGCACTGAACACTAATATTAACAGTCTTTGGGGAGAAAAATATCCGCCTGAGTAAAGTTGTTTTTTTTATTTATTTTAAAAACTTGTAGTACTAGGATAAATGTAAGCGATATAAATTACCCGCCTGTGCTTGTAGCAAAAAAATCCCAAACCAGACAAGACTGACTTCACAATCAAATTTCGTCTCCCCAGTGAGCAAAGTTGTCTTTAAATTATATTGGTTTTGGCCTGCTTCAAGTGAGCTATTTATTTCCCATTTTCCTGGAAAACCCCTGAGAATATGCTAATCATCAAACACAAATGAAATGTATGATGTGCTCTGAAATCGCTTTCATATTGCAGAATTGTTTTTTAAAAAGCGATGCAGCGATATAAAATCTGTTCCCACCGAAAACATGTTGGCTGGGGGGGCCCTGGGCTGCAGCGGGTTGCACTTTTCATCAAACTGTTAAGGTTACTTTACCTTCGGGTAAAAACTCCATTATTTATTGAGAAGGGACCGCGGTTGCAGTAAGTTTATGTGTGAACTGCAGCTTCTCCGTGTGCCTTTTGATTAGACCGTACAGAGGTCCGCGGCTCTCCTTTGAATTAAAGCCCTCGTGAGGCAGGCTGTCTGCACACATTCGCCTTGTGTACCCGGCAAAACCTTTTTCCATGCACATCATGTGCGATCCACGCCCTTTTTATTGCTTTAACTTTCCTACAAACACACACATCAATAAAAGGGTATTTCTTTTTTCCAGGACCGCTTTGCTTTATGTCACGCATGGTGCTGTAGTGAGTTGAATTATTGTCGATGGTGACCTTTGCACTGTGAGATTGGCGCCTCGTGCACGTGGCGAGAGATAAGGCTGACAGCAGGTGGCGACGGTACCACTGAGCGGCGAGGAGACACCCCTGCCCGTGAATGCTCACTTTGTTACAGATGCCAGCGCCAGCGACGCCCTGTGGTCACTGCTGCTGATAAGCGTGAGAACGGCTGCTTTTCACACTGTTAGTTCCCCAGCCCGCTGACGTCATGTACCTGCACATGCTGTCGCGCCCTTAAATGCCACTTTCCCCACCGCAGCTCTGCACTTGTACATGACACGCCCTGCAACATGCGCAGTTTTCAGCGCATCTCTCTGTGTGCAGAATGCTAAACCCGGCTTCCAGATGACACTATTACTATTGCCTAGTGCTTAATTTGAGCCGGTGAGGCATTTTTGGGGACCGGCACTTATTTTTCCTAATCAGCCTTCGAGCCAGAACAAGAGAGCGGAAATCAGACGTGGAGGACAGAAGGGGGAAAAGAAAGATGGCAAAACCGTGACAAATGGAGACAGCAGGGGTGGCAAAATATCAGGGAGTGACTGGTGGATCAAAGAGGCATGAGGTGGAGTCAATTTTACGCAGCCTTTGTATTGGGCGCACTGAATTTCGATTGCGCCAGATGAGGGCTTCAGAGAAAAACTGGGGGGCCCGACACTTACTTGTTTCCAAATTAAACACCGCTATCATCCATTGCCCCATGCTGATTAGACAGGACTACCTACCCAAGCTGTACCCTCCTTAACAAGAACTTCTTGTCCAAACTTCAGTAACCCTTTATTCCCCTTTCCCGTGCAGCTTCACTCTAACCACATGCCCCTCAGAGTAGGTGCTTTGCCACACTTTAATTTGTCATTTCCAACCTTGCTTTAACTTTGACCACTAGGGTCCCTTCTGGAGCAAACTACCCCCTCTCCAGGTCTACCCTACTTCTTTACTCCTTCTCTTTAACCAAGCTGGACACACAACAGTGTTGGCCAGTCGGCCTCATACCGTTTAAACAGGTTTTCCATAACACTATGTGGTGTGTTGCATTAAGGCTACAAAATGTACAGTATAGCTTCCTTTAAGTGCCACACTACCCGCAGCAGCCCATATTCCACGGTCCCCTAATAACCCATTGGCACTTTCTGCCATACCATTACATTGCAGATAGTCTAAGGTGCTATGTTTACTACCTGCATCTCCTTAGAAATAAACTGGATTATAGTTCAGTACCATTTTGCTGAACAATGATAAATCATCATTTAAAGACTGTACATGTTAGAATATCTCATAAAACACTGCTTTCACACACTTTCAGTGCTGATGCATTAAGATGATTAAAAGTCTGTATTCAGCTAAAAGGACGTGAAATGCACAAGGAAAATCTATACCCAATCTTTCCCAAACATTCCCGGGTTACTCAACTTCCATCATGGGTGAAATTCTACAGTTCAAGCTCTTATAATACATCTTGCATCCACACTGGTTGGCAATAAAAAAAAAAATGATACATTATCAACCCACACATGGAGCTGCAAGACCATGCCAGCGATCACATAGGCAGCTCAATAACAAGCGCTCCAATCAGTTTCGAATGCAATTAAACCTACATTGAACGTCCGACATTCTCCGAGGACCTTCTGATGTCACTCGGATACACGGAGCCAAGCCAGATGTGTCAGCAATGTCACCTGATCTTTATGGAAATATACTTCCTCAAATGCTTCCATAGAAATGTGGAAAGAGAGAACTGCTGCTTTGATAACTTTACAGCTTTAAAGCTGAGTACTACATTTTCATACTACTACTGGAGCAAATTCCAAAGCTGGCAGAAGGAAAAGGCGACAGGGTTTGCGCCAGCTTGCACCAGCATTAGACACACAGAGGTGCTTATCGCCCACGGAGCCCCACGAACTTTGTGCAACAAGTGTAAACTCGCAGAGCATGCCGATAAAGCCGTATGGAATGAGGTGGGTCGTCTCAAACACTGCCCACAAAAGAAAGCAAGCATTTGCAATGATATAGGTCTCGCATTTGTCAGAGTTAGAGCTATTGGCGTTGTAAATGACAATGTCTTTTATCTATGTGCTTTGGTTTGGAGTGTAGTGGATGTATGAACAGACACACAGCTGCAGCACTGCTTAGAGGACTTAAAATGTGGAATTACTACTGGGACCGGAGAAGCATCTACAGCACTGTCTAGAGGACTTAGAATGAGGAATTACCGACGGGACCAGAGAAGCCGGTAGCAGCACTGTGCAGAGGACTTAGAATGAGGAATTACCGACAGGACCAGAGAAGCAGCTGCAGCACTGTCTAGAGTACTGAAAATGTGGAATTACCGATGGGACCGGAGAAGCAGCTACAGCACTGTCTAGAGGACTTAAAATGTGGAATTACCGATGGGACCGGAGAAGCCGGTAGCAGCACTGTCTAGAGGATTTAAAATGTGGCATTACCGATGGGACCAGAGAAGCCGGTAGCAGCACTGTCTAGAGGACTTAAAATGTGGAATTACCGACGGGTCCAGAGAAGCCGGTAGCAGCACTGTGCAGAGGACTTAGAATGAGGAATTACCGACGGGACCAGAGAAGCAGCTGCAGCACTGTCTAGAGTACTTAAAATGTGGAATTACCGATGGGACCAGAGAAGCCGGTAGCAGCACTGTCTAGAGGACTTAGAATGAGGGATTACTGATGGGACCAGAGAAGCTGGTAGCAGCACTGTGCAGAGGACTTAGAATGAGGGATTACCGATGGGACCAGAGAAGCCGGTAGCAGCACTGTGCAGAGGACTTAGAATGAGGGATTACTGATGGGACCAGAGAAGCTGGTAGCAGCACTGTGCAGAGGACTTAGAATGAGGGATTACCAATGGGACCAGAGAAGCCGGTAGCAGCACTGTGCAGAGGATTTAGAATGAGGGATTACCGATGGGACCAGAGAAGCCGGTAGCAGCACTGTGCAGAGGACTTAGAATGAGGAATTACCGATGGGACCAGAGAAGCCGGTAGCAGCACTGTGCAGAGGACTTAGAATGAGGGATTACTGACAGGACCAAAGATGCAGCTGCAGCACTGCGTTTCCTTAGTGAATTGCCAACCGCACAAAGAAGCGCGGGGAAACAAGATAGATGCAGGATGTTATCAAATATATACAAAATAAGTGAATCGTGTCCTGTTACAAAAATAAAGGCAGTAGAAAAAGAAGTAGAACATGTGCATGGCACTAAGAGTGTTATACCACTATATCATTGTCGAAATATCCACCTGCAAAAATATTGCATTCAGAATATCAGCTGACACTCTATTGTTGCGGTATGTAGATGTAGAGTTAAGAGTAGCGAATCTATTTTCAATCTATATACATACTTAGGCTATATAGTCGTAGTAAATCTTGTAGAGGCAGTATTTATGGGGGTCAGTAGTTCAACCACAGTATACTGATATAAAACCCATTGCTCCGTTGTACAGTTCTAAAACAACACACCATCAAACAGTGACACCAGAGGCAATGAAATTCTCCAAGACCAACTTTTAAAAAGCCACCAAATGTCTGACAAACTATGAGACACTCAAAGGCCAAAAGATACTATCAGATATTGGAAATGAACACATGTTGAAATATATTCCCAGAACATTAGATTAGCCCAGTCAACAGTCATCATGGATATTAGACACCCCTCTAACATCACCGTAGACTCAAAGACTAACAGAGGCTTTTAGACAATCCATCAACCTGCTATCATTCACTCAAAGTCCAAGAGATGCCATAAGACAGTCAAACAACAGACACGATCTCAAACTCAAAGACCACGGACAGTTTCAGACAAGGACATTCAAAAGCAGGCCTGAATTCACCATGTACAAAAGCATAAAACGTTCCAACACTCGGTGCCAGCAAGGCATCACTGAGCTGGAATGAACGGTCTTCAACTGGGGCTGGGAAGAAAAAAAGGTCATAAGGGAGCGAGAGGCAGAAATAACTCAGGTGTGATGCAGTCCGGAAAGCGCTGCGGGAGGATTCTCCAGGCCCCTGAGCCAGGACGCTCTGACCCAGAGCAAGAACCAGGCCAGAGAAAAGAACCGCTTCTGGAAATAAAGATATGTGGTTATTTCTGCGGCGCATAAGTCAACTAAACCGCCCGTTGTGTGGAAAACAGCACTTCCAGGGCTTTTAATGTGACTTGAGTCCTGTAATTAGCGTTCTCCCATTAAAGCATGGAGCCAGGGGCCCGCCCCTTCGGGGTTCGCAGGGAGGCAGACAATCGGTTATAGTGGGTTAACTGGGGGCGGGGAGGGGTTGCGTCACTTAGAAATGAGGGGGGCGGTTATGGGGTGTTACTGCATGGCTCATCTACAGTAGTACCGAACAACGAATTCAAACCCTACACGGTGCAGCATGTTACCCATTTAGGCAAGCGCCTCAGGACCCCACATGGGGTAGTAAGCGCTATGTAAATGTGGCAATACAATACAGCTGTGAACTTTCACACCAAAACCACGAAATACGCAGCTAAAGCTGAGAGTGGGAGGTGACAGAGGTCCTCATCCTCGGCTCCAACCCCTCAGCCTGGGACGACTCCTGGTGGCCAACGACGCTGGGAGCATCCCCGACACCCACCGACCATGCACGCAACCTGGGAGTCATCCTCGACTCAACGCTCTCCATGGCCAGGCAAGTCAACGCAGTCTCATCCTCCTGCTTCAACACCCTCCGCATGCTTCGCAAGATCTACAGGTGGATCCCGACAGACACAAGAAGAACAGTCACCCAGGCCCTCGTCAGTAGCAGACTCGACTATGGGAACGCCCTCTACGCGGGAGCCCCGGCCAAGCTCATCAAGCGACTGCAACGCATACAAAATGCCTCCGCACTCCTGATCCTCGATGTACCACGCCACAGCCACATCACCCCCCACCTGAGGAACCTGCACTGGCTCCCCGTCGACAGGAGAATCTCCTTCAAACTCCTCATCCACGCACACAAGGCACTCCACAAGACTGGCCCAGCCTACCTCAACAGACGACTCCTCTTCTACGTCCCCAACCGCCAACTCCGCTCCGCCGACCTCTCCCTCGCCACCGTCCCTCGCATTCGAAGAACTACCACCGGCGGCAGATCCTTCTCCCACCTTGCCGCCAAGACCTGGAACACCCTTCCACTAAGCCTACGACAGACCCAAGACCTGCTGACCTTCAGGAGGCTACTCAAGACCTGCTTGTTCGACCAGTAGCAGCACCCCCCCCCTTTTTTCTCCCCAGCGCCTTGAGACCCTCGGGGGTAAGTAGCGCGCTTTACAAATTCTGTGATTGATTGATTGATTGAGGAAAGGGGGAGAAAAGAAACGCGCAGGTCAGGGTCTGGTGAGTGGGCGAAGGATCGGCTCGATCTGAGGGCGGGAGAAAAGGGGACGTGAGTGGGATGAACAGTGAAAGTGAAAATGAAAGATTGGTCGGTGAAGAGTGAGATTGTGCAAGACAGGGGAGAGAAGAACGGGACAAAGCCGGTGTTGGAAAGGTCACAGAGGTAGTGCCAAGAAATAGAAGACAATGCCATCCTAAATTAACTTGTTTTTTATGGAACTCAGTACCACAGGTTTTGTCGTTTCAATGTGCTATTAAAACTGCTATAATTATTACCCAGCGTAATGGTGTTTAAAGTGTGGACCTGGGAAGCATAAAACAGAGGGTGGCCCTATCGAGATTTGAACTTGTGAACTACAGTTCACAAGCTGGAGTCAGTCCTCACAGCTTAAATCACTGAGCCACCTTGTTGAAAATACATCGAATGGCTGTTTAAAAGGTGAAAAAATGTCATTAAAACATAGCAAGCAAACGGGAGAGGTGCAGCGACAGAAGGGGACATAAAAACTACGGCAAAGCAAGAAACATAGGGAAAGGAGTAACGAAACTTAAGGGAGAGAGACCTAAGAAGAGAACGGAGAGACGAGAGACATTTATTCTTTTTTGCAGTATCATGCAGTCGCGGTCGGTGGAGGAGTGCCGGCCGGGCGGTGACGTGGGGCGGGGTGGGGGGTAGCAAAGTATGGATTACGGACCTATACAGGTAAGTAAACATTTAAATCAATAAAACGAATTTCGTTGCGCGCACTGCATCGCATTTGGCGATGCAGTGCGCGCAACGAAATGCGTTTCATTGATTTAAATGTTTACTTACCTGTATAGGTCCGTAATCCGTACTTTGCTACCCCCCCACCCTGCCCCTCCCCCGCCCCACGTCACCGCCCGGCCGGCACTCCTCCACCGACCGCGACTGGTATCATGTAGCGCATTAGTTGGCTTTACATGTGCACGAGTTACATTAAACACAAAGGGGCTGATTTACGAGCCCCCTGCGCCACCAGTACGTCACTTTTCGTGACGTACTGGTGGCGCAGGAGGCTGCTCCATATTTACAAGGAGAGGAAAAGCCACCCTGCGTGACTTTTCCTCTCCTTGTAATACGGCCCCTTCACACGCAGCACTTTGCGGTGAAGGGGCGTTCCATGGGTGTTGCTGTGGGTGTTCCCACGCAACACTCATGGAACAAGACACATCTCCAGAATTACGAGAAATCGTAACTCTGGAGATGCGTCTGAAAGCTACGCCACCCTAGAGGTGGCGTAGCGAGGCGCACCGAGGAGAAATGTTTTCATTTCTCCTCGTTTTTTAGGTCTCGCTGAGCCAGCGCATGCGCTGCTCTGCGAGAAATTTAGTGAGTGGCTTTTTGAAAGTGCTACCAGAGGCTTTTGCTGGCCTCAAGCGTGTGTTCACGTGAGCGTGCACGCGCACAGCCGCCATGTGGGTTTCTGTCATGGCTCATTAAGCCTTGCGTGCCTCTCTCCGCCTTGCTTGCTTGCGCTTCAATTCCCTCCCCCTCCCCCACCACAGATCGCGTCACTCTGCTCTGTCTTTTATGGATGTTCTACAACATTGCCATAAGGCACTGATAAGATAATAGGTGCCAAAAGAGAGGCGTATTGCCTTTGCCAATGCTTGTTTAAATAGGTAAGCAAAACGACATGCTGTTTTAGCGACCGTGGACGTAAGATTGTATTTTGCAAACTCATTCTACTGGAGCCTCCCTGCAAATCTAGCACAGAGATTCGGGTCTTACAGACTCAGCACGTCTGTGTCTTGCAGGCGCAGTGGCACCGGGGCCCAGAGGCCTGACGCCCACACTGAGCCTTGATAATGATGTGTTTTACTACCTAACCAACACTTGGGGGGCATTTTCCTTGCCTGCACTGGCCACCCCGGGCCCTCACTGCGCACAGCATGTCCCCCACTGTTTCAGTCTTTTCATTGGCTGCCAGTTCAGGCGTGCATCCATTTTAGGGTTTTGTGCTCAGTACGGAGACCCTTATAAGGAAACGAATCCGGCCTCATCAAATAACTTATCAAAATAAGCCCGTTAGAAAAGCCCCACTCAGCCTCGGTCTACCAAGTTACTCTACAAAAGCTTTAGCCAGTAGGTTGCGATGTAGGCGCTTCTCGGCCTGTGCAGCAACACCGTGGGACCCCCCCACCCCCACGCCCCCCCATTCACTATGTGCAACACCCCTGAAGGGTCAGGCGTCAGCCTAAACCTCGTTATTTCCACGGCGATCAAACCCCCGCCAGATATTTATGGAATAAGAGAGCGCCAAGAGACACCCTAGTATACGAGTGCTATAAAAAGTCCACACAACACAACATCGTTGTGCCAGCGCTCTAAGGACACGTGGGCGCACTGGAGCCGACGCACTATGGCACAGAGGTGCATTTTATGTTTCACGAGTTAAAGCCCTTTTAGTGTATTTCACTTTCGAGAGATTTATATCACCTTTCTTTCACAGTTATTTAATTCTCATTATTCACGTTGAAGCATTACCGTTTTCGGTGTTACTTGGCTGCTTTTTAAGCGGGTCTCCCACCCGCAGTTGATTCTCCGTTACAGACCCCCCTGTCCTTCCACCCCCACGCACGTATTTACATTACTCTATTCTCTTGGCCTTGTGCGTTTAGATTGGTTCTTTAACGATTTTATATTCCCAAGTGGAGCACACAGAGGGACACACATATCAAGGCTTTGCCCAGGTGCAATTTCACCGACGGTGACACAAACCAGCGCAAACTCCTCATAAACTATTTACTTTCCAGTCACCGAAATGTTGTCTGTGGCCCAAGCGTCTGGAAGTGCGCCAGCGCCGGGGAAGGGGCGGCAGCGCCCTATCTGGGTAAATTTGCAGATTTCTCCCTTTCACCCTCACACAACTCAACGCAGCATCTTTGCTCGCTGCTCTCATGGCGTAAACTGTTAGTAAGTCTTATTTGTGATGGCCCAATCCCGTTCCTAAATCCCAGACCAGGAATGAGTGAATGTTACACTTGCAAATGGATTTTGGGTGCACAGAAATGTTATGTGCACACCCCTATTATTAAGGGGAGGGGTGATTCGGGCCTCTGAGTTAGGGTCACCGTACAGCTGGTAGCCTCAGAAACGCGTAACTTTCTGACTATTCGCCAAAGCTTTGCAGGCCGTTCCCCACCTTGTAAATGAGTGGAAATTGTCTCCGATTAAGGGCTTCAGTGAATGTGTTTCCAGAGCAGCAACGTAGAGGGGACATTCTGAAGACCGCAGGGGAACGGAGAAGGTTTTGCTTGCTCAGGGGAAATAAAAAAAATACTACTACCATTGTATTGACGTTTATGCATGTGGAAAAGTACACAACAGAAATGCACAACTGAGAACTCCAGGGAGTCAGAGAGTCCAGCAGATAGCCAGGAGTACGTCTGGAATTCTTGAGAATTCCTAAGAGGTCAGAATTTGCTCCTGATGGTTTTTTTCTCCACTTTTGTTACCTGGACTTAAACAAAGCCCAGCAACACACCTGGCCAACACCCTCCCTTATGAAACAACATGGGCAGGGACTTAAACTAAACCTCGTAGGAAATGATGTTAACTTCACTTAAATAATTTTGAATAGTTACAAATATAAATACATATAATTTAAAGTTTAAAAAAATCTAAAAATAAAAGTTATTTATTATTTAAATATAATATGTTTTAACAAACTTTTGTAAATTTACAAATTAGTCTAACATTAATGTGTCAAAAATATAATTAAATTGCTTTTAATTATTTCTATGCATCACTTTTAATAATTATTAATGCATAATAAAAAAATCTAACTTTTTTACTTTAAATCGGAATTTATTTGAGAAGACTATCTTGTACTTCATTAATATATTAAACTTAATTAAATATATAATTCAATATTAAGTTGAGTGCCGCAGCATTTTTTATACTCTTCATTTAAAATAAATATATACATTCATTTACATTTATTTTAAAAAAATGTTTTTTTGTTGTTAAATAAACTGGTTTTATTTTTCCCTATACTGTACCATTTGGAGACTGCACATTAAAGGTAGACATTTCCCTGTAGTAAGGTATAGGAACAATTTAAAAAGTTTATAAAAGTGTATAAGAAATAAATAAACTTTTTATGTTAAATATCAATGGCAATTTATATGATATATTTATTTTAAATGTAGGACAACATAAAATAGATGCTACAACACTACATACATTTGAATTAAATCCTTGAGTTAGTTTAAATATATTACATTTAATAATTTTTTTCTGAAGTTTAAATTCAAATATAAATTCCCACCTAAAGTAAAAAAATAAGAATTTGTTTTGTTATGCATTAATAATTATTAAAAGTGATGTGTAGAATTAATTGAAAAAACGTAATTATATTTTAATAACAAATTATGTTACATTGATTTATGAATCAAAAGTATTGTTAAAATATTTTATAATTAAATAATAAATATGTTTTATTTTTAGATATTTTGTTAACACTAAATATATATTTTTTAATATTTAGTTATTTAAAATAATGTAATCTATGGAAAACAATTCTTATGTGGTTTTATTTTGAGTGCATGCCACCATTATTTTCTATGGGATGGTGTTGTAATACCAGCGGCTGGCTTTGTGTGGTGCTAGATTTCTGTTTCTTTTGAGCAGTAGTAATTTGCACTCATAAATTTGCCTCCACCCCATTTTTCAGGGGATGGAGATGTGTAAGTCTAAACTTTTGAGCAATTTCACACTCGGATTTTGTGAATAGCCAAAAGTACGGACATTTCTCTAAAATGTAAAATTAAAAGTTATGTTAAAATTCAGGGGTTATCAATCTTGCGCGTGCAAGCCCTTCCCCACTGCTTAATCCTGTGTC
Source organism: Calotriton arnoldi (assembly GCA_963921515.1). Lineage (NCBI taxonomy): Eukaryota > Metazoa > Chordata > Amphibia > Caudata > Salamandridae > Calotriton > Calotriton arnoldi. Next base: position 906,526 of record CAWUFW010005220.1, on the reverse strand, counting down.
CTCTTCCCACTTCCTGCAAAGTTAGGGTCATTTGATAATGACGTACACAACGGCCATAAATTATTTGTGAACTACAAGTTTTTGTGTTCCATATTCTGCAGATTAATATGACTGCAAAAAAATTTTTTTTTACTCAAATGGTCTGACCTAAGATAAGAGGTTCTTTGGCAAGAGTAGGACTTTCCCAGAATCCCTTGTAGGATGCTGATATCCCATAGGATCGCATCTCCTCATAGACATAAATCTCTTGTAATCACATAATCCTCCTTTTTAGAGCATCCTGCTTTGCATAGGCCTGGACAGGCGGGGTCAGCCTCCAATGGAATGTCCTCATTAATGCTTGGGGGTGTGGCCTCCAATGGAATGTTCTCATTAATGCTTGGGGTGTGGCCTCTAGTGGAATGTCCTCATTAATGCTTGGGGGTGTGGCCTCTAATAGAATGTTCTCATTAACTCTTGGGGTTTGGCGAGACACTCTCATCGGGGAGAGAGAGAAAGAGAGTAACAGTTATTTTTTTTAAATTAATATTTCGTTTTTTTTAATTTGGGTTGTTTACGAGTTTTTAAAATCTGGATGTGCTTTTTGAAATGGACCCTACCTCCAACATCGGGCTTTTTTTCAAAAACATATCTGATGCTTCTGGTGTCACTGACTCCTTCTTGCCACCTTCTCTTGTACTTCAATGAAAAAAAGCAAATTTTGGCTTTGCATGCTCACATTTGTTATGCGAAAATGGGACTATCAGATAATAAATTGTTGTTTTTTTGTGTTCAGAAGTTTTGAATTAGTTTTGAAATTGTTTGTATTTTATTTCTGTGGCACTTCTTTATGTGACAATGCAAAAAGGAGTTTTCAGATTTGTTTCATTCGATAGCCGTTTGGTTGTTGTTATTGCATTTTACTTTAAAAACTCACAGTAATATCTCATCTGCCCAGCCTCACTCATCCACTTCGATGTTTTCTTGTTACCAGTTTTTTTTAAATTTTGTTCTTCACCAGTTGATTTTGTAACTTTTTAATGCTTCTCGCACAATTCACCCCTTTATCTGCTGTACTTTGGCATGAAAACTGAAAATGTGCAAATGAAGGAATTTTTGCACCATTTTTTTTAAAAACGAGGCAACAATGTAGGTTTTTTCATTTTGGAATATTTGCGTTCATTAGCACATTTATGGAATATTGACATAATCCACCTAACACCAATAAGTGCCTGGATTTCAGGCTCCTGGACCCCCGGACACCGCAAAATTAAGGCTTTATCCCTGAAGCAAAGCCAAGCATTTCAACCTCACATTTTCTGTCCACTAACAGGAAGGACTTCAGTAGTTCTGGCCACCAATATTGTTTTTGTTATTAATTGTACACGCCGCTTCAGAAAGCTATCTTGTCTTTAGGTCTATTCCCATCACACTGCAACACAAACTGGTGCAGCACTGAGTCTGGGAGTGCACACAGCCTGATGTACACGAATTCAAAACCCTTTCGAAGGGGTTGGCATCTGTTGCCTTTCCAGAGAATTGATAAAATAAGGTCTCAGCGTAACAGCAGCAGGATTTCCAGGGGGCTGATATGGAATATCACCTAAGTGAGAATGGTGTCAGAGCTCGCATATTCACTCGCTCGTCCACCTATACCTTCCTCTCAGTGATTCAAGCACCTGTTCCAGACATCTGCCTGTAACCTACATGTCACTCATGCCTTAAAATGTCATGTTCTGTGAGTGATGAAACTTTGTACAGCTCTGCGATGCTGGATCCGTTCTGAAGAAATGGAAGCTTGCACTTATTGCCTTCATGAGTGAGGGAAGCTTGCTTTGCTATTGCCAGGCTGTCGCTATTCACAGAAGAACTGAAGCTTGCACTGCTGTTGCTTGTACTGATGCTTCCCTAGCGGTACCCGTCCTCTGGAGGAGGGAAGCTTGCACTGTTTCTGGCCAAGCTGCAGCTGTCATATGAAGAGGGGTGTTTCCACTGCTGTTGCTCCATCTTATAACAAGCATTGTCATAGTCAATAGGTCTCGCCTTTGGGACCTTATAAGTATTTAGTTATGCAGCACAATATCCTTGGTGCAACAACATCAACTGTTGCATGGCTAAACACTTATAGGGTCCCAAAGGCGAGACCTATTGGCTATGCCAATGCTTGTTCCTCTTTCAATGCGTGCTGCATTCTGCAGCACGCATTGAAAGAGGAAAATGGTTGTAGTGATTGTTTTTGTGCAGGAAGGGGAACCTTCCTGCACAAAAACAATCTCCCCACGACGCAGGCATCCTTGCACCATGGTGCAAGGGTGCCTGCGCCGGCGCATGGCTGCAGTTTGTGCGCCAGCGCAGGGGGAAGCACAAGGATGCGACATATTCTTGTAAATATGTCGCATCCCTGTGCTTCAAAACTAACTCAGTGCGGTGCAGCAAAATGACTTGCTGTACCCCCTGCGTTAGTTCAACGTAAATCTGCCCCATGGATATTAAGTGATTTGCTATGAATTACAGGATGCTGAGCCGATGCCGGGACTTGGAGCTGGTTCCCCAGTTGCAAAGTCGGCAGCTCTGGCCGTAACCCACATCCTCTCCCCGGATAGCAAATGCTGTGGTAAGACAAGAGAGAGGGTCAGGGGATCGATCTATGCAGAGAGAATGGCGAAAGGGGCTACGGTGGTGAGAGAGAAAATATAGGCAGGAAGGAGATACTGAGGGGGTAAAACAAGGGAGAAGAAAGTGTTCCTATGGGTAACTGATAGAGAGAAGAGGAGGTGAAGCATGGGGAGGAAAAGGGAGATTTTAAAAGAAGGGAGAGTTGGAGAGAAGAAATAAAGGAGGGAGAGAAAAATCTGGAGATTTGTAAAGGGTACCGAGAAGAGAGAATAGTAGACCTGAGAAGAAGAGAGGTATTGAAGGAAAGAGGACAGACAGCCAGTGGAGACAGAGGCAATTTAGAGAGAGAGGGAGAAACAGAGAGAAAACAGGAGGCAGGGAGAGGGACTAGAGAATGTAGAGATGAAGAGAAGAAAAAAGGAGAAATGTGTAGGAGAGCGAGGCACGATGGAGTGAGACGAGGAAAGAGGATGTTGGGAAGAAAAGAGAAAGTTTAATAAAGCTGGAGACTGCGGAGCTGGGAATAGCCCCCCAACAATGTTCTGCATTACCTGGTTATGCAGATCGAGGTGACAGAACGCCTTTCCCACATCCCTGTGCCCAGGAACCCTCACCTGAGTTAGTCACTCCTGCCTCTGGTGAGGGCCGCTCTTTCCACGCTCAGGGGCTGCGCCGGGAAATCCTGAACAAGTAAAGTGATCCTGTTAGTGCCAGGGTCGATTTTCTCCAGAAGGTGGGGCGCGACATCGGAGCATGGCACCCAGAAAGGAGCTTCCTCTCTGTGCTGCGCAGGCCACAGCCTCCCCAGCATTGTGGAGGCCACAGCCTGGGTACAGCAAGCCACAGAGATGGCAAGTAAAAGCCCAGGGGAGGCAGGGGTACGCGGGCGGCATCAACATGGTAGGGGCTGGCAAAGGGCAGGTAGGGTAAACTTCCCGTCCATGAAAAACAAGAGCAGCAGCAGAAATTGAAAAGAGATTGAGAACTATTTAAAAAAAAAAATATATGAATGCTGGTGCCGTGCTCAAACATAAAGCACGGCGCCCGTGCTGTAAATATGAAAGCGGGCGCCGTGCTCAAACATAAAGCACAGCACCCATGTTGTAAATATGAAAGCGGGTGCCGTGCTGAAACATAAAGAGCGGCGTCCGGGCACATAAAAGGGATAACAAAAAACATGAAAATGGGCGCCGTGCTAGGCGCTGTGGTGATACAATATCATTAGCATGAAATGAAAGAAATGTTCCTATACGAAACACATAAAGGCCTAAAGTGTAAGTAACCGTAGTTGGCCGGTGCTCCTTGCCATAAAACAGAAGTGATGTATTGTGAGCGCCAGCCAATAAGGAGCCAGGAAAGAAGAGCAACGCAGGAGTGAACCAATGGCACGCAGCAGGCGGAATTGCACTCCATATACTGTTTACAGCAGGTCTTCCAGACAGCGCAAGCTCGCTGCCTAGGTTCGACGGTAAAAACACTGCTGCTATGGGCATCTCTCCTTGAGAGTCTCCGATTCACAGAGTGGAAGGCTGAAGACAAGGTCCAAAAGCTTCCTCGGAGAACCCCATGGATATCCAGCAGAACATCTGCCAGCCTGCCACACCGTCAGAGTCTCCGATTTATGCGCAAAATTGTGGCAACACTTTGGATGCTGGAAGTGTTTGCTAAGAATAATAAATAATTTAAATTGAATTGAGTCAATTAGATTGGGAGAATGACATAAAAAGAGTGGGCGAGGTGGTGAATAAGAGAAAAGAGAGGGCAAGGATAGAAGAGGGCCATAGAGTGATGAACAGATAGAGAAAGAGAAAGGCAGCTGTGGAAGAAAGTAAGGGAGAGGGCGAGAGCAAGAGAAAGAAGACATAAATTCAAGAACTCTTTCAAGGGAAAATGACTAGACTCCTATAGAGAATGAGGTCTGCCTTGGAAGCAGTCATAAATCCGGTATTTGTAAAGCGTGAACTACTCTCCCCTAAGGGTCTCAAGGTGCTGGGAGCCGTCGCGGAGATTAAATTAACTATTGCCCAGAGTCACATGGTGCTGAGCTGAAGTGCCACCAGCGTCGGGGATCGAACCATGAGCCCTGGAGTCTGCTGCCCTAGCCTCTGCGCCACACCTCTCCCCTAAGTCAAACCTGGGAGAGGGTCTATGGGAGTGAGCAGCGTGGAAATTAGAGCCCTTATTACAACAAAAAAATGACCATAAGCAGTAAAATACAGCTCTGATGCGTTGAATGCACCATCACGGCTACTGCCACAAGTATACATTACTTTTGGCAGCATGGAAACACCACTAGGGGTAATTACTACCGTCAGCAATGAATTTACCACCCGCATAAATGCTACCACTGGTCGTGCCCTGGTAGATCAGATTTTACTGTTGGGGGTATTCACTCCAACAGTAATAATCAGTTAATGGAAGAAGTCTTCTTTTCTGTAATGGAGCCAGTGCTTTAAATGGGAAAAAATAAGTGCAGGTACTCATTAAAATGAGCTAGATGTGTAGTGAGGGGGCGGGGCTAGGGGCCGGGCTAAAGGCAAGACATGATGATACTTAACGACTTCTATATTAGTTGCAGCACATACTAAAACACATGAGAAATGTGTTTATATAAACAAAGCAAGTTAACTCATTACACAAAATGAAAGAGAAATGCTATAATATGTTAACATTTCCTTTTTTTTTGCAATAGTTGCACCTTCTTAATGTCACTGTTAATTGCTGTTGTTTGGCACAATACTATATATTTTTCAGCACGTGAGTAGGAAGAAACTGAAAATACCCCCACTTCGAACCAAAGCTCTTATGGCACAAAGCAAATGAAGCAAATCATCATGACCCTCCCCAGAAGATATCTCTTGTCTCTTCCATAGATCTATCCATTCATCGTTTCATCCTACCATTTACCTGCTGATGTCCACCATTTAACCTTTACATTCTGTTGTCTATTCAGTCTTTCATCCATCATTCAGTTTTTCACCATTCTGTCTGTCCACCCTTCATATACAAACCTATCCATCCATCCAACTCAAAACCTATCCATTCATCCTTTCACTCATCCATCTCTTTATCCACCCTTTCGCTCATTCATCAATCCTTTCGCTCATCTAGCCATCAACCCTTTTACTCCTTTATTCCATCCACCCTTTCACTCAATCCCTCCATTCACTCATTCATCCTCCCTCCCTTTCATTCATCCTCCCTCCCTTTCATTCATCCATCCAATCTTTCACTTATCCACCCATCATCTGCCCTTTTATCCAATCATCCACCCTCTTTCACCCAGAAATCCATGCTTTCACTCATCCATCCATCTATACATCCACCCTTGCTCACTCATCCATCCACTCACTCACCCACTGAAAATACCCCCACTTCGAACCAAAGCTCTTATGGCACAATGTAAATGAAGCAAATCATCATGACCCTCCCCAGAAGATAGCTCTTGTCTCTTCCATAGAGCTATCCATTCATTCTTTCATCCTACCATTTACCTGCTGATGTCCGCCATTTAACCTTTACATTCTGTCGTCTATTCAATCTTTCATCCATCATTCAGTTTTCACCATTCCGTCTGTCCACCCTTCATATCCAAACCTATCCATCCATCTCCAAACCTATCCATTAATCCTTTCACTCATCCATCTCTTTATCCACCCTTTCGCTCATTCATTAATCCTTTCGCTCATCTATCCATCAACCCTTTCACTCCTTTATTCCATCCACCCTTTCATTCCATCCACCCTTTCACTCAATCCCTCCTTTCACTCATCCATCATCCACCCTTTCATCCATCCTCCCTCCCTTTCATTCATCCATCCAATCTTTCACTTATCCACCCATCATCCGCCCTTTTATCCAATCATCCACCCCCTTTCACCCAGCCATCCATGCTTTCACTCATCCATCCATCTATCTATTCTTCCATCCATCCATCCATCCACCCTTGTTCACTCATCCATCCACTCACTCACCCACCCACCAACCCTCCCCACTATGCTATTTATGAATCTTTGTCGCCAACCAGACATGTACACACAAAGTGCCACCCATTTTCTTTAAAATACCTCCTGAGAGTGTCTTGATTCTCTCTCTCTTTCTCTCACTTTTTTCTTACAAATAACAGGCATACGAATGCAGGCAAACACACAAACATAGCAGACACACAAAAGACTTGGGTATGATGAAAGCCATGTTATACTCTTCACCTACCATGGCTTTTTTAATTGCCACCAGGGCCGGACTGGCCGTAGCCTGATTGCCACTGCCATGATTCCTGTGTTTGCACAAATGCACAGGATAGTGTGACTGTGATTGACAGCACAGGGCCTGAACGGACCCTGCTCTGTCAAACACAGCGTGATGGTGAGCACCCGGACATTATTCAAGTGAGCCCTGCTGAATAGCTCAGCTGGGGCTCAGATCGGGGCTTGCGAAGCGGCGCCTTAGCTGCCAGAGACACCTTCCACTCCGGCTGACCAGCACTCACAGCCAATAAGCCTACCTTTTCATGAGTACCGGTACTCTCCTCGGAAGTAGAGAAGTGCCGGTACTCAGAGTGATAAATCTAAGAAGTGCCGGTACTCAGTACCGGCCCATTTAAAGCACTGAATGGAGCCCCGAAGTATGCGATTCTAACCCACATACTTAATTCATTTCCAACCCTGGTGTAAATAAAGGGAAATGAGCAGTTTCTGCAGCATAAATATCATGAACAGTGTGACCATATATTCACAGAAAAGCAATATGGGAAAAAGACCTCCAGCTTCCTGCTGGCAACAGATGTACTCTCCTAAACTAACCGGCCTCTTTTGTGTATCTCAAGGGTATGTAGTTTGTCCTTCTTCATTTTCCTGCCACTGCCCCGTTCTGGACGCTACCATTCAAGTGGAGGGGTGATTCTAGCAGGGTCGGCTCTAGGGCGGTGCGATCGGTGCCACCGCACCGGGCGCTGACTTGGGGTGGGGTGCCATGTTCATCCTTTTAAAGGCACCTGATGCCGCGTAGATTGTCCCAGCAATTTTCAGGCATCAATAAAAATGACAACTCCGGTGATTAATGTTCTTCCTGGAGAGAGACCGGAGCTTTGTTTAGTGAAAGTTTTGACTCATCATAGCGCAGAGGGTTAATTTGCCTGCTGCAAAGAATGTGTCCCATTCACATCACAAAGTGCATATAATATAAATAGGTCAATGGGTTACCGCTTTTGTCAGAGATCCTTTTGTTACTTGCAGTTTATAAGTTAAAATCCTAATATAGAGCAGTGAGCTATTAACTGCCATCAAAGAGCTGCATGCAAACTGCAAGGTATATATTAGGGCTATATATTTTTTGCCCAGTCTTTCGTTGTCCTAATATTGCAAAAGGGTTCATTTGGCTAGAATTCAATTCTTATTATTGAACAAAACCCCTAACAATGGTGTTACATCTTAAATTCTGAATTTGTGCTTTTCCAGTCCAAGGACTCTTAAACTATACTGCCTACCAGTATGGATGAAATGTGACTCCTACTCCTTGTAGGCCTCTGTCTTATGTAACATTTCCTATATACTGATTTACACACCGATGATTGATTGTCTCTGTGCAATGCATGTGTGATGTAAAGTGTTCTGACATCTTAAACTGGTATGAGTTACGCTATGAAACTAAATGAATCTAAGAGACAGTGGTTATGGAGACTTGAGTGGCACTGTCAAATGGTGGTAGTGAGGGAATCCGTGGCGGAGGTAGTCATTGGGGGGGCGCCAACAAACATTGTCGCACAGGGCGCCACCAGTGCTAAAGCCGGCCCTGGATTCTAGGGTCTGGCGGCAGGCCTTCTGACCTAAGGAAACAAGTGAGTAGGCGTGTGCCTGCCCAACTCAAGCTTAACAGCCACTGCCTCTGGTTACCTCCCAGCGCTTAAAGTGTTTGCACTCCTCGACCCATTGCCGTTCTAAGCAATCAGGTATCCGCAGTTTACACCCCCCCCCTTCAAACCTTTTAATCCAGTCTCCCTTCTACCTGTGCTAGTTTTTATCCTCAAGCAGGAAGGTGAGACATGGTCTTCAGGGCCTATATGAGTAGGGTGGAAATGGAAGTCGCCCCGCCTCCGCTGCTCCTGAGTGGGCGCCCACACCTCGTTGTTGCGCGTCACTGAGCTGTTGGCAGCGTAGGTCTTCATAATATCTCTGACGTAAATGGAACAGATTGACTTACATCTTTATTGTGCACCTTTCTATTTATGATTTGGAAGACTGACTCACAAGGGCCATAATCACTCTCTGCTAGCCACAGAGGAAAAACAGGAGAGCGGGAGAGAGGATGGAAGCTGAAAACTTACCTGGTCTGTGAGTAACGCTACACTAGAAAGGATATGGAGGATAAACAGAAATAAATGCAAATTTACCTTGACAAATTAGGCTGAGTTTAAATGAAACACCAATGAAAATGAGTAGCTAAAACCTCTTTTAATAAATAATATTATTTTTATATTTATTTTTATGCACTGTTTCTCAAGCCTGTTTTGGAGACAACGGGGCAAGTGGGAATTTTTACCACTGGTGTCCCTGTGCATGACCTATTGTGGCCCGACAAGTTGGGCGCTAAGTACCCTCTTTCAGCACTTGACTCTCAGGGTGACACGGACGAGATTTCAAAGGTTTCTCAGGGAGGCAGTGTGGGTGGAATTGGGACTTAAAAATGTATGTAACAGAGACAATACATTCTGTGCAGAAAGTGCTGTTCGTTATAGAAAAAGAGAAGCTCTTTTATTACACCTCATATCATAACACTACACAAAGTAAGGTCAACCAGGCACGGGGCTCTAATACACTGCAGAGGCCCGTGCAGGTAAGAGCGGTGGGGCCGGGTGGGGGGGGGGGGTGATTTCGACAGACGAGGAGGGAAAATTAATTATTTATTTAATTTTCCCTAGTGGTCGTCTGTCGAATCCCACCCAACCCGGCCCTACCGCTCTTACTTGCACGGGCCGCTGCTGCTATTACAGGTGATACCGGTTTATAATCACACAGAATATGAGGAGGCGGGATTCCGTCACACGTGCGAGCTCACAATGGCGTGAGCGAGCACCTTTTCTGGTTGTGTAACCCATTTCTCAGTCCTTTTGTGTCCCACTCCTGAAAAGTTCTCTCAGGGCTTCAATATGTAAAGAACAAATACTCATTCAGTTTAGCGGAAGAGGCACAGTCCGTGCTTGGGTTCACTTGGTTGGTTTACCTAAAGTGTCTGCAGGCGTGTAGCTTCATGGGGGTGTTTGGGGTGTTACACCCCCTAATAAATGTACTTTCTGCTTAATAGTTGGGTACAGGTGCTTTTAGTCGGGCATGGTGAGGTGTCTCTCTCGGATAGCACCAGAAATTTTTACACACAAACGGACAAAAAGCACACACATCCACACCCTCTCTGTTTTAAAAGACTTAAAAAATGTTGGTTATTTATTTTACAAAATATTGTGTTTTCTCTCACTTAGTGCCACTACCAATCCACATTCGTCTTCTCTTCCACTGCCGCTTCAGCCCCTTTCATGCACCCTGGTTGTAGTATAATGTATTTTAACATTATATGCCAGCGTGATTGTTGGAAAAGGTGAAGCTCCCCTCCCCTCACCACTATCTTACTGACCAAGCTACACCCCTGAGTATCTGGCGCTCAGGAATCCTGAGCGCGAGGCCCGCAGACATCAGCGCCAGCGGCACTGCTTGTGTTCACAGCAGTGGCAGAAGTGGGCAGCCTCGTCTCCTTTTCCTAGTGTTGGCCAAGGTATGCGGGCGCTCGGGTCCAGGAGGTCTAAGGCTCAAACAAAAATCTCCTGCCCCATCATTGGCAGTCACAGGTTATCTGACTGCGGTGTCAGCTCCTGGTAAAATCAGTACAGATCAGTGGCTGCTGCTGGTGGGTTCCGATGCTGTGGACGTTCTGATGTTCAAGCTCTACGACTGGCTATTGGTCGTGCAGGTAGAATGACGTCAGTGCCAGGTACACTCTCTTAATTGCGTCTGTTCTTCTGGGCTGCCCCATGCTCCAGGCCCAGCAGCTGGGGTTCTCTCCCCACACTGCCATTATTAGGGGAACAACCAGCACAGGCTGCCATTATCAGCGTCGGATTGGGAACGCGGGCACTCGGGCAATGCCCGAGGGGCCGGTATCCGAATTCCAGCCGTGGGCTTCTTTTTTGAGCAGCCTGGGGTGCCTATTTGGGCGGTTTCTGCATTGTTCGATGCCGCCAGCGGCCCAGTGGGTGCCTGAGTGGCCTTTCTGGATTCAGATTGGCTTCCGTTACCTCCCTCTTATCAACGGCAGAGGTGTCACTCCCTTTCTCTCGCTGGGCCGGCCCATTAATATATGCATATTGAGCGGGGGCAGGGGGCCTGAACAGAAGTGCCTCACTTGTTTTCAGGTGTGTTTCACCAGTGTAAACTAATCCGTGCATTTTTTTTTAACCCCCCCCCCTCTTTTTTATAAAATGTCGGCCAAGCAGTGTTTTGCCGAAAGGCAATATGCAAATGTGGGCCACTTTTTTTAGCGTGCCCAGGACGATTTTTAATCCCAATCCAACCCTGGCCATTATCAGTATATTTTCCACCACACAGGGTCATTAGTAGGAGAATAACAAACACAGGGTGCCTGGGAAACGGATGTGGCCTAACGGCTAGGGCGGTGGTTCTCAAATCTGGGGAACCGGGTTTGAGTCTCGGCAATGACGCTCACCATCCTGTGATTCTGGGCAAATCACTTATTCTCCCCTGCCTAACAAAAAAAAAAGAATGTGTCCTTGTGTAATGCAACTGGTGCTCATGTAAAGCACTCTGATACCTGATACCTTCGGGTCAAGTTCGCGCTATATAAAACTACGAAGAAAAGAATAATTATCAGGATATTTAGCACCACACAGGGCCATTATTAGAAGAATGACCAACACAGGGTGCCACTATCAGGATATTTACCGCCACACAGGGCCATTATTAGGAGTATTACTCACACAGGGTGCCACTATCAGGATATTTACCAGCCCACAGGGCCATTATTAAGAGAATACAGTGCAACTGACAGCACAGTGTGCATTAAAATTGGTCAAATCCGGGTAAAGTTTAAGACATCCCAGGCTATCTTCAGGCGCTGGTCCACCCAAAACGTTGCCTGAGGATTAAAAGAGGTGCAGTTTGACCTCACATTTAAGTTTTAGCTAATTATCTCCTAAGCTTAGAGAACCCCAGACAGCATTGCAGACGCGAACGCCATAGGACACCAGTCATTCACCCCACCTCTCCGTGGTGCACTTTTCACGAGGGATAGGACCCACCAGATTCGATTGGCTGAACAGAGCCTTCCCTTCACTTGGATATGAAGAGTAGTTCTCGCCAAGAGTTATACGGGTGGGGTCCCATGTAAGGAATTATGAATGATGCATAGAAACTTTTAAAAACACATAGCCTGAACCAGGAACCAGTGCAACGTCCTGGTAGCCAGGTTTCCTGGCCCCCAAGCCAGTCATGCTCTGGACTCTGCAGGTGTGCAGGTTTTTTTATCTGCCGAAACCTCACGTGAGGATAAGGATTGTTGACTAGTGGGAGGACACTATAAGAACTTTCACAGAGTTATCAATCCAGCGCCTTTCTAAATAAAAGCAGGTTTCAGTGAGGAACCCTAGGGTCACCTCTGATGGCTAAGGCACAAACGAAAGATTTGCCTCAGACAAGGTGCTTAAACTATTTTAGTAGCACAAATGCAACTCTAAATTCCAGAAGTCAAACCATAAAATCCACAATACTGTTTAATACAAAGAAGAACAATTTAATAAGTAAAATGACAACAAAATGACAAAAATTGGCGTGAGAGTTCGAGAGTTAGGAATGTTTAGGAAATATGCAGAAAAAACTCACAGAAGCCTATGGTGAACACAGAGTTAGTGTTAGCCCAGGTGCATTACCAGTAGAGTCGTGGCCCCTGGAAGCCTCCCTGTGCTAAAAACGAAAAGCAGCTACCAGCAGTCGACTCTGTCCCACAGGAGCTAGAATAGCAGAGACAGCCAGCTACCAAACTCCCCAGATCTCCTGGGGGCCACACATTCCAGGGGAAGGCACACTTCCCTGCCCTTCTGCTTCCTGGCTGCGCCAAACATCCAAACGTCCAGATCTAACGTCGTCCAAGTGTTGAATAAGTTCCTGTTGGATAGTCCCAACGCAACCAACCTCCTAAAGCTCTTCTGGGGAACTTCAGCCATATATCCAAGGGGGAGGCATACGTCATTAGCCCTGCTCCATTGAGGCCGTAGCCAAAGTCCAGCCCCACTCGCCTGCTGAGACCGCCTTCAAAGGCGTCTTCTTCACCAGTGGGGGGGGGGCCACATTTCTTAAAGTCAAAGTCCAGTCCTCTATGGAGTCTTTCATTAAATATTCCCTCTCTTGTTCAGGGAGGCCAGGTTCCCCAGGACCCACTTGAAGAGCTTAGATACTTGGTAAAGCAGAACAACATCATTCCTTTTCCAAACAGGAAGTAGCATGCAGACTTAAAAAAAAAACAAAAAAAACTTGTTGTCCTTCTCTTGTCTATTCTAAGCCAGTGGTGTGCTGACTACCAAGGGCTGTGAGTCCAAGTCCTCTGAAATGTGATACCTCCCCAGTGATTGGAGGAGACCACTGAGCCTCTCCCAGCAAGGTTCTTACCCAGGCTTTCTCCAACTCTGAGCAGTTCACCAAACATATGGTAAAAACCATTCCAGGAAGCAGCATTCCAAAGTTATTTCAAGATGGCAGAATCTGCTACCACTGAAGTTGTTCTGCCGGCAGGCCTTCAAACCAGTCTGTTACAATGAGGGGCCTCTGTCTGCAGAACAGTGTAAAACGTACCAGACCTAGTCCTGTCTCTTCTGACCCCTGTGTAAGAAAAGCCACCGGGGCTGAAGCCAGGGCTATGTGAAAGGTAAATCCATTTTATAACTTTGTTTGAGGGTGACCAGGGAATCTTCCAAAGTTGTTGCCCCTGATCGGTAGGACCTATTGATACCCACTGCCTCACATTCCCGAGATAGCGTAGTGCCCTGACAAGGGGTGTCAGCATCTTCTATAAAAGTATTAAAAAATATCATCCCGGGCCACAATGTCCAAATCATAAGTCTTCACAGTATGTTGATGTAGATGTGTTCGCTGTATTTTTGAAAGGAGCACTCTCCTTTTCGAATATTACAGAACAATACGATGAGCTTCAACTAGCGCAATTGCCTGCGATATGGGTTGGTGGACACATAAAGAGATATGGATGGTACGAACCACTAGCTATTAATTGCATTGATTGTAATTGGACGATCATGACAGTACCGTCACCCCTGATGAAGTCAGTGGTATACCTACCATAGACGAAAAATGTGCTACATTTTCGTGTTGGATGTAATGGACATATATGAGACGCAATTGACGATTGAAGAATAAAGTGGAGAGAACACATCTACATCAACATATTGTGAAAACTTATGATTTGGACATTGGGGCTCGGGATAATATTTTTGAATGTAATTATGGGGGCAATTTGTCTCCTACTTTGAAGTGGGGAGTGGCAGCTTCATATCCCTTGAGCACCAATTGGACTTATTGTTTCTAAATACAGGATATAGTTGTTCGCAGAATTTCACCCTGCCACGTCACTGTGGTGATTGTGTTCTATGAAAGTATAGTAGCCTTCTGAGAAGTGATGGTCTGCGCCTTTAAATGTATTGCAGCGCTGCTGAGTGTCCCTTACCTGCCAGAGTGACCGGGTAACGCTGAAATTCTGTGTTTGAACAGCATCCTGACCAAGCCATCCTGTGTCATCCAGAGCCCACACAGGCTATTCACAAGGATGTACAGAAATCCTCCCTCACTAACATTTGTGAGGCAGGATTCCCTTTTTAGTCTTCTTGCGATTGGCTGCAAATGCAGAGATGGAGGCCTGTAAGGGACAAGAGACCTTTATGGCTCCATTCACCCAGTAGTGCCACCACAGACCCTTCGGGGACGTAGACGGCAATCCCAATAGAATTGGACCTTTGCATTGTGTGTGATAAACGATTACCACCTGCACTGGAAGCACCTACTCACTTCTTTGTGGCTGTGAAGAGTAAATAGCCATTGAGAGCCCAATACATCAAGCTGGCCTTCTACAGCGCTGTTGGAAAGTTTTACTCCCTCTTAGTACAGCTTCTGCATCTTCCTCCTTTCCACTTGTTTATCTTTCATCATTAACCCCAGCGATCCATCTCCCATCCAGGTTGTGGTTCACACTCAACACCCCACTGGTGTGCTTGCAGACAGATTGCATCCTGGGGGGCTTATTTACAAGTCCCTTTGCGCCGCTGGTTCGTAACGTTGCATGACGCACCACCAGCGCAACCTGCTGAGTAATATTTACAAGCACACGTAAAGCCACCCTGCATGGCTTTACATGTGCTTGTAAATATCGCCCCTTTTCACGCAACACTTTGTGTGTTAGGGGTGTGACATGGGTGTTGCTGTGGATGTTCCCATGCAACACCCATATCCACTGTTGTATTTCCAGATTTACGAGCAATCGTAAACCTGGAAATAAGTCAGAATGCTACACCACCCCAGTGGTGGCGTAGCAAGCCGCAACGAGGAGAAATGTTTTTATTTCTCCTCGTTTTTTTCCTCTTTCAATGAGTGCTGCATCCTACAGCACGCATTGGTAGAGGAAATCACTTCAATTTAGTGTTTTTGTGCAGGAAGGTGCCCCTTCCTGCACAAAAACAATCTCCCCACGACGCAGGCATCCTTGCACCATGGAGCAAGGGTGCCTGCGCTGGCGCATGGCAGCAGTCTGTGCGCCAGCGCAGGGAAAAGTACAAAGATGCGACATGTTGTTGTAAATATGTCGCAGCACTGTGCTTCGAAACTAACGCAGCGCGGCACAGCAAAATGACTTGCGGCACCGCACTGTATTAGTTTCTCGTAAATAGGGCCCTGGGTATCTGACAGTGAGATTTATAGCACCCATTCAGATGAATTGTGCAGAAATAATGAACTAAAAATTAAACACACAGAAGTATATGGAAATACTTTGCAAGCCCCAGCAAGAACAACATTTGTACCTTAGTTCCTGGACATGATGTAATCCTTACGGGGACACCTCCCACCCCAGAGCGTAAACAGAAGGTTTATGAAATCCTCGAGGTAGGAACAGGACTCCTTAAGTTGTTTGTCCATGTGCATCGCCACGGGTCCCAGTTTTGTACACCTGGCCCAAGGTTCACAGTTTCACACCCCACCCCACAGGCCACTGTCTCAGGCTGAGACTCTGCAGAGGAGTCATTGTGTAAAAATGTAGATTCTCTCTCCAGACCCTCCTTTCAAATACAGGATTATACATAAGAGGTTCTATGCAAACGTTCACTGTGACTGAAAGATTAAAACAGACAACAGTGGTTCCTCTGAGGCAAATACAATTCCAACATGAAGGAGTCAAATGTAAGGAAACATTTCATATACATTAATATGATGTAGCGGAAATCACATTTTACTTGTAGGGGTGTATTATAATCACACATGTAGAGCGCACCCGCATATAATCTTTCGTTGTATTAACATGAAGTGTTAGAGTTTTGATTTGTATTAACCCGAAACGTGATGTATATAGGCCATTGAAAAGTAACATGGAGAATTAACGTAGAAGGTGAATGTAACTAGCAGAAAACATTAACGTGATGAACTCGTGTTGTGAAACTGACAATTATGCATGTATTAAATGTGTTTATTAATTGCGTCATTTATACGTAGGTAAATGCATTAATTGAAAGTGCCTTACTTCCTATGCAATTTTGTAAAGTTCATGTGATGTTTTCTTATGTTAGCTGAACCTTGTAGGCCTGAAATGCAGTTCCCTGGAAACTCTCGCTTTAGAATTAACAAGTCGAATTTCATGTGCGCTGTGGAATTTTTCTTTCTCACGCATTGTGTTGCAGGTGAAAGAAGTGCTCGCGTTAGCTAGAATAATGTCTTTGTTTTACTAGTCAGGCAAGGAGAGAAGAAATTACAATCGTGTGGCTTGAGACGATAAAGGAAGGTCGTTGTGCTTCACACAGGAAAAGAACACTGTTGTCCCATGGAAAACTGCCTTCAGGATCATACCCAGAGCAGATGGCGTAATCCGCAATGAATCTTGGGAAAGTTACCTATACATTTTGTGTTGTTGGGAGTAGGGAGAGAGCCCCACTTCTTCCTTGCCTTCAGAAAGAGAGCATCTTAGACTAAGCTCTGTCTTCTTAGCTTCATGCTACCTGACCCATCGATGGTGGAGAGACTTCTTAGGAAGACTCCACATGCTGACACCTTTTTATCCTTCTGCCTGAGAATGCCTTGGTAAGTATGTCATCTTAGTATTAGAGTAGGGACAAATGAATGCTGTATATTCATCAACCCTCGATGCAGTGAAATTTGGACTCATGCTTTCTGATCCTCTGCATTCTGCTTCTTGAATTAATTGTATTATTCATGCTACATCGTCTCAATTGGATACGCAGATTTGGCTTCATGCTAATTCCAATATATTTTTATACCTTAGTCGTGAGATGTCTTTATGTTCAGTTATTTTTGGCTTTGTAATAAATCAAACTAATCCTTACATAATTGTCTGTAGTTACTATGTGTCCCCGAGGATCACTGTTAAATTGATTGAACTCAATAACTGATTTTCTCCCCTCTGAGCTTTCATGCTGTGAAAAAGAACCATCGGATTGTGAATCAAGAACAGATCTAGAACTTATGGGCCCGGCCCTATCAGTTGGTCAATACGTCAATGCTTGGATGACATCGAGAAAATCTGGATTTGAAAAGAGACACACGTAGCACAGTATGAACATCGGTTACATTTGCAAGAGTTATGACAAGAAAATGAAAAGTGAAGGTGGCGCAGTGCGCAGTGGTAGTGGAGCCTGCTGTAACGAAATAGGATAGGGATGCTGTGCACGACCAAAAATGGAGCCCTGTCCGCAGTGATCCCAAAATGGCCGCTTGCAGGGAGAAACAGTAGAGCAAGTAATGAAAACTAGATCTTTATAAACTTCCTAGCGAGAGTGAACTCAGTGGGAACATACCCGACTAGCTGCTGGTTACTGCAGGAGTAGGATGAAAGGACAGTTTCAACCAATCACAAAAGAGAACTGGATTATTTAAGAGGCAATTAATAACAATAACATGTGGTCACTAAACAAATGTTAAATGTGTTGACCAAAGTGTACACATGTACGAAACAGAAAAGCAAGGATGGAACAAAGCTCTACAGCTGGTGTGTGCTGTGTGAGCAGCATTAGCGGTGGTGCAATATGTTGGCCACAGAGGTGATCCGTGACTGACTCTTCCCCAGCTCTACTGATTAGTCATAAGCCACAGCTTGTCTGTAAGTCTTCCGTATACAGTGGCATAGCATAGCTTCAGGGGGGTGTTTGGGGTTACAGCCCTCTAATAAATGTATTTTCTGGTAAATAGTTGGGTCCTGCTGCTTTCAGTCGGGTATGGGGAGGTGTCTGTTGAATTTCACCAGGAATATTTACATACACACAGACAAAAACACACACACACTCTCCCTCTCTCTGTCCTGAACATTCTAAAAATTGTTTATCTTACAAAATATTGTGGTTTGCCACTTAAGATCACTACCAATCCGCATTCCTCACCCTTTCCACTGCCCCTTATGCCGCTCTCATGCGCCTTGCTTGTTGTAAAATGTATTTTAACATTATATGATTGTTGGAAAATCTGAAGCTCACCCCCCAGCCGTATTGACCAAACTACGCCCCTGTCCGTATAGGCCACCAATCCTAGTTCAGCTGTACTCCCTGATGTAACTCAAGTAGAATACATGGGAGCCTGTAACCCCTGTATACAAGCCTGTCTCTAATTTCCTTATTACAATCAAGCGTAACATCTTTAGTTACCTATAATAACAAAATGATGTAGTTGTTCAACTGTAATAAGTTATTACAGTTGAATTATCACATTGTAATGCATGTTGTCAGAGCCAGCAGCTACGGTGAAAGGCAGGTGACAGAGCATAATCACAGCTGCAGTTTAAACAGTGAAAACAAGAACTGGTGTTTCCTTCTTCTGACCTGTTATTCTAATACGAACATTAATCAGCAGAAGGGAGATGTTTATGGTAACATGATTGTGTTTTGAACTCTAGAGGTCATTAGAGGAAAGACAGATTCTGTGTGCATGTTTCCACATATTCAGAACTACAGCATTTAAAAAATCTGATATACTTTAAACTGTTAAAATCCATCGTTCTTTTGCTCACCATGCCATTCCAGCTTGAACCCAGCCATATGCAAATCAGTCTTGACCCTGTGCCTCATGGGAACAGTCCAGCCCGAACTGCCAAGCCAGGTCCTCCCTGGACTGGAAACAAGCATCCTAGGACCGGTTTCGGGGTTTCACCCCTCTTCAGCCAGGATAGCTTGATTCCAGTGGCATGGAGAGCACGGGACCCACGTCTGGGCATACCCGTCCCACTCGGGGTGACAAATGCAAAAACAACAGTTGATGGACAGAGTGCAGAACAATGTCATACATTCACCCCAGTACAGAGATCTGGGCCTAAATCCATCGTTCTTTTGCTCACCATGCCATTCCAGCTTGAACCCAGCCATATGCAGGTCAGTCTTGGCCGTGTGCCTCATGGGAGCAGTGCAGCCCGAACTGCCAAGCCAGGTCCTCCCTGGACTGGAGACAAGCATCCTAGGACCGGTTTCGGGGTTTCACCCCTCTTCAGCCAGGATAGCTTGATTCCAGTGAAGACCGGAGGCTACATTATGCATTATCCTTTTAATGCAGTCACAAGCAGCCGCACTACATCATAAATAAAACAGTTCTAGAATGGAATGAACAGATGGAATGAAAGGCATGAGCACCAAACAGACAGCCTCTTTTAAATGCGGCTCGCAAGCAGATAAGTTACCTTACTATTATTCTTTCTAATGTTTTTGATGTAATCCTTAGTTTATTGACAACATTGCTTGTTTCTTATGTAGCTTGTTTACATTAAGGATTGATGAGGCTTCCTTCCCCTCGCTTTCTCTTCTTCCTCCCCTTGAATTCCAATTTGTGGTCTTCAAGCCCACCCGCCCTCCCCCTTCCCGATCTGTACCTTGTGTCGATCGCCCTCGGCGGGTCCAGAGTCCTCTTAATCGTGGAGATCATCTCTATCTCACCGCTTTGCCTCCGCGGTGATCGCGCATTACCCGGTGATCGCGCGTTTTAATTGACTTTAGCCAATTATGTGCAATTCACGGCTTAGCCCCGTCTCCGGTTTTAGGGATTTTGGTAAAGCGCATCGCGCGCTTCCTTTCAAGGGCATTTCCTCTCGATTCAAAGCGCCTCTCTAAAACCCAACACGGACTAGAGGAGCGGCACTTGGCAACGGTGACGCTACGCTCCTGTGTTCCCAGCCTACTCTCCTCTAATCCTCAGTCAGAGGGTGCATCTCGAGAGCTGTTCTCGAGCGCTTCTGTCAGTTGCTACCGGAGAGTCCTTTTACTTCGCTTCTGCCTTGACTTCTGATCGCGTTTCTTTTAAATCCTTGCCAAAAAAAAAAAAAAAAAGGGGGAGAGAGAGAATTCACTACTATTATTCAACAGGCTCTTCTGTTTTAACAAGCCTTTACAGATCTATATTCTTTTTACCTTCCATTTATCTGACCAGTCTGCCACACAATGTCAGACTCCGATTCAGATGATGCTGCAACTAGTTCCCCTAATTTCAATAGCGAATCCTTTAAAAAGTTTATTCAGAAAGAGATGAGGTCTTGCATGCTAGACACATTTAAAGAGGTTATGTCCTCTAAAAGACCCCTCCCCCTTCAGGACAAGCACCCTGATGAGCCCTTTACTCATAATGTCTCAATTACTAACCAGGGAAAAAGAGCCAAAAAATCTAATTATACTGAGCCTTGTCTTAAGAGCACTATGGGAGGTCTTGGCACCTCAAATGACTTGGGAGGTCGTAGCACCTCAAACTTTCCTGGAGGTCCTCACACCTCGAGTCTGAAGGGTGTCCCTAGCGGCACAAATTACTCAGGTGTCCCTAGCGGCACAAAGTACTCAGGTGTCCCTCGCGACACAAATTACATGGGTGTCCCTAGCGGCACAATTGATCGGAGTGCTCATAACATTGCAGATTCTGATTCTGAAAATGAGGATTGCTTCCCTATTCCTTCTGATGAATTTATCCTTGATTTGGACGATGAGGAACTTGATTTCAATAACCAACCTATTGATGATTCACCGTCCTCATCTAAGATTGTAATCCTAGATCCCTTGGGCAATGAAATGTTTTCGCCACTTAATATTTCACATCCTAGAAGGTCAGAGTGGTTCCCCCAAGAGCATGTGGCAAGTTTCGTTAAAACTTGGCTCAGGAATACCCTGGAAAGAGACACTCGCAGTACCCTTAGGTCCGAGTGCCCTAGACCATCAATTCAAGACAAGATCTGTCAGACCCCCAACCTCGACCCAGACTTAATTAAGTTTATGTTCAAACTGGGTAAGGACCCCAGAAAGGGTATTGAGAAGTGTCTCAAAGGCTGCCAGGATCGCCTTCTCGACATCCTGGGACCCCTAACTAGAATTTTGGATACAGCAGAAGAGTGTCACATCAACGACACTCCCCTTGACACTAACCTTGTCAGAGGGTGGAGCCAAAGGGCATTAGTGCTCCTCGGTAATGCTAATTCTAGCCTTAATATTGAAAGAAGGAGAGCTCTTCTCACTAAGATTAATCCCAAATTGGGCGACATGGCCGAAAAAGGACCTTCACTAAACCCTAAGGGGCTCCTTTTTGGTCAGGATATGATCAAATCTATTGGTAAATACGTTTCCACCTTCACCGCCCTGGATAAAGCCCAAGCTAATATGAGACGTGTTTTTAACTCAAACCTTTTTGGACGGGCTGGAAGAAGGGGCCTTTCTTCCGGCCGAGGCAACCAAAGGCCCTTCTCAAGATTCAGAGGCTCCGGAAGAGGGTTCTTCCAAACCAACCCTCAATTCTACCCCCAAAGAGGGAGAGGTTCGCGACACAGAGGATCCAGGTCCCGCTACATGCCTAACAACTCCAATACTCAAAGTAAGTACTCCTCTTCCTCATTCTTCTTCCCCTCCAAAGGTAGGGGGCAGGCTACGTTTCTTTTACCACATATGGGAAAGCCTAACTCAAGATCCCTGGGTTTTGGAGACTGTTCGGGGTTTCAGGATAGACTTTATCGCCACTCCTACACAATCATCTCCCCAGAGAGTTCTAACTCTTTCAGAGGATCAACAAAAAATTGTAGAGGAAGAGATCTCCTCCATGCTTCAAAAGGGCGCCATCTTAGAACTTCCTTGGAGTTTGAAGAGGTTTGTAAGCACTCTATTTCTCGTCCGAAAAAAGGACAAAGGTTGGAGACCAGTTATAAATCTTCGAGAGTTGAACAAGTATCTGGTCTACAGGCATTTCAAAATGGAGGGCATCCACCTCCTGAGAGACCTACTTCTAGAGGGAGACTGGTTGGTCAAACTGGATCTAAAAGACGCCTATTTTACCATTCCTATGGCCAAGGAACACCAGCCCTTTCTTCAGTTCGCTTGGAACAATCGTCTTTTTCAATTTCAAGCCCTACCTTTCAGCCTTTCTTCCGCCCCCTGGTGTTTCACCAAAATTATGAGAACTATCGCCTCCCTTTTGAGGGAAAGAGGTATTCGCTTAATTGTTTATTTGGACGACATTCTCATTATGTCCCAACTCCACTCGCAGATCCTCAAAGATTTGAGAATTGCAATGGAACTCATAGAGAGTCTAGGCTTTATTATAAACAGAGAAAAATCAGTCCTTACCCCCTCCAGATCCCTGGAGTTCCTCGGCTTTACAGTGGACACGTCAAAATGTCTTCTTTTACTTCCCCAAAGAAAATCGCCAAAATTCGCAAAGAAATCAGGTTTGTTTTGAAACAAGATTCTCTGTCCCTAAGAGAGTTAGCCAGACTTTTAGGCCTCCTCTCATCTTCCATTCAAGCCATCTTCCCGGGACCTCTCAACTACCGAGCTCTTCAGAGAATAAAAGGAAAGGCTCTCAGATCTGGCCTGTGGTATGGAGATCTTGTAACCTTAGACCAGGAAGCCAAGTCAGAACTATCTTGGTGGCTGGAGAATTTGGATGCCTGGAATGGCAAAGCAATCTTTGGTTCGACTCCAGAGTTCATACTGGAATCGGATGCGAGTCTCCATGGTTGGGGTGCTCACCTCCTCAACCAAAACACCGGTGGTGTATGGTCTCTTGCAGAGACATCACATCACATAAACTATTTAGAACTCACGGCAGGCCTATACGCTCTAATGAGTTTCAGACACTCGCTTCAAGGGAGATCTGTTATCCTGAAGATGGACAACATCTCCGCTGTTTCTTATATCAACCGCCTAGGCGGGACCAAATCAGCAGACCTCTCCGACTTAGCCAAGAGACTCTGGATGTTTTGCCTAGAGCACAAGATTGCTCTCAGGGCGGAATATCTCCCCGGAAAATCAAATATTTCCGCGGATTGGAACTCAAGATTCCTCTTGGACTTCAGCGATTGGAAACTCGACTCGTGTGTCTTCAACACCTTAAATCAATTTTGGGGCCCACTGGATGTGGACCTATTTGCGAGCAGGCTAACTTTCCAGATAGAGAAGTACTTCAGCTGGATGCCGGATCCGGGCGCTCTTGCTGTGAACGCCTTTCTCCAGCTCTGGTCAGACCTTCGGGGTTACGCCTTTCCCCCCTTCGCGATGATTCAGAGAGTTCTTCAAAAGGCCAGACAAGACCAATGCTCCCTAGTCCTGATAACCCCCTTTTGGCCTTCTCAGGCCTGGTTGCCAACAACTCTGGAATTGGCCTGCAGCATTCCCTTCTTCATTCCTGCGGTCAAGGGTCTGGTTACAAACGCAGACGGAGACGATTACCACCTAATTCTTTCAGGGAATTTGAACCTTCTTGCCTGGAAGGTGTCAGGAAATCCAACGAACTGTCTGGCCTTTCGACGTCAGCTGCAAATCTTCTCGGAGAATCTTGGGCCCCAGGAACACACTATAGGTACAACAACATTTGGAGAAAATGGTTTCGTTGGTGCCTGGAGAGGGACTTGGATCCCGTGGAGGCCCCTATCATTCATGTAGTTAATTTCCTTGTCGAACAATTCGACTTTGGGCTTTCCTATAGATCTATTAATTGTTATAGATCAGCTATCTCTGCTGGTCACTCTCTCATCAATGGTAAGACGGTAGGTAAAAATGTTATTGTTTGCAGAGTCATGAAGAGTATTAGCCTGAAGAGGCCTCCTAGACCTAAGTATCAATCCATGTGGGACGTTAAGGCTATTTTAGATCTTTTTTTTATCTTGGCCTGTTAATTCCCTTCTTAATAGGAAGTGTCTTTCTATTAAACTTGCATCTCTCTTGTGCTTAATTTCCTGCCGCAGAGTCTCTGATATCAAATGTCTGGATATTTCTTATAGATCTTATGATATGTTTGGTGTTAAATTCGAAATTGTTAGAAGGACGAAAACTATGTCAGATTCTATTTTTTATCCTCGTTTCGATCTGTGTAAGAAACTTTGTGTTGTTGACTGTATGAAAGAATATGATAGTAGAATGAATGATCTTCGCCCTCATGACGCTAATCAACTGCTTATTTCTTTTGTCAAACCATTCAAACCCATTTCCTCCGCTTCCATTGCTAGATGGGTCAAGTCCGCCATGAACCTAGCTGGCATTGATTTATCTAAATTCCAAGCCCACTCTATCAGAGGTGCTATGGCCAGTAAGTCCTTCTGCTCTGGTGGTAAGTTGGATGATATTCTCAAAGCAGCGGATTGGTCCAACGCATCCACATTTGCTCGACATTATTGCAAGCCTATCGAGCACATGTCTGATGTTGTCCTTCACGGCTACCAACATGCATAATGTAGCCTCCGGTCTTGTAATGAAATTGCGATTCTCCTATTAACATGACCAGAGAATCTGGATTTCATTAAAGACACGGAGGCTAACATTATCCCACCCGTCCCTCCCTTGGACGGTCTTCTCTTTGCTTAGTTCATTATTGAATGTCTTTTTTGATTATTGCCTTTTTACCATGAATGACATTTCTGTGCTCTGCTACCTCCAACCCTTAACATTTTCCTCCTTCCTTTCAGACAACTCGTCTTAATGGTTTCTTCTCGTCATCCGTGTTTCTTCCTCACCTCTCTTCATTCCTCCCTTCCGGATTCCTTGGATTCTTCATCCTCAAGAACAAGTTGATGCTGAAGCTTTTGGAACTTTCCTTATTTGCCCACATTTGTCTGTTTGGTGCTCATGCCTTTCATTCCATCTGTTCATTCCATTCTAGAACTGTTTTATTTATGATGTAGTGCGGCTGCTTGTGACTGCATTAAAAGGATAATGCATAATGTTAGCCTCCGTGTCTTTAATGAAATCCAGATTCTCTGGTCATGTTAATAGGAGAATCGCAATTCTGTGTGCATGTTTCCACATATTCAGAACTACAGCATTTTAAAAATCTGATATACTTTAAACTGTTTCAAATATCTTTCTGCAACAAATTACTAAATGATTTTTCACACTACATATTTCACTTTTATTCTCCATGTCTGCAACCATTCTAACACTTTCATATGAAAGAGCAAGAGACCAAGGAATTAAGGGGTTTGTGGGAAGTGTGATGATGTGACCATGTATTACAAGCAGGAAACCACTGGAATTATGTGGCGGGGGGCCACATTAAGTGGCAGGGTTGATATATTATGTGGCAACAAAAGGCAAAGTATGTGGCATAATTTGGAACATTTTGTGATAGTATTACTTCATTATTTTTCCTTTTTAAACTTGTTAACACATGTCTGGGCTTTGGTTGCACCTCATTAGTACCAGATTAACACCCAAATGTAGTAATAAGCAACAGAAAGGTGACCCGTCAACCTTTGTAAAGGGCCTTCCACTGCACTGCAACACGTGTCACTGCGTTTTTATTAGCTTTTGAACCGTTTGAAATAGGAACAACATTTTTTATGTTAAAATCTGCAGATTATGCAGTAGATGTTGGATTATGTGGCAAATGTGGCAAATCTATAATTATGTGAAAATCGCCACAACTGCATAATTGCATAATTTCAGTGACCCTGATTATAAGGAATACAATACCATCTGCTATGCATTAAAATAATTTTGCAAGTCACCTTGCAGTTCCATGACCTTATGAAGGAACGCTGCCTTCGGTCCTGTTCCTCTATATGGTCATGGAACTTCTCGGTGACTTGCAATATCCTTAAGATGTACAGAAGGGGGTACTTTAGCCCAGATATAATCTTGAGCAAACACATCTGAAGGCACGTGCCCGTGGAATGATCGCGGCAGAGTGGGTGGGTTCACAATGGGGAGCATGTAAATGTGTCTTGTGATGAAACGACGGATATAGGGTTTCAGGGTAATTTTCCCTGTTTACAGCTGAGATGACAAGTACTGCACCCTTTGGATAAGGAAAAACAGGATGTGGTCACATTTGCAAGGAACGGAAAAGCATGAAGCAGCACCAAGGCTGTTGACAAGCAAAACACTAAACAAAACGCACACAGAGGTATGACACACTTATCTGTATGGCGAATATGTGGAGAATGCTGACACTGCTGGTCAAAGGTGACCTTTAATGACCCTATAGGTCGGACAGGCTACTCCTGGACTCCTGTACAACAGGTTAAGATATAGGACATACAGGGAATGTAGCAAGACAAGACATTGGAGACACATTGCATGCCAACTGTTAAAACTACAAGTGAAGAAATAGGAACAACTTTAGGACAAATACATTCTGGCAAGTATTAAACAACGGACTGGTGGGTCTGGTTCTTTCAAAACAATTTATTTCACCGAACAGTCTAGGGGGCATATTATCAAGCCCTTTATCGCCGCGTTAGCGGCACTTTTCTGCCGCTAATGCGGCGATATTTTTATCACACTATTAAGCTGCAGCTAACGGGCCTTAGCGTGAGTTTTTTGGCGATAGCGGCCGTTTTTTTATCTCTAAGCATGTCAGCGATATATATCGCTAATGACATGCAAAGTAGGCGTTCCTGACTTAAACTCCATTGAAACAGTCGCAAACACAACTTCCCTCTATTATCAATGCCCGCGAAGCGATAAGAAAAGTCGCGCTAACCGCGCTTATCGCTGGAATTTAACGCCTGAAAAAAACTTGCCTTAACCATCTTGTCAATGGGGGGTGGATTGTTAGGTTAAGTACACACTTGCCTATTAGCAAGCTTTTCATTAGCGCAGTTAATTTAGCGCTGGAATTCTCACGCTATTGCTGGTTTTACTCGCTATCGCTGGATTTCCTATCGCCTTTGCTATACGCGTTGATAATACAGCGCTATCACGGCGAGGAAATCCAGCGATGGCCGGCGATAAAAAAAACAGCGCTAAGAGCGCTTTGCGATAATTATCGCAGATCCTTGATAATATGCCCCTAAAACTCTAGAAGAACAGGACATGCAGCAAACGAGTTGGATTGAGAGACAAGCCTGCTATTGTGGGTTTCTGGGTTTTGATTATCTTTTGCAAGTAGATTCTCACTTCATCCACCCTGGTAGATTCACTGCTGTACATGGCACAAGTAAGTGTGCTTCTGGATGGCAGTGAAGGGGGAAACAGCCCCAGAATTGATGCGTTATAGGGCACAGGGGCGGCTCCTTCGCTAAGGCAGAGGACCATCGCCCCAGTACCTTGCAGCAGTAAAAAAAAGTAAAAAATAAAATGCTAATAACGTA
The DNA here is from genome assembly GCA_963921515.1 of Calotriton arnoldi. Classification (NCBI taxonomy): domain Eukaryota; kingdom Metazoa; phylum Chordata; class Amphibia; order Caudata; family Salamandridae; genus Calotriton; species Calotriton arnoldi. The sequence goes on along the minus strand of CAWUFW010005220.1, from coordinate 879,118 downwards.
ATGTTTTTATCATTTTATTTTGTCCTCCTGATGCGCTAGCGTACGTGAAGGGGCGGGGCTGCAGAGGAGTGGTAGTACCCTCCTGAGTGCGCAATGACTGTTTGGTCGACACTCTCAGGCCGCCCAAAACAGTCATGCGCACTTTCTCTATTCTCCATGCAGGCTGGTTTACAGCCTACATGGAGAACATGTCCAGACCCCCAGTCCCTGGCTGAGCGCAGAACCATGGCACTCAGACCAATCACAACACTGCACTGCAGCATTGTGATTGGTCATGGGAGCCTGGATGCTTACCAATCACAACGCTGCCTGGCTGTTTCCTGGAGTCAGAGACGGAGGGGAGTGGAGACGCGGGACCCGGCGGCAAGGTAAGTGTATTTTTTTTTTTAATTTAAAAATGTGCCCTGCGCCCCAGGGAACCAGGCTTTGCCAAGAGGAGAATTAATTATGACCCAGGGGAACAGAGACAGACATCATGCTGGAAACAGTGCGGTTGGGGGTTATGTGGCAAAGTGGGAGGTAGCAGGGGTCTCCAACTAACCCTTAAAGCGCTGCCCTCAATTTTTGATGAAGGATCACACTGTGGAGTCTTTCTTTAACACTTTTAGAGACATCAGGCTGACAATTCCATTTGAAAAAGGGATCTTGGGGGCAATATTTGAATTGTTAAATATGTTCAGAGCTAGTGATTTTGTAGAAAAAAGTGTGAGAAAATATTTTTATCATTCTGGTAGGCCTGAGTCATGTTTTTTACACAGGAATGGGCCAAAGAAGGGAGAGTACCGCATAAAAAATTTAATGACCATTGTCCTGGGAAAATGGGATGTCCCTGAGAGGAAAAAAAAAGAAAAATGAATTGAAGTACACATTTTTTTTGCATTAAGTTTTTGCACGTGTTCACCGGTTCTACTTAAGGCTTGTGTGTTCTCCTGGGACTCTGCAACATCTGTCCTCCTGGAATTCTTTCTGAATTCCTAAAATATCAGAAATGTACTCTAAATGTACATATGAAGCGAAGGGACTCAGGGGCATATTTACACCTGAATGGCGCCATAATTGGTAACGCCGTGCTCCGACATTCTGAAAACGCAAGGATGTGCCGTATTTACAATAATACGACGCACCCCTGCGTTTCCCCTAGTGCTGGCGCTAAATTTAGCTCCCTAGCGCCAATGCAGGCACCCTTACACCATAGTGTAAGGGTGCCTGGTTTGAGGGGATGATTGTTCATGTGCAGGAAGGTGTGCCTTCCTGCACATAAACAGTCACTAATGGGAGGCCGGATCGTTTTTATCAAAAACCACCACTTATCAAAGTTACATCACCAAGAACAGCAACATATCCAGTACCACTAATGCGTAAGACAGAAAGCGCGCAACAACCATAGGGGAGTCCAATCACGGCTCGCCAGATTCGGTGATGATAAATTATACGTTTTTAATGGGTGCTAGACATTAGCGATATTACATATCGGTGGCTTCTACGTATGCAGGAAATAAAAGGAATTGTACCACATAAAAAGGACATTCCTTGCTTTTAAATTTGAAATAGCTGTTCCCTTCTGTATCAAACAGGGGATCCACTACCTTGAAACCTTCCCAATAGAAAACTATGTCCTGAAGAAGGTGACCAATCTGAAATTCACCGAAACGCTGCGTCGACTTTTATGTAGTTTTCTGGTTTTAACCCTTTATTTGTAAATTCACTGTATTAGGTTCTGATAATACGGGTTTTAACTTGTGCTGAATATTTTTATATGAGAAATAACCTTTTCAATACATGTTGAACAATTTCTTTATGATAAAATAACTATGAATAAAAACTGATTTTGTACATTTAATACTGTGGTGGCATTATTGTTTTGTGATTTTTAAAGTGTTTTAGTGATAACCAGAATAGGAATTCTATAACTATTATTAGGATTTTGTTAAAAGTGTTAAAGCAATATGTTGACTACCAGGACATGTAGCTAGACCACAACACTTGATCCACATATTCTTTGAGGGACTTGTTGTTTTCCTTACATATTACACTCTGCGCATTGGCATGCAGATATTACCCTCTGCGCATTGGCATGCACATATTACACTCTGCGCATCTGCATGCACATCTTACATTCTGCACATCTACATGCACATATTACACTCTGCACATCTGCATGCACATATCATACTCTGGACGTCTGCATGCACATATTACACTCTGTACTGCTACATGTATGATTTGTGCCTTGGCATTTTTCATGTGTATCTATTTTAAAAATCCATTTGGATTTTTCCAGGTCTAAAACCAATATGCGAGGGGTTCCATTTGGAAAATGAGGTAAAGTCACATTGAAGAGGACTGAGGGATTCTAGGAGAGTTGTTTTCGTATGTGTAAACAATGCACCAAGGGCCAGATGTACGACCCTAAATTGCATTCGCAAACGGGTTTGCGACCCGTTTGTGCATGCAAAAGTACACAGGGCCATGTACAATTCCTAAATAGCGAGTCGCAATTTATTTGCGACTCGCTATTTAGGAATTGCAAGTCGCTATTAGGAAGGGGCGTTCCCTTCCTAATAGCGACCGCAAAGCCATGTATGAATGTTTTGCGACCGCACTTCCGGTCGCAAAACACTCGCAAATTACCACCCTCTTCAAGAGGGTGGTAATGGAGTCGCAAATAGGAAGGGGTCCCTAAGGGACCCCTTCCCCTTTGTGACTGGCCCCCAAAATATATTGGCCCGCAAATTGCGAGTGGCTCATGAATATTCATGAGCCTCGCAATTTGCGACCCCATTGGGAATCGCAAACAGTGTCTCAGACACTGTTGTGCATACCAATTTGCGAGTCGCAAATTGCGAGTCGCAAATGCGAGGCAATTTGCGACTTGCAAATTGGCGGGTCGTACATCTGGCCCCAAGTTATCTGGGACAGCTGTACTGCAAAAATGAATTTGACATTTACACTGTGATAATAAATGTGTGGATATTATTTTTTATTTGTACAGTTCTCTAAATAACGTTTTTGGACCACACGTTCACTGCCATAGCGTAAATAAATACATATATTGGAAACTGAAAACAACAAACAACAGAAAGCACTTTAATTGCATCAACTAAATGTGACTGTCACAAAGAGATCCTGGGATTAAAAGTACTTACTGCTCATGGTGGGTTTCCCACCACTTAGTGAATGAAGACCTGAGGACCAGGCAGATCATCTGAGGCCAGGAGGGGTGGGGAGGGGAGGATTACCCAGTATGAGCTGGACACCCCACACTGCAGACTTAGAAGATAATGTGCAGAAGTTAAAAAACATACCAGCAGGAATGCGATCAGACCCACTGTCCGATGGGCTCCTTGAGCCCATCGGAAGCTGTCGGTCAGTCCCTGGGTCAATGTGGTCGGACCGACCACACCCTAATGCGGCGGTCTGACCACAGTTACTGTCAGTTTTGGTCCCACAACATCATAATCGGCCCCTAAGTCCCAGATTTACTAAGAAATCACACAATGCAGTGCAGCAAGTAAAGTTGTTGTGTTGCGTGAAGGGGAGAGATGAGAACATCATCATATCCAGGGCCACTGGAATTATGCTGCAGGGGAGTACCAAAAATGTAGCAGGGTTGACTAAATTATGCAGCAAGAAAAGAGAAATTATGCAGCATAATGTGGCTCATTAGGTCTCGCCTAGCGTTGCTGCGCGAATGCGCTACCATCGCTTTGCGAGGCATGCAGTATACACTATAGTGTGGAAGCTTCGTGGAAGCTCCGCCCACTCTCCCGACCATCTTTTTCATTGGCTTAGGTCCTAAATGCTGCCTTCCTATTGGTTTTGGGCATTGTTAGTCCCTCCTCCTCACGAGCATGTCGTCATTTGTAGCCTTCCACAGCTATCGGCCCCTTTACTCCTGCACTATTTTCTTCCCTGTCTTCCCCCCCACCCCCCCCTCCCTCAGTCGTAACTTCTCGGACCCCCCCCTGCCCCCCTTCCTGCCCGGTACTCTAGGGAGAGAGGTGCCCAGGAGCAGCGGCAGAAAAAACTTGCGGCTGCCACTCGAAGTGCAAGGAGGAAAGCAAAACCGGGCGGGCCTCCCGGATGCACCTGGAGCAGCCCACCTGTGGCCAAGAAAAATCAATCGTGGCAGCTCGCATCGGGAGACTGGCTGGCTTTCGGAAATACACAGAGGTGCCCAGAGCCGTAGATGCCTCTTTCAAGTTCGCGCTAAGTTGCACCTTTGCCAATGCTTGTTATTTTCTGCGCACCGTGCGCGCTTTCACTTCCATTGTTGATTCACAATGGCGGCCGCCGCACACACCACTCGCGGGACCCTGCCCGTCTCTGAGCTCCCACACAGCCTGTGACATCCATGAACCCACTTTTTGTTCACTCTTAATATAACTGCCACGTCTCACGTTTCCATTCCTATCAAGAGCTTCAACGCGGGAGCGGTGCAGCCGAGGGACGAAGCCGAGGCTACGCTCACTTTGGCTGCGCGAAACGTGGTTTGAGGTCGCCGAAGCCATCGGACTTAAAATTACCCGAGCCCGCGAAATCTCATTTACTTCGTGTTGCGTGCGTGTGTGCCTAAAAATATGTGTATGCGACTGCGTGTGTAAATTTCAAGAAATTGTCACTTTTGTGCGAGAGAGCACGTGTATTTATTGTATGTGTGTGATTAAATATTTGTGTGTTTGAACATCTGTTGCTGCATACCGTGCGTGTGCACTGCTTCCCTGAGAGTACGTTTCTAAATATAGCCATATGTGTGTGTGAGTATTGTATGCTTAGTTTTTTCAGTGGTTCCTTGCACCCCTGCACACATCTTTTGTGGGCTGAGAGGTAATGTTCCTAGGATGGGTTTTATCCTGAGCCCTTTCTTTACACAAGGTGGCAGTTCCCAAAATAACTAGAACCTGCCTACTAGCTGACCCTGAGACAGGAACTTGTCTGCTCTTTTGCAACTCTTTGTTCTCTGAGGGTGTGGCCGAAAATCCATGATCTTACCCTCCCCCAGTTGTCCGTGCCTTCTTTACCCACCCCCCCCCGTTGTCCGTGCCTTCTTTACCCACCCACTCCCCCCCCGTTGTCCGTGCCTTCTTTACCCACCCACCCCCGCCCTCCCTCCCGTTGTCCGTGCCTTCTTTACCCCGCCCCAACCCCTCCCCCGCCCTCCCTTCCCTTGTCCGTGGTGCCTTCTTTTTTGACAAAGTTGCTGTGGGGTACATAATTATTACCATGTATTTATGGACGGCTGACTAATAGCTGCTGGGTGTTTTGGAAGCATCTCTCAGACAATGTGAAGTTTACACAATGGAGTTGCACGGGGGAATGCATTCGCCTCCAGCGAGCATTGCACTATCAGCTAAAATAAGGAAGTAGTCCAGCACTCGGCTGTATTACTCATCCTGTTCTGAGGAGCGGCGGCCAGCGAAGCAGCAAAAAATAGGCAGGCAGGCAGGCTAGATAGCTCAGTGGGTCACTGTCCTCGCCGGAGATATGTGAGAAAGCTCTTACTCTTGCAGGTTTCTCACTATTTCACCCGCATGGAGAGGATACAATGATTGCCATTTTTACAGCCCTGTGAAACCGAAAAAAAGTTGCAACAGTGATATTAAAATAATAGAATCTGACTAAACACAGATTCAGAAACAGATTTTTTGTAAAGCGGTCTCGCAAGATTATCGCTCGCGTATAATACTGGCCAAGCCGTTGTATACATTCTATGCTTGGATATCAAATACTTCTCTTAAATGTGTCTTGGTATATTGATTTTAGAGGGATATCGGTCTGTCAAACTGCAGGGACCATGTATCTTTTTGTAAAAAATCAAGGAACACAAATGCCCAGTCCAAAATTCCCCATGGAACTATCTGCATTTTCTATTTCAGAATAGTGTTTACAGCCTTCTCTTATTGCATTTTTAAAAATATATTGATAAAAAAGTGACATCGGGCTCTAGAATCACGTGGCTTTTAAAATCTCATCCTCTGAGTAGATGTGCATTAAACACGTATTTAATCCAATTGATCCGAACATGGACTTTTTTGTTTTGCGCCTTGTGTGCATCCCAGTGCAAGTGACAACACTTTCTTTCAGCCGCTGTGATCACAGTGCCCGGCGTCGTTCACTGAGCTAGTTTAACGCCATTTCATGTTTCATCATCACCGTCCACTCCCTGCTATTTTCAACAAACGTAACCTGACTTCAGAGACTATTCTCTTTGCCCCAGATTTTCCCTCAAACAAAAGAGTTTATTTTAAGCCCGGACGTTTTTTATTACCACTTTTTCTTTTTTTTTTGCTGTTTCTTTTTTTCTTTTTTGTTTCTTTGTCTTATAGACTGCAGATGTTCTATGTGTTTGAAATAAATAATCAATTTATCTCCCATGATTACGTTGGCATTGATGCATGTCTCCCTGCCATTTTAACCCGTGATTTTGCTTATTCTGATTTAATATGCATGTTAGAAATGGGATCTCTAGTTGGCAAGGGCTTGCACCTTTGTCCAAGTAGGGACCCTTCTTCCTAGTCAGGGTAAGGGTTGTTACACTCGTGAAGTAACCCCTGCTCACCCTCGTGGTAGCTTGGCACGAGCAGTCAGGCTTAATTCAGAGGCAGTGTGTAAAGCATTTGCACATAACCAACAGTAATACAGTGTAAGCACTACAAATGGACACCACACCAGTTTAGAAAAATAACCAATATTTTATATACTCAAGACAAGACCAATTACGACAAAAATCCACAATACTATACTTTACGAATGAATACTTGATACGTTAACTTCTTCTTTGCAGGAATAGCACAAAAGCAAAGTTCGTACGAGTCGGTAGCTCCGTCCGAGCCTACCGTGATGCTGAAAACCACAGAGTCTAACAGTTCCAGCCGACCGCGTCGATACGGGCCAGCAGAGTCGTGAGCAGACTCGGTCACAGTACCTTTTCTCGTTGTGGCTGGTACGGAGTGTACGAGCCGGTCGGCGTTCGTCGCGGTTGCGGTGCAAGACGGAGCGATGCAAGGTGCGGTGTCCCTCGATGCGGTGCAGGCAGCGGCTCGATGAGCGTCGTGCAGACGGAGTCGGTGAGTCCAAGGCGTGCGATGCAGGGCGAGACGATGCTCGATGCGGTGCTGACAGGTTGCGATGCAGGCGACCAAGCCGGAGTGCGGGAGCTGGCGTCGGACAGCGGTGCGAGTCGGAGCGGTGCGTCGCAGAAGTGCGAGCGGTGCCCCAAATGCGGTGCGGTCTCGACTCTTGAGCCAGTTGCAGCGACAGTGTCGGTCTGGTCCGGCTGGCCCAGTGAAGCGATGCGATGCGAACTTCGGTGCCCACAGGTCACGGTGCAAGCAGCGGCTCGATGTTGGCGGCGTCGGACGTCGCCCACGGTGAGACCAGGGTTGCGATGCGAAGCGGGGCGATGCGGTCTGCGGTGCAAACAGGTCACCGGCCAGGGATGGATTCGGTTGACGGAGTCGGTTGCGGTTCCCTTCCTCTGTGGCGACTGAAACAGCGTTCCAGAAGCGGTACCCAGAGGCTTGTGAAGTCTTTGCAGTCCCTGAGACTTCTTAACAGGAGGCCAGCTCGGTTTCTGGCCCTTGGAGATACTCAGCACAAGTTTGGAGAAAGTTCAGTCCAGTCCTTTCACTGCCCAAGACAGAAGCAGCAACTGCAGGCCAACCCAACAAAGCAACAACACAGCAAAGGGGCAGTACTCCTCCTGGCAGCTCTTCCAGCTCTTCGTCTTGGCAGGTTCCTTGATTCCAGCGAGATCTAAATTCATGGGGTCAGCGCCCCAATATTTATATCCCAAATTCCTTTGTTCTCTGAAGGCAGAGAGGCCTTCGCCTAGTCCAAACCAGTTCTGGAGCACTTTGTTGACAAGTCTCCGTCCCTTCTTTCAGTGAGTAGGCCAGGGACATCAGACGCACCACAGGAGGTGGAGCTAGCATTGTGGAGGGAAGGCACTGTCCTATTCAGGGCCCAGGTGCGACCCCTCCCACCCATCTACAGGTCGATCTGGCTATTCAGCCCTGCGCTGACTCACCCTGTCTCCTGGCATCCCCCAGCCCTGGTCACTCACATCCCAGACACGGAATACACAACCTCGCAGAGGCAGGCTTGGATGGTTAGGCAAGAAAATACCCACTTTCTAAAAGTGGTATTTTCAAACCCAGAATGGTAAAACCAACCTTACTAAAAGCTGCATTTTATCATTCTGAGTCCAGGCATACTAAACTCGAATTTCTACCATGTTCCCGGGGTCAGTTAGGATTATATACTGTAATAATCAAAACCGCCCGTTCTGGCCTAGGGGGAACAGGTAGCCTTGCAATAGTGAAAAACGAACTAGGCTGTAATTCACTATCAGGACATGCCGCACACACCCGGGCATGTCCTACCTTTCGCGTACAACGCACCCTGCCCACAGGGGTACCTTGGGCCTACCTTAGGGGTGACTAACATGTAGCAAAGGGAAGGTTTAGGGACTTGCAAGTGTGTGCACTTGCCAAGTCGACATGGCAGCCCCAGGCTGCGCACAGGCTCTGCGATGGCAGGCCCGAGTTACACTTTACGGGCTGTTTGCGTGGGTGGCACAATCCAGTGCTGCAGCCCACCAACAGCATTTGGTCTATAGGCCCTGGCACTCGCAGTGCACTTTACAAGGGACTGACAGATAAACCAAATAGGCCAATCATGGAAACACCAATCCATAACGCATTTTATACAGGAGCACTTGCACTTTCCCACTGGACCGCAGTGAGGAAAGTGCGCAGAATCATCACACCAGCAAAAACAGAGTCAAAACCGGGAGGTCAGAAAGCAAAAAGTCAGGGGAAACACGCCAAAAGATGCCAAGTCTAACACATGTCCCCTCCAGCTGAAAGTAGGGAGAACTACCCAACCCCATTGGAGTTCTCTTCACTAAGGCGGAAGAACCTGGACGGACCATCTGCGTTGGCGTGTTCTGTACCAGGACGGTGCTCCACCGTAAAGTCCATTCCCTGTAGGGAGATGGACCACCTCAGCAGTTTTGGATTCTCACCCCTCATTTGCATCAACCATCTGAGGGGCCTGTGGTCTGTCTGAACCCGGAAGTGAGTCCCAAACAGGTATGGTCTCAACTTCTTCAGTGCCCAGACCACAGCAAAAGCTTCCCTTTCTATGGCACTCCACCTCTGTTCCCTGGGAAGTAGTCTCCTGCTAAGGAAGACTACAGGCTGATCCAGGCCCTCTTCGTTCAGTTGTGAGAGCACCGCTCCCACACCATGCTCTGAAGCGTCAGTCTGCACGACAAATTCTTTGGAGAAGTCAGGTGCCTTGAGCACGGGCGCCGTGCACATGGCTGCCTTCAGGGCATCAAAAGCTTTCTGGCAGGACTCCGTCCAGATCACTTTCCTGGGCTGCCTCTTAGAGGTCAGCTCTGTTAAGGGGGCAACGATGGTGCCATAGCCCTTAACAAATCTCCTATAATAACCGGTGAGACCTAAGAAGGCTCTCACCTCTGTCTGGGTCTTGGGGGCTCCCAAGCCAGAATGGTGTCAATCTTGGGTTGTAGGGGCGCCACCTGGCCGCTTCCTACCTGGTGTCCCAAGTATACCACCGAACCCTGCCCGATCTGGCACTTACTGGCCTTGATCGTGAGGCCTGCACCTTGCAGAGCCCTCAACACTTTCTCAAGGTGCTGTAAATGTTCTTCCCAGCTGGAACTGAACACAGCAATGTCATCCAGGTAGGCGGCACTGAAATCCTCCAGCCCAGCCAACACCTGATTGACCAACCTCTGAAAGGTGGCAGGGGCATTCTTCAACCCAAAGGGCATCACCCGGAATTGGTAATGACCTTCTGGGGTTGAGAATGCTGATCTCTCCTTGGCCCCATCGGTTAAGGCAATCTGCCAGTACCCAGACGTTAAATCAAACGTGCTGAGGAACCGGGCAGCTCCCAACCGATCAATGAGCTCATCAGCTCTGGGGATGGGGTGCGCGTCAGTCCTGGTGACGGCATTGAGCCCACGGTAGTCCACACAAAACCGGAGTTCTGGAGTGGCACCGGGCGCCGTAGCCTTTGGGACCAAGACCACTGGGCTGGCCCAAGGACTGTGGGAGGGCTCAATCACCCCTAACGCCAACATCTTAGAGACCTCCTCCTTGATGCTGGCTCTGACCCGGTCAGTCAACCTGTAAATCTTGTGCTTCACAGGATGGCTGTCACCGGTGTCCACGTCATGGGTACACCAGTGAGTAACACCGGGGGTCAGAGAGAACAGTGGGGCGAACTGTCCCAACAACTGGCGACAGTCCCCCTGCTGCTCCTGAGTCAGAGTAGGGGAGAGGATCACACCCTCTACTGACCCATCATGCTCCTTGGTAGACAGGAGGTCAGGGAGAGGCTCGCTCTCCTCTTCCACCCCATCATCTGTCGCCAAGAGCATACTCACTTCGGACCTCTCGAAGTGGGGCTTGAGGCGGTTCACGTGAAGGACCCTCAACGGGTTCCTTGGAGCCTGCAAATCCACCAGGTAGGTGACGTCACTTTTGCGCTCCTTTACCTCATATGGCCCAGTCCACTTGTCCTGCAAGGCACAAGGTGCCACTGGGGCCATTACCCACACTTTCTGCCCAGGTTGAAATTCGACCAGAGTGGCGTTCTGGTCATACCATCTCTTCATTTCTTCCTGGCTTGCTTCTAGGTTCGCCTGAGCGAGTTTCCTGAAGCGGGCAGTGTGGTTTCTAAAGGCCAGCATGTAGCTAAATACATCCTGGGGAGTTTTCCTGGGAGCCGCCTCCCAGCCTTCCTTCACCAAACTCAGAGGTCCTCTGACAGGGTGGCCATACAGGAGCTCAAAGGGGCTGTACCCAAGAGACTTCTGAGGCACCTCCCTGTACGCAAAGAGTAGGCATGGCAAGAGGACGTCCCACTTACGCCTCATGGGTTCTGTTAGACCCTTGATCATGCCTTTCAAGGTCTGGTTGAATCTCTCCACCAGACCGTTTCCTTGTGGGTGGTAAGGAGTGGTGAACTTGTAGGTTACCCCACACTCCTTCCACAGGGATGTCATATACTTCGATATGAAATTGGTCCCCCTATCGAAAACCACCTCTCTGGGGAATCCCACACGGGAAAAGATCCCCATTAACGCCCGGCCCACCACTGGCGCCGTCGTTGTCCTGAGAGGGATTGCCTCCGGGTACCGGGTGGCATGGTCTACCAAGACCAGGATGTACCTGTTGCCCATGGCTGTCTTGGGATCCAGTGGCCCCACTATATCCATCCCTACCCTTTCAAAGGGTGTTCCAACAACCGGAAAAGGTTGGAGAGGAGCTTTGACCTTCCTCCCACTCTTACCACTTGCCTGGCAAGTTTGGCAAGACCTACAGTGTGCATCTGACTGCCTTCGCATTTGGGGCCAAAAGAAGTGGGTGACAAGCCTGTCAAAGGTCTTGTCCTGCCCCAAATGTCCTGCCAAAGGCACGTCATGAGCCAGACCCAGTAGGAAGGTCCTGAAGCGCTGGGGTACCACCAGCACACGGGCTGACCCAGGCTCAGCAACCTTAGGCTCACTGTATAGGAGACCGCTCTCCCAGTAGATCAGATGTGACCCGGACTGATTACCAGCTGCCTGGTCTGCAGCCTGCCGCCGCAGACCCTCCAGAGTAGGGCACTCGTTCTGCTCCCTGCAGAACTCCTCCCTGGTGGGACCCCCTTCTTGCTGCCAATGGGTCAGCTCAGAGATGTCTCCCAGTTCGGCTACCTGCTCCCCTGTAGGCACCGGGCGTCCCCCTCGAGGTCCGCCTCCTCCCGGTCCGTGGGAACTTCGGGGGCCGGTTTCCCGCGCCCCCTGCCCTTTCTCTTGGCAGGGACTTGGGCCACTGTTTCAGGCTCCAAGTCCTCTTGATCACCCTTTCTGGCCGCCATTGACCGAGTAGACACGCATGCCCACTCTGGCAACCCAAGCATCTCCAAGTGAGACCTGAGCTCAACCTCCTTCCATGAGGACTGCTCCAGGTCGTTTCCTAGCAGACAATCTACAGGCATGGTAGGGCTCACAACCACCCTCAAGGGACCTGAGACCCCCCCATTCAAAGGGAACCTGCGCCACCATACACTGGCGCTCAGAGTTGTCGACAGCAACTACTTGGTGGAATGCTCCTGGGACTACTTGCTTCTCAGACACCAGGTGACACCGGACTGAGGTCACACTGGCTCCAGTATCTCTGAGAGCCTCTACCCTGTTCCCATTAATGGTCACCCAGGTGCTATATTTCTTTGTGTTAGGGGGCACCTGGTTTCCTGGGACCATCTCACTGTCCCCGAGTGAGACAAGGGTCATTTCTGCGGGATCCCCACCCTCCTGTGGGCACCCCTCCTCCCCAAGCGCTACACTAGCCAACACTTTGGATTGTCCACCGGTGGGTGGCTGTGTCCCCTTCGGGCACTTGGGGTCCCCCTTAAAGTGACCTACCTGGTCACATGCATAACACTTGCGGGGGCCGGTCTCAACAGGCTTCCCTGTAGAGACCCCTTTCTTCTTATCACCGGGGGCTGGGAACCTTTACCCTGGGTACTAGTTTGGGGCCCTTTAGAGAACTCCTGTGCTTTACCCTTGTCCCCCCACCTTTCTGCTGGGGACCCTGCACACCTTTGGCTGAGTCTCCCCCAAACGCTTTCTTGTGGACCCTGGTACTCACCCAGCGGTCCGCTTCCATAGCAAGCTTCCTGGGGTCAGTTAGCTTACTATCAACTAGGTGCTGGCGCAGATCTGCAAAACATAGACTAGACAAGTGCTCCCATGCAATCAAGTTGTAGAGCCCCTGAAAATCTGTTACACTACTGCCCTTCACCCAACCATCCAGAGACCTGCAGAACACATCCACACATTCCAACCAAGTGTTGACATCAGACTTCTTACTGGACCTGAACTGATCCCTGTACTTTTCAGGAGTAAGACCATACTTCGTGAGAAGGGCATCCTTCATGTCAGCATAGGTGAGGTGATACCCCTTACCCAAAGCTATCAGAGCATCCCTTGCTTCTTCCGGGAAAAGTGGCCACAATCCTGCTCCCCAATTCTCCTCAGGGACCCCATTCATGTGTATGGCTGCCTCATAACCCTGGAACCACCTTTGTATGTCATCCCCCTTCTTGAACTCCTTGCCTACGTTCTTGGGAATGTGCACAATCCTGTCTGCCTTTCTGGACGAATTGCTGCCACCATCTGAGCCTGACTTACTCCTAAGTTCTAGCTCCTTCAGTTCTCTCTCATGCTCTAAGAGCATCTTCCTCTCCTCTATGGCCAATCTCTTCTCCTCCCGCTCACTCTCCAGCCTGAGCTTCTGCAGCTCGAACTGCCTTGCCTCCCGCCTGTCCTCCAGCTCCTCTGGGGACAGACTGCTGCTGCCCGACCTGGCGGGTTCCCCCCTACCCAAAAGCACATCCAGCCTGGAAATAGGCTCCTCCGCCTCCTCACTGAGATCACCAGGCTGCCCATTGGCATGTCTGGCTGCTACCCAGGCCCTCAGCGCCTTCTGTAGCGCCTCCTTCCTTGTGAGGCCTTTAATTTGGACTTTCAGGTTTTTACAAATCGCTCGTAACTCCTTTACGGCGTAGGATTCCAACCTGTCCTCCTCAAAGATAACTTCCAGAGATGCAACGGATGATGCAATTGATTCAGGCATGACAAAAGTCGTGAGTTGAAAACTGGCAAGATCAAAAATAGGCCAAAAGAAAAAGAACCAGTATGTGGTACGTAATGGTCTGCGATATGGTAGTAGTGCACACCAATCACTGTAAGTCAAGTGCAAACACAAGTCCTATCCTCACTGCTGACAACCAATGTTAGAAATGGGATCTCTAGTTGGCAAGGGCTTGCACCTTTGTCCAAGTAGGGACCCTTCTTCCTAGTCAGGGTAAGGGTTGTTACACTCGTGAAGTAACCCCTGCTCACCCTCGTGGTAGCTTGGCACGAGCAGTCAGGCTTAATTCAGAGGCAGTGTGTAAAGCATTTGCACATAACCAACAGTAATACAGTGTAAGCACTACAAATGGACACCACACCAGTTTAGAAAAATAACCAATATTTTATATACTCAAGACAAGACCAATTACGACAAAAATCCACAATACTATACTTTACGAATGAATACTTGATACGTTAACTTCTTCTTTGCAGGAATAGCACAAAAGCAAAGTTCGTACGAGTCGGTAGCTCCGTCCGAGCCTACCGTGATGCTGAAAACCACAGAGTCTAACAGTTCCAGCCGACCGCGTCGATACGGGCCAGCAGAGTCGTGAGCAGACTCGGTCACAGTACCTTTTCTCGTTGTGGCTGGTACGGAGTGTACGAGCCGGTCGGCGTTCGTCGCGGTTGCGGTGCAAGACGGAGCGATGCAAGGTGCGGTGTCCCTCGATGCGGTGCAGGCAGCGGCTCGATGAGCGTCGTGCAGACGGAGTCGGTGAGTCCAAGGCGTGCGATGCAGGGCGAGACGATGCTCGATGCGGTGCTGACAGGTTGCGATGCAGGCGACCAAGCCGGAGTGCGGGAGCTGGCGTCGGACAGCGGTGCGAGTCGGAGCGGTGCGTCGCAGACGTGCGAGCGGTGCCCCAAATGCGGTGCGGTCTCGACTCTTGAGCCAGTTGCAGCGACAGTGTCGGTCTGGTCCGGCTGGCCCAGTGAAGCGATGCGATGCGAACTGCGGTGCCCACAGGTCACGGTGCAAGCAGCGGCTCGATGTTGGCGGCGTCGGTCGTCGCCCACGGTGAGACCAGGGTTGCGATGCGAAGCGGGGCGATGCGGTCTGCGGTGCAAACAGGTCACCGGCCAGGGATGGATTCGGTTGACGGAGTCGGTTGCGGTTCCCTTCCTCTGTGGCGACTGAAACAGCGTTCCAGAAGCGGTACCCAGAGGCTTGTGAAGTCTTTGCAGTCCCTGAGACTTCTTAACAGGAGGCCAGCTCGGTTTCTGGCCCTTGGAGATACTCAGCACAAGTTTGGAGAAAGTTCAGTCCAGTCCTTTCACTGCCCAAGACAGAAGCAGCAACTGCAGGCCAACCCAACAAAGCAACAACACAGCAAAGGGGCAGTACTCCTCCTGGCAGCTCTTCCAGCTCTTCGTCTTGGCAGGTTCCTTGATTCCAGCGAAATCTAAATTCATGGGGTCAGGGCCCCAATATTTATATCCCAAATTCCTTTGTTCTCTGAAGGCAGAGAGGCCTTCGCCTAGTCCAAACCAGTTCTGGAGCACTTTGTTGACAAGTCTCCGTCCCTTCTTTCAGTGAGTAGGCCAGGGACATCAGACGCACCACAGGAGGTGGAGCCAGCATTGTGGAGGGAAGGCACTGTCCTATTCAGGGCCCAGGTGCGACCCCTCCCACCCATCTACAGGTCGATCTGGCTATTCAGCCCTGCGCTGACTCACCCTGTCTCCTGGCATCCCCCAGCCCTGGTCACTCACATCCCAGACACGGAATACACAACCTCGCAGAGGCAGGCTTGGATGGTTAGGCAAGAAAATACCCACTTTCTAAAAGTGGTATTTTCAAACCCAGAATGGTAAAACCAACCTTACTAAAAGCTGCATTTTATCATTCTGAGTCCAGGCATACTAAACTCGAATTTCTACCATGTTCCCGGGGACAGTTAGGATTATATACTGTAATAATCAAAACCGCCCGTTCTGGCCTAGGGGGAACAGGTAGCCTTGCAATAGTGAAAAACGAACTAGGCTGTAATTCACTATCAGGACATGCCGCACACACCCGGGCATGTCCTACCTTTCGCGTACAACGCACCCTGCCCACAGGGGTACCTTGGGCCTACCTTAGGGGTGACTAACATGTAGCAAAGGGAAGGTTTAGGGACTTGCAAGTGTGTGCACTTGCCAAGTCGACATGGCAGCCCCAGGCTGCGCACAGGCTCTGCGATGGCAGGCCCGAGTTACACTTTACGGGCTGTTTGCGTGGGTGGCACAATCCAGTGCTGCAGCCCAACAGCATTTGGTCTATAGGCCCTGGCACTCGCAGTGCACTTTACAAGGGACTGACAGATAAACCAAATAGGCCAATCATGGAAACACCAATCCATAACGCATTTTATACAGGAGCACTTGCACTTTCCCACTGGACCGCAGTGAGGAAAGTGCGCAGAATCATCACACCAGCAAAAACAGAGTCAAAACCGGGAGGTCCGAAAGCAAAAAGTCAGGGGAAACACGCCAAAAGATGCCAAGTCTAACAATGCACAAACTGTGGGGCATATTATCAACAACCGGCGATAAATATCGCTAAGCGCACTTAGCGCTAGGATATTTATCGCCGGCGATCGATGAATTTTATCGCTGAGATAGCGTGCTATTAGCAACGCTTATCTCAGAATCGATAAAATTCCTGGCGCAAGCTGCCAAATGTCCGATTATCGCTGGAAATCCAGCGATAATCGCATCGACATTTGGCGATAGCTTGTTGATAGGGCTGGGCATACTTAACCATGATATCCACCTTCCATTGGATATCATGGCTAAGTCAAACTAAAAGCATGCGTAAGGAAAGTAGCGTTAACCAAGGTTAGCGCTACTTTTCTCATCGCTATGCTTGTTGGGGATTCCATTGATAATTGGAGAAATGTCGGTTAACGACATTTCTCCAGTTATTTTGGGACGGAACGCCCATATTGCATCTCATTAGAGATGCAAAGGTGGCGTTATGGAAAAGGGCGATAGGGCAAGGATTCACGCGATAGCGTGGCCTTGCTAATACAGCGATAAAATTATCGCCGCTTTTCGTCTGAAAACAGACGCTAAAGCGGCGATAATTTCTTATCGCCGGCTTGATGATATGCCCCTAAGATGGTTATGTTTTGAGAAATTCAAAGGCTCTTCCTGTAGAGGATGCTCGTATGGTCACTGCAGCTCCCCCTCGCCACCCAGGCCAGAGATTGATCGTGAACCCCTGGTCCCGGTTCTGGTGTTGCTGCAGAAGGGCGCCTGCGGGACCGACAGTTCGAGTAAAAGGGAGTGGGGATGGGGTGAGTGAGATTACGCGGGGCGGGGCGGGTATGTATGCCTGGACGCAGCTCTTAACTTGTATACAAATACTGAAGCACTTTTAAAGCGCGGCTCTGTGGTCTTGCACTCCACAGCGCCAGCAACGTTGAAATGCTGTTTCAACGTGCACATTCCATTGGACAGGATGGATACAGTGTGGGAAACAGCTGTATCATTCATGTGAAGGCTACATTACCACTGTGCACAAGGATGCGAGCAGGGCTTTAAGTGGGGAAAAAAACTGGGGGTGCTCTAAAAGGGGCGTGGCAAATTTCTTAAAGGGGTGTGGCCTATCCGAGTAGGGGCGTGGTCTAAATCAAGATAACTAGCATTCTGGGGAACCAGTGGCGCTCAATATTTGCCTTGATTTCCCTTCGGAGGGCTGTTCAATCTTTTCTACACATACGCAGTGCTTTCTATGAGGGTGCTTTACCACCGCATATATAAATCAATAAACAGAACAAGTCAGCATTGGCAGTGAGAGTGTTTTGGAAAAGATGAATGGCGCTTTGCGGCGGAATGAGAAAGCTGCGGGGAAGGGGATTAAAAAAACGGCCATTAAAATACTCACTTTGCGGGCTGGGAGGGCAAGTCTTGTGTGGCTTCAGAAGGATCCTGGCTGAGGCAGCTCTGATGCGGAGGCAGGGTCCCGACGGTGCTGGTAGGGCTGGGGAGGCGTCACGAAGGTAAGTTTCCTTTTCACTGCTGCTGGATTCTGTTGTAGACCCTCGTCCCTCGCTTGCTTTAAGGCAGAGCAGGGTCACACTGGTTGCTGGAGAAATCTTGCTGCAGGCCGTAAAAGCAGGGTCGTGCCGGTTCTAACCAGCTGTTGTTGTGCCGATGGCTGGCACGATGACGTAGGTGGCGCTGCGTGTTCAAAGAGAAGGGAAATCCCGAGAGAAAGTGTCTCTCTTCAAAGGATTTCCCTTCCTGCTACAATGACGTCACACCTTAAGCAGTGCGCGCGCATGCTCACCCGAAACACCAACAAAAACCGGGACGTCTGGTCACCCTACCTTTGACCTTTGAGGCCCGAAAATAGAGCCCCCTAGAGACCCGTTTCGAGGCCCCCCCCAAAAAACTGGGGGTGCTCAGACCCCCACAGACCCCCCCCACTTAAATCCCTGGATGCGAGGCATGCAGGGCTGCAAGAGTTTGTGATGTCAGCGCTTGGGGGTATGTGTGGCAGACCGTAGGAATGCAGGGTAGGGGGAAGGTGTGCATGCTTAATATGCATTTAGGACATGGCTGAGGGTATGCAGTATTAGGGACATGGCATATGATGTATGGGGCAGTGATTATTAAACCACAAAGATCCACCCTCAGATAGTTTCAAATGCCATGTCCTCCCAGATTGAGTATGTTTCCTACAATGGTGGGAAAAACACACAGTGTTTTTAAATACCCCTCACACACCAAAAGGGCCCTTGGTGTCATGCTTCATCATGGGGGTCTTCCCGCCCCTCTACGGGACGGGGCGTGCTACAACCTACGGTTACGCGGGAGCACTGTTGTCGTGAAAAGACTGTGTCGTGTAGGAATGTGAGTGGAAGGGTCAGGGGTGAATAGAAAAGTGAGGTTAAAAAATACCTGGCTCGGCGGTTTAGAAAATAAATTTTTAATATACCTTTGAGCTGGTATTGTTAAAAGAGTGGGGACGGAGGTGTATTTGCCTCAATGAGCTATGCCTCCAAAGTCAACATGTTTCGAAGCCCCCCTGGCTTCTTCTTCAGGACTTAACGGATCCCTTCTACACTCACTTAATATGTGGTGTGTTTTTAACCTGATCCTCTCTAAAAAAGTGTGAGTGAGAGTAAATAAACAGTGCATGCAAATACTTAATGCACATATACGATACCTAAATAGGTATCTGTCATCGTTATCTGGAAGAAAAAACGGCATTATACATATATATTGAAAATTAAAAAGCGAGACGGAAAAGCACCATCCATCGTGATAAGGTAGTGACCTAAAAGGAAATGAAATGAGTGAACATTTACTCCTTATCGTTAATTCACAGTGCAGTCTGATGGTGATGTGTCCCGCTATTGATCAGAGGAAAAAGACATTAAACACAGACTCACACACATGAAACATAAAACACACACTCTATGAAAAAGGACCCGGTCTAATCGGTCCATAAGGTATTGTCATGTCTGTCCAAAAGAAACTCGAGGTTATATAGAGTTATCTAAGGAAAAAGTGTATCTCGGTAGGAAAAAGATAACCTACTTGATTTCAAAAGTAAACGCGACCCATGAGCCTGTGACGGGTGGGAGGGGTGCCTATAGTAGCAACCTAGAGGAAATAGAGAGGTAAATTTGTTTTTGAAGTGATTGTCTCGACCAGAAACAACCACTCGACAGCATCTCTGACCCCCGGCTGTGCCGTACTCACTGCTCCTGGGACACTGCCCCGCCGTGTCTGGCCTCCCCGCGGCTCCGCTGGACAATGGAGTCCCTGCGGGGAGGATCTTAAATACGACTCCTAATTGTTGCTTCCGCCCTAGATAGAGGGCGTGATGGATAACACCTGTGTAGCCCCTAATTGCTTCGTAGTATGGAGCGCTAACCTCTGAGATCTCAAGGGAGGTGTTGCGGTGCCGTGCGTGTTACGCTGCGCAGCTACGTATAGTAGCGTCTCCGTGATGTTGCCGGAAAAAGGGGTTTAAGAGAAATCCGGAAGAGGCTTGAGGAAAGGCTAGCACTAGTCTGCCAACCTACTTGCTATAGTTGTTAAAACACATATATAAAGATATATATAAATAAATCGGCATTTGAACGATATTTGATGAATACATGTTGTGCACATTAATTATTGGATCCTCACATGAGTAGTGTTCCTGTAAGATATTCAAAAAAATAGGTATATCAATCAGGTACATTAATAGGGGTCTTTACACATCGATGTTGAGAAATCGGCATTTGAACGATATTTTATGCATACATGTTGTGCACATTAATTATTGAATCCTCACATGAGTGGTGTTCCTGTAAGATATTAAAAAAATAGGTATATCAATCAGGTACATTAATAGGGGTCTTTACACATCGATGTTGGAAGACAAGGAGGGTTATTCAAATTAAGGAAAAGTCCTACCAAAAGGAACTTTCTCTTAACCCCTTGCTTTGAGTTTATAGAATGAACTCAGGGGGTTAAGAAGGTGATATAAAACCAGTTTTAACTGATAATATGATGTGTAAACAGAAACTGGGGGTTCCAAGAAAAAGGGGTTTTAGGTAAAAAGTAGATGTCAGAGGGCCCCCTCACAAGAAATGGGAGAGCGGTGTGTCCGTACCTCACTAAGTACCAGAAAACCTACATGGTCAAAAAGACCGTGGTAGTGTCTATCACGAGCCTTGGTGGATTGGTAGGCACATGGGTCCTGTTCTGGAAGTGAAGATAACGCATATTCCAGATTGAGGGCACTTCTTACGTGAGCTGATTCCATGGTATTTCATCATTCAGCCCGTCGATGTGTGTTCCAAGACGGAACACCCAACGTTGTTCTTTCTCAAATAAGCCATTCTCGCTATTCAGTTGTTCAATCACGGTCCATTTCAAGTCCCCCATTCCGTGCACGTGGGTTAGGTAGTGGGTCGACATCTTAGTTGTGCTCTTTTTGCAACGAATGTTGCTCCTATGCTCCCCAATGCGAACTTTAACAGGTCTCGTGGTCATTCCTATGTATTCCAGGCCACATGGGCAGGTGATCATATAAACAACGTTCTTGCTGTTGCAATTTGTGAAGCCTCTTTGCTCCCATTCGCTTCCATTCCTGAATCTCAAAAACCTACTCTTGCAGGTCAGATGGCATGTGCTGCAATTGCCACACGGATGATGACCCAATACTGGTGACAATAGTGGGCCCATCAATCTTATTGGTGCAGGTTCCCTTGGTCTGGTATGGACAAGCATGTCTTTTAGGTTCCTCCCCTTTTATGGGCAAACATAGGTTTAGGGAAGTTCAGTCGACAACTGTTAAGGAGTCTCCAGTGCTTATTAACAATCTTGGCGATCTGATTTGAATGGGTATTGAAAGTGGTGACACAAATGGGGCGTTCCTCCTGTTTGACTGCCACCCTGTCCTCCAACAGTGACTCTCTATTGTTGTTTCTAGCCCTCTTCATAGCTTTATCAACAACCTTTTTGGGGTAATTGCGTTTTAGGAGTTTTGTTTGTAGGTCAGATGCCTGACTCCTGTAATCACGTAATTCCGTACAATTCCTCCGTAGGCGGAGAAATTGTCCGTAGGGAAGATTCTCTCTCAGATGGCGGGGATGGAAACTATTATACAGCAGTAGACAGTTCTTTGCTGTCGGTTTGAAGTGTGTTGTAGTTTTTAAAATCCCCTCCTCTGGATAAATGTTGAGATCCAGAAATACCAAGTTGTTTCTTGAGGTGGTATTGGTAAATTTCAGAAAGTTGTTCTGTTCATTCAGCCATGCCACAAAAGCTTCCGTGGATGCAATGTCCCCTTCCCAAATCACTAGCATATCATCAATATACCGTTTCCAAATCCTTATGTTCCGATAGAAGGGGTTGTTGATGTTCAAAATTTTCTTGGACTCAAGGTGATGCACGTAGAGACCAGCTAAACTGGGAGCAAAAGTGCTCCCCATGCTGGTCCCGTGTTTCTGTAGATAGTAGGTATCCTCGTACATGAAGTAGTTTCTCGTGAGTGCTAGTGAGACGCACTCCATTACCACATTTCGTGGTGTTTGGTATTCCCATTCAGTGGAGAACAATACTTCCTCAATAATGGCCAATGTCTCATCATGGGGTAGGCTCGTATAGAGACTCTCCACATCGAGTCCTATGAGGAGGTTCTTATCAGGGTCAAACTCAATATCTTTGAGTAGTTGTAGTACTGCCTTGGTATCTTTCTGGTAGCAATCTGTTGCTTGTACCATGGGACGGAGAAACGCGTCTGCGAATTTTGACAAAGGTTCCACAATGGAGTCTGATCCCGAAACAATTGGGCGCCCTGGTGGTTGCCCAAGATTCTTGTGAATCTTGGGTATAGTATAGAAGTATGGTACCCTAGGTGATTTCTTTGTAAGGAATTCCGCCTCTTTTTTAGATATCCAATTATGGACCCCCGCCTCCTCTACCATGGTGGCTATCTGAATTCTAATGGATTCCGTGGGATCGGCGCGGATGATCTCGTAGTTCCTGTGGTCATCGAGGAGTTTCCTGCATTCATTATTATAGGCGGTGGCCGTTTGTATAACAATGGCCCCTCCTTTGTCCGCCGGTTTTATGATAATGTCTGCATTGAGTGATAGTTGACGTATCGCTTCTTTCTCTTCCTTTGAGGTATTCTGGAAGGTGGTATTACTTGATACAGACATGTTCTGCATTTCCTCCATCACAGCCTTTTCAAATGCTAGTAATTCCACGGGGAGTGTAGAATCTGGGGGAACAAAGGTCGATTTTACCCGTAGGCCTGTGTCCTTATCAGCTCCCTCTGGTTTCTCTTTATCTTTAAAGAAAGCCTTCAATTTCAGTTTGCGGATAAATTCTTTCATCTCCGCACATGTTTTGAATTTGTCCATCCGGTTCGTGGGTACAAAACCCAGGCCTCTCTCTAGGACTCGTCCTTGTGTCGATGTTAGTTGGTAATCTGTGAGATTCACCACTAAATTTACCTCTTGCTGGTTGACGGTTGGGCACTTGTCGCGCCGGTCATGCTCCTTGTAGAGACCCGTGGTGTCTCGTCGTCCGCGATGGACCAATGGACATTGTTGCCTCTCCGGTTCCTGCCTCTCTGTGGGCCCTGGCGTGATCCTAAAAAGGCGGCGGACCATAATAGTTGTAGTCATAATCCTGTGGTGGGGGTATCCAGTGATGATATGGGCCCCCCATGGGTGAGTGGACCATAAGGGTACGGTGGAAACGTCGGTGGTCCTTGGTAATTACCCCATCCTCTCCTTCTTGGGTGATATGGTCGCTGATATTGGTTACCTCCTCCTCGGTTGTTGCGCCGGCCACTCCCTTTACTGGAGTTAGAGTTGTCAGATCCTGTGTCTGAGGATTCGCCATCGGAACTCTGATCTTGGTTCTTTTGTATATAATCATCCCGTATATACGGGTATACCCGCTCATGACTGAAGCGTAAGGTATCTTTTTTCAGTTTGTTAAACTTACTCTGCTTCAATGTCATTTCATAATCAGTTATTTCTTGATTCAGTTCCTCCAGGCGTTTCTTTAAAACATTAGGGGTATATAGGTCTTAAGTTGAACCTCCAATTGCTGGATCTCGATTTTAAGCTCTTGGGTGAGTCTAGTGGCTGTTTTGATTATTAGGACCAGCCAATCACGGGTGCAATGCCATGATATCAGCGACCAGTTACGTTTGAACACCTTATCCTGTTGAAAAATGTATGGTTCGTTGCGGACAATTAAACCCTGTGGGGCCGCGTTGGCCCTTAGGTACTCAGTCATTAGTAGGCCATGTAGAGCTGTTTTAATCTGTGTTCTCCTTAGGTTGGCCAACTCGTCCCAGTCTGCGTTGTTAGGGCCAGGATCAGTGCTGCTCAATCCTTCAAATGGGTTGATGGCTGCTAGAATTCTATCCACCTCCTCCTCAGCGAAGGTTAGACCAGTATTCTCCATCATGTCAAGATGTTGTTGACAGTGGTGTATATGGTGTATGGTGAGTGTGTGTGTAAACGATCAGTGGTGTGTCTGTGAAATATCAAAATTCCACTAAACTAATACAACTAATGGTACTCCAAAATGGGGTAACCAACCAGGAATTCCCGAAAGAGACAGAAAACTGCCACAGCTGTGCGCTGTCTGTAAATCAAAAAGAACAAAATTGGGGAGTAAAGAGGTACTGCTTGTCACAAGCAGTGGAGGTGGATACGTCCTCCTTAAGTCAATAGTTATTAAACCACAAAGATCCACCCTCAGATAGTTTCAAATGCCATGTCCTCCCAGATTGAGTATGTTTCCTACAATGGTGGGAAAAACACACAGTGTTTTTAAATACCCCTCACACACCAAAAGGGCCCTTGGTGTCATGCTTCATCATGGGGGTCTTCCCGCCCCTCTACGGGACGGGGCGTGCTACAACCTACGGTTACGCAGGAGCACTGTTGTCGTGAAAAGACTGTGTCGTGTAGGAATGTGAGTGGAAGGGTCAGGGGTGAATAGAAAAGTGAGGTTAAAAATACCTGGCTCGGCGGTTTAGAAAATAAATTTTTAATATACCTTTGAGCTGGTATTGTTAAAAGAGTGGGGACGGAGGTGTATTTGCCTCAATGAGCTATGCCTCCAAAGTCAACATGTTTCGAAGCCCCCCTGGCTTCTTCTTCAGGACTTAACGGATCCCTTCTACACTCACTTAATATGTGGTGTGTTTTTAACCTGATCCTCTCTAAAAAAGTGTGAGTGAGAGTATACAAACGGCCACCGCCTATAATAATGAATGCAGGAGACTCCTCGATGACCACAGGAACTACGAGATCATCCGCGCCGATCCCACGGAATCCATTAGAATTCAGATAGCCACCATGGTAGAGGAGGCGGGGGTCCATAATTGGATATCTAAAAAAGAGGCGGAATTCCTTACAAAGAAATCACCTAGGGTACCATACTTCTATACTATACCCAAGATTCACAAGAATCTTGGGCAACCACCAGGGCGCCCAATTGTTTCGGGATTAGACTCCATTTTGGAACCTTTGTCAAAATTCGCAGACGCGTTTCTCCGTCCCATGGTCCAAGCAACAGATACCTACCTGAAAGATACCAAGGCAGTACTACAACTACTCAAAGATATTGAGTTTGACCCTGATAAGAACCTCCTCATAGGACTCGATGTGGAGAGTCTCTATACGAGCCTACCCCATGATGAGACATTGGCCATTATTGAGGAAGTATTGTTCTCCACTGAATGGGAATACCAAACACCACGAAATGTGGTAATGGAGTGCGTCTCACTAGCACTCACGCGAAACTACTTCATGTACGAGGATACCTACTATCTACAGAAACACAGGACCAGCATGGGGAGCACTTTTGCTCCCAGTTTAGCTGGTCTCTACGTGCATCACCTTGAGTCCAAGAACATTTTGAACATCAACAACCCCTTCTATCGGAACATAAGGATTTGGAAACGGTATATTGATGATATACTAGTGATTTGGGAAGGGGACATTGCATCCACGGAAGCTTTTGTGGCATGGCTGAATGAACAGAACAACTTTCTGAAATTTACCAATACCACCTCAAGAAACAACTTGGTATTTCTGGATCTCAACATTTATCCAGAGGAGGGGATTTTAAAAACTACAACACACTTCAAACCGACAGCAAAGAACTGTCTACTGCTGTATAATAGTTTCCATCCCCGCCATCTGAGAGAGAATCTTCCCTACGGACAATTTCTCCGCCTACGGAGGAATTGTACGGAATTACGTGATTACAGGAGTCAGGCATCTGACCTACAAACAAAACTCCTAAAACGCAATTACCCCAAAAAGGTTGTTGATAAAGCTATGAAGAGGGCTAGAAACAACAATAGAGAGTCACTGTTGGAGGACAGGGTGGCAGTCAAACAGGAGGAACGCCCCATTTGTGTCACCACTTTCAATACCCATTCAAATCAGATCGCCAAGATTGTTAATAAGCACTGGAGACTCCTTAACAGTTGTCGACTGAACTTCCCTAAACCTATGTTTGCCCATAAAAGGGGGAGGAACCTAAAAGACATGCTTGTCCATACCAGACCAAGGGAACCTGCACCAATAAGATTGATGGGCCCACTATTGTCACCAGTATTGGGTCATCATCCGTGTGGCAATTGCAGCACATGCCATCTGACCTGCAAGAGTAGGTTTTGAGATTCAGGAATGGAAGCGAATGGGAGCAAAGAGGCTTCACGAATTGCAACAGCAAGAACGTTGTTTATATGATCACCTGCCCATGTGGCCTGGAATACATAGGAATGACCACGAGACCTGTTAAAGTTCGCATTGGGGAGCATAGGAGCAACATTCGTTGCAAAAAGAGCACAACTAAGATGTCGACCCACTACCTAACCCACGTGCACGGAATGGGGACTTGAAATGGACCGTGATTGAACAACTGAATAGCGAGAATGGCTTATTTGAGAAAGAACAACGTTGGGTGTTCCGTCTTGGAACACACATCGACGGGCTGAATGATGAAATACCATGGAATCAGCTCACGTAAGAAGTGCCCTCAATCTGGAATATGCGTTATCTTCACTTCCAGAACAGGACCCATGTGCCTACCAATCCACCAAGGCTCGTGATAGACACTACCACGGTCTTTTTGACCATGTAGGTTTTCTGGTACTTAGTGAGGTACGGACACACCGCTCTCCCATTTCTTGTGAGGGGCCCTCTGACATCTACTTTTTACCTAAAACCCCTTTTTCATCGAACCCCCAGTTTCTGTTTACACATCATATTATCAGTTAAAACTGGTTTTATATCACCTTCTTAACCCCTGAGTTCATTCTATAAACTCAAAGCAAGGGGTTAAGAGAAAGTTCCCTTTGGTAGGACTTTTCCTTAATTTGAATAACCCTCCTTGTCTTCCAACATCGATGTGTAAAGACCCCTATTAATGTACCTGATTGATATACCTATTTTTTTTAATATCTTACAGGAACACCACTCATGTGAGGATTCAATAATTAATGTGCACAACATGTATGCATAAAATATCGTTCAAATGCCGATTTCTCAACATCGATGTGTAAAGACCCCTATTAATGTACCTGATTGATATACCTATTTTTTTGAATATCTTACAGGAACACTACTCATGTGAGGATCCAATAATTAATGTGCACAACATGTATTCATCAAATATCGTTCAAATGCCGATTTATTTATATATATCTTTATATATGTGTTTTAACAACTATAGCAAGTAGGTTGGCAGACTAGTGCTAGCCTTTCCTCAAGCCTCTTCCGGATTTCTCTTAAACCCCTTTTTCCGGCAACATCACGGAGACGCTACTATACGTAGCTGCGCAGCGTAACACGCACGGCACCGCAACACCTCCCTTGAGATCTCAGAGGTTAGCGCTCCATACTACGAAGCAATTAGGGGCTACACAGGTGTTATCCATCACGCCCTCTATCTAGGGCGGAAGCAACAATTAGGAGTCGTATTTAAGATCCTCCCCGCAGGGACTCCATTGTCCAGCGGAGCCGCGGGGAGGCCAGACACGGCGGGGCAGTGTCCCAGGAGCAGTGAGTACGGCACAGCCGGGGGTCAGACATGCTGTCGAGTGGTTGTTTCTGGTCGAGACAATCACTTCAAAAACAAATTTACCTCTCTATTTCCTCTAGGTTGCTACTATAGGCACCCCTCCCACCCGTCACAGGCTCATGGGTCGCGTTTACTTTTGAAATCAAGTAGGTTATCTTTTTCCTACCGAGATACACTTTTTCCTTAGATAACTCTATATAACTTTGAGTTTCTTTTGGACAGACATGACAATACCTTATGGACCGATTAGACCGGGTCCTTTTTCATAGAGTGTGTGTTTTATGTTTCATGTGTGTGAGTCTGTGTTTAATGTCTTTTTCCTCTGATCAATAGCGGGACACATCACCATCAGACTGCACTGAGAATTAACGATAAGGAGTAAATGTTCACTCATTTCATTTCCTTTTAGGTCACTACCTTATCACGATGGATGGTGCTTTTCCGTCTCGCTTTTTAATTTTCAATATATATGTATAATGCCGTTTTTCTTCCAGATAACGATGACAGATACCTATTTAGGTATCGTATATGTGCATTAAGTATTTGCATGCACTGTTTATTTACTCTCACTCACACTTTTTTAGAGACGATCAGGTTAAAAACACACCACATATTAAGTGAGTGTAGAAGGGATCCGTTAAGTCCTGAAGAAGAAGAAGCCAGGGGGGCTTCGAAACATGTTGACTTTGGAGGCATAGCTCATTGAGGCAAATACACCTCCGTCCCCACTCTTTTAACAATACCAGCTCAAAGGTATATTAAAAATTTATTTTCTAAACCGCCGAGCCAGGTATTTTTTAACCTCACTTTTCTATTCACCCCTGACCCTTCCACTCACATTCCTACACGACACAGTCTTTTCACGACAACAGTGCTCCCGCGTAACCGTAGGTTGTAGCACGCCCCGTCCCGTAGAGGGGCGGGAAGACCCCATGATGAAGCATGACACCAAGGGCCCTTTTGGTGTGTGAGGGGTATTTAAAAACACTGTGTGTTTTTCCCACCATTGTAGGAAACATACTCAATCTGGGAGGACATGGCATTTGAAACTATCTGAGGGTGGATCTTTGTGGTTTAATAACTATTGACTTAAGGAGGACGTATCCACCTCCACTGCTTGTGACAAGCAGTACCTCTTTACTCCCCCGTTTTGTTCTTTTTGGTATGGGGCAGTGATGCAGAACACCTGAGTCTATGCTGAGGGTGGGAAAAACGGCCATCAGTGGAGAGTAGGCAGGGCTGGGAAGGAATGCCATGCCAGAGGTGCACTGCACAATGGGCATACTGGGTGGTGGATGCTTGCGGTGATGTACTTTAGAGAGAGTGAATACTCTGGATGGAGGGAGGCTAGGGGTGTTGGAGTGAGGGCTGAGAATCGAACACATGCCCTTATAAACAGTAGACAACAGATATCGGCGATAAAGGCTCTCGGAAGTGAGTGTTTTATGCTTTCTCCAGTTTAAAATTATAGCCGAACACTAAAACTTCTTCCACAACTGTTGGAGGTCTTGTGACGTCAGAAGAGTGTGCACGTTTCTCAAACCTGTGAGTCAGGACTGCAGTGGAGGTCTGCAGACAGGTGTGGTGGGATCGCATCGCCTGGACCCTGACGGAGTCGGGTAATTCCATTCTAGGCTGTAACTAACTTGTAAATCTGCAGAATGTGGGACTCAACACTCAACCTTTAATAACAAAAAGAACACTGGAGCGTAATTGGCTCCGGTGCCTCAAAGGGCGTCACCAGAAATTGCTTCATTCATCTCCCCCGACTGACAGAAGCAGCAAGGTCCAGGACATATGTCACATCCAGGCTTGCTTAATCACTGCATTAAGGGTTTATGGTAGAGCCACTGAGCCAGGGTCTTATTACCAAAGTTAAACTGTCTGCTCTGCACTCTCCACTGCTTCTGAAGCTAAAGAGTGCTGACAGTTCTGCTAAAGACAATCTTGCGACTCCAGTGATATTAATTGCATTTCCTTCTGTTTCTTTGAAAGAATGTCTGACGCACTCTTCAACATTTAAAGCCACTTCACAGAAAATAACATGAGGCTGAATCTGTATGATGGCTTACAACTTCAAAAATGTCTATTTGTCTGCATTGATCCAAGATTAAAAATGTTTTTTTTGTATTCATCTTGCTTATAGGGTGTGCAGGTAAAAACAGCTCTGTTTACCTTATTAGCTCGCTCTGTGACCACTGCATAAACAGCACCGTTAATTTTGCAGTTTGCTAGGTGCACATTTATCTTAATGGAGGGCCAAAATGAGAATGGGAATGTTTCCTCTCATCCGGAGCTGATCTCCGTTTTACTTTTTCACAAAAATAAAAAAAGATAAAACTTTTTTTCTTAAATATTAATTGCAGTTGTAAATCACACTGCATCACCCAATGTGTAATAATTGTCTAGCTATTCAATCCCTGGCGGCAAAACATCCAGGATATTGTGCTGCATAGCTACACACTTATAAGGTCCCAAAGGCGAGACCGATTGCATTGCAAATGCTTGTTTTTTGATAGTATTACTTCCTTATTTTGCAATTTTTACACATAGTAATACTGTCTGGGCAAAGATTTCACAACTAAGTACCGAAATAAGCAATTGAAAGACGACCAGTTAACCTTTGCAAAGGGCGTTGCGCTGCATGCGAACATTTGTTGCAACATTTTAGTAACTTTTGATCCGTTTGACCTAGAAAGATTTTTTTTTGTTAAAATCTGAAGATTATGCAGCAGATGATGGATTAAGTGGCAAATGCAGCAAATCCCGAATTATACAAAAAAAAAAAAGCATAATTACAGTGGATCTGGTCATATCTACCACGATTTGGCAGTGTTCTGCTCTCTCTCTACGCTGGCACACTTTACACTGCCATGTGCCAACGCAGATACCGTTGTGCCATACTGCAAGGGTGCCTGTTTTGCGTGAAGAATAGTTTTTGTACAGGACGGAATTTCTTCCTGTAGAAAAACTATGTTTTATGGCGTTTCCCTCTTTGTATGTGTGCTGTAGAATACTGCACACATGCAAAGAGGATTAAACAAGGGGAAATTAAAGCATTTCTTCTTGTTACGCCTGCCTCAAGGAGGCTCATGATTTTCACACAAATCTCTATCTACAATTGTTTGTAGATAATGCGTTGCGTCATAACACAAGGGTGGTTGCATGAGTATGCCCATGCACCACCTATGGAATTGGCACCCTCGATACAAAGTAACGCAAGGCAGCGCATTGCACAGTTTTATGTTACTTTTGCTTACAATCAAAAGCAAATAGCATCTTGTGTTGGATTGTAAATACCAACACAACACTTTGCGTCTGGTTTGCGTTAAAAAAGTAACACAAGCCTCACGCAAAGTCTCTGTAAATCCGGGCCTAAATCATTTTAATGCAGCCTGTTTTATGCTGTGTGTAATACAATTTTAAAATAATGACACATTCACAGCGCTTTCTGACACACAGTGGGACCTTGTAGCACTATTCATACAAAAGTCACTATTTCCCACTACACCAAGCAGGATTCGATTAATGACACTCTGATCACACAAAGAGACATCTGCAGTGATCGCATTAACCAATTTAGGATTCATAATTTAAAGAGTGATTGTCCCACTGATTAATTTGAATTTGTTTTCATCGAAAGTGTGTGCATTTTTTTCAATTGAGCTAACCGGAAGTGAAATAAATAGCAAAACAGCTGCAGAATGTTTTGTTCTTTAAATGAAGGTCTTTGACCCTGGGACCACACTCACTGACCACCGCCCCCATGGCACTTAGGATCACAGTTCCCATGCTTTTTTTCAATGCACTTTAAGAGCTGCATGTAAATTAGGCCAGCCGGAAACGGAAACGTGCCAAATATAAACGAGGTCGCGCTTCCAGGCCATCACATTTGCAAGTATTTACTGTCACATTTGGGCCTCCCTGGGAATGCAGCCATGGGTCCCCCCAGGGGAGCACGCCACACAGTTTGATGACCTCTGACGTAGAGGAACCACATCGTTAAAGAGCCCGGCTCCCTCTACCGCAACCTTTGATAAGCATTACTTTGTCTGCACACATCACACAGTGGTGTAAGGAAACTTGAGGGGGCTCCCTGCAAAGTACATGGAGGGGTCACCCTGCACAGAGTCAGGAGCTCCCAGGCCTGGGACCCGCTACCTGTGCACAATGTTGAAGGGGGCCCCTGGAGCTCGGGGCCCCCCCTGCACCGTGAGGGCTGCACGAGCTAATGTTACACCACTGACATCACTGTGGTACACATCTCATCCACACAGCTGACACCCTTTGCCGGCCGGTCCAGCAGGTTTAGCGCCATTAGAATTATACAGCAACAGAGGGACAAATTAAGCAGTAAGAACAGGCAAATTATATGGCATAATGCAGCACTTTTTGAGACAATATTTTTTTTTTATTGCCACGCGTTTTAATACTGTCTGGACAAAGTTGCACCTCATTAGTTAATGTTAATATTGTTAATATTGTTTATTAGGTGCTCGTTAACCATGGGTTTCTAGGTCCAGATCATTAACAGGCGGTAGGTATAGCTTAGAAGAGCAAACTAGGATAGCCATGTTCAGGGGCGGCTCCTCCGCTAAGGCGGAGGAGCGTCACCACACAGGAAAAATAAAATAATAATAACAGCATGTTATTATCATTTTATTTTTCAGTACTCCTCTATAGGTGCGGGTTGGAGTAGGAGGAGGAGTGTTGGGCACTCTCTAAATGCGCTTGATGGTTTGGCCGGACGTCTTGGGCCGACCAAACCGTCATGCGCACTTGGCATGTTCTCCACCGGGCTGTGTTGCACAACCTGGGTGGAGAACATGTCCAGGCTCCCAGTCCCCATCTGAGGGCCATACCAAAGCGCCCAGACCAATCACGACGCTGCTATCAGCAGCGTCATGATTGGCTATGGGAGTCTGGAAGCCTGTTCATATTTCCTGCATCGACTGAAGAAGAAGAGGACAGAGAAGAAGCAGCGGCCGGCAGGTAAGTTTAATTTTTTAAAAACATTTTTTTTTACCCCCGCTCCCCACTACTGCCCCGTAGCAGCCGCTACTGGCCATGTTGTTTAAAGAGTCATGTTTTAAGCTTTTTTCAAAAGCTCGTGAGGTCTAATCCATGGCGGATGTGATCTAGGAGCGCATTCCAAGGTGATCACCGCGAAGCAGTGTCTCCCGCTTCGTTAATCTGGAATTATGGAACAGCTACACAGTTTTAATGAGCCGACCTCAGGGGAGGGAGGGGTTCACCTTTTAAACTTCTTAACCAAGAAGAGAGGAGCTGAGATGTGTATGCTCTTAAATGTGAAGCAGCAGGTTTTGGACTAAATACGCTGAGTTGTAGGGAGCCAGTGAAAGTTTTGTAATAATGGGGTAGCAGGTGTATGTCTTTGGGGTTGGAATTTCAGTCTTGCTGCCTCATTCTGAATTAATTGAAGCCTGCTCAAATCATTCCTAGGGTACCCTAAATAGACAGCATTAGCATAATCCAGCCTTGAAATAATAGCTGCTATTATAATAAGTTCAGGAACGGATTCTATCCATGTAGGGTAGTGTGTAAATGTGCCAGGGAGGGAGGCTTGCAGTGGATGGGTGACATAGGTCTCAAAGTCTCTCTCTCAAACTTTTATGTCTCACTTCCTCTGGTTGCAAGGCACAAGTGGACTGGATTTTGGCCTTAGACTCACTTTAATGACTGAGGCCAACTTCTGTAGTCTGATCATTAGTTGGTCTCCCTTATCTAACCATTAATTTATCCTTCTGACCCCCCCAATCAGCTACCGACCCATTCAAGAATCTGTAATTATCAGGAAAGAACATCGATTATACCACAGGTATGTTTGCCCCTTTTTAAGGAGTTGCCTAAGATAGCGCATGTGCTTTTGCTTGCAAGACATTTTGTTTACTTTCAAGGGGCTTAGAGCCCTACCATTGGTTGAGTTCAATGTCACTCTCATTTGCTTTCTTCTGATTTGTCAATGTGTGCAGGCTCCACGTTCCTACTTCTGTTTGACCCTCCCCTGGAGCATGGGCAAAGTATTTGTCTCCCTACACAACTTGCATTGTGGGAGCTACTTTTTCTTGAAGCACTGTGTGCAAGTGCATATGGTTTCGAGCGGTTTAACTCATTTGCCTCCACCGTGCTATGTGTTGTTTTCTCTCACCCTTATGCTTTTGTCCCCTACACACACTTATGTTTCCCTCTCTCATCCGTTTCCTTGGGCCTTGGTGTTGCTTGTCTGCATCTGTTTCTCGCATGCCCGAATCCACTTCCTTCCTGTTGCTTCCCCCATCCGTCTCTACCATGCCTCATTTCGTCGTATTGTTTTCTTCTTTTCTCTCCCCAAAGCCTTGCTTTCCTTTTAGCATGCTGCCATTTAAACTCAGGTGACTCATACAAAAATACATTAGTTGGGAATTGTAATGGATATTACTTATATACATTGCTCAAGAAGCTGTTTCTATTTACAATTCTAGTAAAGGGAAACCATTGTTCCAATTTCTTCGAAAGGGCACCATCGATGTGTTTCTGAAGGATTCCCAGAAAATATAGAGCACACAAGGGGGGAACCCTCTTATCGATTAGGCATATATTGATCACCTCATGTGCAGTGTGACTACAGCCCACGTTATCCGTGGCCTTTGTATATACGTATTGATCAGCAATATATCGATCACCTAACAGGCAATGTTACTACAGCCTTCATTATCCATGGCCTTTGTATACACGTATCGGTCAGCAATATATAGATCAGCTCAGGGCCGGCTTTAGGGCAGTGCGACTGGTGCGGATGCACTGGGCGCTGACCTGTGGAGGGGACGCCGACCTCATGGGTGGGCGCTGTGTTTAGCAATAACTTATGATTGGAGAGATGAGGGGCACTTATGCCGGGTGGTAGTGAGAGAATCCGAGGAGGTGGTCATGGGGTGTGGGGGCGGCAAAAATGATTCTCGCACTGGGCGCCACCAGCGCTAAAGCCGTCCCTGGATCAGCTAACGCAAAGGGTTACTACAGCCCACATTATGAGTCGCCTTGATATATACATATCGGTCAGCAATATATCGATCACCTAACG
Organism: Calotriton arnoldi; assembly: GCA_963921515.1. NCBI lineage: Eukaryota > Metazoa > Chordata > Amphibia > Caudata > Salamandridae > Calotriton > Calotriton arnoldi. The sequence goes on along the minus strand of CAWUFW010005220.1, from coordinate 844,757 downwards.
CGCAGTGTTACTACTGCCCACGTTATCCGTGGCTTTCGTACATACGTATCGATCAGCAGTATATCGATTACCTAGCGTTTAGTGTTACTACAGCCCACTTTATCCATGGCCTTTGTATATATGTATCGATGAGCAATATATCGATCACCTAACGCGCACTGTTACTACAGCCCACGTTATCCGTGGCTTTCATACATACGTATCGATCAGCAGTATATCGATTACCTAGGGTGTGTGTTACTACAGCCCACTTTATCCATGGCCTTTGTAAATATGTATCGATGAGCAATATATCGATCAACTAACATGTAGTGTCATACAGTCCATGTTATCTGTGACTTTTGTACATACATATAGATCAGCAGTATATCCAGCACCTAATACGCAGTTTTACTACAGCCCACGTTATCCGTGGCCTTTGTATATACGTGTAACCGTACGCCAGTCGTAGATGCAAAGCGCCCTGTTCAATGAGACATTAGCTGCACTCACACCGGTCACCTTCTCTCAAAATGAAACTGATGCCCAGATGCAGACAGCAAACATCATACTGTGCGTCCCGCCCACTTCACCTGAACAGTGACTTCAACATAAAGTACAAATAATACTTTGGACACCGAAGTCAGCGCCTGAGGGTAGGGGGCTACTGAACTTTACCCAGAATTAGTATTATCACAAAACGGGCAAAAAGTATATAAAACAAGCATTGACAAATCCAATAGATCTCACCTACCAGAGAGCTATTGGTTATGTCAATGTTTTTCTTAGCCATGTTGTACAGCTGCACGCCTCCTATGCAACGTTCCTAAAAGTAACATTTTTAAAAAGCGCAATGACGCGGCCAGCGCTGGCTTCAAGATCCAGTGGGGGTTGAACTGCACTCAGCGGAGCCCGGTCCGGTTCTGGATTGTGAGGTAGTCAAGTGGTGTCAGGGTATGAGGGCAGACTTCATTGAAGGGGTTTGTGCTCAGTTTCTTTCTTGAAGGTTGCCAGATATGGCTGGTTCTTAGGACCTGTGTGCAATCAGTGTCAGTGCTGTGCTCCCATCTCCCAAATCAACCTGCCTCCGAGTGATTTGTGACTGGATATGAACTGTGTGATAAGGTTTGCATTGGATACCTCCGTCATCGACTGTGGCCCCCTAGTGCTTTGACAAAAGTGAAGGGAAGCATAAATTAAACACTCTCCGTGCCCCCGGGGGACACACAAGAGCCTTCAGTGCAGGGTCACTTGAGGCAGTGACTTCAGACTCCCGCTCAGGGTTTTGCACTGTCTGCAATTTCACCAGGTCTTTAAGTGGGCTGGATCCTGCCTGTGCTCAGCACCGGCAGTTCTAAAAAGCAGGTGCTGAGTTGGTTGGGTGACCAGACGTTCCGGATTTGGCCGGACAGTCCCAGTTTTTCGATGACTGTCCCGGCGGCCCAACACTTATTGCAAAAATGAATGAATGTCCCGGTTTTGAGAGATGGTCTGGTGAGCATGCACATTTACCACCGTGCTGTGAAGGCTGACCTTCACACCGCCCTCTCATGACACCAGGGACAGAGTTTTGTTTGAAAGAGTCTCCTACTGTGCTGCCTGGCTTGATTCAGGCAGCACAGACGGATTTAATGGGGGGTGAATCAACCCCTGCAGAGCAGAGCACCTAAGGCCAGAATCCCAAAGCTCCCCTTACAACACACCCCAGCTTAGCCGAGGAAGTCTTTAATTTTCATGCTACAGAGGTGTGTGTATACACCTCTGTAGCATGAAAATTAAAGACTTGCTCGGCCATGCTGTGGTGTGTTCCATATGGCTATCCTGAAAACACACACACACACATATATATAAAGACCTAAATATATATGTGTGTATGTATATATTTATATATATACATACACACACACATATATATATATATATATTCCTGCTCCGTCTGTCTGCCAGTGGTTTCCGCACTCGTGAACGGGTGCTCACAGTCCAGCGGCGGCAGCGCCGCGCCAATATTCAGCTCCTCACTCAAAGTAAAGGGACCAGCACTCACGTCAGGTAAATCCACACTCAGGATTTATTGCGATTAAAAGTTACAAAACAAACGCGTTTCGGCGTTAGCCTTCGTCCTGACGAAGGCTAACACCGAAACGCGTTTGGCTAACACCGAAACGCGTTTGTTTTGTAACTTTTAATCGCAATAAATCCTGAGTGTGGATTTACCTGACGTGAGTGCTGGTCCCTTTACTTTGAATGAGGAGCTGAAAATATATATTTGTCATGTGATCAAGGTCCGGCTGGACCGAAACGCGTAATGGCCGACACTAAATGAAATAAACAAATTGCACTTACCTCGTGGTCCGTGTCTGCTTATACCGACGAAGAACCGGTGGAGTAAAGGCAGTTTGGCTTGGATATATATATGTATGTATGTATGTATGTATGTATGTATGTATATATATATATGTATATATATATATATATATCCACAGTAAGTCCTAGTAGACGCCCCAATCGGCGAGAACAAAGAAGGCGGCACACCAGGAGAAGGCACAATAATGTATTGTGCACTACGTGAAGGACGACGCGTTTCGGCGTTAGCCTTTATCAAGTGTTTTGCCTCACACCAACTCCCTCTAGAAATACATCCAATAGTACACAGACATAGAAGAGTTATCCCATACGTTTTAGCGCATTTTTTAGCAACACGTCGTCGTCCTTCACGTAGTGCACAATAAATTATTGTGCCTTCTCCTGGTGTGCCGCCTTCTTTGTTCTCGCCGATTGGGGCGTCTACTAGGACTTACTGTGGAAATTGAAGTGGCCGCTGCTGCAGCTGGCAGGCACCGACGCCAAAGGAAGGGAACCGCTAACTGTAGCATCGGGTGGAAGTTGTTTGAATGCAGTGGTTCCCGCCGTTCCCGTGACGAATTGGTTGATGGATGAACATCACGGTGAGCGGGGGTAAAAGAGGAGCGGGGGTGAATGTGGAGGCTGGGGGTCTATGTCGGAGGACGGGGATCATCTGCTGTTCACATTTGACGGCTGAAATGCCAGAAACCGGTCCTAGGATGCTTGTTTCCGGTCCAGGGAAGACGTGGCTTGGCAGTTCGGGCTGGACTGTTCCCATGAGGCACAGGGTCAGACTGATTTGCATATGGCCATGTCTGAACTGAGGTGGTGGAGTGAGCTAAAGAATGATGATGGATTAAACCCAGATCAGTTGACTGGGGGTGAGTGTTTGATTGGCTCAAACGTTCCGTCCATCATCCCCTTTTGTATCGCTTTGGTCGCCCTAAGTTGGCGGGGGTATGCCCAGACGTGGGTCCCTTGCTCACTTTGCCACTGGATTCAAGCAAGCCTGGCTGATGACGGCTGAAATGCCAGAAACCGGTCCTAGGATGCTTGTTTCCGGTCCAGGGAAGACGTGGCTTGGCAGTTCGGGCTGGACTGTTCCCATGAGGCACAGGGTCAGACTGATTTGCATATGGCCATTTCTGAACTGTGGTGGTGGAGTGAGCTAAAGAATGATGATGGATTAAACCCAGATCAGTTGACTGGGGGTGAGTGTTTGATTGGCTCAAACGTTCCGTCCATCATCCCCTTTTGTATCGCTTTGGTCGCCCTAAGTTGGCGGGGGTATGCCCAGACGTGGGTCCCTTGCTCTCTTTGCCACTGGATTCAAGCAAGCCTGGCTGATGACGGCTGAAATGCCAGAAACCGGTCCTAGGATGCTTGTTTCCGGTCCAGGGAAGACGTGGCTTGGCAGTTCGGGCTGGACTGTTCCCATGAGGCACAGGGTCAGACTGATTTGCATATGGCCATGTCTGAACTGGGGTGGTGGAGTGAGCTAAAGAATGATGATGGATTAAACCCAGATCAGTTGACTGGGGGTGAGTGTTTGATTGGCTCAAACGTTCCGTCCATCATCCCCTTTTGTATCGCTTTGGTCGCCCTAAGTTGGCGGGGGTATGCCCAGACGTGGGTCCCTTGCTCACTTTGCCACTGGATTCAAGCAAGCCTGGCTGATGACGGCTGAAATGCCAGAAACCGGTCCTAGGATGCTTGTTTCCGGTCCAGGGAAGACGTGGCTTGGCAGTTCGGGCTGGACTGTTCCCATGAGGCACAGGGTCAGACTGATTTGCATATGGCCATGTCTGAACTGGGGTGGTGGAGTGAGCTAAAGAATGATGATGGATTAAACCCAGATCAGTTGACTGGGGGTGAGTGTTTGATTGGCTCAAACGTTCCGTCCATCATCCCCTTTTGTATCGCTTTGGTCGCCCTAAGTTGGCGGGGGTATGCCCAGACGTGGGTCCCTTGCTCACTTTGCCACTGGATTCAAGCAAGCCTGGCTGATGACGGCTGAAATGCCAGAAACCGGTCCTAGGATGCTTGTTTCCGGTCCAGGGAAGACGTGGCTTGGCAGTTCGGGCTGGACTGTTCCCATGAGGCACAGGGTCAGACTGATTTGCATATGGCCATGTCTGAACTGGGGTGGTGGAGTGAGCTAAAGAATGATGATGGATTAAACCCAGATCAGTTGACTGGGGGTGAGTGTTTGATTGGCTCAAACGTTCCGTCCATCATCCCCTTTTGTATCGCGTTCACATTTCCCAGCGCGCTCGGTTGCCCTCATAATCACCTATACTCGCAGAGAAACGGCAATTGGGAACAGGCGTAACAGTCACGGTTTATATACAAACCGCAGGCGTCAGGGGATTGTTCAAATATGTCCGAATGGGAAATTGAAAGAAAAGCGGTTGCAGTGTCTTTATTCAATGAAGAACAAGACATAACTCTAAATATACCTGCAGGTGACATAGCAGCTAGCGGAATTGAACCTTCAATTAAACAAAAACTCGCGTTGCTTGAGAAGCTGTGCAAACGCGAAATCAACAAGTGGTGGGAAGTCGCCTCACTGACAAACTATGTAGAGGTAGGACGCGTACCCCGCGGCCTCAGAATAACGATTGTACCAACGTACGAAAATCCTAACCAGGATCTACTAACGGAATGGGCAGAATTCATGGCCAAGACCTGCAAAGGAATGTTGGAGATGCTGATAAAGTATGCGCAAATTGACCTAGCATCTACAAGAAAAGAGTTGGAAACTTTGAGAGCAGAGTTGGATAAATCCAAATCAGATAGAATAGTAGTGGAATTTTTGAAATCATTACCAAACAAACTTAAGGAATAAGAGGACACTATAAAAATAAAAAAACAGCGTAAGTTCCTAAGGGACAAAAGAGACTACGCCGAGGGTCGCATACTCACGTATGCCAAACGTTTTGATTGGGCGCAAAGAAATTTCAGAACATCATATAGTGACAGACAGGGAGAGGCACTGTCAACTGGGTCCAGTTCAGATCTTAGTACTGACTCGGAAGAACAGAATACGAGTGTCCCTTTAGGGCGACCATTGACATTTCTGCACGAATTTCAAATTTTGAAGCAAAAGAAGGAACAAAATCAATTGGACAAACCCAATACAAGGGGCAGGGGAAGAGGCAAGGCTCCAAAAAGAGGAAAAGGACGAGGGTCAAAGCCCATCGCAGAATGAATTGTAGAAGAGGTGGAAAATCTAGGGGTACTGCCATTACTGTGGACAACTCAGTAGAAAATCATTCAGTAATCAACCTATCATCAAGAACATTAACTGCAGAAGAGACCTCTGTTCTACAATTGGGCCTCTCTTTTTGCCCCACTAGTAACTTGAACTATACAAATACTCAAATTGATCTTTTCCTATTTATTCGGAAACTAAAGTTAATGAAGATGTATGAAATGACTGCAAAACCCAAGAAATCTGGGAGTATTGTAAACAACTTGATGGATAATACCGAATTACAGGTGCAAGATACTGGTCTTCTGAGGGACATGTACGAGTTAGCCACAGATGATCATCAAGCCAGCATGAATCACATTCTGGAATACTGGGGCGTCAATAGTAATCAATCCAGTCACAGTGGTCTGAAAACCAAATCGAGATTCAATCCAAATGTACCATATGATAATATCGAGGCATATAGTTCATTGGTGACAAATGATTTAAAAAAGATGCGTGGAAATGCAACAAAATCCAAATATGACAATTTAACGAGAAGCCAAAGATCGGCCATTAATAATTTGGAGAGAGATGCTAATATTGTGATCAAGCCCTCCGACAAGGGGGGCAATGTTGTCATTATGGATGTTACCAACTATAGGGCGGAGGCAACCAGACAGTTGTCAGATGAAACCCATTATGAACTAATAGATTGGGCCTCATATCGGCGAACTATACAAGACTATCATGGCCGCCTAACAGACTGGTACCACGAGGATTTATTGGACATTGAGGAGTATAGATTCTTGAAAACTGATAACCCGCACATACCTTGTATATATGTTTTGCCTAAAATCCATAAGAACGCCACTACACCACCAGGGCGTCCAATAGTCTCGTCTAATGGGGGGCTATTGGAGAACACTTCTATTTTTCTGTACCTTTTTCTATCACAGTATGTCCTCAATCTAAGATCTTATTGCAAGGACAGCTCGGATTTCCTGCGTAGACTGCATGATGTTGAATGGGGTGAGGGTTATCGGATGATATCCCTGATGTGTGTTCCCTCTATACATGTATAGAACAGACAAAGGGAGTAGCAGCTTGTATGTACTTCCTTAGAAGCAGACACATTGATCATTGGTGTCATAATAAGATGTTGGAGGAAATGATGTTATTCTGTCTTCAGAAAAACATCTTTTTGTTTGAGAAAACTGTTTATCGACAGCGGTCTGGGACCGCGATGGGCACTTGTTTTGCCCCCAGCCTAGCGAACTTATTCCTAGGCTGGTGGGAGGAACAAATTGTCTGGACCGAAAAATTTGAACAATATACTGATCACATACTTGTATGGATCAGATATATTGATGATTTGTTTTTAATATGGGATGGACCAGAACCCCTAGCTAAAGAATTCATTGACAGATTAGGGGAAAATGACTTGAATTTAAAGTTTACCCACTCCATGAGCCCTAGCTGCTGTGAGTTCCTGGACATAGCAGTGGAAATCCAACAAGGAAAAATAACAACCCGTCTGTTCCGTAAGAAAACAGCTGGCAATACGGTATTACATGCGGCTAGTCACCATCCAATTCCCCTGATTCAGAGCATCTCCTGTGGGGAATTGTTGCGGGCACGCCGCAACTGCAGCACCAAAGACAACTTTGAGACTGAGCAAGGCCATATTCTAACCCGGTTTAAAAACAGGGGGTACACAGAGAAGACATTAATGGGCGCAAAAAGGAAAATGAAAGGCAAAACTCAGAATGAACTACTGTTCAATTCTCTCCCCAAGAAAATCTCCAATCATCCACAGGCAGGCAAAGAAACACCTAGGATGATAACTAATTTTAGTAGGGGGGCGTGGGCCCTAAGGAAAGCCATGAGAGCACATTGGAACCTTCTCGTAGCAGATCCCATAATAGGAAAACATGTAGGAGGGGGCCCCCAGATAACCTATAGATGCGCAAAATCGTTGAAAGACCGTCTGGTACACAGTTATGATCAGGGAGACACAGGATCTCAGTGGTTGAAAGCACCCAATGGATTCACCACTTGTGGGTCATGCAAGGCATGTAGAAATGGGAAAAACTGTAAGGAGTTCTTGGGGGGAGTAGGGGAACAGAAAAAGATAAATCAACTTATCACTTGCAATAGTGATTTTGCTGTCTACGTGTTGGAATGTCCATGTGGCCTCCGATACGTAGGCAGCACCAAACTCCCACTGAAAATGACAATCCTACAATATCTCCGTGCCATAGCTAACCCTGATTTTAATTATCCGGTTGCCAGACACTATGCTGACAAACACAAAAGCAATAACAGTAGTCTTAGATTCTATGGAATAGACTTAATCCCCAGACATATAAGAGGAGGTGACAGGGAAAGAAATCTTAGGATTCTTGAATCTAAATACATTATTGAGCTAGGCTGTAAAACACCTAAAGGTCTCAATGGAGGTGAGGAGCTAGCCACGCATATAGGTCTCTAATATTATTAGACACTGCAACTGCATAATTCATGATCGTTTATTTAATTGATAATTTTTATTAATTACATTTTTATATTTCTTATTTGAAATCTGTCCTTATCATTTCACGATTTTAAGGTGGATATGAAGTAGGAGTTAGTACTGCACTAGTGACTTCCGGTGGGATGTCGCTAGAGCAGATAATTGTATTATTATATACATTATTCAGATACCGTAAAATGATGTCGGTATCATTCTAGCAGTAATTACACTCCTGCATACTTCCACATTATATTATCACTGATCGGGACATTCACTTTTCACAGTCCCATTTCACTATTGCACTAGAAAAAGGCTCTTCACTCACATCTGTCAGAAATACAATAGACACATCGACACTGTTGTACTTACTATGAATACATCGGTATTAGGCATTCATTGGATAGTCACTATCTCTTTTTTAAGGGCCAATAAGTATAGATTGGAATTGTATGGCACTTGCCATAAATTTTGCCCATGTTCGTAGCATCTAGGAATTGTACCTCTGACTGTATTTAATTTAATATGAGGTTTAAGAGACCATGATCATGAAAGGTGATGATGTATGAATTTATAAGGCATTTGCCATCTAGCGTAAAAACGGCCCGTGCACACAATGGCACCAAAAATGTATGCCAGACAGACTGGAGAGAGGGAATATATAATGTGATTAATACGTAATAACATGATTGAAAGGTATGCCCTCAGTACAAACTCTATCTCCCTTAATATTATTCCGCGATCGTAATTTTACCGTCTTATGATCTCAATAATGAATTGCACATGATTTAATTTACGGCAATGTTGCCAGTAAGAATAGTTGTGTAATGTGTAGAGAGGCCAAGATGACTCACGAGCAAATACAGTATACACTCTTGTAGAATTGTAAATGCGGTTTTACCACTATCCTCTGTATAGCCAAACCCAGTATGGAATTAGTAAGAACAGTATGAGTATTAAGACATTATTATGCTTGCATCCCAATTGTGAATTGAAATTAAAAAAACTTTATTGACAGTATCCAGTCTAGACATGAATGTTGTTTACATGAATTCACAAGTTTATTTATTTATATGATATCAATTATGCATTTCATCATTGATGTGACACGACTAGACATGTATTAATGTATATTATGTTTAATTTTGGTGTTGCTGAAAAATGCGCTAAAACGTATGGGATAACTCTTCTATGTCTATGTACTATTGGATGTATTTCTAGAGGGAGTTGGTGTGAGGCAAAACACTTGATAAAGGCTAACGCCGAAACGCGTCGTCCTTCACGTAGTGCACAATAAATTATTGTGCCTTCTCCTGGTGTGCCGCCTTCTTTGTTCTCGCTGATTGGGGCGTCTACTAGGACTTACTGTGGAAATTGAAGTGGCCGCTGCTGCCACTGGCAGGCACCGACGCAGAAGGAAGGGAACCGCTAACTGCAGCATCGGGTGGAAGTTATATATATATATATATATATATATATAGTCCAACTCCCACTCTCTTACGAACAGGTCCGACACATGCTTGGTGTCAAAGAGAAGACTTTAATGCCAGAATGAAAAGCGCATTGCATGGAAATGATGAGATGGTGAAACGCTGGGCAGACGCGTTTCAGCCTTGCGGCTTTCCTCAGTGCCTGTTCCACTGTGACGAAAAAATATTCCACCTAGGGGCCAGTTTAAATCAATAGAGGTTCACTCTCATTGGAGAAAGCTTTTAGCCTAGCCTCCATGATCACTGACTGCGCTGCTCCCAAAGCTGGTTCATTCCGGGCTTTGCGCATCCCGCAGCGAGTGAGAATTCAGTGATTGCTGCACTCGTACACCTAGTGACGTCCCAATATTGTTGGCCGCGGTTATCAACTTGCCACGGCACCCTTCAACGGGAGAAAAATTATGGTAAGTCTTAAATTTGTCACCTTTATCGCAGTGAAATACTGCTACCTCTCTCCCCATGTGGCAGTATTGTCATAGTGAAAATTCTGTCCGACTGGGGGGGCGACGCGCTGTATATTCAATACTACATCCACAGAATGCAAGCCAGGCTCGTTGCTCCAGATCGAGAGGGCGTGCCGGTAATATATATATTAGAAAAGGAATTGACATAGAAATATTACTACATGTTGACCCAGTGCCATCATTCAGTCCCTTATCTATGTCAATGACTGCCCCGGTTTTTTGTTCTGAAAATATGGTCACCCTATGAGACGGGTCCCTATCAGGCTCTCCATTTTTGTCCTCGCCTTCAGGATGAAAAATAAATCTTAACACCCTTCACTGCCTCTGATGTAACTTCAAAGAGACTCAGTATAGTTCTTTCAGTCTCATCATTTCAGAACTGAAGCATTTTCAATATTTTATACAACAAAGCCATAGTTGTTGCTTATTCATCTTATGAAACTAACAACTATTGGCAAAGCCAATAGTCCTGGCTTGTTTGAGGTGTAATGTTACTTGTTGTATTATATATCTAGATGCAATGACAGAAGCAGCAAATTACCAGTCGGGCAACACACTATGCTAAGCACAGATTTTAGCGTACTTTTTAAGGCACGCCCTAATTACATCAGACACACCCCTTTGAGAGACCCCCCCCCCCAGTCTTTTCGTCCCACTTCAAGCCCTGAATTTCACAATCTATACTTTTGGGACTCTGTGCATTCACAAAACGTGAATTTACACCTACAGCACCATTTACTTCCACATAGGCCTCGATTACGAGTGTGGCGGTCCATGGACCGCCAGACTTGCGGGGTGCAGCAGTGGTGGGCTCCGAACTGCCCTATTATGATTTGGGTGGTCAGACCGCCACAGCCACCAGGGAACCGCTGTTCCCTGGTGGTGTTAAGGCGGTGAGTAGGCTGCAAAATGCTTGGCGGGACCACTGCGGTCCCGCCAAACATATTACGAGTTTCCTCTCTGCCGCCGTAGTGGAGAGGAAATAAAGGGGGCCCTGCAGGGCCCCCTGTGCCTCTTCTGCATGGGGATGCACACACAGGGCACAACATGTGCCCCCCTGTGTGTATGAGCCCCAGTTCCTGCACGGCATGGACTTTTCAGTCCATGCTGTTAAGGAACTGTTTTTGGCGTTCCTATTGTGGTGCCCATTTTTAGAGGCACCACCATGGGAACGCCAAAAACCAGCCCGCCAGACAGGAGGAAACTCCTAATCTGGCGGGCAGTCTAACCACGGCTTTGGTGGTGCGGTGGCGGAGCAGACTTTGCCGCCCCACCGCCAAAGTTGTAATCAAGCCCATAATGTCACATATTACTCCAACGCCGTGTAACCTTAAGTGTGAGCAAATATGGTCACAGGGACAAAAAGCGAGAATTCCAGGGGCGTTGGTGGTAGTGGGGGGGAGTGATGCAGTGGTTTGTTGGTAAACACCAATAAACTTGCAAAGTTTGAGGTATTCTCAAATAAGATATGTTTTTCCTGTTGAGGACAGGAGAAAATATTTAACAAGGTGCAGGGGAAGTGGAAGTGGAGAAATATATGCCTCCCCTGTGGAAACCTAAAATGTTTAAAAATGCAAATGCACTTCAGCATTACATTTACATGTGTAAATGTATACAGGGTACGTTTATATGAGCGCAAATTTATACTACATACACTTACAAAATTTGCGTCTGTTTACACTTTTACGTGTGTAAATTTATGTTAGTACATCTACTCATACATAAATGTGTGTGATGGACATTTAGACATACACAGATTTATATTACATACATTTATACTGGCTTAAATGTATACTACTTACATTTGCACATTTACGTGGGCGTGTACTCTTGCACATGGGTAAATGTATACTATGGCCACACATACATGAATGTATACTATGTGCATTTACACGTGTATAAATGGTAATACATGAGAGTAACATGGAATTCACAAACACTCCAAGGGATATGTGACTGTTGCAGATTCTGGTTGTGCTCCTATAGGAGAGAACATAGAGGAGTAACTTTCCGAATAAATTTAGCAAATCAGGTCCAACAACTAATCACCGCTCTTAATTCCCTCTCGTTGTGGATTGATGTATTTTGGCAGCAGGTCCCCAACATTATGTTCCTTCTGCTCAGATTTCAAGAGATGTGTTTTATTTCATGCCAGAGTGACTTCCATGTGCCCCCTCTGTATTTAATTAATCTCTCAGGGTTGGCACAACAACAGCAGCAACACGCTGTGCTGCTTTTTTAAATGGCAGAGCTCAAATTCTGGAACATTTGACAGAGAAACAGGAATTCAACAATATTTAGTATGGAGTTGTAGGAAAGTGGGTTTCTGTTGCAGCAACCCCCCCCACCACCACACACACACACTTTTTGCCAGATTTCTGATGCACTTTGACTGAATGTGCCAATCAGGTTCCCAGGGCCTGTGTTCTTTCCCAAAACTGTACCTTTGTTTTCACAATTGGCACACCTCTGGCCCACATGTAAGTACCTTGTAAAAGGTACCACTGGTACCAAGGGCCTTGACCAGAGAGGGCCTATGAGGACTGCAGCATGTATTGTGTCACCCTCAGAGACCCCTCACCTAACACATACACACTGCCATTGTAGACTGTGTGTTTTGGTGCAGACAAAACTTAAAGGTTGTCATGGCACACATCCCTGTGTGCGATGCTTACCTACCACTGCCTGTGGCATAGGTAAGTCACCCATCAAGCAGGTCTCACAGCCCTAAGGCAGGGTGCACTATACCACAGGTGAGGGCATACTTGCATGAGCAATATGCCCCTATCGTGTCTGTGCTTATTCACAGGCATTGTAAGTGCAGTGAAGCCATATTGGGCTGGGAGTTTGTCACTATGAACTCCACAGCTCCATGATGGCTTTACAGAATGCTAAGACGTTTAGTATCAAACTTCTCAGCATAATAAACCCACACTGATGCCAGTGCTAGGTTTATTACAAAATGCACTTAGAGGGCATCTTAGAGATGCCCACGAAAAACGACCAACTCTCTTGTGTCCAGCTGACTATTCTGCAGCAGCCTGCCACACACAGACATTTTTCTGACCCCTAGAGGTGGGAGTCTTTGTGCTCTCGTGGGTCAGGGGAAAAGGCTGCTTGGGGTGGATGTGCTTCACACCTGCCCCCAAGCATGAACCGCATTCAGGGCGGTGATCCTCAAAGGCTTCCTGCCCTTTGATATGCTAGCCAGGGCCTCTCCAGCTAGCCTCCGCCCCCTTACCAAGCCCCACTTTTGGTGGCAATGTCGGGAGAAAATTAGTAGTCAGGAGAGGTGTGTCCCCTTAGAAGCCAGGACCACCCCTAAGGTGTCCCGAGCTGAAGTGACCTCCTCCTTAGAAAATCCTCAATGTTGGATGGAAGGATTTTAGCCAATAGGATCAGGAAATGCCCCCTCCCCAAAGGGAGGGGACATACAAAGGGTATAGTCACCCTAAAGGTAAGTAGCCCATTGGCTACTACCTGGCAGTGCCTGTAATGCCCCAAAATTCAGTATGTAAGTGCACCCCTGAATCTTAATCCTCAAATTCCTGTAACCTAAGAAAAAGATGGACGAAGAAGATGCAGTGCAGCTAAGAAAGAACACACCTACTGCCTTGGCCCCAGCCCTACCTGCCTGTCTCCTGCTTCTCGAGCCTGCAAAGAAGACGACACCTGTCCCATGGCCAGCACCTTCCAAGAACCCCAGAGAGTCTGCCACTCTTCAATAAAGACCAGATCAAGACAGCGACCCTGTCCAGGAAACTCCAACACCAAGGATTCTGGATACAGGCTGATCTATGACCCCTGCCCACCCTGCACCCGATGCCCATGGCCTGAGTTTGAGTGGCTCACCTGTCCAGTGAAGTCTCCCTGGAGATCCTGACCTTGTCTCCATCAGTGATGAAGTCGCCTGCAGCCTCTACACGAAGAGTCCCCCTGACCGCATCGGCTCCATCCCAAAAGATCTGACACCAAAAGGTACCCCTGCATCCTTAGCCCTCTGGCCTTGGGGAGCTCAACCAAAGGTGCCTCAAACTTCCCCAGCCCTCCAACGTATCTGCCCAGCTAGTGGTCACCTTCAGCTAGCCTCCTGGTCTGAGCCTGCAGGCTCTTTAGGCGACCGACAACCTCAATTGAAATGCATTGGGCGTCCGATGCTGATTTTGCACCCTGAACCCGGTTGCCCCTGTACCGCTGGTGGTATAGCTTTGGTGCCGCTTTGTGGCCCCCCTGTGGTGATCTTAACCCCAGGGGCCTGTGCCCTAAAACCACGGGTACTTACCTGCAAACCGTGCCTCTTCGCTGTTCCCCCAGCCTCCATTGATTTACATTGGGCCCAGTGACCTCTGCACCCAGCCGCCCCTGTGCCGTTGGTGGTGCAGTACCTACCTGAAACACAACCTTGCCCAGTGTTGGTCAAGACCCCCAGAGACTGGGATTGTAAGTCGAATACTTAGCAGTGAATGCATAACATTGTGTTCCTCCCATAGGATTGCATTGCATTTAGAAGACCTATTGCATATAAAAGTCTATCTGTTTCTATTGTGAAGTTCTACTGTTCTAATCTGATTCTACAAAAGTAACTTCAATACTGTAAAGCATTTTCTACTGCCTTACAAAACAATTCTTACTGTACTTGAAAAGTATTACTACTGTTGACGCCATTACTTACCTGCAACTGAGTTCTGCTTGGTTCTAGCAATAAAATCAATCAATCAGGGGTTTGTTAAAGCGCGACTACTCACCCGTAAGGGTCTCAAGGCGCTAGGGGTGGGGGGGAGTGCAGGTTCCATCCATCAAGGAGGGGGTCTGTTGAAGAGCCAGGTTTTGAGGTTTCTTGCGAAGATGGGGAGCGATGTTGTCTGTCTGAGGTGGAGCGGAAGGGCGTTCCATGCTTTGGCCGCGAGGAAGGAGAAGGAGCGGCCTCCCGATCGGGTCTTTCTGGTGCGGGGGACCACGGCGTAGGAGAGCTGGGCTGATCGTAGGGTCCTTTGGGGTGCGTGGAATTTGAGTCGGCTGTTCAGGTATGCTGGTCCGGTGCCGTGGAGGGCCTTGTGTGCGTGGGTGAGCATCTTGAAGGTGATTCTCGCCTCGACAGGGAGCCAGTGGAGTGTGCGCAGGTGCTGGGAGATGTGGCAGTGTTTTGGCAGGTTGAGGACCAGTCTTGCGGCGGCGTTCTGGATGTTCTGTAGCTTGCGGGTGAGGTTTTTGTTTATTCCGGCGTAGAGTGCGTTGCCATAGTCGAGTCTGCTGGTGACCAGGGCGTGAGTGACGGTCTTTCGGTGTTCGAGGGGATCCATTTGAAGGTCTTACGAAGGAGGCGGAGGGTGTGGAAGCAGGAAGACGAGACAGAGTTGATCTGGCGGTCCATTTTGAGCTCGGAGTCCAGGATGATTCCCAGGTTGCGTGCGTGGTCCGTGGGGGTTGGCGGGTTTCCGAGGGCGGGGGGCCACCAGGTGTCGCTCCAGGCATCGGGGTTTTGGCCCATGATGAGTACTTCTGTTTTGTTGGTGTTTAGTTGTAGGCAGCTGTTTTTCATCCATTTGGCGACGGCTTCCATGCCTTCTCGAAATTTGCGTCTGGCGAGGTTGGGCTCGTTGGATAGGGAGAGGATGAGCTGGGTGTCGTCTGCGTATGACACGATGTTGAGTCCGTAGGTTCTGACGATGGGGGCGAGTGGAGCCATGTAGACGTTGAAGAGCGTCGGGCTGAGGGAGGAGCCCTGGGGGACTCCGCAGGTGGTAGGTGTGGGGTCCGAGAGGAAAGGGGGGAGTCTGACCCGCTGCGTCCTGCCGGAGAGGAAGGAGCGGATACAGTCGAGGGCCTTGTCCTGGATTCCTGCGTCGTAGAGTCTGCGTATTAGGGTGCGGTGGGAGACTGTGTCAAACGCCGCTGATAGGTCGAGGAGGATGAGGGCTACTGTTTCTCCTTTGTCCAGTAGGGTGCGGATGTCGTCTGTTGCGGCGAGGAGGGCGGTTTCCGTACTGTGGTTTTTCTGAAGCCGGATTGGGAGGAGTCGAGGATGTTGTGTTCTTCAACGAATGTGGCGAGTTGGCTGTTGATGGCTTTCTCGATGACTTTCGCTGGGAACGGGAGCAGGGAGATGGGTCTGTAGTTTTTGAGGTCGGTGGGGTCCGCTGAGGGTTTCTTTAGGAGGGGGTTGACCTCGGTGTGTTTCCAGTCGTCGGGCAACGAGGCGGTTGATGGTGTGGCGGAGCATGGGTGCGATGGTGTCGGCGGCTCTGTTGAAGATGTGGTGGGGGCAGGGGTCCGTGGGGGCCCCTGAGTGGATTGACTTCATTGTCTTCAGTGTGTCTTCGGTGGTGAGGGCTGTCCAGTCGTCAATCGCTGGTTTCCGGGTGTCGGGGGTGGTTGGTGAGGGTTCAGTGTGTTGGTTGTCTTCGTCGAAGTTGTCGTAGATGCTCTTGATTTTGTGGTGGAAAAAGGTGCTGAGTTTGTCGCAGAGGTCTTGTGAGGGAGGGATGTCGGTAGACTCGCTAGTGGGTTGGGCGAACTCCTTGATGATGCTGAAGAGTTCCTTGCTGTTGTGCGCGTGGGTGGAGATTCTGTCTTCAATCGCTTTTAAAATAACAAAGTAATCATTTTTTATACAAAACAATTGGTCTGGGTTCAGTCTTTGAGTGTGTGCTATCATTTCTTGCCTGAGTGTGTACAATAAATGCTTAACACTGCCCTCTGATAAGCCTAACTGCTCAACCACACTCCCACAAATAGAGCTTTTAGTATTATCTACTTGAGACTCTGTAAGCCTTTGGGGATTCACACTATACCTTACTTTGGTATAGTATATACAGAACCATCTTCTTACAGGAGTGCACACTCTTTTCGGTGGAACTTGAAACCTGCTCAGGAATACCTTCAAATACCATAGGGAGTAAGTACAACTTGATGTAATAAGTTGTGGGTGGCAGCTTACAGTTCATCTCACATAGGTTCCTGGACAATGGGACATGGGGTGAAGGATGCACAGGGTCAGTTAAATCCTTCTTGGAGGCTTTGTGAGGCATTGTAGATGGACAACCATGTTAGAATGGCCTGGAACAAGATTCATGGAATATTGTGTAAATCCTGACAACCTCTCCCAACCACCACTCCTGACCACCTCTCCTAGCACTTCTTTTAACCACTTCTCCCGACCTTCGCCCCTGATTACCACTCACCATGGCCAACTTCTGTACCTACCATTCCTGGCTACCTCTACTGACTACCCTTCCTGGCCATCTCTCCTACCACCCCTCCTGACTACCATTCTTGACTGCCATGCATCATGGCCACCTCCTGTGGATATCACCTCATACCACCTCTCCTACATCCTCTACTGACCACCCTTCCCAACCACCACTCCTTACCACTCATCATGACCACCTACTGTGACTACCAATACTGACCACCCCTCCTGACTACCTCTACTGGCCAGCTCTCCTACCATCTCTATTGACCACCATTCCTGACCACCTCCCCTGACTTTTACTCCTGGCTAACCTGTCATGGCTATTAAATGAAATAATGAAATACCAGCATTTGGTATTCGGTAACGCCCTCTAAGCCAAAATCAACAAAACCCTGCTATACAAGCTCCAAACCATCCAGAACACCGCAGCCAGACTCGTCCTCGGAATCCCACGACACAAGCACATGACCCCGCACCTACGAGACCTCCACTGGCTCCCCATCGAGAAGAGAGTAACCTTCAAGCTACTTACCCACGTCTACAAATCCCTCCACAACATCGGACCCAAATACCTCAACGAAAGAGTGTCCTTCCATGTACCCAAAAGAACCTCAGCTCTGCCGACCTCGCCCTGGCAGAGACCCCACGCATCCGCAGAACCAGAGCAGGCGGACGAGCCTTCTCCTACGTCGCAGCAAAGACCTGGAACGAGCTCCCAGTCAACATCAGACGCTCCCCCACTCTGCACACCTTCAGGAAGAGCCTCAAGACCTGGCTCTTCGACTGATCCGGAGCTGCACCCCCCCCCCAGCGCCTTGAGACCCTCACGGGTGAGTAGCGCGCTTTACAAACCCCTGATTGATTGATTGATTGATTGATTGATTGTAAAGTGCACAGCTATCTCCGGAGAGGTATCCCGGCGCTGGGGGCCGTCGGGAAGATTAAGCGCGCTATAGCCCAGAGTCACAAGGTGCTGGGCTAACCTGTCGCCGGCGCCGGGGATCGAACCGTGAGCCCCCGTGTTCCAGAGTCAGCCGCCTTGGCCGCTGCACCACACCTCTTCCCTCTATCCTTTCTAGACGACCACTAATGACCACCTTTTCCAATAACCACTCCTGGCTACCACTCATCATGGCCACCCCCTGTGACTATCACTTGTGACCACTCTCCTACCACCTCTACAGACCACTCATCTCAACCACCACTCCTTACCACTCACTATGACCACCTCCTCTGACCACCCCTCCTGACCAAATCTCCTATCAACTCTACTGAATACCCTTCCAGACCACTCCTGACTGCCAATCATCATGACCACCTCCATCACTTCAATTACTGACCATTCTCCTGACCACCTGCTCTATCATCTCTCCTGATCACCTCTACTGACCACCCTTCCTGATCATTTCTTCTACCACCTCTACTTAACAGCCTTCCTAACCACCTCTCTTACCACATCTCATCATGAGTACCTCTCCTGACCACCTCTCCTGCTACCTCTACTGACCACCACTCCTGAACATCTCTCCTACCACCTCTACTTACTAGCCATCCTAATCACCACTCCTACCACATCTCATGAATACCTCTCCTGACCACCTCTCCTGCTACCTCTACTAACCACCTTTCCTGACCACCACTCCTGACTAATACTATCATCATAGGCAAAGCACCTGACAAGCTGCTATGACCACCATTCCTGACTACCGCTCCTATCTCTTCTGACTACCTCTTCTGATCACCCCTGTCACTCACCTCTCCAGACCACCTCTCTTGACTGCCTCTCCTGATCAACTCCTGTGACCACTACTCCTGACATTCTGTCATCATGGGAACTAACCTGGCCACCACCTGTGGTCACCACTTCTGACCACCATTCTTCCATTCCTGCTTCCATACGTGACTTCCAGACCTGACCTTCACTCCTGGCAAGGTTCTCTGAACCACGGTTTTGAAACTTCTCTTTTCTACTAGTAATCACCATGACTTTGGGCTACATGCACTCATGCCACACCTGACCACGTTCTGTGACCACCACTCCTGTCCAATACCCTTGGCTCCCAATCCTGCAATCATAACAGACTGCCAAACCTATTGTCAGGACTTGGATTCTTAGTCATGACAATCACCACTGACCCCAACACTGGTGACTACTCCTGACTACCACTCTAGGTTACCCACATTCACCACCAATCTGGTCCACCACCCAAGGTCACAAATGTCAGTACTAGTCCTTACTACAATAATTACACTCATAGATAGCTAAAGATTTATTCACTTCTATCCAATGCAATAGTGTTCGGGTTTTTTTTACCCCGGAAGGATGAAAGGCTGAATGCACCTTCCATAGTTCAAACCCTTTACCACGGGATCAAACACAGGTCACTGGAGTGGTTGAATTGATCTACCAAGTGACCAGACCTGGCTTCAGAATCAGTAGAGAACACATGCTCCACTTAAAACCAGGACTAGCATGGATGAACAGGAACAGACAAACGCAAGTATCCTCACCCCGATTAATAATCAGCTCAGGTAAAAGATGTGTCCCTAACAAAAAAGTCAACAATTTTGCTGAATATGCAGAGGATGTCTATGTGGCAAGAACATGTATCTGCACACTTAACACCCCCCCTCCACCGTTTTGCCATTGGCGAGGTGACAATCTAGAAGGCTGAAATTTTCTGTTAAACCTTTATCACCTGTGCCTTCTGGGTCTGTCTCCTTTGCTTTTTCACAGGTCACGTCCGCAACAATTACCTCAGAAGTTTCAACTGAAATATCTCACTCCGCTATCCCACGACCCTCTACCTCTTCTTCTTCAAATTCATTAAAACCTGCAGGCGCCTCCTCTGTCAACAAGAGACTTAAGTACGATCCTCCCTCATCAGAGAAATCACCTTCGCTCATTTCCCTGGAACTTCTGCTTTGAGGGGACCAAAAAATATATCCAGCATCTTGATGACAAATGGTCAGTCATGGAGGCAAGAATGTCTTCTGTTGAACAAGGATTGAGTGAGATACAAAATGACACAAATAAAAATATATCCTTGGAAAAGGAAATTGCCCATTTGAATTGCCAATCGTAGGATTTGGAAAATAGAAACCAAAGAAGCAATCTACGTATCTATGGTTTGTCGGAAGGCCTGGAGGGACAGGATCCTATCTCCTTTTTCACCTTGTGGTTACCACAATTCTTGGATTTGTTGCTCTCTACTATATTGAATATCCAGAGAACACATAGACTTGGTCAACGATCTATCTTCTGCTGCTTCCTCTATTACTAAACCTAGAGGAGTTATTATTTTCTTTCTGGAATTCACTCACCTTTTGAAAGTACTTAACGCTACAAAAGCTAAGAAACATCTACTGTGGTCAGGGAGAAAGATCTTTATCACTCAAAATGTTTCCAAAGACACTGTTTCGTTCTTTGGGTGCGGGCTATGGCCTGTTTCACCCCTTCTCTTTCAAAGTGACATGTCAAAATAAAAATACAACATATGAAGTCCCCATGCAACTCAGGAAATTCCTCCAGTTATATTTATCTGACAACATGGATACTGCAGGACTTTCTCATCATTGAGTCTTTTAGACACACAGATCCTTAATAATTGTTGGTTTTTGCCCCTTCGATTATAACTCTGCATTAGTTGCCTTATGTCGTGATGTGTCGCTGTTTTCTAGGTTTGTTCCTGGTATTATGTTATGTTAACTCCATCTTTTTGTTTCTCAGTCTTCTCCATTTCTGTTATCATGCTACGTTGTTGGCGTGTTTTGTTGCGTTGATGTGTCATCCTCATTTCGTGCTGTCTCCATCCCCACCTCTTTTTAGTCACCTTAACAAGGTATGTTCTTTTATTCGTCGCTTGTTCAAAGTGTACTGTCTCTATGTTTTCTATCTTATATCCCTTGTATTCTCCCTTCTCTTTTGTCTTTCTCGATCATGCCCTACATTTTTCTTTCCTATTCTTTCTTCTACTTCTATCTTGCTTTGCTAATGGCTTCTTCTCATTTTCTTCAATAATTAATTTACATGCTCTTTGAGGACTGTTTTCAATTTTCATATTTGTATTTACTTACATCATTCAAAGTGTTATCATGGAATGTTAAAGGGTTTTAGCTCTCCTGGCCAAATACAATCCGGATATAGTCCTATTACAACAGACACACCTCACAAAATGTGAAGCTTTGAAACTTAAACGTGGATGGGTTGGCTTTGTCTTGCTATCCTCTTATTTGCATTACAAAATGGAGTGGTTATTTTATGTAATAAAAAACTGGATTTTAATGTGTTATCTCAGAAACTGACTCTGAAGTCACATGGATTATAGCCTGTTTCCTTATCAACAAAATTCCCAATAACATTGTTTAATATTTACGGACCTTCTCATGTGGAATAAGACTTTTGGCCTACTATCCAAAACATTGTCTTCAATATGATGATTCATACCTCATTTTGGGGGATTGTAATCACATTTTTGATCCATTTCGAGACCCCCAGTCTTCAGTTAGGTTTGTACCACATAAAATGCACAAACAATTTTGTTCTACTATTTCCCACAATGCTTTTCTTGACTCTTAGAGATTATGTCACCCTACATCTAGAGACTATATATTCTACTTCCCACTAGACTAGGTTATATATTTTGGAGCAAAAAATTGTCACAATGCTTAGTCGCTGCTAGTATTGGTCCCCTTGTTATTTCAGATCATGTCCCCTTGATCACGGAGTTAGACTTGATCCCTGCTACCCCTAAATCAAATAGATGGAAGTTTAATAATTCTCCACCAAAAGATGTAAACTTCTCTTCTTCTTTTCTCTCCTTCGCAAATGATTTTTTAAATTTAAATTCAACCTCTGATGTCTTCCCACAGCTTGTATGGGACACATTTAAGGCAGCTGCAAGGGCTTTATCATTGACTTTGTTTCTTGGAAAAAACATATACTAGATAAAGAGTATAAGGAGTTGTCTTCCATTAAAACTTTAGAAGCCCAGTTTTACTCCTCAAAATCCGATGTTACCTTACAAAAGTTGATCAAAGCTAAATTACATTTTAATGAAATTTCTACGAAACAGGCTTCCTCTATATTACTTAAAAGCAGTGCTCGATATTACGGGGGAAATAACAAGGTTGGGAGGTATTGGCGAATTACCTCAAAGTTAAGAAACGGTGTTCTCATATTGCCTCTCTGTCTAATACTAACGTTGTTTCTCTTTTTAAAGGTAAAGATATTTTACATTTGTACACTGGGAACTTCCACGCGAGACTCATATATGACATCCTATCTACAACAAACTCCGAAAACAGGGACGGTCCAGCTAGAATTTTCTGCCCTAGAAACAGATATTTCTTCACAAAAAGTCCATAGTGCACTCTCTCTCCTCAAACAAGGCAAAACACCTGGTCCGGACTCTTTTAGGTTTGAGTTTTTCCATCACTTTTCTAATCAACTGATGCCTAAATTTCAATTCTTTCATTCTCTCTCTACTTCTGGTATGCAGACTAGTTCCTTCCAGGAGGCTTATTTGCCTTATTCCTAAGGAATGTAAAGATCCCACATTATGTAAGAATTATCGTCCTATATCTCTCATCAGTGTCGATTGCAAGATCTTTGCTAAAGTATTAGCACTACAGTTAGATCCTCTCTTACCACATTTGATAGGGAAGGAGCAGGCAGGGTTTGTGAAAGGTAGAGGGGCCTCTGGCAAAATAAATCTCTTCTTTAATGTTCTGAGCAAATCCTCATTAGTCAAATACTCTTTAGCAGCTATGGCGGTAGATGCTGAGAAAGCATTTGTGACCGGTTAAACCGGGATTTTTTGCTACAATCTTTACCTATTCAAAAATGGAATGCTTGAATTAATCTCAGCCATTGGTAATTACTCAGGCCACATCCCAATCCGTTGTTATGCACACCATATCACCTCAGTTTGGACCCAGCTAAATGCAAATCAGTCTTGACCCTGCTCCAATGGGAACAGTCCAACCCGAACCGGCAAGCCAGGTCCTCCCTGACCCGACACAAGCAATCCAGGATCTTTACTTTGACATGGCTTTGACCCTAAATGGATTTCACTGATTTCTTTATTATATGCCCCTCCTCAAGGCCCTTAGACCTGGTTAATGGCCAGACCTCCCCACATTTTGTTCTATATCGAGGAGTTCGTCAGGGCCGTCCCTTATCGCTGCCACTATTTATTTTGGTGCTAGAACCCTTTGTACATTATAGGAAAGTTTGAAACCACCTTGAACTCTCTGATGCGGAGTTAGATTAGGCAATTAGTCAGAATGGCGATAGGCTGGGGAGTTTTTTTTGCAGGCTACGACAATGTCCTAGAGGGCTGGTGCAGGGTCATTCCTGTCTAGGATGAGATCAATGTGTGCTTGGCTAAGACCTTAGAAGTCTCGGCCTGGCTCCTGATGGTCAAAGTGGGCTTCTGGTAACTGGGTCAAGGCATTGTAGAGCTCCACTGGCTGTTGTAGCTTATGAGATGCACAGTGGGTAAAAGAACTGTGAGTTGGAATGCTACCCCGAGTGATTGCCAGTGATTAAACTTTTTGCAAGCATCCTCCCATTACCTTTGTGTGTTTGGTGGGATCTCCTACGTGGCCAGGGGTATGCCGGGAGATGGGTCTCTTGCTCACTGCGCTACTGGACCAAAGTTCCACCCAACTGATGAGCCCCAAACTGGAAGAAACCAGTCTTGGGCTGCTTGTGTTCGGGTCCAGGAGGACCAGACTTGCCAGTTTGGGCTGGACTGTTCCTATTGGAACAGGACCAAGACAGATTTGCATATGGCTGAGTTTAATCAAAAGAATGATGGGTTGGAATGCTATCTCGAGCAATTGACAGTGGTTAGATTTATTGCAGGCATTCCTCCCATCACCTTTTGTGTGTTTGGTTCATGAGATGCACCTTGCATGCTGGGTAAGGCTTCTAGGAGAAAGGAGTGGGCTAATGGTGGTGCAGGATGGGCTCTGATGTTTGGGGTTAGCCCCCATAAACTGGCACTGGCCATGGATGTCATAGCGGGATGGACTTTTTTTGGCGGTTGGGGTAGGCGAGGTTCGATCTTGGCTGAGGTTCTGTACCCTGGCAGGCTGGGCTGGGCACATGATGGTCTGGGGTGGGGGTGGCTGTGTCTGAGGGAACTGGTAAAGGTGGTTGAAGTCTGGTTAGACGGCAGTGGCCACCATGTGCTTCTACAAAGGCTTCCCATAGGCCAGGAAGGCTCCGGATGACATCCTTAGACTCCGTGTGAGGGACATCATATTCAGCAAAGTATACTTATAAGTGCACAGCTTTGTTGGTGACGTTATGCACCATAAGGCACCTGCCAAAAATTCAGCGTTTACAAGTACTTCTCAATCAGATCTGCAGCATGCAGGTTACCTGCATGCAAATCCTTCTGCAAATTCGGGTCATGGAGGCGTAGTTCGTTTTGGGCTTTGAACAGTGTTTGATTGACTGTTACACAAAAAGTAAGCGCATGTTCCTGGCCCAGATTTTGCAGACTTTTGCAGGAGTCGTATTCCTCCACATTCTTCTGCCGACAAAGAGCAATATGTCCCAACGGCGCTCGGGGGCGCTCCAACGCAGCATCATCATTAAAGGACGGCGCGCGCAAGGATGCGTTGCTTAGTTACCGTTACCTTGAACCTGTGGGTGAAGTGGCGGGTGTGATGGTGAGGCGTGGAAAATGGGGCACGCCTATTTATCCCCCTCCTTTGCGTAGAAATAACAATATTGTCAGACAAAATGGAGCGCATTGACTACCTGCCGCCCCAGGTGTGGACTCAGGGGCCCGTCAGCGTGCCCTGAACGTGCCAGCGTGCCCGGAACGTGCCAGCGTGCCCTGAACGTGCCAGTCGAGGACCTGGAGTAGTGGAGCTTAAAATATATTTAAAAGCACAGCACAAAATTTACTGCAAATTGTACTTAACATAACTCCATGTGAGCTGCTGTGATAAATAAACTCGCTTCATTGGCACAGATGTTATGCTGCCAGTGGAGGTAGGCCAGGACAGGAGAGATGGTGAAATACAAACAAAAAATGGGCGTCAAAACTGTTTTTTTAGACTGTTCCAAAAAATTTGGTGGCCTTTTTATTTACTGACGTTATTGTATATTAAATTGATTTCGCTAATGATTTATCAGAATTAATGAGTTAAGAAACAGTCATTTTGTTGTTTACTGTAAATATTTGTATCGCAGCCAATGTTCCATATAGCTGCAAAATAAAATGCCCACTGAGAAGCATATATATTTTTTAACACAGATCCTTTACCACAGTCTAGCAGGTCAAATGTGGTTTTCGTTGTGTGATGAAAGGTTAAGAGTATGAGAAATATAGCAAAAAACAAAAAACATTCAGGAAATTATAAATAATGTTTCTTCCCCCAGGATTCGTGCTGCTGCGACTGAAGGACATCTGAAGGGTTAAAAGCAGGAGAAATGAAATTAAAAGAATGTCCCTTTCATTAACAGGTTTCGAAGATGCCATGGCGACGAAGGACTGATTGTGTGCTGGGAAGAGGGGGTGTGCACAAAAAATGGAATGTGTGACGTTTCTTTCAATGGCTGTTTCCCCTGGTAATCATGCCCTCTCTCTGCACACAATGGCCCCTGACAGGATCTGCCAACCCCCACCCCCACGCCCTCTGAAATGTGATTTTGTGCTGTATGGGAAGGGGGTGGGGGGAGGTTGGGCCCTAACTTGGAAAGGGTTACCTCTGAAAAGCACCATTTTACAACCACTGCTATGAACTACCAATGTGTGAAGCAGCAGATTTGTGTGGAAACAGCCCACACAGAGAGGATTTGTGCAAGCAAAACAAAGCACTTTATTTCCTGCTGGTGGCATATGCTGATCTTGGCAACCCATTGTGTCTGAAGCGCCACTCCGCTCCATGGAGGCGGCGGGGAGACGCGTCGCGAACCCACGAGGAGTGGGCGCGAGAGGACACCAGGGAATCTGCGCTCATGGCATGAACAAGCTTGCAGATGATCTGGAGAAGGCGCGGATTGTGAGGGAATTTGGAGGATCTAAGATTATTGCAAAGCTCTCACGTCACATTACGTTGTAGCTGTTGCGGGGGTGTGCGGGCTTCTAGGTGCTCAGAAGCAAACAGGCGTCCCCCGCCACACCATCCTCCTGGGGCGGGTTGGGTCACGCTTAGAGTTGGTGCCTTGGGTTGTAGACAGGAGTAGGGAGCATTGTGCACACATTGAAGGCTGTGAGTGGTGAAGGGGGTAGCTTGGGAGCCAACCCAGCAGACAAGGCAGAGCCTTGAAGCCCCGCTGAAGGTGATAGCCATGTTTCAAGGTGGAGGGCAGCTGGCAACCGACAACCATAAAGCCCTGTCAACCAATCAAACATTTATAAAGTGCGCCAAATCACTTGTGAGGGTCTCGAGGCGCTGGAGATGATGGCTGCTGCGTGGTGCTTTGTTCATTCGAACATCCAGGTCTTGAGTTCTTTCCTGAATTGCTGGAGTGACAGTGCAGCCCTGAGGTGCAGGGGAAGGTTGTTCCATGCCTTGGCCGCCAGGTGCGAGAAGGAGCATCCCCCGCTGTTAGTTCGGCGGATCCCTGGGGTATCTGCAAGGGAGAGAGAAGCAACTGACAACCATGAAGTCATGTAGAGCATCAACCCTTCCCTGCAAACCTATGCTCCAGAAACAATGGCTGACCTCTCCTGATCTGGTACTGGATTGCAAAGCATACGTGTATCCAAGGTTAGCAGATCTGAGGCTCTCAGGAGGTCCCGTCCCCAGGAGAGCAGTTTACGTCTGCAGTTCTTACTCCTTTCTCTACCTCAGATTCCCCAGCAGTCTCCTTTAACTGCTAAGGAAGTGCCAGGGGCAGGCATGCTTCGGCCTCACCACAACCAGTGCTTAATTTGAGCCGGTGGTTTCCGGTGCTTAGCACCGACACTTAATCGTCAATACAGGCACTTATGACAGCTGCCACATGATGGAGCTGTTTTTGTAATTTACAGATGAGCAGCACAACTTTCGATAATTTGTAAAAAGAACTAATACATGTCACCCAAGCTATTCTTATATTCTTATAGCTATGGGGGCTTGGAATAGTCTGAATTGTCCCACTTGTAGCAGTGTGATGGTTAGTAGTTGCGTTGGTACTGTCATTGGCAGCGCTGGCAGTGGCAATGGGTGGTGTAAGCTGCAGTGGCCTCCTTACAAGGGCACTGGTACTTATGCTTTTTACAAAGTAAACACTGGCCATGAATCCACCATCATCCCAGTAGAGACCCCTGTGCCAAGGATGCAGACAATATGTGACAAATGACTGTCATTATGCCAGGACCACCAATATGCATGCAATGTGAACCATCATGCCATAGATCGTCGATGAATACCAAGAGTGACCACCATTACGCTCTGGCCAGCAGATGTCTTCTTCAACACAGTTCTTACTACAAGGGGGTCTTGGCCCCTTCCGGTAGGAGATAGCGGAGAGAGATCGTGAGAGAAGTGATGATTCCTCTATTGGTTGTGGGCAGGCTGTGGAGACAGAATGAAGCAGCTTTTCTTCTCTCAATCTTGCTTTTTCTTGTAATACCACAATGTGGTGTGTTGTGGTCAGTGCTTAATTTGCAAAAAAATAAGTGCCCGAGCCCTCGTCAGGAGGCCACTACAGCTTGCTCCACCTAGTACCCCTGCCAGCCTTGCCAATGACAGTACCTACATAACTACTAACCATCACACTCCTACAAGTGTAACTATTCAGACTATTCCAGGCCCCGAAAGCTATTAAAATGACTTGGGTGGCAGGTATTAGTCATATTTAATGTATATTATATGAATAATAAACTGTTGTTGTGCTCGTCTTTAAATTAGACTTACAGCACCACCAAGTGGCAGATGGTCATATGTGCCGGGGCTGACAATTAAGTGCCGGTTCTGAGTCCTGGAAAACACCAGCTCAAATTAAACACTGGAGCCTGGCGCCCACAATACACAACCAGCACATATAGTTATGTGAGGTGTTTGGCCTCGACCTTCAGTGTAAATTTGGTTAGAGGTTGTTGTGTTTTCAGAGAGAGAGAAAGATTGTGTTTGTGTCTGTGTGACTGTCCTTGTGTGAGTGTCTTTGCCTATATCTGTTTATAAGGAAGGAATTGGGCCCCCTGACTGCTGTTTGAATTATAGACCACCTCAATGGTTCAGTGGGCCGCTCAGGCCTATGGGCCCTGGTGCACTGCACCTGCTGCACCAATGGAAGCTACGTCCCTGGGGAGAACAAGGACCGCTATGCAATGTGCATAGATCATAGTGGACGCTCCATTATGCATGTACCAGCCAGCAGACAAGGCCTGCTCACGTTCACGAGCATCCGCCCTCCATCCTTTGTTGCTAGGCTTGTGCTCTTTGAATCAACCCCTCGCGGACATACAGATATCTCCAGCCCACAAAGCCACATCTGAGAACCTAGCTGAGCCTTCAGATAAAAATCCTCAAACACGACCCCCCTTGAAAGAGATGTTGGCCTCCAGCCTTGCTTTATTTCTAACTTGAGAGAAGGGGGCTGTCCCTTGTTCTTCCCTCTGGAAAACCCTTGACCCCTCCGCTGCTGTGAAGAACATTATCTGCTAATAGGCAGCCGGGGAACCTGGTGCAGAGAAAGTATTTATAACAGCAGAGAAACCTGGGTCCTCATTTATTAGGAATTGGCGTAGGGCAGCGCCGCAAGTCTTCTTGCTATGCTGCCCTACACCAATGTGAAAGGGGAGGAATGCACCGTATTTATGAAATACGGTGCATTCCTGTCCTTTCCCCCTGCGCTGGAGCACAATGGGCTGCCTAGCGCCGATGCAGGCACCCTTCCACCATGGTGCAAAGGTACCTGCGTTGCATGCAGGATTGTTTTTGTACAGGATGGGACACCTTCCTGCACAAAAACAATCCAGAGAGGCGTTTGCCTCTTTCTTCGTGTGCTACTGAATGCAGCGCACATGGAAAGAGGAAAAAAATTAGGTGAAATAAAAATTTTCTCCTCGTTACACCTGCTCTGGGGAGGCATAAGTTTTGGCATTGCCCCAGGTTTACGTGATTAAGTAAATCTAGGGCAGCGTCAAAATCCATGGGTGTTGCATGGGAAAACCCACCGCAATGCCCATAGAATGCCTCCTTGACGCAGAGTCAGGCAACGCAGCGACTTGCGCTGCTGTGTTTTACTCTATATCCAGGGTCATACCTATGGGACGGGGGGTGCTTGGGGTGTTACACCCCCCTAAAAATGTATTCTGTAGTAAATAGTTGGGTACGAGTGCTTTCAGTGGGGTATGATGAGGTGTCTGTCAAATTTCACCCTGCACACACAGTCAAAAAACACACACACACACACACGCACACTCTCTCTCACTCCCTCATCTCTACCTTAAAACTTGGTTAGTTTGAAAACGAATGTTTAAGTACCCCTTACAATCCTCTCTCTTTCCACTGCCTCGTAAGCCCCCCTCATGTCCTGCTTCTCATAATTTTTTTCAACAAAATATGCGTGATTGTCGGGAAATCTGAAGCTTACACCCCCAAGCTTACCGACCAAGCTACGGCCCTGTGCATATCTATGAGGCCATGCAGAGCCGCGCAGAGCCTCGCAGAGCCATGCAAAGCCACGCAGAGTGGGTTTGCGTCGCCTCATAGATATGATCCAGAGGCTTGCGATGCTGGAGTGTCAAAAAAAGTGATGCTCCGGCAGTGCAAGCCTCTCATACATAAGCCCCCTGGTCTGTGCTGGACTGTTAGGTGCATCAGCTCCTGCGCAGACACATCCAGTCATGGAGGAGAGGGAAGTACTCACTGCAAGTGAGTGTGGTTTGTGCGTAGAGTACACTGTGCACAAACTCACTTACCACTGCTTTGGAAACTCACGTTCAGATTTAATAATGTTGCGCACCATGGTCTTCATAAGGAGTTTTGACCTGAGCCAGGAAATATTTTGCTGGCCCGTCGGAACAATTTTTAATTTTATGACATATTTTCTGCTAATTCAAGCCAACATGATGTCAAACAATGTTGAATAAACTTTCAGTAATAGGGTCAGACAAAAACAGCTGAAATATGTCTTGGCCGGGGTCCTAAAAAATCCTTAGAATGACGCTGCGTAGAGAGGCAAAGAGGCAGAGATTGGCAGAGATGGAGAGTAGGTGAGATAATAAAATAGACAGAGGTGTGATAACAAGAGAGAAATATCACGTTCCCAAGCTCCCCGGAAGGTGGGCTGGAGGGCATCTGCCCACTTTGCCCATGCCTTAAAATATCTCTGCACAGCATTTAAGTCAAGCAGCGCATCACAAAGCAGCGCAAATTGTCAACAATCACACATACAAACTTTTTTGCTTCAAATGTCACTGCATATAAAGTGCTAAAGAGTATTATGTCACATGTTTTAAACCCCACTGCTAATGTACACAAAGTGGCAGTATGGGGCGCTAACTGTAGAACATTCACAGAATTTCACACTAACTTCCACCTTCTAAAGTCACACAAAGTAACACAACCTGTCTCTGCCTGAAAGGCTAACAACATATTAAAAGAGCTGTACGCAATGCGGATGAGTCGGAGTTTGTGGCATTGTGTCATTTTTCCATACGTACGTGCAACGTTTGCATGGTGCAGCGCCATTACATAGAAAATAACGAAGGTAGGGACTTAAAATAAAACCCCAGAGGAAATAACGTTAAATTGAAGTAACCTATTTTAAGTTTTGGAAAATATAAATATGTTTAATTTAATGTTAAAAAAGCAAACAAAATAATGATTTTTCATTTAAAAATCACTTTAATTACATTTTTAAAAATAATTCAATTAATTCTATACATAACTTTTATCAATTTTTAATACATAATAAATAAAAATAAATTTCTACTTTAGGTAGTATTTTTTAATTTAATTATTTAGAAAGATAATTTGTATTTAATATATTCAAAATAAATAAATATTTAATTCAAAATTAGGTTAATAATGCTGTGGCTTTTAAAAATGTGTTTACATTTAAAATAAATATTTAAAATAAATCTACATCAAAATATTTCCATAAACATATTGTTACTAATTTTATTTAAACTTTAATAAACTTTTTAACATTTCTCATACACTTTAGCATAGGGATATCTCTGCCTCGGGGACAGAGATCTCTGCCTAAGTGTGAAAAGTTACAAGTACTAACTTTGCACTTGCAAATTAGGCTCCACACCCGGATTTCAGGGGTTGAAGACATGTAAGCCTACAATTTATAATAAATGTACACTTGTGAATTTTGAATAGCCTAAAGTAATACATTTACTGAAAAGTGTCAGAGTAAATTTACCAGTGTATACTTACTCATGTAAGTTTACCTTTGTGAATAGCCCCCTGCATCTCCTAGGTTCACCTCTGGATGCCCTCGCTTGGTTCTCTTCTTTGTTAGATAACAGGGCCTTCCAAGTTATTGCTCCCCCTTTTCACTCCCATACCCATACCTTGCTCTGCGGTGTCCCCCAGGGTTCAGCATTGAGTCCCACTTTGTTCAATGTGTACATCCGGCCGCTGACCCTGCTGGCTGGGGCCCGCAACATCTCTTTGGTGTCATACGCTGAGGACACACAACTGGTGCTTTCCTTGACGAATAACCCCAATCAAGATGCCGCCAAATTCCAGGAGGACCTGACTGCCATCTCTGCCTGGATGGAGGATAACTGTCTCCAATTGAACTCTGCTAAAACAGAGGTCCTCGTATTAGGCAGAGATTCCCATCTATGGGGCAGTAATTGGTGGCCTCTAACGCTTGGCTCCTCCCCTCAGTCGAAAACTGTGGTAAAAAACCTAGGCATTTGGGTCGATAATGCTTCACTTTTGAAGAGCATGCCAAATCTGTCACAGGAATATGCTTCGGCTTGCTGCGCGGCCTAAAACCCATCTTGGGTCTGTTCAACCCCCACACTCGCCAGCTGATTGTTCAAGCCACCGTCCTAGCTAGGTTGGACTACTGCAATGTGCTGCTCCTTGGATCCAACAAGTCAGTGATGAAGAGGCAGCAGCGCACTCAGAACGCAGCAGCTTGTGCGCTATATACCCTCCCTAGGCGTTGCTCCGTCTGGATGGATTCGCCATTTCGCATTATGAGGCACTCTTGCCTCGGGCGGCCTGGAGTTGTGGAAAGAATTTTTGGAGGCACGGAGCTTCTTCTTGTGGCTTCTGGTCTCTTCCCTGGCACAGTTTGCAAGCTGCGATTTCAGCTGCAGTATTTTTATGCTGTCGGGTGCTTTCTGATTCTCCCAGCCTCCGCAAGGCTTCCGGGGTTGTGAGAGTTGGTTGCCTTGAATTGGGAGTGATGCAGGAATCGCCCGGTGGTTTTTCCATGCTGGCAATGGAGTCTGCTTCTGATAGTAGTGCAGGGGTACCTACTTTGGCAACACTACACCAGTTGATTAATGAAACGGTTGAGTCTGCTTTTCAGACCAGGGATCAGAGGGGCCTCCAGCAAAGGTACCACGGCCAAATCCCATTGAGGACATTGAAGACCCTGATGAGGAGGAGGGAAGGCGGGGTCGTTTTGTACAGGGAGCTGAGCCCTCTAGCATGCTTTCTCATGTCCGGGATAACTTGGGTTTTCCTACACCTGTGGAGGAGAAATTGCAGGATGATTTTTTTTACGTCATGACACCCTGCTCCTGACTCTTTGCCCTTGCACAATGCAGTTCACAGAGTGCCTTCCCATGAGGGGAAGGAGATTGACAAGGCTGCGTTCCCTCGATTACTGAGCAAGCGGTAGGCTTTGGAGGGGTTTTCTGATGAATTCCCGCAATCAGTCAAGGTCAGGTGATGGCTGGCCTGTCTTCACAGGGCATGGTGCTTTCAGATGACGCCCTTCCTTCCGACCCTGTGGTTAAGTCGGTGGAAGGGGCTGTGAAGAGGTCTTACTGCGCTTCCAGTTTTTCCAACAGAGCAACAGCCTATACAAATTACATGGTTCAGTCCCTCTTGAAAGATTTCCAGACTTTGGAGCAGCTAATGAGTGAAGGTGGAGATACTTCCTTTCTGCTGGCTATGATGGACCTCCACGTCTGCTATCTATTCGACATCTTGTTTGATAATGTTTGTTCAGCGGCAGCTGTTTCAGGTGCTTCAATTGCTGCACACGGCCATATTTGGATGCGGGCATGGAAGACGGATGCCACTCAGAATTCTGTCTTCTTGAAATTGCTGTTTGAGAGTTCAAAGGTGTTTGGATCGCAGCTTGCGGAGATGGTGAAGTAGTCGGCTGAGAATCAGAAGTTGGTGGCACCCGTTCGCTTTCCCTCCAAGGGGAGAGATTTTGGATATTGCAGCACTTTTGCTTTTCCTCAGGCTAGAGGTGCAGGCCAGCTCTTTCATGGCAGGGGTCATGGCCTGGGGCCGCTGGAGGTGACAAATCCCGGTCTCAGTCAGCTGGTGCCTCCACCACTTCTCCTACAAAGCAGTGACTATGCACCCCTTCCAGTTGGCAGTCAGCTTCACTTCTTTTGTCACCAATGGTGGGGAATTTCAGATGCCTGGGCAGTTCAGACGGTGACCTCCGGTTACCGGATCAAATTTTCATCTCACCCAGCCCAGGTTTTCAAGGAGTCTCCTCTGCCCTGGAATCATGTGATGCAAGCAGCATTGCTGGAAGGTATTCAGCTTCTTTTGGAGAAGGCGGCGGTCATCGAGGTTCCAACCCAGGAAAGGGAACTGGGATATAATTCCATCCTGTTTCTTGTGCAGTCGCCTCCGGCGAATACTGTCCTGTCTTAGATCTCAAAGGGGTGAACTTGCATTTTCCTTGCAGTCGATCCTTCAGCTGGTTCATATGGGGGGCTTCCTCGCATCCTTAGATCTGATGGATGTGTACCTCCATGTTCCCATCCATCTGGCGGATCAACAGTTTCTTTGGTGTGTAGTGGGCACGGGCACTACCAATTCCAGGTGCTTCCTTTTGGCCTTTCATCGGCGCCAAGGGTTTTTACAAAACTCTTGGCCCCCCTGGTAGGTTTTCTCCATTCTCAAGGTATTCAAGTCTACCCCTACCTTGATGATTGGCTGATTGTCTCCTCCTTTTTCTAGGGCAACTGACAAGGTGCATCAGGTCTGTCATCTTCTGGAGTCCTTTGGGTTTCTCATCAGCCACACAAAGTCCTCCCTGCACCCCTCTCAGCCTCTGAAGTTCATCTGGGCCTGCACAGTTTTGTGAAATTTATAAACATTTTACTTCACAAAGCTTCCCCCACAGGCAAAATAGTTTTGCAAAATAAGTTTTACACCAGAAATTCCTAGCCCAAAAAAAGTTTGGGAAATAATGTTCTCACTAAAAGTGGGATTATATGGAGATTTATTTCCTGCAAAACCGTCTTTTGCAGAATTTACTTCCACGTTTTTAAAAGCTTAACAACTTTTGCACAGTTTAAAAAGATGAAAGACTTTGTGACTTCTGAGAAACCTAATTGTGCACCAAATGCAGGGCTTCCACATAACTTTCTCTTTAATAGTGTTATACTGATACAGAGATTTTTGCGCGTTACAAATATTTCTCACCACTAAACTCCACAATTTTTCCCTAAAGCAATATTTAGTTAACAATTGCCAGTATTCTGGCACACATTCTTGAAAAATGCCTGTGGTTGCTAGAGTTCCTATACAGAAGAGACATGGCCCCACAGATTGGGGTGGACTGTGTTTAGGTTGCGGTCACCAAACAGCGCATGCGCTGTCTGTTGCAACACATATTGTGGCTTACCAAGAACACAGAGGGGCTTGGAGCCCACCCATTGCTTACCAATGGTTGGTATTCCTTATTACTCTTATTTGCCTGCTTCATATTTGTGCTTCAGCCTGTCAATCATGTTGTTGTTCCTCCCATGGAACATTACCTCTTTACTGTTGATTGGCTGACATCTCTGCTTCCACTGCTTTTTTTCAAGCACTACTTTTTAATTTCTGTTAAGCACTCCCTCCACTCACCCCTGGGTTCTCTTGAACATATTTTACCTTCTTGGAGTGAGTGAAATCTCTGCAATTCTGATGAGAAAAATAACAACAGTTACTGGCCCCATCGGAGCTAAACTGCATCTCGTAATAAGGCCTACAAGGGGCATTTAGGCTTTGGTGTTAAGCACTGCCTAAGAGTGCATGTGTTTTCAAACTGCCGCCCTCGTGCACTGCTTTCCCCGTGCACTCCCTGGTGCTCTCTGTCATCCAAGTGCTTCTCCCCACCTCTGCCTGTTGCACTTGCCCGCGTGCTTCTCCCCGTTGCATCCCTGCACCTCTGTGTTGCTTACCCCACACATGTGCTCTGTGTTGCTTAGTAGCTCGTGTGTCAGGCAGGGTGAGATGTTAGGGGACTAGGTGGATGAGACTAAGACAAGACCTGATAACTGGAGTGTGATATAAACAAGAGAGTAGCTGACGGCTGGAAGGGAAGCAGGACAGAAGCTGAGCACTAAAGCAGATTAGAACAGGCTAAGAATAGGGAACTAGCAGTCCGCAGGGAAAACACAAGTACTAACAACAGGAAGGTAAAGCAGGGAGATGACAGACAAACGATCATAAAGGATAGTTTGTCTGCTCCTCGGAAATGATGTCTCTGTGAGTTGAAAAGATCTGATGCGAAAGCAAGGAGCAGATTAATCTCAGAGTTCTAGGAGACACCCGGCAGCTCCTAGGGAGAAGGAGTGCAGGGTGGTCCTCTGTGCCAAAGGCACAAGACTTGGAGTCTAACTGGCGCCCTTGGAAGCTAAGACAATCAGAATTACAATACAACCACAAGACAGACAAAGAGGGAACAGAACAAGGAACAAGAAAACAGAAACTGGGCTCAGGGAAAAGCAGGACTGGCATCAGGGGCAGGAAATGGACTGAAACACACAGAGCTGAAATACTGAAAGCAAGGCTAGGAAAGGTCTACACTCAAACAAGGCAAGGCAGAAATATGCAGACAAACAGGAACACCGAACGCAAGGCAAGGAGTCTGCGTAAAACAGGGCAGATCAAGAAGAGTGCAGGCAGGAGACTACAACCAATGGCTAACACAGAAACAGAGATGCAGGGAAACAAGGGACAGAACCAGATACTGGGGGGGGGGGCATATCTGTCAATGAGTTGTGTCGCCCTTGCATCATGCAAGGAGGCGCAAGGGTGACGCAAATACGGAGTCAGATTTATCAAGCCACGCAAAGGCCACCTTGCGTGGCTTGATAAATCTAGAGTGACGCAAGGCAGCGCAGATCATTGCGTTGTGTTACTCTGCCCCAGGGAGGCGTTCCATGGGTGGAGCGTGGTTCCCACGCTCCACCCATGTTAGGAACCCCTTGCGCCACCATGGATGCGCCGCATTTACGATGCGGTGCACCGTGGCGCAAAGAGAGACAGATGCATGACGCATCTGTCAGCGTATAGGTGACGCAGTGCTGGAGTCGTGTCGCAAGCGTGATGCAACTCCAGCACTGCTCAGGGGCACCCTATACTTGCTATGCTGCATCACTCCTTACGCCGTATAAGCAGG
The DNA here is from genome assembly GCA_963921515.1 of Calotriton arnoldi. NCBI lineage: Eukaryota > Metazoa > Chordata > Amphibia > Caudata > Salamandridae > Calotriton > Calotriton arnoldi. Next base: position 808,062 of record CAWUFW010005220.1, on the reverse strand, counting down.
CGGAAGGTTTTGACGCAGCGGGGACGTAAAAGTGACTCAGTGAAATCTTGTAGATTTCACTGCGTCACTTTTACGGGGCTTCCTTGCGACGGAACGCCCACCCTGCATACATTATACCTGACGCAGGTATAATGTAGCGCAGGGCTTTACAACGTGACACATCTCACTAGATGCGTCACGTTGTAAACCTGTCGCATAGTGGCGCATTGTTTACGACGCCGCTGCATCACATAAGTGATGCAACGGTGTCGTAAAGATGTCGCAAGGGACTTGTAAATCCGCCCCTAAGTATGGTAAGTGTTAATGTGCTTATTGGCTAATACTGCTACAAAGGCAGGTTTACTAAAGGGCCCTTATGAGTGATATCTATTGGCAGGATGGCAGAATCCTGACACTGTGTTCCTTTGGCTTCCCCACCCTCGTGTTGCTTTGGTCCCACGCCTGTGTTGCTTTTGCTTTCCCCCACCCTCCCCCTGTGTTGCTTCCATGCTCTCCCATGTTGCTTCCATTCCCACCCACCCGCTTTTGAAAATAAAAACTTTGTGCATTTAATTTTCTTTCAAGTTACGGATCCAACTCGGAAAAAGAAAAAAAGCACCCACGCAATTATGCAGGGGTGCACATGCGTGGTGCATGCGCCTACAAAATGATGCGGCTCTTGCATCAAAGGCTTATTTAAAAATATTTTTAAAGCTTAGCCATGTAGCAGAGCAACAGAGATGCTGTAAGGCGCGGCTAAAAACCATTGGCAAAGCCAATAGATCACAAAGGTGAGACCTATTGTCTTTGCCAATGTTTGTTTTAAAGTAGGACCATGACAGATTTGACTATGGTTGGTTCCTGTCTGTAGTGGCTTAATGAGCAAAAAAACATGTTCAACTCTGCCTTTTGTCCTTTCATAGCCACTGTGTACCTGCAATCCAGAGGAAAAGTATTTGCATAAGAAATATTCTATGTAAAGGAGGTCAGTTAAATAAAGGTGCTATAAAAAGACCACGTTTTTATTATCTTAAAAGAATGAGTCACTCTTTCCACAGTGAAATACTTCTCTTTCCTGGTGGTATTTTTAACCACAGTCGAGAGCACAACCCCACCAGCAGTGATGAAAGCGGAGGGGGCGTGGTCCCACTGATGCAGGAGCCTTCTTTCTGGGCCTTTCTGGGATATAAAGGGGATGCAACCAAGAGGGGGAGTAAAGCATTCCAAGTTTTAAGTGTGTATATGTATGTATGTATATGTAATAATATAATTCACAAGAGGAGTGCAGCCGGGTGGGAGTGAGGGAGTGGGTGGGCCTTTCCACCAGGCCCTGTGTTTTTTGGGGCCCCACACTCCAGTTGCAAAATGTATTTTTTAAAAACAGGTCTGACCTGACTATCCTGGCACAAGGGGACGCTACTGCCGGGCACCGCTTACGCCGCCTATTGCATATGTTTGGAGATCTCTGCCATGATGGTATAGGAGTAAATGTGGGAGGGGCAGGGATTGGTAGGAAAAGGGGGAATATCTACTTTCCAGTGGGTGGTGATAGGGTAAAATAAAGGAGGGGCCCAGGAAGGGACATGCAAATACATAATATACGCACAAGAAGAAGGGACGTGCAAATACAAAACACACACGCAATATGAAGGCACATGCACATACAAAAACACACTCGCAATAAGAAGGGACGTGCACATACAAAAACACACCCGCAATAAGAAGGGACGTGCATATACAAAAACACACCCGCAATAAGAAGGGACGTGCACATACAAAAACACACCCGCAATAAGAAGAGACGTGCACATACAAAAACACACCCGCAATAAGAAGGGACGTGCATATACAAAAACACACCCGCAATAAGAAGGGATGTGCACATACAAAAACACACCCGCAATAAGAAGAGACGTGCACATACAAAAACACACCCGCAATAACTAGGGACGTGCACATACAAAAACACACCCGCAATAAGAAGGGACGTGGAAATACAAAAACATACCCACAATAAGAAGAGACATGCACATACAAAAACACACCCGCAATAAGAAGGGATGTGGAAATACAAAAACACACCCGCAATAAGAAGGGATGTGGAAATACAAAAACACACCCGCAATGAGGAGGGACATGCAAACACAAAAACACACCCGCAATAAGAAGAGACGTGCACATACAAAAACATATCCGCAATAACAATGGATGTGCAGATATAAAAACACACCCACAATAAGAAGGGACGTGCAAATACAAAAACACACCCGCAATAAGAAGGGATGTGGAAATACAAAAACACACCCGCAATGAGGAGGGACGTGCAAACACAAAAACACACCCGCAATAAGAAGGGACGTGCACATACAAAAACACACCCGCAATAACTATGGACATGCAAATACAAAAACACACCCGCAATAAGAAGGGACGTGCAAATACAAAAACACACCCGCAATAAGAAGGGATGTGGAAATACAGAAACACACCAGCAATGAGGAGGGACATGCAAACACAAAAACACACCCGCAATAAGAAGGGACGTGCAAATACAAAACACACCCGCAGTAAGAAGGGACGTGCAAACACAAAACACACCCGCAGTAAGAAGGGACGTGCAAATACAAAACACACCAGCAGTAAGAAGGGACGTGCAAATACAAAAACACACCCGCAATAAGAAGGGATGTGGAAATACAAAAACACACCCGCAATGAGGAGGGACTTGCAAACACAAAAACACACCCGCAATAAGAAGGGACATCCAAATACAAAACACACCCGCAGTAAGAAGGGACGTGCAAATACAAAACACACCCGCAGTAAGAAGGGACGTGCAAATACAAAACACACCCGCAATAAAAAGAGACATGCAAATAAAAAACACACCTGCAGTAAAATGGGACGTGCAAATACAAAAACACACGCGCTATAAGAAGGGACGTGCAAATAGAAAAACACACCCACAATAAGAAAGGCCGTGCAAACACAAAAACACACCCTCAATAAGAAGGGATGTGCAAACACAAAACACACCCGCAATAAGAAGGGACATGCAAACACAAAAACACACCCACAATATGAAGGGACGTGCAAATACAAAACACACCCTCAATAAGAACGGATGTGCAAACACAAAACACACCCGCAATAAGGGACGTGCAAACACAAAAACACACCCACAATAAGAAGAGACGTGCAAACACAAAAACACACCTGCAATAAGAAATAAGAAGGGATGTGCAAACACAAAAATACTGCCAAAATATGAAGGGATGTGTAAACACAAAAACACACCCTCAAAAAGAAGGGACGTTCAAACACAACAACACACCCAAAATAAGAAGGAACGTGCAAACACAAAGACACACGCACAATAAGAAGGAACGTGCAAACACAAAGACACACCCACAACAAGAAGGGACGTGCAAACACAAAAGATACCCGCAATAAGAAGGAACGTGCAAACATAAAAACACACCCACAATAAGAAGGGACGTGCAAATACAAAACACACCCACAATAAGAAGACAATTGTTTTTTCACCAAAGTTACACACACATCTCCTCGAGTAATACTACTGACCAAATAGGCTCGAATCTACTCCAGTTAAAACTTGGAGTAAGTCAAGCACCACACATGGCCAAACAATGGCACCATATAGAAAATGTCATAGAATTTAGCGGATACTGGGAATAACGCTAACACTACATGTGGCAAGATAAGAAATTAAAGAAAATATATTTGTATGAGTCAATAAATGATACAATTAGGCATGACAAAAGACATCTGTAACAATTCGGTAATCGACTGTATACTACATGTAACCAAATGCTGTGCAGCACCAAACTTGACGGAAATGTAAAGTTCTAATGCTCTTAATGTATACACTGGAAATAAATCGAAAACCAATAAAGTATGTTTTAAAAAATAAATAAATGATACAATTATAATTTTTGTTATTACTTATAAAAAGTACATAATACTAAACTGAGCACATAACACTAAACTTATCTATAATTAGCAGAGATCACACTGCAACAAGGCCCAATTACCAATCAGTGTACCTGCTACTGCTAAAGGAGAAGTCAATCAGAACTCCACTTCACCCACCAAAAGGTAAAATTCACTTCAACAGCCACCAAACACGCACAGCCTACCCATATAAGAAGGCAAGCCACTAACCAAAACACTTTTCCACCATGTTGGTGAACATCTTTGTTGCCTTCCCACTTATTTTAAGGAGCAATTACTTGAGGAAGAGAGTTGGGATTTACAGGCAGAAGATCCATACATTGGAGGAGTCCAGTAATTGCTAGATATCTGCTTCCCTTTAGATGTCATCCTTGACACTGGTGCAGACGGGTAGCAGGAGCAGCTACATTCACCTACAGCCCCCTCCCAGGCCATGTCACAATGCTGGTTGCACTCCATTTCTTGGCCACTGTATTTTTCCAGTGGGACGCAGAAGACATTCTATGGGAGAGCCAACCACGGTGCTTGTGACAGGTACTCAGATGCATCACTAGCCGAGTGCACCAGTTTATCACCAGCCATAGTCACTAGTGCTAAGACTGGCAAGGGAATTGTATTTTGGTGCTCACTTCGCTCAGGTATTAGCTGCCAGCAAAAGTGATATCTCACCAGTGGTGACAGGGGATACACAATTGAACCTCTGCTCGCCTCGGTCCTGCGGGGCATACGTTTTGGAAAACTCAATAAAGAAATACTTGGGGAAAAAAAGGTATTAGGCGCCATGGATTACACATACATTGCACTTCAGCATCCCGTCACAAGACACACCATTTCCACAACAGACATCACTGCCACTCCATCAGTGGACAAGCTGTCTCAGAGGCCATGGCCTTCTTCATTGATGTGTGGGCTGCCTTTTCTGAGTGCAAACACAACAGCTACATTCCAACAGGCTGCTATTGCACATCAACTGGTTGCTGGGGATTGTGAAGACATGTGGAAAGTAGGTACGATTAACTAATTCACAATGAACACAAACAGATCTAACATTGAATTAATGCATGGATAGCTTGTGTGCAACATTTTCAAGATAATCGCATTCCAATGAACATCACATGCCTCTGTTTCAGTTGATGGCCGCTTTGCCCTCTTCCCCCATCTCCTCTCCGCTTTCTGGCATCCCTCCACACTACGTATGCTAGGTGACATTTCTATGTTTATATTACACATAAAGAATAATTTTTATTTACGAAACAATATGTGTATCAAATATCCAAAGTACTTTTTTAAATTCCATGTACTCGTGCTTTTTTAGGTCACGCTTGGGCAGCGCATGTGCTGCTCTGCGAGGCATGTTGTATTTAGGTATGGACTTGCAGCTCTGCCCATTTTCTGCCCATCTTTTTAATTACCTCATGTCACTGTCCTTTGTAAACTGTGGCTTTTCATTGCTCAATAGGCTTAGTAGTCCCCCCTTAATACCGCCTTGTCTCATCTTGTAACCTGACACACAAAAAGGAGTAGAGAGTGATAAAATATCTATATGTGTGTTGGCACAAGCTATGTGTCAAAATACTGTCCTCACTCACACAATTGTGTGACATGCTTCATCATAGGGCTGCTTCAGTACACCCCTGCGCAACCCAACGCCTGGGGTGAAGCAATAGGGTAGGGGAAGACAAGACACAACATATAGAAAAATAATAAAGTAATATGATTTTTCTGGGATCACCGAAAGTGGAAGTGCAGTGTGAGTTAAAACCAGCTCAGAGGTATCACTATGCGTAAAGTTTATTCCTGGACCCTCCGGCCAGAATTAAAAACGTGAAGGATGGTGGTGACTGGAAGAGATTATGAACTCCTTACACCCCTCCTTACTGCCAATTTGTCAACATGTTTCAGCCGTAGTTATGTGCCCATCGTACAGGGCCACGCCGGCCTTCGTCAGGACCTTATCGATCCCAGGACGCCTGCGGCCATCTCGTCCAGTATTGATCTTTTCACGATACTTAGGGCATGGGCATATAGAGCCGTATTTGTAGACATGACACTCCAGTACTACATGTCACTGATGGTACCTTCCCCGCCTACATAGTACACTATGTACAGCGGCCACACGTATATAGACGAGGAGTGTCTTTTTAGAAACCTACTCTGGTCTATCCTGTCAGGAGATATTGTATTGTGGCACATTACCATCTAACCACTGTGTATGTCTCTTTTTTGATTTGTCTCCCCCAGAGTGTGACTACAGGGGGTCTCTCCTTGTCTCTCGCCAGTTCTAACAATGTTTTAAGGCAAACTCGGTGAGTGACAAGGTATCATGCTACTTTCTGATTATGAATGAGAGATGCTGTGGAGATGCTAGGGAGAGTACATACGCACTGTGATCTACGCTTACTTTTCGAGTAGGTGAACCTTTATTAGTTGCACATTATAGAGCAACGCCATGTTCTCCTTATTGCAGGATTCTGTTCCGGGAAATATACCCGTGTTGTGGTGGATTGACAATTGTTGAAGCACTTTAGCAAGCGAAACCACGAGAGGGAACAACTATGAGTGACCTCTCCTATTTGTGTTTTCTCTTCTTTCTCTTCCATATAGTACTACGGGAGAGTGTTACATAGGGGATACCTCGGTGCAGGAACAATTGTTCTGGCACGTCCGCACTCCAGGAAACGAGGTGACCTACGTCCTGGGATCGGTAAGGTCCTGACGTAGACCGGCGTGACCCTGTACGATGGGCACATAACTACGGCTGAAACATGTCGACAAATTGGCAGTAAGGAGGGGTGTAAGGAGTTCATAATCTCTTCCAGTCACCACCATCCTTCACGTTTTTAATTCTGGCCGGAGGGTCCAGGAATAAACTTTACGCATAGTGATACCTCCGAGCTGGTTTTAACTCACACTGCACTTCCACTTTGGGTGATCCCAGAAAAATCATATTACTTTATTATTTTTCTATATGTTGTCTCTTGTCTTCCCCTACCCTATTGCTCCACCCCAGGTGTTGGGTTGCGCAGGGGTGTACTGAAGCAGCCCTATGATGAAGCATGTCACACAATTGTGTGAGTGAGGGCAGTATTTTGACACATAGCTCGTGCCACCACACATACAGATATTTTATCACTCTCTACTCCTTTTTGTGTGTCAGGTTGTGCTAAGGGGGGCCGGAGTAGAGGGGTCCGAATCCCTCACCTCTTCACTTTTGTGTTAAATATCATCTTGTAACCTCCCATAAGGACTGGCCCTCTTACTTGTGTTGTTACTCGGTAGGCTTTAATTACAGCCCACGAGCACTATTTTCTAAAACCACTTTGTCCTGCCTGCTGTTGCAGGCAGGACACGCTCTCCTGCAAAGCATTTTAATAACTTGGTGCGGCGCTCGCTTTATGGACGTCACACTATTACTTTTACACATGCTCCGTCCCCGTCCCCCACCCCTCCCAGCTGTATGGACGGCACGCTTCAATGCGGACGCTTCCTCTGTGTGCCATTGTTAGTGCTTTTGTTTTGTAAAAGCGCCCCATACCGCGTTTTCACTTTAAAGGCGGCTGCACACCTTTCTTTAGATGAGCCGTGTCTAAAGAAAGGGGCGTGGCTGACATTAAAGTGAAAGTGTGGCATGGGGCGCTTTAAAAAACAAAAAACATTCATGCATTTGGAGTCAGAAGTGTACAAGTTCCCCAGAACCAAATGCATGCAATTCACTTTCACTGGCATATGGAATACACCCGCTCATTCTTGGCGTTACTTCACTTGATTTGGCGAGCGCGGGCAGTGGGGACATCTACTGTTGTCACCTTACAACGAACAACCAAGAGGGTCTGTAACACTATCTCTCCAGGATGGTGAAAGGTTGCTCCTTTTGCGCTGTATTCCAGTATCCCACAGAGAGCGGTGCTATGTGCTGACTTGGGACAGTTGACATGTGGTCAGAAGTAAGTCTTCAAGCACTTCAGTGGAGCAGCAGTGGACAAACGCTGGCCGGGCTGAGGTGTGGGCTAGACTCCAGGGGAAACGCTGATTTTGGAAGCATAATTCTTGGGTTTTGATTCCTGTGGCCCCACATGGTGTCAATTGCATGATCTTCAGCAACTCGCTATATATGTTTGTACTTTGCTTCGCATTTTACATACCCGAAGACACTTAAAACAATCATTTGTAGTGCAATAGGTCTCGCATTTATGAGAGTTTCAGCTAATGGCGTTGTAAATGACAATGGCTTTTAGTTATGTGTTGGTTTTTAAAACATAAATAAAAGGCATTGTCATTTACATTGCCAATAGCTTAAACTCTCGCAAATGCGAGACCTATTGCATTGCAAATGCTTGTTTTGCGTGCCTTTCGTTTTCAGTGGACGGCCAAGGGGACAGTGCGACCTGTGGAGAAAATGTCTCTAGACAAGGACAGGAGGAAGAAACTGCAACAGTGAAGGAGGGAGCATCCGCCAGCGTGGAGGGTGCAACTCCCCGGAGAGTCCCTAGCAGTGGTGGTTCCTCCATGCTCCTGCGAGAAGCAGAAACATAAAATGGTAAAACTACCATTTTATGTTTCTGCTTCTCGCACTGCGAGAAAGTAGAAGTGCCTGGAGTGCCTGGTTGTGGGCGGTCCTGCTCGAGGGCGGGGGGGGAGTGGCTTGCCCACTGTTGTGGGCCCTGACTGTTTGGTCGGCCTGGGGCCGACCAAAGCAGTCATGCGCACTCTCCCTTTTCTCTATGTAGGCTGCAAGCAGCCTACATAGGGAAAAGGGCCTCCCATTAGGTGCCCGGCTGGGGCGCTGTGCGCCTGCACTGCACCAATCACAACGCTGCCATTGCAGCGTTGTGATTGGCGGAGGGGAGGGAGGCTGCCTGTGGGTGGCTGCTTCCTGTTGAGGACTGGAGCAGCAGAAAAAGCGCGAATCAGGATCTGGCCAGGAGCTGAGGCGGCCCGGAGAAGGTAAGTTTTATTTTAATTTAATTAAAAGAAGGATTCGTCGTGCACACACAGCCACACGCACACATACACACGCACAAAGCCATACACACACACTCAGAAACACACGGACGCACATACGCACAGCCAGGCACACCATCAGAGAGACACAGGCACACTCACACACCCCAAGTGCAGATGCGCAAGGAGGCACACGTGTACACACCACATGCAGAGAAACACACGAAAGCACACTCCGAGTCACATATGCAGACATTTTAAATAATCTTCCGGTGTGCCAAGATAAAAGCGTGCGCTCATTTTCGGGGTGCGACAGCTGTCAGCGTTTGAGAGTTGTAATGGGGTTCCTGGACGCTCAGACTGTGATGGAATGTTGTTTCAACTTCTGTGGACAGTACTTCTGCATGAACGACACTTTGCCATTCCTGGTGGGTGAAGCAGGGGTTTCCCGGTACTGCAGTGCATGGCTCCAGGTGGTGTCCCCAATGCCTCGAGACACTGGTAGATCATATTCTGTGACGAGGCAGCCTAATGTGCTTTGGATGTCAATGGGAGACCGTGGCCTGTGACGTCACAGCTGACGGAGCTCACTGCGACTGGCTCTCGTGCTTTTGGATGTCACTGGTAGGCCCTGATCTGTGAACTCTGTCCCCACCCACTGCCCCCTGTGTTTTGGGATGTTCTTCTGTGACGTCACGGACGGTACATGCAGCCCTCTGCCTCCTGTGCTTTGTTTGGGACGTTCTTCTGTGACGTCACGGTACATGCAGCCCTCTTCCTCCTGTGCTGAGGGACACCACTAGGGTACCTTATTTTATGTCATGCTAACGTAGGCCTTAGACCCTTTGCTTTGGGACGTCACTGATAAAAGGTTTACTTAGAAGTGGCCAAGCCACGAAATCCATAGGGAGTATTAAGCCAGAGCTTGGACCTAAATGCCAAACCACAAGCCGAGCCATAACACGAGTCGGCATGTAAAGGATACAAAAAATGTGATGTGAAATATGATATTCTTTCAGATTAAAACAGGTTATTTCTCGAACGCCTGTATTACTTTAGTATATTAGATTATATCACTGCATTGACAGATGTTAAAATTAATAGTTAATTTTAAACCACTTCCAGTGCCCTAAAAACGCTGCCATAAGTGAGCCAGATGTCAGTTTGCATCTGCGCTTTATATTGGTCCATATTGTTGTCGTAGGTGGAGCAATACATACACAGCAACACGCGCGCGCACTCATCGGATCCCTTGCAGGTACTAATTTAAATGATTTTGGAATATGTGTTCAACACAAGGAAACCGGCAATAGCACCCACTGTGCAAGTACCAGAGAAATATCATGTGTTGCACCTCAGGCCCATTCAAGGTTTGATTGATAACTACCATTTTAACCATCTACATAACCACATGCACTTTACTCTTCACAGTCAAAAAGGAGGTGAGCGTTGGCCTAGACTAATTATTAATTAGTTTAGGCCAACCCTCACCTCATTTTTGACTGTGAAGAGTAAAGTGCATGTGTTCTCAAATTTGCTTGAAAATGCACCATTTGCCCACTCATTTTTCAAAATTTTCTCGGGGGGAGAACCCCTCCTAAACCCTCCTTAGATCATTCGGGCTCGCTCGCCGCGGTGTGCTCCAACACAAATTTTACGCCACACCACTTTCAAATCTCACCAGCCGCCACTGGTCCCTAGGTCCCAATCTAGGAGACCCCGAGAGGAAGCTATGGAGACCACTGAGGGTGTGGTTGATCTGGACATGACATGAAAGAAACAGGGAGAAGACGAGGCTCCTCCTGTCCAGCAAGAACTAACCTCTCTTGTGCCCCAGCCCCTCTGTCATCACCGCCTGAAACCACCCCCTTCACCAATCAAGAGGCCCCCAAAACAACAGGTTCTCCATCTGCACCCCCTGTCCTACTCCAGCACAACTTCAAAAGCTTGCCTCCTTTTTTCTCAACACAAGGAGATCGCCCTGGTGCAACGTCACCATGTTTGGAGGCCTTCCTTGATGCCCTCAAAGCCATGGGCTGGCTTCTCAATCAACCTTGAGAGCTGATTCTAGTGAGCTTCGTTTTTTTGGTACTCTGGGTCTCTCCCATTTGATAAATATCCCCTGCACAATGGGCCGGAAATTGCAATAAACTGATGTTGCCCAAATATTTCACTTCAGGGTTTTCAGACAATTATTGATATTGCTGTTGTCATGTGATGAGCATGAACTTTCAGGGCAGTGTGCGAAGGCATTTTGGATTTTTTATATAGTAAGATTTACATCTAAATTGTTTTTGTTTTGTATTTTTGATCTCATTAACTGAATTTGTTTAAAATTTTGAAGAAAGTTGGTTATTTTCCAACAAACAAGGGTTGCTGCAATGGTGGCAGTGTCCTAAACCCGCGCACTTTTCTTCCTAAGGGACATTATGACGTGGTCAGTGACGTTGTGGAGTTCCACGTTGTCGAGAAGTGTGTGAACTGTGAGTACACTTCTTTAGACTGAAACATTGTTCTCTGGAAAGACTCTGGCTGTGATTACAGGGTACACTCAAATCACAGGCAGTGGCGAAGGAACTAGGGGTACAGGAGCTCCTGCAGCCCCCCCCCACAATTAAAGTTGAAAGAGTTTAGATGAGTGAAGAACAAGAAAGAGGCCGTTCAAATGTTTGTCCTTCTGGCAGCATTTTTTTGTGTTTTCAAAAACAGTCTCACATATCCCCTATGCCTGTAGGGCCTTATTTGCAGGGAATTAACGCAGCACTGCGTTAATTTCGAAGCAAAGTGATGCATCATATCTACAACGATATGACGGATCCCTTTTTCTCCCAAGCGCTGGCACACAATTAGCTGCCATGCGCTGGCACCATTGCTCCATTGTGCAAGGGTGCCTGCATCACGGGGATGATTGTTTTTGTGCAGGAAGGGACACCTTCCTGCACAAAAACAATCACAAGAGGTGATTTCCTCTTCTATGTGTGCTGCAGGACGCAGCACGCATAGAAAGAGGAATAAAACAAGAAGAAATAAAAACATTTCTCCTCGTTGCGCCTCCCTACGCCTCCCCTGGGGAGGCATAGCATTCAGACACGTTTCCAGGTTCACGATTTCTCATAAATCTGGAAGTGCGGCAGAAGCCATGGGTGATGCATGGAAGCACCCACAGCAACACCCATGGCACGCCCCTTTCACGCAAAGTGTTGCCTTTGTGTCCTTGTAAATATGGGGCAGCAGGTTGCGCCGCCGGTGCGTCACAAAAAGTGACGCACCGGCGGCGCAAGGAGTTTGTAGATAAGCCCCTTAGTGAGGGGCCATTACTGGCCAGCACACCTCTCCCCCCCACTCTAAATATTGTTCCAGCACCTCTGAGTGAAGGTGCAGATTGCCCGCTCACTAGGTTCTGCCACTGCAGGGGCCGGATATTAGCAGTTTGGGAATCCCGTTTAGAGTTGCACCTCCTGGAATGGGAAATTAAGTGCAACCTGTGCGTGTTTTTACCCGTTCTGGGAGGAGTAAACAGGGATGGTATGCAGTTTTCACCTAGGGTTAAACTCCCACCGTGGGTGAAATTTATACCCAACGTCTATTCCTGTTATGGTTGCAAACTGGAGGTTGTGCTGGAAATTATATTACTAGCCCAAGTGTAATAGGGCCTGCGTGCTTCACAGTAAGAATTAAACAAACTCTTGTGTCAAAATGATCAACACGCATTGGTAATGCCAATAGGTCTGGCTTTAAAGGAATGGATGGTAATGTGAAGCATTACAAGTAGGTAGCATGGGAATGGATATGCATGCATGCCAACCCTCCCGATTCAGGCGGGAGACTACCGAATTCAAGGTTAGTTTCCCTCCTCCTGATTCCTGCATAGAAAGCCCCGATTCCTCTGCGGAGTACAACCGACAGAGACTGGTTTTGTGTGACTCAGGGTATGCACTGCCAGTAACCTGCTCCTTCAAGCGAGTGCACATCTGTCACGCGCTCTCTGCCTGCCACAGCGCTTTCTCCGTGCTCCTGACAGGTGAGGAAAAATGTATATTTGCATTTCTCCTATCCGATCCTGCAGCAGCACGCTTGCAAGTCCCGTACATGACAATAGACCCGATTGGGGCCTCAATAGAAGTCAATGGGAGAAATGCATTCTTCCGATTATTATTTTGAAATCTCCCACTTTACTTTTCTAAAATGTTGGCATGTATGGATATGTATTTGTGTGGAAGCAAAGAACTGCAGAATTATTTTGGTGTAGGGCAGTTAAAAGGTCAGGTGAGGGTTGCACTGTCAAGCCAGAAATAAAAATCCATGAAGGTTAATGACAGCCCTCCTCCCACCCTGTGCTGCTGCCAGAGAAAAACACCATAAATTATCTAGTTATCTAAGACACTTGGACAGCATTCCAATGTCATGTGCGTGCCCCTGAAAGTTCAAGCTCGAGCAGCTGGATAACTAAACAAGACAATCACAGCTGTTTGCAGGGCAAACACTTTTATAGTGAAAGCACACAATTTCTGCCCAATCAAAACATGTACTCTTGTTTCGCAACATGTGGGCGGAGCCAAAGGCCCTTTTCAGGTCATTCTTACACAAATTGTCTGGCGAAAGCCATAAAAATAGAAAGAATTAATAAGAGAACGAGAATGAAGAAGCTTCTGTGTGAAGTAAAATAATGTCTTTTGTGGGGTCTGAAGTGTGAGTGTTGCCAAATTGCTCTCTGCACACGTGGTACTAGATTTTGGTCCAGGATTTTCCCTTACAAAAAGAGAACTGTAGATGTTGCTTTAATTGAGCGGGCGCTCTTGACAACTATTTGTAAAGGTTAGGGTCACAAATGCACACACAGTCATTAGAATACATGGAACGTCTGACAGCACTAAATGTGCCATATGTTAACAGGAGAGAGATGGAGGTACTTAACTGTACTGCAACACTTGTATGATTACAGCAAAGAGGCCAAGAATGAAACAGGAATGCAGAAATAAAGCATTGTCACGTACAGCCAAACTTTCCAAAGAGGCCCAACACTGTATGGGCATCACCTATTAGAAGAGATTTCTCCAAAGTATGGCCACGTTAAGGCAGATGGTTAAACAGGCATTCACAACCCAAACTTTTCTCCTCGTCAAGTTTTATTTCCTGCAGAGAGTCTGTAGAGTAAAGGAGCTTGAGGGCTGCATTCATCGTCTGGCACCCTCCCCTGAGTGTCTTTGCTTGTGCGCAGTGCCTGTATGTGTCTGTTGGGCTGTACGTCTGTCTCCATGTGTGTTGTTTGCAAGAGTCTGAGCCTGTCTGTTGGTCTGTCTACATCCCTACAGGTGTCCCTATGGGTCGGCCTGAGTGTGCGACTTGTGGCTGGTGGTTTTTGTGCATCAGTGCCTATGGTCCTTGTGGTCTGTGTGTAATGGTGCGTTATGTCTGTGTGTATGGGTACCTACCTATCTGATGGCTGTGTGCATGGACATCTGGAAGTGTTCTGTACTGTATGTCCATGGATATGTATGAATGGTGGTCTATGCGGTGCCTCCCTAAATGTATGTCTGTGTGCACAGCTGCCTGGTGGTTTTTGTGCATAGGTGCATGTAGGTCTGGTGATCAGTGTGCATGGGTGTGTGTCTGTGCATGGGTGCATACAGGTCGTCTGGTGATGTCTGTGCATGGGTGTGTGTCTGTGCATGGGTGTCTGTGCATGGGTGTGTGTCTGTGCATGGGTGTGTGTCTGTGCATGGGTGTCTGTGCATGGGTGTGTGTCTGTGCATGGGTGCATATAGGTCGTCTGGTGATGTCTGTGCATGGGTGTGTGTCTGTGCATGGGTGTCTGTGCATGGGTGTCTGTGCATGGGTGTCTGTGCATGGGTGTGTGTCTGTGCATGGGTGTCTGTGCATGGGTGTGTGTCTGTGCATGGGTGTCTGTGCATGGGTGTCTGTGCATGGGTGCATATAGGTCGTCTGGTGATGTCTGTGCATGGGTATGTAAGTGCTCAGAAAGAGGCTCAGGACACTTTCCTGAGAGTTCTTGTAGGTTTACTGTTTATATATGTTTCTAACAGAGTCTTGAGACCAAGAAACACACATTTATTACAGGCTCCCCTGCTCACTAATGCTCTTCTGCTTCTCTTTTAGTTTCTCCTGTGACAGGTGTTGGTGTCCTTGTGAGTGAGGAGTAAACTTGCCTTTGGTAGAACATAAGAGACTAAAACAAGTGTTTGAAGGAAAAAAACATGACGAGTTTTCCCTTTTCTTCGGTTCCCTTTTCTATATTTCCCCCTCTCTTACCTTTGATGCATTTTTCTTTCCTTCTTTTAATTTCCTATAGCTTCTTTTGCCCACTTGGAATTTCACCGTGGTTTGTTTTCCTTTCTTTATTATTGTTCTTTGCTCCTTTTTTGTACATTATGTGTGCCTTATGGTTAAGAAAAAGAAAGAAGGGGGCGTGGCTTGACCAAGGGCTGAGATGGCCGCACTGTAGCTTAGCTCCGGTCCAAGCCCGTATATCCGAAGTTATCCGTACCTTTAAATGGCATATCTCTGCCGGGGACTCTTACCGGATGAAGAGGAGTCCTCCCGACGCCAAGATTGGCAATCCGTTTCCCCCCAAAATCCAGGAAATAGCCGGAGAAGACTGTCTCGGCCTAGAGCAATGGCCACTGGGGGAGTGAATCGACGTGGCGTCGTTGCAGAGGCGAACGTTGGGGAAAAGTAAGCGGTGAGCCGGGAGCTCGGTTTCGCCATCCAGCGTGAACCGGTGCTGCGGCGAAGTGGTGACCGAAGGGGGGAACAGCGGAGCAGAGTAACGCTGCGCCTTTGACGGAGGGGCCCAGTGGTGACGATATTGAGTGGAGGGCTTGCCGCCATCGAAGCCAAAAGAACGCCACGGCCTCCCCAAAGGGGCCAACTGGCTGCACTGTCATCCGCGACATTTCCTCCCTGTGGAGAAGCCTAAGCAGGGATTAGAACAGCGAGCTGGGGGAAAAGATCTCGTCGCCCAGCGGAGACCGGTACAGTGGTGATCGAGGTGAGGAGAGGCGGCGTAACACAGCGCCGGGCCTGGAAGGGAGAGATACGACGGACATGGCGGAGATCAGTTGGGGGGCGGTATACTGACCGCCTACTGAAGTTGGAGATTGCCGCAGTCTCCAAGTAGGAGGTGACGTGCTGAGCCGGTGCCCATGACCTTCCCTCTCCATGGTGTGGGAGAGCGACATATCCTGGGGCGCGACGCGAGCCCAGGGCCCTGGCTCAACGCCGTGGGGGTTCCAAGTGGCTGCAGTGAGCATTACCCTGCAGGGGAGAAGCCTGGCGACCTGGGAGACTGCTGAAAGGCGTGGGTCCCGCCAAGTAGATGGACTTAAGGCCATGGAGAGCCGCCTGCTCCAACTATAACTGAAATAAGAGGGAGCCGCTTGGGAGCTGGGGTGGCCTTCCCACAAGATCGTGCTGCCGATTTAGCGCGGGGGTAGGCGGCGAGTCCTTGGCCTCCCACACAGAGAAGCGCGGCCCAGCAGGGACCTGAGAAAACTGTTGATTGATGCGCCTGGGACGAACAAGGGGAACTAACCCAGGCACCCCACGAACCATCGAATACTTGTGCACCGTAACAAGGGATCTGGGCCTGGGAGCGGATCCCCAGTGGGCCTGACGAGGCCCCGGACGGACCGCTGGCAACCCGAGCCGGAACGGAGGAGGGGTGGAGGTCCCCTTTTGGCAAAAGCCCTAGGTAGGGGTTGAATCCTGGTAATTGCCACAAGAAAGATGGGAAAGTCCAAAGGCACGGGCCCAGTGCAATCCAATAAAATGGATAACTATGCAGTCACAAGATCTGCAACAAACATAGAAGAAGAAAGAGGAGCAGAGGAACCCTCCCTGACCGCGATAATGGTGGCGATTCGGGACGTCAAGGGAACCCTAGAGCCGAAAATAGATTCAGTGTCCACAGAGGTCACTCTGATCAGGGCGGACCTCTCCAAGTTGTCCGAGAAGGTGACCACGGCCGAAACGAATACCGCTCAGCTCCAGGCGAAGACAAAACGCCTCAAAGAACACCTTAACACAACAGTCGGCACACATCGCGGCGCGCCTGGAGGATCAGGAAAGGAGAGCACAGAGGAACAATATACGGGTGGTGGGGGTACCCGAAGGCGCAGAGGGATCAAGCGTGGACCTGTTTCTGGAGGATCTCATAGTCAATAAGCTGCAACCGGTGCGCTTGTCTAAGTTTTTCTCCATTGAGCGAGCACACAGGGCCTCGAGCTCCGCCTCGAACAATTATTGCCAGAATATTTAATCATCGTGATAGAGATGTCATATTGCAGGCGGCCAGAATAAAAGGGGATTTACCTTATGAAAATACTGTGATCAGATTCTTTCCCAACTTCACTCTTCAAGTGCAGCGACAAAGAAGAAGCTTTGAACCGGTTAAGAAGGAACTGCGGGCCAGAAATGTTAAATACATGATGCTCTTTCAGGCTAGACTGCGGGTGATTGCAGAGGGGAGAACGTGGCACTTTACTACACCAGAAGAAGCCCGGGACTGGCTGGAGGGATGGCGTACAGTTGGCAGCAGACAAGGCAAAGATTCAAGCCGAGGAAGTGGAGCTTGCAAGGAAGGCGCTAAGACTGGAGAGGGGCCGGATCAGCGGGCTCCCTCGTCGGAGCCGACCAGCCCCACTGCTTCCGAAGCAGCAAAAGGGTAACAAGTGGTTAGATCAGAACGGAGGTAAGACTGTAACAATTTGAGCCTGCTTTTGATCAAAGTCCAGCAAGGCGAATAGAAGTACCGAGACTTTGAGACTGCGCCGACCGGAAATTCTGGTAAAGACTATCCAAATGGACATTTCTAGAGGCTATCAGCCAGCAAAGGGGCTTGGACGGAAGGGGGTAAGAGTAGCGTGCTTTGAACGCGGGTCCGGTTGGATCAGGCACCCCCAATCTTATAGTTAGATTTGTTATGCTAGTTAAGGGGCGACAGGCGCTCTGCGGGCTGGAGAGTTGGGGCTTCCATAACCCGAAAAGCAGGGTAGCAGGGTGGGGGTGGGAGTTGGGGGAATGAACAAGTTACACAGTACTACATCATAGAGCTAGGTAAAGGGAGCGAGTATAAGTCTACAATCGAAGTAAATCAACCAAGAGTAGGGGATGCAGACAGACCATATACACTTAAATGGCGACGTACAAACAGACCCAATCAGCGGTGAAGATTTGGTCCTGGAATGTGAATGGACTTAATGGCAAACTTAAAAGGTCGACGGTGCTACAATTTATTAAACGACATGCGCCTGATGTGGTCCTCTTGCAGGAAACACATCTTAAAGGCAACTACTGTAAAGCATTGGACAGGTTTGGGTATACACTGATAGCGCACGCAGGCTTCACCTCTGGTTCCAGGGGAGTGGGGATCCTGATCAGGCGCACATTTCCCTTCATCCAAAGTCAGATGTGGACAGACGCCTCCGGGAGGTATGCAGTCGTAAGTGGAATTTGGGAAGGGAAGAGAATCAATCTCTGCTCGGTGTATTCCCCTCCGGGCCTCCAGACGGCTATGTTCGAAACATTGGGCCCCCTGCTACTACAGTTACCGGAGGGTAGACTGGTCCTCGGAGGTGACATGAATGACATCGTATCAACGGCACTGGACGTGACTGGCAGGGGTCCCATGGGGACGGGCACCGTTAGAAAGGGAGGTCAGCTGAAGGGATTTCTTGAGGCGATGGGCCTGGGCGATATCTGGAGGTACCAACACCCAAATGCGAAGCAATACACACATCTGTCGGCGTCCTCTGGAAGCCTCTCATGGATTGACTACATCATTCCACAAGGTCAGGGACTAGGGGAATTCAGGGATGGTGTAATTTTGGCACGTGGGATATGTGACCACTCCCCAGTGGAAACAAAGTTATCAGGCCCAGGGAGGGACCACACACAGCCGCAGAGGATAGATCCATGGTTCTTCAGAGATGAGGATTTCAGAGACGACATGCGAGAGGGGGCAGAGCAGTTCTTTGAGGATAACACTGGAACAGTTGATTCTGCAGTGACCCTCTGGGAAGCCTTTAAAATGGTCCTAAGAGGTCGAGCGCAAGCAAAAATAGGAGCCATTAGGAAAGAAAGAGTCCTTAAAAGTCTCACTCTCGAAAAAGAAATAATAAGGCTGGGATCCCAAGCAGTAGGAACTAATACCCAAGCAATCAAGGATAGACAACACTTACGTGTGCGGCAAAAAGAGCTCAGAGATTTAGCAGAAGATAGCGCCAGAGCGCAAGCCCGGCCACGCAGTATAAACTGTATGACGTTGGGGATAAGGCCAACAAGCTACTGGCCTGGCTAGACAAAAGACAAACGAGAGGAAGCTGGGTTCCAAGGCTACAAAATGAGGCAGGGGACAGATGTGAAACAGGGGCTGAAATATCAGAAGAGTTCGCCAAATATTATGAGGGGATATATGCCTCTCACTCACAACATACAGAGGAGGACTGCAGATACTTCCTACGGGATATTTCCCTGACGCGACTCTCGGAGGAGGATAGGGAGCGACTAGAGGGGGATTTGACGGCTGATTAAATCAGATTAGCAACTTGTGACCTACAATCCGGGAAAGCAGCAGAACCAAATGGACTGCCAGTAGAAATGTACAAAGCCATGTTGGACCTAACTGCGGAACACCTACTGAATATGTTTGGCCAGGTGATGACTGAGGGCATACTTCCACCGGATCAGAGGATGGCAGTGATAATAACAATCCCAAAGCCTGGCAAACCTCCCTTGCAATGTGGGTCATATCAGCCAATCTCATTGATTAATTATGAGGTGAAAGTGCTCACCAAGCTCTTATCTTCACGTTTGGCTGGGGTGATCACCACTCTAATCCATCCAGATCAATCTGGATTTATGCCCCACAGAAGCACCGGGTTAAATCTCCGTAGGTTATTTGGAATCCTCCATATACTGGAGAAATGCCCAAAGGAGCATGCGGCTCTACTTTCCCTCGATGCCATTATGGCATTCGACAGCGTGGAGTGGAGCTACCTCTTTGCGGTTTTAGAAAACTTTGGTATGGGTCCCAAGTTTATTGGGTGGGTCCTATATGTGCAACCACTAGCCAGGGTGTGGGTCAACGCTACTGTATCACGGGCGTTTGTCCTGCGGAGAGGTACCAGACAAGGCTGCCCGTTATCTCCAATTCTATTTCGTGAGCTCTGGAGCCACTTGCAGCATGGGTACGACAGGATCCTTTGATCTGGGGGCTACCGATAGGGGAAGAGTGGGAGGATCGAATATCCCTGTACGCAGATGATATTCTGCTTTATGTGAGGAAACAGAGACAATCCGTGGATCGCATCCTCCAGATTTTCCGTATATTTGGGGAATTCTCGGGTTACCAAATCAACTGGGATCAATCACTGTTATAGCCCCTGGCCGGAGGAACCCCCACCCTGACTTTCCGATGCGTGGTGCCAGTGCAAGAGAGTGGCTTTAAATATCTCATGATCTATATAACACGAGATCCCCAAGAATTCCAATGACAGAATGTAGGCACACAGCTCTATAGACTCATAACAGACATAAAGCATTGGCGAGCGCTTCCTCTGACAATGATGGGACTCGCGGCATAGTTTAAAATGATGGCTCTTTTGCATGTGCTTCAAATGAGGTGCCCCCCTCCTATTTCCAAAAAGTAAACACAGAGCTTCGGGCGTTGCTGTGGTGTGGCACAGCCCCACGTATTGCCCTAAGTAAACTACAAAGAGGGGTATATGATGGAGGACTGGCAGTACCAGATATTCGTGGTTATTACTGGACAGCCCAGCTGGTGAACGTGAATGGATGGGTATTCGAGGACAGGAAGGATCCAGCGTATAGGGTGGACAGACTGGCTATGGGTGAGAGAGGCCCGCAGGCTGTACTTTATACTAGGCAAGTAGGTAAGAACCTTCCGCCACACACGACTACAGTGACTAAGTCATGGGTTGCGGCGACAAGGTACTTGGGATGGGAGGGCAAGCTCACAGAAATGACACCTCTATGGGCAGGCAATGCTCTGAAGGAAATAAGTAAGCTGGGGGGGGGTTCGCCAAATGGGAACTACAGGGACACTGGGAGACATTTGGAGGGGGCGGGCATATATCACATTTGCTAACCTGAAAGGGGAATATGATATGGGGAAAGGAGAGTGGCTTAAATATATTCAGTTAGGGCATGCCCTATGAAGATATCTCAGAGAGGGGTAGACTCTGGTTGCTGCCTCTCCATTAGAAGACAGGATATTGACAGAGCCACTGCAGGACAAAACCATATCCCTGATCTACAAAAAGATAATTAATAATGCCCCAGACCCGTTGGGCCTGCTCCGGACAGCATGGGAAAGGGATGTGGGTCCTTTTGAAGAAGAGGAATGGGTGGAGGTGCTCCAGGGCCCAAGAGGAGTGGCGATACGCGCAAGGTTCCGACTAATACAGCTTAAAATATTGCATAGGGTGTATTACCCCAGGTCAGTGATCCTCCAACTGGGGCGCATCGAAAGTACGCTGTGTCATAGGGGTTGCAAGTCCGAGGGGTCCTTTTACCACTTACTGTGGGATTGCCCAATCCTACCGGAATACTGGCGGAAAAAAGCCGCAGCAATGAGGGAAGTGGTGGGTATGGAAGTTCCATTAGAACCCAAATGGTTCCTTCTGACAACCAATGGAAATGATGATTGGCCAAGTCATGTAAGGAAATTGTTGACATTAGCGGCCATAGTAGCTAAGCGGAACATAGCAAGGAAATGGGGAGCGACCGCAACTACAACTGTGGAGGAGTGGGAAAACGATCTCGACTGGTGTTGGCAGGCGTAAGTCACAATATATAAAAGCAGAGGGTGCCCTAAGAAGGGAGAGAAAATCTGGGGGGCCTGGCAAACATATAGAGGCTTATAACGGGACACTTTGATGCAACAGGTTTGAAATTAGTTGAGATTGTAGCAAATTGTATAAAGTATATGACTCGGAACTGATGTAAGAAAAGACGATACACTATAATTGCACTTTGTATGTACTAATTTTGTTTACGTGTTAATAAAAAGATTTATTAAAAAAAAAAAAAAAAGGCCTGTGTTTGCCATATCTTGTCCCTTCCCAGTTAAACAACACAAAACTGTTTTCCTTTTTGTAATTTCAAACCCAACTCTATTTCCCAAAGTTTAAAAAGAAATCATGGATTCCGTATTTGTCACTTGTATTGTATTGTAATTTCATTTATATAGCGCTTAGTACCCCTGACGAGGAGTCGAAGCGCTTTTTCGGTGAGTAGCATGCTACTCCGGAATCCATAAAGGATTAGTGGTGAATTAGCATAGTGAAAATATGGAAGTAATTTGAGTTGTGGATACGTTAGTCAGTTATTTGGATTGAGAAGGATAGTGGAGGTATAGAAGAGGAAAAAGGTTTGCATTTATATAGCACTTGCTACCCCTGATAAGGTGTTGAAGTGCTTCTTCGGCGAGTAGCACGCTACACGGGAACCCATAAAGGATTAGTGGTGAATTAGTATAGTGAAAATATGAAAGTAATTTGAGTGGGGGCTATGTTAATCAGTTATTTGGATTAAGAAGGATAGTGGAGGGATAGAAGAGGGAAAGGTTTCCATTGATATAGCGCTTGCTACCCCTGATGAGGTGTTGCAGCGCTTTTTTTGCAAGTAGCACACTACTCCAGAACCCATAATGGATTAGTGGTGAATTAGTCAAGTGAAATATGGAGTCATTTGAGGGGTGGATTTAGTCTATTTGGATTGAGAAGGATAGTGGAGGTATAGAAGAGGGAAAAGGTTTGCTTTTATATAGTGCTTGCTACCCCTGATGAGGTGTTGAAGCGCTTTTCGGTGAGTAGCATGCTACTCCGGAATCCATAAAGGATTAGTGGTGAATTAGCATAGTGAAAATATGGAAGTAATTTGAGTTGTGGATACGTTAGTCAGTTATTTGGATTGAGAAGGATAGTGGAGGTATAGAAGAGGAAAAAGGTTTGCATTTATATAGCACTTGCTACCCCTGATAAGGTGTTGAAGTGCTTCTTCGGCGAGTAGCACGCTACACGGGAACCCATAAAGGATTAGTGGTGAATTAGTATAGTGAAAATATGAAAGTAATTTGAGTGGGGGCTATGTTAATCAGTTATTTGGATTAAGAAGGATAGTGGAGGGATAGAAGAGGGAAAGGTTTCCATTGATATAGCGCTTGCTACCCCTGATGAGGTGTTGCAGCGCTTTTTTTGCAAGTAGCACACTACTCCAGAACCCATAATGGATTAGTGGTGAATTAGTCAAGTGAAATATGGAGTCATTTGAGGGGTGGATTTAGTCTGTTATTTGGATTGAGAAGGATAGTGGAGGTATAGAAGAGGGAAAAGGTTTGCTTTTATATAGTGCTTGCTACCCCTGATGAGGTGTTGAAGCGCTTTTCGGTGAGTAGCACGCTGCTTAGCGTGGACCAACTGGACCACATGGTCGGCGTTCTCCCGCCTCTCCAAAGAACCAGGGAATCACCAGCCAGTCCTCTGGGGCCACCTTCTTTGCCTCTGTTGTCATGTTCTTTTGAGGGCAAGGGCGTGTGAGACACTAATGTTGTGTTTTTTTTTGATGTACACAGACAGCCTTGGAGAGAGCGGAGCTAGTGGTCTGGCTTGGCTCTAGGAAGGTATTTTTTTTAACATTTATCATTGCCTCAATTAAGTACACAGAAATATATAACTTCATTGAGTGACATTTAGTCAAAGTAATATTTATTAAACATGAACCTTTCAAAAATACCCCCATTCCTTGACTCAGTAGCCACAAGTTACCCAAAATGAGTCAGTTTGTCATGTTTTCTATTTATGTAGCCTAATTTGTTATTAAATGTGAAGCAAGATTATTTTATATATCCTTTGTATAAGTGGGGCTTTTGAAGAGTGTAGATCCTGTCCTGAATTACTTCAATGTGTGAATGGTTAAGGAAAATGATATATTGTAAGGTAAAGTGATGGGCCGAGGATCACACAATTTCTTCAAATGATAAAGCTGGGAATGGAGCCCAGAGTTCCTGGTTGCACACTGTGCAATTCCTAGACTGTAGAGCTGCTTCCTTCGCTCTTCCGTTTAACAGGGAAGGTCAGTGTGTTGTGTTCCTTCACTTCATGAATTAATTGAGTTCAATAAATTCACTTATCAGACTTTAAATCAAACTGACGCCATAAACATCCATATACATGTGTGCATTCCTGAGATTTAAAGGTCTACTTTTCCGTTTGAATGTTTCCGCAGACACTGAGGATCAAACAGAGTGACAGAACTATCCAATACTTCAGGGGCAAACTCCGGGAGCTCCAAGACCTCTTTGTTTTCTGCCCTTTAATTGTGGTCAATGAGGTACTTGGGGGCCTCATTTACAAGGCCATTGCACCGCGGTGCGTCACTTTTTTTGACGCACCGGTGACGCAGTGTGCCTGCCCATGTTTACAAAGCCACGTAAATTCACCCTGCGTGACTTTCGTGGCTTTGTAAATATGGGCCACTTTCACACACTACTCTACATGAAAGGTTCGTTCCATGTGTGCTCCCACGCAACATCCATGGAACCTGACACATTCCCAGATTTACAAAGTTTTGTAAAGCTGGGAATGCGTCAGAATTCTACGCCTCCTCAGGGGAGGCGTAGGAGTGGCGCAACGAGGAGAAATACTTTCATTTCACCTAATTTTTTCCTCTGTCTATGTGTCCTGCACAAAAACAAACATACCCGCAATGCAGGCACCTTTACAACATGACGCAAGGGTGCCTGCGCTGGTGCATTGCAGCCAACTGTGCGCCAGTGCAGGGTAAAGCACACGGATGCGTTGTATTGTTGTTAATGCGACGCATCCCTGTGCTTTTGAAATGACGCAGCTCGGCAAAGCAAAATGGTTTGCAGTGCCGCGCTGCGCCATTCTTTTGTAAATGAGGCCCTTAGTAGCTCCTAAAATTCTTCATTTTTTCAAGTCTCTGGATCCAGCAGTAACATTACATAAAATATGATCTCCTGTTTTCCCTTACTCTGGTGGCTCCTCTGGCTTGACAAACAATTAAATAATTAACAAATCACAGAAGTCATGGAGCCCCACTGAGTTTGTTCCTAAGCTTACAGCGCCTCAAAGAGGCTTAGGTGATGTGCAGCATGGCTTCAGAGAGACGTGCTCTGTTTGATCTTCAGTTTCCACATCAAAATCTTCTGGGTAATATTGTCCCCTACCTCTGGCAGATAGAGCAAAGTCCTAATTAGTAAATAGTGATTAGTTAATGATATGAATGATTTGCAACCAAAACAAATGTGTTCCACTTTGCAGAACTGTTTTCTTAGCTTGGCCAAACTAGGCCCAGACTCCATCTTGAATCCTAAACGTGACCATGTCTCAATTTCTCACAGATGCCACACCCAGCAAAATGTGCTCTGAAAGCATTATTGAATGTAATACGTTGTGTAAACCCTGCATTCTCTCTATGGAGGAAAATATTCTATATGAACTATGGAGGAAGGTTTCCCCCTCAAATGTTACTCTTTCTTCCACTCTTCCTACCCGACCTCAGTGGCCAATTCATTTCATAAGTTTATCACTGTATTATGTGTAACTAGATTTGTACTGTCACATCCGACGACAGTAGGTCAGAGAGCTAATTATTAATCATTTAGTAAATGGTGTTGAATGGTGTTAGGCAAGGGTGGACTGGCCGTACCAGGCCTCGGGCATTTCCCCGGGAGGCTGGAAGGGTAGTAGCCCGTTTTGTTAGTGAGGGGCTGCTTTTGTAGCAGTGCAGCAGTTTTAAAAGCACTGCGAAGTTCCTTGTATAGCCAGCAGTTTTCAAGCAACAATAAAAGTGTCAAGATAACTCTGGTGATTAATGTATCTGCTGGAGAGAGATGGGACTTTTATCTGATGGCAGGTTTGACTCATCTAAGGTAGCGCAGAGGGTTAACATGCCTGCTGCAAAGAACGTGTACCATTCACATCAAAGAACAGTATTTTATGAACATAGCTCAGTGGGTTACTGGTTTTGTCACAGATATTCTTTTGTTACTGTGCAGTTCATAAGTTACAATCATAATCTAGCACAGTGAGGTATGAACTGCCATCAAAGAGCTGCATGCAAGCTGCATGGTACAGGTTAGAAAGTTATGTTTTTTCCCAGTCTTTCATTATCCTGATGCTGCTAAAAAGGTTTGTTTGGGTAGAAATAAATTCTTATTAGTAAGGCCGACCCAAAACACGTTGTTACGTTTTGAATCCTGGGTTTGTGCTTCTCCAGCGGAATCACTCTTTAAAAACTGCTTACCAGTAAAGATGACATTTATTTATTTATTTTATTTGAAAAGTTTTATATAGCGCTGGCTAGACCCGGTGGTATCAGAGCGCTACATGAGGATACATATAGTTACAAAGTTACATCCGGTACAAGTACATCTGTTACTAGAACATTCAATAGAATAGAGAACGAGGCTAGTGGACCATAGAGGGTGAGAGAGATAAAGTAAGAGGGGTAACGAATGCAGATCAGGACACAGCTGACCGGCCACCAAAGGTCAGAGTCAAACAAGCGGGTAGGGATCCAGTAATCAGCACATCCAGAGCCGGCTATTCTTCACAGAGTCAAGTCCCAGAAATTAAGGAATAAAAGGGTCCGAGGGAGGGGACAAAAAGGGTGCCTCACCATGATCATTGAAATAAGAGAAGGGTGAAGGAGGCTCCAGGGGGTTCGAGTAAGGGTGATAGTGAAAAAGGTGGAACGATGCACAGACCAGCTGCAAGAATCAGATATGAATCCTGCACCTTGCAGCTCCCTTTGCCTTATGCAACATTTTCTATACACTGATTTACACATGTATGATTCATTGTCTCTGTATGTGTGTGTGATGTAAAGTACTCCAATGTCCTACACTATGAAACAAATGAAATACAAATTGTTTCCTGAGTGATCACTAACTGCATCTTCGTGTTCTTTTTTACATGTCCCCTTGTTGACAGACTTGACATTTATCCCAACATATCGTTCTCCATTTATTTTATATTTGGTTGTTAATTGTTATTTTACCCTAGGGCCCTCACCCTACAGTTTTGTCACCTATTTTATTATGTTGTAAAAATGTTGTCGAGCTCACTTTTGTTTGTTTTGCTGAATGTTACAGGAAATATTTTACACCCTGGGAGTATTTGTTCTAGTGTGGCCCTCTACCAGGTCCCTGATCTTGATTGTATACTCCTGGTTGTTTCACTGTGTTGGCCTCTATTGTACGGAGTTTATTCATGCTTTCGCCTTTTGTACAGCGCTCTGATACCCGCAAGGGTCATGTTCGCGCTTTAAAAAACTTTCTAAATAAATAAAATAAATGTGGAGAGGGGCTATGGAGAGATGAGGGGCACTGTTTGGGGGGGTGACAGTAAGGGAATCGTTGAAGAGCCCCAACAAAGATTGTCGTATCCTGGTGCACAATAGGGGCATTTACTGCTTTAAAAGCTAATACAGTTGAATATATAATGACAAATGTGTTGTAGAATGCACCATTTTTTCACAAATTTTCTTGGTGAAGAGCCCCCCAAAGCCCCTCCTTGTAGAGGTTGGGCTCGCTCTCTGCACTCACTGTGCACCGTACGGGGGCTGGTCTCACAACATCTGCCAGGGCTGCTTTGGGCTCCCAGTCTGGCCCTGGTGTTAGGTATTGTTGTATTTTATTCTGTAATGTGATTCGCTGAGCCTAAGCAACATTTTGCTCATCTCATGCTGAGACTGCATTTTCTTAGAAGATGGCTTATTTTGGAGATGATTGGACAGCAGACCCATGCTAGCCTGTCTCATGCTTAGGACTTAGAATCATTTAGGTTTTTCTTTCTCTGAAGCTTGATTTTATGTCAGACCTCCTGCTGCATTTGACTGAGCCATTTGCTAATTTCTTATATATGATTTATTATGAATTTTAATAGATTTTGAGACAAACCATATTTTTTCCTCTATAATGATTTATTAAACCTTCATAGGGGCATATTCACAAGGAGCTATCGCCGAGTTAACGGCACTTTATCGCAGCCAAAGTTGCGATAAATACATCGCCCCATTCACAAGCTGGTGTTAACAGCCCATAACACCAGTTAACCCGCGATAGCAGCCGCCAAAAACATCGCCACAGATGACACCGGCAACTATCGCTAATGAGATGCAGAGTAGGCGTTCCCGTGCAAAAAGCTGCGTCAACACCACACCGCAACATTCACAATGACCAGCCAGATCGGCGATAAGTCCACAAAACATGCGTTATGGCGCGTTAGCAGCAGGAAACTAACACCTGCTCTGACCCGGTGTAAAGTCGGACAGCAGCCGGCACCAGAAAAGGGAGCCCAGCCCACAGCCACACCTGAAGGACAACAGATGCCATGGAGCTACTCATCATGCAGCTCGGAACCCCAACAGGGCCACAACACCCACCGCCACCACCCCCCGGACCCCCCCCCGCACCACCCCCCCGGACCACCACAGAGGCAGCGCAGACACAGACCGCGGACCTTCAGAAAACGCACCAGCCTCACAGACATGACACCAGAGTATGTCATTGCGCACTACAGGCTCAAAAGGACAACCATCATCCGCATCCTGACCATCATTGCCCACAGGCTGATGGTACCAACACAGCGGACAACCAACATTCCTCCGCAGACAAAGCTGCTGGCTGTGCTGCACCTGTTGGCCTCTGGGACATTCCAACCAACAACCGCCAGAGTCGGCGGAGTCTCACAGCCAGCCCTATCAAAGTTCCTCACACCTGTCTTGGATGCCATCATCAGCTTGGTACCCCAGTACCTATACTTCCCCCACACTGCGCAGGAACAGCTGGAGACCAAGCAAAGATTCTACGCCATAGCTGGATTCCCGCACATGTTGGGGGCAATAGACTGCACACATGTCCTACTTGTGCCCCCTGCCGACACTGCACACAATTACCACAACAGAAAGCACACGCATTCCATCAATGTGCAGGCAATAGTGGACCACCGGGGACTCTTCACCAATGTCGTCGCCAACTACCCAGGCAGTGTGCATGATTCATACATCTTCCGACAGTCCATCATCAACCGGCGCTTCCAGGATGGCACCTACGGAAATGCAGTGCTCGTTGGTAAGTACCAAATGAACACACCACACACCTCAACTCCACAATCATACAACTCACAACTCTGGGAATGCACACGTCACAACCCACATACAACATGCCAAACAACATGCCCACCCACCAGACACGACAGCACAACTCACCGTGGGAACCTGGCCTAGCCATGTACATGAGCCATCAACGGCATGGCACCTCAGCCACACATTAGCAGAATGTGGGAAGAGGAGGGAACCAGGCATGTGCAAAGGAGGCGATGTGACTGATGAATGGGACTGCACACAATGCCAAGTGTGGCGTGGATGTGTTGGACAGACTGCAGTATGCAGACCACACACATATCCATGTCCACATACACCGCTGGTGTGTGGTGTAGTGGACAGTGGACGCAACCATGTCACCCCAGCCAGTGGGGGAGATCAAGGAAATGTAGCTTGTGTCGTCCCTCCCTGTAAGCATGAGAGGAGTGGGCTGGCCCAGCGTACGCCAGGTCAGCGTATGGGTGTGAATAAAAAGCACGTAGCCCTGGGCGTGGTCCTTTTGCGGAATGCCCAACGTCCCTGCCAGGGCGGCGCCTCTCACCCCGCCACGAGGCCCACGCCATGAGCGGTGTTGCCTGGGATCCTGTGGGCCTGCTGCACCACGGACTGCTGGTCCCCGAAGCCCTCATGGCCGCCCCTGCGCATCCAGGCATCACTGCTCACCTGCCGACACCGGCATGTGTCAAAGAGGGCCCACCACATGCCGGTGCAAGCTCCAAGCCCGAGGCCCCCGACCTTGGCAGACTCCTCGGACCATCACGGCCTCCGCGACACAGGCCCGCGGAACTCCTTTCTCGTTGACGTACTCCACCGGCATGCACAGCGGACAAGTAGGTCACACATTTGGAACTGAGTCTTGATTACACCATGGCAGAGTACATGATTGAAGGCTGAGTTCATGTCACTATACTCCCTCCGATGTGGTGCCACCAAGTATGTGCTTAGGACTCCCACCAAACGTGTCTGTGGGCCCTTGCTGACTCCGAGCTTGGGCCTGCACTGCGGTCCTGCAGGCCTCACACCAATCTAATGCAGTCACAGGCAGGATACGGCCTCCTCGCCGGCTGCACACCCGCTCAGCTCTGGTGCCACTACCTATGTCAGCCACAAAAGTAATATAAATGCCATTCCAACGTCGCGTGTGAGAGATCCAGGAGGAGATGGCTGGACAGTGGTTGGCCCGCCCTGACCGCTGCCTCCGGCCGACACTGCGGCCAACTAGGTCGCACTTTTGGAACTGAGCATGATTCCTTCATGGCAATGTTCATGTCACAGTAAGCAAGGAGAGGAGTAAGAGGAAGACGCGCTTCAGTCCGGAGGAGAAAAGGCTCACCTTTACGGAGGTGATGGGACACTACCAACAACTGCACTGGTGCCACTGACTCTGTGCAGCGCATGCCTACCACACGTAGCTGTGGGTCCCTGCTGACCGCTGCCTCCGGCACACACTGTGGTGGAGTAGGTCACACGATTTGAACTGAGTCTTGCTCTCTACATAGCAGAGTCCATGTCATTGTACAGGCCTCATCGCAGACTCCATCCCCTTCCAGCTCTGGCGCCACTGAGTGTGTGCCCTGAAATCCATGGGCAATCTCTGTTTGGACGTCGGTGGCGTCTGAGCCCATGGGCTGGAGGCTGTCTTCATCTACATGTAGCTGATACTGACAACGTGGAAAAGTGGGGTCTGTAGCATTCAACTCCGCCATCTGCCTGTTCCTGCTTGCTTCTGCCCTCTGCATCATGCCCTGGAAGGACACCTGCCACTGTCCTCCGCAACCCTCCGCGGAAGTCCCCTTGGACATCTACGAATACATGCTCAGCTCGCGTGGCACTACCTCAGTGCACCGCAAGTCACCATCCCGTGGCGGTGTGCCTGTGCCGGCCGCTGTGCATCCGGGGCCACAAACTCTGTGCTGTTCAAGTCAGGGACCTATGATGTACGTACCTTGTACTGCTGATTGTCTGCTCACTGTTGTTGTCTTTGCCAGCACCAACCAACCCCTGAGTGGTGGCTTACACTACCCAACACCCATCCAGCAGAGGCATCACTGGAGATGTGAGCCTGGCAATAAAAGGGGCCGGGCGCACGTGCCCGTGGCCAGTCCCACGAACTCACTCAGTGTGTCCGTGTGGTTATTATGTATGCATGAGGGACCGGGGTCATTCCACATAACATTGTGCTGTGTACCGCGTGCGCATCCATGTCACCGCAGGCAGTGGTGCAGACCTGGGACATGAAACCGTGTCGTACCTCCCTGTGAGCGTAAGCGGGGTGGACTGGCGTACGTCGGTACTGTGTAGGGGTGTGGCTACTCCACACGTGGATCTGGGTGTGGTGCAGTGTAGGCCTTGCCAAGGATGTGGCTGATGCGTGTGTCTCTGTTGTAGTGTCTGCGCCACCCGTCCCGCAATCGGCAAGGTTGCCATGTGGCATGCCCCCGGTGTGCGTGCTCGGCCGCAGGGGTACATGGGGGAGGGCATGCCCGCTCGGGTCAGGGATCACACATGCCAACTGTTGTGTGTGTCACTATTATCGATGCATGAGCCAAAGATGTACCCTCAACTGCATGTCGGGTTCAGCCAGGCAGGTGCTCTACATCTGTGTCAGCCCTGTCCTTGCAATGGGCCGACACACACGTGGCCGGCCACATTCTGCGCAGCATCACCACTGTGTCGTAGTCAGGCTTGTGGACATGCGCAGACAGGCATGACAATGGTGTGCCGTAGGGGTGCATGTGACGCAATAGCGCTGCGCACAATAGTGAATGTGCTCGGGGGTGAGGTGCAGCAGTGAGGCTACGTAATACACAGTGATGCCGCTCATTAGCAACACGTAGTACATGTCATACGGGAATCACTAAGTCACACATATCACACACCAATGAACCAGTGGGCCTGCCAACACATCATGCAGTACGTAGTCTTGACTCATGTCTCTCTGCACTGTCACAGGTGACCAAGGATATGCACTCTGCGCTTGGATGATGACACCCCTCCGAGCCCCGAACACACAGCCCCAGAGGCAGTACAATTTGGCCCACAGACGCACCAGGGGCAACGTGGAGCGCACATTTGGCGTGTTGAAGTCACGTTTCAGGTGCCTGGACGTCACAGGTGGAAGGCTCCAGTACAGCCCAGGCCTCGTGTGCAAGATGATCGTTGCATGTTGTGTGTTGCACAACATATGTGTACGCAGCAGAGCCCCATGGATACGTGTGCCAGATGCACCGGACGATGATGATGGAGATGAGGCAAGTGGACCACACCCCACTGCAGCCGCAGCAGGAATTGCCCGTAGGGACTACATCATTGGCAATTTCTTCTCTGGTTGACGTCACATTGTGAGGGTCCTTAGCAGTAATGGCACAGTACGTTGACTGACCACAGGCACAGCATGTGCTAATAAATGCATTCCGAAACACATTTCCTGCGTGCATGTCACTCATCTGTACAAGCACTTCACTCAGACATGTGTGGGTGCGACATGTTGTGCTGACAATTTAGGAATTTGTTAATGGATGGTGGGTGTGTCACCTCTGTGCAGTGAGGCTGTTTAGGGTGTCACGTATTCGAAATGCCAGTTCTGTGTGTCACAGTTGTTACGGTATCCCACTCTTCGGCGTTTCACATGTGTCCCAGTTCATTCCATTTCGGCTGTCATTTGTGGCCTTCAAGTGACAGGAGGGCTTCTTTTGGGCTCTGATATGTGCCGCCATGATGCAGGGATGCACCCTGTGACTCAAGTCCCGTGACATGGGCGACATGTACGTGGGGGGAGTCACTGCCCCTACATTGGTCCATGCAATCATTATTGTTTGGTCATGGACATGGCACGTCGGTGTGCAGGGGGTGTTGTTTGTCCCTCTGCAATGTGAAGAGGAGATGCGGTTTCACAGTGTGTTCCATGTTTTATTTCCGCATTGGCGCAGGTTACCTACTGGATGCATGTCAATGTACATTGTGGCTGTTTGTGGGGAACTGCCTGTCTGATTTGGACAATGGTCATTTGTTCTGCATCACAGCTGTGGGGTTGTGCTCGTACGTTGTCATCTCCCCTTTTGTTTGGCCTGCTTTTATGGTGATTATTCCCGCCTGACGCGTGTGACTTGCAGGCCTGTAGCTGGTTTTCGCTGCTTTTTGTATCGCGCTTGGCCTCATCGCAGCTTTTTTTGCGTTCGTGTTTCGCATTTTTGAGGCGTGGCGTTGATTTTAATGCGGTCAGTTGACGGGTTATCTGGGTACTATCGCATGGTACCGCCGTGTTGTGAATACTTGGTTAACACGGCGTAAATTTCCCGCGATAGACTGCGATGTTGAAGGTTGCGTTAAGTAACTTTTGCGATGGTTATCACACGTTCTTGGGAATATGCCCCATGGCTTTTAAATTGCACCTTGTATCAAGAAGGCTTATTTGGCTGGCTGTGCTGTTTGATTTGCTCACAATCTAATCTTTGATGGGGCACATTTCCTTACATGTTCTTGAGGACTACACCGCCACTGATTCTGCCTAGATTATCTGATAAGATAGAGTTGACACCACCACTCCTGAGTTTTGGGTTGGATAGATCCCAGCTTTCCCCACACAGCACCCACACCTACACTAGATGCCTCCTCTTGTTTGGGGTCTCCATTGATGCTATGTTCTTGCCTCCCCGACTCGATGCAACCTTTCCTCCACTTCGGCAATTGCCCTTCCCTTGATGTCATGGTGAGCTGTTCTCTTCCTCTGGTCCCATCTCCTCTCTTGTATTGTGTCCCTACAGTTCTTTGTCCATCTTCATACACGTTGCTTCTCTCGCTCTCCTGTCGTCTATCACCTCCTCCCGATCGGGATATCTTATTTTCACCTGCTCTGCACATCCTCGCGTGCTATGAGAATGATACAGGGCCTTATGGGTGAAGGGACCTCTCAAAGAGTTCCGATCAGTTTGATAGCCTCCATGCATGGATGTTTGTAGTGGCGTTGGTCTGTGTGTGCTTGGATGTCTGTTAGGTGTGTTAGTCTGTGTGTATGTGGATGTCTCTAGGTGTGCTGGTCTCTGTGTGCATGTATGTCAGTTAGGTGTGTTGGTGTGTGTGTGTACGGCTGTTTCTAGGTGTATTGATCTCCAAGTGCATAGATGTATGTAGTAGTCTTGGTCGGTGTTTTTGTTTGTGTGTGTCTGCCTTTTTATGTAGGTGTATAGCTTTTGGAATGAGTGCATGTGTAACTTGATGTTTAGAGGTTTTTGTGCACGGGTGCCTATACTCTGGCAGTCTGTGTAAATAGAGGCCTCTGTCTCTGGTCAGTGATATGAATCTCTCTGGTGGTTCCCTGCATGGACGTCTATAGGTGTTTTGATCTGATTGTACACAGATGTCTTTAGCAGTGCTGGTCTGTGCACATGAATGTCTGTGGGGGTATTGGTCTGTGTGTGCATGGTTGTATGTAGGGATGTTGATCTGTATGTATATCAATGTCTGTAGGTCTATTGGTCTGTGCCCCCACGGATGTCTGTAGGTGTGCTGGTCAGCGCATGCATGAATATCTATATGTGTTGATATATGTGTGCATGGATGTCTTCAGGTGTTGGTATGTGTGTGCATGGGTGCCTGAAGGTGTGTTGGTCCATGTTTGCATAAATATCTATCGGTTTCATTTATATGTGGGTGTGTGCATGGCATATGTATTGGTCTGCGTGTGCATGGATGTCTGTAGCTGATGGTTAGTGCGTGCACAGGTGGGGGTGTTGATCCATGTGTGTATGGATGTCTGTAGGTGTTGTGTTGGTATGTGTGTACGTGGGTGATTGAAGGAGTGTTCATCTGTGTGTGCATGAATGTCTGTTGTTATTAGTCTATTTTATCCCTGACTCACACTTTGATTCTGATCATTATGAATGCACAATAATTGCCAACCTGTTTTTCGTTTGTAAACTAACGGATAAGCCTGGGTTGTACAGTGTCTTATGTCTATATGTTATGTATTGTCACATCCACTCGCGCACCGCGTCGTTTGCACTTTGTATATAATGAGTGCACTGAAGACTGCGGAGAATTGTCGAGAATATGTATCAACAAAGGAAACCCCTTGTCTTATTTATTAATACTATATTTTTGTTGTAATTGAGAAATGTTCTCTGTAATGTATGAATAACGGCATCGAATGTGGAGGTCACTGATGGCGCGTGTGATTCCCACCCAATAAATGACGCCCGCGGCACCTTGTACATATATATAATACTTACCCCTGTCCCGTTGGGCACATAGAGTTGTCCTTGTTTTGAACTTAGATAATTAGTCTATGAAGGCATGTATGTCAGTTAGCATGTGGCTTTGTCTGCTTACATGCATGTTTGTATGTATGACCTATGCCAGTGTATGCAAGAATACAATGTCTGCCTCTGTGCACACTCTGCTGAACAAGCCAGACGTATTAGCTTTGCCAATTCCTTCCTGAAAGTCTAAGAAAGGCAACATCTCCAGTACTATTATTAAACTTGGCCGGGCGGTCTGAGGCCCTGCCTTGTCACACTGCATTACCTACAATTGGCTCTGATCGCTGCCGCTCTCCAGTGTAATTGACACTACATTGGTTCACATTTACAGCTGTCTCCTCTTCCTTTTAGACTAAAGATTGCTCCAAATTGGATTATTCTGTTTTGTCATTTCTCACAGAGCGTCACGTGGTGTGTCCTTGTAGTACACACACAAGATAACAAAAGAAATGTCGCAGCAGAACAGGCCCCTTTTTAACATGAACATGGACTTGGTGCAACACTCTTATTAACTCTCTAAGTGCCAAGGCTCCTTCGCGTTCTGCCCTTTTCTGGACCGCGTCGTGGAGGGAACTGTGTTCTCTGGACAAAGACTTTTAAGCTTAGAACCGGTCCGTGCAGAATGGCGCGCGCACGCGCAGCAATACCGACGCGCACACAGGAGGATGCTTTCTGCACTTAAAGAACTGACTCAGACCGCCAAACAGGCTCTGTTTATTAAAGGCCTGACGCAGGACTCCAGGCTCTACCAATGTACGTACACCCATGGGGGAATACAGGGAAACCCCCTTCTAGCGGGCGTCCCAAATGGTGATGTCTTAACAAACTGCAACAGCACATCCCTCCCTCACCATAGGGTAGTGAAAATTCAACAAAACAGAACATTTATTAAACAGAGTCACTGAACAGCAGAATCGTTTGCAGGCTTCTCCCTGTTGGTCAACTACAATGTCTGCTTACGGTTGGGATGGGGTTGGGTTGGATCTCAGGTGATATCGTCCCATACCTCTCTTCTGAGTTGGTGCTTGGGTGGCCACGCCATTCTCAGAGGATCTGAAAACACAGGGGCCTTGCCCGCAGGATGGTGGCGTTGGAACACAGAAGCCTTGTTTGCTGGACGGCGGCGTAGGGACTGATGGTGCTGGAGGCGATCTGTCATGAGTTGGGGTGTCACCTTGTCTCCGCCCTACTGCCCCTTCGGGCTTTTTGGGCTGCCCGGAAAGATACCTTCTACGGAATCACCATCTGGCGGTTCGCTCTCCCGCAGTAGTGGCGCCTTCTCAAAGTGGGAGATGTCCCGGGTGACAGTTTCTGGTCCTTTTTTGGCAGTTATCACAGTGCCCTTAATGGCTGTGAGAGCCCATGGCAATGCTTTGAATGGTAAGCGGAACTTTCCTCCTGTGTGTCGGTCCTTAACAAGTACTTTGTCTCCTGAGTGAAAGGCGTGGTGCTTAGTGTGTCGCTGACGCGAGGCGTACTTGTTGCCTGCTCGTTGGAAGTCAGAGCAGTTTGGGGGATTTGGGTGATCTGCCCAAAGGGGATGGTGTGGAATGGTGTCCGTTATCACCCCGCCTAGGTATAGGCGGCTCGGTGCAATGCCAGTGGTGGAGTGAGGCATTAGCCGATGTTCTCGTAGAAACGTGTAAATGGTACTCTCCACATTCATGGCTTTCGCTACGGCTACGCGGATGACCTTCATCAAAGTCCTCGCAAACCTCTCCACCTCCCTGTTGGCTTGGGGCCACCTTAGAGCGATACATCAATGGTTTGTATTCTGTGAATGGAGATATTCATCCCATTCCTGGCTGTTAAATGGTCAGCCGTTGTCTGTGCAGATTGCCTTCAATCAGCCCGTGGGTGGCCATGACTTTTTTGACTTTCGGGATGAGTTCCGATGCCGAGGTGTTTGGCACGATTTCTACTTCTGGATACTGGGAGAAGTTGTCTTTGAGGATGAGCATGTGTGAGCCAACGGGTAGGCTGTCAAAACCGGTGCTGACATGCTGCCACGGTGGTCCCTTACTCTGTGATGACAGGTGCAGGGGGTTCAGGTTGGCTAGCTACTTGGCAGGCAGGGCAGCCTCTGACAACTTCTTCCACTTGTCGATCAAGGCCGGGGAACAAGACTTTGCTTCTAAGCCTATTTTTGGACTTTACCACCCTTTGGTGGACTCAAGGGGCCAGGAGGATGGCTCGGTGTCTCAGGCTAGCCGAGACCCTCGCATGAGACAGCCTTAGACTGCCACTAAGAGTTCTTGCGAAAATAATGTAAGGATTGGAGTGTCCTCTTTGCCTCTTCAGTGCGATGGGTAAAATGGCAGTGGAGAGCACTCCAGTCACCGGTTAGTACTGCT
Organism: Calotriton arnoldi; assembly: GCA_963921515.1. Lineage (NCBI taxonomy): Eukaryota > Metazoa > Chordata > Amphibia > Caudata > Salamandridae > Calotriton > Calotriton arnoldi. The sequence continues at coordinate 770,384 of CAWUFW010005220.1, read as the reverse complement.
TGGATGGCTATCTGCAGGCAGTCGTCTCGTTACCGTGGCCTCCACGACTTCAGAAAAGGACATGGGGATTGGCTTTGACCTCTCGACAATGAGGCAGACATATTCTTCAGTGTCCTGTGCTTTCTTGGCTTTGGAGGGGGTAGCCGGCTGGGTCTGGGGTGACAAGAATTCGGCAGGGTTGAAAGTGCCTAGCCGGTACTCTACAGTAAAGTCGAACTACGGTAAAGTCGAACTTAACTGCAGGATTCAATTCTTGATTCTCAGTGGTGGTTTGGATGCGGACCCTCTGAATAACAGGATTTATGGTCAGTGTGGATGGTAAAAGGGTGGCCGTACAAGTACATGTAGAAATGGCGGCATCCCCAGTGAATTGCGATGGCCTCTCGCTCTATTTGCAAGTACCATTTTTCAGGAGGCGTGAGCGCTTGGCTCGCGTAGGCAACTGGGGCCCACTCTCCACAATCCTGACACTGGAACAGTATGGCCCCCAGTCCGTATGGCTTGCGTCCACTGCTAGCTGAGACTCATTCCTTGGGTTGAATTAAGCTAAGGTTGTATCAGCGTACAATGCTTCTTTTTTGTGTGCGGAACGCTTGTTCTTGCTCCTCTCTCCACACCCACCGACTGGTGGACTTGGTGAGTTTGCAGGGGGGACCCGTGATGTCCGACAGGTTCTTCATGAACCATCCGCAGTAAGTCACCATGCCAAGGAAACTGTGAACTCCTGAGACTGAGGTGGGAGCCGGGACATCTTGAATATCCTTCACTTTTACCGGGTCAGGTCCTATGCCGCGGTCAGAGAACTAGTAGCCAAGGAAACTGATGCTCTTTCTCAGAAACTCACACTTTTCTCTGTGAAGTGTTAAGCTGTCATTCCTCAGCCTGGTCAACACGGCTCAGAGGCAAGTGAGATGGCTGTTCAAAGTTGGGGCGTGTACCAAGATGTCGTCACTCATGTTTAACACCCCAGGGAGACCGGTTAACTCCTCTTTGATTATGTGCTGGAAGACCTTGGCCACACTTGATATGCTGAAGTTCAGCTGGGTATACCTTCGAAGGCCCATGTGGGTGGAGAAAGTTGCTATGGAGCTTGAGTCTGGGTGTAGCAGTATCTGGTAGTAGCCTGACCTGAGGTCCATCTTGGAGAACCACTTTGAGCCAGAGAGCTCCGTGACGATGTCATCAATGGTGGGTGTCAGGCGACGCTCTTGTTTGATGGCCAGGTTAGGCACTCTTATGTCAACACAGATCCGCATGGCTTCCGGTTGTTTTTTTTTTTAGCTACCACGATGGGGGAGACCAAGTGGGTAGGTCCTGTCACTCTTTCAATATTTCCGACTTCCTCGAGGTGTCGCAAAATGAAACGCTATCCGCCGGTGGAAGAGTGCTACTGGTGCAATTGATTTGTCAATCTGCAGGTGGACGGTCCTGCCCTTGAGGGACCCTTTGCCGTCGAATAGGGAGGCATATTATTGCGTGAGTTTATAGATATCACTTGTGTGAATGCTGAAAGAGAATCTCGCCAATTTGAGGTCCTGGGCAGTTTTGCAGCTCAGGAGGAAGTCAGCCCATTCCTGGGAAACGTAGACTTTGGCTCTAGCTGAGTTGGTATGATGGGTGACCTGGGCATGAAAGATTCCTGCAATTCGCAGAAGTGAGCGGTTACCAAAAGCGTAGGCCTTGACTTTGGTGGACCGAAGGATAGGCAGGGCAGGCAGGCTGTCATACAGGGCTGCGGCAATGAGGTTGATTGAGGCTCCTTTGTCGATTAGACTGGTGGTCGGTTGGTCATGGACTTTGAGGAGGCATGTGGGTGCTGACTGGGGCATTGAGCGTGGCACTTTGATGGACTGCACCACGTTGACGACTTCCTGCTAATCGTCGTCCATGTCCCTTCCTGCTAGTGTATCAGGGTGTGTGTCAATGGAACGAACTCTATGTTTAGGCTGCCGTCTGTCGCTGGGCAGAGTGGCACACTTTGGAGAAATAATTTAGTTTCCTGCATGCAACACACTTCTTGCCTCGCGCTGGGCGGTCGCCTAGGTGAGGGTATAGACACCCAAACCATCAGCAGTGTCGGTTTGGCGGCTTTGGTTTGGATGTCTCTGGCTTCAACTTCCGGGCTTCTTTGCAGATGGCATTGGCGGGCTCTTCCTTGACGGGATTTGTATTGCTGTGTCCATGTGGGCCGCCCTTGCTTTGGAGAGTTCTTTGGACTGCCCTAGGGAAAGGATGTTGCGCATCGACATGTTGAGCTCCTGCATAATGATTTCCCCATATTTTATGGATGCACGTCCCTGGATGAACTATGCCCTCACTTCTTCGTCTTCATCCAGAAGGGTGCAAGCGCTCGCTAGCTCTTACAGGCGGGCATGAAACACATCAACTTACTCGTCCGGTTTTTGCAGCGCCTGGTGAGGAAGGAAGCATTCATAGTGAGGGTTTGCAAAAGGTTCAAAATAAGTGGAGATGGCGTTCTTGAGCGTTGTGTACGAGCACGGTGGGCCCGCTCCGACAATGGATTTAGAGACCTTATGCACATCAGCCCCGCCAAGGTGAAAAAGTAGGGGATGCTTGCTGCGTCCTCGGTGTCCATTGCTTTGGAGTATGCCTCGAGGTGTTCCACCCTGGCGTTCCATTAGATGTCTTATGTTGGCGGGGGCCCCGTTACAATAAAAGTCTCTAGGGCAGGGATGGATGTCATGCTGTGGCAGCAGCTGCTCTCAGGGGCTGGTGCAGGGTATCCTTGTGTCCTCCCACTAGATGTCTTCACCTCTACAGGCAAGGCATCGGTGGGCTGCATAGTACCCACAGGTGGGAGCAGGTGGTATGAGCCATGCAGGCCAGCATGATAGGTGGCCAACAGAAGCGGCTACCTGGTTTGGAGGGCTGACAGTGGACCCCTTGACGTGATGCGGTGAAGGATTGGGCATGGCACCGCTTGGTCATGGCTCCTCAGGCTGACGGGGGCAGCTGGTGAAGGCTATGCAGTGGCGGGCCGCACCGAGAACCGGAGTGCAGCTGAGGCAAAAGGCCTCACGCGGTCGCTAGGGGGCATCACAGTAACCAGAGCAGAGCGGGCAAGGCTGTTGGAGTGAGCAGTAGGCGGCCATGGGGCTGACAACGATGAGTGTTGGCGGGGCTCTTCCCACGCAGGGCACTGTTGTGGGCCTGTCAGTCAGAGCCGCGGGAACAGGCAGCAGTGGTGAACCTCCTGGTCCTCCAAGGGTTGCCTGTTGTCGGGCCCGATTTCCGGGTTGTGCACAGGGAGGGGCGGCTGCACCGCTTGCAGGTCCTGCCAGCCGGGTGGTTGCATGGTGAGTTGGGAGCTTGTTGGTGCACGTGGGGGGGGGGGGATCTGTGCACCCTCCTCGTCACCAATGTAGATGGCAAGCATGCTTGCTGCCATAAAGACGCTGACACAAGATGATGCTTCATGCATATAAAGAACTGACTCCGCCTGCCATACGGGCTCTATTTATTAAAGGCCTGACCCCGGACGCCAGGCTCAACCTAAGTACATTTGCCCACGGGGGATGCAGCTGAACCCCTTCTAGCAGTCGTCCCAAACAGTGGTGTCTTAACAAACTGCCAAACTACAGTCCGTGTATGCCAGAGGTACTTTTCAATTGAGGTGTTGCACAGGTACCACGCGACTCTGTGAAAGCGCCGGCTTCTGGGGAACGGAAGTTGATGGAGTTCGGCGCACGGGAATGTTTCCGGGGTTTTGTAAATGAGGCGGCGCCAAGGATGAGCAGGGACAGCCCGAAACTGATGCAGATTTGACTGGGAACACTCAATTTTCGTAATGAACATAGATTCTGCCCCTCACACTAAGTCTTTGAATTTGTTCAATTTGTAATTGACCATCTCATACATGTCAACATGTTCAAACTGTGAAGTGGGATATTTTGAACAATAAATTGTGGGAATGCATTTTTTCCCATTTTGAAGCAAAGGCAATTTTAGGCAGGAAATGCCTTAAATAAAGCCATTATGGCTCCAAAAATTGGGAGTCTCCCGCCTGAATCGGGTATATGACATGATTGCATGTATGCCTTCTCCCTGTGTCTTTGGACTGTCTCTCTGCCTGCGTCCCAGACAGAGAGAAAGGACAAAGAGGCCTCAGAGAGGAAAGACAGCAGCATACATGCCTAAAGACCCGATTCAGGCGGGTGACTCCCGATTTTTGAAGCAAAAATTGGCTTTATTTTGGCTGTCTCCCACCTGAAATTCCTCTCCTTCAATAGAAGTCAATGGGAGAAAATACATTCTCCCGATTATTCTTTTTAAAAACTCCGACTTCCCTCTTCCAAAATGTTGGCATGTCAGCTGCAGCCAAGCAGGAGCAGGAGCAGTAGGGGCCGGAAGTGCAGAACATTTTTGCATTTGCAAACGCTGCAGTTCGCTGAATCACAGGGTTTGTGAATCTTGGGAAGAACCTTCCCGACCCCCACAAAAGAAATATAAAGTAGGGTTGCCAAAAGAAAAATACCAGCCATTTGTTGTTTAAAGAGCCTGCAAAGGCCTCGTCTTGACACTAAATAGGATTATAAATAAAATCATATGTATTCATTTGTAATGTGACTTTTCTGTCTTTGTTCCCTTTAATTATCAGTCATGGATCATTGAGACAGCCCTAGAACACAATTAAAAATGCTTTCTATTTATATTTGCTGTTCCAAGTATGCACAGATAAGTGCTGAAAATAGGCTTTAGGTGACTGCTTATTTTTGTAATGTTTGGGACATCAATATAATGAGCTGGCAACCCTAATCACAAGACTGGAAGATTGTTGCAGGATCAGCACAATATTTATTTCCTCCACCCTCTAGCCCTGAACAGGGCCGGACTGGGAATGCAAACCGGCCTTGGCAATTGAGTTGGACCAGCAGCAGAAGAGGGGTGGAGGCTGTTGGGGCGGGGGGGGGCGATGGGGGTTTGCATGAAAAACACTGAAGCTGATTTTGGTACAGGGGGGCCGCTATTGCAGCACTACTGCAAAACCGCCCCCCTGTACTAAAAAATGGCACCCACCGGTCCAAAACCGGCCCCTACCCTTCTGGCCCACTGAGAAAATGCCAGGTGCCAACTACGGCCAGTACGGCCCTGTCCCTGAATAATGCCATAATAGCAATAGTTTAACTGATATCTGAAACCCTACGCCAGCCCTCAATAACATGCTGAGTTACTTCGAGTGTCTAGGAATGCACCCGGCATTCAGACAACTCACTCCTCATTCTCGCCCTTCACTTTCAAACTCACCCTGCGCTCACAGCGATCATAATGCACTCACACTAATCACCATGCACTCACGCCATTCACCCTGCACTCACAATGACCACACAGCACTTATGCCACTCGCCATGAACTCACACCGTTCTCCCTCCACTTACCCTGCGGTCACATGAGCACACTGCTCACTCTGCACTCACTGTGCACTTGCGCTGTTCACCCTGTAACTCACACTGCAGTCACAGGAGCACACTATTCACCCTGCACTCATGTGACACTTCACTCACCTGTCCCCCTCACTGCTCAATCTGCAATCTCACTCAAACAAGCCCATCACTAACCATACATTAATTTGTCCCACTCTGCACTTACATCTGCACCCAAATTCATATGGTCGCCTCACTCACCCTGCAGTCACTCCTCTCACCCTACTCTCACACTGTCGCATCGCTCACCATGCACTCACATGGGCACTCCTGTCACCCACACAGTGATTTGATTTGATCTGATTTGTAATTTGTAAAGCGCAACATTTACCCTAAGGCATCAAGGCGCTAGAGCCCGACCGTCCAAAAGAGGGATGAAAAGAAAAAAAAAAGAGAGAAAAAGAAATCCAGATAAATGCTAGGCCGAGAAAAGCCAGGTCTTAAGAGCCTTTCTGAACGGAAGCAGAAGAGGAATAGGCCTAAGAGCAAGGGGAAGGGAGTTCCAAAGTTTACTCGCTGCCACCTAGAAAGCTCTGTCCCCCCAATTCCTCTTTTTGGTTCTTGGTACCACCAGTTGCATTTGGAGCGAGGATCGCAGGGGTCTACTGGGGGAGTGCCATCTGAACATTGTTTTTAATCTTGACGGGTAGGGAAGATGCAGTGACTTGTGTACCATACAGAGTGATTTGAAGCTAATGCGTTTTTCGATAGGGAGCCAGTGCAGGGATTCTAGTCCCTTCCTGGCGGATTGTTTCCTGGGAATGTCCAGAACAAGTCTTGCCAGTGCATTCTGTAGCACCTGAAGTTTATACTGCATATTCTTATTGGCGACCAGGTATAGTGATTTGCAGTTATCGAGTCTGGACATTACCAAGGCCAGTGCTACCTGTATTCGAGCTGGTCGTTGGATAAGAGGGAAGATTTTTTTTAACATCCTTATGAGCCAGGAGCACGTAGAGATGGTACGGTTCATTTGGATATTAAAGTTGAGTTCAGTATCCATCAGAACTCCAAGGTTCTTAGCCTTCTTGCTCGGGACAGGACGGCATCCTAAGGATTGAGGCCAAGACTTGCTGTTCCACTTTGATGTCCCTGATCCGAATATCATCACTTCTGTTTTCTCCCCATTGAGTTTCAGGAAGTTAGCAGACTTCCATTCTGCCACTATGGTCATGCATCCGAGAATATTTTCTGACGTTGAGCATGGACCTTTAGGGATAGTAACCATGATCTGTGTGTCATCTGCATATGACACTATCTCCAGTCCAAATGAGTGAATCACGGTTGCCAGGGGTGCCACATAAAGATTAAAAAGAGTGGGGCTCAGAGACGATCCCTGCGGCACTCCACAGGGTAGAACAAAGGAGTCTGAGTGAAAAGATTGTAGTTTCACCCTTTGGGATCTCCCTGTTAAGAATGAGGACAGGAGGGCTAGTGCTTGATGAGAAGCACCAAGACTCTGGAGTCTGTCCTGCAGCAAAATAGGTGAGATGGTGTCAAATGCTGCCGACAGATCCAAGAGAATCAGCACTACCCCCTGTCCTTCATCCACGGTACGCCTGATGTAATCGGTGGCTGATATTAATGCCGTTTCCGTCCCATGATGTTTCCTGAATCCAAACTGAGAATCATTAAGCCATGATTGTTGTTCTGCCGTTTCTATGAGCTGCTTATTGAGATGCAGCTCCAAGATTTTAGCTGGAACTGGAAGCAAAGATATGGGACGGTAGTTCTTGCAGTCCCCTGGATCTAGGTATGGTTTTTTTAGGAGCCGCCTAATGATGGCTTGTCTCCAACTATATGGATAAATTCCGGATAGAATAACATTATTCATGAGTTTGCAGAGGGGTTCTGCTATAGTGTTTGCTGCCATATGGCGAACTGCTGGAGGAGAAGCCTCCATAGGTGAACCAGCGTGCGTTCTCAAAAGATATTGTGCAACCAGTAGGGGCGAGAGATCAGAGAATTTTGAGAGACCTCTGTTCTCGCTACAGGGCTCCAGAGGCGCCCCCTCAGTGAGCCTGCTGGATACCGGTTGTTAGACCTGTCAGCCCTAGGGTGGTCTTTCCCTATTTTTTTTCCTTTTTCGCCTCCTTTTTGCCACCATATTTTTACTGGACCTAGGTCTCTGGGCACCTTGCCACTGCTAGCCAGTGCTGAGGTGCAGGTGCTCTCTCTCACTCAAGATGGCTGCCACAGGCCCCTGCTACTGCAGAGGGGCCTGACACGCATACACACTAGTAGCCAGGGTCAGGCTGGGGTATAGGGATACAGTATCCATTCCATCCCCGCCTCTGGGCCACATAGCCAGGCATGTAGAAGGTTCCAGAACCTTCCGGGCTGTGGGAGGAGTTATGTTTTGCCGCCTTTGGGAGAGTCACCTGACCTGGGAGTATAAAAGGCTTGGAGGGAAAACTTTCTAGTCAGTTGATGAGGCACCACTGAACCTGGGAGAACCTCCGCCGGAGTATAGGCTTTAGGGCCTAGGGGGAGACCTACACTACTGCTGCTGACAGGGTTGAGGCCCTGCTGTGGTAAGATAGCTGAGGAACGCCCACCACCCACTGACCTTGCCCAGTGTGAGGGGACCCAGGGAACCACCTTCAGCGTGCGGGGAGGAACATCAAGCACTCCCAGACCACCAACTCATCCCCCCCTCATAAGAAGAAACTTCTGACAGGAAACTTTGACAAGGAACTTATAACAAGGAACTTCTGACAAGAAACTTACAACTAGAAGCGCCTAAGAAGCAACCAAGCTGAAGCAGTCGCAAGACCCTTAACTTGAGGAGGCCTGTCCGTCCAGCAAGGCCTAAAGCCTAAAACTGCCCAACTGGGGATCACCAGGTAAAGCGCCGTACCCTGAAGCGCTAAACCTTCACCCCCTATCCACCTTTGCCTGTTGCTGGGCTGCCCCCAAGTACTTTGCCAGTCAGCCCTGCCCACAGGCTGCTGGTGCACCCTGTGTGCTGTTGTCCCTCAGGTCACTGACCTTATGATGAAGATTGCCGCCGCCGCCTGAGAGGAGACACCGTGTGGTGAGGTGCGCCGTCGCGCCCTCATCAAGGGAAGCGCTGAGGTGGAGGAAGCCCCTCAGGTGTGTGAGGTGAGGAGCGCCGTCCGCGCCCTCACCGAAGCCTCCAGGGGCCCGGGGCCCTCATCGCCGCCGTCGCGGCCCAAGAAGTGGTCCCGCCGCCGTCGTGGCCCAAGAAGTGGTCCCGCCACCGTCGCGGCCCAAGAAGTGGTCCCGCCGCCGTCGCGGCCCAAGAATTGGTCCCGCCTCCGTCGCGGCCAAAGAATTGCCCCCACCGCCGAAGCGGCCGAAGAATCGTCGCCGCCACCTTAGCGGCCCAAGAGATTGCCACCGCCGCCGAAGCGGCCCAAGAAATCGCTCCCGCGATCTGCAGCGAGGCCTCCCGGCCCCGCAGACGCCGTTGCCGAGCAACCAGGGGTCGCTCGGCGTGACCCGGGAAGGCAGCGCACTGATTGGGCGCCGGCTCCCGGGCCCTCCCAGCGCCGAAGGAAGCCCGGGAAGAGCCCCGGCAGTGCAGAGGGAGACGGGGAGCCGGCCGGAGAGGACTGCCGGCTCCCGCTCCCTTCCCCCAGCAGCCCTGAGCCCACCTACACTTACCCTGAGCACGGGGGCCGGAGGAGGGTGATCCCGGTCCCCGCAACGAGCCGCAGTTATCCCCCCTGATCCCGGGGGCCGGAGTAAGGCATACCGGCCCCCGCAACGACCCCGCAACACCGGCCAGAAGGCTGAGACACCCCGGCCGGACCCCGCCCAACGGAACACGGGCCGGCCCGGATGATCGCCAGTCGCCCTGAAGCGCGACCAACGACCACACCACAGGTGAGCCCTGGAGGCCCCTAGGGCCCATAAGACGCCACTGGGGGCCGGGGGCCACTATTAACCCTTACTATTGTAGTCCTACGAGGCGAGGTCCCAGAGAGGAGTGGGCCTGGCCTGAATTAACCCCTAAGGAACCTAGAAGCCCCAGAATACAGGACATGTTGAGGGATTCCCCACATAGTTCATTCATGTATTGATGATGCCCACAGTATGTAATGATTTATGCCATTGCCTATTATAATTACTGCCTAGGCCATGGTTTTAACTGTTAAGTCTTTTCCACAAGGGGAAAGTGTTTAATGGAGTTGAGCTGAAGTGTACACCGCCAAGAGTTGAAGTATTTTCTGTTACAGGTGTACTGGAGTTGCGACGCCCACTGTACTGAATGTGGGTGCGCCTAGATTAATGCAGGCCTATTTAAATGTAACGTGAAAAGCCTTCTTTTAAATAATTGAATATGCTAAAGTAAACTGTATGTTTAGGCCTATGTTTTATTAACGTACCTTGAGATCATTATTAAGTGCTACGTGTAGGAGATAATTCCTGCGGCCTCTTAGTGGCCTACAATGTTGATGAGCTATGCAGCTTTATTTAAAATGTGCACCAGTTGAATAATTTAATGAGTTTGAATGTAGATCTAAATTAACCTGCCTTATCTGATGCCAACTTAATTTATTTATAAAAGATCTTGATTTTAAATACAAAAGCCTGGTGTGGTGTCATGTTATTGCGTTCGCATTTGTGAGTCAAAGTGAGAGTGTGCTGCACAACTGCCTTACACATTGCCTTCGCGTGCCTTTCCCGCTCCACGCCATGCTACCGTGTCGGACTCGGTAACCCCGGTTCCAACATTTGGTGTTCAGCGGTTGGATAAGGACTGGTGTTTGTGCAGCACCCTACAGTGACTCAATGTGCGCCGCAATTAGACACCTATATTAATGAGAGTGCTAGGAATTCTATGGTAATTGCCGACTGTGTACATTCCTGTGTTGGACCTGTTACCTACAGTTTAGAACCCCTTCCTTGAATTGTCTGGGACCCCACCTAGGAGGATGGAGTTTGAGTTAGCCAACCTAGAAAGGTATACGGTGACACAGCTCAAGGAGTTCTGCCTAGAGAGGGGGTGGCCGTCAAGCGAGGCACCAGGAAGGAGGTGCTTCAGAAAGCTTTGAGGGCATGGGTAATGGCCCACCCGGAGGGAAGAGGGGATGAGGAGCAGGGGGAGACAGACAACCCAGGAGAACTGGACCTACTGAGCATTGATGTTAGAGAGAATGTGTTGCCAGGAAGACGTTCCAGGGCAGGCAGTAGTGCGTCAGGGGGAAGTTTGTCACAAGAGGAATTGGAAGACAGAAGGGAGCAGAGGCAATTGACATTAGAACTTGCTAGGATGGAAAAAGCCATGGAGGAAAGGAAGCTTGTACATGAGCTTAGCCTGAAGGAGCTAGAGCTCCGGACCTTGCAGATGGAGATGGAAGGCAAAATGAATGGTGGCAGCGTACCTGCTGGGGTTCCACAGGAGCCCAAATTCTATTTACCCAGAGAGGTGATGGCCAGTTTTAGTGTAGGTGATGACATCGACAAGTGGTTGGCGGCCTACGAGGTGGCTCTGGTGGCCCATAGAGTTCCTGAGAGCTACTGGGGAGGAGGTCTTTATAGGTACATACCTCCACTAGTAAGGGACACACTCTTAACTTTAGATAAGGGGGAGCAGACTAACTACCCTATCATGAAGGAGGCCCTGCTCAGGAAGTTTGGCCTCACCCCAGAGAAGTACCGCCAAAAGTTCTGCAACAGCCACAAGCTTCACACACAAAACTGGGTGGATTTTTTGACTATGCCCGGAAGGCATTGGAGGGTTGGGTGCGTGGCAGCAACGTTGACAATTACAAAGGGCTGTACGACCTGTTCTTGAGAGAGCACCTCCTAGAGAAATGTTTTCCGGAGCTGCGCCAGTACTTGGTGGACCGCAAGCTGACCAATCCTAGGGAGCTTGCGGAGGAGGCAGACACGTGGGTCAGCACTCGGGTGTCCCACAAGGGAGCCGGGGCGGACCCCCCGAAAGGTGGACAGGGGCTCCCCCAGAAGAAAGAGGGGGAGATAAAAAGAGGGAGTTCTTTAAAGGTCCCCAAAATAAACCGCCTGGGAGAGGGGTAGGTTCCCCATCCCAATCTGGATTCCAGAAACCCACTTATCCTGACAGGAGTCAGCAGCCCAGAACTGTCCGGTGCTACGAGTGCGGGGAGGTTGGACATTATAAGGGGGATCCCAAGTGTCGCAAGAGAACCCCAGCCCCCACAGGAGGTAAGAGCCCCGGGGTGGCCAGTGTAGCGCTAGGGAAGGAGTTGTCCCTAGGTAGGGGAGGTGAGTGGACAGGCTTGACCTTAGTTTCCCTGGGGGATAGAGAGATCATCCCACGGGTTCAGGTACCCGCGAACACTGCCAAGTATCGGCAGAGGGTCCTGGTGAACGGGGAGGAGGTGGAGGCTCTGAGGGACACAGGTGCCAGCATGACGATGGTGAGACGTCAGCTGGTGTCCCCAGAGCAGGTGATTCCTGAGGAATTCCACCCGGTTGTTATGGCTGATAATAGCCTGGGTCATTACCCCGTGACCCAAGTTCCCTTTGAGTGGGGAGGAGTATCAGGTCTGTTGAAGGTTGCGGTGAGCCCTGCCATGCCAGTTGACTGTCTGCTGGGCAACGACTTGGAACATACTGCCTGGAGGGAGGTAGAGTTCAATGCCCATGCTGAGATGTTGGGATTACCAGGATGGACTTGCGTTGTCACGCGGTCCATGGCTGCCCGACAAGGAACTCAGCTGGGGTTGGAGCCTGGAATAATGGCCCAGCCCACTGCTGGACGAGGAGATGTCCAGGAGGAGACACCCGGTGAGATGGATGGGGAGCCCGTGGAGGTGACCCCGGAGTCCGCTGAGGTGGTTGGTGTTCCCGTGGGGGACCTGCCGACCCCTGCAGAGTGGCAGGTGGAAGGAGGGCCTACCCGGGAGGAATTTTGCCGGGCGCAGAAAGAATGCCCCAACGCTTGAAGGCATGCGGCAACAGGCCGAAGCCCAAGCAGCTGGAACAGAGACTGGTAACTACCATGTCTACTGGGAGGATGGTCTCCTCTACAGTGAGCCTAAGGCTCCGGTGCATGGGCCCGCCCGAGCCGTGGTGGTCCCCCAATGCTACCGAGCCTTTCTGCTAGAGTTGGCACATGAAATACCACTAGCAGGACACCTGGGCCAAGACAAGACGTTTGCGCGTCTGGTCCCACATTTTTATTGGCCCAGGATGCGCGTCACTTCTGACACTTTTTGCAAGACTTGCACCACTTGCCAAGCGAGCGGCAAGACGGGGACGAAAGTGAAGGTCCCTCTAGAACCTCTCCCAGTTGTCGATACCCCTTTTGAGCGGGTAGGGATTGACATTGTCGGGCCATTGAACCCGCCGACTTCTGCAGGACATAGGTTCATTTTGGTGCTGGTAGACCACGCCACCCGGTACCCAGAGGCAATCCCTCTGAGGACCATCACTGCTCCGGTGGTGGCGCGGGCCCTGATGGGGATTTTTACCCGAGTGGGATTCCCCAAGGTCGTGGTGTCAGATAGGGGCACGAATTTCATGTCGGCCTACATGCAGGCCATGTGGAAGGAGTGTGGAGTGACCTACCGGTTCTCCACTCCTTACCACCCCCAGACGAACGGACTCGTGGAGCGCTTTAACAAAACCTTGAAGGGGATGATCAGGAGCCTACCCGAGGACTTGAGAAGAAAGTGGGACGTCCTCTTACCCTGTCTGCTCTTCTCCTACCGAGAGGTGCCGCAGAAGGGGGTCGGTTTCAGCCCCTTTGAGCTGCTCTATGGCCACCCCGTTCGGGGGCCCCTCAGTCTTGTCAAGGAGGGGTGGGAGAAGTCTTCCTCGAAGCTTCCCCGTGATGTGGTCAGCTATATGCTGGCATTCCGCAGCCAGGTGGCCAAGCTGTGGAAAGAGGCCTCGGACAATCTAGAGGCAAGTCAAGCCGTCATGAAGAAATGGTATGACCGGAACGCGCGGACGGTAGAGTTAGACGCTGGACAGAAGGTGTGGGTCATGGAGCCAGGAGAACTTAGCGCCCTCCAGGACCGGTGGACTGGACCGTTTGAGATCCTGGAAAGGAAAGGCCAGACCACGTATGTCGTCGATGTGAAGACCCCCCGTCAACCCCACCGGGTGTTCCACGTCAACTGCCTGAAGCCCCACCAGGAGCGTTCAGAACTCACTCTCCTAATGATAACAGATGGAAGTGAGGAGGAGGAGAGTGAGCCTCTTCCCGACCTTCTGGCGGCCCATGAGAAGGATGGTTCGGTAGAGGGAGTGGTCCTCGCCCCATCCTTGACCCCAGAGCAACAGAGGGACTGCCGCCAGGTCTTGGGGCAGTACGCCTCGTTGTTCTCCCTCACGCCTGGAATCACGCACATGTGTACCCATGATGTGGACACAGGGGACAGTCCGCCAGTAAAAACCAAGTCTTACCGGCTGTCCGATAAAGTCAAGGCTAGTATCCAGGGTGAGGTTACCAAGATGCTAGAACTGGGAGTGATTGAGCCTTCCAGTAGCCCTTGGGCTAGTCCGGTGGTGTTGGTGCCGAAAGCGGCCCCACCGGGCACCACACCAGAACTTCGGTTCTGTGTGGATTACCGTGGACTCAACTCAGTCACTAAGACCGACGCTCACCCAATCCCGCGGGCGGATGAGCTCATTGACCGGCTGGGAGCAGCCCGGTATTTGAGTACCATTGATTTGACGTCAGGCTATTGGCAGATAGCCATGGCGGAAGGAGCAAGGGAGAAGACTGCGTTCTCCACCCCCGAGGGCCACTTTCAATTTCGGGTGATGCCCTTCGGGTTGAAAAATGCTCCAGCCACTTTCCAGCGGTTGGTGAACCAGGTGCTGTCTGGCCTAGAGGCCTTCTCTGCTGCCTACCTGGATGACATAGCTGTCTTCAGTAGCAGCTGGGAGGACCATCTGGAGCATCTCCAGGAGGTGCTACAGGCTTTGCAACGGGCTGATCTAACCATCAAGGCTAGCAAGTGCCAGATTGGACAGGGATCTGTCGTGTACCTGGGACATCTGGTGGGCGGAGGTAAGGTGCAACCCCTCCAAGCCAAGATTGAGACCATCTTGGCCTGGGAGCCCCCAAGACCCAAACAGAGGTCCGAGCTTTTCTCGGCCTCACGGGGTATTACCGCCGGTTCGTCAAGGGGTATGGAACCATCGTGGGCCCATTGACGGAATTGACTTCAAAGAAGCAGCCACGCAGAGTCATCTGGACGGCTGCCTGCCAGGAAGCCTTTGAGACCCTCAAACGTGCAATGTGCACCGCACCGGTGCTCAGGACTCCAGACTTTGGACGGGAATTTATTGTACAGACAGACGCTTCTGAGCATGGCATAGGAGCTGTGCTCTCGCAGCTGAATGACGATGGCCAAGACCAGCCAGTGGCCTTCATTTCCCGAAGACTACTCCCCCGGGAACAGCGGTGGAGTACCATCGAACGAGAAGCCTTTGCTGTGGTTTGGGCTGTCAAGAAGTTGAGGCCATACCTTTTTGGTTGTCACTTCCTGATCCAGACCGACCACAGACCCCTTCGCTGGCTCATGCAGATGAGAGGCGAAAACCCCAAATTGTTGAGGTGGTCCATTTCCCTCCAGGGGATGGACTTTCGGGTGGAACATCGACCCGGTGTAGACCACGCCAACGCTGACGGTCTCTCCCGGTTTTTCCGCCTTAGCGAAGAGAACTCCCTAGAGGTTGGGAAGCTCTCCCCTCTTTCGGCTGGGGGGACGCGTGTTAGACCTGTCAGCCCTAGGGTGGTCTTTCCCTATTTTTTTTCCTTTTTCGCCTCCTTTTTGCCACCATATTTTTACTGGACCTAGGTCTCTGGGCACCTTGCCACTGCTAGCCAGTGCTGAGGTGCAGGTGCTCTCTCTCACTCAAGATGGCTGCCACAGGCCCCTGCTACTGCAGAGGGACCTGACACGCATACACACTAGTAGCCAGGGTCAGGCTGGGGTATAGGGATACAGTATCCATTCCATCCCCGCCTCTGGGCCACATAGCCAGGCATGTAGAAGGTTCCAGAACCTTCCGGGCTGTGGGAGGAGTTATGTTTTGCCGCCTTTGGGAGAGTCACCTGACCTGGGAGTATAAAAGGCTTGGAGGGAAAACTTTCTAGTCAGTTGATGAGGCACCACTGAACCTGGGAGAACCTCCGCCGGAGTATAGGCTTTAGGGCCTAGGGGGAGACCTACACTACTGCTGCTGACAGGGTTGAGGCCCTGCTGTAGTAAGATAGCTGAGGAACGCCCACCACCCACTGACCCTGCCCAGTGTGAGGGGACCCAGGGAACCACCTTCAGCGTGCGGGGAGGAACATCAAGCACTCCCAGACCACCAACTCATCCCCCCCTCATAAGAAGAAACTTCTGACAGGAAACTTTGACAAGGAACTTATAACAAGGAACTTCTGACAAGAAACTTACAACTAGAAGCGCCTAAGAAGCAACCAAGCTGAAGCAGTCGCAAGACCCCTTAACTTGAGGAGGCCTGTCCGTCCAGCAAGGCCTAAAGCCTAAAACTGCCCAACTGGGGATCACCAGGTAAAGCGCCGTACCCTGAAGCGCTAAACCTTCACCCCCTATCCACCTTTGCCTGTTGCTGGGCTGCCCCCAAGTACTTTGCCAGTCAGCCCTGCCCACAGGCTGCTGGTGCACCCTGTGTGCTGTTGTCCCTCAGGTCACTGACCTTATGATGAAGATTGCCGCCGCCGCCGCCTGAGAGGAGACACCGTGTGGTGAGGTGCGCCGTCGCGCCCTCATCGAGGGAAGCGCTGAGGTGGAGGAAGCCCCTCAGGTGTGTGAGGTGAGGAGCGCCGTCCGCGCCCTCACCGAAGCCTCCAGGGGCCCGGGGCCCTCATCGCCGCCGTCGCGGCCCAAGAAGTGGTCCCGCCGCCGTCGCGGCCCAAGAAGTGGTCCCGCCGCCGTCGCGGCCCAAGAAGTGGTCCCGCCGCCGTCGCGGCCCAAGAATTGGTCCCGCCGCCGTCGCGGCCAAAGAATTGCCCCCACCGCCGAAGCGGCCGAAGAATCGTCGCCGCCACCTTAGCGGCCCAAGAGATTGCCACCGCCGCCAAAGCGGCCCAAGAAATCGCTCCCGCGATCTGCAGCGAGGCCTCCCGGCCCCGCAGACGCCGTTGCCGAGCAACCAGGGGTCGCTCGGCGTGACCCGGGAAGGCCGCGCACCGATTGGGCGCCGGCTCCCGGGCCCGCCCAGCGCCGAAGGAAGCCCGGGAAGAGCCCCGGCAGTGCAGAGGGAGACGGGGAGCCGGCCGGAGAGGACTGCCGGCTCCCGCTCCCTTCCCCAGCAGCCCTGAGCCCACCTACACTTACCCTGAGCACGGGGGCCGGAGGAGGGTGATCCCGGTCCCCGCAACGAGCCGCAGTTATCCCCCCTGATCCCGGGGACCCCGCAACACCGGCCAGAAGGCCGAGACACCCCGGCCGGGCCCCGCCCAACGGAACACGGGCCGGCCCGGATGATCGCCAGTCGCCCTGAAGCGCGACCAACGACCACACCACAGGTGAGCCCTGGAGGCCCCTAGGGCCCATAAGACGCCACTGGGGGCCGGGGGCCACTATTAACCCTTACTATTGTAGTCCTACGAGGCGAGGTCCCAGAGAGGAGTGGGCCTGGCCTGAATTAACCCCTAAGGAACCTAGAAGCCCCAGAATACAGGACATGTTGAGGGATTCCCCACATAGTTCATTCATGTATTGATGATGCCCACAGTATGTAATGATTTATGCCATTGCCTATTATAATTACTGCCTAGGCCATGGTTTTAACTGTTAAGTCTTTTCCACAAGGGGAAAGTGTTTAATGGAGTTGAGCTGAAGTGTACACCGCCAAGAGTTGAAGTATTTTCTGTTACAGGTGTACTGGAGTTGCGACGCCCACTGTACTGAATGTGGGTGCGCCTAGATTAATGCAGGCCTATTTAAATGTAACGTGAAAAGCCTTCTTTTAAATAATTTAATATGCTAAAGTAAACTGTATGTTTAGGCCTATGTTTTATTAACGTACCTTGAGATCATTATTAAGTGCTACGTGTAGGAGATAATTCCTGCGGCCTCTTAGTGGCCTACAATGTTGATGAGCTATGCAGCTTTATTTAAAATGTGCACCAGTTGAATAATTTAATGAGTTTGAATGTAGATCTAAATTAACCTGCCTTATCTGATGCCAACTTAATTTATTTATAAAAGATCTTGATTTTAAATACAAAAGCCTGGTGTGGTGTCATGTTATTGCGTTCGCATTTGTGAGTCAAAGTGAGAGTGTGCTGCACAACTGCCTTACACATTGCCTTCGCGTGCCTTTCCCGCTCCACGCCATGCTACCGTGTCGGACTCGCTAACCCCGGTTCCAACACCGGAGTTTTAGTGGAAGATCCAAAGTATAGATCAAAACCTGTATAAATATCCATGATTTTTGATTGAAAGAAAATGGCAAGTTGATCGCAGAATGCTTGCGAGATCTCTGGTTCTGCTGTGAGTTGGGAGGATGAGAGCTGTTGTACTATCTTAAATAACTCTTTTGTGGACGATGAGTTTTCAATTTTGTATGTGCAGTATTTGGATTTTTCTTCCACTAGTGCACGTTTATATTCCTTAATGCTTGATTTGTATAACATTCTTTCATGTTCCTCTAGGGTTAGTCTCCAGGCTCGCTCAGAGCGATGGCAGGCTTGTTTTAATAGTCTGAGTCTGTCATTATACCAGGGGGCCGAAGGACGACATTTTTTACGGGCATATAGCTTCAAAGGGGCCAATATAGTAGCTGCGGATTCTAGCCATGTCGCAAAGGCCTCCGCCCCAAGATTAGAATCCTCTTGAATTATACAAGGAATATTATTTAGAGTGTTGGTTAAGGTCTCGGCTGAAATAGCTTTCCAGCTTCTAGTTCTGTTTGGGGGGGTAAGGGGTTCTATGATCAACTGCTATAGCTGGGGGCAAGAAATTAAACGACACTGCACTGTGGTCGGACCAACAGATAGGTATGGTGTTTTGGTAGGTGATTCTTAGATCATTGGAGGAGATTCCATCCAGTGTGTGTCCCGCTTTGTGAGTTGGAGCCGTTACTAGTTGAAGTAGACCGATGCTAGAAATCATCTCTACCAGATCACTAGAGTCTTGGATGTCACTCTCCTCTAGATGGGAGTTAAAGTCCCCATGATTGTCAGAGATTTCTTTGCTATAACAGGTTCTAAAAGCTGTTTTAGTTCTTGAAGGAACGGCGGTCTAGGTCCTGGGGTCTGTAGATCAATAGCCCTCCAAAAGTACAAGTGGCTGAGGGAATGAGTTTGAAGTTAGTGGCTTCACAAGTGTGGGTATTCAGTCCTGACTCAATGATGCATTTAAATTGAGATTTAAAAACAATTGCCAGCCCCCCCCCATGCGTCCCACCCTATCTACCCTTTGGATAGAGTAATTATCCGGGATAGCATCAATTAGGTCAGGTCCTGAGGCTGCATTAGCCCAAGTTTCAGTAATAAAGACCCAATCAGGTTTCAGGTCCTCTATTAGTGTAGCAAATTCCACTCTGTGTTTAATGAGGGAGCGAGCATTAAGCAGTAGTCCCTTGTATCCCTCTGTTTTTCCTACGGTGGTGGTGACCAATAGGAATTTAGATTTTCCCTTTCTGTAAGCAATAGATGTACTTGCGCAGGGGGGCATGGGGTAACTGCATGAAATGCAGGAGTGAGGTGAGTAATCCCGCCCACTCTCCAAGGGAAAGATGACACATGCACAGTAACTATGACTCTCACCTCTTCTGATTTTCATTACTGATTCCGCAGAGTAGGAGATAGTATTCGGATCCTCTATACTAAAATGGCCAGCATGCCGTGCGCCGGGCGCTGTCCGGACGCGGACGGGCGCAGACGGGCTTGCCTTAGGCAGAGGGTTAATGTGCCTGCTACAAAGAATGTGTACCATGCAGATCACAGAACTGAGTGTGAGTAAACTACGAGTAGCCCTATAAAAAATGAAATGCTTGTCAGAAAGGTGTAGGGAGATGAGGTGCATTGTTGGCGAGTGGTAGTGAAGGAATTCATGGAGAAGGAGGAAATGGGGAAGGGGCGCCAAAAAAGACAGTTGCACCGTGCACGACCAGTGCGAGGGCCAGCCCTGGCTGGGAGTCTTAGCCCCCCCCCCGAATTTCGAGTCTAGTTGCGCCCCTGATACATGCCATTGTAAATCTCAGTTTGGAGGCCGGCGGCTAATTCACGGCCCCTCCTAATTACAATTACAATTGCTTCTCAGAACCCCAGCAGCTCGAGCTGCAGCAGCCCGGGCTGAGACACACAACAGGGGGGGGGAGGGATTGGTTGCTGAAGCCCTTTTAGCCCAATGGGCATTGCGCACCTGGCATGTATCAATATATCGATAATATGTGAGTGCAAATTTGTCACCAACCGTCATCAGATCCTGACAGCCGAGCTGCCATGACATCTGATCTACAAAAGGGAGGTTGTCCTAAGGACTTTGGGAATCATCTTGGGGCAGCTCGGGGGGAGCAGACGTGGTTGCGGAGACAACTCCAGGATCACCCCTGAAGTCTTTCAAAATGCTTTCAAAACAGCACCTGTCCTCAGGCTCTTTCAAAAAATATTTCCCGTTTGGGAATGCAAATGCAGAGATGAAAGTCTTTTGTCCTTCGTTCATTCGTAGCCAGTCCCGAGGGTCATAAATAGCGACCTTCTTCATTAACGTTCATTCGGCAAGTCATTTTACCACCCTCTGAGAACGGACAATTATGAATGCAACCTCATTATACATTGGCCATTCGCCAATTGCATGCTTCTTGAAATGGAGAGGATGTGCCGTAACACCCTGAGCTGTCGACTTTGGAACTGGGGAACCGAGTTCAAGTCTCGGCATCTGCTCAACATCCTGTGATTTTGGGCAAATCACTTAATCTCCCCGTACCTACAAAAAATAATGTGATTTTGTGTAATGTAACTGGTGCTCATGTAGAGTGCTCCAATACCTTCGGGTCGAGTTCGCTATGTATAAAACTGCATAAAACAGAAAGTCGGTGTGCTATCTGCACATCTTGGGGTTGTGAAGACGGCCCCAAGATCTGTGCTGGTGCAGACTGAGACAGTCATTTATTAGGTCGAGCCTAGCGCAGCGCGCATGCGCTGCCCTATGGGAGGCTTCTTGTGAGCACTCCAAACTTCTCCGTGTGTCTAGGACTTCCCCCACGTATTAGGTTGGTTGTTGCCTGTGTCATTTATTTTTCGTAGCCTGCAAATGGCTAAAGGCGGGCGCATGTCCCACCTCTTTAGCAAATGTTCACTCCCACAGCGTTTTGCTTGCGGGAGCGAGCAGTGGCGCGCAGGGTGGCAGCTGCATTCCCTACATTCCTTGCAGTGCACGCGCACCACTCGCGGTCTTCTTGTTTTTCTCGCGATGCTGTGCTGCCATTGTATTTTTATTTTTAAAGCGCTCCTTTACCTTCGGGTCGAGTTCGCGCTATATAAAAACTGCAACAAAAAAAGTGTGATGTAACTAGTGCAGGCAGGTGTGCTGTTACTGGTGCAGACTGGACGTGCGGTCCCCGACTCTGTTACCTTTTGGCTACGCTTTAACTAATGCGGCCAGATGGACTGCACTGCAGCAGGGTATGTTGTCACTCGTGGAAACCGGATATGCCGTTATCGGCACAGGCAGTGCGCGAACAGGCTGTTGTCACTGGCGGTGGAGGACTGTGGTGTTAATGGCTCAGACAGGCAGCAGTAACAATTGCGTGCCTGTAGAGTTCCTCTTCAGGTTAGTGCTGCAGTCTCCTGAAGCCCCCCACCCCCTTGCCTGGGAGGAGTCTGGGAGCAGACACTGTAGGGGGAGGAGATAGGGAGACAGGCAGAGAGAGCGCCACAGACATGGCTCCCGCATCCTCCAGGGTGCTCTCGGCAGACTGTTCCGTACATGTTAGTGCTCCATGTCTGTGACCGCATCGCTTCTGTGTTTGTCTCTGCCTGTAACTGCTTCCAGTCTGTAACTGCCCCTGCCTGCGATTGTTCGTTGACTGTAACTGGTCTCAAGCTGTGTGTGCGCTCTGTAACTGCTGCACACATGAGCCTGCGAATGCTTCCTGTCCGACTGTTTCTTGTCTGGGCCTGGTCCCCATCCCTGTGTGGGATTCTTTCATGTGTGTGCCTGTGCCCTACATGAGACTGCATCTTGTCTGTGATTCTTCCATGTGCCTGATACCCTCCTGAGTTGTCATCCTGTTAGTAACTGCTCCCAAGTTGTGACTGCTCCCTACTTGCGAGAGACTGCCCCCTAGCCGTGGCAGCTGTATGTCTGTAACGCTCCTACCCTGTTACTGCTCTGACTGCGAACCCTCCCTGTGCCCCTAAGTACTCCCTGTTAGTGACTGCTCCTTATCAGGCAGTGGCTGTTTCTTTTGATTGTTCCCTGAACGCCTATGCATGTTCCCTGCTTATGTGTGCTCCTCTTCCCTCTCATAGCGTGCTCCCTGTGTAAGTGCGTCCTGGCTCTGACTACCCCACAGTGACTGTCTCCTGCTTAGCTCGGATTGTGACTTTTCTCGCCTGAACAACCCTCCTGCATCTGCCCCGCTTCTGGAGCCTGCTGCCTGCGTAACCCTCAAGCCCGGAGCCTAAGACGCCTTCACGCTCAGAGCCTGCTGCCTGCGGGACCCTCACTCCCAGAAACTGCTTGCTGCCTGCGGAGCCCTCTCAACCTCACGCCCTGTATTTTGCACTTGCCCAAGCTCACACGTGCTTATGTTGCTCGCCCGCCCGAAAGGCGAGACCTATTGGCTATGCCAATGCTTGTTGACATGGCGGCTATGCTAGGTAGCAGGCTGGCTGTGCAGTGGGCACCAACAGAGCAAGTCTCTGCAGATAAGTCAAGCCTCCTATCCCCAACTGAATGCTTGCCTCTCGTTGGACTGGTTGTGGTGGGTGTCTGTGCGTAGTCTGAGGGTTCACACATGCATAGGAGAATTGCAATATGGGATTAGAGCACAGGGCAGGTAGAGGAGCTTTGTGTCTGTGTATGGCTTCGGAACACACTATACCCTGGAGTCAATGCAAAACCAGGCACGTTAAGCCTATTCATCTGTTTTGCCACTAACTCCTGTTAGTAGTTAAGTGCAATGTGCACTACTCCTTTATCAGCCCAGGCACTTATGCCAGATTTTTCCTGGAGGTAGTTGGCTGAGCTAATCAGACGGAAACCGGAAGCAGCACATGCCAAATTGGCACAATTTCTGTTTGTGCACGTTATTCCAGATTATTTCACATTAGGGGGGAGCTGTAGTCTAGGGGCTAGAGCTGCCAACATTGGAATTGAGGAACTAGGTTTAAATCCCAGCCTCAGCTTGACATCTTGTGGTTTTGGGCAAATTGCTTAATCTCGCCGCGCCTAAAAAAAAGTGTAATGTCTGGTTCTCAGTAAAGTGCTCTAATCTCCTCGGCCAAATTTGTGCTAAATAAAACTGTCAAAAAATATGTTGCTAGTATCACAGAAAAGTCTGGGTACATGTAATTCTCAAAAGCAAAGCTGGCCCTTGCTCCGACAGTGCCCTGGAAGGAGAGAAATGTGCCCCCCTGATGCTTGTGGTGAATAAAAAGAGGCTACATGGGGCCCTTTTCACAGGTCAGTCCCTGGTTGACTGTGTCAAAGCAGTGCCTAGCCTCTGAACACATGCATAAAGAACAATTGATGGACAGAATGCTGAACAATGTCATACATTCACCCCAGTACAGAGATCTGGGCCTAAATCCATTGGTTCTTTGCTCCCCATGCCATTCCAGTTTAGACACATCAATATGCAAATCAGTCTTGACCCTGTTCCCCATGGGAACAGTCCAGCCTAAACTGCCAAGCCCTGGACTGTAAACAAGCATTCTAGAACCGGTTTCGGGGTATCACCCCTCATCAGCCAGGCTAGCTTGACTCCAGTGGTATGGAGAGCACGGGACCCACTTCTGGGCATATCCGTCCCACTTGGGGTGACAAATGCATAAAGAACAATTGATGGACAGAATGCTGAATAATGTCAAACATTCACCTAAGTACAGAGATCTGGGCCTAAACCCATCAGCACCTCCCCAACGCACCTGAATCACCCACAGCATGGCTTTTTCAGGCTGGGCCAAGTTGGGGTGTGGATGGGATGTTGGTGTATGCCGGCAGGGGGTGAGAGGTTAAAGGGAGCACAAAGATGGAGGCAAATAGGGTGTTAAAAACAGTGGCTGCTACACATAAAAAATTATTAGAAGCACTTTAAAATGAATCACTCGAGCCAAGGTAGCGGGATGCTGCTTTTGGCATCACCTCACTGCAGAGAGCTACACAAGTGCTTCTGACGAGTGGTGCCCTGGGCCGGGGCCCAGCTCGCCCATCCCAAAGCACCGGCCCTGCACAAAAGGGTTATTATTTGCACTTCAGTGTCAGAGACCTACAAAGTGGAGAGGAGTGTGGGAGGTCGGGAGCACTGCGAATGCTCGACTGAAAAAAGACATAACGTGCATCTGGATTGTCATTGCTGCAGATTTTGAGGCGACCCGGCCTTTATTTTCTTTCTAAAGCTTTTGACACATTTTTGTTGGTTTTAGGGTATTTTTTCACAGGTGTGGACTTGCCTGGAGATGAGGGCTTTGTTGTGAGTGGGGAGGTTGGATGGGAGTTTTAATGCCAGGAGCTGAAAGCGGTGCTCAAATTGTAAAAAAGATATGTGCCAGGGCTCTTGTTGGTAGGCCACTGCAGCTTGCACCACACATTGCCCCTGCCATGCTGCCAATAGTAGTAATAACACAACTACCAACCATCACACTCCTCAAGTGTGACAGTTCGGACTATTTCAGGCCTCCAAAGCTATAAGAATGGCTTGGGTGGCAGGTAATAGTCATTTTTAACGTACATTGAATTAATTATTAACTGTTATAGTGGTCATCTCTAAATTAGTCGGACAGCGCCACCTTGTGCAGGCTGTGACAAGCACCAGTGTTTATAATTAAGTGTCGGCGCCGAGCACCGGAAACCGCCGGCTTAAATTAAGCACTGGTCGAAAGTGCCCTTCACCTTTCTTTGGGCGCCGAGCGAGAGTCCACGAGCAGAGTCTCCCATAGCCTGGGCTTCAATGAAAATGCAATGGTGATGACCTCAGCATGATGCTAAAGCCTTATAAGGCGTGAGAGTTAGGAGTGCCCGGATGAAGAAGGCATGGTCGGCTTATCTCTGTTGTCTTCCAAGGGTTACCACACCTAGGGCTTCAACACTGACACCACATCCAGAGAGTAACAATTTGTGATGTGGGAATCACAGAAAGTAGCATGCAGAAATGGGAAGTCCCCTAAATCCCCCATGTCAAAGAGGATTACTTTAGAAGCCATCCCAGAGTCATTGGATTGCCCTTCAACTACATTAGAAGTCGTTTTTACATCATCAGACATCATCAAGCTCTTAAAGTCATCAGCAGAGTTTAGAAACGTTGCCCGATGATTTGAGGATGACATGAAAATGAGTACCTAATCTCTTCTCAAGGTGAAATTATTCCTGATGATTAGAGGATGATTTGAAGATGACTATCAGATTACTTCATATGCATTGGAGGGGCCACCCCTCTCGGACCTAGGAGTACAAGCGAACACAAAGGGCAGAAGAGGAACCCGCCGCAAGAAGGCGCAATGAGGCCAAGGGACAGGAAGTACAAACAGGCAAACATGGATGGAGGAGGACGGCCATCTTGGAAAGCGTTAGCTGGGAAGTCAGGACTGGCTGAAAGTGTCACATGTGACAAGCGTGCACTTCTCGGCTATGCAATGTTTGGATACTGCTGCCAGGGCACCCACCACTTGGTTACTGTAATGCACCAGGTACTGCAGCAGGGGCCCAGCTGGACCAGAGAGAGCGCTTGTGGGGCCCACAGTCTGCTCACGTCATCGACCACAGTGAAAGGCCCACAGGTCTGTGCAGCATCTCCTAGACCCACACCATCCAGTCCAGGCCTGCAGCACGAGTCCTTACTGACACCCATCTTGTACAATAGGTAAGCGGACGAACACTCCAAAGCAACAGGCCTGGAAGGGCTGGCTCAGCCTTTCCTCCTTCTGAGAATGATAAAACAAGTGTATAACCACCAAAACCCCAGAGAAGATCTGGGGAAGGGAACCAGAGGCACGGGGTGCTAGGAGCAGGCAGCCTCCAACATATAATGTCAACACAAATAGGGCCGCTCCCAGTTAGGTGACCTAGGTGCTGCAGTGTTAGTTTGTGAGTGAATGATAGAACAAGCACAATTAATTTGGGCTACTTACTATTGGGGCCAAAGGGCACATCATCATGGGTGTCTTACGTAAAGATGGCGCATGCTGTTCTCCACCCCCGAGTCGGAGGCCTCCTGTGCACAGCCCTACAAGGAAGTGAACACTGACTGACAGAGTGGACCCGAGCCTGTGCAGTCATTAGAAACACACACAGGCAGGGCCGCAGCTAATCACAGGGACTTACTGCAGACGGATGAAGCTTACCTTCTGTCAACAGAGTGCGTAATCCCCCCCCAAGAAGGGGGGCAGCGCTAACAGAGGTCAGGTCACTCATCAGTTTAATGTGTTGCTGCCATGTTTGGGGAAGCTCTGCTCCTCGGGGTCACGTGGACTCTGGACTCTGTACTCTGGGCATTAAACTCCCATCAGGTGTGCTGCCATTGGCTGAAACACAAATACTGGCTGAAGGTTTCACAAATGAAGCGTTATCTGTCCCAGTACATCAGTTGATAAAAACACAATAACTCCAATGTTTAGCCTCCTGCCACCCCTGATAACTCTATGTATTTTCATCTTCGTGTTTTGCATTCTATAATTTCTTTTGTACACTGGATGTTCCCGTATTTGTTTTTGATGATCGCTTTACGTTATGCACGTGTGTCGAAGCTATACATGAAGCTATGAAACCTGTGTGAAGCTATGAAGTTTTTAAATTTGATGCTATGAAGCTTGTATTAAGCCATGAAGCATGTATGTGTGCTGCTAATGAGGCTATGAAGCTTGTATGTATGAAGCTATGAAGTTTTTAAATTTTGATGCTATGAAGCTTGTATTAAGCCATGAAGCATGTATGTGTGCTGCTAATGAAGCCATGAAGCATGTATGTGTGCTGCTAATGAAGCCATGAAGCATGTATGTGTGCTGCTAATGAGGCTATGAAGCTTGTATGTATGAAGCTATGAAGTTTTTTTGTTTGATGCTCTGAAGCTTGTATTATGAAGTTATGAAGCTTGTTTGAAGCTATTAAGCATGTATATATGATGCTATGAAGCTTGTATGCATGATTCTATGAAGCTTGCATGAAGCTTGTATAAAGCTACAAAGTTTGTATATAAGATGCTATGAAGCTTGAATGACACTATACAGCCTGTAAGATGCTACGAAGCTTGTATATACGATGTTATGATGCTGCTATGAAGCTTGTATGTGTGATGCTAAGAAGCTAGTATGTAAGATGCTATGAAGCTTGTATGATATCCACATTGTGCTGCACAGCAAAAAACATGGGTACACTCTGCAGCTATGTCATTATGAATGCTTGAATTAAAGGACTACAGGTACCAGAATTCAAAGGAACACATTCCCATTGGATGATCTACTCACACACAGAGTTATCCAATGAGAGAGCTCTATTGCCGGTGAACTCCAATAAAAAGCGTCTCTCTTCTGCCCCGCCTGCCCTCCTCATGATCTTTTCTTCCAGAGATCAAGAAAAATATGTTATTGTATTTGACATTTTTGTAAAGTGTCACTACCTGCACAGTGGTGGCCTCATGGTAAATGGGCTGTGAGGACAGATGAAAGGGAACAAGATAGCACAACTGGAGGAAACTAGAATACAGAATACCAATCGGTATCTCTAATCGGCCAGATCTCCAAATGGAATCGCAACACCTAAAGCTGCTATGGAGATGATTAATTGTCCTATCGATGAATTCATGTGTTGTAATATTTTTACATTTTTTGGCTCTTTTTCAAAGCTGTAATAATTGATGTATTTTATGTATTGTAGACCCCATTGTAAGATCTAAATCTCTAATAAAAAAAACCTTGATATCTCCAAATGATGGCACAGCCTCGAAGAAGAGCAGGAGTCCTGAGCCCCGGGGTTTAGTAGGAGAGGTCTGTCTTGGACACCTGACCAGGTAGGACATAGAGACAGATGTGCAGCAGAGAAGAAGGCCTGATTACCCTACTGCCAGGGGTCTTAAAGGATTTTGTGAAGTCGAAGTAGCCATTTTCCAGTCTCAGATGTAGAGGTTTGTAGGACTGACCATCTAATGTATTTCATCTAGCAGGGAGACAGTAGACACCGCTGAGCGGAAATAAGGCTACCGGTCAGTGCATAAGGGACAATCGGGTTTGGAAGGAAGGTGGGTGCACAGTCATGGAGCACCATGTGTGTGCATTTGTACAGCGTACGTTCACCCAGAAGGATATCTTGGCGCTGAATAACAGATGTCTGTTGTAACCCAATGGCACTTATTTTATCGACCTCAGAAGAATGAAAGGCTGAGTGGACCAGCTGGATTTGAACCTGTGACCATGAGGTCGAACACAGGCCCCTACAGTGGACGCATTAGTCCACTAAGCCACCAGACCCGGCTGACCGAAAACATTAATTTCATTGTCGAATCAAGAAATTCTATGATGTTTTATGTACAATAAGACTTTTCCTCTGGTCTTATAACAGAAGCTTTTTTTACATTTAATACACTAATAAGGTATCACTCCGGAGTGTGTTTCAGATACTTGGTAATACTGTGCTTCTGAAGGAAGCTTTTATCATATTTAATAAAGTGGTACGGTCTCACTCCAGAGTGTGTTTCAGATACTTGGTAATACTGTGCTTCTGAAGGAAGCTTATATCACATTTAATAAAGTGGTACGGTCTCACTCCAGAGTGTGTTTCAGATGCTTGGTTATACTGTGCTTCTGAAGGAAGCTTTTATCACATTTAATAAAGTGGTACGGTCTCACTCCAGAGTGTGTTTCAGATGCTTGGTTATACTGTGCTTCTGAAGGAAGCTTTTATCACATTTAATAAACTGGTAAGGTCTCGCTCCGGAGTGTGTTTCAGATACTTGGTAATACTGTGCTTCTGAAGGAAGCTCTTATCACATTTAATAAACTGGTAAGGTCTCGCTCCAGAGTGTGTTTCAGATACTCTTGGTAATACTGTGCTTCTGAAGGAAGCTCTTATCACATTTAATAAACTGGTAAGGCCTCACTCATGAATGTGTTTCAGATGCTTGGTAATACTGTGTTTCGGAAGGAAGCTTTTATCACATTTAATAAACTGGTAAGGCCTCACTCATGAAGGTGTTTCAGATACTTGGTAATACTGCGCTTCTGAAGGAAGCTATTATCACATTTAATAAACTGGTACGGTCTCACTCCAGAGTGTGTTTCAGATACTTGGTAAGGCTGTTTTCCTGACGGAAGCTTTTATAAGGTGTGATACACTGATAAGGTCTCGCTCCAGAGTGTGTTTCGGATACTTGGTAATACTGTGTTTCGGAAGGAAGCTATTATCACATTTAATAAACTGGTATGGTCTTGCTCCAGAGTGTGTTTCAGATACTTGGTAATACTGTGCTTCTGAAGGAAGCTTTTATCACATTTAATAAACTGGCAAGGTCTCACTCCAGAGTGTCTTTCAGATACTTAGTAATACTGTGTTTCGGAAGGAAGCTTTTATCACATTTAATAAACTGGTACGGTCTCACTCCAGAGTGTGTTTCGGATACTTGGTAAGGCTGTTCTTGTGACGGAAGCATTTATAAGGTGTGAAACACTGATAAGGTCTCGCTCCAGAGTGTGTTTCGGATAATTGGTAATACTGTGTTTCGGAAGGAAGCTTTTATCACATTAAATATACTGGTATGGTCTCACTCCTGAATGTTTTTCAGATACTTGGTAATACTGTGTTTCGGAAGGAAGCTTTTATCACATTTAATAAACTGGTAAGGCCTCACTCATGAATGTGTTTCAGATGCTTGGTAATGCTGTGCTTCTGAAGGAAGCTTTTATCACATTTAATAAACTGGTAAGGTCACACTCCTGAATGTGTTTCAGATGCTTGATATGGCTGTTCTTCTGGCGGAAGCTTTTATAAGGTGTGATACACTGATAAGGTCTCACTCCAGAGTGTGTTTCAGATACTTGGTAATACTGTGCTTCTGAAGGAAGCTTTTATCACATTTAATAAACTGGTAAGGTCTCACTCCAGAGTGTGTTTCAGATACTTGGTAATACTGTGTTTCGGAAGGAAGCTTTTATCACATTTAATAAACTGGTACGGTCTCACTCAGAATGTGTTTCAGATACGTGGTAATACTGTTCTTCCGAAGGAAGCTTTTATCACATTTAATAAACTGGTACGGTCTCACTCAGAATGTGTTTCAGATGCAGAAGGCTGTTCTGCTGACAAACCTTTTTTCCCGTTATTACACTGATAAGGTCTCACTCCCGGTGGTGTTTCAGAGGTATCTCACTCCGTGGAATGTTTTAGATGCTTGGTAAGACTGTTCTTCTAATGGAAGCTTTTAGAGCGTTTGATAGACCGATAAGGTCTCGCTCTGGAGTGTGTTTCAGTTCTTTGGTAACACTGTCCTTGTCACAGAAGCTATTATCACATTGAATACACTCATAAGGTCTCACTCCAGAGCGTATTTCGGATCTCTGCTAAGATTGTGCTGCTGATAGAAGCTTTTATCACATTTAATAAACTGGTATGGTCTCACTCATGAATGTGTTTCAGATGCTTGGTAAGGCTGTTCTTCTGACAGAAGCTTTTATAAGGTGTGATACACTGATAAGTTCTCGCTCCAGAGTGTGTTTCAGATACTTGGTAATACTGTGCTTCTGAAGGAAGCTTTTATCACATTTAATAAACTGGCACGGTCTCACTCCAGAGTGTGTTTCAGATACTTAGTAATACTGTGTTTCGTAAGGAAGCTTTTATCACATTTAATAAACTGGTACGGTCTCGCTCCAGAGTGTGTTTCGGATACTTGGTAAGGCTGTTCTTGTGACGGAAGCATTTATAAGGTGTGAAACACTGATAAGGTCTCGCTCCAGAGTGTGTTTCGGATAATTGGTAATACTGTGTTTCGGAAGGAAGCTTTTATCACATTAAATATACTGGTATGGTCTCACTCCTGAATGTGTTTCAGATACTTGGTAATACTGTGTTTCGGAAGGAAGCTTTTATCACATTAAAATAACTGGTAAGGCCTCACTCATGAATGTGTTTCAGATGCTTGGTAATGCTGTGCTTCTGAAGGAAGCTTTTATCACATTTAATAAACTGGTATGGTCTCACTCATGAATGTGTTTCAGATGCTTGGTAAGGCTGTTCTTCTGGCG
The DNA here is from genome assembly GCA_963921515.1 of Calotriton arnoldi. Taxonomy (NCBI): domain Eukaryota; kingdom Metazoa; phylum Chordata; class Amphibia; order Caudata; family Salamandridae; genus Calotriton; species Calotriton arnoldi. The sequence goes on along the minus strand of CAWUFW010005220.1, from coordinate 739,598 downwards.
GAAGCTTTTATAAGGTGTGATACACTGATAAGGTCTTGCTCCAGAGTGTGTTTCAGATACTTGGTAATACTGTGCTTCTGACGGAAGCTTTTATCACATTTAATAAACTGGTATGGTCTCACTCCAGAGTGTGTTTCAGATACTTGGTAATACTGTGTTTCGGAAGGAAGCTTTTATCACATTTAATAGACTGGTAAGGTCTCACTGCAGAGTGTGTTTCAGATGCCTGGTAATATTGTGCTTCTGAAGGAAGCTTTTATCACATTTAATAAACTGGTAAGGTCTCACTCCAGAGTGTGTTTTAGATACTTGGTAATACTGTGTTTCGGAAGGAAGCTTTTATCACATTTAATAAACTGGTACGGTCTCACTCAGAATGTGTTTCAGATACGTGGTAATACTGTTCTTCCGAAGGAAGCTTTTATCACATTTAATAAACTGGTACGGTCTCACTCAGAATGTGTTTCAGATGCAGAAGGCTGTTCTGCTGACAAACCTTTTTTCCCGTTATTACACTGTTAAGGTCTCACTCCCGGTGGTGTTTCAGAGGTATCTCACTCCGTGGAATGTTTTAGATGCTTGGTAAGACTGTTCTTCTAATGGAAGCTTTTAGAGCGTTTGATAGACCGATAAGGTCTCGCTCTGGAGTGTGTTTCAGTTCTTTGGTAACACTGTCCTTGTCACAGAAGCTATTATCACATTGAATACACTCATAAGGTCTCACTCCAGAGCGTATTTCGGATCTCTGCTAAGATTGTTCTGCTGATAGAAGCTTTTATCACATTGAATACACTCATAAGGTCTTGCTCGGGAATGTGTTTCAGATCTTTGGAAAGGTTTCTTCTGATAGAAGCTTTCATCACATTGAATATACTGCTAAGGTCTCATTCCCGAGAGTGTTTTAGATCTCTGGTAAGAGTTATTCTGACAGAAGTGTTTTTCTTATTTAATACATTGATAAAGTCTCACTTCAGAGTGTGTTTCAGATCTTTGGAAAGGCTTCTTCTGATGGAAGCTTTCACCACATTGAATGCACTCATAGGTCTCACTGAGGAGTGTGTTTCAGATCTTTGGAAAGGCTTCTTCTGATGGAAGCTTTCACCACATTGAATGGACTCATAGGTCTCACTCAGGAGTGTGTTTCAGATCTTTGGAAAGGCTTCTTCTGATGGAAGCTTTCACCACATTGAATGGACTCATAGGTCTCACTCAGGAGTGTGTTTCAGATCTTTGGAAAGGCTTCTTCTGATGGAAGCTTTCACCACATTGAATACACTCATAAGGTCTCCCTCCAAAATGTGTTTCAGATGCTTGGTAATACTGTGTTTTGGAAGGAAGCTTTTATCACATTTAATATACTGGTATGGTCTCACTCCTGAATGTGTTTCAGATACTTGGTAATACTGTGTTTCGGAAGGAAGCTTTTATCACATTTAATAAACTGGTAAGGCCTCACTCATGAATGTGTTTCAGATGCTTGGTAATGCTGTGCTTCTGAAGGAAGCTTTTATCACATTTAATAAACTGGTAAGGTCTCACTCCTGAATGTGTTTCAGATGCTTGATATGGCTGTTCTTCTGGCGGAAGCTTTTATAAGGTGTGATACACTGATAAGGTCTCGCTCCAGAGTGTGTTTCAGATACTTGGTAATACTGTGCTTCTGACGGAAGCTTTTATCACATTTAATAAACTGGTATGGTCTCACTCCAGAGTGTGTTTCAGATACTTGGTAATACTGTGTTTCGGAAGGAAGCTTTTATCACATTTAATAAACTGGTATGGTCTCACTCCAGAGTGTGTTTCAGATACTTGGTAATACTGTGTTTCGGAAGGAAGCTTTTATCACATTTAATAAACTGGTAAGGTCTCACTCCAGAGTGTGTTTCAGATGCTTGGTAATACTGTGTTTCGGAAGGAAGCTTTTATCACATTTAATAAACTGGTAAGGCCTCACTCATGAATGTGTTTCAGATGCTTGGTAATGCTGTGCTTCTGAAGGAAGCTTTTATCACATTTAATAAACTGGTAAGGTCTCACTCCTGAATGTGTTTCAGATGCTTGATATGGCTGTTCTTCTGGCGGAAGCTTTTATAAGGTGTGATACATTGATAAGGTCTCACTCCAGAGTGTGTTTCAGATGCTTGGTAATATTGTGCTTCTGAAGGAAGCTTTTATCACATTTAATAAACTGGTACGGTCTCACTCTAGAGTGTGTTTCAGATACTTGGTAATACTGTGTTTCGGAAGGAAGCTTTTATCACATTTAATAAACTGGTACGGTCTCACTCAGAATGTGTTTCAGATACGTGGTAATACTGTTCTTCCGAAGGAAGCTTTTATCACATTTAATAAACTGGTACGGTCTCACTCAGAATGTGTTTCAGATGCAGAAGGCTGTTCTGCTGACAAACCTTTTTTCCCATTATTACACTGATAAGGTCTCACTCCCGGTGGTGTTTCAGAGGTATCTCACTCCGTGGAATGTTTTAGATGCTTGGTAAGACTGTTCTTCTAATGGAAGCTTTTAGAGCGTTTGATAGACCGATAAGGTCTCGCTCTGGAGTGTGTTTCAGTTCTTTGGTAACACTGTCCTTGTCACAGAAGCTATTATCACATTGAATACACTCATAAGGTCTCACTCCAGAGCGTATTTCGGATCTCTGCTAAGATTGTTCTGCTGATAGAAGCTTTTATCACATTGAATACACTCATAAGGTCTCACTCCAGAGCGTATTTCGGATCTCTGCTAAGATTGTTCTGCTGATAGAAGCTTTTATCACATTGAATACACTCATAAGGTCTCACTTCAGAGTGTGTTTCAGATCTTTGGAAAGGTTTCTTCTGATAGAAGCTTTCATCACATTGAATATACTGCTAAGGTCTCATTCCCGAGAGTGTTTTAGATCTCTGGTAAGACTTATTCTGACAGAAGTGTTTTTCTTATTTAATACATTGATAAAGTCTCACTTCAGAGTGTGTTTCAGATCTTTGGAAAGGCTTCTTCTGATGGAAGCTTTCACCACATTGAATGCACTCATAGGTCTCACTCCGGAGTGTGTTTCAGATCTTTAGAAAGGCTTCTTCTGATGGAAGCTTTCACCACATTGAATGCACTCATAGGTCTCACTCCGGAGTGTGTTTCAGATCTTTAGAAAGGCTTCTTCTGATGGAAGCTTTCACCACATTGAATGCACTCATAAGGTCTCCCTCCGGAGTGTGTTTCAGATGCTTGGTAAGACTGTTCTTCTCACCAGAAGCTTTCATTGCATTGAATGCACTCATAAGGTCTCCCTCCGGAGTGTGTTTCAGATCTTTGGAAAGGCTTCTTCTGATGGAAGCTTTCACCACATTGAATGCACTCATAAGGTCTCCCTCCGGAGTGTGTTTCAGATCTTTGGAAAGGCTTCTTCCGATGGAAACTTTCACCACATTGAATGCACTCATAAGGTCTCCCTCCGGAGTGTGTTTCAGATGCTTGGTAAGACTGTTCTTCTCACCAGAAGCTTCCATTGCTTTCATTGCTAATAAGGTCTCACTCCTGGTGGTGATTCAGAAATGTCTCGCTCTGGAGTGTGTTTTTGATCTCTGGTAAGACTGTTATTGTGACAGAAGCTGATAAAGTCTCACTTCAGAGTGTGTTTCAGATGTTTGGTGAGGCTGTTCTAACAGAAGCTTTTATCACATTTAATACACTGATAAGGTCTCACTTCAGAGTGTGTTTCAGATGTTTGGTGAGACTGTTCTAACAGAAGCTTTTATCACATTTAATACACTGATAAGGTCTCACTTCAGAGTGTGTTTCAGATGTTTGGTGAGACTGTTCTAACAGAAGCTTTTATCACATTTAATACACTCATAAGGTCTCACTTCAGAGTGTGTTTCAGATCTTTGGAAAGGTTTCTTCTGATAGAAGCTTTTATCACATTTAATATACTGCTAAGGTCTCGTTCCCGAGTGTGTTTTAGATCTCTGGTAAAACTGCAATTCTGACAGAAGCGGTTTTCGTATTTAATAGACTGATAAAGTCTCGTTCCGGAGTGTGTTTCAGATATTTGGTGAGACTGTTCTAACAGAAGCTTATATCACATTTAATAAACTGATAAGGTCTTGCTCTTGAATTAACTCTCTCATGGGCAATACCATGTCCTTTTTTGACTGACCTAAGGGTCTCCTTCTGCTAGTTCTGTCTTTTTAGCTTGATTCCTTGCTTGGTGGCCTCCTTGAGCCCATGCTTGAATTACAAAAATGGACCTACAGGTCTCAGCGTGTCCAGCACTGATTGATACAAATCCAGGCCTGGGTTAAGATGACTCCCATGGCACAGGGCTGGTTGGGTTTGCAGCCTTTGACATCAGTCAAGCCCAGCCAAGTCAGAGCAATAGGAAGCATCTCCAAGGGGATCTCTCTTGCTGCCAGCCGCGGCCGCTGCAGGTTAGAGCGGTGGGGCAGTGGGGCGGCTGGGGGGGGATTTCGAGAGACGACCACAAGGGAAAATTAATTATTTATTTAATTTTCCCTTGTGGTCGTCTCTCGAAATCTCCCCTCAGCCGGCCCCACCGCTCTTACCTGCAGTGGCCGCGGCTGCTTGCTGCACAAGCTATCCTGCTACCCATGGTTTTGTGCTTCCTTCATTGAAAAAAGTGCAGTTTTAAGTAGCAATGGGAAATGTACACATTACAACGTTGGTTTCATCTGGAGTCTCCAAGAATGGTGTGTGTATGTCCTGACATGGATCGCTCTGCCCGAGGCTCACCCTACAACTCACTGATGAGGTCCATGATCGAGACTGAGGGCCTGATTTAGATCTCGGTGGACGGGTTACTCCGTGACGGATATCCTGTCCGCTGAAATATAAATCCCATAGGATATAATGCGATTTATATTTCATTGGATGCGATGTCCGTCACCGTTGTGATGGAGTAACCCATCTGCTAAGTTGTGAATCAGGCCCGAGTTCTTCCAGTATTCCTGGGCTGAAATGGGACAACCAAACTAGAGAATATGTTGGCCATGCCTTGGTTTCCTCTTAGAATCAAAAAAATATTGGGCCAGCCTTGGGGTTCCAAGAGCATCTAGACACCCCGTTCGACATCTAGACGAGGGTGTGCTTGTAGACAAAAGGAGATGTGGAACACTTCACGAGCACTTTACCAACAACTATACACACAGCGGGAAAGGAAATGGCAGGCATGGAATGGGTTCTGTTGTATCTCTGAGACAGTAAAAAATACCTTATGTCCGGGTCCGTAGGTAGTTTGACAGCTGTGGGACTGGGCCAACCCATAGCTTGGAACATACGGTGCCATGAAAGGGGGGTTTACATAATCCGTATTTATCAGAAGGGGAGAATTAGGCTATGTGGACAATTATAAAGGTAGAAAGCCCGGGCCAATGAAATTAACGCTGCTGATCTGGTGCTGGCTGGGGACCGACATTGAGATGGGCAAGTTTAGTACTGCTTTTGAACCTCTCCCCCTGACAGTAATAGACCAAAGAAGGAATCTGGAGGACCAACACCCAAAGCATGGCTGTGTATACATGCTTTCAAGAATAGAGACCTTCACAGGAAGAAGAGTGCTGCTCGCAAGATCTGTCTGGCAGTGATCTGAAAGACTTCCGAGGTCCCAGGCCCACCTCATCCAGTCACAGTGAGATACCAGAGGGTGGTCGCGACTCAGACATTAGGGGAGTCAAGACGACCAATCAAAGCAGATTGGGTCAAGAGCCTCAAGTTTGCAATACCATATGATATTCATCCATGGGTGAGGCTGGAAATGTATGTGGTATGAGCCATGATGAGGTTCTAGTGCTGACCTGTTCTCCTATTTTATGGTGTTGGGAAGGAATTCTATGTTAACACTGAATGTACACATGGATATTGCTTTAGAGCAGGGCCCATGCAGACACACACACAAAGCCACAGAGCTCTTGCAACACTGTGCCCAGAGACCCAACCAATAAAGGAAGGGCCCTAAGCTTGGGCAGGCTCTCTGCACTGTACCACCAGGCTCATCACATCCCTGTGTGCTCATGCATCACATGCTATAACTGTAATTTAAATTCACTGTTATTAATTGATAACATCACTTCAGTGAAGCATTCACTAAATAAAACTATCTTTGAAAGCTTTTTGATGATAACAAATTTAGACAGTCGAACATTGCATCTCGCATTCAATGGTAGGGTCCTTTGCACTTGGAAATTCATTTTTAAAAACATTTGACGTCGGAATGGTCTTAGATCGATCAGTAATGGAGACAAATAGAACGTGATTCACGGGCTCTCTCCTCATCAGGCTCGTTCCTAGAAGCCTCCTCTACCTTCTACCATTGTAAGCGGGGGAAGATCCATTTTAAAATTTAGCTACAAGCGATGAACCTCCCAGTTGCCTCTTTTAATAATATAAAAATAATCATATAAGAACAAGAAGTGTAAAAAAGAAAAAAAAGCGTAGCAAGAGGCCTTTTTCACCATGTACCCAGGATCTGGAACAACATTCCTTCCTCAGGACACCCCAGAGCTGCTCCAGTTCAGGAGAGAGTTGAAGAAGTACCTCTTTAAAGAAAACTACCTTGCAAGAAGTAATAATACGATACCAAGTTATCGCTCCTATCGCTCGTTGACGCTGCCTTCACCTTTGATCCTGAACAGCGCTCCGCTGCCTTTTGGATATGTTTGTGCTATAGGAATACCATATACATACATACATACATACATACATACATACATACATACACGGTTTCCGGTAGTTAGTGCTGTGTAGAAGTTACTACTAGTTCCAAACTTTAATTTTCCCATGCCTCAGGATCATCCAAGTAACTAGCGATTTTCATTGATTCGTTCAAAAAATTCTTACTGGTGGATTAGAAAGACAAGTATCACACAGCAGGTGTAAAAACATTACAATATTTTACACATGTATACGGAAATTAACCGCTGAAGAAACTAAAAACATACATCATAAGGAAGAGTCGTCTCTTGGCGTTCCTAAGGACAACCGACTGCCAAATAACTGCCTTAGAATTACACCGAAAGATTGCAATTTTACACTCATGAGACCAAGCTCAAGTTTGACATCTTCCTGGGTGAAAGGGGAGAAAGGGCGGTGGGAGAAATGGAAGACAGACTGCAGCAGGCACATCAACTTATTTCAGATGACATGTTCAGCTCTGCAAGTTCTCAACTTAACCACTTGTTGCTGTTTTGACGCTCAACAATTGTTTTCTGAGCTTGGCATGAGCTAGAATGTATAGTGCAGGTGTCAGAGGTCATCGACAAGTGTTTCTGGGTCAGTTGAAGTGGGACAGTTGTATCTGGTGGCAATGAAGGTTGACTCGAACAGTTCTGTGCTTATGTTTCTAACGTATCTGATATGTACATGTGGGAGTGTAGTTGTGTTGCATTTAGTGAGTTTATTTGCTAGATTTGCGTAGTTGCCAACATTTAAAAAGAAATTCCCAGAACACTTTGCAGCACAGGGCTGCTGCAGATAGAAAGTTCTTGTTTGCGTACCTGTGTGTAATGAAGAGGAACAGTTTCTGCAACAATATTACCCGGGACAGTCTCCAACTTGCCGGGACTGTCCCTGCAAAAACGGGACAGTTGGCAACTGTGGGTTTGGAGTAGATGGAGACAAAGGAGGGATCTGACCATGCCTGGGTGTGCACTGCGCAATTTAAAGTTTTGATACTGTCATGAACATGCAGTCACACGTGTGTACTGGCAGTGTGTGTAGAGCCACATCCCACCTGGTTGAATCAGAGAACCTACGTGTTATCAACAGCGGCGGCTGCTCTTAAACCCAAGTGGCGAGACAGTGCAGGAGAAATACTTTTAAAAAAACATGGACAAAATAATTCAAAAAATAAAAGAGTACTTACCTGCCGCTGCCGAACGCTGCCTTGCTTCTGTACTCCTGTCCCGATCCTCACCTCTCGGATGTCCACGAACTGCTGTACACTGTGCAGGCTCCCAGATGGCAATCCAGACACTGCTCTCATGCTGGGATTCCCTGCACGACAGAAGCGCTGGGATTGGTCTGAGAGGCCTGGTTTGGTGCTCAGACAGTTCCTGGGAGCCTGCGTCAGTTCTCCAACTGGCTGTGCAACACAGCTCGGGCTGGAGAAATGCTAAGTGCGCATGTCTGTTTGGCCATGCTACAGTAGTCGGCCAAACTGACATGCGAACTTAGCAGTGCACATTACTACTCCTCCCTGCTCCTGACTCTCGTCGCGATGGCCCCGCCACTGCCCTAAGACTCGGCTGGCTCTATGAAAAATAAAAATGATATTAAAATGGTTTTATTATCATTTTATTTTTCACTTTTGCCTCTGTTGGATGTCAGCAGTGGGACGACGCTCCTCCGCCATTACTGAGGAGCCGCCCCTGGTTATGATCGATAGCAGGAGGTCGATAGCAGGTTTAGCTTCGGGTCTGTCATGGCAGCATTTAAGAGAGTTATTGATTGGCTGTGAAAAGAGCCTCTGAAGAAAGAAGTAGGTTAAGATGATTCCTTGTTTACTGTCAGCTCTTTTCTCCAGTGCAGTCCTACAAAACAAACATGCTTTCTGTGCAAGGACAGTCCACGAGACTTCCCTCAGGTTACAGCAGGACTGCCTCAGCTCCCACGTGATGGCTTCTCCCTGTTGAGGCAGGCTTCATCCAGAGAGAGAATTAGGTCAGCAGGCTGTGCAGCTGACACCAACACCTGTTTATGCACACACACACTCACACCAACAAAAAGCAACTGAAACGACAGTCCCTAACATTTGATGCAGTGCAATGCAGCCAGACAACTTGTTGCGCTGTGTTGCGTCAAATGGAGAGGTCAGGAATGCAAAACCAAAGGGGATGATGGACGGAGTGTTGAACATTGCAAACACTCACCCCCAGTCAACTGATCTGGGTTTAATCCATCATCATTCTTTAGCTCACTCCGCCACCCCAGTTCAGACATGGCCATATGCAAATCAGTCTGACCCTGTGCCTCATGGGAACAGTCCAGCAGTCCAGGTCAGGAATGCACCATATCTACTAAGATGTGGTGCATTCTTGCTCTCTCTCTCTCTGCGCTGGACCATTAGTGACTCCCAAGCGCCAACACAGGCACCTTGGCACCATGGCGCAAGGGTGCCTGCGTTGCAGGCAGCATTGTTCTTGTGCAGGAAGTTGTCCCTTCCTAAACAAAAACAATCCTCTGAGGCTTTTTCCTCTTTCTACGTGTGCTGCAGAAAGAGCAAAAAACGAGGAGAAATAGATATATTTCTCCTTGTTGCACCTCCCCTAGGAAGGCATCGTATTTTGACGCATTCTAAGGTTAGTAAATCTGGGAATGCATAAAAAACCATGGGTGGATCTGTGGGAACACCCGCGCTCCACCCTTGGAACGCCTCCCTGGTGCGGGTAACGCGAGGCAGCAACTTGCGCTGCCTTGCCTACTCCAGATTTACTAGGCTACGCAGCGCCACACAAGGTGGCTTGGCATAGTAAATCTCACTTAAGGGCTTGCGCTGCCCTTGCGTCACCTTGCATGATGCAAGGTGGCACAGGCCCTTGGTATATCTGGGCCTCAAAGTTTTGATCTCATTTTTTAAAGTAACTGAAAATGATAGATCGAGATCAAGCAGATCCTCATCTTAAAGTGACATCACAAATTCCTTGCAAGAGTTCCGGTCACTAGACCGGAACACCGGAAGCATGCTGAGCCTCTGAAGAGCACTTTTCAGCAGGAGCTGGAGCCATGGAGTGAGCTCAGCAGGGCCAGCCTGCATGCCTCAGGGACGCCAGCATGTCTAGGGCACCATAAATCCCACCACAGTTTGGGAAGTAAGACGGTGTGGAGATGCAAACACTGACAGAGAGTGCTTTGGAATCCTTTTAAATTAATCTCACAGGTTTTTCCATTTAACAGTGAAGGCTGGGCGCCTGGACAGTTCATTTTACTTACCGGGTGAGGCTGTTTCGTCATCTAATGTTTATGAAGAGATAGTGAGAGGGATTCAAAAACAGACCCTGCTCTGGAAAATAATCCTGCAGACCCAGAGCTGGAAGAAAATGAGAAAAGCAGGACGTGCTGTGCAGTTTTAAAAAAAAGTTGAGATTTATATGCCTGGCCAAACCAGGGGCCTGAGTCACAAAGGCAAACTTAGACCAAAAGTCAAAGCTTGGACTTAAAGTTTAAGTTTAGACCAAAAGTATAACTTTACTAGTAGTAAAGTTAGACTTTAGGTCTAAACTTAGACTTCAGGTCTAAGCGTAGACTTTTGGCCTCAGTTTACCTTTTGTGAATCGTGCCCGCAGTGTTTTTCCTAACTACCTCAACCTTTCCCCTTACCTTAACTTCCTATACCCCCCTCACCCTACCCTTTTACCCATAGTCCCCCTTCCTTACCCAAATAATCACTACCTCCCACCTCGCACCTTTCTCCCTCCTGTCCTTCTTCTTCTTAGTCATCCTCATCTTCGCCTACCTTCCATTTAGTTCCCCCTGCACCCCCACTCACTCCTCTCCCCTCCCTCCATTTTATTCATCTCCTTCTGCCCACCCTTCCGCCTTTCACTCTATTCTCACCTGTAAATCCTCTATAGGAACGCACTCGTTCATCCGCCTCTCGCACCCCTGCAACCTTCAGACCCCGTACCAAGTTTATCTCACCCCCTCTCCACCTCCCATTTCTCTCTTACGCCTACCCTATCTTTCAAGGTTCTCACCAGAACAAGGAGGGGAGCCCCTAAAACCTACTGTTTTTCAATACTAGACACTGCATATCCTATCCCTTCCTCAAACTCCTGCCCTTCCAACCCATCCTGCCCCTCACTGCCATCATTTCCCTCTACCCCCTGTGATGCCAATCTTCAGCCTGCTTAATTCAGAGAATGGCTCTCCCTCCAGCCCACTTCCATCCATGAAAGTATCCTTGCGCCATAGCGGGAGAGTGTGTGCAGTGTGTTAAGCATCCGTGTTTGTCCTGAAAAGGGACCTTCCTAATACAATACCAACGCATGAATCATTTTCCAACTTTCTACGTGTGCAGCGGAATGCAGCACATATCCTGAGTTGGCAATGTGTGCAGAAATAAAAGCTTTTCTTCTAGCTATTCGTGCCTTCAGAGGGTGTAACGTTTGAGGGTTTAAGTCAAATCCCTTTGTATCCATGCTAGTTTATAAGAATGTGCATTAAAATCAGGATGTCCATTTAAAACTAAATCCCTGCACAACACTTTCCACTGTGTTTATTTTTATGTTAGGTAACTAACACAAACCATGTAGAAAATGTAAATAGATATGAGTGTCGGGGTCAGGTTTGGTAACAATTTGTGTCATCTATGCACCACAAAAGTGATGCAAACCAGCAGAACATGTTTATTTGGGATTTATTTTCCATTGTAAAACTCAGCAAGGAACCCCTGGGAGCGGCCAACCCCTGCTGCGTGTGACCTTCGGCCAGGTCCTGTGCCCATCCCCCCGGGAGCAGAAAAGCTGTGCATAGTGGGGGTTGGCTGCAGGGGCCTATCCTGTAGCCAGGCCCTGAGCCCAACCCCACGAGATCGACCATACCCACACTACGCATGGCCTTTGGTTGTGCGCAGCATAGTTTCAGCACTCAGCACAGGGCCTGTGCCCGACCTGCCCCTGGGCAGCCAACCCCTGCAGCGCACGGCCTGCGCCCAGGCCCTGCATTTAACCCAACACGGGACAGCCAGCCACTGGTATGGCCATACCCACACTACGCATGGCCTTTGGTCGTGCGCAGCACAGCTTCAGCACAGGGCCTGTGCCCCACCGGCCCCAGGACGGCCAACTCCTGCAGCGCACGGCCTGCGCCCCGGGCAGGTCCTACATTCAACCCAACACGGACCAGCCAGCCACTGGTATGGCCATACCCACACTGCACATGGCCTTCAGGCGTGCGCAGCATAGGTTGGGCACAGGACGTGTGCCCATCTGCCACAGGACGGCCAACCCAACACGGGACAGCCAGTCACTGGTATGGCCAAACCCCACTTCCTATGGTCATGCACAGCGCCTAGGGAGTACCACATGGGGAGTGGCTAAGTCCTGTGGTAGTTAGGGGTGGGCGGAGCTTGCGGAGTTGCACTATGCGGAAATCCGCAGAGTTGCATAAAAACTCACAGGAATTCCATGGAGTTCCGCGAGTGGGCAGAGTTGCTCCACTCGCCCACCCCAAATTAAAACTCTGTGTGCTTTTTAGCCTGGGCATAAATTCAAGGTTAGCAAACACCAGGAGATGATGGACGGAGCGCTGAAACTTTTCAGACACTCACCCCCAGTCACAGATCTGGGTTGAATCCATCGTCGTTCTTTAGCTCACTTCGCCACCCCAGTTCAGACCCTGGTTCACTGTAACCAATTTTGTGAAACCTGGATCAATACAGAGCTTGGAAACTGAGCTTTTTAACGTAATTCATTGATTTTAGATACTACAGGCTTGCATTTTAAACCCCACCAGGGGCGGCTCCTCCATTAGGGCGGAGGAGCGTCGCCCAACTGATTTCTCGCAGTGCGAGAAGTAGAAACATAAAATCGTATTTTCAATACCATTTTATGTTTCTGCTTCTCGCGCTGCGAGAAAGCAGAACGGTATGCCTGGTTGGGGTTGGGCGGGTCGGGGAGGAGTGGCTTGCCCAATACTTTGGGCCCTGACTGTTTGGTTGGCCCTCTGGGGCCGACCAAACCAGTCATGCGCACTCTGCATTTTCTCTATGTAGGCTGCATGCAGCCTACATAGAGAAAATGGCCTCCCTACAGGTGCCCGGCTGGGCACCGTCCACACCAATCACAACGCTGCCATTGCAGCGTTGTGATTGGCTTAGGGGAGGGGAGGGAGGATGCCTGCTTGCCTACTTCCTGTTCCTGCGGAGGCGGCGCGGGACCCGGTAAGGTAAGTTTTTTTAAATTCCACCCCTGCGCAAACCCCTGCGCGAACAATCCTACCAGCCAGCCCCCCCACCCGTGAGTCATGCCGGCTGCGACTGAACCCCACATAACTAAAGAAAATGTCAAAGAACCGAAAAAACTCATTTTGAAATGCCAATAGTGATGGGGTTCGTGGGGGGGGGACGGAGAGCGGGCGGGGGAACTGGCCATGCCAGCGTTACCTTTGGATATGAGTTCACCATATAACAAACGTACGTGCATGTCCCATGGCGACTTGATTCGGATTGTACATCGATATGAAATTCACCAATAAATGCACAGCTTTATTTGTATTTCCCACTATTTGACCAATTGCAGAATACATAAAATACATGATGTCATTTTTGTAGAGTTAAACCACTGAAACGAGTAACTGAGCACAATATACCAGTTAAATCGCTAAAATATGTCACAGACATATTACAAATAATAAAAACCTGCCAATTGCATCAATAGTGGTGCGACTGATACATACTAATGAACATTAGAACTCAAAAGTGACTTTAACAAATTAATATAACATTTCATGTTGTGCAGAAAGTGACATTTAGTTAACACACTGTTTTACAAACAGTTTTAATTTTGTACACATAAATAAAGGTTCAGTACCCAGAATGGCCAATACTTTTACATTAGAAGTAACCTAAACATAGTTTAAGAGACCTGCCCTGCTACCAAAAGTTACACACAGCCACTGACTGACCTCGCTCAGATGCTGCACCCAGATTTCCCCGGGTTTGGCCGGACGCTTTAAAGAGACGGTGGCTTTCCTTCATAACCTGCTGCTGAAAGCTTCCGACGGGAGGGGGGCGGGTGAAAGTACAACCGAGCTTTCCCTGCCTTTCTTTGTCCACTCTGGGCTTCCTTAGCAACGGAACGTGAGACCCTGCTGGTTCTAGCATTACTGGCCTACCTGCCGCTGAAGATACCTTACAATGCCCTAAACTGCGTCTTCCTCCACTTCCGCGCCTGCCAGGTGCCCCACTGGGCTGTGCCCTTCACCTCCAGCCTCATCCTCTGCAGTACAGTCTTTAACCCCTTCATCGTCTTCCTGATGCACAAGGAGGCAAGGCACTGCTGCTGCCATGCTATGAGGTCCATGCGACGACGGAAGGGGGGGATGGTGGTGAGTCAGGTAAAGGTGGCCGAACGGCCTGTAAAGAGTTAAGTTAACCCAAGTCTACTCTCAGATGCCAGACTGCCAGTACAAGGCGGTATATAATTAAATAATTAAAGTTAGCTCTGCCTGCATTCGTCTGGTACCATCAGGCTCTTCTACGGGCAGTGGTGTAACATAGGCTCCGGCAGTCCCCGCGGTGCCGGGAGCCCCCGAGCTGCCGGGGCCCCCTCAGCACAGTACCCTGGCCAGAGAGCTCCTGTCTGAGTCCGGAGGGGGGCCCCTCCAAGTACCTTGAAGGGGGGCCACTTCAAGCTTCGTTACGCCACTGTCTACGGGCTGTCATTTAAACTCGCACTGCAGCAGGTGAGGCCTGTCTTCAGCCTCTTGACTCTTGGAAGGGGCAGTATAAAGTTTGGAGCGTGCCCCAGCAGGTAGGGCCTGCCCAGCCGCCTTTCCAGACAGTCTCCTCGATCTCCCGTATGGGGCAGGCCCTGGAGCTGTGGCGAGCCCTCACCCCCAATCAGTAGGGGAGGGATTTCCTGGGGAGGGAGTGGACGGTGGGAGGACACCCAGACCCAGAGGACAAGGGAGGGAGACGGTGGGTTGCTGAGGAGAACCGGCAGAACTTAGAGTAGGAGGAGGCCGTGGCCACGCCCGGTCCCTCGATCTGGACAAGTATCGGTACTAAAACCCAGGACGGCCGGGAGAGTGACTGCTCACAAGTAGGACTCTGACTTTCATACTCTCCCACTCTCTTTCTCTCGCTAACCACCCGGTCCCCCTCCTCCTCCTGCTGTCTGGGGCTTGGAAAGGGATCGCTTCAGTACTGAAAACCAGGCCAGAAATCCCGTGAGACCGCAGGCACTCGCGAGAAGTAGCAGGCACATGGTAATCAAATACTGTGTAAAAAAAAAAAATGTAAATACTGTGTACAACTCCTGGGTCATCGCTTGGCTACATCGCCATTGGTGGGTGTCGGTGGCCTAGGTGGAGTTTTGCCAAACTCCGCTCTCCAAGCGGAGTGCGCAGTGACAAAAACTCTGTGAACTCAACCGGCGGAGCAGAGTTTACCTCCCACCCTTAGTGGTAGTATCAACGTACCGCCAACAAAATTGGCTACGTTTTTTTTTTTTAAATTAGTGAATGATCTCTATGAACTCCCCCACATCAGCCAGGGAGTCAGGGTGTGCTCACACTGCCCCCTTCAGTGCCTTTTTTTCTTGAAATTCTGGACTTGGGGACCGAGTCCTGTATGGGTGGCTGCTACATTTTGTTTAATGTTGCGGTCAGCCAATCAGATCTTTTCTGTACCGCGGGACCGGTACAAGTACAAGTCCTGCGGTACCGAATGGCTGATGGAAGAAAAAGCTCACTCAGCCAATCAGAATGGCCTATATTTTGGATTTTTGGTACCATATATATTTATATTTATTTTTATTTTTAGTTTATTTATATAGCTTGGACACTATAAATTAAGAATGAACAAAACCAGGTGATGTTAAATTGTCCATGAAATAACATTTTGGTCCAGTTTGTCGTTACTTTAGCAAGGTAGTATGTGATGATACATAGGGGCGATATGTGCATATAGATGGATAAGAACCAATAAGAGTGAGGGAAACTGAGACCCTAAACATTGAGGGCTTTCTTCACAAAGGCATTTTGGACATGTAAAGCAGGACTCCTGTGATGCTCTTTTACGTACTCTTACGTGCCTTTGTGCATCGGCATCAATATTTCTAAACTGAGAGCACTCATGGGGGGCGTGGCCGAGGCGGCGGCAAAGATGGCCGCCTGCTAGGGAAAGCTCCAACAATTGGCCGGTCTCAGCGGCGATTTCCCCGGGAGAATGTGCTTCCATCGGGGCTGAAACCGGCGTCGCGGACAGAGGAAGCGGCGCGGCACATGACGATCTGAGTGCCGGGCGCCAGCTCCCCTCCGAGGTGCAGAATCATCGTGCCGGAGGAGGCCCGGGGCGGGCCGGCGCGGCAGCGTCTGGAGACCCGGCGGCCCGCGCGAGCGCGACGGTCGGAGGACGGCACCTCCTGCAGCCTCCGGCGGACGGACCGGGTGAGTCGGACCCGTGTGGGTTGAGCCCCCCCCTCCCTTGCCGCGAGGTTCCGTTGTGGGCTGCCGGGCCGGCTGCTCTGCCCCGCTTCTAGGCCTCGCTTCCCTGAGCTCGTGTGGGGACAGGGCCCACCTGCTATGGCCTTCGGGGGTAGGGCGCTGGCCTGACGCTGCGGCGGCTGTGGTGGGGGTGGGTGCGCGCTCGCCTTCCGCTCGACACAGCGCGCAGTGCTGATCACCCGCTGGTCCTCCCCGAGAGGGACAGACATCCTATTTGGTGGCGCACGCTCACTGGAGGCCATCTTGTCTGCGATGACACGGAACCCCTTACCTGAGCTCACCATACCATCTGCTACTGCAACACAGCGCCGCTTGGCCCTTCAGTGCCAGTGTCTAGAACATGCATAACCCTCCTGCGATGGGGCCTACAAGCGTTTCGCACTAACACTCTCTTTGTTCGGAGGGGTCGCGGCCATTGTGTTGGCCCCTGCCACCGGGACACAGACCTGCCTCTGAGTGCTCGCTGGTGCCAACCTGCTGTTCAGAGTGCCTGAAGTGGCTGGGGACTGCTCAAAACTGCCACCTGCTTTTCTACAAGTTCGCAATACATCATCACCCAGTCCCCCCCTCCCCACACGGCTGCTCCGCGCACTTTGCGGAATGGGACGCAAGGATCCCAGGCAAAGAACCCTTCCTTTTGAAAAAGTGGCTGAGGGCGCACCATCACACGACTCAGTTATGGCTGACAAGACCACTGAAGCGAATCCACCTGGGCCCTCGGATACCTCTGTTGCCTCCCTGTTGCTGGAAATGAAGGCAGGTTTTAAGGCGCTGGACTCCCGCTTCGACACTTTGGATCAGACCATTGCATCCTTGGGCGCCAAAGTACAGGGCCACGACAGGCGCCTTGATGTTGCAGAAGCTCGTGTGTCAGACTTGGAGGATGGGACAGCTCAGGCTCAGAAGCGGCTGGAACAGGCGGAGCGCCTGCTCAAGGAAGTAGCCATTAGAAATGAGGACTTGGAAGCGCGCGGACGCCGCAACAACGACCGCATTATGGGGGTTCCGGAGACGACATCCACAGGCCGAATGGACCTCTTCGTGGAGAAGCTACTAACGGATCTGTTTGGAAGTGAGTCTTTCACACCGGGCTTTGTGGTGGAGAGAGCCCACAGATCACTAGGCCCAAGACCCAATCCTGGCCTTCCCCCTCGGCTCATCATAGCGCGACTCCTGAATTTTAGAGACCGGGACACTACTCTCCGTCTGGCAAGAGAATGCGGCACGGTCGAGTGGCAGGGGTCGAAATTATCATTCTATCCAGACTGCACTCCGATGGTCCAGGAGGCACGCCGCAAATTCCAGGGGGTCAAAGCCACGTTACGCAATCTTGGGCTCAAATATGGCATGCTCTACCCGGCGAGACTTAAGGTGGATGTTGGCGGCAGGTCCAGACTATTTGACACTCCAGCAGAGGCCCAGGAATTCTGCCGCACACACAAGACACGGAATTCGCAAGACTCGGCGGGGGTGCACCTGCTTCCCCACCTCGCAGTGGCTCTGACGCTTAGTGCGGACCTATTCTCGAACATTGAGACTGGATGATGTTTCTAGAATGATCTTATGTTGTTTATAGTATGCATATGGGAAATCGCAATGTTTGTTTACAATTTTTTTTCCCTACAGATACGGCAATAGGCCGGTCCGATTTCGGGCTGCCACCCCCCTCTGGTGTATCCGCTGAGTTGGTGCATTCATTTTGGGGCCCACCTTCTGGACCTCAACTGCGAGCCCGGGGATCTCTATGTCTTCCGGGCAGGTTAACTTTCTGGGGGTTGGCCACCTATGGGTTGGAAGGCGGCTGGGTGGGGGAAAAGTTCGCACATTGCAATTGTAGTTATTTACACTTTAGTTTAGCATTGCTTGCAAGGTTTACATCGCCTTACAGTCCTGACAGGAAGATACATGAACAATGTTTGGATGTCGCGGTTAGGTAACGTACAGGGGCCCATGGCCATCACTTTAATGTCCTGGAATGTCAGAGGCCTCAATAACACCCGTAAAAGGAGGCAGGTGATCCACTATCTTCTTCGACACAAGGTTGATATAGTTTATTTACAGGAAACACACCTCCCCCACAGATTCCGCTAGTTTTGGCGCCAGCTGGGGCACACACAGATACTTTGCTAATTATAGCAATTACGCTAGAGGTACAGTGATATTGATACACAAGAGGGTCCCCTTTACACTCCTGGATGTGACCCGGGATCCAGTGGGCAGGTACGTGATAGTCACGGGCACTCTTTATGGCCACAAAATCACTATGGTTAATGTGTATGCTCCCAATGTGGACGACCCCGAGTTCTTCCATGACTTGAATGCCCGGATTGCCAAACATGACACACATGCGCTGCTCCTAGGGGGGGACCTTAACTTACTGATAAGCACCAAATTGGACAGCTCGTCAACCGCACCCGACGCTAAACCATGGGCAAGGCGGGCCTTGATGAAACTCTGTAATCAATACACATTAATAGACGTTTGGCGACAGCGTAATCCCACCCTCACCAAATTCACTCATTATTCCGGCCCGCACGGCACCTGGTCCAGAATAGATTATTGGCTGATCTCTCCCAGTGTCGCAGGTTGGTTTGGCTCCCACACTACACTCCCCTGTACATATTCAGACCACTCCCCAATAACTTTACGGTTGTTGCTCCCACGACCGGAAGGGTATGAACGACAATGGCGTTTTCCAAGTACGGCCCTTCAAGATGAGGTTTTTAAGGCAGAGGTACGCGAGGCAATAGAGGACTACTTTGAACTCAATACGGGCTCGGTAGATTCAGCGGCGATGCTATGGGAAGGTTTTAAGGCGGTTATACGAGGAGTATGCATCTCCAAACGGGCTGGAGTACTCAGGGATCTTCGTCAAACGATGACCCGCATTGAGCAAGAGGTGGCCAAGCTAGATTCCCAGCTCGCGGCCCTCCCTGACCCAGAGGCTATGACAGAGAGACTCGCCCTTCTGGCGGAATACAGGGACACGGCAGACAGGGAGATATTGTATATGGGTAAATATCAAGCTGCACGACGATACGGAGAGAGCGAGAGGCCTGGCAGAGTTCTGGCGCAAATGCTGAGACCACCTTATAGCAAATCCTACATTACTGAATTGCACTGAGCGTCCGGTGACACGCTCACCTCCACCTCGGCTGTCAGAGATGAGTTTCTGGATTATTACACCTCCCTTTACTCCTCCAGGTCAGACCCCGACGGCGCAGCCCAGACTGCATATTTAGATGAGGTTGCACTGGTGTTCCTGGAAAAGCATATGGTAGACTTCATGGCGGAACCCATAACTGTCGCCGATGTCCTAATGGCCATAGACAATATGCGAGGTTCCTCCGCCCCGGGGCTTGATGGCTTCACAGGGGATTTTTATAAAGAATTCAAGGACGTTCTGGCCCCCCAGCTGATTGAGGTCTATGCAGAAGCATTAGAAAAACAAATTCTCCCCCCCACACTACGTGAAGCTGTAATCATACTCCTTCCAAAACCTGGCAAAGATCACAAGTTATGCGGCTCATACCGACCGCTGTCCTTATTGAATCTAGACTATAAAATCTTGGCAAAAGTGCTCGCGAATAAGCTGTCGCAACTGATGGAGTACATCATATCCCCGGTACAGTCTGGCTTTGTACCCAGACGCTCGACATCCCTGAATCTCCGTACGCTGTTTGCGGTGCTACACAGAATACAGCCAGACGTCCCAGCGGCGGCGATATTACTAGACGCAGAGAAAGCGTTCGATTCTTTAGAGTGGTCCTTCCTTGTGGAGGTGATGCAGCGTATGGGTCTGCCCTGTAGCTTCATTTCCACAGTCTCTCTGCTTTACGGTGGGCCATCGGCGAGACTCCGGCTGAACGGCACCCTGTCCAGACCATTCCGGCTATATCGAGGGACCAGGCAGGGCTGCCCCTTGTCCCCGCTTTTATTCATCCTAGCCATGGACCCGTTGGTCAGGCACTTCCAGGAGCGCCACTTGTATAGAGGTCTTCAATTCAACACTGGCCCGCTCCTAGCTTCTCTATACGCCGACGATACCATACTTTACGTCCGGGAACCACACCTTAATCTGTCGCCTCTTATCCGGGAAGTCGTCCACTTTGGCAGATTCTCAGGGATAGGTATAAACTGGCACAAATCAATCATATTCCCGCTAACGGCGAGCACAGTCCAATGGGAATGCGAATTTCCTCTCGACTGGTGCCAAGACTCGGTAAAGTATCTGGGTATACATATCCATCTGGACACCGCACAAATTATTCGCTTAAATTACGGACATGCCTTCCAAAAGTTAGAGGAACAGGTCGACAGATGGCTGAGGTTACCTTTGTCCCTGGCTGGTCGGGTGGCTATAGTAAAAATGATGGTCCTTCCTAAATTTTTATACCTATTTAACAATATCCCGATTCCCCTCTCAGCTGGTTTCTTCCGCACTTTACAAACTCTCATGACACGACTAGTATGGGGCGGGAAGAGACCACGTGTCCGCTGGTCGGTGATGACTTTGCCGTACGACAGAGGCGGATTCAATGTTCCAGACTTCCAATTATATTATTTGGTAGCGCAATGTCATTACGCGTTCGCTTGGTTTCATCCAGATGCACGCATTCCGTATCTACGGCTGGAGGCAGACCTGGTTCTCCCCGATAAATTGTGTGAGATGCTACCGGGGCTTTCCACGTGACAGATGCGACATTCAAACAGTATCTACGACTGCCTGGGCATGGGGTAAACTGATCAAACGCACAGGCGCTACACTATTATATTCCTCTGCCCTGCCGTTGCCCAACGCCAGATGGTTCCCAATCACCGGGGAGAAGCTGGTGCAGAACACGCTATCCACTCTAGATATTGTGAAAGTGGGCGATCTCTTCCCAGAGGGTCATATTTTCTCAATAGATGAGGACGCCAGGTTCACCGACTGCAACTTCATGACGCGATACCTCATGAGCCGCATGAAATCCGCACTGCGTGCTGGGCTCCCCACATATCCTGTTGAGCCTGACTCTTTCCCTCCACTTACTCTGGTGTTAGAGACCCCTAGCGGCACACGCCTCATCTCTAAAATGTACAAGGCATGCGCTGTGATGGTGCCCGCGGACAATTCCAGCCTTAGACAGGCCTGGGAGGCGGACACGGGGAGCGCCATCACAGATGAGCAATGGGCAAAATGTTGCGAGGCCACCAAGGACATTTCACTTAACGCACGCCACAAGTTGCTGCATTTTAAATTTATCCGTCGCGCTTACTTCACACCAGCCCTGGCGCACAGGATAGACGCTGATAGGCCACACACCTGTTTGAAATGCACTGCCTCGCACGCGGATTTTATTCATCTAGCATGGACTTGTCCCCGCTTGCAGACCTACTGGTTAGCGGTACATACAACACTGGGGAAGATAATTGGCCTTCCACTGGCTCCCTCCCGAGATAGCTCTTTTAGGGTACACAGTTCAGATTCCTAAGAAAGTCAGGAAATTAGCAGCATTGGGATTACTGCTAGCCAAAAGAGAGGTTGCCATTCACTGGGGCAGGAAAACCACTCCTCAGCTACAGGATTGGCTGGCGAGCCTGGTGTACTGCAACACCAATGCTGAGACATACGCTAGCCTCATGCCTCCGACATCGCGACCCAGAGATATTTGGGGACCACTGAGGGCCTACTTCGAGGCCACTAAGCGTGCCTCTGCCACACCGGTAGACAATGGAATAGTTCCGGAGGGTGTGGGCTGAGGGGATAGTGTCCAGTTCCCCGGATATCCTTTTATGAGAGCAGTGTGGTTTGTGGTGTCGTGGTTAATAAGCCTTCTGTGGGGGGCGCTGCTGACCATAATGTCTAGTCACTGCGATTGGGATTGGGGGTGGGGGTATGGGGGGTCTCGCTGAGGACTGGTCAAAATACTAGGTTATACCACTGTACAGATTGTTGTAGTAACTACCATTGAGAATGAAGCTGTCAGGCACGAGTCGATTTGATTGTAAAGTGATTATATGCAAGGCAATGTGATTCATTTTTTATCTGAAAAATAAAGTGTAAAAAAAAAAAAACTGAGAGCACTCATTTCATATTCATAAACACTTACTACAGATAGAAAAGACCTGGCCCTCCTTGCACGTGTGCTAAGAGGGAGATGGACATTTCAAAGCGACTCACAAAGGCAAGTAAGAGTACATAAAAGAGAACTCCTGTAGTAAGTACTACGCCCCATATTCATAAATACTTTTGTGAATCTGCCCCTAAGTGAATCTCGTTAAGATGAGATATTAAACTATTATGCGAAGGTCAGTCAGTCTTGGCTGGAGTTGTGGGGTGCTCCACTGCCCTCATTAGATTAACAAACTTGGCTGTAATTACTGGCAGGTGAAACCCCCAGGATTGGAAACAGTGTCCGTGATGACGTGGGGTGAGGCAGCCACTCTAGGACATTTCCTGCCCATTCCCAACCTTCAAAGGCACTTGCTTCTGCCTTGAGAGGAGTACGTACATTTGCACCTCCTAAGAAGCCAGGATCAGCCGCTTAACAGGAAATTCTTTTGATTCCACAAATTATTACTTGGATTATCAGCCCCCTGAGGAGTTGTGTAATTAAAAAAAAGCTCAGAAAACTCTTTTGCGGTCAGCACTTGTACTGGCAAAGGAACTAATTCTGTGAAAGTAAACCAGGTTACTGCCCAACCTTGCTCACTGAGAGTAAAATGTGTATAGAGGTTTTAAAAGTGACCAGAACACACTTTACATTAATAGGAAACGAATGTGGAAAAATTTAAATGCTCTATAAAGCAGAGAAAGGAGCACCAGGATGTTTTAGCTCTGATGCAAGGACTTTCAGAGCCTCAGGCAAAATGAAATGTTGCCGTTTGGGCACTCTGCCTAGCCCAACAACAAGGTCATTTTTCCAGCGTGGATCCATCTCTTTTTTTTTTTTTTAATTGAGCAGAAGCAGAAAAAAGAAAAACAACCATATCTTAAAACAGGGAATTAAAACACCATTAGACCAATATTCATTATACATATAAAAACATTTGAATTAAGCAGATACTTATAAAGTGCAGTATGGCATGTTCCATCAATATCCGTCTCGATACAATTCTCATAAAATACTGTGGTTAATATCCTTACTTTATTCTAAAGTGCAGTACTTAAAGTAGTAAAGTGCATCCAGTGCCAGTTTTCCTTCTTCTTCCTAAACTCCCCATCCTAAAGTGCGATATTCAAGTGAATTTAAAAAAAAATAAAAAAAATTATATTAACAACCCCCTTTCATTTAAGACAAAACTTGCAATGCAGTATAATCTTATTCTTCCGGCGTGATCTCTAACTTTGCCATAAAATTCCAAACAGCCGTAAACTTTTAGTAGCCCCCTCTCCTTGCATACGCTTCTTCGAATTTCCTTGTTTGTTTCATCTTATTTAGCCATCCCACATAAGTAGGTAATTTCCAAGACCTCCAATTCTGAAGTATCAGAGAGCGTGCTACAAGGGATGCAATTGCTATAAATCTCTCCTTGCCTTTTGTCATTGCCAGGTTTGCACCTTGCCTATTAAATCCGAAGAGAGCTACATCTGTCTCGGGATCTAATCTCTTCTGGATCCCTCGACTTAAGGCCGCGAAGATCTTTTCCCAAAATTGCCCTTACCTTGGACAAGTAAAAAAAGTATGTAGCCAATCTCCCCTTCCTTCTACCTGGCAGCGAAAACATCTATTCTCCAATTCTGGACATATTTTATGTAGTGCTTTGGGTGTATATTATGCCATCCATCGGGACAAAAAAGCCATTCTTTTAAAGTTGGCTGCTCTTAGGGCCTTACTCCCTAACTGTGATATGGCCTGCCAGTCCCGATTCGAGAGTGTGCATTGTGTCTCCTGGGTGACCTTTTCTAGAAATTTCTCGACAAGGGTTGATTCCCTTTGGGCGCATAAAAGACGGTCCCAATTTCCCACCCCTCTTAATTTGGCTCCCAATAGGGCTGTCACTAGCTTAGTTAGACCGGCAATCGAAGAGAGATTGTATCTGTGAGAAGTTGGCCTGGTATATGCTGTTCACTAATTAAAGTGGACACCTTGCACCAAAACAATTCGACTCTTATGGTAGATAGGTTTAAGACAACCTTTATAGAAAGCTATCCTAGTGGTAGCTGTGGAGAGCAGCCTTCAGGCTAAGTCTTGAAGGAATGTAAAGCAGCTTGTTTTACCACACAATCTCTTGAATCACCAAATGAAAAGACACCAC
This sequence comes from Calotriton arnoldi, assembly GCA_963921515.1. Lineage (NCBI taxonomy): Eukaryota > Metazoa > Chordata > Amphibia > Caudata > Salamandridae > Calotriton > Calotriton arnoldi. Next base: position 715,174 of record CAWUFW010005220.1, on the reverse strand, counting down.
ACAGGTATATATATCAAATATATATGTATTTATTAATAAACACTCTCTACTAATCTCTTTATGAGATTAGAGGATAGGAACATATGTACAAGTCAAATATGATCAGGATAAGTTTAGCACAATAGAATATTACAATCTTAGTTTGCTAGACCTAGGTCTAGGGCATCTAGAATCGAGGGACCCCCAAGAACCACTCCAGGTAGTTGTAGGAGACCCACAGGGGTCAGACGCGGTGACCTGGCACCAATGCGAATCCTGTACGAGTCTATGCACTCAGACGCGATTGAGATATCAATGTTAAAGGTCCCTTGCGTGTTCGAGGCGAACACACCGATCGGTCCTTGTACGAGTCGAAGGACGCGGTTACAGATGGTATTGCAAGGGAGTTGGACGCGCTGTGTCTAACACAGACGCGAACCTGGTGCGAGTCGGTGCAATGTAGATCTCGGAGTTACAGGCCCTTTGTGTGTTTGAGGCGAACACCGATCGGACTCAGTACGAGTCGAAGGATACAGTTCTAGATAGTGTTGCAAAGGAGATGGACGTGGTGTGTCTAACACAGACGCGAACCCTGTACGAGTCAATGCAATTATCGCACTTAGAAAGTTAGAGTTTTAGGACACTTCTAGGGAAGCTACAAGCATGCCACTTACAGGGTAAGTGGTTCTAGGGCCCACACCCACAGGAGCACCGTAGTGCTGAAGTTACCTCACCCAGGGGAGCCGGGTGCATAGGTGTTCTTTGGTGTCGGGTCGCGGCGTCGTTTTCAATGGGAGCAAGTGAAGACTTGCTGCTTGCGGCGACTGGAGAAGTGTCCGGAGGAATCCAAGCCTGGATTCAGAAGATGGAAGACCTGAAAGCAGAGGGGACAGTGTTCAAAGTCACTTGGCAGTGACTCGGGGCAAGGAAGATGAATACCCACCGTCATCGCAAGATTCAGGTCGTCCGCGGTTGCTTTGATTCTTCAGCCACGAGGTCCAGAAGGCGTCATCGACAACCAGAAGCTGGATTTGGCGTGTACCACGATGTCTGCAGCTTACTGCGGTGTCGGCAACTCGATCGGAGCCAACAAGCCTTTGTAACAGCAAGTCTCGGGGAAAGTGTGAAGAGACAATGGCGCAGACCAGCAAGGTCTGTGGGACTCACCCATCAAGGGTAAGTCAGGGCAGGCCTGGAGCAACCAGGGGAGCCCTTCGGTTTCTTTATAGAGTCTTCTGGGGACCCACAAGCCAGCTGGCAAGGGATCGCAAAGACGCCTCGGGAGGATCCGCTCACAGGGGCCCACGGTCACTCGGGACGTGGTAGGCCTCTGATCTTAGGAGGGATTCCTGCTGGAGGCTGGTACCACACGTGGTCCAAAGCACAAGTTCGTGGAACGTTGTGAAGGGGTTGCACTCGACAATAGTGCACGGTACCCAGGGGTCGCGGTTTCTCGTTACTCTTGGGGTCCACTGGCCTCAGCTTCGCTGGGGACTCACGATGAACTTTGAAAAGTCAGGAAATCCACTTCTTGGGCTGCAGGAACTTCGGACTCCGGCGGGAGCGGCGTAGTTTGCGACTGTCGTTTGTAGTTTTTGGTGCCTGCCAAGCAGGGAGTCACTCCTTGACTCCAAGGAGATTCTTCCATCTTCCAAAGGTAGTGGAACGTCGAAGGTCCGGGATTCTTCTTGTAGCGCGCCGTCCAGGGAAACCTGGGGTGCAATGCACAGGTTCCCCCTCTTATACCAAAAGAAGGGGAGGGACTAGCTCTATGACCCTACCTATGGGAGGGTCAGGGGAGAGGGTGGCTACACCCACTTCCCTTTGTCCAGTTTCGCGCCAGAGCAGGGACAGGTAGCCCCTGAGCCGGTTTGAACTGGCATATGCACAGAGGAGCCTTCTGCTCCCCCAGTGCAGGACTTCACAGCACTCTACGAGTGCACCCACCCAGCCACAATACACTAAACCCTGTCTGGAAGGTGGTCACACCCCTTGGGACAGGATATCTATTGTTGGGCTTCCTCCACTGCGAGTGTTGGTCATCAGCAGGAGGACAGCCCAGTGTCTGTGACTGGTGGCATCCATTTTGTGATGCCAGGGCTCTGCAGGATTCTACCGCGTTTCCACAGCAGGTACATGTGTATCCCTCTAGAAGGGTGGAATGCTACCCCCGCCGCCAGGACTGGCGGGGGGGGTAGTATTCCAAGATGTTTGACACCAAACACGACATGTTTCGATGCAGCCATTCCGAAGTTAGCATTTTACCGCGAGGATATAATGCACTTAAAAGTATATGGTTTAACCGCATCCACAAACAGCACCAGAGAATGGACTCTGAGAGCTGCAGAGGGGCCCTGCTCAGGCAGAGGCACCCTCTCACATAGGAACCAAGCACCCTGCCCTCAGGATTGATAGGGCCTGCCTTAGGGGTGACTGATAGGTTTAAATGTGTGTGCAGGAGAGATATAGGGGACCTATATCTCAGTGAGGGGTGCTAGCACTTCCTCACCCAGGCTGCAGTAGCAGGCCTGTGGTGTCAGATTTAGTCTGCTTCCCAGGGGTGGCATAATACATGCTGCAGCCCCTGGTAGGCCTGTGAAGTACCTATGCCCTTAGCACCTAAGGTACCATATACTAGGGACTCATAAGGAACCACAGCATCCAATCACTAGTGCACCTAGAGTGCACTCCAAGTCATTTAAAGAGAAAGCAGATAGGCTGGGGACCTGAATAGCAGCTTCCCAGCCAAACTAAGTCAAAAACCAACAAAACACCAGGAAAAAAGTGGGGGCAACCATGTAGTCAGATTCCACCTTCCTACATAACCCCCCCCCCCCAAACAAAAGGAGATGAGGCTAACCTTGTCCAGGTGAGCCTGTATTTACTGAGTGGCCATATAAGGAAGTACCTGCACTAGCATGGTTACCCCCTGTCTTATGGTCCACTAAGTTATCCCTCACCCTAAGGGTATGAGAGGGTCTCCACCATGGGGAATTACTACCTGTGGGGTGTTTTGGTAAAGGACAAGGCTGATGAGGTGTCTGAGCAGGGAAGTGAGACCCTAGGGAAGTTGGTCTCAGTTTCCTCAGATCACTGGTCACCATGTATGCCTGTCTTTCCATGACTGAGCTGCACTTTGCTCTAAGGGTCAACCTTTGGCTGCCTACAGCTGGGGGTTGGGTCCCTTTGGGTGGAACACTGGAGGGACATGGCAGGTTTGGAACCTTTTGGTTCCAGGTTTGCCCTTGCCTAACAGAGTCCTTCTGGGGAAGGTCCCTACACAAAGGTATGGGGGATTTCTCAGTGTGCATGAATTTTCACCTGGCTAGGGCTACTAGACTGGGTGCCCCTAATCTGCTGATGGGGGGGGTTCCTCTGGACAGGGGGCCCTGCGGGGTCCACTGACCTCCCTGACCTCTGCAGCCCTGGGCTGACTGAGGCAGGGTAGAGAGGGGCAGGTTACCTGCTCCAGACTGGGTACTACCTTGGAAGGGTCCTCTGCCATCAGGGGTGGGGCCAGGCCAGGCCTGACTACCTCTGGGGCAGTTCCTTCACTAGGGGTAGGATCAGTTCTCTGAGGAGGCTGACCCTTACCTGCTGTCTGGGGGAAGGAGACTTTTCTTCAACCCCTGTGCTCTCTTTTGGGGGAGAGTGGGCCATTCTTCCAGGCTCCATCTCTCCAGCATTTCCCTGGGCTGGGGCTGTGGCCATCACAGCCCCACTAGCTTTTTCAGGGACGCCTAACATCTTCAGATGGGTTTGGTGTTCAACTTCAGCCCAGGCTGAAATTTCCAGATCATTGCCCATCAGGCAATCTACAGGCAAGTTGGGGGACACTGCCACTCTTTTGGGCCTGTGACCCCCTCCCAGCTGAGATTGACTATGGCCATGGGGTGATCTGTCCTGACACCATCAATGTTGGTCACCTGGTACTTAAACTCAGGTAAAAGCTGGTGAGGGGGACTAGTTTCCCTGCCACCATGGTGACACTAGCCCCTGTGTCCCTGAATGCCACAGCCTTCTGACCATTAATCATTGGCTCCAGTCTGTACCTGCCCAATGCAATGGGACCCATGGTAAAGGTGGCAAATCCTATACCACCATCAGAGTCTGAGGAGTCTGTTGAGTGGGACCTGTCTAAGCTAGGGCCCACCTCTGTTCCCCTTGCAAAAGCACCTAACTTTTTGGGCGCACTACTCCCAATTGGAGGATTACTACTGGTAGTACCAGGAGGGGTGGTAGTAATAGCTGGAGGAACAGTTTCTTTATTGCCAATCCTGGGGCAACTGGGATCAGTTTTCCAGTGTCCAGGCTTTTTACAGACATGGCAATATGGTTTCTTTTCCGGAGAGGAAGGAGTTTGGGACCCACCCCCAGAAGAGGACTTTTGGGGCCCTGTAGTGGACTTATCCTTAGATTTATCCCCACCTTTCTCTTGGGACTTGGTAGAATCTTTCTTCTGGTCACCACCCTGATTCTTAGGCCTCACCCTGGTTCTGACCCATTTGTCTGCCTTCTTTCCCAATTCTTGGGGAGAGGTCAGATCAGAGTCCACCAGGTACTGGTGCAAAAGCTGGTTTTGACAGTTATTAAGGATCTGCTCCCTCATAATCAAATTGTACAATCCTTTGAGATCAGTAACCCTACTGCCAATCAGCCAACCCTCCAGAGCCTTGGTTGCACAATCTACAAAGTCAGTCCAGTCCTGAGTCTGTGCCTTCTGGGTGTCTCTGAACTTCAACCTGTACTGCTCAGTGGTTAAGCCAAACCCATCTATCAGTGCACTCTTCAGGACTTCATAGTTATCAGCATCCTCTTCTCTAACAGTGAGGAGCTTGTCTCTACCTTTATCTGAAAAGGAGAGCCACAAGATTGCTGCCCACTGCCTTTGGGGGACCTGTTGGACTCTACAGGCCCTCTCCATAGCAGTTATCCACTTGTGGATATCATCCCCACTCTGGTAGGGAGGAACAACCTTGCTCAGGTTCCTATGGTCTGGAATAGATTCTCTGCCTCTAGGGACACTGTTGCTGCCACCAAGGGGTTCTAACCCTCTCTTCTAGAAGCTCTCTGGATCTCCAGGGCTTCTCTATCCAGTGCCAACTGCTTGGTTCTGAGGGCAACTCTTGCTTCCTCATACTGCAGCAGTTTGCACATTCTTTCAGAGGAGGTCTCTCTTATGGGAAAGTATGAATTCCTCTGGTGGACAAATTCTCTGCCAGAGTGATAAGAGTGCTCAGATTCCCTGGAAGGGGACCTATGCCTCTCCTCCACTCTGTCAGTTCTCTTAGGGAGAATTCCTCTGTCCTTTTCAGGCCCCTTGAGGCCTGGCCCTTCAATCACAGAGTCCTGGTCATTCTGATTTTCATCATCTGACCCAGATACTGTAATTGACCCACCCACTGATTCAGACCCATTAGCTCCTAGAGCCAATCTAAGATCATCTGCTGTCAGCAGATCTATCAGGTGTAGGGTTGAGGGACTCTGTCCTAGCCTCAGGTGTCTTTCAACACACATGGCTCTCAAGTCAGAGAAAGCCATGTCCTTATACTGAGGCTGAGTGGATCCACTGGTTCCACCCTTTAAGGACATTCTAGTGTTGTGCAGTGTTGTACTACCTACACTAGTTTGTGGCCTACTGATACTAGCTTGAGCTGTGGAAAGGGTGTGCTATCCCTTGGCACACAGCTCTAAGTTCAGTAGAACTTATTGATACTAAGCTTGACTTTATATGTACCTTAAGTACCTATAGTGGTTTTCAGTTAGTAATTCAAATAGAGATTTTCTGGTAAAACAATAGCAAGCTGGAATCCCACACGCTGCCCACCAATGTGAGAAGTTGGCCTGGTATATGCTATTCACTAATTAAAGTGGACACCTTGCACCAGAACAATTCGACTCTTATGGTAGATAGGGTTAAGACAACCTTTATAGAAAGCTATCCTAGTGGTAGCTGTGGAGAGCAGCCTTCAGGCTAAGTCTTGAAGGAATGTAAAGCAGCTTGTTTTACCACACAATCTCTTGAATCACCAAATGAAAAGACACCACACAGGTATATATATCAAATATATATGTATTTATTAATAAACACTCTCTACTAATCTCTTTATGAGATTAGAGGATAGGAACATATGTACAAGTCAAATATGATCAGGATAAGTTTAGCACAATTGAATATTACAATCTAGGGCATCTAGAATCGAGGGACCCCCAAGAACCACCCCAGGTAGTTGTAGGAGACCCACAGGGGACGGACGCGGTGACCTGGCACCGATGCGAATCCTGTACGAGTCTATGCACTCAGACGCGATTGAGATATCAATGTTAAAGGTCCCTTGCGTGTTCGAGGCAAACACACCGATCGGTCCTTGTACGAGTCGAAGGACGGGGTTACAGATGGTATTGCAAGGGAGTTGGACGCGCTGTGTCTAACACAGACGCGAACCTGGCGCGAGTCGGTGCAATGTAGATCTCGGAGTTACAGGCCCTTTGTGTGTTCGAGGCGAACACCGATCGGACTCAGTACGAGTCGAAGGATACAGTTCTAGATAGTGTTGCAAAGGAGATGGACGCGGTGTGTCTAACACAGACGCGAACCCTGTACGAGTCAATGCAATTATCGCACTTAGAAAGTTAGAGTTTTAGGACACTTCTAGGGAAGCTACAAGCATGCCACTTACAGGGTAAGTGGTTCTAGGGCCCACACTCCACAGGAGCACCGTAGTGCTGAAGTTACCTCACCCAGGGAGCCGGGTGCATAGGTGTTCTTTGGTGTCGGGTCGCGGCGTCGTTTTCAATGGGAGCCAGTGAAGACTTGCTGCTTGCGGCGACTGGAGAAGTGTCCGGAGGAATCCAAGCCTGGATTCAGAAGATGGAAGACCTGAAAGCAGAGGGGACAGTGTTCAAAGTCACTTGGCAGTGACTCGGGGCAAGGAAGATGAATGCCCACCGTCGTCGCAAGATTCAGGTCATCCGCAGTTGCCTTGATTCTTCAGCCACGAGGTCCAGGAGGCGTTGTCGACAACCAAGAGCTGGATTCCGCGTGTCCTACGATTTTTGCAGCTTACTGCCATATCGGCAACTCGATCGGAGCCAACAAGCCTTGGTAACAGCAAGTCTTGGGGAAAGTGTTAAGAGACAATGGCGCAGACCAGCAAGGTCTGTGGGACTCACCCAGCGAGGGTAAGTCAGGGCAGGCCTGGAGCAACCAGGGGAGCCCTTCGGTTTCTTTATAGAGTCTTCTGGGGACCCACAAGCCGGCTGGCAAGGGATCGCAAAGACGCCTCGGGAGGATCCGCTCACAGGGGCCCACGGTCACTCGGGACATGGTAGGCCTCCGATCTTAGGAGGGTTCCTGCTGGAGGCTGGGACCACACGTGGTCCAAAGCACAAGTTAGTGGAACGTTGTGAAGGGGTTGCACTTGACAATAGTGCACGGTACCGAGGGGTCACGGTTCCTCGTTACTCTTGGGGTCCACTGGCCTCAGCTTCGCTGGGGACTCACGATGGCCTTTGCGAAGTCAGGAAATCCACTTCTTGGGCTGCAGGGACTTCGGACTCCGGCGGGAGTGGCGTAGTTTGCGACTGTCGTTTGTAGTTTTTAGTGCCTGCCAAGCAGGGGAGTCACTCCTTGACTCCAAGGGAGATTCTTCCGTCTTCCAAAGGTAGTGGAACGTCGAAGGTCCGGGATTCTTCTTGTAGCGCGTCGTCCAGGGAAATCTGGGGTGCAATGCACAGGTTCCCCCTCTTATACCAAAAGAAGGGGAGGGACTAGCTCTATGACCCTACCTATGGGAGGGTCAGGGGAGTGGGTGGCTACACCCACTTCCCTTTGTCCAGTTTCGCGCCAGAGCATGGACAGGTAGCCCCTGAGCCGGTTTGAACTGGCATATGCACAGAGGAGCCTTCTGCTCCCCCAGTGCAAGACTTCAAAGCACTCTACGAGTGCACCCACCCAGCCCCAATACACTAAACCCTGTCTGGAAGGTGGTCACACCCCCTTGGGACAGGATATCTATTGTTGGGCTTCCTCCACTGCGAGTGTTGGTCATCAGCAGGAGGGCAGCCCAGTGTCTGTGACTGGTGGCATCCATTTTGTGATACCAGGGCTCTGCAGGATTCTACCGCGTTTCCACAGCAGGTACATGTCTATCCCTCTAGAAGGGTGGAATGCTACCCCCGCCGCCAGGACTGGCGGGGGGGGGGGTAGTATTCCAAGATGTTTGACACCAAACACGACATGTTTCGATGCAGCCATTCCAAAGTTAGCATTTTACCGCGAGGATATAATGCACTTAAAAGTATATGGTTTAACCGCATCCACAAACAGCACCAGAGAATGGACTCTGAGAGCTGCAGAGGGGCCCTGCTCAGGCAGAGGCACCCTCTCACATAGGAACCAAGCACCCTGCCCTCAGAATTGATAGGGCCTGCCTTAGGGGTGACTGATAGGTTTAAATGTGTGTGCAGGAGAGATATAGGGGACCTATATCTCAGTGAGGGGTGCTAGCACTTCCTCACCCAGGCTGCAGTAGCAGGCCTGTGGTGTCAGATTTAGTCTGCTTCCCAGGGGTGGCATAATACATGCTGCAGCCCCTGGTAGGCCTGTGAAGTACCTATGCCCTTGGCACCTAAGGTACCATATACTAGGGACTCATAAGGAACCACAGCATCCAATCACTAGTGCACCTAGAGTGCACTCCAAGTCATTTAAAGAGAAAGCAGATAGGCTGGGGACCTGAATAGCAGGTTCCCAGCCAAACTAAGTCAAAAACCAACAAAACACCAGGAAAAAGTGGGGGCAACCATGTAGTCAGATTCCACCTTCCTACATAACCCCCCCAAATGAAAGGAGATGAGGCTAACCTTGTCCAGGTGAGCCTGTATTTACTGAGTGGCCATATAAGGAAGTACCTGCACTAGCATGGTTACCCCCTGTCTTATGGTCCACTAAGTTATCCCTCACCCTAAGGGTATGAGAGGGTCTCCACCATGGGGAATTACTACCTGTGGGGTGTTTTGGTAAAGGACAAGGCTGATGAGGTGTCTGAGCAGGGAAGTGAGACCCTAGGGAAGTTGGTCTCAGTTTCCTCAGATCACTGGTCACCATGTATGCCTGTCTTTCCATGACTGAGCTGCACTTTGCTCTAAGGGTCAACCTTTGGCTGCCTACAGCTGGGGGTTGGGTCCCTTTGGGTGGAACACTGGAGGGACATGGCAGGTTTGGAACCTTTTGGTTCCAGGTTTGCCCTTGCCTAACAGAGTCCTTCTGGGGAAGGTCCCTACACAAAGGTATGGGGGATTCCTCAGTGTGTGGAGGAATTTTCACCTGGCTAGGGCTACTAGACTGGGTGCCCCTAATCTGCTGATGGGGGGGGTTCCTCTGGACAGGGGGCCCTGCGGGGTCCACTCACCTCCCTGACCTCTGCAGCCCTGGGCTGACTGAGGCAGGGTAGAGAGGGGCAGGTTACCTGCTCCAGACTGGGTACCACCTTGGAAGGGTCCTCTGCCATCAGGGGTGGGGCCAGGCCAGGCCTGATTACCTCTGGGGCAGTTCCTTCACTAGGGGTAGGATCAGTTCCCTGAGGAGGCTGACCCTTACCTGCTGTCTGGGGGAAGGAGATTTTTCTTCAACCCCTGTGCTCTCTTTTGGGGAGAGTGGGCCATTCTTCCAGGCTCCATCTCTCCAGCATTTCCCTGGGCTGGGGCTGTGGCCATCACAGCCCCACTAGCTTTTTCAGGGACGCCTAGCATCTTCAGATGGGTTTGGTGTTCAACTTCAGCCCAGGCTGAAATTTCCAGATCATTGCCCATCAGGCAATCTACAGGCAAGTTGGGGGACACTGCCACTCTTTTGGGCCTGTGACCCCCTCCCAGCTGAGATTGACTATGGCCATGGGGTGATCTGTCCTGACACCATCAATGTTGGTCACCTGGTACTTAAACTCAGGTAAAAGCTGGTGAGGGGGACTAGTTTCCCTGCCACCATGGTGACACTAGCCCCTGTGTCCCTGAATGCCACAGCCTTCTGACCATTAATCATTGGCTCCAGTCTGTACCTGCCCAATGCAATGGGACCCATGGTAAAGGTGGCAAATCCTATACCACCATCAGAGTCTGAGGAGTCTGTTGAGTGGGACCTGTCTAAGCTAGGGCCCACCTCTGTTCCCCTTGCAAAAGCACCTAACTTTTTGGGCGCACTACTCCCAATTGGAGGATTACTACTGGTAGTACCAGGAGGGGTGGTAGTAATAGCTGGAGGAACAGTTTCTTTATTGCCAATCCTGGGGCAACTGGGATCAGTTTTCCAGTGTCCAGGCTTTTTACAGACATGGCAATATGGTTTCTTTTCCGGAGAGGAAGGAGTTTGGGACCCACCCCCAGAAGAGGACTTTTGGGGCCCTGTAGTGGACTTATCCTTAGATTTATCCCCACCTTTCTCTTGGGACTTGGTAGAATCTTTCTTCTGGTCACCACCCTGATTCTTAGGCCTCACCCTGGTTCTGACCCATTTGTCTGCCTTCTTTCCCAATTCTTGGGGAGAGGTCAGATCAGAGTCCACCAGGTACTGGTGCAAAAGCTGGTTTTGACAGTTATTAAGGATCTGCTCCCTCATAATCAAATTGTACAATCCTTTGAGATCAGTAACCCTACTGCCAATCAGCCAACCCTCCAGAGCCTTGGTTGCACAATCTACAAAGTCAGTCCAGTCCTGAGTCTGTGCCTTCTGGGTGTCTCTGAACTTCAACCTGTACTGCTCAGTGGTTAAGCCAAACCCATCTATCAGTGCACTCTTCAGGACTTCATAGTTATCAGCATCCTCTTCTCTAACAGTGAGGAGCTTGTCTCTACCTTTATCTGAAAAGGAGAGCCACAAGATTGCTGCCCACTGCCTTTGAGGGACCTGTTGGACTCTACAGGCCCTCTCCATAGCAGTTATCCACTTGTGGATATCATCCCCACTCTGGTAGGGAGGAACAACCTTGCTCAGGTTCCTATGGTCTGGAATAGATTCTCTGCCTCTAGGGACACTGTTGCTGCCACCAAGGGGTTCTAACCCTCTCTTCTAGAAGCTCTCTGGATCTCCAGGGCTTCTCTATCCAGTGCCAACTGCTTGGTTCTGAGGGCAACTCTTGCTTCCTCATACTGCAGCAGTTTGCACATTCTTTCAGAGGAGGTCTCTCTTATGGGAAAGTATGAGTTCCTCTGGTGGACAAATTCTCTGCCAGAGTGATAAGAGTGCTCAGATTCCCTGGAAGGGGACCTATGCCTCTCATCCACTCTGTCAGTTCTCTTAGGGAGAATTCCTCTGTCCTTTTCAGGCCCCTTGAGGCCTGGCCCTTCAATCACAGAGTCCTGGTCATTCTGATTTTCATCATCTGACCCAGATACTGTAATTGACCCACCCACTGATTCAGACCCATTAGCTCCTAGAGCCAATCTAAGATCATCTGCTGTCAGCAGATCTATCAGGTGTAGGGTTGAGGGACTCTGTCCTAGCCTCAGGTGTCTTTCAACACACATGGCTCTCAAGTCAGAGAAAGCCATGTCCTTATACTGAGGCTGAGTGGATCCACTGGTTCCACCCTTTAAGAACATTCTAGTGTTGTGCAGTGTTGTACTACCTACACTAGTTTGTGGCCTACTGATACTAGCTTGAGCTGTGGAAAGGGTGTGCTATCCCTTGGCACACAGCTCTAAGTTCAGTAGAACTTATTGATACTAAGCTTGACTTTATATGTACCTTAAGTACCTATAGTGGTTTTCAGTTAGTAATTCAAATAGAGATTTTCTGGTAAAACAATAGCAAGCTGGAATCCCACACGCTGCCCACCAATGTGAGAAGTTGGCCTGGTATATGCTGTTCACTAATTAAAGTGGACACCTTGCACCAGAACAATTCGACTCTTATGGTAGATAGGTTTAAGACAACCTTTATAGAAAGCTATCCTAGTGGTAGCTGTGGAGAGCAGCCTTCAGGCTAAGTCTTGAAGGAATGTAAAGCAGCTTGTTTTACCACACAATCTCTTGAATCACCAAATGAAAAGACACCACACAGGTATATATATCAAATATATATGTATTTATTAATAAACACTCTCTACTAATCTCTTTATGAGATTAGAGGATAGGAACATATGTACAAGTCAAATATGATCAGGATAAGTTTAGCACAATTGAATATTACAATCTTAGTTTGCTAGACCTAGGTCTAGGGCATCTAGAATCGAGGGACCCCCAAGAACCACCCCAGGTAGTTGTAGGAGACCCACAGGGGACGGACGCAGTGACCTGGCACCGATGCGAATCCTGTACGAGTCTATGCACTCAGACGCGATTGAGATATCAATGTTAAAGGTCCCTTGCGTGTTCGAGGCGAACACACCGATCGGTCCTTGTACGAGTCGAAGGACGCGGTTACAGATGGTATTGCAAGGGAGTTGGACGCACTGTGTCTAACACAGACGCGAACCTGGTGCGAGTCGGTGCAATGTAGATCTCGGAGTTACAGGCCCTTTGTGTGTTCGAGGCGAACACCGATCGGACTCAGTACGAGTCGAAGGATACAGTTCTAGATAGTGTTGCAAAGGAGATGGACGCAGTGTGTCTAACACAGACGCGAACCCTGTACGAGTCAAAGCAATTATCGCACTTAGAAAGTTAGAGTTTTAGGACACTTCTAGGGAAGCTACAAGCATGCCACTTACAGGGTAAGTGGTTCTAGGGCTCACACCCACAGGAGCACCGTAGTGCTGAAGTTACCTCACCCAGGGGAGCCGGGTGCATAGGTGTTCTTTGGTGTCGGGTCGCGGCGTCGTTTTCAATGGGAGCCAGTGAAGACTTGCTGCTTGTGGCGACTGGAGAAGTGTCCGGAGGAATCCAAGCCTGGATTCAGAAGATGGAAGACCTGAAAGCAGAGGAGACAGTGTTCAAAGTCACTTGGCAGTGACTCGGGGCAAGGAAGATGAATGCCCACCGTCGTCGCAAGATTCAGGTCATCTGCGGTTGCCTTGATTCCTCAGCCACGAGGTCCAGGAGGCGTCGTCGACAACCAGGAGCTGGATTCAGCGTGTCCCACAATGTCTGCAGCTTACTGCGGTGTCGGCAACTCGATCGGAGCCAACAAGCCTTGGTAACAGCAAGTCTTGGGGAAAGTGTGAAGAGACAATGGCGCAGACCAGCAAGGTCTGTGGGACTCACCCAGCAGGGGTAAGTCAGGGCAGGCCTGGAGCAACCAGGGGAGCCCTTCGGTTTCTTTATAGAGTCTTCTGGGGACCCACAAGCCGGCTGGCAAGGGATCGCAAAGATGCCTTGGGAGGATCCGCTCCCAGGGGCCCACGGTCACTCGGGACGTGGTAGGCCTCTGATCTTAGGAGGGATTCCTGCTGGAGTCTGGGACCACACGTGGTCCAAAGCACAAGTTCGTGGAGCGTTGTGAAGGGGTTGCACTTGACAATAGTGCACGGTACCCAGGGGTCGCGGTTCCTCGTTACTCTTGGGGTCTGCTGGCCTCAGCTTCGCTGGGGACTCACGATGGCCTTTGAGAAGTCAGGAAATCTACTTCTTGGGCTGCAGGGACTTCGGACTCCGGCGGGAGTGGCGTAGTTTGCGACTGTCGTTTGTAGTTTTTGGTGCCTGCCAAGCAGGGGAGTCACTCCTTGACTCCAAGGGAGATTCTTCCGTCTTCCAAAGGTAGTGGAACGTCGAAGGTCCGGGATTCTTCTTGTAGCGCGTCGTCCAGGGAAATCTGGGGTGCAATGCACAGGTTCCCCCTCTTATACCAAAAGAAGGGGAGGGACTAGCTCTATGACCCTACCTATGGGAGGATCAGGGGAGTGGGTGGCTACACCCACTTCCCTTTGTCCAGTTTCACGCCAGAGCAGGGACAGGTATCCCCTGAGCCGGTTTGAACTGGCATATGCACAGAGGAGCCTTCTGCTCCCCCAGTGCAGGACTTCAAAGCACTCTACGAGTGCACCCACCCAGCCCCAATACACTAAACCCTGTCTGGAAGGTGGTCACACCCCTTGGGACAGGATATCTATTGTTGGGCTTCCTCCACTGCGAGTGTTGGTCATCAGCAGGAGGGCAGCCCAGTGTCTGTGACTGGTGGCATCCATTTTGTGATGCCAGGGCTCTGCAGGATTCTACCGCGTTTCCACAGCAGGTACATGTCTATCCCTCTAGAAGGGTGGAATGCTACCCCCGCCGCCAGGACTGGCGGGGGGTAGTATTCCAAGATGTTTGACACCAAACACGACATGTTTCGATGCAGCCATTCCAAAGTTAGCATTCTACCGCGAGGATATAATGCACTTAAAAGTATATGGTTTAACCGCATCCACAAACAGCACCAGAGAATGGATTCTGAGCGCTGCAGAGGGGCCCTGCTCAGGCAGAGGCACCCTCTCACATAGGAACCAAGCACCCTGCCCTCAGGATTGATAGGGCCTGCCTTAGGGGTGACTGATAGGTTTAAATGTGTGTGCAGGAGAGATATAGGGGACCTATATCTCAGTGAGGAGTGCTAGCACTTCCTCACCCAGGCTGCAGTAGCAGGCCTGTGGTGTCAGATTTAGTCTGCTTCCCAGGGGTGGCATAATACATGCTGCAGCCCCTGGTAGGCCTGTGAAGTACCTATGCCCTTAGCACCTAAGGTACCATATACTAGGGACTCATAAGGAACCACAGCATCCAATCACTAGTGCACCTAGAGTGCACTCCAAGTCGTTTAAAGAGAAAGCAGATAGGCTGGGGACCTGAATAGCAGGTTCCCAGCCAAACTAAGTCAAAAACCAACAAAACACCAGGAAAAAAGTGGGGGCAACCATGTAGTCAGATTCCACCTTCCTACAGGATCTATTCAAAAAATATACAATCTGTATATATTCAAGGAATCGAGGCTTACTCCGGTCAACACATCTTGCCAAGTGATCACTCTATTTCCCACTAGAAAATGCCCTAGCTCTTTCAGGCCATAGTTATTCCAACCTCTTAATTGGCTAGTCTGTATTTGAAGACCCAGACTTTTACATTCTCCTAATTTTAGATAATAAAACCCTGTAGCACCTGCTTGCTTAAAGAAAGTCTGCAGTCTATATGAATATTCCTGCAAAGTCTTGTACCTGTTTTTTTAGGGAGTTTTGCTGTTTTTAAAAATGTCGGAGTCTGCGGACCTGCCTCCTGCAACATTTTATCCCCCCAAAAATTATCTACTAATCCATTTGAGTGCACAAAGTGCGCTGTCAGATCTAGAATCGCGGCTTCATAATATGTACGAATTTGAGGAAGTGCGAGCCCCCCCTGGGTATATCCAATTGGAGCACCTAGAGTTTAACCCTGGGTGCCTTCTTACTCCAGATAAACTTTCTAAACATTGTTTCAAGCTCCTTAAAATAGATGGTATTAATTTTTATCGGGACATTTGTAAAAAGAAAAACAAGTAAAGGCATATGGTCATTTTAATAAGGGCCACACGGCCTATCAATGTGAGGGGTAATAAGGACCAGTCGTCTAGCAGTTTTTTAAATTTTATTCCGCATAACTTCGTAATTTAATTTATAGAGTTCCCCATATTGACTAGTGACATATATCCCTAGATATTGAATTGGATCGGTATTGAGGGCTTGTAGCTTAAGATTTTCAGGCAGAAAATCACTCTCAGTGTTGATGGTTAAAATCTCAGTCTTCTTCTGGTTAATTTTATAGCCCCCAATTAATTCAAATTGGGCAAATTCTGCTAATACTCGCTCCATATTCTGACTCTCTGGACTCAGATAGAGAACGATGTCATCCGCAAACAGCTTTAATTTTGCCATACCTAATACTGGAGCTCTAATTGTCCTATTATTACGAATTTTAATAATAAAGAAAGTAAATAGGATGGGTGAAAGCGGGCACCCCTGTCTGGTCCCCCGATTCACATTAACTATCCCTGCTAAGTTTGCATTGATAACTACCTGAGCCTGTGCCCCCTGGTAAATATTCCATAACATTTTTATAACCTGGGGGGGCACCCCATACCTGCCCAGACCATAAAAAAGAGCATCCCAATTAACCAAATCAAAAGCCTTTTCTGCGTCTACCATCATGACGAGCGTTGGAGTTTGATTACTATTAAAAAAGTCGAGTGCCTGTACTAAAAACCCTGTTTGCAGACATTAACCTCCCTGCGACAAACCCTGTCTGGTCTCTGTGGATCACTTCTTGTGCTAAAGGGGTAAAGCGCTGTGCCCAGATTTTCATTAAAATGTTATAGTCCTAATTAAGTAGACTAATTAGTCTATAGGCATTAATATCCGTAGGATTTTTCCCCTTTTTCACAAACAATGATGGATTCTTTGAAAGTTGGGGGAACAAAGCCACCCGCCTTAACATAATTAAAAAGCTTTGTCAGGAAAGGTGTTAATTCCTTAATAAAAACCTTATAGAATTCTATTGGCAACCCATCATTTCCACAAGCTTTAGCAGCCGCCATTGTATCCAGGGCTGCCAAAATTTCTGCTCCTGATATATAAGTTTCATTTTCTCAGCCAAGGTATTTGACACATGCAGGAGATTTACGCCCTCGAAATAATGCTGGATTAGCTCTTGCTCGACCCTATACTTAGTAGCATATAACTGCTCATAATGCGCCACAAATACTTGGGCAATCTTATCCTTGTCCGTCACCCTATCCCTGGTCCTGGGCTCAATAACTTCAGTAATTAAGGCCGCTTCCTGTTTTACCTTAGTTGACCAAGTTAGCAGTTTACCTATCATTTGACTTTCTTCATAAGTTTGTTGTTGGAATGTCCGGGAGCTATTAATTTCTTCTAACAGAAAGAATTCTCTTAATTCATTTTTTGCTTTTTCAAGCTGACTTCCAGCTAATCTGACACCCCGTAAAGAGGCATTCTTCTGCATCAAAGCTGTATCGACTGCCCGCTGGAGTTTGGCTATATGAATGCTTTGATCTTTGGACTGAGCGGCCATAAAAGCAACCATTTGCCCACGCACTGCCACCTTAAAAGCCCCCCATATTGAAAAAACTTCTGCTGTTCCCTCATTGACCCTAAAAAAATCTTGTATCCAATCCCTTATGCCTACTACCCATTGTTGATTTGATAGGAGGAGTCGATCCATCTGCCACCTGGTTCTTGTCCTCCTTCCCTTCTCAATTACTATATCTAACTTAACCAAAGAATGGTCTGAAAATGAGTTGGCCCCTATTTCCGAGTCAGTATGTTTCAGGGAGCTGGATATTATAAAAAAAATCAATACGGGATGCAGTTTGGAATTGACGGGAATAGCAAGTGTACTCGAGCGCTTCCCGGTGAACTTTGCGCCATGGGTCAATTAACTGATGATCTTGTATTATTGTATCTAGAATTTTTTTAGTCTTTGGCTTTAATTGTTTTTTATTTGAAGCGTCCTTTAGCAAATCTTGAATGTAATTAAAATCCCCTCCAAAAATAATCTGCCCCAGAGCTCCTCTAAGTAGTTCGTTAATCTTTATCACGGATGTGGGATCATCCGCAATTGGACCATAATAGTTAACAAAATTTAAAATGGCCCCATTTAAATTCACCGTTATCCATAACCATCGTCTAAGAGGATCCCTCTGCACTTGAACGAATTCCCAATCCAGGCCCCTACCAAAATATATAGCTACTCCTCTCATTGCCAGCCCAGCTGAAGCAAAAAAAGCTTTAGAAAATGCTCTTGGAATAAAAACTTTTGGTGAATTTGTTTTTAGATGAGTTTCCTGGAGAAAAAGGACTTGTGGTGCAAAAGAAGCCAACCATCTTACTAGTCCTCCATACTTTTGTTTGTTTAAAATTCCATTGACATTAACTGAAATAATTCGACATTTAATACCCATCTCTATGGTTTATTCCCCCAAAAAAATAATACTTAGCTCAAAACCCTGTTTTTCTCCCCTCTCTCCACTATGCTTCTGCTCTTTTTTCTTTTTAGTGCCATGCACCCCCCTACTCCCTCCCTTATCCCAGACCCTATCCCCCCGAGAGATGTGCAGAGGCTCGCGAGCCACATCTCATCCTCCCCTAATACTCTTATGGGGTGCCCTGGTGCTGCACCCTAGGTGACCCTCCCCCCCCTTCCTTACTGATCCACCATCACACTCTGTAGATTCTGTTCTATTTCACAGAGGAAATTTCTCTCAGCAAATTCTGCGCTTCCTCTAAATTTGTAAACATATGGAACTTGCCTCTCACAAGTACCCTCAACTTTGATTGCTGAGCTATTGAAGCCTGCGCGCCTTGAGCCTTAAAAAGATATAACAATTTAACAAACTCTTTACCCCTACGTGCGGCTGCTGCCGACATATCAGCAAAGATCCTACAGCTAGAAACTTCATTAATCGCAAATTGCCTCTGCCTGGTTGCCTTAGCTAGAATCTTTTCTTTAATGCGATAATCGGCAAAATTAATCAAAATTGTGCGTGCAAATTTTGAATTTGGCAATGGGTGGGAGGGTCTCCAGTAAATTCAGGCAACACATTTTTCTTATTAAAAGTCTCGACCCATTGAAGTGTTTGGGGCCCCTCACTCCTCTCCGGAACCCCAACTATTCGTAAATTTGCACGGCGTGAGTGATTCTCGAGTTCCTCAAGTTTACTCTCTAAAGGCAGAGGTCTTCAAACTTTTTTGCTCTGAACCCCCCTAAGGAAAATGTTTTGAAGTCGGGCCCCCCTCCAAAACTGTATGGCAAGACTTGGGGGAGCGGGAGTGTTACGGCTGAGCGGAGGGGGCTAGGAGTATGAGATAATTTCAAGTGTACTTTTCTGTAGCTCAAATTCTGCACTAAATATGAGCAGTATAAAAGAGAAAATATGTCACAAAACAAAAATTGACCAAAAACTCTGCCTCACATAATTAGGGTGTTGTGAGCCCCTCATCCTCCTTGACCCCAATGCAGATGTACCTGCGGAACTAATGATAGCTGCAGCCCGGAGTAGCAGGCTGCCTCTGCCTTTCCCTACCATGCCTTCCAATCCTTCCAGCCCTGACACAGACTCTCTGATCCTTTCAGACAAAAGCCCCCACATGTTTCCCACACACCGTGCCACCCCAGGTCGCACCCACGGACCCTTCGCCTGCCAATCCTGCAAGTTCTCCTGCCTCCGGACCTGCACCGCACCCGCCAAGCCAAGCACCAGCAGCAACCACCTGAAGTGCATCCTGCTCAACACCCGCTCCATCCACAGACACGCCGTGGAACTCTGGAACCTGCTCGACTCCACATCACCAGACGTCGCTTTCCTCACGGAAACATGGATGAACGCCTCCTCAGCGCCCGACATCGCCATCGCCATCCCGGACGGATACAAGATCACCCGAAGGGACCGCGCCAACCAGACCGGAGGAGGCATCGCCATCGTACACAAGAACACCATCCGCATCACGACCAACTCCGACGACACCTTCACAGCCGGCGAACACCTGCACTTCCAGATACACACCGACCCCAAGACCACCCTCAGAGGCACCCTCATCTACAGACCCCCAGGACCACGCACACAATTCAGCGAAGACATCGCCGACCTCATCAGCCCGCACGCCCTCCCCTCGGCTGACTACATCCTCCTTGGGGACCTCAACTTCCACCTAGAGAACAACAACGATCGCAACACCACCACCCTGCTGGACAACCTCGCCAACCTCGGACTCAAGCAACTGGTGACCACCCCCACACACCACGCCGGCCACACGCTTGACCCCGTCTTCTCCTCCAGTAAGGACATCTCCTTCAGCCACACCACCGGACTCCACTGGACAGACCACAGCTGCCTCCACTTCAGCTTCAGCAGGACCACCACGCACCACCACACGCAACAGTTTCCGCGCAGAAGCTGGAACAAGATCACCACCGACCAACTCACCACATCCCTGAGCCAGAACCCTCCCGCTAGCTCAACGAACCCCAACCAAGCCGCCAGCAACCTCACAAGATGGATCACCAACTGCGCAGACGACCTCGCCCCATTGAAGACCCCCAGTCAGACACGGCAACAAGAAAGCATCCTGGTTCACCGACGAACTCAAGAAATCCAAGAAGAACTGCCGGGCCCTCGAGAAAGCATGGCGCAGAGACCCGACTGCAGACAACATGACCAGCCTCAAGCACGCCACCCGAAAACACCACCAGCTGATCCACTCCACCAAGAAAACCGCATTCAAGGAACGACTGGACAACAACGCCCACAACAGCAAGGAACTCTTCATCATCGTCAAAGAGCTCTCGAACCCCAGCGCCGGAAACAACGACATCACTCCCTCGCAAGACCTCTGCAACTCGCTCGCCTCGTTCTTCCACAGCAAGATCGCAGACATACACAACAGTTTCAGCACACAGCCGACGTACCCTACGACCGTTCCAACGTCCCCCACCTCCACCCTCCGAGCCTGGACCCCGATCAACACCGAAGACACTATCCGCACGATGAACTCCATCCACTCCGGATCACCTACCGACCCCTGCCCTCACCACGTCTTCAACAAGGCCGACGCCGTCATCGCACCCCACCTCCGGGACATCATCAACACCTCCTTCGACACCGCCACCTTCCCAGAGAGCTGGAAGCACGCCGAACTCAGCGCCCTACTGAAGAAACCGTCAGCGGACCCCACCGACCTCAAAAACTACCGCCCCATCTCGCTCCTTCCTTTTCCTGCCAAAGTCATCGAGAAGACCGTCAACAGACAACTGGCCGCCTTCCTCGAGACGAATGGATCCCTCGACCACTCGCAGTCCGGCTTCCGGGCCAAACACAGCACCGAGACCGCCCTCATCGCAGCCACCGACGACATCCGAGCCCTGCTCGACAACGGGGAAACAGCGGCCCTCATCCTCCTGGACCTCTCCGCAGCGTTCGACACAGTCTGCCACCGCACCCTAGTGCAACGCCTGAACAACGTCGGAATCCAAGAGAAGGCACTGGAGTGGATCATCTCCTTCCTCGCCGGAAGAACCCAGAGAGTCCGCCTCCCCCGTTCAGTTCCGAGGCCACCGAAGTCATCTGCGGCGTACCACAAGGATCATCACTCAGCCCCACCCTCTTCAACGTCTACATGAGCCCCTCGCAGCCATCGCACGCCAACACAACCTCAACATCATCTCCTACGCCGACGACACCCAGCTGATCCTCTCCCTCACCAACGACCCCACAACCGCCAGAACCAACCTACATGAAGGGATGAAGGACGTAGCCGAGTGGATGAGGAACAGCCGCCTGAAACTGAACTCAGATAAGACGGAAGTCCTCATCCTAGGATCATCACCCTCCACCTGGGACGACTCCTGGTGGCCCCCTGCCCTGGGCAACGCACCCAAACCAACGGACCACGCACGCAACCTGGGCTTCATCCTGGACTCCTCCCTCTCAATGACCCGACAAGTCAACGCCGTCTCCTCGTCTTGCTTCAACATCCTACGCATGCTGCGCAAGATCTTCCGGTGGATCCCCACCGAAACCAGGAAGACGGTCACCCAGGCCCTCGTCACCAGCCGACTGGACTACGGCAACTCCCTCTACGCCGGAACCACAGCCAAACTTCATAAAAGACTCCAACGCATCCAGACAGCTGCAGCTCGACTCATCCTGGACATCCCCCGACACAGCCACATCGCCAGACACCTGAGAGACCTGCACTGGCTCCCCGTCAGCAAGAGAATCACGTTCCGACTCCTCACCCACGCACACAAAGCCCTCCACAACCAAGGCCCCAGAAACCTCAACGACCGTCTGACCTTCTACACTCCCACCCGCCAGCTACGATCGACCAACCACGCCCTCGCCGCCGTCCCCCGCATCCGAAGAGCCACAACGGGAGGAAGATCCTTCTCCTACCTGGCTGCCAAGACGTGGAACTCCCTACCCATCCACCTCCGCCTTACCCAAGACCACCTCTCCTTCAGGAAGCAACTCAAGACCTGGCTGTTCGAACAGTAGCGGACCCCCCTCCCCCAAGCGCCTTGAGACCCTCCGGGTGAGTAGCGCGCTATACAAATGATTGATTGATTGATTGACTTTGCATTGACAGTTACCTCAGCTCTAATGCTAGCAAGGCCCCATGCCTCTTTTGCAGAGTAAGACAGTCATGATTCTGATGCAGTGGGCCCCTCAACCCCCTGGCATCCAGTGCCACTTTACCTGCTTCACTAATGATAACTATGGCCTTGCGAAACAGACAGTCTCATCGGCTCTTTGTTAAAAATATAGGCCCCGATATTGTGTCATACCCCTTCTGTCATCTCTCTGAGGCCCAAGCTAAGGTGCCTCCTCTGCTTCAACATTCACCTCCCTTGGGCCATTGGCATGAGGCCAAAAATACTGGCACAGCCAGGGTGCACTGGGACCTAATGCAAACAAGGAATGATAGTAAAACAGATATAATTGGAGTTTAGGTAGCCTCTCACACCAGTGCCATTGCACCGGCAGCACCAATGATACTTACAGCCCTAGGAAACAGGCTTTGTCTTCAGCCCACTACGCAGAGATATTACTCCTAGGCCTGAGGCTCAGAGTAGACTGTCTGCCCCTTTGTGTAATAAAAAAAGGGAACAAATCCCAAATCTCCCCCTTCCAGTGCTAGGGCCCTATCCCCTATGCAACAAGGGTGGACTGGGCCCTAATACTAGCAAGGAAAATGGGTCTCCACTCCACTTTTTGCTACAGTCATAATTGCAGTGCAGTGGCCCCCTCACACTCTTGGTCCCAGTGCCACTGGGATTATGCGATTTTGTGGCTTTTTTCACATAATTATGGATCTCCCACCTTTGCCACATAATCCATCATCTGGTGCATAAGCTGCAGATTTTAGAAAAAAAATGTTTCTAGCTCAAATGGATCAAAATTACTAAAATATGGCGACAAGTGGTCCCACGCAATTGAAGGCCCTTGACAGAGGTTAAATTGTCACCTTTCATTTGCTTATTTCTGTATTTGGTTGTTAAACTGATACTAATGAGGTAAAATATTTTCCCAAACAGTATTACCATGTGAAAAAAGTACAAAATAATGAAGTAATACTGTAAAAAAGATGCCACATTATTCGTCACAATTTGCCTTTTCTTCTTGCATAATTTTGTCAACCCTAATTCTAGTGGCTCTGACTAAACCATTCTGCAGCAGCCTATATTATATTGTGTGGAATGCAGTTTTAAAATAATGATTTACATATTGACATTCACAGTACTTTCTGTTACTGGCTTGGACCTTGTAGATCTATATAGACACAAGCCCCTTTTCC
Organism: Calotriton arnoldi; assembly: GCA_963921515.1. NCBI lineage: Eukaryota > Metazoa > Chordata > Amphibia > Caudata > Salamandridae > Calotriton > Calotriton arnoldi. The sequence continues at coordinate 691,940 of CAWUFW010005220.1, read as the reverse complement.
CCACTGTGCCTACCAAAATTCATTTCTGTAACTCTTTGGCCTCATACACAAATATCTGCAGTGATTGCATTAACCATTTGTGGATTCATTTATCTTTAAACTATTCTTCATTTACGTTACCTGCAAAATAGCATTTCCAGAATATTGTGCACCTTTTAATCATGTCTTTGTTCCTGTCATGTACTTCAGCTGCTGTTTGTAAATGAAGACAGCCTGGAAGCGTGCTTTATAAACAAATTCACGGGTACAAGCCGTTTTAATTTACAAGTTGTAACTGAGGCATTTGCGCCCCCCTGGGAACACTGCCACGGCCCCCCAGGGGGGGCGCGCCCCACAGTTTGAAGACCTCTGCTCTAAGGTAGCTTTTTCCTTGGTTACTTCATTCACTTTCTGATGCATAGTATTCATTTGCTCTTCCAGATGAGCAATCCTTGATTCTGCTTCTTGTATTCTAGCTGGAAACTTAGCCACTGCCTCCTCAATTGTTCTGAGGCGTAGATGGAGGGAGGCTATTTCGTTCACTTGAGATATCTTCATTTCTCTTATTTCCTCTAGAATAAGATTCAGCATAGTCTTTATATCCATTTGTTGGATGGTGTCTTTTTCTTGAATTCGTTCCGGCGAGCTATGTTGAACTTCTCCGTTTTCCTTCTGGTTCCCGACTTGCCATCCTAAAACCTCCAGTCCTTCTTTGCTAGGTGATGGGGGCTGAGGGTGAAACTGAAGTTGAGTTGGCTGCAGTGGTATTATTGAGTCTTGTGAAGGCGCATGTGACTGAGCCTGAGCCTGGGCCTGGGTCTGAGCCTGTGGCAATAGTGTCAATACCTGACCATGCAGTTGGAGATCCATTGAGGTATTATTGATCTTTTGAAGGTGATTTTTTAAAGCTTTTTCCTCTAAAATGGCTATTTGTCATGAGAGTAATTGCGCATTTTGAGAAGAACTAACTGGCGTCTCCTCAGAGGACCCCTCAAAAGGTCTTTGTGGTTTTGCTGGCAATTTTGCCGGTGTAGCCTGAGCAGCCTGCGATGCCTTTCCTTTTAAAAATAACGGGAAGTCCTTATAATTTTTCATTCCCACCTTGCTTCCTCCAGCAGTTAAGTTGACTGCCTGCTCTTCCTCCGATCTTGTCCCCTCTTCTGGTACTCCTTCTATTTCCTTCTCTGCGCCAGGATCTCTAATTCCCACTTCCTGATGGAATTCTGGCAGCTCTTCTTCCGAGCTCTCACAGCTAGAGTTTATGCCAGGTTGCTTTTTTAAGTTGTACTCAGCCCTAGCCGCGGTTGACACAGCTTTTGATTGCGCTAATCACGTTTTGGCTTTGAGACCTGCTGCCGAATCGACTTTGGCCATTAATTTGCCTGCTTTAAATGTTTTCCCAATTTTATTTTGAAATCTGGGAGCCTTCCAGTGACCGCACTTAGATTTGCTCACACCAGATAATCTCCAAAGCCCAAAATATGGTCAATTGCCTCTGCTTAGGTCTTAAGGCTTGGGGGGGCTGACTTCTCTCCCACTGGCCCCTTAGATTGTTTCTGTGGCTCCAAACGCCACGAGACCGAAAACAATTAGACAAATCAGCCCAAAGTCAATCACAATTCAAAATTCAAAGAAAGAGAAAAAAATATATAATAAAAAAAATGGAACGAAAGCCAGGACTCCTAGGGTCAACCCCCCCACACAGTCAATAAGCAGCCGTCCCTCGCTGCTGCCAGCACTCCAGTTATCGCCGTGGAAAAAACCGCCAGGCTCACCTTTTCACCATTTCAATTAAACTCGCTGAGTGTCTTCCTTTCCTTTCCATTTCCATTTCCCTCATGCTCAGCCATCAGTCTCCAGCTACCTTCTGCCCTCCGTACACCCGCAAAACCAGCCAAGAAGGGCTCCAGCCGAAAGCGCTCCAATTTGTTGCACAAAGAAAGCCGACTCCCGGTATTAGCGCGTATTAGCGCATCTCAGCGTGTGCCGCCGCTGCACTGATTCCACCAGCTGCGGCGTCCATCTGCAGTACGTGGATCTGAAGGTTGGGGGGAGGAGCTCTGGTCACTAGCGGCTGCTCGCGATCATGCCGCCCGCCCCCAGAGTGGATCTACTCGTGGTGGCACCTTCAGCAGCTGCCCACTGATGCCTTAATGTAGAACCTGGCCTGGGCCTTTGCATTCTGCACATGCATTGCCCACTTAGTCTGCCCAATTCGTTTCATCTAGTCTGTCAAAAATGTCTACCTTAGTAGAAAATAAATATTCATATGTTCATCTTAACCCGCTGAAGTCCGTCTGTACTAAGAGAAGCTGTTCTTATATAAAATGTAAGTAAAACACCCAAGCTAATGGCCAACACCTCCCAAAAATGCTCACTGATCCACAGACGTGTTTTTGTCAGGTTTTGGCTCATAACTCTGATATAGCTGATATTCTTTATTCAGAGTGTTATGTACAGGACTGGCGTAGTGGTCGCATATCCATAAGGCAGTTTCAATGCGCTAAGGCAGAGGAATTGTTAAATCCGAGGAAGGGCACGTGATATCCCTGAAGCCCATGGGCCTGATCTGAAGACAATGACTAGAAGACATTTTAGTCCATACACAGAATGGACCAGCTGGGGTTCAAGGCATCTACGCGGGGTCTAGTTCCAGGCAGAGGAGAGATGAAAGGAAGTTCTAGAGTGTGATCCTCATCCCTAATGCTTCTGGTACTCTGGGACAACAGGTCCTGTGGACACTGGTTGGCCTGTGGGCTTGGAACACTCTGGAGAGATAATCTGGTGCCAGACGTTGGACTGCTTTGTATGCTCCATCTTCAATCAGCAGTCGGTATGAAGATGTCCATGGTGTAGAGACCTGCCTTCAGAGCTTCAGTCTGAAGATCAGTCAAACGGCAACGATTTGTACCCCTTGGAGTATCAGTGAGAAGCACCCTGCAGAGAATCCTCATTGTAGAGCATCTCTGAGGGACACTGTAACTGTGTGGACCAAGAAGGACCTTTGCTGATGGAGGACTAACAAGAGAACCCTTGGCGCATTCCACGGGAGGTAGATGAGGCACTTTTGCAGAAGCTTATAGAAACACCATAAACCAAGGCCACCGGTTTACAATGTTGATTCAATGCTTTATTTGAATATTCACATTCTAGCTTCCTTAGTGATGTTTGAATCTATTTGTTCCATACGAACCCAACAAGTGTTTCGCCCTGGCTCTTACGCCCATGACCTTTGTCAAGGCTGAAAAGCAAGTTTAAAAATCAAAACCATTAGTCGTGAATTTGAAAATTCTAAATGTACAATACGAGCCCTCTTAGCGATGCCACATGTGCATCATGTGTGTCACTTTATGTGGGCCAATGAGTGAACACTAATTGGAGTGATTGTGTTCAAGGGACTGATTTGGAGTTTGGCGAGTAGTCCTTTAGTCAGGGTGTGTTGCAGGATGGGTTATTGGTAGGGGTAAGCATGCACCTACCACTAGCAATAAGGCCACCTATGCAACATAGGTTCCAGACAAGGTCTCAATACATTAGCCCCTGGTAGTTGGCTGCGAGCAGGCAGGCTTAACTCAGGAGAAAGTTATGTAATGCACTTAAAAACACCAATACATTAAATAAGTAAGACACAACACACAATAAAAATTCCACACCAATTTATACAAATAGGAAATATTATTATCTTTAAAATGACACTAAGACAACAAAAATCCAATATAGGGAACTTGAGTTATGAATTTTTAAACATTAACCATTTTATAGTGCTTGAAAACATATAGCACCAACTTGGGACATCTGGTCGCGCTTGACTGTGACAAAGTCAAAGTTTGAGGCCGACCGCAAAGGAGACCTGGTCGGATACACTAATCGGGATGCCTCGGTTAAAATGTTACCTTCTGACTTAGAAACATTTGTGGAGGATTTTCTCTCGACGCCGTGTGGTCCCTCCAGCAGGCTAATTTAATTTCAACGTCATTGGATTGCTTTTCCATGAGGCCTCGGTCAAAACCTGGCAGTCTGGAGCTCCGAAGCTTTCAGCATACGAACCTGAAATCCAGGACAAGTTGCTGTTGAAGATAGTCAGCTTAACTCTTGACGTCGAGTTGGTCCACTTATGGAGCTTTTTCCAAAAGTTTCTCCAAACTTCTGAAACTTCTTCTTGAAGTTCCTCTTGAGGGTTCAAAGTGTCCAAAACAGATTTTCAAGTGTCTAGACGCTCTGAGATGATCCTTGGAAGTTTGGAACTACAGCTCCCTCAATGCACCTGGCCAAATCCTTAAAAATCCATTTGACGACCTCCAGGCTGGGGACTTCTTGAGGGAGATGGTGCGAATTCAAGATGGAGATTTTCTCTCCTTTGGAGTAAGAGCTGGCTAAACCAACCTACTAGTGTGGCTCATTCCCATTAATACTCCACCTCCTGTAAATTCTCTTCCCAGGCCTGGCATCTGGCATGGGTTACAGGAAGAGGGGTAGGCCTGGCTGGCATTCCTTACTGTCCTGCTCTCTTTGAAGCCCAGTTTGATTTGCCCAGCCCCGACCTGGCCTGTTCTTTGCTCCCCCCACCAGATAACCTCTGTTCTATGCAGGCCACTTATCACCTTATCAAAGCAGCCTCACTAAACTTGTTAGGGCTGATCAATCAGCAAAGGCTGCTTGAAAGCTGGATTTTGGCTCACAGAAAAGAAGGTTCTATAACTTCTTTTCTGTAGTAGTTTTGATAAATTCAACAGTGGCAAGTTGTTGGATTTATCATTGCCCATCTTTTTAACTCTTTGAATGACATTTTCAGCTCCTAGCAATATTTGTACTTATATAAAAATTGTCTACAATGGGGGAAAACGAAATTGGCAGTTTTTCCCTCACCAGAGCATATACAACATCGTTTATACTGTCCCTGCTTATCCATGGCACCCTGTGTCTGGGGCACCTAGGGGAGACCTTAGGGGTGACCTATATGTAAAAATAAGGTAGATTACCCCTTTGGAAGTACCATTAATTCCAAAGTCGAATTTGCATATAATTTACTTTTTAAAGACAGTCTGCAAAACAATGCTGCCTTTAAAAATGACAGTAGGCAACACAGTAGTGCACACCCCAGTGCAGCAAATCTACTGGGCCTCTAAACCCCGTGCCCTATCATATACTAGGGGCATACAGGGTCTCTCATTGCCAATTGTAAAAGACACACAGTTGATGGATGGAATGCGGAACAAATCAAAACATTCACCCCCAGTCAAGAGATCTGGGTTAAATCCATCATTCTTTTGCTCACCATGACACCCCAGGTTATGTATGACATTGTTCTGCATTCTGTCCATCAATTGTTCTTTTTGCATTTGTCACCCCGAGTGGGACGGGTATGCCCAGACGTGGGACCCGTGCTCTCCATGCCACTGGAGACAAGCTATCCTGGCTGATGAGGGGTGAAACCCCAAAACCGGTCCTAGGATGCTTGGTTCCAGTCCAGGGAGGATCTGGCCTGGCAGTTCGGGCTGGACTGTTCCCATTGGGCGCAGCGTCAAGACTGATTTGCATATGGCCTGGTTCAAACTGGAATGGCATGGGGAGCAAAAAAACGATGGATTTAGGCCCAGATCTCTGAACTGGGGTGAATGTATGACATTGTTCTGCATTCTGTCCATCAATTGTTCTCTTTGCATATGTCACCACGAGTGGGACGGGTATGCCCAGACGTGGGTTCTGTGCTCTCCATGCCACTGGAGTCAAGCTATCCTGGCTGATGAGGGGTGAAACCCCAAAACCGGTCCTAGGATGCTTGGTTCCAGTCCAGGGAGGACCTGGCCTGGCAGTTCGGGCTGGACTGTTCCCATTGGGCGCAGGGTCAAGACTGATTTGCAGATGGCTGGGTTCAAACTGGTATGGCATGGGGAGCAAAAAAACGATGGATTTAGGCCCAGATCTCTGTACTGGGCTGAATGTATGACGTTGTTCTGCATTCTGTCCATCAATTGTTCTTTTTGCATTTGTCACCCCGAGTGGGACGGGTATGCCCAGACGTGGGTCCCGTGCTCTCCATGCCACTGTGTCAAGCTATCCTGGCTGATGAGGGGTGAAACCCCGAAACCGGTCCTAGGATGCTTGGTTTCCAGTCTAGGGAGGACCTGGCCTGGCAGTTCGGGCTGGACTGTTCCCATGAGGTACAGGGTCAAGACTGATTTGCATATGGCTGGGTTCAAACTGGAATGGCACGGGGAGCAAAAAAACAATGGATTTAGGCCCAGATCTCTGTACTGGGGTGAATGTATGACATTGTTCTGCATTCTGTCCATCAATTGTTGTTTTTGCAATTGCCAATTGTAATCATACCTAATTGCCATTTACCTTTTTCATCAGAGCACTGGCCCTGGGCCTGGTTAGCAGAGCCCAGGGCACAGTCAAAGTCAGTTACCACCAGTATCAGTCAAAAAATGGGGGTGAACAGGGCAAAAGGGATGATTTTTTCAAACAGTGGTAGAGGCTATTACTTCTGCCACCCTGAGGAACTACCGCCCAACAGATTTTTGAGATTGGTACCGTCCCAGCAATGATCTCTGCGCCTTCAGAGAAACCACCAACATGCCGGTTCGTCTTAAGGTACATATAGTTTGGTGGATAATCGCATTGGTTTTCACAGCTGTTGATTAAATGTTTTGTTTTTGAAAAACAAATTCCCAAAGTGGGAGTTTGTATTTGAAAAACAAATAATTAATAACCCCTTCACTCAGTGAGATATTTTTCCTGGGTGTGCGGGTCATTCCTTGTATTTTTCGAATCGTCACCACCATGTTTTCGCTGACGGTGACGGACAGGAATAAAGGACATCAGTCTCTCAGCCCTAAATAGCATGGGCAGTGTGATGCCTGCTCTCCAATGGCAGGACTCCGTCAGGCCACTGGAGTAAGTTTTCCGTCGATAGAGCTAGGAGGTGCACCGCTAACTGCTGACAGTCCACCCATCTTTAAATAGGGTGGACAGACCAAGAGTTTGGCAGACAGGGTACTTGGTCAAGTTTGTGACAGAGTACCCTGTCCGCAAACTCTTAATCGGACCCTAAGTGTTAACATAATTGGAAAGCAAATTAAATTAAAGGTGCTTTTATGTGGCAGATAGTTGAAACATATTGTGTAATTAGTTATGCGGCCTATGGAAAAACAGTAAAAACCTTAAAGTTCCATGCATTAAGCTCCTAGTTCAAAATTTCCTTATGCTCAGATGTTTTATAAAATGCTAAATGAGTGTGAATTTGTTTTTAGCCACTAAAGTTATTGGGCTGTATTTACAAAGGCAAATTTTCACGCGGGTATATTTACACATGTAAATTTGCTCTTGCTCTTTGTAGTAACTTTACTATTTTTGGCTATTCTCCATTTCTGAATGTAAAGATAGTACATTGGGGTCCATTACGATGGCGGGCGGACAAAGTCCGCCTGCCATCGCAACGGAAAAAGGGACCGCCCGCCACATGTGCGGCGGTCCCGCGATTCGAATTAGCATGCGCCCGCCACACTGGCGGGCGCATTCCGCATTTCTTACATTGCGGCGGGCGGTGCTGTCAGCAGCACCCACCGCAATTTAAAAAAGGCATGTTGCGCATTTGCATGCACAACGTGACAGGCACCACGCGGTGCCTGCCACCTTGAGCATGCAAATGCAGGGGGGTACCATAGGTACCCCCCATGTGCACCCCCCACCCCCCCAACGTGGAATCCGCCTGGCTTTCCATGGCGGAGTCTCCGCCATGGAAAGCCCTGCACCGCCGCCCATCATAATATGGATGGCGGTGTCTTGTAGACACCGCCAGCATATTTGCGCCCTTTACCGCCCGGTCGCCTGTACGACCAGCGGAAAACCGGCGGACGGTCTTTCCGTCCGCCGGCGTCTCCACCGCCATCGTGATTTGGCGGGAGGGAAATGAAAGGCGGGCGGTGTAAAATGGCGGGCGGATCGCCACCGCCATACGGGCGGTGGCGATCGGCCCGCTATTATAATGACCCCCAAAGTGTAGACTTGCATGTCTTAGAGTGGAGCCTAATTTATGAGTGTAAAGTCACTACTAGTAACTTTTTACATGTAGGCAGAGATGTCTCCCCCACCAGGGTGGAGATCTCCTCATGGAAAAGTATAGGGAAAAGTAAAAAGTTAATAAACTTTGAAAAAAAGCCCAAATATTTTCATGATAAATCTTAATGTAAATCAATTATATATTTTTTTGTAAAGGTAGAACAAAATGCAAAATGCTACAGCACTATTAACTGAATTTTGAAGTAAATATTTAATTGATTTAAATATATTAAATGAAATACAAATTATTGTTTATTACTTAAATATATTCCCACTGCAAGTAACATATTTATATTTACATATTATATATTACACATACTAAAAGTTATGTATATAATTAATTTCAATTCATTTAGTTATTTAAAAAAATATTTCTATTATATTTATTTTATATTATTGTATTTTATATTAAAAACGTTATTAAATATATTATAATGGAATATTATATATTTTGGCTATGATTATTTTTTTGGGGGGGAAATTACAATTTATTTATATTTTTAAAAAGTCAAGCTAAATGAATTAATTTTAATAATATTTCCTATGAGGTTCTATTTTAGGTACCGACCTCCATTATTTTCTACGGACGTGTGTTGCAATACCAGTGGTTGGCCATGTGTGGTGCTGGACTTTCTACAGGTCTAAGCTGAAGTACATTTACAACAGTTTTGGGCACTTTTTGTCTATAGTAACTATAGAAGTGTAATCTGTGAATAGGAATTACTTATTCTTTTGTGAGTGAGGGCATGTCCTTCCCTAATACTCTCTTTAATCCTTCCTTAAACCCCCCTTAAATCTCCCTAAACCCTCCCATTTAGTAGTAGGTGTTTCCCATTTCCAGCTACTCCCCACATGTCTTTCCCACATTTATGACTAATCATAAACGTGCAGACGTGTACATGTGCGGAGAACTCTGCAATCAGGTCGGAGATTTCCTCACATAAAAGACAGGAGAGGTGGAGGCGGAGACGTCCACGGGTGGATTTGTGAATAGTTTTTGTAGGTTGTAGCACTACTAAACATTCTACAAAATGCAGTGTGTAAATAGGCCCCAATAACCTAGCTGCACATAAGTAATCAAATAGAATTGTAAATTACAATATATATGATCTTCTTAATGTATGGGAATTACTAAAAAATGACTAGCTCCATATCTGGGAATTGTTTTCCCAAGACTGGGGGAGATGAGGAAAACTGAATTATTCATCTATGGAAGGAAGATTTATTTGAAGATATATCGGATAATAAATGGCTACAAATTTGTTCTCAACTCCGCAAGATTAAATTGGATCTTAATTTAGTACTTCAAAAAAACACTGTTTCGGATACATGGGACTCCAGTGAAAATTAAAAGACCTAGAGCCAGATTTTAAAAAAGACACGAAATGTAGCGCAGCAGCCAAAAAGCTGCGCTGTGCTGCGTTGCGTGACAGGGAGGGAGCAGGAGAGCGCCATATCAACAGAGATGTGGTACTCTCCTCCCCTCTCCCTAGCGCTGGCGCGGGTTTCAGCTGCCGTGCGCGAAGCACACACCTTAGCGCTATAGCGTTATGGTGCGTGTCTTAGTTTAGCATAGGTTTTGTACAGGAAGGGTACCCTTCCTGTACAAAATATTATGCCTAGGCAAGTTCAAACACATTTCCCACTTTGTGCGTGTCAGTGCAGTATGCATGCACAGTAAGAAAGAAAGGAGAAATGAATACATTTCTCCTCCTAATGCCTCCTATCAGATGGCGTTAACTTTTGGCGCTTTACCTTGTCTACAATTGTTTGTAGATAGGGTTTTGAGTCAAAAAGCATGGGTGATTGCATGGGAATGCCCATGTACCACCCATGTAACGTCCCCTTGGTGCTAAGTGATGCACAACAGTACATCGCAACGTGCTTTGTGTTACTTTCAGGGTACTTCTCAACACAAAACAGTTTTTGCGCTGGAAAGTAAATTGGTAAAAAAAACATTTTGTGCTGGTTAGCGTCACTTTTGTGATGCTAACTCAGCGCAAAAGGTTTGAAACTCTACCCCTAGATTTATTTAACAGATCACTGTTGGGCATATGTATGTTTCATCTGTGCCAGTATCTGTGCAGAGAACCTTACCAGAGGCTTCACGCATTCAGCTGGGCGTCCTCTCTGCTTGGATTCTTCTGGCATCTTCGCGCTTGCGGTCACCCAGGGAGCAGGGTGTTCCATGAGCCACTACGTGCGCTGGCCATGGATGGCAGTAGTGGGACTGCAGAATTCAGCGCATTGCCAAGGGGGTCTAACTTGGGCTTCTTCTTCATTGCCATATGAATTCCAGGAAAGGCCAGTGGATAAACCCGATGAGGCCCTTTTCAAGTTGGTGGTATGTCCACATGATGTTATCCAAGGTTCCCAATTCAAGATGAAATTGAGTGATTTCCTGTGATCTCAGTTCCTGTATGAACCATGCATAAAGCAGGCAATCACAAGAGGAAGATGTGTCCCATTCATCTCCTATTCACTTTTTTACCCTGGTTTTTTTGCCTTTTTTATCAGGCTTTATTCATGGATTTGGCTTTTAGGAAGAAGTATGCTGGGCGCATCCTCAACTTGAGGGTGGCTTTGGTGCCTTGCTTATCAACCATAGTCTTGCCTCTCAATTGCAACAAAGAACCATCAAGATTGCCAAGGCTTTTTTTGGTCATTGTAGCTTTTCATTCCAGACATATGTCAGTCACATCATGGCAGTTTGTGTACGTTTGTGGGACAGAACACATTCCTTATGACACTGACAATATACAGAAAATGGACAGTCAACTACTGCCTGGGGTTTGAATCGTCTTGAACAGAATATCGTCATAAGAACTAAATGTCTCAAAAAGATAAAAGTGAATGAAAAAATAAAAATTTGAAAATGAGATTGTATGGCTCTCTTTGTGAAACAGGAGAGGAAGATGTGATTAGAATTGTAGTATGGAATATTGAGCAGTGAATATCTTTAGACCTTAATACCATAGCTGGAACATCTAATATCCAGAACAAAAATATTGAAAGGTAAGTGCATATAGGGAAGTCTAAATTTACTAGCTTAAACTCCACATCTACATACCTTGAAGATATATATATATATATATACATATATATATCTATCATCAAGATACATGCTTGTGGAGTTAGGTAGAGAAAATCTATCAATATTTTTCTCTTCAGTAGTATAGCTATTGAAACCAATATTCCTTACTTTACTCTTTATTTGGCACCCACACTGTAATTGGTTTGTGATATAGCTTTCATCTATTATAGAATGTCTTACTTTGGAATGTTTATCTCTGTCTACCACACGTGGAGTTCCTTGGAGAACAGTTCAACTGTGCTGGCCTCCAGGGAGCATTGCGGTAGTCCTGTTGAAAATAAATCTATTTAAGAAAACATAAGTGTATGAATAACTTTATTACAACATTTTTCCAACAGGATGAAAATAAATTTACTTCAGAATATTTAAGAGTACCAACAACTTTATTACAACAGTTTTCTAAAACTTGCGTGTTGACAGTGACCCATACTATGTTGACCACTTTTATAAATGATCAGTCCTACACCAGGGAAGGCTCTTTTTGGTGTTCAGAGTCATATATCTAATTGGCAAGAATCATGTCATTCAATCAACCAGGAAAAAAAGAACAAAATGAGATATGAACATCATGGAAAATATTTTCCCAAGGCCTTTCCCCAGCAATGAGGGAAGACCACTGACCTGAAGAAGGGTTTCATTGGGGAGTAGCCGAAAAAGGTAATGGTGGCGGCGTGCAAAGCTGAGCTCTGCAGCCGTAAGCCCTGCAGGTCTAAGCATCCTGGGGCATCCATCAGATTAATTGCCCCACATTGCTGCGGAGGCCAGATGGTGCTCAGAATGGTGGAGGTGCCCTCCCACCCCCAGTTGAGAGAGGAGAACAGAAGAAACCCCTTGGGCAGTGCAGGGACCACGGCCAAAATCGCAGAGCCAAGATGACAGCATGGAGAGGTGCACGAGATCACCCAGGCCAGCAAGAAGATCGGCAGCTGTGATCGCGCGGCCAAGATGGCGACATTGGCTCTGGGGGAGAGCAGCAGCGAGTGGAGAATCATGCTGGCTGGAAGCCCTGCAGAAGGAAAGGAAGCCTGTGGCACCAACAGAGCCTCTGTGCCCCGGAGGAGGATAACTGACTTGGGGGTAGGGGGCAATCTCAAGTATGCACAGCCACACCCCAGTCTTCAAGCCTGACCATAGGGGGGGCCCGGCCACCCCACTGGGCTCTCGAGCTGCTACCCAAGACCACGAACAAGAGTGATTGGACCCTGGCAGTAAGATCTTCTGTACAATCCCCGGCAATTTCACGGCACAAGAGGCAAGTGGTGAGAAACCCACTCTGACCCACAGAAGCCCCACACAGGCTGTCCCCTCACTACGAGGGAGGTTCGGAGGGACCCAGGACTTGCAGCCCATTCTACACACAGGGGTGCTCTGGTAGGGGGCCCGGGGTGAGCATACCCCGGTGGTGAGAAGCGTCCTTGGTTCTGGCCCTGGACCTATAACTGCAGCAGAGAGAACGGGGGGAACCTCAATAATGGTGCTTCGCAAGCAGAACAAATTGGGGCAAAACACTGAGGGGCCGATTCCGATCTCGGCCGGTAGGGCTCCGAATCGGATTCGGATTCACCGGATCCGATTCGGAGCCCTGTTTCCCGACCGAATCGTACGTGGGTCCGGCCGAGCGAGTACGATGCAAGCACCCGCGAAATCGCCGACCGACTCGAACGCGGCTTCAACACGCTCCGACCGACTCGCATGGACATGACTCGCACCGCGCTATGGAGATGTTTCCCGGCCGGGTAAGTACGATGCGCGCCGCGAGCAGTCCGACCGACTCGCGCCGTCCGGCTCGAAAGAGCTGTCGGAGCCGGACTTTGGGGGTCCGCGTCGGACCCCCCTGTACGCGTAGGCGCGCGAGTCGCACACAGGGGGGACCCATGGGTCCCCCCTACCTGTGCATGTACGCCGCGATGCGCTTGGACGCATACACGCTGTAGGGGGCGCCCTTGTCCGCCTCGCACCCATTGAGTCAATGGGAGCCCACGTACGCGTTGTACGACAGGCTCCCATTGACTTCAATGGGAGTCCGACCGACTCGAGTCTGATGGCATGCGTGCGCATCGTACTCGTTCGGTCGGACTGCTAGGGTCCGATTCGGTCGGAATTCTCTCCGGGTCCGGCTCGGTCGGAGACATTTCCGGCCCGAATCGGAATCGGCCCCTGAGTCGCCAACTAAATCTACAGGGGAGGGGCACTTGGAAGCCCATACGGAACTGATCTTTACTGCGATCAAAGAAACGAAAGCGGCGCTAGAACATGAAGTAAAGACATTTGCACTGGATGTGGGCCTACTACTCACCGATCACAAAAACCTGGGAGCGAAAGTAATTGACACGGAGTGATCGTTGGCCCAGACCATTCCAGTGGTCAAAGATACTACAGCCAAACTGCAACAGCTGCAATTGGAAATGAAGACTAAAAGCAAGCCAGTACAACACAGAGGGACGCTCTAGACGCAATAATGTGCGCCTCATCGGGGTCCCCGAAAAAGCTGAAGATCCAAGCACCAAACTGTTTGCAAAACAATGGCTATGCTCCACGGTCATTGGCGGACAGGCCTCAATGCTATACACAGTGGAGTATGCTCATAGAATCCCGCAGCGCCCACCGATTCCAAGAGTACCTCCACGCCCGATCATAGCCAGATTGCGGAACTTCAGAGACTGGGACCATATCCTACAAGTGGTACAATCCCACGGACCCTGGATGATCGCGCGCAACCCAGTGAATCTCTACCCAGACTATACCAATTCAATTCAGCTGCAGCGTGAAACATTCATACCTTTGAAATTTCACCTTCCTAGTCTGGACCTTAAGAATGGCTTGGTGTTCACAGCGAAACTACGGATACCCACACCAGAGAAATCTTGGTTCTTTTTGACAGTGGGTGAATTCTGGGAATGGCTAGAAACACAGGGATATCCAGTGTCGGAGTCCAAGGGTGGGGTGCCAATGCCAACTGGCAGCTCAGGAAAATATCACGCCAGGCTAAGTGGAAAGAGCACCCACGAAAGACCAGGCAAGTATGGAGAGGGCCCGGATGGTGCGAGAAGTCTGGAAATGCGCCCCGGAGTATCTGATCATAAATGGACTGCCCTCAGAGAAGGTTTACTGGAATCAAATGACAGCAACTGAGGAAGAGCCGGAAGACGCTGCCGCCCCCACCCCAGGGGTCACGCCAATGACCACAGATTAACTCGTCTAGGCATTACGGGCAAAACGCAAAGAAATTACTATGGAGCCAATGCGGGCAAAACAGAGGTGATAGGGGCTCCAGCCCCATAGGCTGGCCGCTGAAAAGAGCCCATGGGGAGGAGGCCTCCCCTGCACATCCACAAGACTTTTCCCGTTTCTGTTGGGTCATGTTTAATATGTTTAAGAGGGGGTGACCGGCACTTCGAACTTTGGGAAGGCCGGTAGTTAAAAACCTACTGCACAAGGTGACAGGGAGGAAGGGGGAGAGTGGGAGGGGTGCTTGAGGCTCGTATAGTAAGATGGCAGTCTATACATTTCCTGATCGGGACCTGGGTTTGGGATAAGCACTGTGCCTACTTATGCACCCACCACAAACAACGCATGGGAAAAAGAGCCCTCACTGACCATCCTGTTCTGGAACGTCAGTGGGTTGGGGCACAAAATGAAAAGGGGAGTGGTGTGGAAATGTATGCCCAACCTAATTCCATTACAAGAAATCCACCTGCTGGGTAACAATTGTGGTTTTCTTGGCAGGAGGAAATATACTGTGCTCGCACACACAGGCTTCTCCACGGCTGCCCGGTTAACGTGCATCATGGGCCACAAATCCCTCATGTGCCATGTGCTGGGAAAGTGTGTGGACCCCCAAGGCTTCTGGGCAGTGGTCAGAGGATCCTGGCAGGGGGAAGGATTATGGGTAGCCTCTTGGTACTTCCCCCCGGGACTACAGTATTCAGGGCTGACAGCTATGAGTAAATGGATACTGAAAGCACTGTAGTCACTCCTGGTAGTCGGGGAAGACCTCAACCTAACCTTACAGGGGCATCTAGATAGAATAACCAGGGGAGATGCTCCATCCAGAGTAGATGCAAAACTAAGCACATTTATTGAGACCATTGGCCTCGTTGACCCATGACGAGCCATCAACCTGACCAATAGACAGTACTCCTATGCAATGCACCGACTGGCATCCCCCTCCAGACTGGATTGTTTTCTGATCCCGATGATACAGCTTGGGAGGTGCCACAATGTTCATTATTTGCCAAGAGGAATCTCAGCCTACTTTCCGCTCTCCGTGCAACTGACACTGCAGTCCCCTCACACCTCACTAGGCTGGTGCCTTGACCCCTGGGTTCTGACCGATTGGGATACTAGATGCTTCATTCAGGAGACCACAAAGGCACTGCTCCAGGAGAATAAGGGCTCTGTGCAGTTGGAGATCATAGCATTCAAGACAATGGTAAGGGGAAAAATAATAAGGCATGTGGCCAATAAGTGGAAAGAGAGAGACAGGAAAGGCCGGGAGATGGAAGAGCAGCTGGTAGTAGGGGGAAGAGCAGTATGTGGCAAACCCACATTCTGCTTCTGCAGTTTAAATAGAGATCCTGCGTGAGGGCTACCAGCACCTAATGCACAAGGAAGCCAGAGCAATATTTCAGTCCAAGCCACATAAATATTATGAGGCTGGGAAGCTTTTAGCATGGCTCATGCAGAGGGAGGAGGGACCACGATGGGTGCAAAAGAACCACATGCCTGAGGGGCGGGAGGTAAAAACAGCATCGAAAATAGCGCAGGCATTTGCAGGGTTCCTACAACACCTGTATACTCCATGCATTGGTACCAAGGATACTAGAGACTTTGGTGGCTTCCTCACAGACATTCCAATGCCAACATTGGGAGAGGAGGTGGTGAAACTCCTGGAGATGGAGATTCAGGAGGGAGAGATAGCGGAGGCGCCGACTCAAATGAAAAGTGGGAGGGTGCCTGGACCCAACAGCTTTCCCCCGTAATTTTTTTAATGTATTAAAGGTCAGGTATTGAAGCCCATCCAAGCTATGCCAAATGAGTCCAAATGGTCAGAGGAATTGCTGTGGGACCTGAACCAGGCGACAATCATCCTCTTCCGTAAGGAGGGGAAACCCCTGAATCTGTGTTTCGCATACCGCCCAATCCCCTTCCTAAATGTGGAAGGGGAACTACTGGCAAAGTTTCTGAGGAACTGCCTAATGCAAGTAATACAACAAGTGATGCCACCAGACCAGTCGGGTTTTTTGCCCTACAGGTCCACTAGACACAGCCTTTGATGTTTGTGTGGATGCTTAGCCAGGGAGGGGCAACTGACAGAACTGGCCGTGCTTTTGGCACTGGATGCCGAAAAAACCTTCTACTCAGTAGAGTGGCCATACCTGGAGGAGGTTCTAGAGCAGATGGGCTTTGGCCCCTCATTCCGAGCATGGTGTGAAACTACTGTACTTGCGCCCAAGAGCCTGAGTTAGGGTGAATGGCAGGCTGTCGGGGAATTCCCCCTGGTGAGTGGTACGAGACAGGGCTGCCCACTGTCCCCCTTCCTGTTTGCAATACCAATGGAACCAGTGGCTAGCTGGAATAGGAGCGATGCTCTGATTAAGGGCCTTCGGTGGGACTATGGGTGAGAAAATGTGGTGTTGCTTTATGCGGATAACTTCCTCTTATATCCGGCCGAGCCGGAGAGCTCTATTGACAGAATACTGGAGATTTTCACAATATTCGGGCGATACTCCGGACTCTGCATCATTTCATCCAAATCTTCCCTATACCCACTGGCGGGTTGGCAACCCAGGGTGCACTGGCAGTGCCCCATTCTGCAGGAAGACAGGGTTTTGATACCTCAGAATCTACATCACACGGGAGTGGGCTGCCTTTATGATCACAATCTGGGCAGGCTCCTGGAGAACTTCAGGAGGGATGCGAGCCAGTGGCGGCGTCTGCCCCGGCCTTTGATGGGCAGGGTAGCCCTTTATAAAATGATCTCCTTACCTAAATTCCTGTATGCCCTACCAAACTCCTTGTGGTCCTTGTGATCCTTGAGGTATTTTTTAAGTCAGTGGCCTCCAAATTCCAATGCCTGCTTTGGGTCGGGGGTACGCCAAGCATAGCTCTGGAGACACTCACCAGGCCAGCCGTAGAGGGGGGTATTGCATTACCAAATCTCTGCTTGTAGTACTGGGTAACGCAGTTGGTGGTATTTAATGATTGGTTCTTTATAGACCAGACAGAACCCTTCCTAAGGGCGGTCATGAGGGCCCTTGAACCACAGGGTTATATGAAATGGATATATAGGAAAAAAGGCGAAAGTGTTACCCACCGCCACTGCAATAGTTGTAGATTCTAGGAGGAAAGCCGCCAAACAGACGGGGTGGTAGAGAATGTTGATGCTGGAGACACCACTGTGGGAGGCGACTAGGCTGGCCCCTTGCAGAGGGTGGAAATCACAAGAAGTGGGATGTGATTGGCATCTTGAAACTGAGAGTCATTTGGATGACCCAGCATATGATGACTTTTGAAGAACTCCAGACTGACTATGACCTGGCTGGGGGCCAATATCTACGGTATCTCCGGGTCAGACACCTACTCTGGGGCTGTATATGCTCGGAGGAAGAGATACCGGACAAGAGTCCGTTAGAATATAGGGTCCTGGGTGCCCCACTCCATTGCCACACCATGACAATTATCTATAGCACTCTTCTGGCCAATAGCATCACACCTGTTTCGGTGCCTCGGGAGAAATGGGAAGGAGATCTGGGTAAATTGGAGGGCGGAGACTGGGGAGCGGCATGCTGTTACCCAGGGGAGGTGGCAATCAGGGCAAGCTTTAGACTGATCCAGCTCAAAATCTTGCTCAGAGCGTACTACACCAGATCTAGATTCTTTGCCATGGGCATGATAGCATCAGATAGATGCCTCAGGGGGTCCACGCAGAGAGGTACACTCATACACATGACATGGGAGTGTTCATGGATCCGCCCATTTTGGGATGATGTTAATAGCAGGATATCCTTGGTCCTGGAAGAAAACTTGGAATTAAATGCAAGGGTGGCAATGCTGGGTATCTGGGGGGAATAAACATTGGATAAATACATGTTCCTCTTCTGCAATGTGGCCCTGATGATCGTGCAGTGTGATAATATGTAGAAATGGCGTTGTATGGCCGTCCCGACGCTGCGGCGGTGAGAGACCAGCATAGATTGGAGAATGAGAGCAGAAGAACAGATCTATATAGTGTGTGGATGCCCCAACAAATTCACTAAAATATGGCGACACTGGTGGGGGCCGGAGGACGAAGTAGAGTCAGATGATGGCAGTGAGGTGAGGTCCGATGGATGATGTTGGGTCCTAAATATTGAGTTGTACTGAAGTGCAACTATTTCTTATAGAGTCCTGTATCTTGAATGCAGTATCTGGAACCACGCTGACCAGACGGATGAAGTGCGGCCATATATGGGGGCATTGTTCCTACACAGTTATGTACTGGTTTTGTGTTGTGTATGTAAACTTGAATAAAACAAAATTTGTTTTTAAAAGAAGGGTTTTATTGAGGAAAGTCCAAAAATTAGACTTTTAAATCAATAAAAGTTAATGGTGTATTGCTGGAACAAATAGTTGTAAGTCAACAGGTGCTGAAAATGTCCTGTAAAAGATGGTAATAAAGAATTTTACAAGGAGCACTAAAAAAACCTTCACTATTGAACTTTTTATTGTTTTTTTTCAAAACATAAAATACTGCCATTGCAATAAATATAAATAAATGAATGAGTGAATGTATAAATAAATAAAAACATAAATAAATAAATGGATAAGTAATATAAAGTACAAATACATGGACCTTCCATACTCTATGCACCTTGTCTGCACAGCACTATTTTATGACTGTCTCCATTTACTAAGCTTTTTCTTTGGGTCCAAATTTCATAAGAAATTGCCAAAATTGCAGAGCATGTGGGGTCGGTTCCACCACGCAACCATCTCGTCATTGCTGATGTGATTGCAAATTTCCAGCAATCTGTTGTACCTTCTGCTTCGTTCCTTGGCGAGCGGCGGGCAGCAGAGAACACCATGCTTCTAGAGCTTACACAAAGCGCTACAGGAATATTTTGTGTCTTCAATGGGAACATCTGTCCATCGGCCTAGAACCTCTTCCAAATCTCAATACCAATCTCAGCTGCATAAATTGCCGTCTCCGCTGGGGACGAGGTTGCTTGCCAAGGTAGCAATCCATCTGAGGACGAGATCTCAATTTAAGATGGTGCATAAAATTTCTCAGAGGCACAATCTTGGCAGTGCTTAAACCACAGCTGTTCTTGGCTTAGCTCACTTTAGACGTTTCAATAGTATCTTGCGGTGTCTTGAACTGGGATGATGTGCTCTCAGTTGGGTAATTTATGAAACTAGCAATGTTGGCTGTGATAGCACCGTGGCGGTGGCTCAGCCTGGCCCACATTGCCCCAAGACGGCGGAGGATCATTGACTAGCTCTAGCCAATAAGTGTGTTGTAAATTTACTCATGATTCCTGTACAGTTTATTTTCTCCGCGAGTAGCTAAAGCGGGTTGTAACTGACATCCCAAGAGGACTTCAATACTTCACACCATTTAAAACAATTCTACTTTAGTATTGTCAACTTGAGAGGGGCAAATGAGATTTAACTGAAAGATGCAGTCAGTATTTGCCAAACTGTATTTCCACAAATTATTGTTTATGCACTGTGTAATTTTATCCGCAAAACTGACAGTCTATGTCAATATAGCAGCCATTTCGATGGAATGTGTGCTGTCTGTAAACAACAGTGCTCTACCGCACCATAAAAAATTTGTGACAGTGTGCTCCAAAATGCACCACCGGCTACTTACTACACCCGTACCACTCTCCTGCTGAATGGGCGTGGCTCATTCACGACCCGTGTTCCTTGTGACACTTGGGTTTTCACAATCCCTATGACTTCAGGGATGTAACAATGATGGCAGCACCCCCTCTCTGAAAACTGTTTCAGCACCACTGTTCTTTGCCGAAACCATTTAAGGGCATTCCAAGTATAGGATTATCATGACCCATTTGGGGGGGCAGGACTGAGGGTTGTAGGGCCTGATGACGTCATCACATACCCTGGCTCATGGGAGCCGCTACAAGCAAAAGTAGTGGGTGCATGTGCACTCCCTCCCGCCCTCCTCCTGCACACAGGTCTTGCGTGTGGCGTGGGCCTGTCCGTACTCACTCATTGGTCACTAGCTTCCTTACCTTGGCTCCCACCCCCATCTCTGACACCTCATGCAGGGCTGAGCCTGGAGCTCGGCCATGTTACCAGAGTTAGAGCCTGGGGCAGTAAAGAGCCTTCGCCTCTTCCTCTGTTCACAGATAGCCCACTGATGGTAAAGTGCATTACACCTTCATCTTCTCACTACCCCTTTCTGTCCTTTTACAGAAATCATGCTTTCTTCCTAACTAGAATATAATGTTGAGAAATTATTCTGTGCAAATTAACAGAATATTGGCATGATAAAAGTAAAGCTGTAAAACTAGGTAAGCGTGAAGGAAAAGCTGTAAATTAGAATGCGCGGCTCGCTTTCTGAAAGATGGGGGGAGGTGTAATTTGGACTCTACCACCTGGGTGTTGAAGGTGACCCATATTATGTTCAGCACTCAGGGGCGGCTCCTCCGCTAAGGTGGAGGAGCGTCACCCCACTGCTTTTCAGCTCTGCAAAAAAGGAAAAATAAAATAAAAATAACGCAATGTTATTATTTTATTTTTCCGTGCTGAGGTAGTTTTGCAGGGTGGGGCGGGGCTGGGCAGAGCAGGGGAAGGAGTGGTGGCACTCTCTAATTGCGAATGACTGTATGGCTGGCCGTCTTGGGCCGGCCAGTCATGCACATGTTCTTCACCGGCTGTATTGTACAGCCTGGGTGGAGAACATGCTCAGATTCCCAGTCCCTGTCTGAGCGCTGAACCACGGTGCTCAGACCAATCATGACGCTGCTGTCACGGTGACAGCAGCATTGTGATTGTCTCAGTGGGGGTCTGGGTGCTTCCTGTTCACACAAAAGGAAGAAGATGGAGGAGAGGCGCCGGCCGGCCGGCTGGCCGGCCAGCCGGCAGGTAAGTGATCTTTTTTTTTTTTAAACCTGGGAAACCTGCACAAGGATCGACAGTCCACGGGGAGCCTGGGAAACCTGCAATGACTGACAGTCCACGGGGAGCCTGGGAAACCTGCAATGACTGACAGTCCACGGGGAGACTGGGAAACCTGCACAATGACTGACAGACCACGGGGAGTCAGGAAACCTGCACAATGACTGTCAGTCCACGGGGAGCCTGGGAAACCTGCAATGACTGACAGTCCACGGGGAGCCTGGGAAACCTGCAATGACTGGCAGTCCACGGGGAGCCTGGGAAACCTGCACAATGATTGTCAGTCCATGGGGCAGCCTGGGAAACCTGCACAATGACTGACAGTTCATGGGGAGCCTGGGAAACCTGCACAATGACTGACAGTCCACGGGGAGCCTGGGAAACCTGCAATGACTGACAGTCCACGGGGAGTCTGGGAAACCTGCACAATGATTGTCAGTCCATGGGGCAGCCTGGGAAACCTCCACATGACTGACAGTCCACGGGGAGTCTGGGAAACCTGCACAATGATTGTCAGTCCATGGGGCAGCCTGGGAAACCTCCACATGACTGACAGTCCACGGGGAGCCTGGGAAACCTGCACAATGACTGACAGTCCACGGGGACCCTGGGAAACTGCACAATGACTGATAGTCCAGGGGGAGCCTGAGAAACCTACACAATGACTGACAGTCCATGGGGAGTCAGGAAACCTGCACAATGACTGACAGTCCACAGGGAGCCTGGGAAACCTGCACATGACTGACAGTCCACGGGGAGCCTGGGAAACTGCACAATGACTGACAGTCCATGGGGAGCCTGGGAAACCTGCACAATGACTGACAGTCCACGGGGAGCCTGGGAAACTGCACAATGACTGATAGTCCAGGGGGAGCCTGAGAAACCTACACAATGACTGACAGTCCATGGGGAGTCGGGAAACCTGCACAATGATTGACAGTCCACGGAGAGCCTGGGAAACCTGCACAATGACTGACAGTCCACAGGGAGCCTGGGAAACCTGCACATGACTGACAGTCCACGGGGAGCCTGGGAAACTGCACAATGACTGACAGTCCACGGGGAGCCTGGGAAACCTGCACAATGACTGACAGTCCACGGGGAGCCTGGGAAACCTGCAATGACTGACAGTCCACGGGGAGCCTGGGAAACCTGCAATGACTGGCAGTCCACGGGGAGCCTGGGAAACCTGCACAATGATTGTCAGTCCATGGGGCAGCCTGGGAAACCTGCACAATGACTGACAGTTCATGGGGAGCCTGGGAAACCTGCACAATGACTGACAGTCCACGGGGAGCCTGGGAAACCTGCAATGACTGACAGTCCACGGGGAGTCTGGGAAACCTGCACAATGATTGTCAGTCCATGGGGCAGCCTGGGAAACCTCCACATGACTGACAGTCCACGGGGAGTCTGGGAAACCTGCACAATGATTGTCAGTCCATGGGGCAGCCTGGGAAACCTCCACATGACTGACAGTCCACGGGGAGCCTGGGAAACCTGCACAATGACTGACAGTCCACGGGGACCCTGGGAAACTGCACAATGACTGATAGTCCAGGGGGAGCCTGAGAAACCTACACAATGACTGACAGTCCATGGGGAGTCAGGAAACCTGCACAATGACTGACAGTCCACAGGGAGCCTGGGAAACCTGCACATGACTGACAGTCCACGGGGAGCCTGGGAAACTGCACAAGGACTGACAGTCCATGGGGAGCCTGGGAACCCTGCACAATGACTGACAGTCCACGGGGAGCCTGGGAAACTGCACAATGACTGATAGTCCAGGGGGAGCCTGAGAAACCTACACAATGACTGACAGTCCATGGGGAGTCGGGAAACCTGCACAATGATTGACAGTCCACGGAGAGCCTGGGAAACCTGCACAATGACTGACAGTCCACAGGGAGCCTGGGAAACCTGCACATGACTGACAGTCCACGGGGAGCCTGGGAAACTGCACAATGACTGACAGTCCACGGGGAGCCTGGGAAACCTGCAGAATGACTGACAGTCCACGGGGAGCCTGGGAAACTGCCCAATGACTGATAGTCCAGGGGGAGCCTGAGAAACCTACACAATGACTGACAGTCCATGGGGAGTCGGGAAACCTGCACAATGATTGACAGTCCACGGAGAGCCTGG
Organism: Calotriton arnoldi; assembly: GCA_963921515.1. Lineage (NCBI taxonomy): Eukaryota > Metazoa > Chordata > Amphibia > Caudata > Salamandridae > Calotriton > Calotriton arnoldi. The sequence goes on along the minus strand of CAWUFW010005220.1, from coordinate 668,524 downwards.
GAAACCTGCACAATGACTGACAGTCCACGGGGAGCCTGGGAAACCTGCACAATGACTCACAGTCCACGGGAAGTCAGGAAACCTGAACAATGAATGACAGTTCACGGGGAGCCTGGGAAACCTGCACAATGACTGACAGTCCACGGGGAGCCTGGGAAACCTGCACAATGACTTACAGTCCATGGGGAGCCTGGGAAACCTGCACAATGACTCACAGTCCACGGGGAGCCTGGGAAACCTGCACAATGACTCACAGTCCACGGGCAGTCGGGAAACCTGCACAATGAATGACAGTTCACGGGGAGCCTGGGAAACCTGCACAATGACTTACAGTCCATGGGGAGCCTGGGAAACCTGCACAATGATTGTCGGTCCACGGGGAGCCTGGGAAACCTGCACAATTACTTACAGTCCACGGGGAGCCTGGGAAACCTGCACATGACTGACAGACCACGGGGAGCCTGTGAAACCTGCACAATGACTGACAGTCCACGGGGAGCCTGAGAAACCTGCAGAATGGCTGACAGACCACGGGGAGCCTGGGAAACCTGCACATTGGCTGACAGTCAACGGGGAGCCTGGGAAACCTGCACATGACTGACAGACCACGGGGAGCCTGTGAAACCTGCACAATGACTGACAGTCCATGGGGAGCCTGGGAAACCTGCACAATGGCTGACAGTCCACGGGGAGCCTGGGAAACCTGCACATGACTGACAGACCACGGGGAGCCTGTGAAACCTGCACAATGACTGACAGTCCATGGGGAGCCTGGGAAACCTGCACAATGGCTGACAGTCCACGGGGAGCCTGGGAAACCTGCACAATGACTGACAGTCCACGGGGAGCCTGAGAAACCTGCACAATAACTGACAGTCCACGGGGAGCCTGAGAAACCTGCGCAATGACTGACAGTCCACGGGGAGTCGGGAAACCTGCACAATGACTGACAGTCCACGGGGAGCCTGAAGAACCTGCACAATGACTGACAGTCCATGGGGAGCCTGGGAAACCTGCGCAATGGCTGACAGTCCACGGGGAGCCTGGGAAACCTGCACAATGACTGACAGTCCACGGGGAGCCTGAGAAACCTGCGCAATGACTGACAATCCATGGGGAGCCTGGGAAAACTGCACAATGACTGACAGTCCACGGGGAGCCTGGGAAACCTGCACAATGACTGACAGTCCATGGGGAGCCTGGGAAACCTGCACAATGACTGACAGTCCACGGGGAGCCTGGGAAACCTGCACAATGACTGACAGTCCACGGGGAGCCGGAGAAACCTGCACAATGACTGACAGTACACGGGAGTCGGGAAACCTGCACAATGACTGACAGTCCATGGGGAGCCTTCAGAGTTCACCAAGATTGATAGTCCACAAGGAAGCCTGAGAAACCTGCACAAAGCTCAGCAAATTATAGGGAAGTTACATAGTTTGAGAATTTATAAGGGACATATGCGTATGACCCCATTCCTCTGTTTGTCATGGTTCTTTCCTGAATGAAATGTCCTACTCATCTCACCAAACACAGGAAGATGTGTGTTTATGGGGACCCACAGAAGGGCACCGGTTCGTATGCAACTCTAGTAGGTGGCATGCAGAATCAGCTAAAACCCATAGGGAGAATGTACACAGGGCCTTGATTCACCAACCCAAAGAAAGATGTGCTGGACGTAAAGGCAGAAGGATTGCTAAAACTAGGTTTTTCTCGATGGTTCGAGAGACAAATATTCCAAAATTACAAAAAGTGAGGCGTCTAGTGACACAAGAAGGGTTTTTAAAAATGTCCTGTTGAGATCAGTTTCGCACTAAGTTACACCCCGCAGATAGCCAGCCAGCTAAGACAGGCCGGTGGGGCTGGGATGAGCTCGGTTGCCTTGGTTCTATAGCTTGCCTCTGAGAGGGGAATGTATCTTCGGGCAGGGACCCCTGCTTTGGGTGCAGAGTAACCCAGGGACCGCAGGAGTATTTCCAATCTAAATGACATATTTCGCAAGTATTCAAGCAGTGGAGTGTTTCCGGTAGTAATCACAAAAGAGAAACCCCTCAAGCTGCGAGCAGTTCAGGGGTGGCAGGCAGGACCCGTTCACTCCAGGCTCTCACTGGAGACTCCCCAAGTCTGCTCAGGGTTCCCTATGCAGACCTCCCCCCCACTGGTCCTGGAAGCAGAGCAGGGCGAGCTCCTCAGCGCCTTGAGGCCTCGACATGAGGTACAGAAAGCACTATAGAAAGGACACAATGCCTAGAGTGAAACAAGCATTTCAGAAGGGAGGCAGGAACACCGAAGCAAGTATTCATGCAGTCCAGGGGTGCAGAAAGAGAGGGGTCCCTTCCTCTCCGGAATCCAACAAGCTCTCTCTAGAATGTGTTGTGGGCAGATTAACAAGCAGTCTGTGTTTAAACGCTAACACAGGTTAAATTGAAATAAAGACATTTTACATCCAACAAACAAAAATAAAGTGGTGCAGTCAGTCTTTCGTGGCTATGTTCTCAGACCCAGTGCCTAAATTACCCCCAGTAATTTGAAGAACAATCCCACCAGTGAATTCTGGGACACATTCATAATGGCAAAACTCCTGCCACTGGGAAGAGCTCCTTAACCCTCCCCTTGTGACTACCCCATCTCACTCCTGCAAAGGATAAAAAAAAGTTTAGCAGCCGCTTCACGAATTTGAAATACTATTAAGGACAGGGAGGCGAGGATTACGCTTTTCTATTTTTACTGCAATAAAACGCAGCTGCCAATGAAAACTTTACACACAATGAAACTACATTTCCCATGATTATCTTCAACTTCGTCATGGGTACAGTAACCAATCAGGTCCTATATGGACCCTTAAGCTCTAGAGTAAACAATTACTCTTCTCTTTCTTTGCAAAACGTAGCACCAAAAAGAACAGCCAACAGTCTCACTGCAAACTTAAATCCAAACTACAACAGGAATCCTCGGCCAGAAGCTTAATCTTCAAAAAAACCATATACACCAAATGTGGTGAACGTCTGTCCAACCGGGTAACTTTTGTTCTTGAAAAACCCTCGCCCTTGCTTCTGTTCACTTGCTGAAACAGAAAAAATCCTGAAGCAACCATGGTTACCACTCATGGTATGAACAACAATCAAGGGAGGGCCAAGCATCATTGAATCAGATATAACATGGCATCAAAGGCAGAATATAGAAAACAATTCAACCAGGTGGAATAATCCCTGCCTCTGTGTCCTTATGTGGATTGAAAGTTTTAGACACAACAGCTGGGCTGTGTCAGGACTGGAGGCTCCGAATATGCATGTTTAAAGCTGTTCCACAGCTACAGAAGCACCACCTACAACTGGTTTATGATAAAATGTTCTAAAAGTGGATTCCAATAACCAAACCTGCCTTCTTAGTGACATTCTCCAACTGAGAAACCAATGACTAGGCTTTAGAGGCCTTTCCGTGAGGGGCGGCTCCTCCGCAATGGCGGAGGAGCGTCCCTCTACTGGCTCAGAGCCAGCAGCGAAAAATTAAACGATATTTCATTATCGTTTTATTGTTCATCAGCTGGCTCAGCCAGCGTGTGTAGGGGCGGCGGGGCCGGGCCATGGGAGGGGGTAGTAGGAGTGCAGTGCACTCTCTAAGTGCGCATGTGTGTTTGGCCGGTTGTCTCAGGCCGGCCAAACACACATGCACACTTATGTTTCTCTGTATTGAACAGCCGGGTTAGAGAAACAGCACAGACTCCCTGTGTCTGAGCAAGCGTCCTTTCAGCCAGCTCAGGCCAATCCCTGTGCTGCTCAATAGAACAATCTAAACATGCATGTACTAATCCAACGATATCATAAACATATATAAGTGAGAGAAAGATTAGCAGTATTTAACTCGGCTGCTGAGCAGCAAAAAAATTAGGAGGTTACTTGGTTGGTCTTGGACTTAAGGGCCCACGAGGAACCTGATTGCTGAATGTACCCATGACAAGGTTGAAGATGGTCATGGGACATGTAGTTTTCTAATGTGTAAAGCTTTCATTGACTGCTGTGTTTTATAGAAGTAAAAATAGACACCCATAATCAGAGCCTCTGGGCCTGACATAAAATAGAAAGTTTTCTTGCAGTTGCAACAAGAATTTTAGATTATTTTAAGGACACGAAGGTGAGGATTATGCTTCTTGATTTTTACTACTCAATAAAACAGCAGCCAATGGAAAAAACTGTAAATATTCAAACACACTACATATCCCATGAGGCTTTGAACCACGCGTCTCTTCAGTCCACCAATAGTCTCTAGGCATAACCTACAAAATAGAGAGGCACCATCTGTTCAAGTCTTGTGTGCCTGTGGACTTACACCCTTGTATCTTTAGCAATTTCTGGACCATTTCTCCCCCCCCCCCTTCTCATTAAAGTTTTTGAAAATATATTTTCCATTGTCCTTTTTCTTCACGACAAATCAGCTTCTAGACCCAATTCAATCCGGATTCTGCCCACTCCCAGCACATGGTCTGGCCAGAGTCCACCCTGGACAGCTTCAGGCTAGTACTAGTGTGGGAAGGCAGCTCGGCCTAGATGGCTGATGACCTCAGTGACCACTCCCAGGCCATCCATCGTCCTCCTTTCTGCTGTAGTTTCCTCAGTGATCCTCAGGGAGTCCCTCAGGGACCCTCCCTTAGCCCCACTCTGTTTAATGCTTACATTTCCGCTCTTGCCACTCTCCTGTGTTCTTTCAGCCTCTCCCTAACCTCTTACACGGATGACACTCAGATCTTGGTCGGATCAGATAGCCCTACTGGTATCAACCACATCAACCATCAGAACTGCGTCACTGCAGTTGGTCCCAAGATGGGCTGTAATTCCCTCAAACTCAACATTGACAAGACAGAGACTTTTTTTTCAGACAAAGCTCTGCTGACGGGACTGCTGGCTGGTGGACCTCAGACCTAGGCTGTCCATGGGCCCCACTGGATTCAGTAGGCAATCTTGGCTTTCTGTTGCCATGGCACTTGCCTCCTCAAATTAGTATGATCACCTCTTCTTGAGTTCTTCAATTCCATCTGCTCTGAAAGATCACTCCGTCTTACCTTGCCAGATGTTGTTCAAGCGACAGTTCTTTCATGTCTGCAATTCTCTGTACCTCAGCCTGCCTTCCACCTCTCTGGCACGCCTCACTTGAATCCAGAATGCAGCAGTTCATCTCCTTTTCCATCTTCCACGAGACTCTTATCTCCTCGTTCTGGTCAACTCTTCGTTGGTTTGCCATCCTCAATCATATTCTTTCCAGGTCTATGTCCCTGGTACATCACATCATTCACCAGGAAGCCCCTATTTATCGACAATGGAAGTTTCTCCTGTACTGCCCTCGCTGCTCTTTAAGAACCTCCTCGCAAGGTCTCCTTCTTCTTCCAAATTCTCACCTCTCCTAAACGTGTGGTCGTTCCTCCCAATACCTTGCGGCAAAGACCTGGAACTCCCTTCCCCGCTCAGACTCCCAGGTGATCATCTTTCTTTCCATAAATCCCTCAGAACTTTTCTCTTTTAATACTTTTCTCAGGCTTGGCTCTTTCTGCCGAATCTTTAGCGCCCAACTGCCTTATACACGCTTTACATATGACTAGGATAGATAATAACAGAACACGTGATAGGTGGTGGTGATCTCCTCAAACCCACCTTGTGGCTTCATCCCTCAACCTGCTCTTGTGCATGGAGCTGGTCATTTTAGTACAGACCTTTTTAGGAAGCCACCATTGTTTTGTCACTTAAGTGAGTTGCCTTAACTGGCACAGGTATACCCAAGGATGCGTCTTGAGATCAGAGGGCCCGATTCACAGAACTAACTTACGACAAAATCCTAAACTTACTACCATTTTGGTATTCACAGAATGAACTTACTCATTTTGGTATTCACAGAATGAACTTACTACCATTTTGGTATTCACAGAATGAACTTACTACCATTTTGGTATTCACAGAATGAACTTACTACCATTTTGGTATTCACAGAAAGAACTTACTCATTTTGGTATTCACAGAAGGCACTTACTCATCAATGAGTAAGTGCCTTCTGTGAATACCAAAATGTGTAAGTTACACAAAATGAGTAAGTTACACAAAATGTGTAAGGGCCTTCTGTGAATACCAAAATGAGTAAGTTCATTCTGTGAATACCAAAATGAGTAAGTTCATTCTGTGAATACCAAAATGAGTAAGTTCATTCTGTGAATACCAAAATGAGTAAGTTCATTCTGTGAATACCAAAATGCTAGTAAGTTTAGGATTTTGTCGTAAGTTAGTTCTGTGAATCAGGCCCACTGTGCCACAGTTATTCAAGCTGAACCTCAGTGGTGAGGCCATCTAAGAATGAGTGCTCAGAGGGGGCGTGCCGTAGCGTGTGGGTTGGACTGTGTCCTTTTGAGATGAAGCTGAGGCTGGTTTGCATATTTCTTCAATAATAGCACAAATGAACTGCAACAATGGAATAGAGCGTCCCCCATGCATTCATCTCTAGCTCTGTTTGATACAAGCATTCACTTCTTCTGCGTCTATGTCAGCAGGGGAGTGCAGACCTCTGGTACTAGAGGGTGCTGAGCAAAGAGAAGCCACACCTTCTGCAGAATTGAATCCTAACCAAGCATGGCGGAACTCCATCGTACTACAACTGAGGCTCTTCTTTTGTGTTTTCAGTGCTGTAATATGAAAGAGCGTAGTAATTGATGTTCAGAACTAAGAAGTGTACGTCATGTGGGAGCTGTCGGCCTCTATACCACATCACACTGCTCCGGCGTGACACAGGGGATAGGTTGCGGCTCACCATTTGGTAACTGAACCCTGGTCTTCCTCAGGTCAGGAGGGGTTTCTGACCACCATGTCACACTTTACTATATTGTATTTAGTATATTGTATTTGCCGTATTTTCTTGTATGTAAATAAAAGAGCTTTTCGTGCATCCAATCTCACACCAGTGTCATTCTGGTGGCATGTGTCAGCAGATATGGAGATGTCGGGATCCTGCCCCCTGGATCAATCAATCAATCACAGAATTTGTAGAGCGCACTACTTACCCGCGAGGGTCTCAAGGCGCTGGGGAGAAAAAAGGGGGTGCTGCTACTGGTCGAACAACCAGGTCTTGAGTAGCCTCCTGAAGGTCAGCAGGTCTTGGGTCTGTCGTAGGCTTAGTGGAAGGGTGTTCCAGGTCTTGGCGGCGAGGTGGGAGAAGGATCTGCCGCCGGTGGTAGTTCTTCGAATGCGAGGAACGGTGGCGAGGGAGAGGTCGGCGGAACGGAGCTGGCGGTTGGAGACGCAGAAGACGAGTCGTCTGTTGAGGTAGGCTGGGCCAGTCTTGTGGAGTGCCTTGTGTGCGTGGATGAGGAGTTTGAAGGAGATTCTCCTGTCGACGGGGAGCCAGTGCAGGTTCCTCAGGTGGGGGTGATGTGGCTGTGGCGTGGTACATCGAGGATCAGGCGTGCGGAGGCGTTTTGTATGCGTTGCAGTCGCTTGATGAGCTTGGCCGGGACTCCCGCGTAGAGGGCGTTCCCATAGTCAAGTCTGCTACTGACGAGGGCCTGGGTGACTGTTCTTCTTGTATCTGTCGGGATCCACCTGTAGATCTTGCGAAGCATGCGGAGGGTGTTGAAGCAGGAGGAGGAGACTGCGTTGACTTGCTTGGCCATGGAGAGCGTTGAGTCGAGGATGACTCCCAGGTTGCGTGCGTGGTCGGTGGGTGTGTTAAAAGTAAAATGACAATCATGAACATTACCTGCGCCATCTTGTCTGGTGGAATTCTATGTGCACATAAGTTGCAGTCATTTTAATCTATCACAGCCATTTTGTACTCTGTTGGTCACCTTTGTTTCACCCTGCCCTTACTAGCATCCCTCTGACCCTCTGACCGACCTGGTATGTGTGCTGGGGTTATAAACTCTATTGCCACAACAAACCTCAGCGCCACTTGCTGCCACAAACTCGCTTTTCCTCTCATCCCTGTTTTCAGACAAGCCTTTGGACGCTCTACCCTTCACTACACCTAGTTACACAAACAGGTTCCAAACACCAAAAAGACTCTTGCAAAATGATTTATTGCACTGCAAACAGCAAGACTTGTTGTTACCAACAATGGGACCTGTTTTTATCAACAGAACGGACTCTTAGATCTGACCGGTCTCACATGTTTTAGACCCTGAAGCAAGGTCCAGCTGCAAGATAAGATTGTCTGTTTGACCTGGGTGGGAAGAGAATTACTGTTGGGCTTGTGTGACAACCTGCCCGGGCGGGGACCCCAAGCTTTTGTAACCATGTTGATCAAACAAATGCATTGTGTCAAACCTGTATAAAAGGAAGAGCCATGGGAGTTGTCAGCAGAACACTTCCCTCAGACATCCCGGTGTCTCAGTTGACGTGATCTCCTCATGAGAAATAAACCATTTTCTTCTCTTCCAGTTTCCAGCGCTTGCCTCATTATTTTGATAGCGAACCCAAAGTGAATTAGAGGTGGAACTCTGCACCGGGCAGCATTGAGGGTCTTAGAAGACTCGCTGCCTTTCACAAATTGGCGCCCAAGCATAGGGGCCCATCAGCGACGCATGGGTCCGGTAGAGAGGTCCTAACGACGGAGTGAACAACTAAACGATTGGGGTATACCTGCCTGAGAAGACCCTTGTCTGGCTGCCGATCGACTGAACTTCACCGGTTCCGAACGGACCTCTCTCGAGTGACCTGCGGTCCTGACTGGGACCTTAGAGGAACGCCGCATTGATTGTTGGAGTGAGAGGACAACCAGGCGCTGGAAGGGGAAGACGAAGAACTGTCCATACGGTCCGGGTAAGGTCGTGAAAAACGACTTAAATTGATTGATTGAATAGTTTGATTGAAATACTAGTATTCCTTTTTTTGATATTGAGTTATATGCGACATTTCCCTGCTTGCAAACAACAAAGAATAGGAATATTCTCTCTCTTTGCAGGCAGCGAAGGACAGGTAGTGCAGACTTTTTGTCTAAATTGATTGATTGAGATATTCATTTTGACCGATAAATACGTCATGCCTGTTTTCTCTAGATTGTTTGATTGTAATTGTTTTGGACCAGACCGTTCGTTAGAGGTCAGTCAGCCGGCACCGCCGGAAGGCACCCCTAACAAGGACATGTACGTAAAGTATGGATTAGCCAGCGTAGCTTATAGCAAACTATGGCATAAATACACTAGGAAGGACCGGGTAAATCAGTGGCCACTGACGGGATCTTTCGATCCCGCTAAAATAGAAACGTTAGAATTAGCTCTCCACAAAAGAAAACTAGACCAGCCATGTTTGACAGTTTTGGCTTATGGCGAAAAGAGGCAGCTCAAAGAAAGAAAAGGGACGAAGCTAGACAAGATAAAGAAACGCGAAAATCAGCTTACCAAGCCTGTAAAAGATTAGAAGAAAAACTAAAAGAAAGGGAAATCGATAAAAAGGAACAGGAATCAAAAATATCAGATCAATGCCCTGTTAGAACGCCCTCGACTCTTTACCCCAAATTACCAGCAAAACAAAGGGTAGATGATGATTTATTGTTAGGTCCCCAATAATATACATGCCACCCCCTTACGCCCCTACTCATCCCGTAGTACAACGACAGGACCACCAAAGTATAGCCGGAGATGGCACGATCGCCTCAGTCTCCACCGCCTCTGCTCCCACCGAGTCACCCACACCAAATGCCTCATCAAAGGATACAATACAAAAGGGGATGATGGACGGAACGCTTGAGCCAATCAAACACTCACCCCCAGTCAACTGATCTGGGTTTAATCCATCATCATTCTTTAGCTCACTCCACCACCCCAGTTCAGACATGGCCATATGCAAATCAGTCTGACCCTGTGCCTCATGGGAACAGTCCAGCCCGAACTGCCAAGCCATGTCTTCCCTGGACCGGAAACAAGCATCCTAGGACCGGTTTCTGGCATTTCAGCCGTCATCAGCCAGGCTTGCTTGAATCCAGTGGCAAAGTGAGCAAGGGACCCACGTCTGGGCATACCCCCGCCAACTTAGGGCGACCAAAGCGATACAAAAGGGGATGATGGACGGAACGCTTGAGCCAATCAAACACTCACCCCCAGTCAACTGATCTGGGTTTAATCCATCATCATTCTTTAGCTCACTCCACCACCCCAGTTCAGACATGGCCATATGCAAATCAGTCTGACCCTGTGCCTCATGGGAACAGTCCAGCCCGAACTGCCAAGCCATGTCTTCCCTGGACCGGAAACAAGCATCCTAGGACCGGTTTCTGGCATTTCAGCCGTCATCAGCCAGGCTTGCTTGAATCCAGTGGCAAAGTGAGCAAGGGACCCACGTCTGGGCATACCCCCGCCAACTTAGGGCGACCAAAGCGATACAAAAGGGGATGATGGACGGAGCAGCTTGAGCCAATCAAACACTCACCCCCAGTCAACTGATCTGGGTTTAATCCATCATCATTCTTTAGCTCACTCCACCACCCCAGTTCAGACATGGCCATATGCAAATCAGTCTGACCCTGTGCCTCATGGGAACAGTCCAGCCCGAACTGCCAAGCCATGTCTTCCCTGGACCGGAAACAAGCATCCTAGGACCGGTTTCTGGCATTTCAGCCGTCATCAGCCAGGCTTTCTTGAATCCAGTGGCAAAGTGACCAAGGGACCCACGCCTGGGCATACCCCCGCCAACTTAGGGCGACCAAAGCGATACAAAAGGGGATGATGGACGGAACGCTTGAGCCAATCAAACACTCACCCCCAGTCAACTGATCTGGGTTTAATCCATCATCATTCTTTAGCTCACTCCACCACCCCAGTTCAGACATGGCCATATGCAAATCAGTCTGACCCTGTGCCTCATGGGAACAGTCCAGCCCGAACTGCCAAGCCATGTCTTCCCTGGACCGGAAACAAGCATCCTAGGACCGGTTTCTGGCATTTCAGCCGTCATCAAAGGATACAGTAGTAGAGGTAGGATCAAAAGAAAAAGGAGCGCCCAGGGTCCCGCGATTAAGTAAAAATGAGCGAGCAGGCATTGATAAAGTAGTTAAATCCCTCATAGATAGGAAGGAGACAGAAGAGCATGTAACTGACATATGCAACTCCTATGTTGAAAACCGCAAACGATACTTTATTGTACGTCTCTGTTACCACACTCTTACTGCATATGAAGAGAAGTACCAAGATGTAGGGCCCGAGCGACTAGTGGCTCTCTATAGGAAGGTAGACACCGGAGATGAAGGAGACAACTATGTTACAGAACTCTTTTCATCCACACTGGAGGTATTCCGTCACCTCGTGGAACAAGGACGGATAGATAAGGACAGGACATCTAAGATAGCAGGACCCCCGGTGGAAAAACCAGATAGCATGATGCCGATAAAAGAAGCTGCCCCTTATTGGGTACCTCCTAGAGGACAAGGGACTCATGACGATATGAACCATCAAGATGCTAGAGGAAGGGTGGTCTACAATTGGGTGTATCAACCATGGGACAGACAGGACATTTTGACGTTCCGTAAATCTTTACCGGATTTACGAAAGAACCCCACCGCCTTTTACACCGAGCTAGGTACCGCTCTGGGATCAACAATAATGACACTTGCCGACATAGACTTGTTCTTCGGGTTATGTTTGCCAGCAGATGTGTGGAAACAGATTATGAAAATAGACCATACCGAACTGCTTGGTCATACCTGGGAACAACTCAACACACTAGATAAACAGCGGAACCCTGGTCAAAAACCGGTTAAAGCAATATTGGACCTCCCTGACAAAATAGTGCAGAAAGTGAAAACACTGATCCCAGAGAAAAAGATAGACTGGTCCATAGTAACCGCGTGCCGCCAGAAACCACAAGAGGATGTCTCAGAGTATTTCTCCAGATTTGAAACGGTGTTCTCCGATTACAGTGGACAAGACATGTCCACCGCAACCGGACACCACTTATTTGTGCAGAACTATGTCAAAGGACTACTGCCAGATGTATCCCAGAAATTACAAGCCAGCGAATGTAGTTGGGCAGCATCTAAACCGGCGGCCATTCTCCAAATGGCCCAGTACTATGAGCATCAGAAAAACGAAAATGACAGGGCTACAGAAAGGAAAAAGAAGGACTTGAAGGAAAGGGTAATGATAGCACAACTCCAGGGGGGCGAATACAGGAAGGGAGCAATATAGGGGAGGATACCAGCAGAATACCCCTAGAGTACAGCCACCTAGTAACAATTCATCGACATCATATGTAGGCCGCCAAGACCTAGGACAGGATCAATGTGCATTTTGCAAAGAATATGGACACTGGAAAACCCAATGCCCGGCTTTGCTAGGAGCTGGTAGGGGCAGAGGGGCGAGGGAAATAGCAAGTGGACAGAGAGGAAGAGGATGTGGGAGAGGGTACGCGAGTGAAGCAAGCGAGGAAAGGCCAGGAAGAGTGAACACATTTGACCATCCCAAACAGAATCAGTACCAACAGACAGATTATGACAATGCGTACGACTTTGCATAGGACAGCCAGAGGTAAGGGAGGGATCCAGTCGAGCTCTATGTTGATCAGCAAGGCCCTTATGTTACCACTGAGGTCCTGGGCACAAAGTCGCCATTTCTGGTAGACACAGGAGCAACACGTAGTGCCCTATCCAAACGAATGATTCCAAGGGCACCCTTGTCAGGCTCACATGTGACCTCAATAGGATTTGACGGTACGCCCTCCACCAACCCTTTGTCCCGACCGATCTTAGCGACTGACACGACAGTTAACATATACACCGACAGCCAATATGCCTTTGGGGTGGTTCACCATTTTGGGATCTTATGGAAAGAAAGAGGGTTCCTGACTTCACACGGTACACCCATCCTGCATGGAGATTTAGTCTCCGCCTTGACGCAAGCTGTCCTCCTCCCCAAGAAGTTAGCAGTGATAAAATGCCAAGCACATAGGAAAGTGACTGATCTCATTGGACAGGGAAATGCACTAGCAGATGTTACTGCCCGAGCCACGGCAGGAGACAGAACTACGCAGATTACTTGCATAAATTGACAAACGAGCTATCAATTATCCACCAACAGGTGCAGCAAGCTTTGCCTGACGTATCCAGGGGCCCGGGACATGAAATAAAGCCAGGCGACCATGTTTGATCTGCAACTTCCAAAGAACGAAGAATCTGGAGCCTAGGTGGACGGGCCCCTGGCAAGTCCTGATCACCACCCGAACTGCCCTCCGAGTGAAAGGAAAACGGAACTGGCTGCATGCCCATCACTGCAAACGAGTCCCTCCAACCCTGGCAACCTGTGAAGGGGTGGAGGTGCAAGAGGAAGTACTCGCGAGAGACCGACCAGCTCTGAGTTGCTACCCACAAGAAGACACCCTTGAACTATCAGAATTTCCCAACCCCACGGTGCCATCCAGGAAAGGGTACAACCTAAGATCGACGAAAGGAGGGAGCTCCAACGACCAGGCCACTTACTGAGTCAAGGTCTCAGATCGGTAGCACAGTCAAACAACGCTACCAGGAAAGCGCCAGACAAAAGTCTGTGGTCCTAACAGTTGTTGAGCTCCTCGAAGATGATGGAAGAAACTGAACACCTGCAAAACCACCGCAAAGACACCAAGACTGCTAACCTGCACAGCACAAAGACAATTGCACTTGTAGCCGCATTTCTCACCTGTCTCCTGCTAATGGTCGCACTCTGGATCATTGAAGAGAATGCACCTGCATACAGAACATTGTCACCCACCATGCAACCAACCACCAAGAAAGAACACTACCTGGTATCACTACCGCCACATCTCCGAGAACGACGCAAAGAATTCTGGAATAATTCTTTCGTGCAGATGTTGCACCAACACAATCTTGCCACCAATGCTACCAACTGTTGGGTCTGTGGGCTGTTACCACATGCCACTAAACATTCCATCCCTTTCATCCCTTCGCCCTTTTCTATTCACGGATCTTGCCTTTCCTGGATGATGCTCTACAAGAAAGTTACAAAGACAATGCCACTTCCGACGGAACAATCGCCCAGTTCTACAACGAGTTCTGGCGAAACAAAACAGGAACGACAGCCGCCCCCTTCTGCCCTCACACCTTCAATGCGACATTCCAGATTGATGTCCCCGCCAAAGAACGCAGTGGAAATGCAAGTGTTCAATAATCCTAACAGATCCACATTTTCCTACCTGAAGAAAAGAACTGCTGCAACACTGACTGTGGCCTTATCTGTGGTGAACGTCTCTGGCTTTGTATGCATTGAAGGCCGTGGGACTGAGAATGTGGGTCACAGCACCTGTAGCATTGTGGGGACTTTGAACACTGCCAACCCCCCAGCGCTTGTTGCATCACCCAATATGTACTTTGTTTGTGGAACCAAAGCCTACACCTGGCTCCCAAGAAACTGGGGGGGCACATGCTACATCGCCTTTGTTTTGCCACCAACCTACACAGCCCCTGCAGAGCATCATCGAGAAAAGCGTTCTAAAGACATTGATCAAGCAGACTCTGCCTCATCACAGTTCCTCGACGCAGCAAAAGGGCTCGTCCCGCTATGGGGTCCGATGGCAAACAGCCGAGCCATCAGACATCTGTCCCAAGCTGTAGAGACCGCCCTGAACGTCACTGCTGGCATCCTCACCAACAACACTGCTGAGCTCCAAGCGGTCCGTCTGGTTACCCTGCAAAATCGCATGGTCCTGGACGTGGTACTAGCGGACCGTGGAGGAGCATGCCGCATCATCGGTGCCAGCTGCTGTGTATACATTCCTGATAATTCACCTTCTGTCTATGAAGCAATCGAACATTTCCATAGACTATCTTCAGAAATTCATCAAGGATCAGAGACTTGGACAGTTGGAAGTTGGCTTTGGGCATCTTGAAGGAGTGGGGTTGGAAAATATCAATGATTCTCTTGGTCCCAGTATTGACAATATGTGGTTGTTGTTTGGGTATACCCTGTATACCACCTCTGTGTTATGTTTGCATAACTACCTTGCACCCTAAGACTATGGACACTCAGCTAACAAAAATGAGAGTAATGTATGATCAAGAGATACAGGACATTATGGAGATCGAAATAGACTGACAAGCTGGCTAGTTATGTTCAAAGGGGCCACTGTTAAAAGCAAAATGACAATCATGAACATTACCTGCGCCATCTTGTCTGGTGGAATTCTATGTGCACATAAGTTGCAGTCATTTTAATCTATCACAGCCATTTTGTACTATGTTGGTCACCTTTGTTTCACCCTGCCCTTACTAGCATCCCTCTGACCCTCTGACCGACCTGGTATGTGTGCTGGGGGTTATAAACTCTATTGCCACAACAAACCTCAGCGCCACTTGCTGCCACAAACTCGTTTTTCCTCTCATCCCTGTTTTCAGACAAGCCTTTGGACGCTCTACCCTTCACTACACCTAGTTACACAAACAGGTTCCAAACACCAAAAAGACTCTTGCAAAATGATTTATTGCACTGCAAACAGCAAGACTTGTTGTTACCAACAATGGGACCTGTTTTTATCAACAGAACGGACTCTTAGATCTGACCGGTCTCACATGTTTTAGACCCTGAAGCAAGGTCCAGCTGCAAGATAAGATTGTCTGTTTGACCTGGGTGGGAAGAGAATTACTGTTGGGCTTGTGTGACAACCTCCCAGGGCGGGGACCCCAAGCTTTGTAACCATGTTGATCAAACAAATGCATTGTGTCAAACCTGTATAAAAGGAAGAGCCAAGGGAGTTGTCAGCAGAACACTTCCCTCAGACATCCCGGTGTCTCAGTTGACGTGATCTCCTCATGAGAAATAAACCATTTTCTTCTCTTCCAGTTTCCAGCGCTTGCCTCAGTATTTTGATAGCGAACCCAAAGTGAATTAGAGGTGGAACCCTGCACAGGGCAGCATTGAGGGTCTTAGAAGACTCGCTGCCTTTCACAGGTGTCGGGGCTGCTCCCAGCGTCGTTGGCCACCAGGAGTCGTCCCAGGCTGAGGGGTTGGAGCCGAGGATGAGGACCTCTGTTTTGTCCGTGTTCAGTTTTAGTCGGCTGATCTTCACCCAATCGGCGACAGCCTTCATTCCTTCATGGAGGTTGGATTTGGCGGCGAGGGGTCCTTGGTGAGGAGAGGATCAGTTGAGTGTCGTCGGCGTAGGAGATTATGTTGAGGTCGTGCTGTCTGGCGATGCGTGCGAGCGGGCCATGTAGATGTTGAACAGTGTTGGGCTGAGGGATGATCCCTGGGGTACGCCGCAGATGATCTCGGAGGCTTCGGATCGGAATGGTGGGAGGCGGACTCTCTGGGTTCTGCCGGCGAGGAAGGAGGTGGACCATTCCAGGGCCTTGTCTCGGATCCCTGCGTCGTGGAGGCGTGCGCGTAGAGTCTGGTGGCAGACAGTGTCGAAGGCGGCGGAGAGGTCCATCAGGATGAGGGCTGCGGTCTCACCGTTGTCCAGCAGGATCCTGATGTCGTCGGTGGCGGCGATGAGGGCAGTCTCAGTGCTGTGGTTGCTGCGGAACCCCGATTGGGATGGGTCCAGGATGCTGTTTTCTTCGAGGTATCGGGTTAGCTGTTTGTTGACGATCTTCTCGATGACCTTGGCTGGGAACGGAAGCAGGGAGATGGGCCGGAAGTTCTTGAGGTCTCTCGGGTCCGCCTTGGGTTTTTGAGTAGGGCGTTGATCTCTGCGTGTTTCCAGCTCTCTGGGAAGGTCGCGGTCTCGAAGGAGAGATTGATGACGTTGCACAGGTGGGGTGCGATGGAGCTGCTGGCTTTGTTGAAGATGTGGTGCGGGAAAGGGTCTGACGGGGAGCCGGAGTGTATTGTGCTCATGGTCTTGATGGTGTCATCGATGTTCACGCTGGCCCAGGCTGGCAGGGGGTCGTGGTCGATGGTGTGCGGCGGGTCTGGTGCATCGATCTTAGTTGGGGCTGTCTGGGTGTTGAAGCTGTCGTGGATGTCGGCGATCTTGCGGTGGAAGAAGGTGGCGAGGGAATCGCACAGGGCTTGCGGCGGCGGGATGTCGTTGGTGTTGGAGCTGGGGTTGGAGAGTTCCTTCACGATGTTGAAGAGCTCCTTGCTGTTGTGTGCGTTGTTGTCGAGGCGGTCTTTGAAGGAGATTCTCTCGGCGGACTTGATGAGGTGGTGGTGGTTACGGATGGCGTCTTTGTGGGCTGCGTGGCTGTCCAGTGTCTTATCACTGTGCCATTTCTTCTCTAGTTTCCGGCAGGTACGCTTGGAAGCTAGGAGTTCCGAGGTGAACCAGATGGCTCTTTTGGTGGTGTCACTGTAGGTGTGTTTTTCAGCGGGGCGAGGGTGTTGGCACAGTCGTCCATCCATCGTCTGAGGTTGCAGGCAGCGTCGTCGGTGTTGGATGGGTCGGAGGGAGGGCTGAGAGCGAGGTTTGCCCGTAGTTGGTCTTCGGTGACTTTGCTCCAGCAGCGGCGTGGGATCTGTTGGGTGCGGTGGTGTGTGGTGGGTTTCTGGAAGGTGAAATGGATGCAGCGGTGGTCGGTCCAGAGGAGTTCCGTGGTGTGGCTGAAGGAGACGTGGGAGCTTGAGGAGAAGATGGGGTCAAGCGTGTGGCCGGCGGAATGGGTCGGTGTTGTGACGAGCTGGCTCAGACCGAGGTTGGCGAGGTTGTCGATCAGGGTGGTGGAGTTGCTGTCGTTGTTGTTCTCCAGGTGAAAGTTCAGGTCTCCGAGGAGGATGTAGTCGGTAGAGGTCAGGGAGTGCGTGCTGATGAAGTCGGCGATGGAGTCGCTGAACTGGGGTCGGGGCCCAGGGGGTCTGTAGACAAGGGTGCCTCTAAGGGTGGTGTTGGGGTCCGTGTGGATCTGGAAGTGCATGTGTTCGGATGTGCTTAGTTGAGATGATTATTGATTTAATGAAGCAAACTGTGTCTCTGAAATGTACGTGGTGATGGACCTTCACAAGTGTGCAGGGACACAGCATGGCTCGCGGGTGCATGTCGCGTGCCTCGGAAGGACTCACTCCATTGAAAAACAGAGGGTCCAGCTCGGATTACGGTTGCCAGGCAGACCTGGGTGGATTCTTCAGCACCCAGTAATGGCTGTTCTCAGTTTCAATCCTGGGGGAAGGATTCAGTATCTGGAGGCCACAGGTAGATGTATTCTCACCCTGGGAAGTGGCAGGAACCTCAGGGAAAGCCTGCCAGCCAGTGCTTAATTTGAGCCCGTGAGTTCCGGTGCTTGGCACCGCCACTTAATTGTCAACACTAGCGCTTGGGACAGTCTGCACGAGATAGTGCTGTCTGGGTAATTTAGAGATGACCACAACACTGGTTAATTATTAATTCAATATAGATTACAAATGACTAATACCTGCCGCCCAAGCCATTCTTAGAGCTTTGGGGGCCTGAAATAGTCTGAATTGTCACACTTGTAGGAGTGTGATGGTTAGTAGTTGTGTTGTTACTATCATTTGCAGCACTGGCAGAGGAAATGGGTGGTGCAAGGTGCACTGCCCTCCTGAGGAGAGCCCCTGCACTTTTTTTTTTTTTAACAAATTAAGCACTGCTAGTGCCAGCCATATTTCTAAGGGGGCAGCCACGCCAGAAGCCTGCCCCCTTGTGGCCCAGTCGTATTATTTCTGTTTTTTCTGTGCAGGTGCCATTTTTAGGTCTCGCCTGAGCCAGCGCATGCGCTGGTCTGGCGAAACATTTAGTGAGTGGGCTTTAGAAATCCCACCACAAGCTTTTGCTGGCCTAGAGCGTGCGGTTACGTGCACAGTAACGCGCATTCCTCGCATCGCTCAGGCACCATCTGGCTTTCCTTTCGAACGCTCCTCCCCCTCCCCCACCACAGAGCGCGTCCCGCTCCTCCCGCTGGCTGCTGCTGCTCCCGGTGCCATCTGGCCACTTTCACTTTCAGGGCCGCGCGGCCGCGTCACTTTCACAGCCGCGCGGCCAATGCTTGTTATCCCTGTCACTGACTTTAGATAAGTTCTTTATGCATTTGCGAACAGTCTCTCTTACATCCGCCTATGGATACTGCTTCTCACTCTAACACACGCGTTCAAATAGTTTCTGTCCCTAATTCCCTTTCTAGTATGGGTCATTTACGCAGTCTGTTCCTCTCACACAGACCTCAATGCTCCGCTTCTTTTTCTGCCCCTGTCATCCTTCTACCGCCTCTCTCAGAAAAGTCCCACCTCAGCCTTTCCTTGACCCTAGTAGCCTCTCTCTCTCTCATTGTTCCCTCCTGGGGTCTGCCCTTGTGTGTTCCTTCGTGCAGTCACCTTATACTGTCTCTTCTTTCTGTTCTTCTGGTGTGACTCCATGCGTCTCCCCTTCTGCCGCTCCTCAAGTTTCACCACTAGTGTCTCCGCTATTGACCCGCTTACTTGTGCCTCGTCTGTTTCTGGCCTCCTAGTGTTCTCCCATTGCTGACCTGTGCTCCAACCTGCCCCTCTCCACCGGAAGTGCTCGCCTTCATTCTCTGCTCCTGCTTGCACCCCTCTCCCTCCTGGTGCCTCACCTATTGTCTTCAGCCTCTTCTCCCCCTCATCCCTCCTCCACGGGTCTCGCCTTCTGATGGTCGGTTTCCTATAACTCCCCTCTTGTTTTCTCCCTTGGTGTCACCCTAACTTCTGCACCTGCTGCCTACCCTCTGATCTGTCCACCCGAGGGATGTCTCCTTTCTGCCCTCTCCTTCTGGTGTTTCACCTCTTGTTTCTTCACTGTTGTGTCTCCTAGTGTTTCCTATCTTTCCGCTCCTTGTATTTCCCTTGCCGCCTCTCACCTTGGTGTCTCTCTCCTTGTCTCTGGTGTTTCCCTCCTGTCTCTCCTTTTGGTTCCTACCGTACAGTTTCTCACTTACTCCCTCCTGTATTTCTGCAGCAGCATTTGACAGGCAGCGCTGAGGCTGTTTGGTAGGGGAGAGAGCACTGCACGCTGCAGCTTCCAGGGATTTACTTAAATAAGGCAACATACATGTAAGACCACACCAAGAGTAAACAGGCTTTTGTATGTCCCCAGCAGTAACTACAGAGCGGGAGCCTTCATGCTTCCGCCTCGTTGCTCACCTCTGCCCCCCAGCTGGCCATCTGCTAATAACCAAATACTGGAACCAATCCAACAACTGACAGCCAGCTGGTGCAGCCAAGTTGGCAGCTGCATAGCGTGTGAGCGAACATTTTTAAAGCATTCCCACTGCATTTGGGACTCTCTAATAACCGTTCAGCAGGAGAATTGTCGCACTTTTTCATACAAGTTGACAATCAGCTGCACAGTGCACCACTGGACACACACTACTTGTACACCATTCTTATGCCGAAGGGCGTGGCTCATTTGCTACACTTTGCATAACACTTGGATTTTTACAGCCCCTACACTTCAATGCAGGGCTCTGAGAGTGCTTGTTGGACTGGAGCTGTCAGTTGTCATTCACAAAATTAAGTTGAATTGAGGTTTTCAACCCTCAAATGGGTTATTTGAAAAGTACAGAGATGTCTCCACAGAAAGTAATTCTAAGTCAAAAGACATTTCATTCAGTCAGTTGCAGTTTGAACACCATCAGGCTACTTTATTGGCAAATAAATGAATGAATAATTAAATAAAAACAATAAATACATCTCCATCAGCTTTACAGGTCTTGGACAATAATTTTAGTTCAATCTAATAATTTAAGTTACAGGTCCTGCATGTATGATGACATTGGCATAGCCAATAGGTCTCGCCTTTGGGACCTTATAAGTGTTTAGCCATGCAACAGTTGATGTAGTTGCACCAAGGATATTGTGCTGCATAACTAAATACTTATAAGGTCCCAAAAGCGAGACCTATTGGCTATGCCAATGCTTGTCCAGTTTGTCTCTGTTTTGTGGGTCAGCCTAGTCAGTTGCTGGACCCAGTGAGCTACGAAAAGAAAGTCAAACTACAAATGTTCTAAGGCAGCATTGGACCGCTGCCATGCCTACTGACTTTTATCTGAAGTACAAAGTGGAGTAGAAAGTTCAATCTTGTAATGTTCTGCAATAGGTTGTCTCTGTTTTGTGGGTCAGCCTAGGTTGCTGTTGATGACATTTCACTTGTTATTTTTTGTGTTCTTCATTTTATATCCTTTGGGTGACGTATTTTTGTATTAGCGAGCCTATTGAAAATTATTAAATAAATCTCTTTACCCATTCTTGTGAGTTCTGTTTTTTTTTCAGATCGTGTGCTGGTTGTGGTTTGAAGAAGGGGAAAGAATTCGGGATATCAACATTTACTTTAAGATACCATTAAATGCCCCTCTGTAACTTGAGAAATTCAGATTCAAAGTAATGCCACATTGGAGTATGACGTCACCCTGGGCTTATACTTGGAATCATTAAAGTTAAAACTCTCCTCACTTTAAAAAAAAAAATGTTATTGTAGATGTTTGTAGAGCAGGGCTCAGCCACGGTGGAGAGCGGAGGGCTGTCCACAGCAACAGGAGAGGGAGGGTAGGGGGAGGGTGGGTGGGAGGGGTAGCCAGCTGCCCCCACCGTCTGCCGGTGCCTTGATTCTGGGGTGAAAATTCTCAACATGTGTGAGTGAACGTGTGGTGCCTGGGTGGCCAGGGGTCAGGCATTCCTTTAATACAGTTTACTTTTCAGAGTGCATTTGTGCAGGAATTCTTGGCAGAGGGCACGAGTTCATTCTCGAGTGTCCTTATGGGTTCAGAGTGTGTCCTTTCGGGTTCAAACACTCCACTCAAGAGGCACTTTTCAGATCAAGTCCCCGCTGCAAAAGACTTTTACAAACAGAAGTAACAACTGGCAGGAAACAGTCCAAGATGTGTGCATGGCACACTGCCATAGGGTCTGCGGTGCCCGGGTTCTGGGCTTACCTATGCCACCGGGTCACAGGCTCTCATCGGAAGAAATGTGCCAGGGTGGGGCACTTTTATAAGATGGTTTTAAACCTTACTGAACCAGCAGATTGGCTCAGTGGGTAAAACACTCACTGCTGAGATGTGTGGTGATCTGGAGGTCACAGGTTTGAATCCTGCCAAGGTCACCTTGAGGCTTCTGTACTTCTGGCATTTGCGAATTTAATATCAGTAAATTGGGTAAAAGTAAATACTGTTATTTACAGCACCTAGAGACAAAATATGTGTGACAGAAAGCACTATCTGTAAAAACAAGTTAAATTACACTTTGCAAGCCCCCTAACAGTAGCCCACCATAAACATGAATCTGTGTTCTCCCTTGTGTGAAGGAGGTTTTTGTGGGCGAGTGTGCAAGGTATTACACTGCTGATGCTTTTGCACGCGGGTAAAGGGCTCTTGTGTGGTGTTACACTCCCCCAGCAAGACAGGCCTTGTCTCGAAGTCCCGGGGCAGTTACTTTATGTTACTGTTCTTGGGTATAGTTGTTGATCACCAGTGTCTCAACACCTGTGGTACTAGTACTCAAACACGTTATCCAAGACTCCCTTTATACACTCCTCTCTGTTTGGTGAACGCTTGTGCATGTACACATTTCTCACCCCAGTGCAATGCGCTTGCTATCTTTTTACACTCTGGCTTGACAGCACAGCTCTCGCCAGACAATTATGTGAGAATCACCAGGAGAGGGGCTTTGGCTCCGCCCACATGTTGGGAGCCAGGAGTACATGTTTTGATTGGGCAGAAGTTGTGTGCGCCCACAAAAAAGTGCTTGCCCTCTACAGAGCTGTGATCATTTTGTTTAGTTATCCAGTTGCCTAAGCTTGATCTTTCAGGGGCACACACATGACATTGGAATGCTAATAAAGCATTTAGAAATCTTTATAATTTATATTGTTTTTCTCTGGCAGCAGCACAGATGGGAGTAGGGCAGTCATCAACATGCATGGATTTCCAGGTCTGGCTTGACAGTGCCACAGTCACCTGGCCTTTAAATCTACATGAATATTATTCTACAGTCCTTTGCTTCCACAGAAATACATATGCGTTCCTATGGTATCTATTTGTAATGCTTCACATTACCATACAACATGACTTTAATGCCAGACCTATTGGCGTTGCCAATGCTTGTTTATTTCTGCATCTGGAAAATATTTTTGCTTGTGGAGAAACCCCTTCTCCTGCAAACACACACATTTTGGGAATGCTCCTTCTTCATTCCCACTCTTGAAAGAAATGTACTTCTCCCCCAGAGCGGGTTAAATCTCCATTGGTAGCCAGGGTGGGGAAGTGCTGCCAACCGTATATGAACAGCCGCAAGCACATAGGTTTAAACCTATACAGATAGACATTGCTCACCCTCGAATGCACACAAGATGCACCTTGGAACAGATTTTCCATGCTTAACACTACATTATCTTGTGGAAATATTGTGGGTGAGCAAACCCACTCACAATTTGAGAGTATGGTAAATGCAAATACTTTAGTAAATGGAGGAGTTTGTGCAACTAAGTTAGGGTGACTAGATCTTGAAAAGCAGAAACTGGGACACTCCAAAAACTCCGAATTAGGGCTACGGTTTTGCATTGAAGAAAGAGAATCTGATTAAGTTAAATGACTGCTCGCTCTCACAAGCCGTGAAAACATAGACAGTGTGTCTCTAAAAGTAATTCAATGAAACTTTTACACAGAATATCCTCTGTGTTAACTAACTTGCTTTCTGCTTGGGGCTGTGAACTAATCCTGTACTAGAATACATGAAAACATGCCTCCCTCGGTTTCAGTGGACCCATCCTGAAGCCAGGACGTGTGCTAAATTTGCTGAGATTTGCCAGTACAAATGGTGAAAAAAGGGACTGTACAGACAAATCCAGGACACAAGGTCACCCTCTCAGGACAAATGGTGAAAACCATGAATGTTCAGGCAAATCCAGGACACAAGGTCACCCTCTCAGGACAAATGGTGAAAACCATGAATGTTCAGGCAAATCCGGGACACAAGGTCACCCTCTCAGGACAAATGGTGAAAACCATGAATGTTCAGGCAAATCCAGGACACAAGGTCACCCTCTCAGGACAAATGGTGAAAACCATGAATGTTCAGGCAAATCCGGGACACAAGGTCACCCTCTCAGGACAAATGGTGAAAACCATGAATGTTCATGCAAATCCGGGACACAAGGTCACCCTCTCAGGACAAATGGTGAAAACCATAAATGTTCAGGCAAATCCAGGACACATTGTCACCCTCTCAGGACAAATGGTGAAGACAATAAATGTTCAGGCAAATCCAGGACACAAGGTCACCCTCTCAGGACACATGGTGAAAACCATAAATGTTCAGGCAAATCCAGGACACAAGGTCACCCTCTCAGGACAAATGGTGAAAACCATGAATGTTCAGGCAAATCCGGGACACAAGGTCACCCTCTCAGGACAAATGGTGAAAACCATGAATGTTCAGGCAAATCCAGGACACAAGGTCACCCTCTCAGGACAAATGGTGAAAACCATGAATGTTCATGCAAATCCGGGACACAAGGTCACCCTCTCAGGACAAATGGTGAAAACCATGAATGTTCAGGCAAATCCAGGACACATTGTCACCCTCTCAGGACAAATGGTGAAAACCATAAATGTTCAGGCAAATCCAGGACACAAGGTCACCCTCTCAGGACACATGGTGAAAACCATAAATGTTGAGGCAAATTCAGGACACATGGTCATCCTCTCAGGACAAATGGTGAAAACCATAAATGTTGAGGCAAATCCAGGACACAAGGTCACCCTCTCAGGACACATGGTGAAAACCATAAATGTTCAGGCAAATCCAGGACACAAGGTCACCCTCTCAGGACACATGGTGAAAACCATAAATGTTCAGGTAAATCCAGGACACATGGTGAAAACCATGAATGTTCAGAAAAATCCAGGACACAAGGTCACCCTCTCAGGACAAATGGTGAAAACCATAAATGTTCAGGCAAATCCAGGACACATGGTCACCCTCTCAGGACAAATGGTGAAAACCGTGAATGTTTTTTATTTTATTTATTTTATTTATTTATTTTGAGAGTTTTATATAGAGCTGGCTAGACCTGGAGGTATCAGAGCGCTTTACATTGGGTTACACAATGTTACAGAACACGATAAACAAATTACACTTTACATCAGAAAATAAGCAACATATTGAAAGAGGAAGGAAAGGTGAGACAGATAGAGCGGAGGGGGGGAGGGGGGAAATGTGAAGGGGGAGGATGGGAGAAAAGATGGCAGGAGAGACGAGAGGAAGTCTGCCCAAAGACCGACTGGGTAGGTGACGACCGAGGAGGGAATCCACAGCCCATCTCCCCTATAGCTAAACAAGGTAGCTCCATCGGGCATCAGTCAAAATAGGTAGGTCTCAGCTGACGAGGGAAGGTTCACAAAAGAAAGTCAAGTGGATAAGGCAGGGTGGGATGTATGAGCAAGGACGGGTGAGGGCAAGGGTCAGTAGCTAGAAAGAGTAGAGCGGAGAGGGGTAGGGGGGTAGGGTGAAGGGGGAGGAGGGAAATAAAGGTCCAGAGAGACGCAGGAAAGTTTGCCCAAAGACCGGCTGGGTAGGTGATGGTCAAGGAGGGTATCCATAGCCCATCTCCCCTATATCTCGCGAGGTAGATCCACCGGGCATCAGTCAAAATGGCTAAGTCTCCGCTGTCAAGGGAAAGTTCTCAGAGTAAATGTCCTGGTAGGTAAGCAGGAACGAGGTCTGGTGAGGGCAGATCAAGATCAGGACGATGACCATTAATTTTAGATCAGGAGAGATAAAGCATTGAGGAGCTTCGAAGAAGGGTCCCACTGAGGCGGCCATCTTGAGGTCAGGCAAGGGGGGGTGAGTCCTTAACCCCTTCGATGCTTATGACGAGCTGGACTCGTCATGGCACACAGTGGTCGTGGTTATGACGAGTCCAGCTCGTCATAAGACCCACCCACGGGGGAAGCGCTGGCGCTCCCCCCGTGGGAATCCGATCGCTGGTTTTTTGGGGGGGAAGGCAGGGGAAGGGCTTCCCCTGCCTCCCCCCGCACCCTCCCCTCAATGACATCATTGGGGGTTTCCCTTTGTTCCCCGACGCGCTGGAAGCCATTTGCTTCCAGCGCGTCGAGGAATAAGGTGAGTTTTGGCTCCGGGGAGGGGGTTTGAAACAAAAGATGCATCGAGGGAAAGGAAAGGGTTTTCCTTTCCCCGATGCCTCTTTGTGCATTCCTGCTGCACGATCATGCGATCGTGCAGCAGGAATGCCCACTAGACACCAGGGATTTTTTTTTTTTTTAAATAACATGAAAATACTGTTTTGGGAGCGGCCCCTTGGGCAAGGGTCGCTCCCCTTTTGAGGGCCATATGTTTTTGGTGCTCTGCCCCCTGGGGAGGCAGTTTTTTATATAGCGCGGGCTTTACCCGAAGATGTCAGAGCGCTTCACAATAGTGTAAGCCTACTACAAAAGCAAGCGTTACATTACATGAGGAAAAAGTGACAATTGTGCAAATAACAAAACAAACAAAATACAAAAAGAGGTATGCGTTACAAGAGGAAAAAGTGACAGGTGTGCATGATACATGAGATACAAAATACAAATAGAGGTATAATACTGCAATAAGTGGCAGTCACTCAGAACACACTGGGAAGGCACTTCTATAGGCATGGAGTACAGAATTTCCTATAGTGGAAGAACTTCCTTGAGGGAGTAGAGAGGGCGTGAATTAAACAGGAGACTTAAAATGAAGGGTACACAAATCCAACACAGCACGCAAGGGTGAGGAATGTACAGGAAAAAGTACAAATTTACAATGAAGAGCGAACTTCCTAGAGGGGGCTGAGAGTGAAAGTATTAGTTCTGAAAGTGTCTTTGGAAGAGAAGAGATTTGAGGTCAGCTTTGAAAATCCGGGTAGAGGAGGTGGCACGGAGCAATGGGGGAAGCGAGTTCCAGATTCTCACCGGATTGCGCCATCGATCTTTCCCTTTTGAAGACGGGGGGGGGCTCAAGCAGAAGCTTTTCCGCATTGCGAGAAGGGCGAGAGCCAGCGGACAATTTCAATTTATTCGCCAGGTAACGAGGGGAGGACGTGTGTAAGGCTTTGTGTGTGATGCAGGCAGTTTTGTAAATAGATCTTGCCTCAATCGGAAGCCATCGAAGAGAGGACAGGATAGGAGTGACGTGGTCGCTTCGTTTAGACCCTGAAATGAAGCGAGCTGCTGAATGGAGGATGGATTTGAGAGGGGAGAGGTGGGATTTGGGTAGGCCCGTCAGAAGAGAATTGCAATAATCCAGTATTGAGAGATCCAGAGATTGTACCAAGGTTTTTAAGTCTTTCTCCGGGAAGAACCGACGGATCCCCCATAGAAGGCGCAACTGGTAACGTGCGTTCTTAGCAATAGAGTTGATGTGGGAGATTAGGTTGAGTCTTTTGTCAAGAATGACACCTAGGGATTTAGCGCTGTCGACAATGATGGGTTTGTTGTTGAGTAGGTTCAGCTGATCCATCCAAGATTGAACAGGAGGAGGTGAGAGAGAGGTAGAGAGGAGGAGGAATTCAGTTTTGGCGGGATTCAGAATGAGTTGGTGAGCTAACATCCAGTTGTGAATAGAGTTGAGAGTAGAGTTGAGTAGTGAGAGATTGTGTGCGGAAGATAAAGGTATCTTCCCACTAGTCCACCAGGCATTTATTTGTGGAGAGTGACCCCTTGGGCAAGGGTCACTCTCCTTTGGGGGCAATATTTGTGGCTGTGTCTGCCCCCAGGAGGGCAGATCGCCATGTTTTTTAAAAAAATTGGGCCCACTAGACCACCAGGGATTTGTTTGAGGGAGTGGCCCCTTGGGCAAGGGTCGCTCCCCTATGGGGAGCATTAATTTGGCCGTTTCTGCCCCCTGGGTGGGCAGATCGGCTGATTTTTTTGTATGGCCACTAGGCCACCAGGGATTTTTTGTGGGGAGTGGCCCCTTGGGCAAGGGTCGCTCCCCTTGGGGGCATTGTTTGTGGCTGTCTGCCCCCATGGGGGGGCAGATGTCGCCATTTTTTTAAATATTTGGCCCACTAGACCACCAGGGATTTGTTTTTGGGGAGTGGCCCCTTGGGCAAGGGTTGCTCCCCTTTGGGGAGCATTAATTTGGCCGTTTCTGCCATCCTGAGGGGCAGATCGGCTGATTTGTTTTTTTGTAGGTCCACTAGGCCACCAGGGTTTTTTTTATGTTGGGGAGTGGCCCCTTGGGCAAGGGTCGCTCCCCTTTATGGGAGGATGATTGTGGCCATTTCTGCCCTCTTTGGGTGGCAGAATAGCAGTATGTTTTTAGGCCCATCTGCCCCCAAGGAGGGCAGAAGCCACTAGACACCAGGGTTTTTTTAAATTTTTGTGTTGGGGAGTGGCCAAAAGGGCAAGGGTTGCTCCCTTTTACGGGGGTGAATATTTTATTTATATTCTTTGGCCCACCTACCCCTTAGCTTGGCTGGTGGATTGTGTGTGGACTGGTGCATTATTTGCATATGTGATTGTAATGTTTTTTTCTCCTTTTTATTCTAGTGTAAAGCTTTTGATTCCTGTTTGCGGTTTCGGCAGTGGTTGTTCTGCAGTTTTGCGTAATTGCATTTATTTGGTAAGAAAAATATTTTTGTTGTGTGTACTCCAAATGAGTATTATTGTCATGCATGAATGAATTTTTTTGTAAGTGGTGTCATAATGGCAGCATATTTGTTAGTGTTCAGAGCATGAAATTCTTTGCGATGTTTTGCATTGTCTTATGTGTAATTTTTTTTTCTTCTTTTTAGTGGGATATTGTTGATCCTTACTGTGTCTGTGCAGAGTAGGTGGTGGTGAGTCTAGCTGCTTCTGTCACGTGAGTGGTATAGTGTTGGAGTATATAGGTCTTTGTGATAAAGCTACATTTTGTTTATTTCTTTTTTTTACAAAGGGTTTGTTGTTGTTGACTTGTTTGACAAGTAACCTTTATTAGTAAGCATTATGGCTAGCCGTAGAACGACTGCTCAGCAGGTGGTTGGTTTGCTTCTTGAATCTTCCTCTGAGCAGGATTATGAGACTGACAGTGCTTCTGAGGGAGAGGAGGGAGGGGAAGATTCAGGCAGTGAGTTTTCTCTCCACATGGAATCATCGGATGATGAAGGTACTCTCAGTGCAGATGAAGTGCCTGTTTTAGAGGAGGATACTACTGTGCCGATGGTGCAAGAGGCATCTGGATTGCAGCCTGGGGCTGCTAGGCTTCCTACTGGAAGTGCTGGACTCTGGGTTGATCCAAACATGGTGCAGCCGGTGTTGCCTGCCTTTAGTGGTTATGCAGGGTGTAGAGTGGATTGTGAACATTATTTGCCTATACAGTATTTTCAGTTGTTTATGGATGATGTATTTTTGGGTGAGATTGTTGAGCAGACTAATTTGTATGCTGAACAGTTTTTGAGGGACAACAGTGCCAGACTTAGGCCCCATTCTAGAGCTACCCGGTGGAGTCCCACAAATCTGGAAGTGATGAAGAAGTTTTTGGGTTTGACTTTTTTGATGGGTTTGATAAGAAAGCCGTCCATGGGTTCATATTGGTCTACCAGTCCCTTGATGGCAACGGCCATATTTCCTGCAGTTATGACTCGTGATCGGTATTTACTTTTGCTTCGGATGCTGCATTTTGTTGATAATGGTTTGGCGTTGGCACAAGATCACCCTGAATGTGACCGTCTTTTTAAGATTCGGCCTGTTCTTGATCACTTTGTAGATCAATTTTCAGAGATCTATACTCCAGGGAAAGAAATATCTATTGATGAGTCTTTGGTCCTGTTCAAGGGCCGTTTGGTTTTAGGCAGTACATTCCTAGCAAGAGGGCACGCTATGGAATTAAGCTGTATATGTTGTCTGAGAGTAGGACAGGATATGTTTTTAATTTGCATGTGTACACTGGTAGGGATTCCACTATTGACCCCCCTGGTTGTCCGTCCACTTTTGGAGTTTCAGAGAAAATTGTGTGGGATCTTGCTAGAGGACTGTTTAACAGAGGCCACCATTTGTACCTTGATAACTTCTACACTGCTGTGCAATTGTTTAAGGAATTGTTCAAAGTGGACACTTTTGCTTGTGGCACAATCCGCTCTAACCGTAAAGGTTATCCAAAGAGCTTGTTTGCAAAAAACTTCAGAGGGGACAGTGCAGTTCCTTGCGTAGTGATGAACTACTAGCTGTGAAATTTGTGGACAGGAGGGATGTGTACATGCTGACTACCATCCATGATGAGAGTACTTCACCTGTGGCTGTTTGGGGTCAGATTGCTGAAGTGCGCAAACCTGTGTGCATTTTAGACTACAATAAGCACATGGGTGGTGTTGATAGAGTAGATCAGAGGTTGGAACCTTACACTGCTATTCGTAAGGCTTACATTTGGTATAAGAAGTTGGCCATCCATCTCTTCAATTTAGCAACTTTCAATGCTTTTGTTGTGTTCAAGGAGTGTTCTCCTGCGTCAAAGTTGACTTTTGTTCAGTTTCAGCAGTCTGTCATAGGCAGCCTTGTTGTTGTGGAACAGGCAAGTGTTCCTAGAGTTGGAGTGGTGGAGGATGTGGCTCGATTGAAAGATCGCCACTTTCCTGATCACATTCCTCCTACACCCTCAAAAGACTTTCCCACTAGGAGATGTAGAGTCTGTTGGTGAAGAGGTACGCGGAAGGAGACTCGTATGTACTGCCCTGAGTGTCCTTCTAACCCTGGGCTGTGTGTGCCTGCTTGTTATAGAGCGTACCACAAGCAAAAGAATTATTGGGAGCAACCATGAGTGGTAAAGTGAACTGCCTGATCTGTAATGTTTAAGAATTGCTGTTCTGTTTCAAGGTTGGCATTAGTGCAATGTATTTAGTTTCTGATTTTGTGTTAGTAGATTTGTATCTATTTGCAATTTGTTTGTGTTTTCTTTTTTGTATAAAAAAATCCTAAATGTGATGTTGGTGTGTGTAGGCTGGTGCTTGGCTGGCGGTGTGCGTGGAGTGGCGCTTGGCTGGCGGTGTGCGTGGAGTGGCTCTTGGCTGGCGGTGTGCGTGGAGTGGCGCTTGGCTGGCGGTGTGCGTGGAGTGGCGCTTGGCTGGCGGTGTGCGTGGAGTGGCGCTTGGCTGGCGGTGTGCGTGTAGTGGCGCTTGGCTGGCGGTGTGCGTGGAGTGGCGCTTGGTTGGCGGTGTGCGTGGAGTGGCGCTTGGCTGGTGGTGTGCGTGGAGTGGCGCTTGGCTGGCGGTGTGCGTGGAGTGGCGCTTGGCTGGAGGTGTGCGTGGAGTGGCGCTTGGCTGCCAGTGTGCATGTGTTGTGGCGCTTGGATGGCGGTGTGCTTGGACTGGCGCTTGGCTGGTGGTGTGTGAGTAGTGACTTGCTGTTGGTCACTACACACACTGCTAGCCGAGCGACACTCCACGCAATCCATCAGCTTGTGTGGTTGCTGTGTTAGGAATGTGGGCGTGTGAAAGTGATTGGCCCTTGAATGGCGCTGTCTGCTGGTGTGAGTGTTGTAATGTGATGGGCCCGCGGCTGGTGGTGTGAATGGTTTTGTATGTGTCACACGTATGAAAGGTGTATGAATGGCCTGTAAAGAGGTTGGTGCCTTGTCGTGGCTTTACAGCTTACGAGCTGTGTCAATGGTTCAGTTTCTCGTACTTTCAATTATTAACAGTGCATTTCATTTTTGTGAAATCACTTGTTAATACAATTGTATATACTGAACCATCATTCACCCTCGTGCCAAATCCAACCAGTATGTGTGTGTGCTTGAGGATTAGATGGCTGTGCAGTAATATTTTTTTTTTGTCTTTCTCAAGCAGGGTGTACCTTGTCCCTTTTTGTGAATGTTGTAATGTGTTTGTTTCGTGGCTGGTGGTGTGAATGGTCTTGTGTGTATCATGTATGAAAGGTGTGTGAATGGCCTGTAAAGCGGTTGGGGCCTTGACGTGGCTTTACAGCTCACGAGCTGCGAGTCACTGGTTCAGTTTTTTGTCCTTTCAATTATTGACAGTGCATTTCATTTTTGTGAAACCTCTTGTTAATAAAATTGTATATACTGAACCATCACTTGCCCTCGTGCCAAATCCAACCAGTATGTGTGTGTGCTTGAGGAATAGATGGCTGTGCAGTAATCTTTGTCTTTTTAGTCTGTCTGCCAAGGTGTACATTCCGTCTAAGAATAACCTACCAACTGTAGATATTGTCGTAAACGAAACACCCATGGGAGTACATGGTGATATCTCTCTTGTGGATCCCAACAAGTTATGTTACCCACAATGTCCTGCAAACCTCAAAATGTCTGTCACATTTTCCTTGCAATATTGTGCCAAAATTTTCACGCTGCAGAAATAAACGACACATTATCTCAAAACGACCTGGTTTTGCAAGGGGGGGTCACCTGGGTTTTTGGCCCGGGCCCGGCGGCCACCTAGGGAAACCTACCAAACCCACACATTTCTGAAAAGTAGACACCCGGGGGATTCCAGGGAGGTATGGCTTGCGTGGATCCCCCAACGTTTTCTTACCCAGAATCCCCTGCAAACCTGACATTTTGCTGAAAAAATCACTTTTTTCACACATTTTTGTGTGGTAAAGTTGTGGCATCACGGGGCTGACACAAATTTCCTACCACCCAGCGTCCCCCCAGGTCTCCTGATAAAAATGGTGCCTCACTCGGGTGGGAGGCCCAAGTACCCGCGACAGGCAAGGGCCCACAACGTATTGAGGCGACCTCAAAATGACCTATCACAAAACGACCTGGTTTTGCAAGGGGGGTCCCATGACGTTTTGGCCCGGGGCTCGGCGGCCACCTAGGGAAACCTACCAAACCCACACATTTCTGAAAAGTAGACACCCGGGGGATTCCAGGGAGGTATGGCTTGCATGGATCTCCCAACGTTTTCTTACCCAGAATCCCCTGCAAACCTGACATTTTCTGAAAACAATCATTTTTTCACACATTTTTGTGTGGTAAAGTTGTGGCATCACGGGGCTGACACAAATTTCCTACCACTCAGCGTCCCCCCAGGTCTCCCGATAAAAATGGTGCCTCACTCGGGTGGGAGGCCCAAGTACCCGCGACAGGCAAGGGCCCAGAACGTATTGAGGCGACCTCAAAATGGCCTTTCACAAAACGACCTGGTTTTGCAAGGGGGGTCCCATGACGTTTTGGCCTGGGGCTCGGCGGCCACCTAGGGAAACCTACCAAACCCACACATTTCTGAAAAGTAGACACCCGGGGGATTCCAGGGAGGTATGGCTTGCGTGGATCCCCCAACGTTTTCTTACCCAGAATCCCCTGCAAACCTGACATTTTGCTGAAAAAATCACGTTTTTCACACATTTTTGTATGGTAAAGTTGTGGCATCACCGGGCTGACACAAATTTCCTCCCACCCAGCGTTCCCCCAGGTCTCTCGATAAAAATGGTGCCTCACTCGGGTGGGAGGCCCAAGTACCCGCGACAGGCAAGGGCCCACAACGTATTGAGGCAACCTCAAAATGGCCTATCACAAAACGACCTGGTTTTGCAAGGGGGGTCCCATGACGTTTTAGCCCGGGGCTCGGCGGCCACCTAGGGAAACCTACCAAACCCACACATTTCTGAAAAGTAGACACCCGGGGGATTCCAGGGAGGTATGGCTTGCGTGGATCCCCCAACGTTTTCTTACCCAGAATCCCCTGCAAACCTGACATTTTGCTGAAAAAATCCCTTTTTTCACACATTTTTGTGTGCTAAAGTTGTGGCATCACCGGGCTGACTCAAATTTCCTACCACCCAGCGTTCTCCCAGGTCTCCCGATAAAAACGGTGCCTCACTCGGGTGGGAGGCCTAAGTACCCACGACAGGCAAGGGCCCACAACGTATTGAGGTGACCTCAAAATGGCCTATCACAAAACTACCTGGCTTTGCAAGGGGGGTCCCATGACGTTTTGGCCCAGGGCTCGGCAGCCACCTAGGGAAACCTACAAAACCCACACATTTCTGAAAAGTAGACACCCGGGGGATTCCAGGGAGGTATGGCTTGCGTGCATCCCCCAATGTTTTCTTACCCAGAATCCCCTGCAAACCTGACATTTTGCTGAAAGAAATCCCTTTTTTCACACATTTTTGTGTGGTAAAGTTGTGGCATCACCGGACTGACACAAATTTCCTACCACCCAGCGTTCCCCCAGGTCTCCCGATAAAAATGATGCCTCACTCGGGTGGGAGGCCCAAGTACCCGCGACAGGCAAGGGCCCACAACGTATTGAGGCGACCTCAAAATGGCCTATCACAAAACTACCTGGTTTTGCAAGAGGGGTCCCATGACGTTTTGGCCCGGGGCTCGGCGGCCACCTAGGGAAACCTACCAAACCCACACATTTCTGAAAAGTAGACACCCGGGGGATTCCAGGGAGATATGGCTTGCGTGGATCCCCCGACGTTTTCTTACCCAGAATCCCCTGCAAACCTGACATTTTGCTGAAAAAATCACTTTTTTCACACATTTTTGTGTGGTAAAGTTGTGGCATCACCGGGCTGACACAAATTTCCTACCACCCAGCGTTCCCCAGGTCTCCCGATAAAAATGGTGCCTCACTCGGGTGGGAGGCCCAAGTACCCGCGACAGGCAAGGGCCCACAACGTATTGAGGCAACCTCAAAATGGCCTATCACAAAACGACCTGGTTTTGCAAGGGGGGTCCCATGACGTTTTGGCCCGGGGCTCGGCGGCCACCTAGGGAAACCTACCAAACCCACACATTTCTGAAAAGTAGACACCCGGGGGATTCCAGGGAGGTATGGCTTGCGTGGATCCCCCAACGTTTTCTTACCCAGAATCCCCTGCAAACCTGAGATTTTGCTGAAAAAAATCACTTTTTTCACACATTTTTGTGTGGTAAAGTTGTGGCATCACCGGGCTGACACAAATTTCCTCCCACCCAGTGTTCCCCCAGGTCTCTCGATAAAAATGGTGCCTCACTCGGGTGGGAGGCCCAAGTACCCGCGACAGGCAAGGGCCCACAACGTATTGAGGCAACCTCAAAATGGCCTATCACAAAACGACCTGGTTTTGCAAGGGGGGTCCCATGACGTTTTGGCCCGGGGCTCGGCGGCCACCTAGGGAAACCTACCAAACCCACACATTTCTGAAAAGTAGACACCCGGGGGATTCCAGGGAGGTATGGCTTGCGTGGATCCCCGAACGTTTTCTTACCCAGAATCCCCTGCAAACCTGACATTTTGCTGAAAAAATCCCTTTTTTCACACATTTTTATGTGGTAAAGTTGTGGCATCACCGGGCTGACTCAAATTTCCTACCACCCAGCGTTCCCCCAGGTCTCCCAATAAAAATGATGCCTCACTCGGGTGGGAGGCCCAAGTACCCGCGACAGGCAAGGGCCCACAACGTATTGAGGCGACCTCAAAATGGCCTATCACAAAACTACCTGGTTTTGCAAGGGGGGTCCCATGACGTTTTGGCCCGGGGCTCGGCGGCCACCTAGGGAAACCTACCAAACCCACACATTTCTGAAAAGTAGACACCCGGGGGATTCCAGGGAGGTATGGCTTGCATGGATCCCCCAACGTTTTCTTACCCAGAATCCCCTGCAAACCTGAGATTTTGCTGAAACAATCACTTTTTTCACACATTTTTGTGTGGTAAAGTTGTGGCATCACCGGGCTGACACAAATTTCCTACCACCCAGCGTTCCCCCAGGTCTCCCGATAAAAATGGTGCCTCACTCGGGTGGGAGGCCCAAGTACCCGCGACAGGCAAGGGCCCACAACGTATTGAGGCGACCTCAAAATGGCCTATCACAAAACGACCTGGTTTTGCAAGGGGGTCCCATGACGTTTTGGCCCGGGGCTCGGGGCCACCTAGGGAAACCTACCAAACCCACACATTTCTGAAAAGTAGACACCCGGGGTATTCCAGGGAGGTATGGCTTGCGTGGATCCCCCAACGTTTTCTTACCCAGAATCCCCTGCAAACCTGAGATTTGGCTGAAAAAATCACTTTTTTCACACATTTTTGTGTGGTAAAGTTGTGGCATCACCGGGCTGACACAAATTTCCTCCCACCCAGCGT
Source organism: Calotriton arnoldi (assembly GCA_963921515.1). Classification (NCBI taxonomy): domain Eukaryota; kingdom Metazoa; phylum Chordata; class Amphibia; order Caudata; family Salamandridae; genus Calotriton; species Calotriton arnoldi. The sequence goes on along the minus strand of CAWUFW010005220.1, from coordinate 632,614 downwards.
TCCCCCAGGTCTCTCAATAAAAATGGTGCCTCACTCGGGTGGGAGGCCCAAGTACCCGCGACAGGCAAGGGCCCACAACGTATTGAGGCAACCTCAAAATGGCCTATCACAAAACGACCTGGTTTTGCAAGGGGGGTCCCATGACGTTTTGGCCCGGGGCTCGGCGGCCACCTAGGGAAACCTACCAAACCCACACATTTCTGAAAAGTAGACACCCGGGGGATTCCAGGGAGGTATGGCTTGCGTGGATCCCCCAACGTTTTCTTACCCAGAATCCCCTGCAAACCTGACATTTTGCTGAAAAAATCCCTTTTTTCACACATTTTTGTGTGGTAAAGTTGTGGCATCACCGGGCTGACTCAAATTTCCTACCACCCAGCGTTCCCCCAGGTCTCCCGATAAAAACGGTGCCTCACTCGGGTGGGAGGCCCAAGTACCCACGACAGGCAAGGGCCCACAACGTATTGAGGCGACCTCAAAATGGCCTATCACAAAACGACCTGGTTTTGCAAGGGGGGTCCCATGACGTTTTGGCCCAGGGCTCGGCAGCCACCTGGGGAAACCTACAAAACCCACACATTTCTGAAAAGTAGACACCCGGGGGATTCGAGGGAGGTATGGCTTGCGTGGATCCCCCAATGTTTTCTTACCCAGAATCCCCTGCAAACCTGACATTTTGCTGAAAAAATCCCTTTTTTCACACATTTTTGTGTGGTAAAGTTGTGGCATCACTGGACTGACACAAATTTCCTACCACCCAGCGTTCCCCCAGGTCTCCCGATAAAAATGATGCCTCACTCGGGTGGGAGGCCCAAGTACCCGCGACAGGCAAGGGCCCACAACGTATTGAGGCGACCTCAAAATGGCCTATCACAAAACTACCTGGTTTTGCAAGGGGGGTCCCATGACGTTTTGGCCCGGGGCTCGGCGGCCACCTAGGGAAACCTACCAAACCCACACATTTCTGAAAAGTAGACACCCGGGGGATTCCAGTGAGGTATGGCTTGCGTGGATCCCCCAACGTTTTCTTACCCAGAATCCCCTGCAAACCTGAGATTTTGCTGAAAAAATCACTTTTTTCACACATTTTTGTGTGGTAAAGTTGTGGCATCACCGGGCTGACAAAAATTTCCTACCACCCAGCGTTCCCCCAGGTCTCCCGATAAAAATGGTGCCTCACTCGGGTGGGAGGCCCAAGTACCCGCGACAGGCAAGGGCCCACAACGTATTGAGGCGACCTCAAAATGGCCTATCACAAAACGACCTAGTTTTGCAAGGGAGGTCCCATGACGTTTTGGCCCGGGGCTCGGCGGCCACCTAGGGAAACCTACCAAACCCACACATTTCTGAAAAGTAGACACCCGGGGGATTCCATGGAGGTATGGCTTGCATGGATCCCCCAACGTTTTCTTACCCAGAATCCCCTGCAAACCTGACATTTTGCTGAAAAAATCCCTTTTTTCACACATTTTTGTGTTGTAAAGTTGTGGCATCACCGGGCTGACACAAATTTCCTACCACCCAGTGTTCCCCCAGGTCTCCCGATAAAAATGGTGCCTCACTCGGGTGGGAGGCCCAAGTACCCGTGACAGGCAAGGGCCCACAACGTATTGAGGCGACCTCAAAATGGCCTATCACAAAACGACCTGGTTTTGCAAGGGGGGTCCCATGACGTTTTGGCCCGGGGCTCGGCGGCCACCTAGGGAAACCTACCAAACCCACACATGTCTGAAAAGTAGACACCCGGGGGATTCCAGGGAGGTATGTCTTGCGTGTATCCCCCAACGTTTTCTTACCCAGAATCCCCTGCAAACCTGACATTTTGCTGAAAAAATCCCTTTTTTCACACAGTTTGTGTGGTAAAGTTGTGGCATCACCGGGCTGACACAAATTTCCTACCACCCAGCGTCCCCCCAGGTCTTCCGATAAAAATGGTGCCTCACTCGGGTGGGAGGCCCAAGTACCCGCAACAGGCAAGGGCCCACAACGTATTGGTGCGCCACGTTGCGTTTTGCGCTGCTTCCTGTCGCGGGCACTAGGCCTATCCACACAAGTGAGGTACCATTTTTTTGGAAGACCTTAGGAACGCGGAGTGCGTGGAATTTTGTGGATCCACGCAGATTCCAGAACTTTCCACCACAGAAGAGTGAGGAAAATGTGTTTTTTTGCCAATTTTTAAGGTTTGCAAGGGATTCTGGGTAACAGAACCTGGTGAGAACCAGTCAAGTCACCCCATCCTGGATTCCCCTGGGTGTCTACTTTTCAAAAATGTATAGGTTTGCTAGGTTTCCCTAAGTGCCGGCAGAGCTAGGGTTCAAAAACTACAGCTAGACACTTTGCAAAAAAAGGGTCATTTTTCACTGTGAAAATGTGGTGCATCCACGTTGCGTTTTGCGCTGCTTCCTGTCGCGGGCACTAGGCCTACCCACACAAGTGAGGTACCATTTTTTTGGAAGACCTTGGGAACGCGGGGTGGGTGGAATTTTGTGGATCCACACAGATTCCAGAACTTTCTACCACAGAAAAGTGAGGAAAATGTCTTTTTTGCCAATTGTTTAGGTTTGCAAGGGATTCTGGGTAACAGAACCTGGTGAGAGCCAGTCAAGTCACCCCATCCTGGATTCCCCTGGGTGTCTACTTTTCAAAAATGTATAGGTTTGCTAGGTTTCCCAAAGTGCCGGCAGAGCTAGGGTTCAAAAACTACAGCTAGGCACTTTGCAAAAAAAGGGTCATTTTTCACTGTGAAAATGTGGTGTGTCCACGTTGCGTTTTGCGCTGCTTCCTGTCGCGGGCACTAGGCCTACCCACACAAGTGAGGTACCATTTGTTTTGGAAGACCTTGGGGTACGCGGGGTGGGTGGAATTTTGTGGATCCACGCAGATTCCAGAACTTTCCACCACAGAAAAGTGAGGAAAATGTGTTTTTTTTGCCAATTTTTAAGGTTTGCAAGGGATTCTGGGTAACAGAACCTGGTGAGAGCCAGTCAAGTCACCTCATCCTGGATTCCCCTGGGTGTCTACTTTTCAAAAATGTATAGGTTTGCTAGGTTTCCCTAAGTGCCGGCAGAGCTAGGGTTCAAAAACTACAGCTAGGCACTTTGCAAAAAAAGGGTCATTTTTCACTGTGAAAATGTGGTGTGTCCACGTTGCGTTTTGCGCTGCTTCCTGTCGCGGGCACTAGGCCTACCCACACAAGTGAGGTACCATTTTTTTGGGAAGACCTTGGGGAACGCGGGGTGGGTGGAATTTTGTGGATCCCCGCAGATTCCAGAACTTTCCACCACAGAAAAGTGAGGAAAATGTGTTTTTTTTGCCAATTTTTAAGGTTTGCAAGGGATTCTGGGTAACAGAACCTGGTGAGAGCCAGTCAAGTCACCCCATCCTGGATTCCCCTGGGTGTCTACTTTTCAAAAATGTATAGGTTTGCTAGGTTTCCTGTAGGAGAGTAGGATCTGCCTCTTATGTTGCCCCCACTTTTTTTCTGATGTTTACACTGGTTTCTGGCTATAGTCTGGCTGGGACCCTGCCAATCAGGGCCCCAGCCTCTCTGTTCTCTCTAAACGACTTGGAGTGCACTTTAGGTGCACTAGTGATTGGATACTGTGGTACCTTATGAGTCCCTAGTATATGGTACCTTAGGTACCAAGGGCATAGGTACTTCACAGGCCTACCAGGGGCTGAAGCATGTATTATGCCACCCCTGGGAAGCAGACTAAATCTGACACCACAGGTCTGCTACTGCAGCCTGGGTAAGGTGGTGCATGCACCCCTTACTGTGATATAGGCTACCTATATCACTACATAGATACACACATATAAACCTATAAGTCACTCCTATGGCAGGCCTTGTCAATCCTGAAGGCAGAGTGCTTGGTTCCTATGTGAGAGGGTGCCCCTGCATGAGCAGAGCCCCTCTGCAGCATTCGGAGACCCTTCTCTGAGGCTGTTTGTAGTGCAGCCTGACCATATACTCTTAAGCGCATTATAACCTCGCGTTAAATGCTAACTTTGGGATGGCTGCACGGAAACATGTCGTGTTTGATGTCAAACATCTTGGAATACTACCCCCCGCCAGTTCTTGCGGCGGGGGTAGCATTCCACCCTTCTAGAGGGATAGACATGTACCTACTGTGGAAACGCGGTAGAATCCTGAAGAGCCCTGGCATCACAAAATGGATGCCACCAGTCACAGACACTGGGCTGCCCTCCTGCTGATGACCCACACTCGCAGTGGAGGAGGCCCAACAATAGGTATCCTGTCCCAAGGGGGTGTGACCACCTCCCAGACAGGGTTTAGTGTATTGGGGCTGGGTGGGTGCACTCCTAGAGTGCTTTGAAGTCCTGCACTGGGGGAGCAGAAGGCTCCTCTGTGCATATGCCAGTTCAAACCAGCTCAGGGGCTACCTGCCCCTGCTCTGGCACGAAACTGAACAAAGGGAAGTGGGTGTAGCCACCCACTCCCCTGACCCTCCCATAGGTGGGGTCATAGAGCTAGTCCCTCCCTTCTCTTTAGTATAAGAGGGGGAACCTGTGCATTGCAACCTAGATCTCCCTGGACGACGCTCTTAAGAAGAATCCTGGACCTTCGACGTTCCACTACCTCTGGAAGACTGAAGAATCTCCCTTGGAGTCAAGGAGTGACTCCCCTGCTTGGCAGGCACCAAAAACTACAACGACGGTCGCAAACTACGCTGCTCCCGCCGGAGCCCGAGGTCCCTGCAGCCCAAGACAAGGATTTCCTGACTTCTCCCAGGCCATCGTGAGTCCCCAACGAAGCTGAGGCAAGTGGACCCCACGAGTGACGAGGAACCGCAGTCCCTGGGTACCGTGCACTATTGTCAAGTGCAACCCCTTCACAACATTCTACGAACCTGTGCTTTGAACCACATGTGGTCCCAGCCTCTAGCAGGAATCCCTCCAAAGATCAGAGGCCTACCCCATCCTGAGTGACCGTGGGCCCCTGTTGAAGGAATCCTCCTGAGGCATCTTTGCGATCCCTTGCCAGCCGGCTTGTGGGTCCCCTGAAGACTTTTATAAAGAACCAAAGGGCTCCCCTGGTTGCTCCAGGCCTGCCCTGACGTACCCTTGCTGGGTGAGTTTCCCAGACCTTGCTGGTCTGCACCATTGACTTTTTACGCTTTCCACAAGACTTGCTGCTACCAAGGCTTGTTGGCTCCAATCGGGTTGCCGACACCGCAGTCAGCTGCAAACTTCATGGGACACACCGAATTCAGCTCCTGGTCATCGTCGACGCCTCCTGGACCTCGTGGCTGAAGAGTCAAGACACCCGTGAACGACCTGAATCTGTCGACGACAGTGGGCATTCATCTTCCTTGCCCCGGGTCACTGCCCAGTGACTTTGAACACTGTCCCCTCTGCTTTCAGGTCTTCCTTCTTCCGAATCCAGGCTTGGATTCCACCTGACACTTCTTCGGACTTCACAAGCAGCAAGTCTTCATTGGCTCCCATTGAAAACGACGCCGCGACCCGACACCAAAGGACACCTATGCACCCGGCTTCCCTGGGTGAGGTAACTCCAGCACTACGGTGCTCCTGTGGGTGTTGGCCCTAGAACTACTTACCCTGTAAGTGACTTGCTTGTAGCTACTCCCGAAGTGCCCTGAAACTCTTAATTTCCAACCGCGACTTGCCCCATTGAAGTCAACGGTGACCCGCGCCTGTGTTCACTCACTGCACGCGTCCCCCGTGGGTCCTTTACTTACCTGCCTTGGGTGGTTTCGTGAGGCCCCAGCACTTCTGAAGGCCCTAGGCCATGTCTCCCTGCAAGTCGTTGTTCCTAAGTCTCTTTTTTAGTATATGGTCTGGTACGCCCCTAGGGCCCCAGCCATATTTGTGCTTAATTTATTGTGAAACGTTGATTTATGCATATGTTCCTGTCTTCTAATCTCACAAGAGATTAGTAGAGAGTTGTTTAGTAATAAATACATATATATTTGATATATATACCTGTGTGGTGTCTTTTCATTTGGTGATTCAAGAGATTGTGTGGTAAAACAAGCTGCTTTACATTCCTCCAAGACTTAGCCTGAAGGCTGCTCTCCACAGCTACCACTAGGATAGCTTTCTATAAAGGTTGTCTTAAACCTACCTACCATAAGAGTCGAATTGTACTGGTGCAAGGTGTCCACTTTAACTAGTGAACAGCATATACCAGGCCAACTTCTCACATTGGTGGCAGCGTGTGGGATTCCAGCTTGCTATTGTTTTACCAGAAAATCTCTATTTGAATTACTAACTGAAAACCACTATAGGTACTCAAGGTACATATAAAGTCAAGCTTAGTATCAATAAGTTCTACTGAACTTAGAGCTGTGTGGAAAGGGATAGCACACCCTTTCTACAGCTCAAGCTAGGATCAGTAGGCCACAAACTAGTGTAAGTAGTACAACACTGCACAACACTAGAATGTCCTTAAGGGATGGACCCAGTGGATCCACCCAGCTTCAGTATAAGGACATGACTTTCTTTGACTTGAAAGCCATGTGTGCTGAGAGGCACCTGAAGATAGGACAGAGTCCCTCCACACTACACCTGATAGATCTGCTAACAGCAGATGATCTTAGATTAGCTCTAGGAGCTAATGGGTCTGAATCAGGGGGTGGGTCAATTACAGTGTCTGGGTCAGATGATGAACATCAAGTTGACCAAGACTCTGTGATTGTAGGGCCAGGCCCCAATGGGGTCTGAAAAGGACAGAGGAATTCTCCCTAAGAGAACTGACACAGTGGAGGAGAGGCATAGGTCCCTTTCTAGGGACTCTGACCGCTCCTATCACTCTGGCAGAGAATTTGTCCAGCAGAGGAACTCCTACTTCCCAAGAAGAGAGACCTCCTCTGAAAGACTGTGCAAACTGCTGCAGTATGAGGAAGCAAGATTTGCCCTCAAAACCAAGCAGTTGGCATTAGATAGAGAAGCCTTTGAGCTCCAGAGAGCTTCTAGAAAAGAGGGGTTAGAACCCCCTGGTGGCAGCAACAGTGTCCCTAGAGGCAGAGAATATATTCCAGACCATAGGAACCTGAGCAAGGTTGTTCCTCCCTACCAGAGTGGGGATGATATCCATAAGTGGATAACTGCTATGGAAAGGGCCTGTAGAGTACAACAGGTCCCCCAAAAGCAGTGGGCAGCAATATTGTGGCTCTCCTTTTCAGATAAAGGTAGAGACAAGCTCCTCGCTGTTAGAGAAGAGGATGCTGATGACTATGAAGTCCTGAAGAGTGCACTGATAGATGGGTTTGGCTTAACCACTGAGCAGTACAGGTTGAAGTTCAGAGACACCCAGAAGGCACAGACTCAGGACTGGACTGACTTTGTAGATTGTGCAACCAAGGCTCTGGAGGGTTGGCTGGTTGGCAGTAGGGTTACTGATTTCAAGGGATTGTATAATCTAATGATGAGAGAACAGATCCTTAATAATTGGCAGAACCAGATGTTGCATCAATACCTGGTGGACTCAGATCTGACCTCTCCCCAAGAATTGGGAAAGAAGGCAGACAAGTGGGTCAGAACCAGGGTGAGGCAGAAAACCCAGAACCAAGGGGGTGACACCAAGAAGCAGGATTCTAAGGGCTCTGAGAAAAGTGGGGATAAGTCAAATGACCAGAAGTCTTCACAAGGGCCCCAAAAATCTGCATCTCGTGGGGAGTCACAATCCAACAAGGGAAAAGGCCAAAAGAAGCCCTGGTGCAAATTCTGAAAACAGAAAGGGCACTGGACTTCTGATTGTAACAAGTCCAAAGACCAAACCACCACCACTCCTGCCCCTAAGGCAACTGTTCCCCCTAGTTCAGCTACTGGTGGAGGTGGTACTCAGAAAAAGGGTGTAGTAGGGCTGACCCTGGATTCTGAAGTGGACTCTGGCCTAGCCAGAGTACCCACTCAGGCAATGCTGATTTGTGATGGAGACATTGACATGTCCTTCCTAGTGAGCCCCAGTAATCTGGGCAAATACAAACAGCAGGCTGTAATAAATGGCAAACAGGCTTTGGCATTTAGGGACACAGGTGCTAGTGTCACCATGGTGGCAGAGGATCTTGTGGACCCTGGACAGATCATCCTGGGCGAAATGTACCGGGTGACCAATGCAAGCAATGTCAGGACCAACCATAGTCTGGCAGTTGTGAATTTCTCCTGGGGAGGGGTAACTGGCCTCAAGAAGGTTGTAGTCAGTGCAGACCTCCCTGTAGAATGTCTATTGGGCAATGATCTAGAAACTTCAGCCTGGTCTGAAGTAGAGTTATGGACTCATGCTGAGATGTTGGGCATCCCTGCAGAGGTATTTGCTGTGACCAGGTCACAGGCCAAAATGCATGACACTGAACAAGCTCTGGATCCTGAAATTATGGACCAGATGATTCCCAAGAAGAGGAGCAGTAGGGTTAAGGCAGTGCCTTCCTCTCTGTCTCAGATCACAGATTCCCCTCTTGAGGGAGGAGAAGCAGATCCTGAGGAAGGAACTGCCCCAGAGGGACTTGAGCCTGACCAGGTTGAGTTCTTGGGGGCAGGGGGCCCTTCTAGGGAAGATCTGAGTAAGGAGCAACAGTGCTGCCCCTCTCTTGAACCCCTCAGACAGCAGGCTGCTGCTGAGGCTGCTGGGAGTGCTAGTGGGTCCCATAAAGTTTATTGGGATTAGGGACTCCTATATTCTGAGGGTAGAGATCCAGCCCCTGGAGCCACCAGGAGGTTGGTAATACCTCAGAAGTTTAGGGGTTCCTCTTGACCCTAGCACATGATATCCCTTTAGCAGGTCACTTGGGCCAAAACAAGACCTTGGACAGGCTTGTTCCACATTTTCATTGGCCACATATGTCAGAGGACACAAAGGAGTTTTGTCGCTCCTGTGTCACATGCCAAGCCAGTGGCAAGGCAGGTGGCACCACAAAGGCCCCCTGATACCACTACCTGTGGTGGGGGTACCCTTTGAAAGGGTAGGGATTGACATTGTTGGTCCCCTTGACCCTCAAACTGCATCTGGGCACAGATGTATCCTGGTGGTAGTGGATCATGCCACCAGGTACCCAGAGGCAATTCCCTGAGGACCACCACAGCACCTGTGGTGGCAAGAGCCCTCATTGGAGTTTTCTCCAGAGTGGGTTTCCCAAAGGAGGTCATCTCTGACAGAGATACAAACTTCATGTCAGGATATTTGAAAGCAATGTGGAAGGAGTGTGGTGTGACTTATAAGTTCACCACCCCCTATCACCCACAATGCAATGGGTTGGTTGAACGCTTCAACAAAACCCTGAAGGGAATGATTAAAGGACTCCCAGAGAAGCTTAGGCGGAAATGGGGCCTTCTTCTTCCCTGCCTGTTGTTTGCATACAGAGAGGTTCCACAGAAGGGGGTTGGTTACAGCCCATTTGACCTTCTGTTTGGGCATCCTGTAAGAGGTCCATTATGTTTGGTAAAGAGGGCTGGGAGTTACCTCTCAAACCCCCAAACAGGATGTGATGGACTATGTACTTGGTCTCCGCTCCGGGATGGCTGAATACATGAAAAAGGCAACCAAAAACCTGGAGGCCAGCCAAGAATTACAAAAGCTTGGCATGACCAAAGGCTGTGCTGACTGTATACCAGCCAGGACAGAAAGTGTGGGTGTTGGAGCCTGTGGCCCCAGCAGCCCTCCAAGACAAATGGAGTGGCCCCCATACAATAGTTGAGCAAAAGGGAGAAGTCACCTATCTGGTGAATCTTGGAACTCCCAGGAGCCCCCTGAGGGTGCTCCATGTCAACAGATTGAAACCATATGTTGACAGGGCTGACATGGGCTTGCTCATGGCAACTGATGAGGAACAGGAGGAGGAGAGTGACCCTCTCCCTGACCTGCTCTCACAGAACCCTGATGATGGGTCAGCAGATGGTGTTGCTTTGGCAAGCAGCCTCACTGACCATCAGCAAACTGAGTGCAGACAAGTTCTGCAGCAGTACAGACATATGTTTAGCCTGACCCCTAGTCAGACTACCTGGTGCACCCATGAGGTGGACACTGGAGACAGTCTGCCTGTCAAGAGAAAAATCTACAGGCAACCTGACCATGTCAGGGACTGTATCAGGACTGAAGTCCAGAAAATGTTGGAGTTAGGTGTGATTGAGCCTTCAGATAGCCCTTGGGCTGGCCCAGTAGTCCTAGTACCCAAACCTCATACCCAGGGTGGTAAGAAAGAAATGAGGTTTTGTGTAGACTACAGAGGCCTCAATGCAGTCACCAGGACTGATGCCTATCCCATACCAAGGGCAGATGAGCTGATTGATACTTTGGCCTCAGCCAAGTATCTAAGTACATTTGACCTAACAGCTGGCTACTGGCAGATCAGATTAGCTGATGATGCAAAAGCCAAAACAGCATTTTCGACCCCTGGTGGGCACTACCACTTTGTGGTGATGCCCTTTGGATTGAAAAATGCACCTGCCACTTTTCAGAGGTTGGTGAACAAAGTTCTGGCAGGGATGGAAACTTATTGCTCAGCTTATCTAGATGATATTGCTGTCTTTAGTTCCTCCTGGCAGGATCACCTGGTCCACCTCAGAAATGTTTTGGAGGCTCTGCAGAAAGCAGGCCTCACTATCAAGGCCACTAAGTGCCAGATAGGGCAGAGTCAGTTTGTATACCTGGGCAACCTTGTGGGTGGAGGCCAGGTTCAGCCTTTACAGAGTAAAATCCAAACCATAATGGAATGGGTTGCTCCAACCACCCAGACACAGGTGAGAGCCTTCTTAGGCCTGACTGGGTACTATAGGAGGTTTGTGAAGGGATATGGATCTAAAGTGACCCCCTTGAATGATCTAACCTCAAAGAAAATGCCAAAAAGGTTCAGTGGACAGCTAGCTGTCAGAAGGCATTTGAAGACCTAAAGCAGGCCATGTGCACTGCCCCCATCTTACAGAGTCCAGATTACACCAAAAGTTCATTGTCCAAACAGATGCTTCTGAGCTGGGTGTGGGAGCTGTACTGTCTCAACTGAATGATGAAGGTCAAGACCAGCCAGTAGCTTTTATTAGCAGGAGGCTGACCCCTAGAGAGAAACGTTGGTCAGCTATAGAGAGGAGGCCTTTGCTGTGGTGTGGGCCCTGAAGAAGCTGAGGCCATACTTGTTTGGCACTCACTTCATAGTTCAGACTGACCACAAGCCCCTCCTATGGCTTAAACAGATGAAAGGTGAAAACCCAAAACTTTTGAGGTGGTCCATTTCCCTACAGGGGATGGACTATACAGTGGAACATAGGCCTGGGACCCAACATGCCAATGCAGATGGACTCTCAAGGTATTTCCACTTAGAGCACGAAGACTCAACTGGTCAAGGTTAGTTTAGTGTCCCTGCATTTGGGGGGGGGGTTGTGTAGGAGAGTAGGATCTGCCTCTTATGTTGCCCCCACTTTTTTTCTGATGTTTACACTGGTTTCTGGCTATAGTCTGGCTGGGACCCTGCCAATCAGGGCCCCAGCCTCTCTGTTCTCTCTAAACGACTTGGAGTGCACTCTAGGTGCACTAGTGATTGGATACTGTGGTACCTTATGAGTCCCTAGTATATGGTACCTTAGGTACCAAGGGCATAGGTACTTCACAGGCCTACCAGGGGCTGAAGCATGTATTATGCCACCCCTGGGAAGCAGACTAAATCTGACACCACAGGTTTGCTACTGCAGCCTGGGTAAGGTGGTGCATGCACCCCTTACTATGATATAGGCTACCTATATCACTACATAGACACACACATATAAACCTATAAGTCACTCCTATGGCAGGCCTTGTCAATCCTGAAGGCAGAGTGCTTGGTTCCTATGTGAGAGGGTGCCCCTGCATGAGCAGAGCCCCTCTGCAGCATTCGGAGACCCTTCTCTGAGGCTGTTTGTAGTGCAGCCTGACCATATACTCTTAAGCGCATTATAACCTCGCGTTAAATGCTAACTTTGGGATGGCTGCACGGAAACATGTCGTGTTTGGTGTCAAACATCTTGGAATACTACCCCCACGCCAGTTCTGGCGGCGGGGTAGCATTCCACACTTCTAGAGGGATAGACATGTACCTACTGTGGAAACGCGGTAGAATCCTGAAGAGCCCTGGCATCACAAAATGGATGCCACCAGTCACAGACACTGGGCTGCCCTCCTGCTGATGACCAACACTCGCAGTGGAGGAGGCCCAACAATAGGTATCCTGTCCCAAGGTGGTGTGACCACCTCCCAGACAGGGTTTAGTGTATTGGGGCTGGGTGGGTGCACTCCTAGAGTGCTTTGAAGTCCTGCACTGGGGGAGCAGAAGGCTCCTCTGTGCATATGCCAGTTCAAACCAGCTCAGGGGCTACCTGCCCCTGCTCTGGCGCGAAACTGAACTAAGGGAAGTGGGTGTAGCCACCCACTCCCCTGACCCTCCCATAGGTGGGTTCATAGAGCTAGTCCCTCCCTTCTCTTTAGTATAAGAGGGGGAACCTGTGCATTGCAACCTAGATCTCCCTGGATGACGCTCTTAAGAAGAATCCTGGACCTTCGACGTTCCACTACCTCTGGAAGACTGAAGAATCTCCCTTGGAGTCAAGGAGTGACTCCCCTGCTTGGCAGGCACCAAAAACTACAACGGTCGCAAACTATGCTTCTCCCGCCGGAGACCGAGGTCCCTGCAGCCCAAGACGAGGATTTCCTGACTTCTCCTAGGCCATCGTGAGTCCCCAGTGAAGCTGACGCAAGTGGACCCCACGAGTGACGAGGAACCGCAGTCCCTGGGTACCGTGCACTGTTCTCAAGTGCAACCCCTTCACGACGTTCTACGAATCTGTGCTTTGGACCACGTGTGGTCCCAGCCTCTAGCAGGAATCCCTCCAAAGATCAGAGGCCTACCCTGTTCCGAGTGACCGTGGGCTCCTGTTGAAGGAATCCTCCTGAGGCGTCTTTGCGATCCCTTGCCAGCCGGCTTGTGGGTCCCCTGAAGACTTTTCTAAAGAACCAAAGGGATTCTCTGGTTGCTCCAGGCTTGCCCTGACTTACCCTTGATGGGTAAGTTCCCCAGACCTTGCTGGTCTGCACCATTGACTTTTTACGCTTTCCACAAGACTTGCTGCTACCAAGGCTTGTTGGCTTCAATCGGGTTGCCGACACCGCAGTCAGCTGCAGACTTCGTGGGACACACCGAACCCAGCTCCTGGTTGTCGCCGACGCCTCCTGGACCTCATGGCCGAAGAGTCAAGACACCCGTGAACGACCTGAATCTGTCGACGACGGTGGGCATTCATCTTCCTTGCCCCGGGTCACTGCCCAGTGACTTTGAACACTGTCCCCTCTGCTATCAGGTCTTCCTTCTTCCGAATCCAGGCTTGGATTCCACCGGACACTTCTTCGGACTTCACAAGCAGCAAGTCTTCATTGGCTCCCATTGAAAACGACACCGCGACCCGACACCAAAGGACACCTATGCACCCGGCTTCCCTGGGTGAGGTAACTCCAGCACTACGGTGCTCCTGTGGGTGTTGGCCCTAGAACTACTTACCCTGTAAGTGACTTGCTTGTAGCTACTCCCGAAGTGCCCTGAAACTCTTAATTTCCAACCGCGACTTGCCCCATTGAAGTCAACGGCGACCCGCGCCTGTGTTCACTCACTGCACGCGTCCCCCGTGGGTCCTTTACTTACCTGCCTTGGGTGGTTTCGTGAGGCCCCAGCACTTCTGAAGGCCCTAGGCCTTGTCTCCCTGCAAGTCGTTGTTCCTAAGTCTCTTTTTTAGTATATGGTCTGGTACGCCCCTAGGGCCCCAGCCATATTTGTGCTTAATTTATTGTGAAACATTGATTTATGCATATGTTCCTGTCTTCTAATCTCACAAGAGATTAGTAGAGAGTTGTTTAGTAATAAATACATATATATTTGATATATATACCTGTGTGGTGTCTTTTCATTTGGTGATTCAAGAGATTGTGTGGTAAAACAAGCTGCTTTACATTCCTTCAAGACTTAGCCTGAAGGCTGCTGTCCACAGCTACCACTAGGATAGCTTTCTATAAAGGTTGTCTTAAACCTACCTACCATAAGAGTCGAATTGTACTGGTGCAAGGTGTCCACTTTAACTAGTGAACAGCATATACCAGGCCAACTTCTCACATTTCCCTAAGTGCCGGCAGAGCTAGGGTTCAAAAACTACAGCTAGGCACTTTGCAAAAAAAGGGTCATTTTTCACTGTGAAAATGTGGTGTGTCCACGTTGCGTTTTGCGCTGCTTCCTGTCGCGGGCACTAGGCCTACCCACACAAGTGAGGTACCATTCCTTTGGGAAGACCTTGGGGAACGCGGGGTGGGTGCAATTTTGTGGATCCACGCAGATTCCAGAACTTTCCACCACAGAAAAGTGAGGAAAATGTGTTTTGTTTGCCAATTTTTAAGGTTTGCAAGGGATTCTGGGTAACAGAACCTGGTGAGAGCCAGTCAAGTCACCCCATCCTGGATTCCCCTGGGTGTCTACTTTTCAAAAATGTATAGGTTTGCTAGGTTTCCCTAAGTGCCGGCAGAGCTAGGGTTCAAAAACTACAGCTAGGCACTTTGCACAAAAAGGGTGATTTTTCACTGTGAAAATGTGGTGTGTCCACGTTGCGTTTTGCGCTGCTTCCTGTCGCGGGCAGTAGGCCTACCCACACAAGTGAGGTACCATTGTTTTTGGAAGACCTTGGGGAACGCGGGGTGGGTGGAATTTTGTGGATCCTTCAGAATCCAGAACTTTCCACCACAGAAAAGTGAGGAAAATTTGTTTTTTTTGCCACTTTTTAAGGTTTGCAAGGGATTCTGGGTAACAGAACCTGGTGAGAGCCAGTCAAGTCACCCCATCCTGGATTCCCCTGGGTGTCTACTTTTCAAAAATGTATAGGTTTGCTAGGTTTCCCTAAATGCCGACAGAGCTAGGGTTCAAAAACTACAGCTAGGCACTTTGCAAAAAAAGGGTCATTTTTCACTGTGAAAATGTGGTGCGTCCACGTCGCGTTTTGCGCTGCTTCCTGTCGCGGGCACTATGCCTACCCACACAAGTGAGGTCCCATTTTTTTGGGAAGACCTTGGGGAACGCGGGGTGGGTGGAATTTTGTGGATCCACGCAGATTCCAGAACTTTCTACCACAGAAAAGTGAGGAAAATGCGTTTTTTTTGCCAATTTTTAAGGTTTGCAAGGGATTCTGGGTAACAGAACCTGGTGAGAGCCAGTCAAGTCACCCCATACTGGATTCCCCTGGGTGTCTACTTGTCAAAAATGTATAGGTTTGCTAGGTTTCCCTAAGTGCCGGCAGAGCTAGGGTTCAAAAACTACAGCTAGGCACTTTGCAAAAAAAGGGTCATTTTTCACTGTGAAAATGTGGTGCGTCCACGTTGCGTTTTGCGCTGCTTCCTGTCGCGGGCACTAGGCCTACCCACACAAGTGAGGTACCATTTTTTTCGGAAGACCTTGGGGAACGCGGGGTGGGTGGAATTTTGTGGATCCACGCAGATTCCATAACTTTCCACCACAGAAAAGTGAGGAAAATGTGTTTTTTTTGCCAATTTTTTAGGTTTGCAAGGGATTCTGGGTAACAGAACCTGGTGAGAGCCAGTCAAGTCACCCCATCCTGAATTCCCCTGGGTGTCTAGTTTTAAAAAATGTATAGGTTTGCTAGGTTTCCCTAAGTGCCCGCAGAGCTAGGGTTAAAAAACTACAGCTAGGCACTTTGCAAAAAAAGGGTAATTTTTCATTGTGAAAATGTGGTACGTCCACGTTGCATTTTGAGCCATTTCCTGTTGTGGGAACAAAGCCTACCCACACAAGTGAGGTACCATTTTTATCGGGAGACGTAGGGTAACACAGAATTGTAGAGCAACTGTTATTACCTATTGACTTTCGATGCATTTCTGCCTTCCAAATGAAAGACAATGTGTAAAAAAGAAGTCATTTTGAAAAATGACCTATAATTCTCATGCTAGTATGGGTACTCCCAATTTCGGAAATGTGCAAATATCTACTGTTTCTAAAATCTACATTTTGTTCCCATTTCAGAAATACATAGGTGTCTTTCATAACAATTTTTCCATGTATACATTTTCCCAAAATAATTACTATATACCCGGTACATAATAAAAAACCATTGCAAGATGCTGCTCAGTTATTGGCTCTGGGTTCGTCGGGTTCTTGGTGAACCTACAAGTCCTATATATCCCCACAACCAGAAAGGTCCAGCGGATATAACGGTATATTGCTTTCAAATAGCTGTCATAATTAGAAGAAGTTACAGGTGAAAACGTTGACACAAATGGCTGTTTTTTTCAACTAATTTTCAATTTTTCCTTCATTTAACTGTTAGTTTCTATAAGGAAAACTTTAAGGATCTACACAAATGACCCCTTGCTGAATTCAGAATTTTGTCTACTTGTCAGAAATGTATGGCTTTCCAGGATCCATTATTGGTTTCATACCCATTTCTACCATTAACTGGAAAGAGGTTGAAAGCACAAAAAATAGCAAAAATAGGCTATGTCCCAGAAAAATGCCAAAACTGTGTAAAAAAAGTTGGTTTTCTGACAAAAGTCTGCTTGTCCCTGAAAGCTGGGAAGATGGTGATTTCAGCACCACAACCCCTTTTTTGATGGCATTTGTAGGGAAAAAACAAGACGCTTTCATCTGTAGCCCTTTTTTCGCATTTTTCCCCCAAAAAACAAAATGTTGCTGTATTTTGGCTAATTTCTGGGTCCCCTTCAGGGGAATGCACAAACTCTGGGTACCTTTACAATACCCATGATGTTAGAAAAAAAGGACGCAAATTTGGCGTGGATACCTTATGTGGTCAAAAAGTTACAGGGGGGTAAGCGCACACTACCCCAAATAGCCAAAAAAAAGGCTTAGCACAGGGGGGGAAAAGGCCTAGCAGTGAAGGGGTTAAGGTTTCAAAATAACTCTTGGGTTGGGCTGGTTGAGGTCCCGACGGTGGTCAATGGTTAAGGAGCAGGGGAGGAAAGAGCATCGCAGAGGGTCTCACTGAGTCGGCCATCTAGAACTCAGGCAGGGGGAACGAGTCATTGCAAGTTCGGATACAGTCAGTCCCCATGAATCTCTATGGCCCAGAAGGGAAGTGTGAGGGTGGCCATATTAAGATCCGGTCGAAAACGCTGGGGCAGAGACAATTAGAGCCATTTGCCATATAAATATCGTCTTGGAGACAAAAGCGGCCCCACAATGATAGGCATCTTCCAATCAGTGGGCACAGTTACAGCAACTATTGACCAGCAAGCCCAGGTCTCCTCGCGCAGCACCCCAGGAGAGGATGAGACGCTCTGAAAAGTCCTCGTTTCGCCGCCATTTTAGGGTCAGGCACCATCCACGAGGCGATCGTTGAGGAGACTAAAACGGCCTCACAATGAAGTGCTCCTCACAGCCAACAGGTAGCATCAGCGCAACTGACCAGAATCGCCCAGACTTCAGCGACATTACGGTGATAGCTCGCCCCTCCCCCCCGGCACCGGAGGAGATCTCACCTCCGTTAGGACTCGGTGTAACCTCCAGGTGTCCCGTTCGTCATGCGGGCAGTTGACCGCAGTGAGTAGTCCCCCGATCCAGGGGTGGACCCAGGGAGAGGGAACTGAAAGATGGGCGAACACGGAAGCCGGCGGCCACACGGAGCAGCTCCCATGGCACTGGGCAATACCTCACTGCTTGGCAGGCGCCATCTTGGCCTCTTCATCGGCGGGGACATCAAGGCTTGTTTCTCCGAGATGTCAGATCGGAGAAGGGCGCTAAGGATCTACTTGGATTCAGCCCGCATTCCGATTGCACCAACGCCGTTTAGGTGAGAAAAACAGCGCGGCGGGATGCCCGCTCTAGAAGTCAAGGAGAAGGTTCAGCACGGAGCATCAGCTCCGCGCGGCCATGATGGGCTGGCTCCTCCCCCCAACCTGAATGTTCATGCAAATCGAGGACACATTGTCACCCTCTCAGGACAAATGGTGAAAAACATAAATGTTCAGGCAAATCCAGGACACATGGTGAAAACCATGAATGTTCAGGCAAATCCAGGACACAAGGTCACCCTCTCAGGACAAATGGTGAAAACCATGAATGTTCAGGCAAATCCAGGACACAAGGTCACCCTCTCAGGACAAATGGTGAAAACCATAAATGTTCAGGCAAATCCAGGACACAAGGTCACCCTCTCAGGACAATTGGTGAAAACCATGAATGTTGAGGCAAACCGAGGACACAAGGTCACCCTCTCAGGACAAATGGTGAAAACCATAAATGTTCAGGCAAATCCAGGACACAAGGTCACCCTCTCAGGACACATGGTAAAAACCATGAATGTTCAGGCAAATCCAGGACACATATTCACCCTCTCAGGACAAATGGTGAAAACCATGAATGTTCAGGCAAACCGAGGACACTTGGTGAAAACCATGAATGTTCAGGCAAATCCAGGACACATGGTCACCCTCTCAGGACAAATGGTGAAAAAACAGAATTGTCCTGGCAGATCTGGGATGCATGGTCACCCATAGCTACCTACAATTTAGGTGCACAAATACCTTTGTGAATTGGGTTGTGTGTTTAACAATTGCTGGGCACTCGAGAAGGCCTTTGACACAGTGGGTTGGGAACCCCCTAATCCAGGTTCCAGAACCGCCTGGTTCTGGATCATATATTATTAGCCGGATTCAATCGTTATTCTCTGTCCTGACAGTAAGGGTCAGGACAGGCAGAGCCATCTCTGAGAGTTCTGACCTGAGCAGGGGAACAATTGAGAGCCCGTACCTCTCACCACTGCTGTTCACTCGCCCGTGGAACCATTGGAGGGTAATGATGAGGTTGGAATTAGAAGATTGGGATATTCGAATATGAGACGTGGTGCATATAGTATCATTGTATTCCTGCCAACACTTTAGTATATTTCAAAGATCTGGAGGAAGCCGTACCACCTATACTTCGACTAGTTGATGACTTCAGTAACATATCGTCCCACCTCGTCAAAATGTCGACTATTACTCTTGGGGTGGTTGGCTCAATATGATGCAGGCTCATCACCTGAACTGGGAATGACCTGACAATTCAGGGTTCTGAAGTCCTCAGGCGTTAACTTTATCCATACTCAAAGTGAGGATAGAAATCTTAACATTGGTTGGGTCCTGAAGGGCATACGTCGGTCTTTCACGATTTTGACACATCCCACCTTCCCTAATGGTACAAGAGGCCTTGGTAAAGAAGCTGATATGGACGAAATGCCTCTATGATTTTCATACATGTTTATGTGTTTGCTGCCCTGGACAATATTTCAGGATCTAGATAGTATGTTGACCTATCTCCTCTTGGCTGGTTCCCATCCTTGTTTGAGAGAGGCATTTACTTTCTAGGGAAATGGTGTGAAGGCTTTATGGGAGAGGAATTTCAGGACATTTGAAGAAAAGTAGTCTTCCTAGTTTGTTGACTTCAGAGCTTGGAAGATATCTGTGAGGTTTGAAGTGGGTCACAGATGGGTCTCACAACAGCTGACGCAGTGTTTGATGACTTTGTATTGGACTTTGCTTCTGGTGGAGTGTTTTGTAGTCCTTGTTTTGAGTGAAGAGATCAGCTGTCAAGGGCAACTTACAATCCTTTTTTATTATTTGTGCTAATCTTGTAGGTCTCTAGATTGATGATGAGCTGTTCTTTCCATTGCACGTGGTCTCTATCTGGCACCGCAGCCTGGTCTCCTAACTTCTGATATGTTGACCCTGTTCTCTCCTCTGCTGTAGGCACTTGACTCATTTCACCCTTCCACAGAAGAGGATGTTGCCTAACGGCTAGAGCGGTCGACCTCGAAGCTTGGGGAACTGGGTTTGAATCTCGGCAGGGACGCTCAACATCCTGTGATTCTGGGCAAATCACTTAATCTCCCTGTGCCTAACAAAACAAATGTGTCCTTCTGTAACGCAACTGGTGCTCATTTAAAGCGCTCTGATACTTTCGGGTCGAGTTTGCGCTATATAAAACTCCCCAGAAAAAAAAAAAGATGCAGGCCTTCTTATGCACTGATCTAGACTGAGGTTTTGATAGACTCTTGACAGACTGATATTTGTTCAGTCAATAAGATTTTATAAGCATTTGCTTGTGAGTTTATCACATCAAGCTCATGTCCTAAGGAATCCAGAGGTCGCTGACGTCAATGGATGATCACAGTCCCATGGTGTTTATTGTGTAAATAGTGATCTGGGGACTTCCTCCTCATATGTAGAGACACATTTTCCATTACTATATTTTGTACAAATATTAACTTACACAGACTGCGGTCTTACAAGCACTGCTAGGGTCTGTTTCATTATTCTCTTGGGTGAGAAGCAGGTAGGAACCCTGGATGTCTTTTGATTACATTATTTTATTAGGTCTGGTGTTAGCCAAGACCTTTTGATTTTACTACAATTATATGTGCTTGCTTACTAATAGAGTCTTTCAGCCATCCCTCTTCATCCATTCAATCAATCAATCAATCAGGGATTTATAAAGCGCGCTACTCACCTGTGAGGGTCTCAAGGCGCTGGGGGAGGGGGGAGGGGGGGAGTGCAGCTCCGGTTCAGTCGAAGAGCCAGGTCTTGAGGTTCTTTCTGAAGGTGTGCAGGGTGGGGGAGCGTCTGATGTTGACTGGGAGCTCGTTCCAGGCTTTGGCTGCGACGTAGGAGAAGGCCCTTCTGCCTGCTCTGGTTCTGCGGATGCGGGGGGTCTATGCCAGGGCGAGGTCGGCGGAGCGGAGGTTCCTCTTGGGTACGTGGAAGGAGACTCTCTTGTTGAGGTATTTGGGTCCGATGTTGTGGAGGGATTTGTAGGCATGGGTGAGCAGTTTGAAGGTTACTCTCTTCTTGACGGGGCACCAGTGGAGGTCTCGTAGGTAGTGGGTCATGTGTTTGTACCGTGGGGTACCGAGGACGAGTCTGTGAGCGGTGTTCTGGATGGTTTGGCGCTTGTGTAGGAGAGTTCTGTTGATTCCGGCGTAGAGGGCGTTGCCGTAGTCCAGTCTGCTGGTTATGAGTGCGTGGGTGACGGTTTTTCAGCATTCGGGGGGTATCCATTTGAAGGTCTTGCGAAGGATGCGAAGGCAGTTGAAACTGGTGGAGGCGATGGAGTTGATCTGGCGGGTCATGCTGAGGGAAGAGTCAAGGATGATGCCGAGGTTCCGTGCGTGGTCTGTAGGGGTGGGTGGACTCCCGAGGGCGTAGGGCCACCAGGTGTTGTCCCAAGCGGACGTAGACGGTCCAAGGATGAGGACCTCAGTCTTCTCTGAGTTGAGCTTCAGTCAGCTGTTTTTCATCCAGGTTGCGACGTCCTTCATTCCTTCCTGGAAACAGAGTCTGGTGTCTTCGGGGTTCTTTGTGAGGGAGAGGATGAGCTGGGTGTCGTCGGCGTAAGATACGATGCTGAGCCCATGCTGTCTGACGATGGTGGCGAGGCGGGCCATGTAGATGTTGAAGAGTGTGGGGCTGAGAGAAGATCCTTGGGGTACTCAGCAGTTGATCTCTGTGGGTTCGGAGAGGAAGGGAGGGAGTCTGATCCTCTGGGTTCTTCCAGAGAGAAAGGATCGGATCCAGTTGAGTGCGGTTCCTCGTATCCCAGCGTCATGAAGTCTGGCTGCGAGAGTGCGATGTGAGATGGTGTCGAAGGCTGCGGAGAGGTCTAGTAGGATGAGGGCCGCAGTGTGGCCCTGTCGAGTAGCATGCGGATGTCATCGGTGGCGGCGAGGAGTGCGGTCTCAGTGCTGTGGTTGATGCGGAATCCGGACTGGGAGGAGTCTAGGATGGAGTTCTCTTCGATGAAGGCGGTCAGTTGAGCGTTTACGAGTCTTTCGGTGACTTTGGCAGTGAAGGGGAGGAGAGAGATGGGCCGGTAGTTTTTCAGGTCAGTCGGGTCGGCTGTGGGCTTCTTGAGGAGAGGCTTGACCTCAGCCCGCTTCCAGTCATCTGGGAATATGCCGGATTCAAAGGAGGTGTTGATGGTCCATCCTAGTTCGGGTGCGATGGCGGCGGCGGCCCTGTGGTAGATGTGCGGTGGGCAGGGGTCCGTGGGGGCTCCTGAGTGGGTGTTCTTCATGGTCGCGGTGGTGTGTTCCACAGTGGCAGGGTTCCAGGTTGTGATGGTCGGCTCTTTGTCGGTGGTGGGGGGGGGTAGTGTCTGGTGTTTGTTCGCTGAAGTTGTCGTAGAGGGCCTTGATTTTCAGATGGAAGTAGGAGCTGAGCTTGTTGCAGAGTTCCTGGGATGGTGTGACGTCCGTGGCTTCGCTGGGGGGCTTGGTGAATTGCTGTATGACGTTGAAGAGCTCCTTGGCGTTGGATGCGTTGGTGTGGATTTTGTTCTTGATGAAAGTCCGCTTGGTGTCTCTTATGAGCTGGTGGTATTCCTTCAGGGCGTTCCTGTAGCTGTTCAGATCTTCCGTGGTTTTCCGGTTTCGCCAGGTTTTCTCGAGGCGTCTGCAGGAGCGCTTGGCTTCTTGGAGTTCGGTGGTGAACCAGGCGGCCTTTAGGGGGCGTTGTTTGGCGGGGTATCGGA
Source organism: Calotriton arnoldi (assembly GCA_963921515.1). NCBI lineage: Eukaryota > Metazoa > Chordata > Amphibia > Caudata > Salamandridae > Calotriton > Calotriton arnoldi. The sequence continues at coordinate 610,106 of CAWUFW010005220.1, read as the reverse complement.
AGGGTGCGAGCTTGTCGGCGCAGCTGGAGATCCAGCGGTGCAGTTCCTTGGCTGCGGAGTTGGCGTCGGTTTTGGCGCAAGGGGAGGTCTAGGAGGAGGGTGGTGTTCAGGTGTTCCTCTGTGATCTTGCTCCAGTTCCTTTGTGGCGGGAGCGGGGCAGGTTTGGGTGCAGTGGTGGTGTTGAAGGTTAAGTGTACGCAGTAGTGGTCCGTCCAGAGGGGCTGCGAGGTGTGGCTGAAGTGGATGTTAGTCCCTCCTGCGAAGATGGGGTCGAGGGTGTGTCCTGCTCTGTGAGTGGGGGTGGTGACGAGCTGCTTCAGTCCGAGGTTGGAGAGGTTGTCGAGGAGGGTGATGGAGTCAGGGTCGCTGCGGTTGTCGAGGTGGAAATTCAGGTCTCCGAGTAGGATGTAGTCCGTAGGTCTATTGGTCTATTGTGTCATTCACATTTTTGTTTGCCCTCTACAGCATTCAGCCTGGGGCTAGGAACAGCCCACTTCAGTCATTGGCTAATGTCACTGTGATTGATGGCATTTCACCCTTTCATAAGGAGCACATTCACACACAAAGTAACTCCCTTCAGTGCCAGGAACTAATATGGCAATGTGGGGTTTTTCGAGACAACAAAAATATTTTTGCTTTGAGACAATTATTTTTTTAGATTGAGGAGGGCCCAGCAGCTTTACCAACAACAGCATTTTGTAAAACCCATGCAAAACAACACAAGCATTGACAAAGAAAAAAAGGCTGGCACTCAACGCCAGACCTACTGCAGTTACAGACACTTGTTAAATTCTTCGAATTATGTTCCTCTTTGCCGAATACATAGGTTCAAAGTGTGCAACTCCTTGTTTTTGGAATGTCACTGGATCTTCTCCCGTTTTTCTATTTTCAGCTTTAAAGGCTGGTGAAGTTGCAAAATCTTGCATCTCACAAGTTTTCTTAAAGCTCGCACGCTTTGTGAACAGGAAAGCTGGTGATGTTTTTGAAAAAATTGGGACAGCCCTGAGCAGCAGAAGGAATGTTTCCTCCTAAAAGTAATTTTTTGCAGGGTGTTTTTTTCCTGTGTTGTTTAGGTTTCGCCTAGACAGCGCATGCGCGCTGTCTCTTCGAGACATGCTGTATCTACAATATGGGCTTTAAGCACTGCCCATATTTTTCATTGGTTCCTCTTACTGTCCTTTGTAAATGCCAGCTTTTGTTTTGTGAATATGCTTATTAGTCTCTCCTTTTGGATTTTTGTATACTCCCATGAGGACTGCCCCTGTTACATCTGCTCTTACTCTTCAGGTTATTTATGATACTTTTTGAGCACTCTTTTTTTAGTGACTTTTCGTGGCTCGGGCAGCGCTGTAGCTTTAAACATGGACGTCGCCCGCCTTTCTGTTCTATATTTACTTTTGTAGCATTCGCGGCACGTTGCGCTTTAACTTTAAACATAGTGGCCACCCGCCTTTCTTTTCTATTTATTTTCTTGTGCAGCATTCGCGGCACGCCACGATTTCGCTTTAAACATGGCAGCCGCCTGCCTTTCTTTTCTATTCATTTTCTTTTGTAGCATTCGCGGCCCGCCATGCTTTAGCTTTAAACATGGCGGCTGCCCGCCTTTCCTTTCTATCTATTTACTTTTGTGGCATTTGCGGCAGCTGCGCTTTAGGTATTCACGGCATGCCGTGCTTTAGCTTTAACCATGAAGGCCACCCTCCGCTTTCCATCTGTATTCCTTAATCTGCTTGTTATTTTTACTCAAAAATACGAGATCCCCTGTAATGTGTTCCATTTTTTTGCGGCTGTTTTCCTGTAAACTCAGATTGTTTTTGTTTTGCCTTAGCTTCTGTTTTAGTGCTTTTCCCACTAAAACACAGTTATCTGGTTTTGGTTTTCCTCAGCTCGGTACGGCATCTATTTTATAACTCTTGTCAGGACTTCTCTTCCTACAATCTAGCGCGCTGTTAGGCTTACCACGGCACATACAAACCGCTTATTCACTGTCACCCTACCAAGGACCGACTTGCATAAGCAGGGAATTAAACCACGTGGGCACAATGCTGCCTGTCTGGAGGTTAAGGCCATTCGTAATGCTAGCTGCGTGTGTGTAAGATGCACCGAGGTCACCATGTTATTTATTGTGAAGCACAGGCCTATCATTTAGATGTTCATGATAGTGCATCGAAGCCATATCTGTAGTAACACACCCACGATCAAGGGTGTTTTTAGCTATTTCTGCACATTAATCGAATAATTGGTGGTACTCATCGTTTATTGCATTTTCATTAGTCAGTTGTTCCTGAAGGTACTGTGTTGTAATGTGGTGTGTGTTATACAGGTATTTGCCTTTATGAGCTCGAAAACTTTGAATATGGGGGCATCCGAAGAACCTGCATTTCAGATAGTTGAATATTCAGAATGCCATTGAAACACTAAGGCAGCACCCTGTTCATTTGGATGATATGGCACAATGTTTTTAGTGAACACAATTGTTTTGCCAGTGTTATGGTGGTCTATAGCAAACTCACTTGTCGCACAGTTTTTTTTTTTCTTTATTTCCTCTCATTCAAAAACTTTCAATGCTATCAATACACATCAGAGCATATAGCATACCTTTCTAAAAAAAAACTTGTATATCACACAGCTACACCCCTGTGAAAGGGGAGGGGGCGTATAAAATAAAAGTTCCTGTAAGTCAGAGCCAGTCGGATTAAAGCTGCCTTTAGTTTGGCAAAGAAGGCTTCATTGAGTGGTATGAGGATGTTTTGGAAAAGATATATGAACTTTAGGAGCACCAGCATTTTAAGCAGTGCAATACGTCCTGCCATGGATAGCACAAGTGTTATCCATCTTTGTCGCACATAGTTACCGTCACCAATAAAGTGACTTCCCGAGATTAGCTGTCGCGATCTGTCATCTCCCCCGACATAAAAACATCCTACCCAGCTCAAAAGCATATGGGAAATAACTTTTTGTATTTTCATGTTCGGATAGTATTCTGTTGATTGCATTCGGTGGTTGGATGACATGCTTGTCTTTTGGTTTGTTGCAACTGATGGCATTCAGTTTTTTTTCATTGCAGTTTGTTGTAGAAAGTCTGCTATTGTGCTGTGCATTTAATACGAAGTTCGTGTCCTACTTTTTAAGGTTGATAATTTGCGGTCAGATTCATCCTGAGTTTGAAATGTTTCTCGCGTGGCATCAGTTTTTTTGCTGGTTCATAATATTGTAAGTAGCATGGGTTATTTGCAGTGCTTGAAATGGAAAAATAGAAGTGCAGGTACTATCTACCAGAGTACCTGCATGTTTCTGAGAAGTGCTGGTACTCTCCAATTAAAAGTATTACGTTTTTCTTGAGAAGTGCAGGTACTCTCCCTCTCAAAATAAAAAAAGTGCTGGTACTCAATACTGGACAGTACCTGCCCATTTAAAGCACTGGTTATTCAGAGAAGGGGAGGGGAAGCATTTTGACATCCTAGAAAGACTGTGTATCGGTTATGTGTTTGTGGAGAAATATTATTCTGCAACCATGCTAATCAGTCCTTTGTGGGGGCTGACAACATACGTGCAGTGGCGTAACAAAGGCACCCCACAGACCCTGCGGTGCGGGGGGGGCCCAAGCTCTGGGGGGCACCCTCTGGCACTGGCAGGCCCCTGGCCTGAGAGCTTCAGACTGGATCTGGAGCGTGGGGGGCCACCTGCATGTACTTTGCAGGGGGCTACTTTGAGTTTCGTTATGCCACTGTGTACGTGCTTCTTAGTGCAGTGGTTTTCTGTGGAGTGCTCATCAGGTATTTGAAATGGGAACCCTACGAATGCTGAAATGTGTTCATTATGGTCCTGCTATGACACAGGAAGTGATTGACCATTATTTCCATTGTATGTACTGTCTACAGGTGTTCAATGGTGGCCTCGATGCGCTGCTGGAGAGCTGGCTGTGCTCTTCTGGCGCTGACACACCAGGTATGCAGGTTATGCAGAGTTAAACCTATTCCATGACTAGCTCTGAGAGTGGTTAGCAAGTGGAAGACAATCTGCAACACCTGATGGTGTTCAAATGGGTTCCTACGTGTGGTTTAATACCCGGGCCACTGACATTGTTATTAAGCCTGCAGCGTTCTCTGCATACCTATTAATTTACTCTACTGGCCATATGATTCACTGTTGAATGCATAACTTGCAGATTTCTACAACATAGTGTCTAGCTAAATCAGATGCAAATTTGCTAAAACAAAAAGTGCAGTATCACTGTGAGAAGTTGGCCTGGTATATGATGTCCACTAGTTAAAGTGGGCACCTTGCACCAGTCCAAACAACCCTTATGGTGATTTAAGAGGTCAAAGATAACCTTAGAAAGCTATCCAAGTGGTAGCTGTGGAGAGCAGCCTTCAGGCTTAGTCTTGAAGGAATGTTTAGCAGCTTGTTTTACCACAATGCAACCTTATTGTATTGGTTAAATGAAAGGAGAACCGCACAGTAGTATTAAGAATATGTATTTATTATTATAACACCTTAAATGCCTCACAGTATCTGCTAATACACAGTGGGCTCCCGGGCGAGACCAAACCATATACTAAAATAGTGGTATTAGAACCACGACTTGAGTCAAGACAGTATCTAGAGAGTGTAGAATCGCAGTGACCCCAAGGAACCACCCAAGGTGAGTAAGTAGGGACCCCGTGGAGGACGGGTGCAGTGTGAGAACACAACCGCGTGCTACGTGCAATTCAATGGGAGAGTCGCAGTTGCAATTTTACAGTTTAAGGACCCTTCCCAGTGGATTACGAGGAAACCCTTTGGAACATAGAAGGTTGGAGAGCCACCCCACCCGTGGATAACGAAGTACCAGAGTTACCTATCCCAGGGAAGCCGGGTGCATAGGGCTGAAGTGGCGTCGGGAACCGCCGTCGTTCTCAATGGGAGTCTTCAAAGAAATGCAACTGCTGGAAAGAAGAAAAGTGTCCGGTGGAACCCACAGGTGGATTCTTAAAGGAAGGAACCTGAAAGCAGAGGGGACAGAGTCTGGGTCACTTAGGAGTGACCAGGGGCTCGGTAGACAAATGCCCACCGATGTCGGGTGCTTCAGGTGTGAAGAAGGAGACCTTGACTCTACAGCTTCAGGGACCAGGAGACGTCGAGGATGACTAGGAGCCGGATACGAGCTGTCCCACGTAGGATGTCGAGTGCTGAGGGGTCGGTGTTCGGCAGGAGCACCAACAAGCCCTGGCAGCGGCAACCCACGAAGAAGGTCAAGAAAGGTTACGGTCTGGCCCAGCAAGGACCAGAGGTTGCCTGGAGCAACCAGGGGAGCCCAAGAAAAGCAGTGTTGTCCCTCAAATGGACCCACAGGCCGTAGGCACAGGAGTCACCAGGGGGCCGCTAGCAGTTTCACAAAGTAACAGCTTGCAGGGCACAGAGTGTGAGGAGGCCAAAGACTTTTGTACGAAATGTGCGCAGAGGTTGGGGCTATCGACAGCCCAATGCACGAAGTTGGGGAATACCAACAAGCATATGCACTTGCAAATGTATGCAGTGCACAGGGGTTCGGGTTATGCGGTCCCCACGTGGGATACTGGCCTCAAACTTGGTGAGAGGGCTGCTCGACCTCAAGGAACGTAGGAACCCACCTCCTGTGTTGCTGGAGCCTTCGGAGTCCACAGGAGCTCAGGATCAGCAGACTGGTCAGTTGCATTACGGTGCCTGCAAACGCAGGGAGTGACTCCTTCACTCCAAGGGAGATACTTCAGTTGTCCTTGATGCTCCACAGGTCCTGCACAGAGCCTGTATGGTGCACGGGCACAGACGATGCTTTGGACGGAGAGGGAGACGAAGTCAGGCCCAGTCGAAGTCCAGAGTGTCCAGACGGTCGAAGGTCAGTGGTTTCTTGATCAGAATCTTGTCTACGTCGAATCTAGGGTCCTACAGCCAGGTAAGCCCTTTTGAGAGGGAGAGGGTTGGACAGATTCAGGGGACTCTCCCAGGGGAGGGTCAGGACAGGGGGGTGGTTGTCCAGTTTCGCGCCAGAGCAGGAGCCAACGGCTCCCAGAACTGGTTTGAACTGGACTATGCACAGGGACACCAAATGTGCCCCTCGTGCAGACTTTCAGGCACTTTGGAAGTGCACCCACCCAGCTCCAATACACTAAATCCTGTCTGGGAGGTGGTCACACCTCCCTGTGACAGGATGCCTATTGTGCTGCCTTCCTCTGCTCGAGCTTGGCTCAGCAGCAGGAGGGCAGAAATGTGTCTCTGGTTGGCAGCAACCCTTTTGTGCTGTCCAGGTCGAGAAGGCTGGTACCGGGAAGACCAAGGACCCACGAAGCTTGCTTCTGAGGGGTGGAATCATACCTCCCACACCAGTTACCGGTGTGGAGGTATGATTCCAAGGTGTTTGATACCAAACACGACATGGTTTGTTGCAGCCGTTTTCGAGATAGCATTTTATGCTAGCATATAATGCACCTCTACCTATATGTCGGGCTGCGTCACCGACAACCCGGGAGAATGGTCTCCGAAGGCTGCAGGGGTGCTCTGCTCATGCAGGGGCACCCTCTCACGTAAAACCCAGCACCCTGCCTTCAGGATTGTCAAGGCCTGCTATAGGGGTGACTTATAGGTTTTAAGTGTAGTGACCTATAGATATGGTAAACCTATATCTAAAGTAAGTGGTGCATGCCTCATCTTACACAGGCTGCAATGGCAGGCCTGTAGATCTATTTTGCATGGCCTCTCATGGGTGGCATAATACATGCTTCGGCCCATGGGAGGCCTCTGGGGTACCTATGCCCTGGGTACATGTGTACCATATACTAGGGGCTGATAAGGGTACCCCAGTATCCAATCTGGAGTGTACCTAAGTAAATGACAGAACATTTTAGGGAGAAAGCAGATAGACTGGGGTCCTGATTAGCAGGATCCCAGTCAGACTAGTCAAAAACATTGAAACATCAAGCAAAAAGTGGGGGTAACCATAAGAAGCAGATCCTACTTTCCTACACAACCTCCCCCACCCCCCAAATGTAAGGAGATGAGACTAACATTGCCCAGTTGAGTCTTCATTTTCTACGTGGAAATATCTGGAGAGTCCATCTGCATTGGCATGGTTACTCCCAGGTCTATGTTCCACTGTATAGTCCACCACCTCAAAAGTTTGGGCTTTTCACCCTTCATCTGTTTTAGCCATAAGAGGGGCTTATGGTCTATCTGAACAATGAAGTGAGTGCCAAACAAGTATGGCCTCAGCTTCTTCAGAGCCCAAACCACAGCAAAGGCTTCCCTCTCAATGGCTGACCAACGTTTCTCTCTGGGTGTCAACCTTCTGCTAATAAAAGCTACTGGTTGATCCTGACCCTCTGCATTAAGTTGTTACAACACAGCCCCTATCCCCAACTCAGATGCATCTGTTTGGACAATGAATTGTTTGGAATAGTCAGGACTTTGCAGAATGGGAGCAGTGCACATGGCCTGCTTGAGATCATCAAATGCCTTCTGACAGCTAACTGTCCACTGAACTTTCTTGGGCATTCTTTTTGATAAAAGATCATTTAAGGGAGTCACTATAGACCCATATCCTTTCACAAATCTTCTGTAGTACCCAGTCAGGCCCAAGAAAGCTCTGACTTGAGTCCATGATGGTCTGGATTTTGCTCTGCAATGGTTAAACTTGGCCCCCACCCACAAGGTGGCCCAGGTACCCAACCTTACTCTGCCCTATCTGGCACTTGGTGGCCTTGATAGTGAGGCCTGTTTTCTGCAGGGCATCCAAAACATTCTTTAGGTGGACCAGGTGATCCTCCCAGGTGGAGCTAAAGACAGCTATACCATCAAGATATGCTGCACTGTAGGCTTCTAGGCCTGTAAGGACTTTGTTCACCAACCTTTGGAATGTGGCAGGTGCATTCTTCAAACCAAAGGGCATTACAATAAATTGATAATGCCCACTAGGGCTTGAGAATGCTGTTTTTGGTTTGGCATCCTCAGCTAGTCTGATTTGCCAATGTCCAGCAGTGAGGTCAAATGTGCTCAAGAACTTGGCTGAGGCCAAAGTGTCAATGAGTTCATCTGCCCTAGGAATAGGGTGAGCATCAGTCCTAGTGACTGCATTGAGCCCCCTGTAGTCCACACAAAACCTCATTTCTCTCTTATCACCCTGTGTATGAGGTTTAGGTACCAGGACCACTGGACTAGCCCAAGGGCTATCTGAGGGTTCAATCACTCCCAATTCCAGCATCTTTTGGACCTCAGTCCTGATGCAATCTCTGACATGGTCAGGCTGCCTGTAAATCTTATTTTTAACAGGTAGACTCTCACCTGTGTCCACTTCATGGGTACACCAAGTGGTCTGACTAGGAGTCAAAGAAAACATGTACCTGTATTGATTGAGGACCTTCCTGCAATCAATCAGTGAGGCTGCCTGCCAAAGCTACACCATCAACTGAGCCATCATCAGGGTTCTGTGAGAGGAGGTCAGGGAGTGGGTCACTCTCTTCCTCCTGTCCCTCATCAGTAGCCATGAGCAAGCCCATGTCTGCCCTGTCCACATAGGGTTTGAGCCTGTTTACATGGAGCACCCTATGGGGGCTCCTGGGAGTTCCAACGTCCACCAAGTAGGTGACCTCTCCCTTCTGCTCAAGAATAGTATGGGGTCCACTCCATTTGTCTTGGAGAGCTGCTGGTGCCACACGCTCCAACACCCATACTTTCTGTCCTGGCTGATAAACAGTCAGTACAGCCTTTTGGTCATGCCAAGCTTTTTGCAATTCTTGACATGCCTCAAGGTTTTTGCTGGCCTTCTTCATGTATTCAGCCATCTTGGAGCAGAGACCAAGTACATAGTCCACTATGTCTTGCTTGGGAGGTTTGAGAGGTAACTCCCATCCCTCCTTTACCAAACACAAGGGACCCCTAACTGGATGCCCAAACAAAATTTCAAAAGGGCAATAGCCAATCCCCTTTTGTGGGACCTCTCTGTAGGCAAAGAGAAGGCAGGGCAACAGGACATCCCATTTTTGCCTAAGCTTTTCTGGGAGGCCCATGATCATAGGGTTTTGTTGAACCTTTCAACCAACCCATTGCATTGTGGGTGATAGGGTATGGTGAATTTGTAATTCACTCCACACTCCTTCCACATTGCAGTGATGTAACTAGACATGAAGTTTGCACCTCTGTCAGTTAAGACCTCCTTAGGGAAACCCACTCTGGAAAAAATTCCCAGGAGGGCCCTGGCCACCACAGGAGCTGTGGTGGTTCTAAGGGGTATAGCCTCTGGATACCTAGTGGCATGAACCACCACCGCTAGAATATAACTGTGCCCAGATGCAGTTGGAGAGTTCATGTGACCAATTATGCCAATCCCAACCCTTTCAAAGGGAACCCCCACCACAGGTAGTGGTATTAGGGGGTCTTTGTGGTACCACCTGACTTACCACTGGCTTGACAGGTGGTACAGGAGCCACAAAACTCCTTGGTGTCCTCTGACATATGAGGCCAGTGAAAGTGAGGGACAAGCCTGTCCCAAGTCTTACTTTGGCCTAGGTGTCCTGCTAAGGGAATGTCATGTGCCAGGGTCAGTAGGAATCCCCTAAACTTCAAAGGTATGACCAACATCCTGGTGGCACCAGGCTTGGGGTCTCTACCCTCTGAGTAAAGGCATCCCTGATCCCAATAGATCCTGTGGGATCCACTGACACTCCCAGCAGCCTCAGCAGCAGCTTGCTGTCTGAGGGGTTCAAGAGATGGGCAGGTTTGCTGCTCCTGACTCAGATCTGCCCTGGAAGGGCCCCCTGTCCCCAAGAACTCAACCTGATCAGGTTCCAGTTCATCTGAGACAGTTCCTTCACAGGGGCTAGGATCATCTCCCTCAAGAGACTGATCCTCTCTCTGAGCCTGGGGGGAAGACACAGCCTTACCCCTCCTGCTCCTTCTCTTGGAAGGCACCTGGTCCATTCTTTCAGAATCCAGGGCCTGTTCAGTAGATGTCAGTTTGGCCTGTGACCTGGTCACAGCAAACACATCTGCAGAGATGCCCAGCATTGCTGCATGAGTCCTTAATTCCACTTCAGCCCAGACTGACGTTTCCAAATCATTGCCCAATAAGCATTCTACTGGAAGGTCTGAGCTAACCACAACTTTCGTTGGGCCAGTTACCCCTCCCCAGCTGAAATTAACAACTGCCAATGAATGATCAGTCCTGACATTGTTAGCATTGGTCACTTGGTACATCTCACCAAGTATGATCTGTTCAGGGTCCACAAGATCTTTTGTCACCATAGTGACACTTGCACCTGTGTCCCTGTATGCCATGGCCTCCTTACCATTAATCAAAGGCTGTTGTTTGTATTTGCCCAGGTTACTGGGACTAACAAATAAGGTGGCAATATCCATGCCTCCATCACAGACAAGTACAGCTTGAGCTGGAGTTCTGACTAGGCCAGAACCCCAAGGTTAACCCTACTATTCCCTTGTACCCTGTACCACCCCTTGAAACTGTACTAGGGGGAGCAGTTGCCTTAGGGGTAGTGGTGGGTGGAGTTGAATCCTTGGCCTTTGGACAATTGGCATCTTTTGTCCAATGGGTCTTTTCTTTATATAAGTAACACCATGGTTTCTTTTTGCCTTTTCCTTTGTTGGATTGTGACTCCCCCCCAGATGCAGGTTTTTGGGGCCCAGATGAAGACTTGTCATCTTTACCTTTGTCCCCACCCTTATCTGAAGTTTTAGCATCTTGCTTTTTCTGGTCACCACCATGGTTCTGGTTTCTCTGCTTCACCCTGGTTCTGACCCATCTATCTGCCTTCTTTCCCAATTATTGGGGAGAAGTCAGATCAGAGTCAACCAGGTATTGATGCAACAACTGATTTTGGCAATTATTAAGGATCTGCTCCCTCATAATCAAATTGTACAATCCCTTAAAATCATTCACTTTGCTGCCAAGCAACCAGCCTTCCAGAGCCTTAGTGACACTATCCACAAAGTCTACCCAGTCCTGATTCTGTGCCTTCTGGGTGTCTCTGAACTTAATCCTATACTGTTCAGTGGTTAAGCCAAACCCATCAATGAGAGCACTCTTCAGGACTGAGTAATTGTCAGCATCCTCTTCTCTAACAGTGAGGAGCTTATCTCTACCTTTGTCAGCAAAGGAGAGCCACAAGATAGCTGCACACTGCACTTGAGGGACCTTCTGAACTTTACTGGCCCTCTCCAAAGCAGTTATCCATTTATGGATGTAATTCCCAACATGGTAGGGAGGGACAATCTTGCTCAGGTTCCTATTGTCAAAAGAATGTTCCTTAACAATAGAGACACTGTTGCTGCCACCATGGGACTCTAGTCCCAATCGTTTTCTAGCTCTCTGGACTTCTAGGGACTCTTTGTCCAGGGCCAATTGCTGTTGCCTGAGCCTAAGCTTAGCTTTCTCAAGTTCCAGAAATTGGTACTCCCTGTCATAAGAGTGGTCCCTCTTGCTAGATACAGAGGTCCCTACAGACTGTCCTGAGTGATGTGACTCTGCAGAAGGAGATCTAGATCTCCTTGGTAAACTCTGCACTCTTCCAGGAGGGGTGAAGAGGGGGCCATCTTGGCCTTCCTCATCATCTCCCTGAAGATCTGAGTTGTCCAGGTGGGAACCATCTTGTTCCTCCTGGCCAGGGTTTGAGCCTAGGTCATAAAAGGTGTCACCTCCTGACTTGTCCTCATTCCCTGCCCCACCCACTTTCTCCTGTTCATCTGACCCAGGGGTCTTCCTAAGGTCATCAAGCAGTAAGGCCTCTATGAGGCATTGGGTGTTTGCATTTCTCCCTGTCTTCAGCTTTCTAGAGGCACACAGGGCTTTTAATTCTTGGAATGAAAGCTCACTGTATCTAGACGGCAGAGAGCCACTGGCATCTCCTTTAGAAGACATACTAAGGGTGGTGAGGTGTTGCACCTACCTAACCTAGTGGGAACTAAACTCTCTGTGTCAGGACTCAGTCCGGGACACTGGCATGTGTCAGGGACTCTGGCAACAACTGGTGCCAGGGAAGACAATGTAGGCAGAATACTAGGTACAGAGCTGCCCAAGATCATACAGCGAGTCAAAGGAGAAAGGGAATCCAAAGAGGAAGCTCTGTATAAGAGAATAAGAGAGGTAAGACTCAGAAAGGACAGGCCCTCAGAGGTGATTTAGCATTCAGATTAACTACACCCAGGATGAACGTGCAAGACATATATATAATACAACATTAACAATAAAGGGAATGTGGGGTAAAGCACTCAGGAGCTCCACACGGTAAGACTGAAGCTCAGTAAGTTCCTCACCCACAATTGCTGTTACAGATACTGACTGAAAATACCCACATATAGGATATGTATGCAAAGGCAGGGTCTGTGAAGCTTATACCGATGGTGAAGTTATAACTGTAACTCAAAGACAATACTCACAGTGAACAAGAAACACCACCTAGGTAGGCAGCAGTGCCCACGGATCCTGGCGATCAAACAGGAACACAGGAAGGCAGTAACAGCAAAGGGGTAGACCTAAACACAAGCACAATAGACAAGGAGCTAGCAAGGAGGAGTGCTTAACAGGAAAGGAAGGAAAACACAGGGCACACTTGGCAGAAAGCAGGTAACAAACATACAAGGTAACAGAAGCAAGACAGCAGAATAGAAAGACAGCAAACTAGAACTGGAACCAAGGAAATGGGAAGAAAGGCAGGGACTGGAAAAGGATATACAGAAGGGGAGGCTACAAGGGTATACTAGAATAGTGCAGGTTCAGGAATCAAGAAAACAAAGTAGCATAGAAGGCAGTACTGGGGCAGGAACAAGAATTGAGCTAAGGCTCAGGAGTCAAGGTAGCACTGCAGGCAGTGCTGGTTCAGGAACAGGGAATTACTAAAGCTCAGGAGTCAAGGTAGCACTGCAGGCAGTGCTGGTTCAGGAACAGGGAATTACTAAAGCTCAGGAGTCAAGGTAGCACTGCAGGCAGTGCTAGTTCAAGGAAACAGGAAATAGCTACAGCTCGGGAAACATGGAGTCAAGAGAGAACTGCAAGCAGTGCAAATCAGGAACAAGAAATAGCTGAAGCCCAGGAACAGGAACAAAGACTAACTATAGCTCAGGAAACAAGGTAGCACTGCAGGCAATGCTAATTCAGGCACAAGGAATGGCTATAGCTCAGGAATCAAGGAATAGCAAAAGCTCAGGAACAAGGACTGGTCTCACCGGATAACAGCTACAATGACCAACACTGGACTGAAAGGAGCTGAGGCTTAAAAGAGCTCCCAGTAATCACATGCATCAGGTGTGAGCAGGCTAGCAGCAGCCAGCCACAGGTGAGCTGAATTCCTCCACCCATCCTTGGCCTGCAGGTAGTGGCGGTGCGTCCATTAGGGCGCTTTGGCGTTGACCCACAAGCCGGGCCCGCAGCTCCCTCGGCGGCTCTGTCTGAATGGCCTGCTGAGTCTGACAATGCATGTCAGTCAGCATGATGCCGGACCGCCCACCCCCTTCAGAGTCTGAAGGGGGTGAGTGGTCCGGCGTCATGCTGACTGACATGCATTGTCAGACTCAGCAGGCCAGGGGGTGGCACGGAGCGCACAGCAGCAGCAGCAGCACAAGTGCGCATGTTGGGTTTAGGTTGGAGAATTTTACTGACCAGCCCTGTCATGCGCACTAGTGTTTGCTCTGGCTGGCGGCTGCGCATTATGAGAGCGAGGGTTGATCAACGCCGCAACCCTCGGTCTCCTAATGGGCGGCCGGGCGGCGAGTATCCCTGTTAAGCCAATCCTGGCGCTGCTGGAGCAGCGTCAGTATTGGCTGAGAGGGTTTGAAAGCGCCACCCCACCCTGATGCAGCCACGTAATGCTCTGGCAGGGTGACGAGCGCCGTGGGAGCAGAGCATCCTGAGAGCTGTCCTGGCTAGGGAGGCGAGCCCCGGAGCCCCGCGGAGACCAGCACCCGGGCTGAGCTCTTTCACTGCCAAGAGACGGCATCTGTCAAGGGACCCGGGCTGACGCTGCACCCGAAGGAGGGGCCTCGCCACAGGCACGACTCTAGCCTGCCCTGGGCAAGAGAAGACTCTGCGGGCCAGGGCACGTGAGGGGCTGGAGCACCGGACAGTGTACTCCTGACAGAGCCACCCGGACCAGCACCGCCTCTGCAGGTAAGACCTAGGCCTGCACGGGGCATCGCGGTGATGTCTCTGGAGTGAGGATGAGGGGGGCGCTGTCCCCGGCCCACATGGGGTTCATGTGCAGAGCGGAGGAATCTCTGCCCTTCAAATCTACTGGAAGACGAACTCAGGGTGTGCATATTTGCTTTATCGACTCCCTTCGCTCAGTGCCCCATTGTATACTCTCTCACAATTGCTCATTTTGTGCTCCCTCAGCTCCTTGTGTTTTCTCTAAAGTCTGTGTTTTCACTCACTGTAGTTTCTACCCCTGCTCTTTATTTCCCCTGTTTCCCGCTTGGACCCCTTTCTCCACTCTGTACACCTCAATCACTACTTAAGCTGCTTTTTTAGTCAACCGCACTTGGTAAAGACATCAAAGCTCTAACAACCGCAAGTCCCACAATGCAGCTGGCCTTGGCTGAGGCGGCAATGTTTGTTATTGTTGTCACACATTGTTTCGCTCCCCTCCCCTCTCCCGCCAAGGACAGATAAGCCCGCATTAATGTGCTTACGTAGGAGGCACTTTGCACAATCAGCTCGCGGAGGAGTGCTCAAGGGCAAAGACGTCCCCGGTAATCCGCACGCATTGCACACACCCTCTCTTACTCCACCGCCTTCAGATGAGGGAATCTGTTCCCATAGGAGGTGGTGTGGGTTCTACAAGGCAACTTCCGGAGGGCTCAGACCTAAAGTTTCACTTTGCAGCAAAACAGCACAGCGCTGGGGTTTACGTGCCTCTCCTTGGGGGGTCTGGTCTGCGCTGGCAGTGTGCCGGGGGGCGCGTGGCAGGGGTGTAGTGAGCAGATATCTGTTGTGCGTACTAATCGAGGCATTTCATAAAATGCTGTGCTGCGGTCAGACTTGCGGTTACCCTGGCAGCGTGGTCAACGCAGGACTGAATAAACTGACATCTTAGTGAGTGGTCGGGTCTGTGGTTTTACTGGACCAAAGTCAGATCATGTGGCGACTCCGCGAAGGAGCCTCAGCGATGTCTCTGAAGTTTATACCGAACAGCCTGCCCAACTGTGGCTCTGTACTGGACATGTCTTTGGGAGGGATCTTTATTAATGTAATAACTGCACTTTCACCATTGCTTTATTAACCTTCCTCCTTTCTCAAATTTGCTTGAAAATGCACCATTTGTCCACTCTTTTTCATGAATGTGAGATCATCATCAGGACGAGACAAATGTGAGCAGGTAGAATTTGCCAGAGTTAGCTAGGAAGCAAGGTCACAGATGGCCAGATTGGAGAGGTGGAATTCCTACCAACAAGGAGCCTGATGCGAGTTCCAGTGTTCCAGGTAATGTGGCGAGTTTTAAGAGGAGGAACAGATCCGAATGGCCGCACGGGGCCCAAGATGAAGGAGGCACGTACGGTGCAGTTAATGGTAACCGCGAGCTGGAGAGGACTTTTTAGAGGCCGCGGGGTGATTGTTCCCGTATGACACCGATTCCTCTCGCGCATCCACTGCTGCTAAACTACAAAATTAATTTCTCCCACACCCACGCTTGACGGGGTGCAACCTCCCGCCCGACTTTTCACGGGTCCTCCGCCTCTGCCTCCAGTGGCCCCCCGCGGCCTCTAAAAAGTCCTCTCCAGCACGCGGTTACCATTAACTGCACCGTACGTGCCTCCTTCATCTTGGGCCCCGTGTGGCCACGCGGATCTGTTCCTCCTCCTAAAACTCGCCACATTACCTGGAACACTGGAACTCGCATCAGGCTCCTTGTTGGTAGGAATTCCACCTCTACAATCTGGCCATCTGTGACCTTGCTTCCTAGCTAACTCTGGCAAATTCTACCTGCTCACATTTGTCTCGTCCTGATGATGATCTCACATTCATGAGATCGAAACGCCGTCAACCTTTACAACCAAAAATCCATTCCTGCATTCAATTTATTTGGAGTTTTGTCTATTGTTGTTGTCAATGCAATGTAAATTTTAAATGTCACTAGCACCCTCACTTCACGCACTTTCACTTTTTTGTGTGAGCACCAGAACTATTACTAAAAATATACTATGATACTCCATTTATGCTGTCAATAAATGTGATGTCATTCCAAACCTTGTGTCCCAGCATATATTGTGTAATCAGTCCCGCATGGACTCTCTTGCATTGCTCTACTTGACTAACGCTGTTTTAAAAAACTTTAGTAGCCTAGGCTACCCGAGGACCTTAGTGGCCTCCCCCAGACCTGTGTTTTTCCTAAACCACTAGTTAAAGTGGGCACCTTGCACCAGTCCAAACAACCCATATGGTGATTTAAGAGGTCAAAGATAACCTTAGAAAGCTATCCAAGTGGTAGCTGTGGAGAGCAGCCTTCAGGCATACTGGCACATGCATCAAGGTATGCTTTTGCGATTCCTTAATTGCGATTATTAAGGAATCGCAATTAAGGAATCGCAAAAGCCTATGCATGTAGGAATCGCTATAAAAATAGCGATTCCTAAACATTCTTAATTGCGACTCGCAAATTGCGAGTCGCAATTAAGGAATGCCGTCCCATTCATTCCTAGGGGCCTACAGGCCCCTAGGAATGAATTGGAGATTGCATGCGCAATTTGCGAGTACCAGTAGGTACTCGCAAATTGCTCATGCAATTTCAGAGATGCAAGGGTGTCAAAATGACACCCTGTTGCACCCTGAAATTGTGATGTGCACCCATGTTGCGCATACACATGCCCCAAGGGCATGTGTGTGTGTAACCTAAAACTTTAAAAAATGCATTTTAGTGCATTTTTCAAAGTTTTGCAAATTACAGACAAGTTTGATTTGTCTGTAATTTGCGGTCCCAAATAGCGAAATCGCTATTTGAAAGTGCTTCTAGCATTGCATTTAAGGAATCGCAAATTGCGATTCCTTAAATGCAATCATAATTAGGAATTCGCAAATAATTGCAAATTCTTAAATTGCGCATAGGAAACTACTTTCATGCATCTCCAAAGGCCAATTTGCGATCGCAAACGGCCGATTTTTGCGAATCGCACCGTTTGCGATCGCAAAAACCTTTGTTGCATGTGCCCCTTAGTCTTGAAGGAATGTTAAGCAGCTTGTTTTACCACAATGCAACCTTATTGTATTGGTTAAATGAAAGGAGAACCACACAGTAGTTATAAGAATATATATTTATTATTATAACACCTTAAATACCTCACAGTATCTGCTACACGCAGATAAACATAAAGCACACATTACTGTAGCACAGAAACAATCGTAAGTAGCACTAATACACAGTGGGCTCCCGGGCGAGACCAAACCATATACTAAAATAGTGGTATTAGAACCACGACTCGAGTCGAGTCAAGGCAGTGTCTAGAGAGTGTAGAATCGCTGGGACCCCAAGGAACCACCCAAGGTGAGTAAGTAGGGACCCCACGGAGGACGGGTGCAGTGTGAGAACACGACTGCGTGCAATTCAATGGGAGAGTCGCGGTTGCAATTTTACAGTTTAAGGACCCTTCCCAGTGGATTACGAGGAAACCCTTTGGAACATAGAAGGTTGGAGAGCCACCCCACCCGTGGATACCGAAGTACCAGAGTTACCTATCCCAGGGAAGCCGGGTGCATAGGGCTGAAGTGGCATCGGAAACCGCCGTCGTTCTCAATGGGAGTCTTCAAAGAAATGCCACTGCTGGAAAGAAGAAAAGTGTCCGGTGGAGCCCACAGGTGGATTCTTGAAGGAAGGAACCTGAAAGGAGAGGGGACAGAGTCTGGGTCACTTAGGAGTGACCAGGGGCTCGGTAGACGAATGCCCACCGATGTCGGGTGCTTCAGGTGTGAAGAAGGAGAACTTGACTCTATATCTGCAGGGACCAGGAGATGTCGAGGACACCCAGGAGCTGGATACGAGCTGTGCCACAAAGGATTTCGAGTGCTGAGGGGTCGGTGTCGGGCGAAGCACAAACAAGCCTTGGCAGCGGCAACCCACAAAGAAGGTCAAGAAAGGTTACAGTCTGGCCCAGCAAGGACCAGAGGACTCACCACAGCAAGGGGAGTCAGGGCAGGCCTGGAGCAATCAGGGGAGCCCAAGAAAAGTAGTATTGTCCCTCAAATGGACCCACAGGCCGAAGGCACAGGAGTTGCCAGGGGGCCTCTAGCAGTTTTACAAAGTAGCAGCTTGCAGGGCACAGAGTGTAAGTAGGCCAAAGTCCTTTGTACAAAATGTGCGCAGAGGTTGGGGCTATTGACATCCCAATGCACGAAGTTAGAGAATACCAACAAGCATATGCACTTGCAAATGTATGCAGTGCACAGGGGTTCGGGTTATGCAGTCCCCACGTGGGATACTGGCCTCAAACTTGGTGAGAGGGCTGCTCGACCTCAAGAAACGTAGGAACCCACCTCCTGTGTTGCTGGAGTCTTTGGAGTCTGCAGGAGCTCAGGATCAGCAGACCAGTCAGTTGCGTTACGGTGCCTGCAAACGCAGGGGAGTGACTCCTTCACTCCAAGGGAGAGACTTCAGTTGTCCTTGATGCTCCACAGGTCCTGCACAGAGCCTGTATGGTGCACGGGCACAGACGATGCTTTGGATGGAGAGGGAGACAAAGTAGGGCCCAGTCAAAGTCCAGCGAAGTCCAGAGTGTCCAGTCGGTCGAAGGTCAGTGGTTTCTTGATCAGAAACTTGTCCACGTCGAATCTAGGGTCCTACAGCCAGGTAAGCCCTTTTGTACCCACGGGAGAGGGTTGGACAGATTCAGGGGACCCTCCGAGGGGAGGGTCTGGACAGGGGGGTGGTTACACCCATGTCCTTTGTCCAGTTTCGCGCCAGAGCAGGAGCCAACGGCTCCCAGAACTGGTTTGAACTGGACTATGCACAGGGACACCAAATGTGCCCCTCGTGCAGACTTTCAGGCACTTTGGAAGTGCACTCACCCAGCTCCAATACACTAAATCCTGTCTGGGAGGTGGTCACGCCTCCCTGTGACAGGAAGCCTATTGTGCTGCCTTCCCCTGCTCGAGCTTGGCTCAGCAGCAGGAGGGCAGAAATGTGTCTCTGGTCGGCAGCAACCATTTTGTGCTGTCCGGGTCAAGAAGGCTGGTACCGGGAAGACCAGGGAACCACAAAGCTTGCTTCTGAGGGGTGGAATCATACCTCCCACACCAGTTACCGGTGTGGAGGTATGATTCCAAGGTGTTTGATACCAAACACGACATGGTTTGTTGCAGCCGTTTTCGAGATAGCATTTTACGCGAGCATATAATGCACCTCTACCTATATGTCGGGCTGCGTCTCCGACAACCCGGGTGAATGGTCTCTGAAACTGCAGGGGTGCTCTGCTCATGCAGGGGCACCTCTCACGTAAAACCCAGCACCCTGCCTTCAGGATTGTCAAGGACTGCTATGGGGGTAACTTATAGGTTTTAAGTGTAGTGACCTATAGATATAGTAAACCTATATCTAAAGTAAGTGGTGCATGCACCATCTTACACAGGCTGCAATGGCAGGCCTGTAGTTCCATTTTGCATGGCCTCTCATGGGTGGCATAATACATGCTTCAGCCCATGGGAGACCTCTGGGGTACCTATGCCCTGGGTACATGTGTACCATATACTAGCGACTTATAAGGGTACCCCAGTATCCAATTTGGAGTGTACCTAAGTACATGACGTAACATTTTAGGGAGAAAGCAGATAGACTGGGGTCCTGATTAGCAGGATCCAAGTCAGACTAGTCAAAAACAGTGAAACATCAAGCAAAAAGTGGGGGTAACCATAAGAAGCAGATCCTACTTTCCTACAATCACACAGTGGCAGATCCTTACAAAAGGTTTCTGGTTCAGTTAATTGCCATATGCCTGCGTTGAACAGGTACCATTGCTTAATTAGAGCCCGTGGTTTCCGTTGCTCAGCACCGGTACTTAATTGGTTTCCGGTGCTCGGCACCAGCACTTAATTGTCAATACCGCACATATGACACTCTACCACATGGTGGCGATGCTCATCTAATTTAGAGAAGAGCAGAACAATGGTTGTTTATGAATACAATATACATTAAAAATTACTGATACCTGCCTCCCCAGCCATTCCTCCAGCTTTGGGGACCTGGAATAATCTGAACTGTCGCACTTGCAGGCGAGAGAGATGGTTAGTAGTTGTTTTGGCAGTGATGGCAGGGGTGATGGGTGGTGCAAGCTGCAGTGGATTCCTGGTCAGAGCCCTGACACTTATTATTTTACAAACTAAGTACTGACTAGTACTGATAAGGTGAACATCTTCAAACTGCATCAGTGTGTTCAAATGTCAAATTGGCATAATAATATTATCATGGAAGACGCTGCATAGTTTGATCCTGTTTCCCTGGCTCATTCTAGTCGCTCTGAGAACCTCTTGCTTTCCAGCTCTAAGGTGAGTTTGCCATTGTCCACTATTAAAGCACTTTGTGTTGCTTAAGAGCATTGCTTGACAGTTGCAAAGGCTGCTTATATAATTAAACTGGTGCTCAGTAGATGTTGTACCACCAAGGATAGTGTGCTGCATGGCTAAATACATATAAGGTCCCAAAGGCGAGACTGATTGGCTATCCCAATGCTTGTTTTAAAGTTAGCCATCTTGGAGAATTTCCCAATTTTAAAAACAATCCACAAAGTAGGAGCAGTGGTGGTTTGCCGGCTTTGCCCTGGGAGCAGTGGTGGTTTGCCAGCTTTGCCCTGGGAGAAGTGGTGGTTTGCCAGCTTTGCCCTGGGAGCAGTGGTGGTTAGCCAGCTTTGCCCTGGAAGCAGTGGTGGTTCACCAGCTTTGCCCTGGGAGCAGTGGTAGTTCGCCAGCTCTGCCCTGGGAGCCCTGGTGGTTTGCAGCTTTGCCCTGGGAGCAGTGGTGGTTTGCAGCTTTGCCCTGGAGCAGTGGTGGTTTGCAGCTTTGCCCTGGAGCAGCGGTGGTTTGCCAGCTTTGTCCTGGAAGCAGTGGTAGTTTGCAGCTTTGCCCTGGGAGCAGTGGTGGTTTTCCAGCTTTGCCCTGGGAGCAGTGGTGGTTAGCCAGCTTTGCCCTGGGAGCAGTGGTGGTTTGCAGCTTTGCCCTGGGAGCAGTGGTGGTCTGCAGCTTTGCCCTGGGAGCAGTGGTGGTTAGCCAGCTTTGCCCTGGGAGCAGTGGTGGTTCACCAGCTTTTCCGTGGGAG
Organism: Calotriton arnoldi; assembly: GCA_963921515.1. NCBI lineage: Eukaryota > Metazoa > Chordata > Amphibia > Caudata > Salamandridae > Calotriton > Calotriton arnoldi. The sequence goes on along the minus strand of CAWUFW010005220.1, from coordinate 588,855 downwards.
AAGTGGTGTTTAGCCAGCTCTGCCCTGGGAGCAGTGGTGGTTTGCAGCTTTGCCCTGGGAGCAGTGGTGGTTTGCTGGCTTTGCTCCCAGTGGGAGCAGTGGTGGTTTGCAGCTTTGCCCTGGGAGCAGTGGTGGTTCACCAGCTTTTCCGTGGGAGAAGTGGTGGTTAGCTAGCTTTCCCTGGGAGCAGTGGTGGTTTGCCAGCTTTGCCCTGGGAGCAGTGGTGGTTTGCAGCTTTGCCCTGGGAGCAGTGGTGGTTTGCAGCTTTGCCCTGGGAGCAGTGGTGGTTTGCTGGCTTTGCTCCCAGTGGGAGCAGTGGTGGTTTGCAGCTTAGCCCTAGGAGCAGTGGTGGTTTGCAACTTTGCCCTGGGAGCAGTGGTGGTTTGCCAGCTTTGCCCTGGGAGCAGTGGTGGTTTGCCGACTTTGCCCTGGGAGCAGTGGTGGTTTGCCAGCTTTGCCCTGGGAGCAGTGGTGGTTTGCCGACTTTGCCCTGGGAGCAGTGGTGGTTTGCTGGCTTTGCCCTGGGAGCAGTGGTGGTTTGCTGGCTTTGCCCTGGGAGCAGTGGTGGTTTGCCAGTTTTACCCTGGAAGCAGTGGTGGTTCACCAGCTTTGCCCTGGGAGCAGTGGTAGTTCGCCAGCTCTGCCCTGGGAGCCCTGGTGGTTTGCAGCTTTGCCCTGGGAGCAGTGGTGGTTTGCAGCTTTGCCCTGGAGCAGTGGTGGTTTGCAGCTTTGCCCTGGAGCAGTGGTGGTTTGCCAGCTTTGTCCTGGAAGCAGTGGTAGTTTGCAGCTTTGCCCTGGGAGCAGTGGTGGTTTTCCAGCTTTGCCCTGGGAGCAGTGGTGGTTTGCCGGCTTTGCCCTAGGAGCAGTGGTGGTTTGCAGCTTTGCCCTGGGAGGAGTGGTGGTTTGCTGGCTTTGCCCTGGAACAGTGGTGGATTGCCAGCTTTGCCATGGGAACAGTGGTGGATTGCCAGCTTTGCCCTGGGAGCAGTGGTGGTTTGCCAGCTTTGCCCTGGAACAGTGGTGGATTGCCAGCTTTGCCCTGGGAACAGTGGTGGTTTGCAGCTTTGCCCTGGGAGCAGTGGTGGTTTGCCAGCTTTGCCCTGGGAGCAGTGGTGGTTTGCCGGCTTCGCCCTGGGAGCAGTGGTGGTTTGCCAGCTTTGCCCTGGGAGCAGTGGTGGTTTGCTGACTTTGCCCTGGGAGCAGTGGTGGTTTGCTGACTTTGCCTTCGGAGCAGTGGTGGTTTGCAGCTTTGCCCTAGGAGCAGTGGTGATTTGCAGCTTTGCCCTGGCAGCAGTGGTGGTTTGCTAGCTTTGCCCTGGGAGCAGTGGTGGTTTGCCATCTTTGTCCTGGGAGCAGTGGTGGTTAGCCAGCTTTCCCTGGGAGCAGTGGTGGTTTGCCAGATTTGCCCTAGGAGCAGTGGTGGTTTGCAGCTTTGCCCTGGGAGCAGTGGTAGTTTGCAGCTTTTCCCTGGGAGCAGTGGTGGTTTGCAGCTTTGCCCTGGGAGCAGTGGTGGTTTACAGCTTAGCCCTAGGAGCAGTGGTGGTTTGCAGCTTTGCCCTGGGAGCAGTGGTGGTTTGCCAGCTTTACCCTGGGAGCAGTGGTGGTTTGTCGACTTTGCCCTGGGAGCAGTGGTGGTTTGCCAGCTTTGCCCTGGGAGCAGTGGTGGTTTGCCGACTTTGCCCTGGGAGCAGTGGTGGTTTGCTGGCTTTGCCCTGGGATCATTGGTGGTTTGCTGGCTTTGCCCTGGGAGCAGTGGTGGTTTGCTGGCTTTGCCTTGGGAGCAGTGGTGGTTTGCAGCTTTCCCTGGGAGCAGTGGTGGTTTGCCAGTTTTACCCTGGAAGCAGTGGTGGTTCACCAGCTTTGCCCTGGGAGCAGTGGTAGTTCGCCAGCTCTGCCCTGGGAGCCCTGGTGGTTTGCAGCTTTGCCCTGGGAGCAGTGGTGGTTTGCAGCTTTGCCCTGGAGCAGTGGTGGTTTGCAGCTTTGCCCTGGAGCAGTGGTGGTTTGCCAGCTTTGTCCTGGAAGCAGTAGTAGTTTGCAGCTTTGCCCTGGGAGCAGTGGTGGTTTTCCAGCTTTGCCCTGGGAGCAGTGGTGGTTTGCCGGCTTTGCCCTGGGAGCAGTGGTGGTTTGCAGCTTTGCCCTGGGAGCAGTGGTGGGTTGCTGGCTTTGCCCTGGAACAGTGGTGGATTGCCAGCTTTGCCCTGGGAACAGTGGTGGATTGCCAGCTTTGCCCTGGGAGCAGTGGTGGTTTGCCAGCTTTGCCCTGGAACAGTGGTGGATTGCCAGCTTTGCCCTGGGAACAGTGGTGGTTTGCAGCTTTGCCCTGGGAGCAGTGGTGGTTTGCCAGCTTTGCCCTGGGAGCAGTGGTGGTTTGCTGACTTTGCCCTCGGAGCAGTGGTGGTTTGCTGACTTTGCCTTCAGAGCAGTGGTGGTTTGCAGCTTTGCCCTAGGAGCAGTGGTGATTTGCAGCTTTGCCCTGGCAGCAGTGGTGGTTTGCCAGCTTTGCCCTGGGAGCAGTGGTGGTTTGCCATCTTTGTCCTGGGAGCAGTGGTGGTTTGCAGCTTTGCCCTGGGAGCAGTGGTGGTTTGCCAGCTTTGCCCTGGGAGCAGTGGTGGTTTGCCGACTTTGCCCTGGGAGCAGTGGTGGTTTGCCAGCTTTGCCCTGGGAGCAGTGGTGGTTTGCCGACTTTGCCCTGGGAGCAGTGGTGGTTTGCTGTCTTTGCACTGGGAGCAGTGATGGTTTGCTGGCTTTGCCCTGGGAGCAGTGGTGGTTTGCTGGCTTTGCCTTGGGAGCAGTGGTGGTTTGCAGCTTTGCCCTGGGAGCAGTGCTGGTTTGCCAGTTTTACCCTGGAAGCAGTGGTGGTTCACCAGCTTTGCCCTGGGAGCAGTGGTAGTTCGCCAGCTCTGCCCTGGGAGGCCTGGCTGGCTTGCTTCTTTGCCCTGGGAGCAGTGGTGGTTTGCAGCTTTGCCCTGGAGCAGTGGTGGTTTGCAGCTTTGCCCTGGAGCAGTGGTGGTTTGCCAGCTTTGTCCTGGAAGCAGTGGTAGTTTGCAGCTTTGCTCTGGGAGCAGTGGTGGTTTTCCAGCTATGCCCTGGGAGCAGTGGTGGTTTGCCGGCTTTGCCCTGGGAGCAGTGGTGGTTTGCAGCTTTGCCCTGGGAGGAGTGGTGGTTTGCTGGCTTTACCCTGGGAGGAGTGGTGGATTGCCAGCTTTGCCCTGGGAGCAGTGGTGGATTGCCAGCTTTGCCCTGGAACAGTGGTGGATTGCCAGCTTTGCCCTGGGAACAGTGGTGGTTTGCAGCTTTGCCCTGGAGCAGTGGTGGTTTGCCAGCTTTGTCCTGGAAGCAGTGGTAGTTTGCAGCTTTGCCCTGGGAGCAGTGGTGGTTTTCCAGCTATGCCCTGGGAGCAGTGGTGGTTTGCCGGCTTTGCCCTGGGAGCAGTGGTGGTTTGCAGCTTTGCCCTGGGAGGAGTGGTGGTTTTCTGGCTTTGCCCTGGGAGGAGTGGTGGATTGCCAGCTTTGCCCTGGGAGCAGTGGTGGATTGCCAGCTTTGCCCTGGAACAGTGGTGGATTGCCAGCTTTGCCCTGGAGCAGTGGTGGTTTGCAGCTTTGCCCTGGAGCAGTGGTGGTTTGCCAGCTTTGTCCTGGAAGCAGTGGTAGTTTGCAGCTTTGCCCTGGGAGCAGTGGTGGTTTTCCAGCTTTGCCCTGGGAGCAGTGGTGGTTTGCCGGCTTTGCCCTGGGAGCAGTGGTGGTTTGCAGCTTTGCCCTGGGAGCAGTGGTGGGTTGCTGGCTTTGCCCTGGAACAGTGGTGGATTGCCAGCTTTTCCCTGGGAACAGTGGTGGATTGCCAGCTTTGCCCTGGGAGCAGTGGTGGTTTGCCAGCTTTGCCCTGGAACAGTGGTGGATTGCCAGCTTTGCCCTGGGAACAGTGGTGGTTTGCAGCTTTGCCCTGGGAGCAGTGGTGGTTTGCCAGCTTTGCCCTGGGAGCAGTGGTGGTTTGCCGGCTTTGCCCTGGGAGCAGTGGTGGTTTGCCAGCTTTGCCCTGGGAGCAGTGGTGGTTTGCCAGCTTTGCCCTGGGAGCAGTGGTGGTTTGCTGACTTTGCCCTCGGAGCAGTGGTGGTTTGCTGACTTTGCCTTCGGAGCAGTGGTGGTTTGCAGCTTTGCCCTGGCAGCAGTGGTGGTTTGCCAGCTTTGCCCTGGGAGCAGTGGTGGTTTGCCATCTTTGTCCTGGGAGCAGTGGTGGTTTGCAGCTTTGCCCTGGGAGCAGTGGTGGTTTGCCAGCTTTGCCCTGGGAGCAGTGGTGGTTTGCCGACTTTGCCCTGGGAGCAGTGGTGGTTTGCTTCTTTGCCCTGGGAGCAGTGGTGGTTTGCAGCTTTGCCCTGGAGCAGTGGTGGTTTGCAGCTTTGCCCTGGAGCAGTGGTGGTTTGCCAGCTTTGTCCTGGAAGCAGTGGTAGTTTGCAGCTTTGCCCTGGGAGCAGTGGTGGTTTTCCAGCTATGCCCTGGGAGCAGTGGTGGTTTGCCAGCTTTGCCCTGGGAGCAGTGGTGGTTTGCCGACTTTGCCCTGGGAGCAGTGGTGGTTTGCCAGCTTTGCCCTGGGAGCAGTGGTGGTTTGCCGACTTTGCCCTGGGAGCAGTGGTGGTTTGCTGGCTTTGCACTGGGAGCAGTGGTGGTTTGCTGGCTTTGCCCTGGGAGCAGTGGTGGTTTGCTGGCTTTGCCTTGGGAGCAGTGGTGGTTTGCAGCTTTGCCCTGGGAGCAGTGCTGGTTTGCCAGTTTTACCCTGGAAGCAGTGGTGGTTCACCAGCTTTGCCCTGGGAGCAGTGGTAGTTCGCCAGCTCTGCCCTGGGAGCCCTGGTGGTTTGCTTCTTTGCCCTGGGAGCAGTGGTGGTTTGCAGCTTTGCCCTGGAGCAGTGGTGGTTTGCAGCTTTGCCCTGGAGCAGTGGTGGTTTGCCAGCTTTGTCCTGGAAGCAGTGGTAGTTTGCAGCTTTGCTCTGGGAGCAGTGGTGGTTTTCCAGCTATGCCCTGGGAGCAGTGGTGGTTTGCCGGCTTTGCCCTGGGAGCAGTGGTGGTTTGCAGCTTTGCCCTGGGAGGAGTGGTGGTTTGCTGGCTTTACCCTGGGAGGAGTGGTGGATTGCCAGCTTTGCCCTGGGAGCAGTGGTGGATTGCCAGCTTTGCCCTGGAACAGTGGTGGATTGCCAGCTTTGCCCTGGGAACAGTGGTGGTTTGCAGCTTTGACCTGGAGCAGTGGTGGTTTGCCAGCTTTGTCCTGGAAGCAGTGGTAGTTTGCAGCTTTGCCCTGGGAGCAGTGGTGGTTTTCCAGCTATGCCCTGGGAGCAGTGGTGGTTTGCCGGCTTTGCCCTGGGAGCAGTGGTGGTTTGCAGCTTTGCCCTGGGAGGAGTGGTGGTTTTCTGGCTTTGCCCTGGGAGGAGTGGTGGATTGCCAGATTTGCCCTGGGAGCAGTGGTGGATTGCCAGCTTTGCCCTGGAACAGTGGTGGATTGCCAGCTTTGCCCTGGAGCAGTGGTGGTTTGCAGCTTTGCCCTGGAGCAGTGGTGGTTTGCCAGCTTTGTCCTGGAAGCAGTGGTAGTTTGCAGCTTTGCCCTGGGAGCAGTGGTGGTTTTCCAGCTTTGCCCTGGGAGCAGTGGTGGTTTGCCGGCTTTGCCCTGGGAGCAGTGGTGGTTTGCAGCTTTGCCCTGGGAGCAGTGGTGGGTTGCTGGCTTTGCCCTGGAACAGTGGTGGATTGCCAGCTTTTCCCTGGGAACAGTGGTGGATTGCCAGCTTTGCCCTGGGAGCAGTGGTGGTTTGCCAGCTTTGCCCTGGAACAGTGGTGGATTGCCAGCTTTGCCCTGGGAACAGTGGTGGTTTGCAGCTTTGCCCTGGGAGCAGTGGTGGTTTGCCAGCTTTGCCCTGGGAGCAGTGGTGGTTTGCCGGCTTTGCCCTGGGAGCAGTGGTGGTTTGCCAGCTTTGCCCTGGGAGCAGTGGTGGTTTGCCAGCTTTGCCCTGGGAGCAGTGGTGGTTTGCTGACTTTGCCCTCGGAGCAGTGGTGGTTTGCTGACTTTGCCTTCGGAGCAGTGGTGGTTTGCAGCTTTGCCCTGGCAGCAGTGGTGGTTTGCCAGCCTTGCCCTGGGAGCAGTGGTGGTTTGCCATCTTTGTCCTGGGAGCAGTGGTGGTTTGCAGCTTTGCCCTGGGAGCAGTGGTGGTTTGCCAGCTTTGCCCTGGGAGCAGTGGTGGTTTGCCGACTTTGCCCTGGGAGCAGTGGTGGTTTGCTTCTTTGCCCTGGGAGCAGTGGTGGTTTGCAGCTTTGCCCTGGAGCAGTGGTGGTTTGCAGCTTTGCCCTGGAGCAGTGGTGGTTTGCCAGCTTTGTCCTGGAAGCAGTGGTAGTTTGCAGCTTTGCCCTGGGAGCAGTGGTGGTTTTCCAGCTATGCCCTGGGAGCAGTCGTGGTTTGCCGGCTTTGCCCTGGGAGCAGTGGTGGTTTGCAGCTTTGCCCTGGGAGGAGTGGTAGTTTGCTGGCTTTGCCCTGGGAGGAGTGGTGGATTGCCAGCTTTGCCCTGGGAGCAGTGGTGGATTGCCAGCTTTGCCCTGGAACAGTGGTGGATTGCCAGCTTTGCCCTGGGAATAGTGGTGGTTTGCAGCTTTGCCCTGGGAGCAGTGGTGGTTTGCCAGCTTTGCCCTGGGAGCAGTGGTGGTTTGCCGGCTTCGCCCTGGGAGCAGTGGTGGTTTGCCAGCTTTGCCCTGGGAGCAGTGGTGGTTTGCCAGCTTTGCCCAGGGAGCAGTGATGTTTTGCTGACTTTGCCCTGGGAGCAGTGGTGGTTTGCTGACTTTGCCTTCGGAGCAGTGGTGGTTTGCAGCTTTGACCTAGGAGCAGTGGTGATTTGCAGCTTTGCCCTGGCAGCAGTGGTGGTTTGCTAGCTTTGCCCTGGGAGCAGTGGTGGTTTGCCATCTTTGTCCTGGGAGCAGTGGTGGATAGCCAGCTTTCCCTGGGAGCAGTGGTGTTTTGCCAGCTTTGCCCTAGGAGCAGTGGTGTTTTGCCAGCTTTGCCCTAGGAGCAGTGGTGGTTTGCAGCTTTGCCCTGGGAGCAGTGGTAGTTTGCAGCTTTGCCCTGGGAGCAGTGGTGGTTTGCAGCTTAGCCCAGGAGCAGTGGTGGTTTGCAGCTTTGCCCTGGGAGCAGTGGTGGTTTGCCAGCTTTGCCCTGGGAGCAGTGGTGGTTTGCCGACTTTGCCCTGGGAGCAGTGGTGGTTTGCCAGCTTTACCCTGGGAGCAGTGGTCGTTTGCCGACTTTGCCCTGGGAGCAGTGGTGGTTTGCTGGCTTTGCCCTGGGAGCAGTGGTGGTTTGCTGGCTTTGCCCTGGGAGCAGTGGTGGTTTGCTGGCTTTGCCTTGGGAGCAGTGGTGGTTTGCAGCTTTGCCCTGGGAGCAGTGGTGGTTTGCCAGTTTTACCCTGGAAGCAGTGGTGGTTCACCAGCTTTGCCCTGGGAGCAGTGGTAGTTCGCCAGCTCTGCCCTGGGAGCCCTGGTGGTTTGCAGCATTGCCCAGGGAGCAGTGGTGATTTGCAGCTTTGCCCTGGAGCAGTGGTGGTTTGCAGCTTTGCCCTGGAGCAGTGGTGGTTTGCCAGCTTTGTCCTGGAAGCAGTGGTAGTTTGCAGCTTTGCCCTGGGAGCAGTGGTGGTTTTCCAGCTTTGCCCTGGGAGCAGTGGTGGTTTGCCGGCTTTGCCCTGGGAGCAGTGGTGGTTTGCAGCTTTGCCCTGGGAGCAGTGGTGGTTTGCTGGCTTTGCCCTGGAACAGTGGTGGATTGCCAGCTTTGCCCTGGGAACAGTGGTGGATTGCCAGATTTGCCCTGGGAGCAGTGGTGGTTTGCCAGCTTTGCCCTGGAACAGTGGTGGATTGCCAGCTTTGCCCTGGGAATAGTGGTGGTTTGCAGCTTTGCCCTGGGAGCAGTGGTGGTTTGCCAGCTTTGCCCTTGGAGCAGTGGTGGTTTGCTGGCTTTGCCCTGGGAGCAGTGGTGGTTTGCCAGCTTTGCCCTGGGAGCAGTGGTCGTTTGCCAGCTTTGCCCTGGGAGCAGTGGTGGTTTGCTGACTTTGCCCTGGGAGCAGTGGTGGTTTGCTGACTTTGCCTTCGGAGCAGTGGTGGTTTGCAGCTTTGCCCTAGGAGCAGTGGTGATTTGCAGCTTTGCCCTGGCAGCAGTGGTGGTTTGCCAGCTTTGCCCTGGGAGCAGTGGTGGTTTGCCATCTTTGTCCTGGGAGCAGTGGTGGTTTGCCAGCTTTGCCCTGGCAGCAGTGGTGGTTCGCCAGCTTTGCCCTGGGAGCAGTGGTGGTTCGCCAGCTCTGCCCTGGGAGCCCTGGTGGTTTGCAGCTTTGCCCTGGAGCAGTGGTGGTTTGCCAGCTTTGTCCTGGAAGCAGTGGTAGTTTGCAGCTTTGCCCTGGGAACAGTGGTGGTTCGCCAGCTTTGCCCTGGGAGCAGTGGTGGTTTGCCGGCTTTGCCCTGGGAGCAGTGGTGGTTTGCCAGCTTTGCCCTGGGAGAAGTGGTGGTTTGCCAGCTTTGCCCTGGGAGAAGTGGTGGTTTGCCAGCTTTGCCCTGGGAGCAGTGGTGGTTAGCCAGCTTTGCCCTGGGAGCAGTGGTGGTTTGCAGCTTTGCCCTGGGAGCAGTGATGGTTTGCAGCTTTGCCCTGGGAGCAGTGGTGGTTTGCAGCTTTGCCCTGGGAGCAGTGGTGGTTTGCAGCTTTGCCCTGGGAGCAGTGGTGGTTTGCTGGCTTTGCTCCCAGTGGGAGCAGTGGTGGTTTGCAGCTTAGACCTAGGAGCCGTGGTGGTTTGCCAGCTTTGCCCTGGGAGCAGTGATGGTTTGTCGACTTTGCCTTGGGAGCAGTGGTGGTTTGCCAGCTTTGCCCTGGGAGCCGTGGAGGTTTGCCGACTTTGCCCTGGGAGCCGTGGTGGTTTGCCGGCTTTGCCCTGGGCGCAGTGGTGGTTTGCTGGCGTTGCCTTGGGAGCAGTGGTGGTTTGCAGCTGTGCCCTAAGAGCAGTGGTGATTTGCAGCTTTGCCCTGGCAGCAGTGGTGGTTTGCCAGCTTTGCCCTGGGAGCAGTGGTGGTTTGCCAGCTTTGTCCTGGGAGCAGTGGTGGTTTGCCAGTTTTGCCCTGGAAGCAGTGGTGGTTCACCAGCTTTGCCCTGGGAGCAGTGGTAGTTCGCCAGCTCTGCCCTGGGAGCCCTGGTGGTTTGCAGCTTTGCCCTGGGAGCAGTGGTGGTTTGGCAGCCTTGCCCTGGGAGCAGTGGTGGTTTGCAGCTTTGCCCTGGGAGCAGTGGAGGTTTGCAGCTTTGTCCTGGGAGCAGTGGTGGTTTGCCGGCTTTGCCCTGGAACAGTGGTGGATTGCCAGCTTTGCCCTGGGAACAGTGGTGGATTGCCAGCTTTGCCCTGGGTGCAGTGGTGGTTTGCACCTTTGCCCTGGGAGCAGTGGTGGTTTGCCGGCTTTGCCCTGGGAGCAGTGGTGGTTTGCAGCTTTGCCCTGAGAGCAGTGGTGTTTTTGCAGCTTTGCCCTCAAGCAATGGTGGTTTGCAGCTTTGCCCTGGGAGCAGTAGTGGTTTGCAGCTTTGCCCCGGGAGCAATGGTGGTTTGCCAGCTTTGCCCTGGAAACAGTGGTGGTCTGCCAGCTTTGCCCTGGAAGCAGTGGTGATTTGCCGGCTTTGCCCTGGAAGCAGTGGTGATTTGCCGGCTTTGCCCTGGGAGCAATGGTGGTTTGCAGCTTTGTTCCCTGTTGGAGCAGTGGTGGTTTGCCGGCTTTGCCCTGGGAGCAGTGGTGGTTTGCCGGCTTTCCCCTGAGAGCAGTGGTGGTTTTCAGCTTTGCCCTAGGAGCAGTGGTGGTTTGCCAGTTTTACCCTGGAAGCAGTGGTGGTTCACCAGCTTTGCCCTGAAAGCAGTGGTAGTTCGCCAGCTCTGCCCTGGGAGCCCTGGTGGTTTGCAGCTTTGCCCTGGGAGCAGTGGTGGTTTGCAGCTTTGCCCTGGAGCAGTGGTGATTTGCAGCTTTGCCCTGGAGCAGTGGTGGTTTGCCAGCTTTGTCCTGGAAGCAGTGGTAGTTTGCAGCTTTGCCCTGGGAGCAGTGGTGGTTTTCCAGCTTTGCCCTGGGAGCAGTGGTGGTTTGCCGGCTTTCCCTGGGAACAGTGGTGGTTTGCAGCTTTGCCCTGGGAGCAGTGGTGGTTTGCCGGCTTTTCCCTGGAACAGTGGTGGATTGCCAGCTTTGCCCTGGGAACAGTGGTGGATTGCCAGATGTGCCCTGGGAGCAGTGGTGGTTTGCCAGCTTTACCCTGGAACAGTGGTGGATTGCCAGCTTTGCCCTGGGAACAGTGGTGGTTTGCAGCTTTGCCCTGGGAGCAGTGGTGGTTTGCCGGCTTTGCCCTGGGAGCAGTGGTAGTTTGCCGACTTTGCCCTGGGAGTAGTGGTGGTTTGCCGACTTTGCCCTGGGAGCAGTGGTGGTTTGCTGGCTTTGCCTTGGGAGCAGTGGTGGTTTGCAGCTCTTCCCAAGGAGCAGTGGTGATTTGCAGCTTTGCCCTGGCAGCAGTGGTGGTTTGCCAGCTTTGCCCTTGGAGCAGTGGTGGTTTGCCAGCTTTGTCCTGGGAGCAGTGGTGGTTTGCCAGCTTTGCCCTGGCAGCAGTGGTGATTTGCCGGTTTTGCCCTCAAGCAGTGGTGGTTTGCAGCTTTCCCTGGGAGCAGTAGTGGTTTGTAGCTTTGCCCCGGGAGCAATGGTGGTTTGCCAGCTTTGCCCTGGAAGCAGTGGTGGTCTGCCAGCTTTTCCCTGGAAGCAGTGGTGATTTGCCGGCTTTGCCCTGGGAGCAGTGGTGGTTTGCTGGCTTTGCCCTGGGAGCAGTGGTGGTTTGCCCACTTTGCCCTGGGAGCAGTGGTGGTTTGCTGGCTTTGCCCTGGGAGCAGTGGTGGTTTGCTGGCTTTGCCTTGGGAGCAGTGGTGGTTTGCAGCTTTGCCCTGGGAGCAGTGGTGGTTTGCCAGTTTTACCCTGGAAGCAGTGGTGGTTCACCAGCTTTGCCCTGGGAGCAGTGGTAGTTCGCCAACTCTGCCCTGGGAGCCCTGGTGGTTTGCAGCTTTGCCCTGGGAGCAGTGGTGGTTTGCAGCTTTGCCCTGGAGAAGTGGTGGTTTGCAGCTTTGCCCTGGAGCAGTGGTGGTTTGCCAGCTTTGTCCTGGAAGCAGTGGTAGTTTGCAGCTTTGCCCTGGGAGCAGTGGTGGTTTTCCAGCTTTGCCCTGGGAGCAGTGGTGGTTTTCCAGCTTTGCCCTGGGAGCAGTGGTGGTTTCCCGGCTTTGCCCTGGGAGCAGTGTTGGTTTGCAGCTTTGCCCTGGAGCAGTGGTGGTTTGCCAGCTTTGCCCTGGGAGCAGTGGGGGTTTGCCGACTTTCCCCTGAGAGCAGTGGTGGTTTGCTGGCTTTGCCCTGGGAGCAATGGTGGTTTGCAGTTTTGTTCCCTGTTGGAGCAGTGGTGGTTTGCCGGATTTGCCCTGGGAGCAGTGGTGGTTTGCCGGCTTTGCCCTGGGAGCAGTGGTGGTTTGCCGGCTTTGCCCTGGGAACAGTGGTGGTTTGCAGCTTTGCCCTGGGAGCAGTGGTGGTTTGCCGGCTTTGTCCTGGAAGCAGTGGTAGTTTGCAGCTTTGCCCTGGGAGCAGTGGTGGTTCGCCAGCTTTGCCCTGGGAGCAGTGGTGGTTTGCCGGCTTTGCCCTGGGAGCAGTGGTGGTTTGCCAGCTTTGCCCTGGGAGAAGTGGTGGTTTGCCAGCTTTGCCCTGGGAGAAGTGGTGGTTTGCCAGCTTTGCCCTGGGAGCAGTGGTGGTTTGCAGCTTTGCCCTGGAAGCAGTGGTGGTTTGCCAGCTTTGCCCTGGAAGCAGTGGGGGTTTGCCAGCTTTGCCTTGGGAGCAGTGGAGGTTTGCAGCTTTGCCCTGTGAGCCGTGGTGGTGTGCAGCTTTGACCTGGAAGCAGTGGTGGTTTGGCAGCCTTGCCCTGGGAGCAGTGGTGGTTTGCAGCTTTCCTTTGGGAGCAGTGGTGGTTTGCCGGCTTTGCCCTGGGAGCAGTGGTGGTTTGCCAGACTTGCCCTGTGAGCAGTGGTGGTTTGCAGCTTTGCCCTGGAGCAGTGGTAGTTTGCCTACTTTGTCCTGGAAGCAGTGGTGGTTTGCCAGCCTTGCCCTGGGAGCAGTGGTGGTTTGCAGCTTTCCTCTGGGAGCAGTGGTGATTTGCCGGCTTTGCCCTGGAGCAGTGGTGGTTTGCCGGCTTTGCCCTGGGTGCAGTGGTTGTTTGCACCTTTGCCCTGGGAGCAGTGGTGGTTTGCCTGCTTTGCCCTGGGAGCAGTGGTGGTTTGCAGCTTTGCCCAGAGAACAGTGGTGTTTTTGCAGCTTTGCCCTCAAGCAGTGGTGGTTTGCAGATTTGCCCTGGGAGCAGTAGTGGTTTGCAGCTTTGCCCTGGAAGCAGTGGTGGTTTGCCAGCTTTTCCCTGGAAGCAGTGGTGGTTTGCCAGCTTTGCCCTGGAAGCAGTGGTGATTTGCCGGCTTTGCCCTGTCAGCAATGGTAGTTTGCCAACTTTGCCCTGGGAGCAGTGGTGGTTTGCTGGCTTTGCCCTGGGAGCAATGGTGGTTTGCAGCTTTGCCCTGGGAGCAGTGGTGGTTTGCCAGCTTTACCCTGGAAGCAGTGGTGGTTCGGCAGCTTTGCCCTGGGAGCAGTGGTGGTTCGCCAGCTTTGCCCTGGGAGCAGTGGTGGTTTGCCAACTTTGCCCTGGGAGCAGTGGTGGTCTGCTGGCTTTGCCCTGGGAGCAGTGGTGGTTTGCCGGCTTTGCCCTGGGAGCAGTGGTGGTTTGCCAGCTTTGTCCTGGAAGCAGTGGTGGTTTGCCAGCTTTGCCCTGAAGCAGTGGTGGTTCGGCAGCTTTGCCCTGGGAGCAGTGGTGGTTCGCCAGCTTTGCCCTAGGAGCAGTGGTGGTTTGCCCGGTCCGATACCGAGAGGATGTTTCATGCCCCCAGAGGAACCGGACGAAGATTCACACATTGGAGACATATAACCTGGACCACGGAGATCGCCAACGCGGCTCCTTGCAAGCTTCCCACTGCCCTTGCGGTGCCATAATCCATCGCGATTCTGCCCTGCTGTACCCCTTTAATTCCCGGGTCCACTACCATGATTCAAGTCATCTTCTATTCTACCACTTCCCCGCACGCATCATAAGCCGTCCAGTTACCTGCCAGGATCCCTCCCCGCTCCCATCTCGTTATTACAGGCTTATGTTTACAGGCATGTCATCTCTAATGTCCTGATGATGATCCTAGTATGTTCTTTATGGATCGAAATGCCGTCGACTTGTTGCACACCTTATACACTCTCGTAATTCACTATTTTTGTGTAAAGGTGTGTCTTTTATGATTTGTTTGCTATATCAATAACGTGTCTCTTACAAACAATTCGTTTTGCCTGAGCCTTTTTCTGTTTCTTATTGTACGTCTTCCTTGTTAAAGTTGGATGCAGGCTTTTGTCCCACTTAAATTTTTCTTTGTGTAATTCTTGTATGAGTAACTTATTGAACATTAAATAACTGTCCGGCTGGACAGCTTTCAAAATATAACACTGACCGGGTCTATATTCAATCCTTGTTCTCATTGACTTTTGCCTAGGGACCACTGTCTTTAGAAATATCTTTGCCCGGAGAGCAGTGGTGGTTCACCAGCTTTGCCCGGAGAGCAGTGGTGGTTTGCAGCTTTGCCCTGGAGCAGTGTTGGCTTGCCAGCTTTGCCCTGGGAGCAGTGGTTGTTTGCCGGCTTTGCCCTGGGAGCAGTGGTGGTTTGCTTGCTTTGCCCTGGGAGCAGTGGTGCTTTGCAGCTTTGTCCTAGGAGCAGTGGTGGTTTGCAGCTTTGTCCTAGGAGCAGTGGTGGTTTGCAGCTTTGCCCTGGGAGCAGTGGTTGTTTGCCGGCTTTGCCCAGGGTGCAGTGGTGGTTTGCACCTTTGCCCTGGGAGCAGTGGTGGTTTGCCTGCTTTGCCCTGGGAGCAGTGGTGGTTTGCAGCTTTGCCCTGAGAGCAGTGGTGTTTTTGCAGCTTTGCCCTCAAGCAGTGGTGGTTTGCAGATTTGCCCTGGGAGCAGTAGTGGTTTGCAGCTTTGCCCCGGGAGCAGTGGTGGTTTGCCAGCTTTTCCCTGGAAGCAGTGGTGGTTTGCCAGCTTTGCCCTGGAAGCAGTGGTGATTTGCCGGCCTTGCCCTGTCAGCAATGGTGGTTTGCCAACTTTGCCCTGGGAGCAGTGGTGGTTTGCTGGCTTTGCCCTGGGAGCAATGGTGGTTTGCAGCTTTGCCCTGTGAGCAGTGGTGTTTTGCCAGCTTAACCTGGAAGCAGTGGTGGTTCGGCAGCTTTGCCCTGGGAGCAGTGGTGGTTCGCCAGCTTTGCCCTGGGAGCAGTGGTGGTTTGCCAACTTTGCCCTGGGAGCAGTGGTGGTCTGCTGGCTTTGCCCTGGGAGCAGTGGTGGTTTGCCGGCTTTGCCCTGGGAGCAGTGGTGGTTTGCCAGCTTTGCCCTGGAAGCAGTGGTGGTTTGCCAGCTTTGCCCTGAAGCAGTGGTGGTTCGGCAGCTTTGCCCTGGGAGCAGTGGTGGTTCGCCAGCTTTGCCCTAGGAGCAGTGGTGGTTTGCCCGCTCCGATACCGAGAGGACGTTTCTTGCCCCAAGAGGAACCGGACGAAGATTCACACATTGGAGACCTATAACCTGGACCACGGAGATCGCCAACGCGGCTCCTTGCAAGCTTCCCACTGCCCTTGCGGTGCCATAATCCATCGCGATTCTGCCCTGCTGTACCCCTTTAATTCCCGGGTCCACTACCATGATTCAAGTCATCTTCTATTCTACCACTTCCCCGCACGCATCATAAGCCGTCCGGTTACCTGCCAGGATCCCTCCCCGCTCTCATCTCGTTATTACAGGCATATGTTTACAGGCATGTCATCTCTAATGTCCTGATGATGATCCTAGTATGTTCTTTATGGATCGAAATGCCGTCGACTTGTTGCACACCTTATACACTCTCGTAATTCACTATTTTTGTGTAAAGGTGTGTCTTTTATGATTTGTTTGCTATATCAATAACGTGTCTCTTACAAACAATTCGTTTTGCCTGAGCCTTTTTCTGTTTCTTATTGTACGTCTTCCTTGTTAAAGTTGGATGCAGGCTTTTGTCCCACTTAAATTTTTCTTTGTGTAATTCTTGTATGAGTAACTTATTGAACATTAAATAACTGTCCGGCTGAACAGCTTTCAAAATATAGCACTGACCGGGTCAATATTCAATCCTTGTTCTCATTGACTTTTGCCTAGGGACCACTGTCTTTAGAAATAGCTTTGCCCGGAGAGCAGTGGTGGTTCACCAGCTTTGCCCGGAGAGCAGTGGTGGTTTGCAGCTTTGCCCTGGAGCAGTGTTGGCTTGCCAGCTTTGCCCTGGGAGCAGTGGTTGTTTGCCGGCTTTGCCCTGGGAGCAGTGGTGGTTTGCTTGCTTTGCCCTGGGAGCAGTGGTGCTTTGCAGCTTTGTCCTAGGAGCAGTGGTGGTTTGCAGCTTTGTCCTAGGAGCAGTGGTGGTTTGCAGCTTTGCCCTGGGAGCAGTGGTTGTTTGCCGGCTTTGCCCTGGGAGCAGTGGTGGTTTGCCAGATTTGCCCTGGGAGCAGTCATGGTTTGTCAGCTTTGCCCTGGGAGCAGTGGTGGTTTGCAGCTTTGCCCTGGGAGCAGTGGTGGTTTGCAGCTTTGCCCTGGGAGCAGTGGTGGTTTGCAGCTTTGCCCTGGGAGCAGTGGTGGTTTGCAGCTTTGCCCTGGGAGCAGTGGTGGTTTGCAGCTTTGCTCTGGAGCAGTGGTGGTTTGTCAGCTTTGCACTGGGAGCAGTGGTGGTTTGCAGCTTTGTTCCCTGTTGGAGCAGAGGTGGTTTGCAGCTGTGCCCTGGGAGCAGTAGTGATTTGCAGCTTTGCTCTGGAGCAGTGGTGGTTTGCAGCTTTGTTCCATGTTGGAGCAGTGGTGGTTTGCCGACTTTGCCCTGGGAGCAGTGGTGGTTTGCAGCTTTGCTCTGGAGCAGTGCTTGTTTGCAGCTTTGCTCTGGAGCAGTGGTGGTTTGGAGCTTTGCTCTGGAGCAGTGGTGGTTTGCAGCTTTGTCCTAGGAGCAGTGGTGGTTTACAGCCTTGCCCTGGGAGCAGTGGTGGTTTGCAGCTTTGCTCTGGAGCAGTGGTGGTTTGCAGCTTTGTTCCCTGTTGGAGCAGTGGTGGTTTGCAGCTTTGCTCTGGAGCAGTGGTGGTTTGCAGCTTTGTTCCCTGTTGGAGCAGTGGTGGTTTGCAGCTTTGCCCTGGGAGCAGTAGTGATTTGCAGCTTTGCTCTGGAGCAGTGGTGGTTTGCAGCTTTGTTCCCTGTTGGAGCAGTGGTGGTTTGCCGGCTTTGCCCTGGGAGCAGTGGTGGTTTGCCAGCTTTGTCCTAGGAGCAGTGGTGGTTTGCAGCTTTGTTCCCTGTTGGAGCAGTGGTGGTTTGCCGGCTTTGCCCTATGGAGCAGTGGTGGTTTGCAGCTTTGTTCCCTGTTGGAGCAGTGGTGGTTTGCCGGCTTTGCCCTATGGAGCAGTGGTGGTTTGCCGGCTTTGCCCTGGGAGCAGTGGTGGTTTGCAGCTTTGCCCTGGAGCAGTGGTGGTTTGCCAGCTTTGCCCTGGGAGCAGTGGTGGTTTGCCGGCTTTCCCCTGAGAGCAGTGGTGGTTTGCTGGCTTTGCCCTGGGAGCAATGGTGGTTTGCCGCTTTTTCCCTGTTGGAGCAGTGGTGGTTTGCCGGATTTGCCCTCGGAGCACTGGTGGTTTGCCGGCTTTGCCCTGGGAGCAGTGGTGGTTTGCCGGCTTTGCCCTGGGAGCAGTGGTGGTTTGCAGCTTTGCCCTGGAAGCAGTGGTGGTTCACCAGCTTTGCCCTGGGAGCAGTGGTAGTTCGCCAGCTCTGCCCTGGGAGCCCTGGTGGTTTGCAGCTTTGCCCTGGGAGCAGTGGTGGTTTGCAGCTTTGCCCTGGAGCAGTAGTGGTTTGCAGCTTTGCCCTGGAGCAGTGGTGGTTTGCCAGCTTTGTCCTGGAAGCAGTGGTAGTTTGCAGCTTTGCCCTGGGAGCAGTGGTGGTTTTCCAGCTTTGCCCTGGGAGCAGTGGTGGTTTGCCGGCTTTGCCCTGGGAGCAGTGGTGGTTTGCAGCTTTGCCCTGGGAGGAGTGGTGGTTTGCTGGCTTTGCCCTGGAACAGTGGTGGATTGCGAGCTTTGCCCTGGGAACAGTGGTGGATTGCCAGCTTTGCCCTGGGAGCAGTGGTGGTTCGCCAGCTTTGCCCTGGAACAGTGGTGGATTGCCAGCTTTGCCCTGGGAACAGTGGTGGTTTGCAGCTTTGCCCTGGGAGCAGTGGTGGTTTGCCAGCTTTGCCCTGGGAGCAGTGGTGGTTTGCCGGCTTCGCCCTGGGAGCAGTGGTGGTTTGCCAGCTTTGCCCTGGGAGCAGTGGTGGTTTGCACCTTTGCCCTGGGAGCAGTGGTGGTTTGCCGGCTTTGCCCTGGGAGCAGTGGTTGTTCGCAGCTTTGTCCTGGAAGCAGTGGTAGTTTGCAGCTTTGCCCTGGGAGCAGTGGTGGTTTTCCAGCTTTGCCCTGGGAGCAGTGGTGGTTTGCCGGCTTTGCCCTGGGAGCAGTGGTGGTTTGCAGCTTTGCCCTGGGAGCAGTGGTGGGTTGCTAGCTTTGCCCTGGAACAGTGGTGAATTGCCAGCTTTGCCCTGGGAACAGTGGTGGATTGCCAGCTTTGACCTGGGAGCAGTGGTGGTTTGCCAGCTTTGCCCTGGAACAGTGGTGGATTGCCAGCTTTGCCCTGGGAACAGTGGTGGTTTGCAGCTTTGCCCTGGGAGCAGTGGTGGCTTGCCAGCTTTGCCCTGGGAGCAGTGGTGGTTTGCCGGCTTTGCCCTGGGAGCAGTGGTGGTTTGCCAGCTTTGCCCTGGGAGCAGTGGTGGTTTGCCAGCTTTGCCCTGGGAGCAGTGGTGGTTTGCTGACTTTGCCCTGGGACCAGTGGTGGTTTGCGGTCTTTGCCTTCGGAGCAGTGGTGGTTTGCAGCTTTGCCCTAGGAGCAGTGGTGATTTGCAGCTTTGCCCTGGCAGCAGTGGTGGTTTGCCAGCTTTGCCCTGGGAGCAGTGGTGGTTTGCCATCTTTGTCCTGGGAGCAGTGGTGGTTTGCAGCTTTGCCCTGGGAGCAGTGGTGGTTTGCCAGCTTTGCCCTGGGAGCAGTGATGGTTTGCCGACCTTGCCCTGGGAGCACTGGTGGTTTACCAGCTTTGCCCTGGGAGCAGTGGTGGTTTGCTGGCTTTGCCTTGGGAGCAATGGTGGTTTGCAGCTTTGCCCTGGGAGCAGTGGTGGTTTGCCAGTTTTACCCTGGAAGCAGTGGTGGTTCACCACCTTTGCCCTGGGAGCAGTGGTAGTTCGCCAGCTCTGCCCTGGGAGCCCTGGTGGTTTGCAGCTTTGCCCTGGGAGCAGTGGTGTTTTGCAGCTTTGCCCTGGAGCAGTGGTGGTTTGCAGCTTTGCCCTGGAGCAGTGGTGGTTTGCCAGCTTTGTCCTGGAAGCAGTGGTAGTTTGCAGCTTTGCCCTGGGAGCAGTGGTGGTTTTCCAGCTATGCCCTGGGAGCAGTGGTGGTTTGCCGGCTTTGCCCTGGGAGCAGTGGTGGTTTGCAGCTTTGCCCTGGGAGGAGTGGTGATTTGCTGGCTTTGCCCTGGAACAGTGGTGGATTGCCAGCTTTGCCCTGGGAGCAGTGGTGGTTTGCCAGCTTTGCCCTGGAACAGTGGTGGATTGCCAGCTTTGCCCTGGGAACAGTGGTGGTTTGCAGCTTTGCCCTGGGAGCAGTGGTGGTTTGCCGGCTTCGCCCTGGGAGCAGTGGTGGTTTGCCAGCTTTGCCCTGGGAGCAGTGATGGTTTGCCAGCTTTGCCCTGGGAGCAGTGGTGGTTTGCTGACTTTGCCCTGGGAGCAGTGGTGGTTTGCTGACTTTGCCTTCGGAGCAGTGGTGGTGTGCAGCTTTGCCCTAGGAGCAGTTGTGATTTGCAGCTTTGCCCTGGCAGCAGTGGTGGTTTGCTAGCTTTGCCCTGGGAGCAGTGGTGGTTTGCCATCTTTGTCCTGGGAGCAGTGGTGGTTAGCCAGCTTTCCCTGGGAGAAGTGATGTTTTGCCAGCTTTGCCCTAGGAGCAGTGGTAGTTTGCAGCTTTGCCCTGGGAGCAGTGGTAGTTTGCAGCTTTGCCCTGGGAGCAGTGGTGGTTTGCAGCTTAGCCCTAGGAGCAGTGGGGGTTTGCAGCTTTGCCCTGGGAGCAGTGGTGGTTTGCCAGCTTTGCCCTGGGAGCAGTGGTGGTTTGCCGACTTTGCCCTGGGAGCAGTGGTGGTTTGCCAGCTTTGCCCTGGGAGCAGTGGTGGTTTGCCGACTTTGCCCTGGGAGCAGTGGTGGTTTGCTGGCTTTGCCCTGGGAGCAGTGGTGGTTTGCTGGCTTTGCCCTGGGGAGGAGTGGTGGTTTGCTGGCTTTGCCTTGGGAGCAGTGGTGGTTTGCAGCTTTGCCCTGGGAGCAGTGGTGGTTTGCCAGTTTTACCCTGGAAGCAGTGGTGGTTCACCAGCTTTGCCCTGGGAGCAGTGGTAGTTCGCTAGCTCTGCCCTGGGAGCCCTGGTGGTTTGCAGCTTTGCCCTGGGAGCAGTGGTGGTTTGCAGCTTTGCCCTGGAGCAGTGGTGGTTTGCAGCTTTGCCCTGGAGCAGTGGTGGTTTGCCAGCTTTGTCCTGGAAGCAGTGGTAGTTTGCAGCTTTGCCCTGGGAGCAGTGGTGGTTTTCCAGCTTTGCCCTGGGAGCAGTGGTGGTTTGCCGGCTTTGCCCTGGGAGCAGTGGTGGTTTGCAGCTTTGCCCTGGGAGCAGTGGTGGTTTGCTGGCTTTGCCCTGGAACAGTGGTGGATTGCCAGCTTTGCCCTGGGGACAGTGGTGGATTGCCAGCTTTGCCCTGGGAGCAGTGGTGGTTTGCCAGCTTTGCCCTGGAACAGTGGTGGATTGCCAGCTTTGCCCTGGGAACAGTGGTGGTTTGCAGCTTTGCCCTGGGAGCAGTGGTGGTTTGCCAGCTTTGCCTTGGGAGCAGTGGTGGTTTGCCGGCTTTGCCCTTGGAGCAGTGGTGGTTTGCCAGCTTTGCCCTGGGAGCAGTGGTGGTTTGCCAGCTTTGCCCTGGGAGCAGTGGTGGTTTGCTGACTTTGCCGTGGGAGCAGTGGTGGTTTGCTGACTTTGCCTTCGGAGCAGTGGTGGTTTGCAGCTTTGCCCTAGGAGCAGTGGTGATTTGCAGCTTTGCCCTAGCAGCAGTGGTGGTTTGCCAGATTTGCCCTGGGAGCAGTGGTGGTTTGCCATCTTTGTCCTGGGAGCAGTGGTGGTTTGCCAGCTATGCCCTGGCAGCAGTGGTGGTTCCCCAGCTTTGCCCTGGGAGCAGTGGTGGTTCGCCAGCTCTGCCCTGGGAGCCCTGGTGGTTTGCAGCTTTGCCCTGGAGCAGTGGTGGTTTGCCAGCTTTGTCCTGGAAGCAGTGGTAGTTTGCAGCTTTGCCCTGGGAACAGTGGTGGTTCGCCAGCTTTGCCCTGGGAGCAGTGGTGGTTTGCCGGCTTTGCCCTGGGAGCAGTGGTGGTTTGCCAGCTTTGCCCTGGGAGAAGTGGTGGTTTGCCAGCTTTGCCCTGGGAGAAGTGGTGGTTTGCCAGCTTTGCCCTGGGAGCAGTGGTGGTTAGCCAGCTTTGCCCTGGGAGCAGTGATGGTTTGTCGACTTTGCCCTGGGAGCAGTGGTGGTTTGCCAGCTTTGCCCTGGGAGCAGTGGAGGTTTGCCGACTTTGCCCTGGGAGCAGTGGTGGTTTGCCGGCTTTGCCCTGGGCGCAGTGGTGGTTTGCTGGCTTTGCCTTGGGAGCAGTGGTGGTTTGCAGCTTTGCCCTAGGAGCAGTGGTGGTTTGCCAGCTTTGCCCTGGGAGCAGTGATGGTTTGTCGACTTTGCCCTGGGAGCAGTGGTGGTTTGCCAGCTTTGCCCTGGGAGCAGTGGAGGTTTGCCGACTTTGCCCTGGGAGCAGTGGTGGTTTGCCGGCTTTGCCCTGGGCGCAGCGGTGGTTTGCTGGCTTTGCCTTGGGAGCAGTGGTGGTTTGCAGCTTTGCCCTAGGAGCAGTGGTGATTTGCAGCTTTGCCCGGGCAGCAGTGGTGGTTTGCCAGCTTTGCCCTGGGTGCAGTGGTGGTTTGCACCTTTGCCCTGGGAGCAGTGGTGGTTTGCCGGCTTTGCCCTGGGAGCAGTGGTTGTTCGCAGCTTTGCCCTGAGAGCAGTGGTGTTTTTGCAGCTTTGCCCTCAAGCAGTGGTGGTTTGCAGCTTTGCCCTGGGAGCAGTAGTGGTTTGCAGCTTTGCCCCGGGAGCAATGGTGGTTTGCCAGCTTTGCCCTGGAAACAGTGGTGGTCTGCCAGCTTTGCCCTGGAAGCAGTGGTGATTTGCCGGCTTTGCCCTGGGAGCAATGGTGGTTTGCAGCTTTGTTCCCTGTTGGAGCAGTGGTGGTTTGCTGGCTTTGCCCTGGGAGCAGTGGTGGTTTGCCGGCTTTGCCCTGGGAGCAGTGGTGGTTTGCAGCTTTGCCCTGGGAGCAGTGGTGGTTTGCCGGCTTTCCCCTGAGTGCAGTGGTGGTTTTCAGCTTTGCCCTAGGAGCAGTGGTGGTTTGCCAGTTTTACCCTGGAAGCAGTGGTGGTTCACCGGCTTTGCCCTGGGAGCAGTGGTAGTTCGCCAGCTCTGCCCTGGGAGCCCTGGTGGTTTGCAGCTTTGCCCTGGGAGCAGTGGTGGTTTGCAGCTTTGCCCTGGAGCAGTGGTGGTTTGCAGCTTTGCCCTGGAAGCAGTGGTAGTTTGCAGCTTTGCCCTGGGAGCAGTGGTGGTTTTCCAGCTTTGCCCTGGGAGCAGTGGTGGTTTGCCGGCTTTGCCCTGGGAGCAGTGGTGGTTTGCAGCTTTGCCCTGGGAGCAGTGGTGGTTTGCTGGCTTTGCCCTGGAACAGTGGTGGAGTCCCAGCTTTGCCCTGGGGACAGTGGTGGATTGCCAGCTTTGCCGTGGGAGCAGTGGTGGTTTGCCAGCTTTGCCCTGGAACAGTGGTGGATTGCCAGCTTTGCCCTGGGAACAGTGGTGGTTTGCAGCTTTGCCCTGGGAGCAGTGGTGGTTTGCCAGCTTTGCCCTGGGAGCAGTGGTGGTTTGCCGGCTTTGCCCTGGGAGCAATGGTGGTTTGCCAGCTTTGCCCTGGGAGCAGTGGTGGTTTGCCAGCTTTGCCCTGGGAGCAGTGGGTGTTTGCTGACTTTGCCCTGGGAGCAGTGCTGGTTTGCTGACTTTGCCTTCGGAGCAGTGGTGGTTTGCAGCTTTGCCCTAGGAGCAGTGGTGGTTTGCTAGCTTTGCCCTGGGAGCAGTGGTGGTTTGCCAGCTTTGCCCTGGGAGCAGTGGTGGTTTGCCATCTTTGCCTGGGAGCAGTGGTGGTTGGCCAGCTTTGCCCTGGCAGCAGTGGTGGTTCGCCAGCTTTGCCCTGGGAGCAGTGGTGGTTCGCCAGCTCTGCCCTGGGAGCCCTGGTGGTTTGCAGCTTTGCCCTGGAGCAGTGGTGGTTTGCCAGCTTTGTCCTGGAAGCAGTGGTAGTTTGCAGCTTTGCCCTGGGAACAGTGGTGGTTCGCCAGCTTTGCCCTGGGAGCAGTGGTGGTTTGCCGGCTTTGCCCTGGGAGCAGTGGTGGTTTGCCAGCTTTGCCCTGGGAGAAGTGGTGGTTTGCCAGCTTTGCCCTGGGAGAAGTGGTGGTTTGCCAGCTTTGCCCTGGGAGCAGTGGTGGTTAGCCAGCTTTGCCCTGGGAGCAGTGGTGGTTTGCAGCTTTGCCCTGGGAGCAGTGGTGGTTTGCAGCTTTGCCATGGGAGCAGTGGTGGTTTGCAGCTTTGCCCTGGGAGCAGTGGTGGTTTGCTGGCTTTGCTCCCAGTAGGAGCAGTGGTGGTTTGCAGCTTAGCCCTAGGAGCAGTGGTGGTTTGCCAGCTTTGCCCTGGGAGCAGTGATGGTTTGTCGACTTTGCCCTGGGAGCAGTGGTGGTTTGCCAGCTTTGCCCTGGGAGCAGTGGAGGTTTGCCGACTTTGCCCTGGGAGCAGTGGTGGTTTGCCGGCTTTGCCCTGGGCGCAGTGGTGGTTTGCTGGCTTTGCCTTGGGAGCAGTGGTGGTTTGCAGCTTTGCCCTAGGAGCAGTGGTGATTTGCAGCTTTGCCCTAGGAGCAGTGGTGATTTGCAGCTTTGCCTGGGCAGTAGTGGTGGTTTGCCAGCTTTGCCCTGGGAGCAGTGGTGGTTTGCCAGCTTTGTCCTGGGAGCAGTGGTGGTTTGCCAGTTTTGCCCTGGAAGCAGTGGTGGTTCACCAGCTTTGCCCTTGGAGCAGTGGTAGTTCGCCAGCTCTGCCCTGGGAGCCCTGGTGGTTTACAGCTTTGCCCTGGGAGCTGTGGTGGTTTGGCAGCCTTGCCCTGGGAGCAGTGGTGGTTTGCAGCTTTGCCCTGGGAGCAGTGGAGGTTTGCCGGCTTTGCCCTGGAACAGTGGTGGATTGCCAGCTTTGCCCTGGGAACAGTGGTGGATTGCCAGCTTTGCCCTGGGTGCAGTGGTGGATTGCACCTTTGCCCTGGGAGCAGTGGTGGTTTGCCGGCTTTGCCCTGGGAGCAGTGGTGGTTCGCAGTTTTGCCCTGAGAGCAGTGGTGGTTTTGCAGCTTTGCCCTCAAGCAGTGGTGGTTTGCAGCTTTGCCCTCGGAGCAGTAGTGGTTTGCAGCTTTGCCCCGGGAGCAATGGTGGTTTGCCAGCTTTGCCCTGGAAGCAGTGGTGATTTGCCGGCTTTGCCCTGGGAGCAATGGTGGTTTGCAGCTTTGTTCCCTGTTGGAGCAGTGGTGGTGTGCTGGCTTTGCCCTGGGAGCAGTGGTGGTTTGCCGGCTTTGCCTTGGGAGCAGTGGTGGTTTGCAGCTTTGCCCTGGGAGCAGTGGTGGTTTGCCGGCTTTCGCCTGAGAGCAGTGGTGGTTTTCAGCTTTGCCCTAGGAGCAGTGGTGGTTTGCCAGTTTTACCCTGGAAGCAGTGGTGGTTCACCAGCTTTGCCCTGGGAGCAGTGGTAGTTCGCCAGTTCTGCCCTGGGAGCCCTGGTGGTTTGCAGCTTTGCCCTGGGAGCAGTGGTGGTTTGCAGCTTTGCCCTGGAGCAGTGGTGGTTTGCAGCTTTGCCCTGGAGCAGTGGTGGTTTTCCAGCTTTGCCCTGGGAGCAGTGGTGGTTTGCCGGCTTTCCCTGGGAACAGTGGTGGTTTGCAGCTTTGCCCTGGGAGCAGTGGTGGTTTGCCGGCTTTGCCCTGGAACAGTGGTGGATTGCCAGCTTTGCCCTGGGAACAGTGGTGGATTGCCAGATGTGCCCTGGGAGCAGTGGTGGTTTGCCAGCTTTGCCCTGGAACAGTGGTGGATTGCCAGCTTTGCCCTGGGAACAGTGGTGGTTTGCAGCTTTGCCCTGGGAGCAGTGGTGGTTTGCCGGCTTTGCCCTGGGAGCAGTGGTGGTTTGCCGACTTTGCCCTGTGAGCAGTTGTGGTTTGCCGACTTTGCCCTGGGAGCAGTGGTGGTTTGCTGGCTTTGCCTTGGGAGCAGTGGTGGTTTGCAGCTCTGCCCAAGGAGCAGTGCTGATTTGCAGCTTTGCCCTGGCAGTAGTGGTGGTTTGCCAGCTTTGCCCTGGGAGCAGTGGTGGTTTGCCAGCTTTGTCCTGGGAGCAGTGGTGGTTTGCCAGCTTTGCCCTGGCAGCAGTGGTGATTTGCCAGTTTTGCCCTCAAGCAGGGGTGGTTTGCAGCTTTCCCTGGGAGCAGTAGTGGTTTGTAGCTTTGCCCCGGGAGCAATGGTGGTTTGCCAGCTTTGCCCTGGAAGCAGTGGTGGTCTGCCAGCTTTGCCCTGGAAGCAGTGGTGATTTGCCGGCTTTGCCCTGGGAGCAGTGGTGGTTTGCTGGCTTTGCCCTGAGAGCAGTGGTGGTTTGCCCACTTTGCCCTGGGAGCAGTGGTGGTTTGCTGGCTTTGCCCTGGGACCAGTGGTGGTTTGCTGGCTTTGCCTTGGGAGCAGTGGTGGTTTGCAGCTTTGCCCTGGGAGCAGTGGTGGTTTGCCAGTTTTACCCTGGAAGCAGTGGTGGTTCACCAGCTTTGCCCTGGGAGAAGTGGTAGTTCGCCAGCTCTGCCCTGGGAGCCCTGGTGGTTTGCAGCTTTGCCCTGGGAGCAGTGGTGGTTTGCAGCTTTGCCCTGGAGAAGTGGTGGTTTGCAGCTTTGCCCTGGGAGCAGTGGTGGTTTGCCAGCTTTGCCCTGGGAGCAGTGGTGGTTTGCCGACTTTGCCCTGGGAGCAGAGGTGGTTTGCAGCTTTGCCCTGGGAGCAGTGGTGGTTTGCTGACTTTGCCCTGGGAGCAGTGGTGGTTTGCTGGCTTTGCCCTGGGAGCAGTGGTGGTTTGCTGGCTTTGCCCTGGGAGCAGTGGTGGTTTGCTGGCTTTGACTTGGGAGCAGTGGTGGTTTGCAGCTTTGCCCTGGGAGCACTGGTGGTTTGCCAGTTTTACCCTGGAAGCAGTGGTGGTTCACCAGCTTTGCCCTGGGAGCAGTGGTAGTTCGCCAGCTCTGCCCTGGGAGCGCTGGTGGTTTGCAGCTTTGCCCTGGGAGCAGTGGTGGTTTGCAGCTTTGCCCTGGAGCAGTGGTGGTTTGCAGCTTTGCCCTGGAGCAGTGGTGGTTTGCCAGCTTTGTCCTGGAAGCAGTGGTAGTTTGCAGCTTTGCCCTGGGAGCAGTGGTGGTTTTCCAGCTTTGCCCTGGGAGCAGTGGTGGTTTGCCGGCTTTGCCCTGGGAGCAGTGGTGGTTTGCAGCTTTGCCCTGGGAGCAGTGGTGGGTTGCTAGCTTTGCCCTGGAACAGTGGTGGATTGCAAGCTTTGCCCTGGGAACAGTGGTGGATTGCCAGCTTTGACCTGGGAGCAGTGGTGGCTTGCCAGCTTTGCCCTGGGAGCAGTGGTGGTTTGCCGGCTTTGCCCTGGGAGCAGTGGTGGTTTGCCAGCTTTGCCCTGGGAGCAGTGGTGGTTTGCCAGCTTTGCCCTGGGAGCAGTGGTGGTTTGCTGACTTTGCCCTGGGAGCAGTGGTGGTTTGCTGACTTTGCCTTCGGAGCAGTGGTGGTTTGCAGCTTTGCCCTATGAGCAGTGGTGATTTGCAGCTTTGCCCTGGCAGCAGTGGTGGTTTGCCAGCTTTGCCCTGGGAGCAGTGGTGGTTTGCCATCTTTGTCCTGGGAGCAGTGGGGGTTTGCAGCTTTGCCCTGGGAGCAGTGGTGGTTTGCCAGCTTTGCCCCGGGAGCAGTGATGGTTTGCCGACTTTGCCCTGGGAGCAGTGGTGGTTTACCAGCTTTGCCCTGGGAGCAGTGGTGGTTTGCCGACTTTGCCCTGGGAGCAGTGGTGGTTTGCTGGCTTTGCCCTGGGAGCAGTGGTGGTTTGCTGGCTTTGCCTTGGGAGCAGTGGTGGTTTGCAGCTTTGCCCTGGGAGCAGTGGTGGTTTGCCAGTTTTACCCTGGAAGCAGTGGTGGTTCACCAGCTTTGCCCTGGGAGCAGTGGTAGTTCGCCAGCTCTGCCCTGGGAGACCTGGTGGTTTGCAGCTTTGCCCTGGGAGCAGTGGTGGTTTGGCAGCCTTGCCCTGGGAGCAGTGGTGGTTTGCAGCTTTGCCCTGGGAGCAGTGGAGGTTTGCCGGCTTTGCCCTGGAACAGTGGTGGATTGCCAGCTTTGCCCTGGGAACAGTGGTGGATTGCCAGCTTTGCCCTGGGTGCAGTGGTGGTTTGCACCTTTGCCCTGGGAGCAGTGGTGGTTTGCCGGCTTTGCCCTGGGAGCAGTGGTTGTTCGCAGCTTTGCCCTGAGAGCAGTGGTGTTTTTGCAGCTTTGCCCTCAAGCAGTGGTGGTTTGCAGCTTTGCCCTGGGAGCAGTAGTGGTTTGCAGCTTTGCCCCGGGAGCAATGGTGGTTTGCCAGCTTTGCCCTGGAAACAGTGGTGGTCTGCCAGCTTTGCCCTGGAAGCAGTGGTGATTTGCCGGCTTTGCCCTGGGAGCAATGGTGGTTTGCAGCTTTGTTCCCTGTTGGAGCAGTGGTGGTTTGCTGGCTTTGCCCTAGGAGCAGTGGTGGTTTGCCGGCTTTGCCCTGGGAGCAGTGGTGGTTTGCAGCTTTGCCCTGGGAGCAGTGGTGGTTTGCCGGCTTTCACCTGAGTGCAGTGGTGGTTTTCAGCTTTGCCCTAGGAGCAGTGGTGGTTTGCCAGTTTTACCCTGGAAGCAGTGGTGGTTCACCAGCTTTGCCCTGGGAGCAGTGGTAGTTCGCCAGCTCTGCCCTGGGAGCCCTGGTGGTTTGCAGCTTTGCCCTGGGAGCAGTGGTGGTTTGCAGCTTTGCCCTGGAAGCAGTGGTAGTTTGCAGCTTTGCCCTGGGAGCAGTGGTGGTTTTCCAGCTTTGCCCTGGGAGCAGTGGTGGTTTGCCGGCTTTGCCCTGTGAGCAGTGGTGGTTTGCAGCTTTGCCCTGGGAGCAGTGGTGGTTTGCTGGCTTTGCCCTGGAACAGTGGTGGATTGCCAGCTTTGCCCTGGGGACAGTGGTGGATTGCCAGCTTTGCCCTGGGAGCAGTGGTGGTTTGCCAGCTTTGCCCTGGAACAGTGGTGGATTGCCAGCTTTGCCCTGGGAACAGTGGTGGTTTGCAGCTTTGCCCTGGGAGCAGTGGTGGTTTGCCAGCTTTGCCCTGGGAGCAGTGGTGGTTTGCCGGCTTTGCCCTGGGAGCAGTGGTGGTTTGCCAGCTTTGCCCTGGGAGCAGTGGTGGTTTGCCAGCTTTGCCCTGGGAGCAGTGGTGGTTTGCTGACTTTGCCCTGGGAGCAGTGCTGGTTTGCTGACTTTGCCTTCGGAGCAGTGGTGGTTTGCAGCTTTGCCCTAGGAGCAGTGGTGGTTTGCTAGCTTTGCCCTGGGAGCAGTGGCTGTTTGCCAGCTTTGCCCTGGGAGCAGTGGTGGTTTGCCATCTTTGTCCTGGGAGCAGTGGTGGTTGGCTAGCTTTGCCCTGGCAGCAGTGGTGGTTCGCCAGCTTTGCCCTGGGAGCAGTGGTGGTTCGCCAGCTCTGCCCTGGGAGCCCTGGTGGTTTGCAGCTTTGCCCTGGAGCAGTGGTGGTTTGCCAGCTTTGTCCTGGAAGCAGTGGTAGTTTGCAGCTTTGCCCTGGGAGCAGTGGTGGTTTGCTGACTTTGCCGTGGGAGCAGTGGTGGTTTGCTGACTTTGCCTTCGGAGCAG
Organism: Calotriton arnoldi; assembly: GCA_963921515.1. Taxonomy (NCBI): domain Eukaryota; kingdom Metazoa; phylum Chordata; class Amphibia; order Caudata; family Salamandridae; genus Calotriton; species Calotriton arnoldi. The sequence continues at coordinate 560,621 of CAWUFW010005220.1, read as the reverse complement.
TGGTGGTTTGCAGCTTTGCCCTAGGAGCAGTGGAGATTTGCAGCTTTGCCCTGGCAGCAGTGGTGGTTTGCCAGCTTTGCCCTGGGAGCAGTGGTGGTTTGCCATCTTTGTCCTGGGAGCAGTGGTGGTTTGCCAGCTTTGCCCTGGCAGCAGTGGTGGTTTGCAGCTTTGCCCTGGAAGCAGTGGTGTTTTTGCAGCTTTGCCCTCAAGCAGTGGTGGTTTGCAGCTTTGCCCTGGGAGCAGTAGTGGTTTGCAGCTTTGCCCCGGGAGCAATGGTGGTTTGCCAGCTGTGCCCTGGAAACAGTGGTGGTCTGCCAGCTTTGCCCTGGAAGCAGTGGTGATTTGCCGGCTTTGCCCTGGGAGCAATGGTGGTTTGCAGCTTTGTTCCCTGTTGGAGCAGTGGTGGTTTGCTGGCTTTGCCCTGGGAGCAGTGGTGGTTTGCCGGCTTTGCCCTGGGAGCAGTGGTGGTTTGCAGCTTTGCCCTGGGAGCAGTGGTGGTTTGCCGGCTTTCCCCTGAGTGCAGTGGTGGTTTTCAGCTTTGCCCTAGGAGCAGTGGTGGTTTGCCAGTTTTACCCTGGAAGCAGTGGTGGTTCACCGGCTTTGCCCTGGGAGCAGTGGTAGTTCGCCAGCTCTGCACTGGGAGCCCTGGTGGTTTGCAGCTTTGCCCTGGGAGCAGTGGTGGTTTGCAGCTTTGCCCTGGAGCAGTGGTGGTTTGCAGCTTTGCCCTGGAAGCAGTGGTAGTTTGCAGCTTTGCCCTGGGAGCAGTGGTGGTTTTCCAGCTTTGACCTGGGAGCAGTGGTGGTTTGCCGGCTTTGCCCTGGGAGCAGTGGTGGTTTGCAGCTTTGCCCTGGGAGCAGTGGTGGTTTGCTGGCTTTGCCCTTGAACAGTGGTGGATTGCCAGCTTTGCCCTGGGGACAGTGGTGGATTGCCAGCTTTGCCCTGGGAGCAGTGGTGGTTTGCCAGCTTTGCCCTGGAACAGTGGTGGATTGCCAGCTTTGCCCTGGGAACAGTGGTGGTTTGCAGCTTTGCCCTGGGAGCAGTGGTGGTTTGCCAGCTTTGCCCTGGGAGCAGTGGTGGTTTGCCGGCTTTGCCCTGGGAGCAGTGGTGGTTTGCCAGCTTTGCCCTGGGAGCAGTGGTGGTTTGCCAGCTTTGCCCTGGGAGCAGTGGTGGTTTGCTGACTTTGCCCTGGGAGCAGTGCTGGTTTGCTGACTTTGCCTTCGGAGCAGTGGTGGTTTGCAGCTTTGCCCTAGGAGCAGTGGTGATTTGCATCTTTGCCCTGGCAGCAGTGGTGGTTTGCCAGCTTTGCCCTGGGAGCAGTGGTGGTTTGCCATCTTTGTCCTGGGAGCAGTGGTGGTTGGCCAGCTTTGCCCTGGCAGCAGTGGTGGTTCGCCAGCTTTGCCCTGGGAGCAGTGGTGGTTCGCCAGCTCTGCCCTGGGAGCCCTGGTGGTTTGCAGCTTTGCCCTGGAGCAGTGGTGGTTTGCCAGCTTTGTCCTGGAAGCAGTGGTAGTTTGCAGCTTTGCCCTGGGAACAGTGGTGGTTCGCCAGCTTTGCCCTGGGAGCAGTGGTGGTTTGCCGGCTTTGACCTGGGAGCAGTGGTGGTTTGCCAGCTTTGCCCTGGGAGAAGTGGTGGTTTGCCAGCTTTGCCCTGGGAGAAGTGGTGGTTTGCCAGCTTTGCCCTGGGAGCAGTGGTGGTTAGCCAGCTTTGCCCTGGGAGCAGTGGTGGTTTGCAGCTTTGCCCTGGGAGCAGTGGTGGTTTGTAGCTTTGCCATGGGAGCAGTGGTGGTTTGCAGCTTTGCCCTGGGAGCAGTGGTGGTTTGCTGGCTTTGCTCCCAGTGGGAGCAGTGGTGGTTTGCAGCTTAGCCCTAGGAGCAGTGATGGTTTGCCAGCTTTGCCCTGGGAGCAGTGATGGTTTGTCGACTTTGCCCTGGGAGCAGTGGTGGTTTGCCAGCTTTGCCCTGGGAGCAGTGGAGGTTTGCCGACTTTGCCCTGGGAGCAGTGGTGGTTTGCCGGCTTTGCCCTGGGCGCAGTGGTGGTTTGCTGGCTTTGCCTTGGGAGCAGTGGTGGTTTGCAGCTTTGCCCTAGGAGCAGTGGTGATTTGCAGCTTTGCCCGGGCAGCAGTGGTGGTTTGCCAGCTTTGCCCTGGGAGCAGTGGTGGTTTGCCAGCTTTGTCCTGGGAGCAGTGGTGGTTTGCCAGTTTTGCCCTGGAAGCAGTGGTGGTTCACCAGCTTTGCCCTGGGAGCAGTGGTAGTTCGCCAGCTCTGCCCTGGGAGCCCTGGTGGTTTACAGCTTTGCCCTGGGAGCAGTGGTGGTTTGGCAGCCTTGCCCTGGGAGCAGTGGTGGTTTGCAGCTTTGCCCTGGGAGCAGTGGAGGTTTGCCGGCTTTGCCCTGGAACAGTGGTGGATTGCCAGCTTTGCCCTGGGAACAGTGGTGGATTGCCAGCTTTGCCCTGGGTGCAGTGGTGGTTTGCACCTTTGCCCTGGGAGCAGTGGTGGTTTGCCGGCTTTGCCCTGGGAGCAGTGGTGGTTCGCAGCTTTGCCCTGAGAGCAGTGGTGTTTTTGCAGCTTTGCCCTCAAGCAGTGGTGGTTAGCAGCTTTGCCCTGGGAGCAGTAGTGGTTTGCAGTTTTGCCCCGGGAGCAATGGTGGTTTGCCAGCTTTGCCCTGGAAGCAGTGGTGATTTGCCGGCTTTGCCCTGGGAGCAATGGTGGTTTGCAGCTTTGTTCCCTGTTGGAGCAGTGGTGGTGTGCTGGCTTTGCCCTGGGAACAGTGGTGGTTTGCCGGCTTTGCCCTGGGAGCAGTGGTGGTTTGCAGCTTTGCCCTGGGAGCAGTGGTGGTTTGCCGGCTTTCGCCTGAGAGCAGTGGTGGTTTTCAGCTTTGCCCTAGGAGCAGTGGTGGTTTGCCAGTTTTACCCTGGAAGCAGTGGTGGTGGTTCACCAGCTTTGCCCTGGGAGCAGTGGTAGTTCGCCAGCTCTGCCCTGGGTGCCCTGGTGGTTTGCAGCTTTGCCCTGGGAGCAGTGGTGGTTTGCAGCTTTGCCCTGGAGCAGTGGTGGTTTGCAGCTTTGCCCTGGAGCAGTGGTGGTTTTCCAGCTTTGCCCTGGGAGCAGTGGTGGTTTGCCGGCTTTCCCTGGGAACAGTGGTGGTTTGCAGCTTTGCCCTGGGAGCAGTGGTGGTTTCCCGGCTTTGCCCTGGAACAGTGGTGGATTGCCAGCTTTGCCCTGGGAACAGTGGTGGATTGCCAGATGTGCCCTGGGAGCAGTGGTGGTTTGCCAGCTTTGCCCTGGAACAGTGGTGGATTGCCAGCTTTGCCCTGGGAACAGTGGTGGTTTGCAGCTTTGCCCTGGGAGCAGTGGTGGTTTGCTGGCTTTGCCCTGGGAGCAGTGGTGGTTTGCTGGCTTTGCCTTGGGAGCAGTGGTGGTTTGCAGCTCTGCCCAAGGAGCAGTGGTGATTTGCAGCTTTGCCCTGGCAGTAGTGGTGGTTTGCCAGCTTTGCCCTGGGAGCAGTGGTGGTTTGCCAGCTTTGTCCTGGGAGCAGTGGTGGTTTGCCAGCTTTGCCCTGGCAGCAGTGGTGATTTGCCGGTTTTGCCCTCAAGCAGGGGTGGTTTGCAGCTTTCCCTGGGAGCAGTAGTGGTTTGTAGCTTTGCCCCGGGAGCAATGGTGGTTTGCCAGCTTTGCCCTGGAAGCAGTGGTGGTCTGCCAGCTTTGCCCTGGAAGCAGTGGTGATTTGCCGGCTTTGCCCTGGGAGCAGTGGTGGTTTGCTGGCTTTGCCCTGGGAGCAGTGGTGGTTTGCCCACTTTCCCCTGGGAGCAGTGGTGGTTTGCTGTCTTTGCCCTGGGAGCAGTGGTGGTTTGCTGGCTTTGCCTTGGGAGCAGTGGTGGTTTGCAGCTTTGCCCTGGGAGCAGTGGTGGTTTGCCAGTTTTACCCTGGAAGCAGTGGTGGTTCACCAGCTTTGCCCTGGGAGCAGTGGTAGTTCGCCAGCTCTGCCCTGGGAGCCCTGGTGGTTTGCAGCTTTGCCCTGGGAGCAGTGGTGGTTTGCAGCTTTGCCCTGGAGAAGTGGTGGTTTGCAGCTTTGCCCTGGAGCAGTGGTGGTTTGCCAGCTTTGTCCTGGAAGCAGTGGTAGTTTGCAGCTTTGCCCTGGGAGCAGTGGTGGTTTTCCAGCTTTGCCCTGGGAGCTGTGGTGGTTTCCCGGCTTTGCCCTGGGAGCAGTGTTGGTTTGCAGCTTTGCCCTGGAGCAGTGGTGGTTTGCCAGCTTTGCCCTGGGAGCAGTGGTGGTTTGCCGGCTATCCCCTGAGAGCAGTGGTGGTTTGCTGGCTTTGTCCTGGGAGCAATGGTGGTTTGCAGCTTTGTTCCCTGTTGGAGCAGTGGTGGTTTGCCGGATTTGCCCTGGGAGCAGTGGTGGTTTGCCGGCTTTGCCCTGGGAGCAGTGGTGGTTTGCCGGCTTTGCCCTGGGAGCAGTGGTGGTTTGCAGCTTTGCCCTGGGAGCAGTGGTGGTTTGCCGGCTTTGTCCTGGAAGCAGTGGTAGTTTGCAGCTTTGCCCTGGGAGCAGTGGTGGTTCGCCAGCTTTGCCCTGGGAGCAGTGGTGGTTTGCCGGCTTTGCCCTGGGAGCAGTGGTGGTTTCCCAGCTTTGCCCTGGGAGAAGTGGTGGTTTGCCAGCTTTGCCCTGGGAGAAGTGGTGGTTTGCCAGCTTTGCCCTGGGAGCAGTGGTGGTTAGCAAGCTTTGCCCTGGGAGCAGTGGTGGTTTGCAGCTTTGCCCTGGGAGCAGTGGTGGTTTGCCAGCTTTGCCCTGGAAGCAGTGGGGATTTGCCAGCTTTGCCTTGGGAGCAGTGGAGGTTTGCAGCTTTGCCCTGTGAGCCGTGGTGGTCTGCAGCTTTGACCTGGAAGCAGTGGTAGTTTGGCAGCCTTGCCCTGGGAGCAGTGGTGGTTTGCAGCTTTCCTTTGGGAGCAGTGGTGGTTTGCCGGCTTTGCCCTGGGAGCAGTGGTGGTTTGCCAGACTTGCCCTGTGAGCAGTGGTGGTTTGCAGCTTTGCCCTGAAGCAGTGGTAGTTTGCCTGCTTTGTCCTGGAAGCAGTGGTGGTTTGCCAGCCTTGCCCTGGGAGCAGTGGTGGTTTGCAGCTTTCCTCTGGGAGCAGTGGTGGTTTGCCGGCTTTGCCCTGGAGCAGTGGTGGTTTGCCGGCTTTGCCCTGGGTGCAGTGGTGGTTTGCACCTTTGCCCTGGGAGCAGTGGTGGTTTGCCTGCTTTGCCCTGGGAGCAGTGGTGGTTTGCAGCTTTGCCCTGAGAGCAGTGGTGTTTTTGCAGCTTTGCCCTCAAGCAGTGGTGGTTTGCAGATTTGCCCTGGGAGCAGTAGTGGTTTGCAGCTTTGCCCCGGGAGCAGTGGTGGTTTGCCAGCTTTTCCCTGGAAGCAGTGGTGGTTTGCCAGCTTTGCCCTGGAAGCAGTGGTGATTTGCCGGCTTTGCCCTGTCAGCAATGGTGGTTTGCCAACTTTGCCCTGGGAGCAGTGGTGGTTTGCTGGCTTTGCCTTGGGAGCAATGGTGGTTTGCAGCTTTGCCCTGGGAGCAGTGGTGGTTTGCCAGCTTTACCCTGGAAGCAGTGGTGGTTCGGCAGCTTTGCCCTGGGAGCAGTGGTGGTTTGTAGCTTTGCCATGGGAGCAGTGGTGGTTTGCAGCTTTGCCCTGGGAGCAGTGGTGGTTTGCTGGCTTTGCTCCCAGTGGGAGCAGTGGTGGTTTGCAGCTTAGCCCTAGGAGCAGTGATGGTTTGCCAGCTTTGCCCTGGGAGCAGTGATGGTTTGTCGACTTTGCCCTGGGAGCAGTGGTGGTTTGCCAGCTTTGCCCTGGGAGCAGTGGAGGTTTGCCGACTTTGCCCTGGGAGCAGTGGTGGTTTGCCGGCTTTGCCCTGGGCGCAGTGGTGGTTTGCTGGCTTTGCCTTGGGAGCAGTGGTGGTTTGCAGCTTTGCCCTAGGAGCAGTGGTGATTTGCAGCTTTGCCCGGGCAGCAGTGGTGGTTTGCCAGCTTTGCCCTGGGAGCAGTGGTGGTTTGCCAGCTTTGTCCTGGGAGCAGTGGTGGTTTGCCAGTTTTGCCCTGGAAGCAGTGGTGGTTCACCAGCTTTGCCCTGGGAGCAGTGGTAGTTCGCCAGCTCTGCCCTGGGAGCCCTGGTGGTTTACAGCTTTGCCCTCAAGCAGTGGTGGTTTGGCAGCCTTGCCCTGGGAGCAGTGGTGGTTTGCAGCTTTGCCCTGGGAGCAGTGGAGGTTTGCCAGCTTTGCCCTGGAACAGTGGTGGATTGCCAGCTTTACCCTGGGAACAGTGGTGGATTGCCAGCTTTGCCCTGGGTGCAGTGGTAGTTTGCACCTTTGCCCTGGGAGCAGTGGTGGTTTGCCGGCTTTGCCCTGGGAGCAGTGGTGGTTCGCAGCTTTGCCCTGAGAGCAGTGGTGTTTTTGCAGCTTTGCCCTCAAGCAGTGGTGGTTAGCAGCTTTGCCCTGGGAGCAGTAGTGGTTTGCAGTTTTGCCCCGGGAGCAATGGTGGTTTGCCAGCTTTGCCCTGGAAGCAGTGGTGATTTGCCGGCTTTGCCCTGGGAGCAATGGTGGTCTGCAGCTTTGTTCCCTGTTGGAGCAGTGGTGGTGTGCTGGCTTTGCCCTGGGAACAGTGGTGGTTTGCCGGCTTTGCCCTGGGAGCAGTGGTGGTTTGCAGCTTTGCCCTGGGAGCAGTGGTGGTTTGCCGGCTTTCGCCTGAGAGCAGTGGTGGTTTTCAGCTTTGCCCTAGGAGCAGTGGTGGTTTGCCAGTTTTACCCTGGAAGCAGTGGTGGTGGTTCACCAGCTTTGCCCTGGGAGCAGTGGTAGTTCACCAGCTCTGCCCTGGGAGCCCTGGTGGTTTGCAGCTTTGCCCTGGGAGCAGTGGTGGTTTGCAGCTTTGCCCTGGAGCAGTGGTGGTTTGCAGCTTTGCCCTGGAGCAGTGGTGGTTTTCCAGCTTTGCCCTGGGAGCAGTGGTGGTTTGCCGGCTTTCCCTGGGAACAGTGGTGGTTTGCAGCTTTGCCCTGGGAGCAGTGGTGGTTTGCCGGCTTTGCCCTGGAACAGTGGTGGATTGCCAGCTTTGCCCTGGGAACAGTGGTGGATTGCCAGATGTGCCCTGGGAGCAGTGGTGGTTTGCCAGCTTTGCCCTGGAACAGTGGTGGATTGCCAGCTTTGCCCTGGGAACAGGGGTGGTTTGCAGCTTTGCCCTGGGAGCAGTGGTGGTTTGCCGGCTTTGCCCTGGGAGCAGTGGTGGTTTGCCGACTTTGCCCTGGGAGCAGTGGTGGTTTGCCGGCTTTGCCCTGGGAGCAGTGGTGGTTTGCCGACTTTGCACTGGGAGCAGTGGTGGTTTGCCGACTTTGCCCTGGGAGCAGTGGTGGTTTGCTGGCTTTGCCTTGGGAGCAGTGGTGGTTTGCAGCTCTGCCCAAGGAGCAGTGGTGATTTGCAGCTTTGCCCTGGCAGTAGTGGTGGTTTGCCAGCTTTGCCCTGGGAGCAGTGGTGGTTTGCCAGCTTTGTCCTGGGAGCAGTGGTGGTTTGCCAGCTTTGCCCTGGCAGCAGTGGTGATTTGCCGGTTTGCCCTCAAGCAGGGGTGGTTTGCAGCTTTCCCTGGGAGCAGTAGTGGTTTGTAGCTTTGCCCCGGGAGCAATGGTGGTTTGCCAGCTTTGCCCTGGAAGCAGTGGTGGTCTGCCAGCTTTGCCCTGGAAGCAGTGGTGATTTGCCGGCTTTGCCCTGGGAGCAGGGGTGGTTTGCTGGCTTTGCCCTGGGAGCAGTGGTGGTTTGCCCACTTTGCCCTGGGAGCAGTGGTGGTTTGCTGGCTTTGCCCTGGGAGCAGTGGTGGTTTGCTGGCTTTGCCTTGGGAGCAGTGGTGGTTTGCAGCTTTGCCCTGGGAGCAGTGGTGGTTTGCCAGTTTTACCCTGGAAGCAGTGGTGGTTCACCAGCTTTGCCCTGGGAGCAGTGGTAGTTCGCCAGCTCTGCCCTGGGAGCCCTGGTGGTTTGCAGCTTTGCCCTGGGAGCAGTGGTGGTTTGCAGCTTTGCCCTGGAGAAGTGGTGGTTTGCAGCTTTGCCCTGGAGCAGTGGTGGTTTGCCAGCTTTGTCCTGGAAGCAGTGGTAGTTTGCAGCTTTGCCCTGGGAGCGGTGGTGGTTTTCCAGCTTTGCCCTGGGAGCAGTGGTGGTTTCCCGGCTTTGCCCTGGGAGCAGTGTTGGTTTGCAGCTTTGCCCTGGAGCAGTGGTGGTTTGCCAGCTTTGCCCTGGGAGCAGTGGTGGTTTGCCGGCTTTCCCCTGAGAGCAGTGGTGGTTTGCTGGCTTTGTCCTGGGAGCAATGGTGGTTTGCAGCTTTGTTTCCTGTTGGAGCAGTGGTGGTTTGCCGGATTTGCCCTGGGAGCAGTGGTGGTTTGCCGGCTTTGCCCTGGGAGCAGTGGTGGTTTGCCGGCTTTGCCCTGGGAGCAGTGGTGGTTTGCAGCTTTGCCCTGGGAGCAGTGGTGGTTTGCCGGCTTTGTCCTGGAAGCAGAGGTAGTTTGCAGCTTTGCCCTGGGAGCAGTGGTGGTTCGCCAGCTTTGCCCTGGGAGCAGTGGTGGTTTGCCGCCTTTGCCCTGGGAGCAGTGGTGGTTTCCCAGCTTTGCCCTGGGAGAAGTGGTGGTTTGCCAGCTTTGCCCTGGGAGCAGTGGTGGTTTGCCGACTTTGCCCTGGGAGCAGTGGTGATTTGCTGCTTTGCCCTGGGAGCAGTGGTGATTTGCTGCTTTGCCCTGGGAGCAGTGGTGGTTTGCAGCTTTCCCTTGGGAGCAGTGGTGGTTTGCCGGCTTTGCCCTGGGAGCAGTGGTGATTTGCTGCTTTGCCCTGGGAGCAGTGGTGGTTTGCAGCTTTGCCCTGGTGGCAGTGGTGGTTTGCCGCTTTGCCCTGGGAGCAGTGGTGGTTTGCAGCTTTGCCCTGGTGGCAGTGGTGCTTTGCCGCTTTGCCCTCGGACCAGTTGTGGTTTAAAGCTTTGCCCTGAAGCAGTGGTGGTTTAAAGCTTTGCACTGGGAGCAGTGGTGGTTTAAAGCTTTGCCCGGGGAGCAGTGGTGGTTTTCCGACTTTGCCCTAGGAGCAGTGGTGGTTTGCAGCTTTGCCCTGGGAGCAGTGGTTGTTTGCCAGCTTTGCCCTGGGATCAGTGGTGATTTGCCAGCTTTCCCGTGGGAGCAGTGGTGGTTTGCCGGCTTTACCCTGGAGCAGTGGTGATTTGCCGGCTTTGCCCTGGGAGCAGTGGTGGTTTGCAGCTTTGGCCTGGGAGCAGTGGTGGTTTGCAGCTTTGCCCTGGGAGCAGTGGTGGTTCAGCAGCTTTGCCCTGGGAGCAGTGGTGGTTTGCAGCTTTGCCCTGGGAGCAGTGGTGGTTTGCCAGCTTTGTCCTGGAAGCAGTGGTTGTTTGCAGCTTTTCCCTGGGAGCAGTGGTGGTTTGCCAGCTTTGCCCTGGGAGCAGTGGTGGTTTGCCAGCTTTGCCCTGGGAGCAGTGGTGGTTTGCCAGCTTTGCCCTGGGAGCAGTGGTGGTTTGCCAGCTTTGCCCTGGGAGCAGTGGTCGTTTGCTTGCTTTGCCCTGGGAGCAGTGGTGGTTTGCACGAGTTTACCCGTGAACGGCGGACGGAGACGAGCAGTATTTGCGGAGAACCACCCTTGATGTAAGTGTGACCATAGGGGGTCTCTCCTTGCCCGCCGCCAGTTCAAATTTGACTTTAGGGTAAACTCGTAACTACACGATCCATGGGAGAAAAAAACCCTGAATACGTAAGGAACTAATTTTTAATTTTCTCTCATCTCAATTGGAGGTGAGGGAGAACTCACTGGGAAAGGTAGAGTCCTGAAGAAGGCCGGCGTGACCCGGTATGAGGGGCACTTATTGACGGCCGAAACATGTTGACCACTTCGCAGTATAGGAGGGGTGTTAGGAGCACATAGAATCTCCCATTCACCATCATCCTTCACACTTTTTATTCTGGCCGGAAGATCCAGGAATTAAAGTTTCAGGCACAGCGATACTTCCGAGCTAGTTTTAATTCACTTAACTGCACTTTCACTACCGTCCTTCCCAGTCACTACAGAATTTATTTGTGTCTTTCTCTGTGTTGTATTGTCTTCCCCCACCCTATTGCTCCACCCCAGGCGTGGCTACGCCGGGGTGTTTTTTGTAGCAGCCCAATGATGAAGCATGTCACACATTTGTGTGAGTGAGGGCAGTATTAGAACGTATCGTATATGCCAGTACGTTACAGATTTTATTACTCCCTACTCCTTCTGGTGCATAAAGCAGTGGTGGTTTGCCAGCTTTGCCCTGGGAGCAGTGGTGGTTTAAAGCTTTGCCCTGGGAGCAGTGGTGGTTTGCCGACTTTGCCCTAGGAGCAGTGGTGGTTTGCAGCTTTGCCCTGGGAGCAGTGGTTGTTTGCCAGCTTTGCCCTGGGATCAGTGGTGATTTGCCAGCTTTCCCGTGGGAGCAGTGGTGGTTTGCCGGCTTTACCCTGGAGCAGTGGTGGTATGCCGGCTTTGCCCTGGGAGCAGTGGTGGTTTGCAGCTTTGGCCTGGGAGCAGTGGTGGTTTGCAGCTTTCCCCTGGGAGCAGTGGTGGTTCAGCAGTTTTGCCCTGGGAGCAGTGGTGGTTTGCAGCTTTGCCCTGGGAGCAGTGGTGGTTTGCCAGCTTTGTCCTGGAAGCAGTGGTTGGTTGCAGCTTTTCCCTGGGAGCAGTGGTGGTTTGCCAGCTTTGCCCTGGGAGCAGTGGTGGTTGCCAGCTTTGCCCTGGGAGCAGTGGTGGTTTGCCAGCTTTGCCCTGGGAGCAGTGGTGGTTTGCCAGCTTTGCCCTGGGAGCAGTGGTGGTTTGCCAGCTTTGCCCTGGGAGCAGTGGTCGTTTGCTTGATTTGCCCTGGGAGCAGTGGTGGTTTGCAGATTTGCCCTAGGAGCAGTGGTGGTTTGCAGCTTTGTCCTGGGAGCAGTGGTGGTTTGCCAGCTTTGCCCTGGGAGCAGTGGTGATTTGCCAGCTTTGCCCTGGGAGCAGTGGTGGTTTGCCGGCTTTGCCCTGGGAGCAGTGGTGGTTTGCAGCTTTGCCCTGGGAGCAGTGGTGGTTTGCCGACTTTGCCCTGGGAGCAGTGGTGATTTGGTGCTTTGCCCTGGGAGCAGTGGTGATTTGCTGCTTTGCCCTGGGAGCAGTGGTGGTTTGCAGCTTTCCCTTGGGAGCAGTGGTGGTTTGCCGGCTTTGCCCTGGGAGCAGTGGTGATTTGCTGCTTTGCCCTGGGAGCAGTGGTGGTTTGCAGCTTTGCCCTGGTGGCAGTGGTGGTTTGCCGCTTTGCCCTGGGAGCAGTGGTGGATTTGCAGCTTTGCCCTGGTGGCAGTGGTGCTTTGCCGCTTTGCCCTCGGACCAGTTGTGGTTTAAAGCTTTGCCCTGAAGCAGTGGTGGTTTAAAGCTTTGCACTGGGAGCAGTGGTGGTTTAAAGCTTTGCCCTGGGAGCAGTGGTGGTTTGCTGACTTTGCCCTAGGAGCAGTGGTGGTTTGCAGCTTTGCCCTGGGAGCAGTGGTTGTTTGCCAGCTTTGCCCTGGGATCAGTGGTGATTTGCCAGCTTTCCCGTGGGAGCAGTGGTGGTTTGCCGGCTTTACCCTGGAGCAGTGGTGGTTTGCCGGCTTTGCCCTGGGAGCAGTGGTGGTTTGCAGCTTTGGCCTGGGAGCAGTGGTGGTTTGCAGCTTTGCCCTGGGAGCAGTGGTGGTTCAGCAGCTTTGCCCTGGGAGCAGTGGTGGTTTGCAGCTTTGCCCTGGGAGCAGTGGTGGTTTGCCAGCTTTGTCCTGGAAGCAGTGGTTGTTTGCAGCTTTTCCCTGGGAGCAGTGGTGGTTTGCCAGCTTTGCCCTGGGAGCAGTGGTGGTTTGCCAGCTTTGCCCTGGGAGCAGTGGTGGTTTGCCAGCTTTGCCCTGGGAGCAGTGGTGGTTTGCCAGCTTTGCCCTGCGAGCAGTGGTCGTTTGCTTGCTTTGCCCTGGGAGCAGTGGTGGTTTGCAGATTTGTCCTAGGAGCAGTGGTGGTTTGCAGCTTTGTCCTGGGAGCAGTGGTAGTTTGCAGCTTTGCCCTGGGAGCAGTGGTGGTTTGCCAGCTTTGCCCTGGGAGCAGTGGTGGTTTGCCAGCTTTGCCCTGGGAGCAGTGGTGGTTTAAAGCTTTGCCCTGGGAGCAGTGGTGGTTTGCCGACTTTGCCCTAGGAGCAGTGGTGGTTTGCAGCTTTGCCCTGGGAGCAGTGGTTGTTTGCCAGCTTTGCCCTGGGATCAGTGGTGATTTGCCAGCTTTCCCGTGGGAGCAGTGGTGGTTTGCCGGCTTTACCCTGGAGCAGTGGTGGTTTGCCGGCTTTGCCCTGGGAGCAGTGGTGGTTTGCAGCTTTGGCCTGGGAGCAGTGGTGGTTTGCAGCTTTCCCCTGGGAGCAGTGGTGGTTCAGCAGCTTTGCCCTGGGAGCAGTGGTGGTTTGCAGCTTTGCCCTGGGAGCAGTGGTGGTTTGCCAGCTTTGCCCTGGGAGCAGTGGTGGTTTGCCGGCTTTGCCCTGGGCGCAGTGGTGGTTTGCTGGCTTTGCCTTGGGAGCAGTGGTGGTTTGCAGCTTTGCCCTAGGAGCAGTGGTGGTTTGCCAGCTTTGCCCTGGGAGCAGTGATGGTTTGTCGACTTTGCCCTGGGAGCAGTGGTGGTTTGCCAGCTTTGCCCTGGGAGCAGTTGAGGTTTGCCGACTTTGCCCTGGGAGCAGTGGTGGTTTGCCGGCTTTGCCCTGGGCGCAGTGGTGGTTTGCTGGCTTTGCCTTGGGAGCAGTGGTGGTTTGCAGCTTTGCCCTAGGAGCAGTGGTGATTTGCAGCTTTGCCCGGGCAGCAGTGGTGGTTTGCCAGCTTTGCCCTGGGAGCAGTGGTGGTTTGCCAGCTTTGTCCTGAGAGCAGTGGTGGTTTGCCAGTTTTGCCCTGGAAGCAGTGGTGGTTCACCAGCTTTGCCCTGGGAGCAGTGGTAGTTCGCCAGGTCTGCCCTGGGAGACCTGGTGGTTTGCAGCTTTGCCCTGGGAGCAGTGGTGGTTTGGCAGCCTTGCCCTGGGAGCAGTGGTGGTTTGCAGCTTTGCCCTGGGAGCAGTGGAGGTTTGCCGGCTTTGCCCTGGAACAGTGGTGGATTGCCAGCTTTGCCCTGGGAACAGTGGTGGTTTGCCAGCTTTGCCCTGGGTGCAGTGGTGGTTTGCACCTTTGCCCTGGGAGCAGTGGTGGTTTGCCGGCTTTGCCCTGGGAGCAGTGGTGGTTCGCAGCTTTGCCCTGAGAGCAGTGGTGTTTTGCAGCTTTGCCCTCAAGCAGTGGTGGTTTGCAGCTTTGCCCTGGGAGCAGTAGTGGTTTGCAGCTTTGCCCCGGGAGCAATGGTGGTTTGCCAGCTTTGCCCTGGAAACAGTGGTGGTCTGCCAGCTTTGCCCTGGAAGCAGTGGTGATTTGCCGGCTTTGCCCTGGGAGCAATGGTGGTTTGCAGCTTTGTTCCCTGTTGGAGCAGTGGTGGTTTGCTGGCTTTGCCCTGGGAGCAGTGGTGGTTTGCCGGCTTTGCCCTGGGAGCAGTGGTGGTTTGCAGCTTTGCCCTGGGAGCAGTGGTGGTTTGCCGGCTTTCCCTGAGTGCAGTGGTGGTTTTCAGCTTTGCCCTAGGAGCAGTGGTGGTTTGCCAGTTTTACCCTGGAAGCAGTGGTGGTTCACCAGCTTTGCCCTGGGAGCAGTGGTAGTTCGCCAGCTCTGCCCTGGGAGCCCTGGTGGTTTGCAGCTTTGCCCTGGGAGCAGTGGTGGTTTGCAGCTTTGCCCTGGAGCAGTGGTGGTTTGCAGCTTTGCCCTGGAAGCAGTGGTAGTTTGCAGCTTTGCCCTGGGAGCAGTGGTGGTTTTCCAGTTTTGCCCTGGGAGCAGTGGTGGTTTGCCGGCTTTGCCCTGGGAGCAGTGGTGGTTTGCAGCTTTGCCCTGGGAGCAGTGGTGGTTTGCTGGCTTTGCCCTGGAACAGTGGTGGATTGCCAGCTTTGCCCTGGGGACAGTGGTGGATTGCCAGCTTTGCCCTGGGAGCAGTGGTGGTTTGCCAGCTTTGCCCTGGAACAGTGGTGGATTGCCAGCTTTGCCCTGGGAACAGTGGTGGTTTGCAGCTTTGCCCTGGGAGCAGTGGTGATTTGCCAGCTTTGCCCTGGGAGCAGTGGTGGTTTGCCGGCTTTGCCCTGGGAGCAGTGGTGGTTTGCCAGCTTTGCCCTGGGAGCAGTGGTGGTTTGCCAGCTTTGCCCTGGGCGCAGTGGTGGTTTGCTGACTTTGCCCTGGGAGCAGTGCTGGTTTGCTGACTTTGCCTTCGGAGCAGTGGTGGTTTGCAGCTTTGCCCTAGGAGCAGTGGTGATTTGCAGCTTTGCCCTGGCAGCAGTGGTGGTTTGCCAGCTTTGCCCTGGGAGCAGTGGTGGTTTGCCATCTTTGTCCTGGGAGCAGTGGTGGTTGGCCAGCTTTGCCCTGGCAGCAGTGGTGGTTCGCCAGCTTTGCCCTGGGAGCAGTGGTGGTTCGCCAGCTCTGCCCTGGGAGCCCTGGTGGTTTGCAGCTTTGCCCTGGAGCAGTGGTGGTTTGCCAGCTTTGTCCTGGAAGCAGTGGTAGTTTGCAGCTTTGCCCTGGGAACAGTGGTGGTTCGCCAGCTTTGCCCTGGGAGCAGTGGTGGTTTGCCGGCTTTGCCCTGGGAGCAGTGGTGGTTTGCCAGCTTTGCCCTGGGAGAAGTGGTGGTTTGCCAGCTTTGCCCTGGGAGAAGTGGTGGTTAGCCAGCTTTGCCCTGGGAGCAGTGGTGGTTTGCAGCTTTGCCCTGGGAGCAGTGGTGGTTTGCAGCTTTGCCATGGGAGCAGTGGTGGTTTGCAGCTTTGCCCTGGGAGCAGTGGTGGTTTGCTGGCTTTGCTCCCAGTGGGAGCAGTGGTGGTTTGCAGCTTAGCCCTAGGAGCAGCGGTGGTTTGCCAGCTTTGCCCTGGGAGCAGTGATGGTTTGTCGACTTTGCCCTGGGAGCAGTGGTGGTTTGCCAGCTTTGCCCTGGGAGCAGTGGAGATTTGCCGACTTTGCCCTGGGAGCAGTGGTGGTTTGCCGGCTTTGCCCTGGGCGCAGTGGTGGTTTGCTGGCTTTGCCTTGGGAGCAGTGGTGGTTTGCAGCTTTGCCCTAGGAGCAGTGGTGATTTGCAGCTTTGCCCGGGCAGCAGTGGTGGTTTGCCAGCTTTGCCCTGGGAGCAGTGGTGGTTTGCCAGCTTTGTCCTGGGAGCAGTGGTGGTTTGCCAGTTTTGCCCTGGAAGCAGTGGTGGTTCACCAGCTTTGCCCTGGGAGCAGTGGTAGTTCGCCAGCTCTGCCCTGGGAGCCCTGGTGGTTTACAGCTTTGCCCTGGGAGCAGTGGTGGTTTGGCAGCCTTGCCCTGGGAGCAGTGGTGGTTTGCAGCTTTGCCCTGGGAGCAGTGGAGGTTTGCCGGCTTTGCCCTGGAACAGTGGTGGATTGCCAGCTTTGCCCTGGGAACAGTGGTGGATTGCCAGCTTTGCCCTGGGTGCAGTGGTGGTTTGCACCTTTGCCCTGGGAGCAGTGGTGGTTTGCCGGTTTTGCCCTGGGAGCAGTGGTGGTTCGTAGCTTTGCCCTGAGAGCAGTGGTGTTTTTGCAGCTTTGCCCTCAAGCAGTGGTGGTTAGCAGCTTTGCCCTGGGAGCAGTAGTGGTTTGCAGCTTTGCCCCGGGAGCAATGGTGGTTTGCCAGCTTTGCCCTGGAAACAGTGGTGATTTGCCGGCTTTGCCCTGGGAGCAATGGTGGTTTGCAGCTTTGTTCCCTGTTGGAGCAGTGGTGGTGTGCTGGCTTTGCCCTGGGAGCAGTGGTGGTTTGCAGGCTTTGCCCTGGGAGCAGTGGTGGTTTGCAGCTTTGCTCTGGGAGCAGTGGTGGTTTGCCGGCTTTCGCCTGAGAGCAGTGGTGGTTTTCAGCTTTGCCCTAGGAGCAGTGGTGGTTTGCCAGTTTTACCCTGGAAGCAGTGGTGGTGGTTCACCAGCTTTGCCCTGGGAGCAGTGGTAGTTCGCCAGCTCTGCCCTGGGAGCCCTGGTGGTTTGCAGCTTTGCCCTGGGAGCAGTGGTGGTTTGCAGCTTTGCCCTGGAGCAGTGGTGGTTTGCAGCTTTGCCCTGGAGCAGTGGTGGTTTTCCAGCTTTGCCCTGGGAGCAGTGGTGTTTTGCCGGCTTTCCCTGGGAACAGTGGTGGTTTGCAGCTTTGCCCTGGGAGCAGTGGTGATTTGCCGGCTTTGCCCTGGAACAGTGGTGGATTGCCAGCTTTGCCCTGGGAACAGTGGTGGATTGCCAGATGTGCCCTGGGAGCAGTGGTGGTTTGCCAGCTTTGCCCTGGAACAGTGGTGGATTGCCAGCTTTGCCCTGGGAACAGTGGTGGTTTGCAGCTTTGCCCTGGGAGCAGTGGTGGTTTGCCGGCTTTTCCCTGGGACCAGTGGTGGTTTGCCGACTTTGCCCTGGGAGCAGTGGTGGTTTGCCGACTTTGCCCTGGGAGCAGTGGTGGTTTGCTGGCTTTGCCTTGGGAGCAGTGGTGGTTTGCAGCTCTGCCCAAGGAGCAGGGGTGATTTGCAGCTTTGCCCTGGCAGTAGTGGTGGTTTGCCAGCTTTGCCCTGGGAGCAGTGGTGGTTTGCCAGCTTTGTCCTGGGAGCAGTGGTGGTTTGCCAGCTTTGCCCTGGCAGCAGTGGTGATTTGCCGGTTTTGCCCTCAAGCAGGGGTGGTTTGCAGCTTTCCCTGGGAGCAGTAGTGGTTTGTAGCTTTGCCCGGGAGCAATGGTGGTTTGCCAGCTTTGCCCTGGAAGCAGTGGTGGTCTGCCAGCTTTGCCCTGGAAGCAGTGGTGATTTGCCGGCTTTGCCATGGGAGCAGTGGTGGTTTGCTGGCTTTGCCCTGGGAGCAGTGGTGGTTTGCCCACTTTGCCCTGGGAGCAGTGGTGGTTTGCTGGCTTTGCCCTGGGAGCAGTGGTGGTTTGCTGGCTTTGCCTTGGGAGCAGTGGTGGTTTGCAGCTTTGCCCTGGGAGCAGTGGTGGTTTGCCAGTTTTACCCTGGAAGCAGTGGTGGTTCACCAGCTTTGCCCTGGGAGCAGTGGTAGTTCGCCAGCTCTGCCCTGGGAGCCCTGGTGGTTTGCAGCTTTGCCCTGGGAGCAGTGGTGGTTTGCAGCTTTGCCCTGGAGAAGTTTTGGTTTGCAGCTTTGCCCTGGAGCAGTGGTGGTTTGCCAGCTTTGTCCTGGAAGCAGTGGTAGTTTGCAGCTTTGCCCTGGGAGCAGTGGTGGTTTTCCAGCTTTGCCCTGGGAGCAGTGGTGGTTTCCCGGCTTTGCCCTGGGAGCAGTGTTGGTTTGCAGCTTTGCCCTGGACCAGTGGTGGTTTGCCAGCTTTGCCCTGGGAGCAGTGGTGGTTTGCCGGCTTTCCCCTGAGAGCAGTGGTGGTTTGCTGGCTTTGTCCTGGGAGCAATGGTGGTTTGCAGCTTTGTTCCCTGTTGGAGCAGTGGTGGTTTGCCGGATTTGCCCTGGGAGCAGTGGTGGTTTGCCGGCTTTGTCCTGGGAGCAGTGGTGGTTTGCAGCTTTGCCCTGGGAGCAGTGGTGGTTTGCCGGCTTTGTCCTGGAAGCAGTGGTAGTTTGCAGCTTTGCCCTGGGAGCAGTGGTGGTTCGCCAGCTTTGCCCTGGGAGCAGTGGTGGTTTGCCGGCTTTGCCCTGGGAGCAGTGGTGGTTTCCCAGCTTTGCTCTGGGAGAAGTGGTGGTTTGCCAGCTTTGCCCTGGGAGAAGTGGTGGTTTGCCAGCTTTGCCCTGGGAGCAGTGGTGGTTAGCGAGCTTTGCCCTGGGAGCAGTGGTGGTTTGCAGCTTTGCCCTGGGAGCAGTGGTGGTTTGCCAGCTTTGCCCTGGAAGCAGTGGGGGTTTGCCAGCTTTGCCTTGGGAGCAGTGGAGGTTTGCATCTTTGCCCTGTGAGCCGTGGTGGTCTGCAGCTTTGACCTGGAAGCACTGGTAGTTTGGCAGCCTTGCCCTGGGAGCAGTGGTGGTTTGCAGCTTTCCTTTGGGAGCAGTGGTGGTTTGCCGGCTTTGCCCTGGGAGCAGTGGTGGTTTGCCAGACTTGCCCTGTGAGCAGTGGTGGTTTGCAGCTTTGCCCTGAAGCAGTGGTAGTTTGCCTGCTTTGTCCTGGAAGCAGTGGTGGTTTGCCAGCCTTGCCCTGGGAGCAGTGGTGGTTTGCAGCTTTCCTCTGGGAGCAGTGGTGGTTTGCCGGGTTTGCCCTGGAGCAGTGGTGGTTTGCCGGCTTTGCCCTGGGTGCAGTGGTGGTTTGCACCTTTGCCCTGGGAGCAGTGGTGGTTTGCCTGCTTTGCCCTGGGAGCAGTGGTGGTTTGCAGCTTTGCCCTGAGAGCAGTGGTGTTTTTGCAGCTTTGCCCTCAAGCAGTGGTGGTTTGCAGATTTGCCCTGGGAGCAGTAGTGGTTTGCAGCTTTGCCCCGGGAGCAGTGGTGGTTTGCCAGCTTTTCCCTGGAAGCAGTGGTGGTTTGCCAGCTTTGCCCTGGAAGCAGTGGTGATTTGCCGGCTTTGCCCTGTCAGCAATGGTGGTTTGCCAACTTTGCGTTGGGAGCAGTGGTGGTTTGCAGCTTTGCCCTGGCAGTAGTGGTGGTTTGCCAGCTTTGCCCTGGGAGCAGTGGTGGTTTGCCAGCTTTGTCCTGGGAGCAGTGGTGGTTTTCCAGCTTTGCCCTGGCAGCAGTGGTGATTTGCCGGTTTTGCCCTCAAGCAGGGGTGGTTTGCAGCTTTCCCTGGGAGCAGTAGTGGTTTGTAGCTTTGCCCGGGAGCAATGGTGGTTTGCCAGCTTTGCCCTGGAAGCAGTGGTGGTCTGTCAGCTTTGCCCTGGAAGCAGTGGTGATTTGCCGGCTTTGCCCTGGGAGCAGTGGTGGTTTGCTGGCTTTGCCCTGGGAGCAGTGGTGGTTTGCCCACTTTGCCCTGGGAGCAGTGGTGGTTTGCTGGCTTTGCCCTGGGAGCAGTGGTGGTTTGCTGGCTTTGCCTTGGGAGCAGTGGTGGTTTGCAGCTTTGCCCTGGGAGCAGTGGTGGTTTTCCAGTTTTACCCTGGAAGCAGTGGTGGTTCACCAGCTTTGCCCTCGGAGCAGTGGTAGTTCGCCAGCTCTGCCCTGGGAGCCCTGGTGGTTTGCAGCTTTGCCCTGGGAGCAGTGGTGGTTTGCAGCTTTGCCCTGGAGAAGTGGTGGTTTGCAGCTTTGCCCTGGAGCAGTGGTGGTTTGCCAGCTTTGTCCTGGAAGCAGTGGTAGTTTGCAGCTTTGCCCTGGGAGCAGTGGTGGTTTTCCAGCTTTCCCCTGGGAGCAGTGGTGGTTTCCCGGCTTTGCCCTGGGAGCAGTGTTGGTTTGCAGCTTTGCCCTGGAGCAGTGGTGGTTTGCCAGCTTTGCCCTAGGAGCAGTGGTGGTTTGCCGGCTTTCCCCTGAGAGCAGTGGTGGTTTGCTGGCTTTGTCCTGGGAGCAATGGTGGTTTGCAGCTTTGTTCCCAGTTGGAGCAGTGGTGGTTTGCCGGATTTGCCCTGGGAGCAGTGGTGGTTTGCCGGCTTTGCCCTGGGAGCAGTGGTGGTTTGCCGGCTTTGCCCTGGGAGCAGTGGTGGTTTGCAGCTTTGCCCTGGGAGCAGTGGTGGTTTGCCGGCTTTGTCCTGGAAGCAGTGGTAGTTTGCAGCTTTGCCCTGGGAGCAGTGGTGGTTCGCCAGCTTTGCCCTGGGAGCAGTGGTGGTTTGCCGGCTTTGCCCTGGGAGCAGTGGTGGTTTCCCAGCTTTGCCCTGGGAGAAGTGGTGGTTTGCCAGCTTTGCCCTGGGAGAAGTGGTGGTTTGCCAGCTTTGCCCTGGGAGCAGTGGTGGTTAGCGAGCTTTGCCCTGGGAGCAGTGGTGGTTTGCAGCTTTGCCCTGGGAGCAGTGGTGGTTTGCCAGCTTTGCCCTGGAAGCAGTGGGGGTTTGCCAGCTTTGCCTTGGGAGCAGTGGAGGTTTGCAGCTTTGCCCTGTGAGCCGTGGTGGTCTGCAGCTTTGACCTGGAAGCAGTGGTAGTTTGGCAGCCTTGCCCTGGGAGCAGTGGTGGTTTGCAGTTTTCCTTTGGGAGCAGTGGTGGTTTGCCGGCTTTGCCCTGGGAGCAGTGGTGGTTTGCCAGACTTGCCCTGTGAGCAGTGGTGGTTTGCAGCTTTGCCCTGAAGCAGTGGTAGTTTGCCTGCTTTGTCCTGGAAGCAGTGGTGGTTTGCCAGCCTTGCCCTGGGAGCAGTGGTGGTTTGCAGCTTTCCTCTGGGAGCAGTGGTGGTTTGCCGGCTTTGCCCTGGAGCAGTGGTGGTTTGCCGGCTTTGCCCTGGGTGCAGTGGTGGTTTGCACCTTTGCCCTGGGAGCAGTGGTGGTTTGCCTGCTTTGCCCTGGGAGCAGTGGTGGTTTGCAGCTTTGCCCTGAGAGCAGTGGTGTTTTTGCAGCTTTGCCCTCAAGCAGTGGTGGTTTGCAGATTTGCCCTGGGAGCAGTAGTGGTTTGCAGCTTTGCCCCGGGAGCAGTGGTGGTTTGCCAGCTTTTCCCTGGAAGCAGTGGTGGTTTGCCAGCTTTGCCCTGGAAGCAGTGGTGATTTGCCGGCTTTGCCCTGTCAGCAATGGTGGTTTGCCAACTTTGCCCTGGGAGCAGTGGTGGTTTGCTGGCTTTGCCCTGGGAGCAATGGTGGTTTGCAGCTTTGCCCTGGGAGCAGTGGTGGTTTGCCAGCTTTACCCTGGAAGCAGTGGTGGTTCGGCAGCTTTGCCCTGGGAGCAGTGGTGGTTCGCCAGCTTTGCCCTGGGAGCAGTGGTGGTTTGCCAACTTTGCCCTGGGAGCAGTGGTGGTCTGCTGGCTTTGCCCTGGGAGAAGTGGTGGTTTGCCGGCTTTGCCCTGGGAGCAGTGGTGGTTTGCCAGCTTTGCCCTGGAAGCAGTGGTGGTTTGCAGCTTTGCCCTGGGAGCAGTGGTGATTTGCCGGCTTTGCCCTGGAACAGTGGTGGATTGCCAGCTTTGCCCTGGGAACAGTGGTGGATTGCCAGATGTGCCCTGGGAGCAGTGGTGGTTTGCCAGCTTTGCCCTGGAACAGTGGTGGATTGCCAGCTTTGCCCTGGGAACAGTGGTGGTTTGCAGCTTTGCCCTGGGAACAGTGGTGGATTGCCAGATGTGCCCTGGGAGCAGTGGTGGTTTGCCAGCTTTGCCCTGGAACAGTGGTGGATTGCCAGCTTTGCCCTGGGAACAGTGGTGGTTTGCAGCTTTGCCCTGGGAGCAGTGGTGGTTTGCCGGCTTTTCCCTGGGACCAGTGGTGGTTTGCCGACTTTGCCCTGGGAGCAGTGGTGGTTTGCCGACTTTGCCCTGGGAGCAGTGGTGGTTTGCTGGCTTTGCCTTGGGAGCAGTGGTGGTTTGCAGCTCTGCCCAAGGAGCAGGGGTGATTTGCAGCTTTGCCCTGGCAGTAGTGGTGGTTTGCCAGCTTTGCCCTGGGAGCAGTGGTGGTTTGCCAGCTTTGTCCTGGGAGCAGTGGTGGTTTGCCAGCTTTGCCCTGGCAGCAGTGGTGATTTGCCGGTTTTGCCCTCAAGCAGGGGTGGTTTGCAGCTTTCCCTGGGAGCAGTAGTGGTTTGTAGCTTTGCCCGGGAGCAATGGTGGTTTGCCAGCTTTGCCCTGGAAGCAGTGGTGGTCTGCCAGCTTTGCCCTGGAAGCAGTGGTGATTTGCCGGCTTTGCCATGGGAGCAGTGGTGGTTTGCTGGCTTTGCCCTGGGAGCAGTGGTGGTTTGCCCACTTTGCCCTGGGAGCAGTGGTGGTTTGCTGGCTTTGCCCTGGGAGCAGTGGTGGTTTGCTGGCTTTGCCTTGGGAGCAGTGGTGGTTTGCAGCTTTGCCCTGGGAGCAGTGGTGGTTTGCCAGTTTTACCCTGGAAGCAGTGGTGGTTCACCAGCTTTGCCCTGGGAGCAGTGGTAGTTTGCCAGCTCTGCCCTGGGAGCCCTGGTGGTTTGCAGCTTTGCCCTGGGAGCAGTGGTGGTTTGCAGCTTTGCCCTGGAGAAGTGGTGGTTTGCAGCTTTGCCCTGGAGCAGTGGTGGTTTGCCAGCTTTGTCCTGGAAGCAGTGGTAGTTTGCAGCTTTGCCCTTGGGGCAGTGGTGGTTTTCCAGCTTTGCCCTGGGAGCAGTGGTGGTTTCCCGGCTTTGCCCTGGGAGCAGTGTTGGTTTGCAGCTTTGCCCTGGACCAGTGGTGGTTTGCCAGCTTTGCCCTGGGAGCAGTGGTGGTTTGCCGGCTTTCCCCTGAGAGCAGTGGTGGTTTGCTGGCTTTGTCCTGGGAGCAATGGTGGTTTGCAGCTTTGTTCCCTGTTGGAGCAGTGGTGGTTTGCCGGATTTGCCCTGGGAGCAGTGGTGGTTTGCCGGCTTTGCCCTGGGAGCAGTGGTGGTTTGCAGCTTTGCCCTGGGAGCAGTGGTGGTTTGCCGGCTTTGTCCTGGAAGCAGTGGTAGTTTGCAGCTTTGCCCTGGGAGCAGTGGTGGTTCGCCAGCTTTGCCCTGGGAGCAGTGGTGGTTTGCCGGCTTTGCCCTGGGAGCAGTGGTGGTTTCCCAGCTTTGCCCTGGGAGAAGTGGTGGTTTGCCAGCTTTGCCCTGGGAGAAGTGGTGGTTTGCCAGCTTTGCCCTGGGAGCAGTGGTGGTTAGCGAGCTTTGCCCTGGGAGCAGTGGTGGTTTGCAGCTTTGCCCTGGGAGCAGTGGTGGTTTGCCAGCTTTGCCCTGGAAGCAGTGGGGGTTTGCCAGCTTTGCCTTGGGAGCAGTGGAGGTTTGCATCTTTGCCCTGTGAGCCGTGGTGGTCTGCAGCTTTGACCTGGAAGCAGTGGTAGTTTGGCAGCCTTGCCCTGGGAGCAGTGGTGGTTTGCAGCTTTCCTTTGGGAGCAGTGGTGGTTTGCCGGCTTTGCCCTGGGAGCAGTGGTGGTTTGCCAGACTTGCCCTGTGAGCAGTGGTGGTTTGCAGCTTTGCCCTGAAGCAGTGGTAGTTTGCCTGCTTTGTCCTGGAAGCAGTGGTGGTTTGCCAGCCTTGCCCTGGGAGCAGTGGTGGTTTGCAGCTTTCCTCTGGGAGCAGTGGTGGTTTGCCGGGTTTGCCCTGGAGCAGTGGTGGTTTGCCGGCTTTGCCCTGGGTGCAGTGGTGGTTTGCACCTTTGCCCTGGGAGCAGTGGTGGTTTGCCTGCTTTGCCCTGGGAGCAGTGGTGGTTTGCAGCTTTGCCCTGAGAGCAGTGGTGTTTTTGCAGCTTTGCCCTCAAGCAGTGGTGGTTTGCAGATTTGCCCTGGGAGCAGTAGTGGTTTGCAGCTTTGCCCCGGGAGCAGTGGTGGTTTGCCAGCTTTTCCCTGGAAGCAGTGGTGGTTTGCCAGCTTTGCCCTGGAAGCAGTGCTGATTTGCCGGCTTTGCCCTGTCAGCAATGGTGGTTTGCCAACTTTGCCCTGGGAGCAGTGGTGGTTTGCAGCTTTGCCCTGGCAGTAGTGGTGGTTTGCCAGCTTTGCCCTGGGAGCAGTGGTGGTTTGCCAGCTTTGTCCTGGGAGCAGTGGTGGTTTTCCAGCTTTGCCCTGGCAGCAGTGGTGATTTGCCGGTTTTGCCCTCAAGCAGGGGTGGTTTGCAGCTTTCCCTGGGAGCAGTAGTGGTTTGTAGCTTTGCCCGGGAGCAATGGTGGTTTGCCAGCTTTGCCCTGGAAGCAGTGGTGGTCTGCCAGCTTTGCCCTGGAAGCAGTGGTGATTTGCCGGCTTTGCCCTGGGAGCAGTGGTGGTTTGCTGGCTTTGCCCTGGGAGCAGTGGTGGTTTGCCCACTTTGCCCTGGGAGCAGTGGTGGTTTGCTGGCTTTGCCCTGGGAGCAGTGGTGGTTTGCTGGCTTTGCCTTGGGAGCAGTGGTGGTTTGCAGCTTTGCTCTGGGAGCAGTGGTGGTTTGCCAGTTTTACCCTGGAAGCAGTGGTGGTTCACCAGCTTTGCCCTGGGAGCAGTGGTAGTTCGCCAGCTCTGCCCTGGGAGCCCTGGTGGTTTGCAGCTTTGCCCTGGGAGCAGTGGTGGTTTGCAGCTTTGCCCTGGAGAAGTGGTGGTTTGCAGCTTTGCCCTGGAGCAGTGGTGGTTTGCCAGCTTTGTCCTGGAAGCAGTGGTAGTTTGCAGCTTTGCCCTGGGAGCAGTGGTGGTTTTCCAGCTTTCCCCTGGGAGCAGTGGTGGTTTGCCGGCTTTGCCCTGGGAGCAGTGTTGGTTTGCAGCTTTGCCCTGGAGCAGTGGTGGTTTGCCAGCTTTGCCCTGGGAGCAGTGGTGGTTTGCCGGCTTTCCCCTGAGAGCAGTGGTGGTTTGCTGGCTTTGTCCTGGGATCAATGGTGGTTTGCAGCTTTGTTCCCAGTTGGAGCAGTGGTGGTTTGCCGGATTTGCCCTGGGAGCAGTGGTGGTTTGCCGGCTTTGCCCTGGGAGCAGTGGTGGTTTGCCGGCTTTGCCCTGGGAGCAGTGGTGGTTTGCAGCTTTGCCCTGGGAGCAGTGGTGGTTTGCCGGCTTTGTCGTGGAAGCAGTGGTAGTTTGCAGCTTTGCCCTGGGAGCAGTGGTGGTTCGCCAGCTTTGCCCTGGGAGCAGTGGTGGTTTGCCGGCTTTGCCCTGGGAGCAGTGGTGGTTTCCCAGCTTTGCCCTGGGAGAAGTGGTGGTTTGCCAGCTTTGCCCTGGGAGAAGTGGTGGTTTGCCAGCTTTGCCCTGGGAGCAGTGGTGGTTAGCGAGCTTTGCCCTGGGAGCAGTGGTGGTTTGCAGCTTTGCCCTGGGAGCAGTGGTGGTTTGCCAGCTTTGCCCTGGAAGCAGTGGGGGTTTGCCAGCTTTGCCTTGGGAGCAGTGGAGGTTTGCAGCTTTGCCCTGTGAGCCGTGGTGGTCTGCAGCTTTGACCTGGAAGCAGTGGTAGTTTGGCAGCCTTGCCCTGGGAGCAGTGGTGGTTTGCAGTTTTCCTTTGGGAGCAGTGGTGGTTTGCCGGCTTTGCCCTGGGAGCAGTGGTGGTTTGCCAGACTTGCCCTGTGAGCAGTGGTGGTTTGCAGCTTTGCCCTGGAAGCAGTGGTAGTTTGCCTGCTTTGTCCTGGAAGCAGTGGTGGTTTGCCAGCCTTGCCCTGGGAGCAGTGGTGGTTTGCAGCTTTCCTCTGGGAGCAGTGGTGGTTTGCCGGCTTTGCCCTGGAGCAGTGGTGGTTTGCCGGCTTTGCCCTGGGTGCAGTGGTGGTTTGCACCTTTGCCCTGGGAGCAGTGGTGGTTTGCCTGCTTTGCCCTGGGAGCAGTGGTGGTTTGCAGCTTTGCCCTGAGAGCAGTGGTGTTTTTGCAGCTTTGCCCTCAAGCAGTGGTGGTTTGCAGATTTGCCCTGGGAGCAGTAGTGGTTTGCAGCTTTGCCCCGGGAGCAGTGGTGGTTTGCCAGCTTTTCCCTGGAAGCAGTGGTGGTTTGCCAGCTTTGCCCTGGAAGCAGTGGTGATTTGCCGGCTTTGCCCTGTCAGCAATGGTGGTTTGCCAACTTTGCCCTGGGAGCAGTGGTGGTTTGCTGGCTTTGCCCTGGGAGCAATGGTGGTTTGCAGCTTTGCCCTGGGAGCAGTGGTGGTTTGCCAGCTTTACCCTGGAAGCAGTGGTGGTTCGGCAGCTTTGCCCTGGGAGCAGTGGTGGTTCGCCAGCTTTGCCCTGGGAGCAGTGGTGGTTTGCCAACTTTGCCCTGGGAGCAGTGGTGGTCTGCTGGCTTTGCCCTGGGAGAAGTGGTGGTTTGCCGGCTTTGCCCTGGGAGCAGTGGTGGTTTGCCAGCTTTGCCCTGGAAGCAGTGGTGGTTTGCCAGCTTTGCCCTGAAGCAGTGGTGGTTCGCCAGCTTTGCCCCGGGAGCAGTGGTGGTTTGCCAGCTTTTCCCTGGAAGCAGTGGTGGTTTGCCAGCTTTGCCCTGGAAGCAGTGGTGATTTGCCGGCTTTGCCCTGTCAGCAATGGTGGTTTGCCAACTTTGCCCTGGGAGCAGTGGTGGTTTGCTGGCTTTGCCCTGGGAGCAATGGTGGTTTGCAGCTTTGCCCTGGGAGCAGTGGTGGTTTGCCAGCTTTACCCTGGAAGCAGTGGTGGTTCGGCAGCTTTGCCCTGGGAGCAGTGGTGGTTCGCCAGCTTTGCCCTGGGAGCAGTGGTGGTTTGCCAACTTTGCCCTGGGAGCAGTGGTGGTCTGCTGGCTTTGCCCTGGGAGCAGTGGTGGTTTGCCGACTTTGCCCTAGGAGCAGTGGTGGTTTGCAGCTTTGCCCTGGGAGCAGTGGTTGTTTGCCAGCTTTGCCCTGGGATCAGTGGTGATTTGCCAGCTTTCCCGTGGGAGCAGTGGTGGTTTGCCGGCTTTACCCTGGAGCAGTGGTGGTTTGCCGGCTTTGCCCTGGGAGCAGTGGTGGTTTGCAGCTTTGGCCTGGGAGCAGTGGTGGTTTGCAGCTTTCCCCTGGGAGCAGTGGTGGTTCAGCAGCTTTGCCCTGGGAGCAGTGGTGGTTTGCAGCTTTGCCCTGGGAGCAGTGGTGGTTTGCCAGCTTTGCCCTGGGAGCAGTGGTGGTTTGCCGGCTTTGCCCTGGGCGCAGTGGTGGTTTGCTGGCTTTGCCTTGGGAGCAGTGGTGGTTTGCAGCTTTGCCCTAGGAGCAGTGGTGGTTTGCCAGCTTTGCCCTGGGAGCAGTGATGGTTTGTCGACTTTGCCCTGGGAGCAGTGGTGGTTTGCCAGCTTTGCCCTGGGAGCAGTTGAGGTTTGCCGACTTTGCCCTGGGAGCAGTGGTGGTTTGCCGGCTTTGCCCTGGGCGCAGTGGTGGTTTGCTGGCTTTGCCTTGGGAGCAGTGGTGGTTTGCAGCTTTGCCCTAGGAGCAGTGGTGATTTGCAGCTTTGCCCGGGCGCAGTGGTGGTTTGCAGCTTTGCCCTGGGAGCAGTGGAGGTTTGCCGGCTTTGCCCTGGAACAGTGGTGGATTGCCAGCTTTGCCCTGGGAACAGTGGTGGATTGCCAGCTTTGCCCTGGGTGCAGTGGTGGTTTGCACCTTTGCCCTGGGAGCAGTGGTGGTTTGCCGGCTTTGCCCTGGGAGCAGTGGTGGTTCGCAGCTTTGCCCTGAGAGCAGTGGTGTTTTTGCAGCTTTGCCCTCAAGCAGTGGTGGTTTGCAGCTTTGCCCTGGGAGCAGTAGTGGTTTGCAGCTTTGCCCGGGAGCAATGGTGGTTTGCCAGCTTTGCCCTGGAAACAGTGGTGGTCTGCCAGCTTTGCCCTGGAAGCAGTGGTGATTTGCCGGCTTTGCCCTGGGAGCAATGGTGGTTTGCAGCTTTGTTCCCTGTTGGAGCAGTGGTGGTTTGCTGGCTTTGCCCTGGGAGCAGTGGTGGTTTGCCGGCTTTGCCCTGGGAGCAGTGGTGGTTTGCAGCTTTGCCCTGGGAGCAGTGGTGGTTTGCCGGCTTTCCCCTGAGTGCAGTGGTGGTTTTCAGCTTTGCCCTAGGAGCAGTGGTGGTTTGCCAGTTTTACCCTGGAAGCAGTGGTGGTTCACCAGCTTTGCCCTGGGAGCAGTGGTAGTTCGCCAGCTCTGCCCTGGGAGCCCTGGTGGTTTGCAGCTTTGCCCTGGGAGCAGTGGTGGTTTGCAGCTTTGCCCTGGAGCAGTGGTGGTTTGCAGCTTTGCCCTGGAAGCAGTGGTAGTTTGCAGCTTTGCCCTGGGAGCAGTGGTGGTTTTCCAGTTTTGCCCTGGGAGCAGTGGTGGTTTGCCGGCTTTGCCCTGGGAGCAGTGGTGGTTTGCAGCTTTGCCCTGGGAGCAGTGGTGGTTTGCTGGCTTTGCCCTGGAACAGTGGTGGATTGCCAGCTTTGCCCTGGGGACAGTGGTGGATTGCCAGCTTTGCCCTGGGAGCAGTGGTGGTTTGCCAGCTTTGCCCTGGAACAGTGGTGGATTGCCAGCTTTGCCCTGGGAACAGTGGTGGTTTGCAGCTTTGCCCTGGGAGCAGTGGTGATTTGCCAGCTTTGCCCTGGGAGCAGTGGTGGTTTGCCGGCTTTGCCCTGGGAGCAGTGGTGGTTTGCCAGCTTTGCCCTGGGAGCAGTGGTGGTTTGCCAGCTTTGCCCTGGGCGCAGTGGTGGTTTGCTGACTTTGCCCTGGGAGCAGTGCTGGTTTGCTGACTTTGCCTTCGGAGCAGTGGTGGTTTGCAGCTTTGCCCTAGGAGCAGTGGTGATTTGCAGCTTTGCCCTGGCAGCAGTGGTGGTTTGCCAGCTTTGCCCTGGGAGCAGTGGTGGTTTGCCATCTTTGTCCTGGGAGCAGTGGTGGTTGGCCAGCTTTGCCCTGGCAGCAGTGGTGGTTCGCCAGCTTTGCCCTGGGAGCAGTGGTGGTTCGCCAGCTCTGCCCTGGGAGCCCTGGTGGTTTGCAGCTTTGCCCTGGAGCAGTGGTGGTTTGCCAGCTTTGTCCTGGAAGCAGTGGTAGTTTGCAGCTTTGCCCTGGGAACAGTGGTGGTTCGCCAGCTTTGCCCTGGGAGCAGTGGTGGTTTGCCGGCTTTGCCCTGGGAGCAGTGGTGGTTTGCCAGCTTTGCCCTGGGAGAAGTGGTGGTTTGCCAGCTTTGCCCTGGGAGAAGTGGTGGTTAGCCAGCTTTGCCCTGGGAGCAGTGGTGGTTTGCAGCTTTGCCCTGGGAGCAGTGGTGGTTTGCAGCTTTGCCATGGGAGCAGTGGTGGTTTGCAGCTTTGCCCTGGGAGCAGTGGTGGTTTGCTGGCTTTGCTCCCAGTGGGAGCAGTGGTGGTTTGCAGCTTAGCCCTAGGAGCAGCGGTGGTTTGCCAGCTTTGCCCTGGGAGCAGTGATGGTTTGTCGACTTTGCCCTGGGAGCAGTGGTGGTTTGCCAGCTTTGCCCTGGGAGCAGTGGAGGTTTGCCGACTTTGCCCTGGGAGCAGTGGTGGTTTGCCGGCTTTGCCCTGGGCGCAGTGGTGGTTTGCTGGCTTTGCCTTGGGAGCAGTGGTGGTTTGCAGCTTTGCCCTAGGAGCAGTGGTGATTTGCAGCTTTGCCCGGGCAGCAGTGGTGGTTTGCCAGCTTTGCCCTGGGAGCAGTGGTGGTTTGCCAGCTTTGTCCTGGGAGCAGTGGTGGTTTGCCAGTTTTGCCCTGGAAGCAGTGGTGGTTCACCAGCTTTGCCCTGGGAGCAGTGGTAGTTCGCCAGCTCTGCCCTGGGAGCCCTGGTGGTTTACAGCTTTGCCCTGGGAGCAGTGGTGGTTTGGCAGCCTTGCCCTGGGAGCAGTGGTGGTTTGCAGCTTTGCCCTGGGAGCAGTGGAGGTTTGCCGGCTTTGCCCTGGAACAGTGGTGGATTGCCAGCTTTGCCCTGGGAACAGTGGTGGATTGCCAGCTTTGCCCTGGGTGCAGTGGTGGTTTGCACCTTTGCCCTGGGAGCAGTGGTGGTTTGCCGGCTTTGCCCTGGGAGCAGTGGTGGTTCGCAGCTTTGCCCTGAGAGCAGTGGTGTTTTTGCAGCTTTGCCCTCAAGCAGTGGTGGTTAGCAGCTTTGCCCTGGGAGCAGTAGTGGTTTGCAGCTTTGCCCCGGGAGCAATGGTGGTTTGCCAGCTTTGCCCTGGAAACAGTGGTGATTTGCCGGCTTTGCCCTGGGAGCAATGGTGGTTTGCAGCTTTGTTCCCTGTTGGAGCAGTGGTGGTGTGCTGGCTTTGCCCTGGGAGCAGTGGTGGTTTGCAGGCTTTGCCCTGGGAGCAGTGGTGGTTTGCAGCTTTGCTCTGGGAGCAGTGGTGGTTTGCCGGCTTTCGCCTGAGAGCAGTGGTGGTTTTCAGCTTTGCCCTAGGAGCAGTGGTGGTTTGCCAGTTTTACCCTGGAAGCAGTGGTGGTGGTTCACCAGCTTTGCCCTGGGAGCAGTGGTAGTTCGCCAGCTCTGCCCTGGGAGCCCTGGTGGTTTGCAGCTTTGCCCTGGGAGCAGTGGTGGTTTGCAGCTTTGCCCTGGAGCAGTGGTGGTTTGCAGCTTTGCCCTGGAGCAGTGGTGGTTTTCCAGCTTTGCCCTGGGAGCAGTGGTGTTTTGCCGGCTTTCCCTGGGAACAGTGGTGGTTTGCAGCTTTGCCCTGGGAGCAGTGGTGATTTGCCGGCTTTGCCCTGGAACAGTGGTGGATTGCCAGCTTTGCCCTGGGAACAGTGGTGGATTGCCAGATGTGCCCTGGGAGCAGTGGTGGTTTGCCAGCTTTGCCCTGGAACAGTGGTGGATTGCCAGCTTTGCCCTGGGAACAGTGGTGGTTTGCAGCTTTGCCCTGGGAGCAGTGGTGGTTTGCCGGCTTTTCCCTGGGACCAGTGGTGGTTTGCCGACTTTGCCCTGGGAGCAGTGGTGGTTTGCCGACTTTGCCCTGGGAGCAGTGGTGGTTTGCTGGCTTTGCCTTGGGAGCAGTGGTGGTTTGCAGCTCTGCCCAAGGAGCAGGGGTGATTTGCAGCTTTGCCCTGGCAGTAGTGGTGGTTTGCCAGCTTTGCCCTGGGAGCAGTGGTGGTTTGCCAGCTTTGTCCTGGGAGCAGTGGTGGTTTGCCAGCTTTGCCCTGGCAGCAGTGGTGATTTGCCGGTTTTGCCCTCAAGCAGGGGTGGTTTGCAGCTTTCCCTGGGAGCAGTAGTGGTTTGTAGCTTTGCCCGGGAGCAATGGTGGTTTGCCAGCTTTGCCCTGGAAGCAGTGGTGGTCTGCCAGCTTTGCCCTGGAAGCAGTGGTGATTTGCCGGCTTTGCCATGGGAGCAGTGGTGGTTTGCTGGCTTTGCCCTGGGAGCAGTGGTGGTTTGCCCACTTTGCCCTGGGAGCAGTGGTGGTTTGCTGGCTTTGCCCTGGGAGCAGTGGTGGTTTGCTGGCTTTGCCTTGGGAGCAGTGGTGGTTTGCAGCTTTGCCCTGGGAGCAGTGGTGGTTTGCCAGTTTTACCCTGGAAGCAGTGGTGGTTCACCAGCTTTGCCCTGGGAGCAGTGGTAGTTCGCCAGCTCTGCCCTGGGAGCCCTGGTGGTTTGCAGCTTTGCCCTGGGAGCAGTGGTGGTTTGCAGCTTTGCCCTGGAGAAGTTTTGGTTTGCAGCTTTGCCCTGGAGCAGTGGTGGTTTGCCAGCTTTGTCCTGGAAGCAGTGGTAGTTTGCAGCTTTGCCCTGGGAGCAGTGGTGGTTTTCCAGCTTTGCCCTGGGAGCAGTGGTGGTTTCCTGGCTTTGCCCTGGGAGCAGTGTTGGTTTGCAGCTTTGCCCTGGACCAGTGGTGGTTTGCCAGCTTTGCCCTGGGAGCAGTGGTGGTTTGCCGGCTTTCCCCTGAGAGCAGTGGTGGTTTGCTGGCTTTGTCCTGGGAGCAATGGTGGTTTGCAGCTTTGTTCCCTGTTGGAGCAGTGGTGGTTTGCCGGATTTGCCCTGGGAGCAGTGGTGGTTTGCCGGCTTTGTCCTGGGAGCAGTGGTGGTTTGCAGCTTTGCCCTGGGAGCAGTGGTGGTTTGCCGGCTTTGTCCTGGAAGCAGTGGTAGTTTGCAGCTTTGCCCTGGGAGCAGTGGTGGTTCGCCAGCTTTGCCCTGGGAGCAGTGGTGGTTTGCCGGCTTTGCCCTGGGAGCAGTGGTGGTTTCCCAGCTTTGCTCTGGGAGAAGTGGTGGTTTGCCAGCTTTGCCCTGGGAGAAGTGGTGGTTTGCCAGCTTTGCCCTGGGAGCAGTGGTGGTTAGCGAGCTTTGCCCTGGGAGCAGTGGTGGTTTGCAGCTTTGCCCTGGGAGCAGTGGTGGTTTGCCAGCTTTGCCCTGGAAGCAGTGGGGGTTTGCCAGCTTTGCCTTGGGAGCAGTGGAGGTTTGCATCTTTGCCCTGTGAGCCGTGGTGGTCTGCAGCTTTGACCTGGAAGCACTGGTAGTTTGGCAGCCTTGCCCTGGGAGCAGTGGTGGTTTGCAGCTTTCCTTTGGGAGCAGTGGTGGTTTGCCGGCTTTGCCCTGGGAGCAGTGGTGGTTTGCCAGACTTGCCCTGTGAGCAGTGGTGGTTTGCAGCTTTGCCCTGAAGCAGTGGTAGTTTGCCTGCTTTGTCCTGGAAGCAGTGGTGGTTTGCCAGCCTTGCCCTGGGAGCAGTGGTGGTTTGCAGCTTTCCTCTGGGAGCAGTGGTGGTTTGCCGGGTTTGCCCTGGAGCAGTGGTGGTTTGCCGGCTTTGCCCTGGGTGCAGTGGTGGTTTGCACCTTTGCCCTGGGAGCAGTGGTGGTTTGCCTGCTTTGCCCTGGGAGCAGTGGTGGTTTGCAGCTTTGCCCTGAGAGCAGTGGTGTTTTTGCAGCTTTGCCCTCAGAGCAGTGGTGGTTTGCAGATTTGCCCTGGGAGCAGTAGTGGTTTGCAGCTTTGCCCCGGGAGCAGTGGTGGTTTGCCAGCTTTTCCCTGGAAGCAGTGGTGGTTTGCCAGCTTTGCCCTGGAAGCAGTGGTGATTTGCCGGCTTTGCCCTGTCAGCAATGGTGGTTTGCCAACTTTGCGTTGGGAGCAGTGGTGGTTTGCAGCTTTGCCCTGGCAGTAGTGGTGGTTTGCCAGCTTTGCCCTGGGAGCAGTGGTGGTTTGCCAGCTTTGTCCTGGGAGCAGTGGTGGTTTTCCAGCTTTGCCCTGGCAGCAGTGGTGATTTGCGGCTTTGCCCTCAAGCAGGGGTGGTTTGCAGCTTTCCCTGGGAGCAGTAGTGGTTTGTAGCTTTGCCCCGGGAGCAATGGTGGTTTGCCAGCTTTGCCCTGGAAGCAGTGGTGGTCTGCCAGCTTTGCCCTGGAAGCAGTGGTGATTTGCCGGCTTTGCCCTGGGAGCAGTGGTGGTTTGCTGGCTTTGCCCTGGGAGCAGTGGTGGTTTGCCCACTTTGCCCTGGGAGCAGTGGTGGTTTGCTGGCTTTGCCCTGGGAGCAGTGGTGGTTTGCTGGCTTTGCCTTGGGAGCAGTGGTGGTTTGCAGCTTTGCCCTGGGAGCAGTGGTGGTTTTCCAGTTTTACCCTGGAAGCAGTGGTGGTTCACCAGCTTTGCCCTCGGAGCAGTGGTAGTTCGCCAGCTCTGCCCTGGGAGCCCTGGTGGTTTGCAGCTTTGCCCTGGGAGCAGTGGTGGTTTGCAGCTTTGCCCTGGAGAAGTGGTGGTTTGCAGCTTTGCCCTGGAGCAGTGGTGGTTTGCCAGCTTTGTCCTGGAAGCAGTGGTAGTTTGCAGCTTTGCCCTGGGAGCAGTGGTGGTTTTCCAGCTTTCCCCTGGGAGCAGTGGTGGTTTCCGGCTTTGCCCTGGGAGCAGTGTTGGTTTGCAGCTTTGCCCTGGAGCAGTGGTGGTTTGCCAGCTTTGCCCTAGGAGCAGTGGTGGTTTGCCGGCTTTCCCCTGAGAGCAGTGGTGGTTTGCTGGCTTTGTCCTGGGAGCAATGGTGGTTTGCAGCTTTGTTCCCAGTTGGAGCAGTGGTGGTTTGCCGGATTTGCCCTGGGAGCAGTGGTGGTTTGCCGGCTTTGCCCTGGGAGCAGTGGTGGTTTGCCGGCTTTGCCCTGGGAGCAGTGGTGGTTTGCAGCTTTGCCCTGGGAGCAGTGGTGGTTTGCCGGCTTTGTCCTGGAAGCAGTGGTAGTTTGCAGCTTTGCCCTGGGAGCAGTGGTGGTTCGCCAGCTTTGCCCTGGGAGCAGTGGTGGTTTGCCGGCTTTGCCCTGGGAGCAGTGGTGGTTTCCCAGCTTTGCCCTGGGAGAAGTGGTGGTTTGCCAGCTTTGCCCTGGGAGAAGTGGTGGTTTGCCAGCTTTGCCCTGGGAGCAGTGGTGGTTAGCGAGCTTTGCCCTGGGAGCAGTGGTGGTTTGCAGCTTTGCCCTGGGAGCAGTGGTGGTTTGCCAGCTTTGCCCTGGAAGCAGTGGGGGTTTGCCAGCTTTGCCTTGGGAGCAGTGGAGGTTTGCAGCTTTGCCCTGTGAGCCGTGGTGGTCTGCAGCTTTGACCTGGAAGCAGTGGTAGTTTGGCAGCCTTGCCCTGGGAGCAGTGGTGGTTTGCAGTTTTCCTTTGGGAGCAGTGGTGGTTTGCCGGCTTTGCCCTGGGAGCAGTGGTGGTTTGCCAGACTTGCCCTGTGAGCAGTGGTGGTTTGCAGCTTTGCCCTGAAGCAGTGGTAGTTTGCCTGCTTTGTCCTGGAAGCAGTGGTGGTTTGCCAGCCTTGCCCTGGGAGCAGTGGTGGTTTGCAGCTTTCCTCTGGGAGCAGTGGTGGTTTGCCGGCTTTGCCCTGGAGCAGTGGTGGTTTGCCGGCTTTGCCCTGGGTGCAGTGGTGGTTTGCACCTTTGCCCTGGGAGCAGTGGTGGTTTGCCTGCTTTGCCCTGGGAGCAGTGGTGGTTTGCAGCTTTGCCCTGAGAGCAGTGGTGTTTTTGCAGCTTTGCCCTCAAGCAGTGGTGGTTTGCAGATTTGCCCTGGGAGCAGTAGTGGTTTGCAGCTTTGCCCCGGGAGCAGTGGTGGTTTGCCAGCTTTTCCCTGGAAGCAGTGGTGGTTTGCCAGCTTTGCCCTGGAAGCAGTGGTGATTTGCCGGCTTTGCCCTGTCAGCAATGGTGGTTTGCCAACTTTGCCCTGGGAGCAGTGGTGGTTTGCTGGCTTTGCCCTGGGAGCAATGGTGGTTTGCAGCTTTGCCCTGGGAGCAGTGGTGGTTTGCCAGCTTTACCCTGGAAGCAGTGGTGGTTCGGCAGCTTTGCCCTGGGAGCAGTGGTGGTTCGCCAGCTTTGCCCTGGGAGCAGTGGTGGTTTGCCAACTTTGCCCTGGGAGCAGTGGTGGTCTGCTGGCTTTGCCCTGGGAGAAGTGGTGGTTTGCCGGCTTTGCCCTGGGAGCAGTGGTGGTTTGCCAGCTTTGCCCTGGAAGCAGTGGTGGTTTGCAGCTTTGCCCTGGGAGCAGTGGTGATTTGCCGGCTTTGCCCTGGAACAGTGGTGGATTGCCAGCTTTGCCCTGGGAACAGTGGTGGATTGCCAGATGTGCCCTGGGAGCAGTGGTGGTTTGCCAGCTTTGCCCTGGAACAGTGGTGGATTGCCAGCTTTGCCCTGGGAACAGTGGTGGTTTGCAGCTTTGCCCTGGGAACAGTGGTGGATTGCCAGATGTGCCCTGGGAGCAGTGGTGGTTTGCCAGCTTTGCCCTGGAACAGTGGTGGATTGCCAGCTTTGCCCTGGGAACAGTGGTGGTTTGCAGCTTTGCCCTGGGAGCAGTGGTGGTTTGCCGGCTTTTCCCTGGGACCAGTGGTGGTTTGCCGACTTTGCCCTGGGAGCAGTGGTGGTTTGCCGACTTTGCCCTGGGAGCAGTGGTGGTTTGCTGGCTTTGCCTT
The DNA here is from genome assembly GCA_963921515.1 of Calotriton arnoldi. Lineage (NCBI taxonomy): Eukaryota > Metazoa > Chordata > Amphibia > Caudata > Salamandridae > Calotriton > Calotriton arnoldi. Next base: position 525,533 of record CAWUFW010005220.1, on the reverse strand, counting down.
GGGAGCAGTGGTGGTTTGCAGCTCTGCCCAAGGAGCAGGGGTGATTTGCAGCTTTGCCCTGGCAGTAGTGGTGGTTTGCCAGCTTTGCCCTGGGAGCAGTGGTGGTTTGCCAGCTTTGTCCTGGGAGCAGTGGTGGTTTGCCAGCTTTGCCCTGGCAGCAGTGGTGATTTGCCGGTTTTGCCCTCGAAGCAGGGGTGGTTTGCAGCTTTCCCTGGGAGCAGTAGTGGTTTGTAGCTTTGCCCGGGAGCAATGGTGGTTTGCCAGCTTTGCCCTGGAAGCAGTGGTGGTCTGCCAGCTTTGCCCTGGAAGCAGTGGTGATTTGCCGGCTTTGCCATGGGAGCAGTGGTGGTTTGCTGGCTTTGCCCTGGGAGCAGTGGTGGTTTGCCCACTTTGCCCTGGGAGCAGTGGTGGTTTGCTGGCTTTGCCCTGGGAGCAGTGGTGGTTTGCTGGCTTTGCCTTGGGAGCAGTGGTGGTTTGCAGCTTTGCCCTGGGAGCAGTGGTGGTTTGCCAGTTTTACCCTGGAAGCAGTGGTGGTTCACCAGCTTTGCCCTGGGAGCAGTGGTAGTTTGCCAGCTCTGCCCTGGGAGCCCTGGTGGTTTGCAGCTTTGCCCTGGGAGCAGTGGTGGTTTGCAGCTTTGCCCTGGAGAAGTGGTGGTTTGCAGCTTTGCCCTGGAGCAGTGGTGGTTTGCCAGCTTTGTCCTGGAAGCAGTGGTAGTTTGCAGCTTTGCCCTTGGGGCAGTGGTGGTTTTCCAGCTTTGCCCTGGGAGCAGTGGTGGTTTCCTGGCTTTGCCCTGGGAGCAGTGTTGGTTTGCAGCTTTGCCCTGGACCAGTGGTGGTTTGCCAGCTTTGCCCTGGGAGCAGTGGTGGTTTGCCGGCTTTCCCCTGAGAGCAGTGGTGGTTTGCTGGCTTTGTCCTGGGAGCAATGGTGGTTTGCAGCTTTGTTCCCTGTTGGAGCAGTGGTGGTTTGCCGGATTTGCCCTGGGAGCAGTGGTGGTTTGCCGGCTTTGCCCTGGGAGCAGTGGTGGTTTGCAGCTTTGCCCTGGGAGCAGTGGTGGTTTGCCGGCTTTGTCCTGGAAGCAGTGGTAGTTTGCAGCTTTGCCCTGGGAGCAGTGGTGGTTCGCCAGCTTTGCCCTGGGAGCAGTGGTGGTTTGCCGGCTTTGCCCTGGGAGCAGTGGTGGTTTCCCAGCTTTGCCCTGGGAGAAGTGGTGGTTTGCCAGCTTTGCCCTGGGAGAAGTGGTGGTTTGCCAGCTTTGCCCTGGGAGCAGTGGTGGTTAGCGAGCTTTGCCCTGGGAGCAGTGGTGGTTTGCAGCTTTGCCCTGGGAGCAGTGGTGGTTTGCCAGCTTTGCCCTGGAAGCAGTGGGGTTTGCCAGCTTTGCCTTGGGAGCAGTGGAGGTTTGCATCTTTGCCCTGTGAGCCGTGGTGGTCTGCAGCTTTGACCTGGAAGCAGTGGTAGTTTGGCAGCCTTGCCCTGGGAGCAGTGGTGGTTTGCAGCTTTCCTTTGGGAGCAGTGGTGGTTTGCCGGCTTTGCCCTGGGAGCAGTGGTGGTTTGCCAGACTTGCCCTGTGAGCAGTGGTTGTTTGCAGCTTTGCCCTGAAGCAGTGGTAGTTTGCCTGCTTTGTCCTGGAAGCAGTGGTGGTTTGCCAGCCTTGCCCTGGGAGCAGTGGTGGTTTGCAGCTTTCCTCTGGGAGCAGTGGTGGTTTGCCGGGTTTGCCCTGGAGCAGTGGTGGTTTGCCGGCTTTGCCCTGGGTGCAGTGGTGGTTTGCACCTTTGCCCTGGGAGCAGTGGTGGTTTGCCTGCTTTGCCCTGGGAGCAGTGGTGGTTTGCAGCTTTGCCCTGAGAGCAGTGGTGTTTTTGCAGCTTTGCCCTCAAGCAGTGGTGGTTTGCAGATTTGCCCTGGGAGCAGTAGTGGTTTGCAGCTTTGCCCCGGGAGCAGTGGTGGTTTGCCAGCTTTTCCCTGGAAGCAGTGGTGGTTTGCCAGCTTTGCCCTGGAAGCAGTGCTGATTTGCCGGCTTTGCCCTGTCAGCAATGGTGGTTTGCCAACTTTGCCCTGGGAGCAGTGGTGGTTTGCAGCTTTGCCCTGGCAGTAGTGGTGGTTTGCCAGCTTTGCCCTGGGAGCAGTGGTGGTTTGCCAGCTTTGTCCTGGGAGCAGTGGTGGTTTTCCAGCTTTGCCCTGGCAGCAGTGGTGATTTGCCGGTTTTGCCCTCAAGCAGGGGTGGTTTGCAGCTTTCCCTGGGAGCAGTAGTGGTTTGTAGCTTTGCCCGGGAGCAATGGTGGTTTGCCAGCTTTGCCCTGGAAGCAGTGGTGGTCTGCCAGCTTTGCCCTGGAAGCAGTGGTGATTTGCCGGCTTTGCCCTGGGAGCAGTGGTGGTTTGCTGGCTTTGCCCTGGGAGCAGTGGTGGTTTGCCCACTTTGCCCTGGGAGCAGTGGTGGTTTGCTGGCTTTGCCCTGGGAGCAGTGGTGGTTTGCTGGCTTTGCCTTGGGAGCAGTGGTGGTTTGCAGCTTTGCTCTGGGAGCAGTGGTGGTTTGCCAGTTTTACCCTGGAAGCAGTGGTGGTTCACCAGCTTTGCCCTGGGAGCAGTGGTAGTTCGCCAGCTCTGCCCTGGGAGCCCTGGTGGTTTGCAGCTTTGCCCTGGGAGCAGTGGTGGTTTGCAGCTTTGCCCTGGAGAAGTGGTGGTTTGCAGCTTTGCCCTGGAGCAGTGGTGGTTTGCCAGCTTTGTCCTGGAAGCAGTGGTAGTTTGCAGCTTTGCCCTGGGAGCAGTGGTGGTTTTCCAGCTTTCCCCTGGGAGCAGTGGTGGTTTCCCGGCTTTGCCCTGGGAGCAGTGTTGGTTTGCAGCTTTGCCCTGGAGCAGTGGTGGTTTGCCAGCTTTGCCCTGGGAGCAGTGGTGGTTTGCCGGCTTTCCCCTGAGAGCAGTGGTGGTTTGCTGGCTTTGTCCTGGGATCAATGGTGGTTTGCAGCTTTGTTCCCAGTTGGAGCAGTGGTGGTTTGCCGGATTTGCCCTGGGAGCAGTGGTGGTTTGCCGGCTTTGCCCTGGGAGCAGTGGTGGTTTGCCGGCTTTGCCCTGGGAGCAGTGGTGGTTTGCAGCTTTGCCCTGGGAGCAGTGGTGGTTTGCCGGCTTTGTCGTGGAAGCAGTGGTAGTTTGCAGCTTTGCCCTGGGAGCAGTGGTGGTTCGCCAGCTTTGCCCTGGGAGCAGTGGTGGTTTGCCGGCTTTGCCCTGGGAGCAGTGGTGGTTTCCCAGCTTTGCCCTGGGAGAAGTGGTGGTTTGCCAGCTTTGCCCTGGGAGAAGTGGTGGTTTGCCAGCTTTGCCCTGGGAGCAGTGGTGGTTAGCGAGCTTTGCCCTGGGAGCAGTGGTGGTTTGCAGCTTTGCCCTGGGAGCAGTGGTGGTTTGCCAGCTTTGCCCTGGAAGCAGTGGGGGTTTGCCAGCTTTGCCTTGGGAGCAGTGGAGGTTTGCAGCTTTGCCCTGTGAGCCGTGGTGGTCTGCAGCTTTGACCTGGAAGCAGTGGTAGTTTGGCAGCCTTGCCCTGGGAGCAGTGGTGGTTTGCAGTTTTCCTTTGGGAGCAGTGGTGGTTTGCCGGCTTTGCCCTGGGAGCAGTGGTGGTTTGCCAGACTTGCCCTGTGAGCAGTGGTGGTTTGCAGCTTTGCCCTGAAGCAGTGGTAGTTTGCCTGCTTTGTCCTGGAAGCAGTGGTGGTTTGCCAGCCTTGCCCTGGGAGCAGTGGTGGTTTGCAGCTTTCCTCTGGGAGCAGTGGTGGTTTGCCGGCTTTGCCCTGGAGCAGTGGTGGTTTGCCGGCTTTGCCCTGGGTGCAGTGGTGGTTTGCACCTTTGCCCTGGGAGCAGTGGTGGTTTGCCTGCTTTGCCCTGGGAGCAGTGGTGGTTTGCAGCTTTGCCCTGAGAGCAGTGGTGTTTTTGCAGCTTTGCCCTCAAGCAGTGGTGGTTTGCAGATTTGCCCTGGGAGCAGTAGTGGTTTGCAGCTTTGCCCCGGGAGCAGTGGTGGTTTGCCAGCTTTTCCCTGGAAGCAGTGGTGGTTTGCCAGCTTTGCCCTGGAAGCAGTGGTGATTTGCCGGCTTTGCCCTGTCAGCAATGGTGGTTTGCCAACTTTGCCCTGGGAGCAGTGGTGGTTTGCTGGCTTTGCCCTGGGAGCAATGGTGGTTTGCAGCTTTGCCCTGGGAGCAGTGGTGGTTTGCCAGCTTTACCCTGGAAGCAGTGGTGGTTCGGCAGCTTTGCCCTGGGAGCAGTGGTGGTTCGCCAGCTTTGCCCTGGGAGCAGTGGTGGTTTGCCAACTTTGCCCTGGGAGCAGTGGTGGTCTGCTGGCTTTGCCCTGGGAGAAGTGGTGGTTTGCCGGCTTTGCCCTGGGAGCAGTGGTGGTTTGCCAGCTTTGCCCTGGAAGCAGTGGTGGTTTGCCAGCTTTGCCCTGAAGCAGTGGTGGTTCGCCAGCTTTGCCCTAGGAGCAGTGGTGGTTTGCCCGCTCCGATACCGAGAGGACGTTTCATGCCCCCAGAGGAACCGGACGAAGATTCACACATTGGAGACCTATAACCTGGACCACGGAGATCGCCAACGCGGCTCCTTGCAAGCTTCCCACTGCCCTTGTGGTGCCATAATCCATCGCGATTCTGCCCTGCTGTACCCTTTAATTCCCGGGTCCACTACCATGATTCAAGTCATCTTCTATTCTACCACTTCCCCGCACGCATCATAAGCCGTCCGGTTACCTGCCAGGATCCCTCCCCGCTCCCATCTCGTTATTACAGGCATATGTTTACAGGCATGTCATCTCTAATGTCCTGATGATGATCCTAATATGTTCTTTATGGATCGAAATGCCGTCGACTTGTTGCACACCTTATACACTCTCGTAATTCACTATTTTTGTGTAAAGGTGTGTCTTTTATGATTTGTTTGCTATATCAATAACGTGTCTCTTACAAACAATTCGTTTTGCCTGAGCCTTTTTCTGTTTCTTATTGTACGTCTTCCTTGTTAAAGTTGGATGCAGGCTTTTGTCCCACTTAAATTTTTCTTTGTGTAATTCTTGTATGAGTAACTTATTGAACATTAAATAACTGTCCGGCTGGACAGCTTTCAAAATATAGCACTGACCGGGTCTATATTCAATTCTTGTTCTCATTGACTTTTGCCTAGGGACCACTGTCTTTAGAAATAGCTTTGCCCGGAGAGCAGTGGTGGTTCACCAGCTTTGCCCGGAGAGCAGTGGTGGTTTGCAGCTTTGCCCTGGAGCAGTGTTGGCTTGCCAGCTTTGCCCTGGGAGCAGTGGTTGTTTGCCGGCTTTGCCCTGGGAGCAGTGGTGGTTTGCTTGCTTTGCCCTGGGAGCAGTGGTGCTTTGCAGCTTTGTCCTAGGAGCAGTGGTGGTTTGCAGCTTTGTCCTAGGAGCAGTGGTGGTTTGCAGCTTTGCCCTGGGAGCAGTGGTTGTTTGCCGGCTTTGCCCTGGGAGCAGTGGTGGTTTGCCAGATTTGCCCTGGGAGCAGTCATGGTTTGTCAGCTTTGCCCTGGGAGCAGTGGTGGTTTGCAGCTTTGCCCTGGGAGCAGTGGTGGTTTGCAGCTTTGCCCTGGGAGCAGTGGTGGTTTGCAGCATTGCCCTGGGAGCAGTGGTGGTTTGCAGCTTTGCCCTGGGAGCAGTGGTGGTTTGCAGCTTTGCTCTGGAGCAGTAGTGGTTTGTCAGCTTTGCACTGGGAGCAGTGGTGGTTTGCAGCTTTGTTCCCTGTTGGAGCAGTGGTGGTTTGCAGCATTGCCCTGGGAGCAGTAGTGATTTGCAGCTTTGTTCTGGAGCAGTGGTGGTTTGCAGCTTTGTTCCCTGTTGGAGCAGTGGTGGTTTGCCGGCTTTGCCCTGGGAGCAGTGGTGGTTTGCAGCTTTGCTCTGGAGCAGCGCTTGTTTGCAGCTTTGCTCTGGAGCAGTGGTGGTTTGGAGCTTTGGTCTGGAGCAGTGGTGGTTTGCAGCTTTGTCCTAGGAGCAGTGGTGGTTTACAGCTTTGCCCTGGGAGCAGTGGTGGTTTGCAGCTTTGCTCTGGAGCAGTGGTGGTTTGCAGCTTTGTTCCCTGTTGGAGCAGTGGTGGTTTGCAGCTTTGCCCTGGGAGCAGTAGTGATTTTCAGCTTTGCTCTGGAGCAGTGGTGGTTTGCAGCTTTGTTCCCTGTTGGAGCAGTGGTGGTGTGCCGGCTTTGCCCTGGGAGCAGTGGTGGTTTGCCAGCTTTGTCCTAGGAGCAGTGGTGGTTTGCAGCTTTGTTCCCTGTTGGAGCAGTGGTGGTTTGCCGGCTTTGCCCTATGGAGCAGTGGTGGTTTGCCGGCTTTGCCCTGGGAGCAGTGGTGGTTTGCAGCTTTGCCCTGGAGCAGTGGTGGTTTGCCAGCTTTGCCCTGGGAGCAGTGGTGGTTTGCCGGCTTTCCCCTGAGAGCAGTGGTAGTTTGCTGGCTTTGCCCTGGGAGCAATGGTGGTTTGCAGCTTTGTTCCCTGTTGGAGCAGTGGTGGTTTGCCGGATTTGCCCTGGGAGCAGTGGTGGTTTGCCGGCTTTGCCCTGGGAGCAGTGGTGGTTTGCCGGCTTTGCCCTGGGAGCAGTGGTGGTTTGCAGCTTTGCCCTGGGAGCAGTGGTGGTTTGCCGACTTTGCCTTTGTAGCAGTGGTGATTTGCTGCTTTGCCCTGGGAGCAGTGGTGATTTGCTGCTTTGCCCTGGGAGCAGTGGTGGTTTGCAGCTTTGCCTTGGGAGCAGTGGTGGTTTGCCGGCTTTGCCCTGGGAGCAGTGGTGATTTGCTGCTTTGCCCTGGGAGCAGTGGTGGTTTGCAGCTTTGCCCTGGTGGCAGTGGTGGTTTGCCGCTTTGCCCTGGGAGCAGTGGTGGTTTGCAGCTTTGCCCTGGTGGCAGTGGTGCTTTGCCGCTTTGCCCTCGGACCAGTTGTGGTTTAAAGCTTTGCCCTGAAGCAGTGGTGGTTTAAAGCTTTGCACTGGGAGCAGTGGTGGTTTAAAGCTTTGCCCTGGGAGCAGTGGTGGTTTGCCGACTTTGCCCTAGGAGCAGTGGTGGTTTGCAGCTTTGCCCTGGGAGCAGTGGTTGTTTGCCAGCTTTGCCCTGGGTTCAGTGGTGATTTGCCAGCTTTCCCGTGGGAGCAGTGGTGGTTTGCCGGCTTTACCCTGGATCAGTGGTGGTTTGCCGGCTTTGCCCTGGGAGCAGTGGTGGTTTGCAGCTTTGGCCTGGGAGCAGTGGTGGTTTGCAGCTTTGCCCTGGGAGCAGTGGTGGTTCAGCAGCTTTGCCCTGGGAGCAGTGGTGGTTTGCAGCTTTGCCCTGGGAGCAGTGGTGGTTTGCCAGCTTTGTCCTGGAAGCAGTGGTTGTTTGCAGCTTTTCCCTGGGAGCAGTGGTGGTTTGCCAGCTTTGCCCTGGGAGCAGTGGTGGTTTGCCAGCTTTGCCCTGGGAGCAGTGGTGGTTTGCCAGCTTTGCCCTGGGAGCAGTGGTGGTTTGCCAGCTTTGCCCTGGGAGCAGTGGTCGTTTGCTTGCTTTGCCCTGGGAGCAGTGGTGGTTTGCAGATTTGTCCTAGGAGCAGTGGTGGTTTGCAGCTTTGTCCTGGGAGCAGTGGTAGTTTGCAGCTTTGCCCTGGGAGCAGTGGTGGTTTGCCAGCTTTGCCCTGGGAGCAGTGGTGGTTTGCCAGCTTTGCCCTGGGAGCAGTGGTGGTTTGCCAGCTTTGCCCTGGGAGCAGTGGTGGTTTAAAGCTTTGCCCTGGGAGCAGTGGTGGTTTGCCGACTTTGCCCTAGGAGCAGTGGTGGTTTGCAGCTTTGCCCTGGGAGCAGTGGTTGTTTGCCAGCTTTGCCCTGGGATCAGTGGTGATTTGCCAGCTTTCCCGTGGGAGCAGTGGTGGTTTGCCGGCTTTACCCTGGAGCAGTGGTGGTTTGCCGGCTTTGCCCTGGGAGCAGTGGTGGTTTGCAGCTTTGGCCTGGGAGCAGTGGTGGTTTGCAGCTTTCCCCTGGGAGCAGTGGTGGTTCAGCAGCTTTGCCCTGGGAGCAGTGGTGGTTTGCAGCTTTGCCCTTGGAGCAGTGGTGGTTTGCCAGCTTTGTCCTGGAAGCAGTGGTTGTTTGCAGCTTTTCCCTGGGAGCAGTGGTGGTTTGCCAGCTTTGCCCTGGGAGCAGTGGTGGTTTGCCAGCTTTGCCCTGGGAGCAGTGGTGGTTTGCCAGCTTTGCCCTGGGAGCAGTGGTGGTTTGCCAGCTTTGCCCTGGGAGCAGTGGTGGTTTGCCAGCTTTGCCCTGGGAGCAGTGGTCGTTTGCTTGCTTTGCCCTGGGAGCAGTGGTGGTTTGCAGATTTGCCCTAGGAGCAGTGGTGGTTTGCAGCTTTGTCCTGGGAGCAGTGGTAGTTTGCCAGCTTTGCCCTGGGAGCAGTGGTGGTTTGCCAGCTTTGCCCTGGGAGCAGTGGTGGTTTGCCAGCTTTGCCCTGGGAGCAGTGGTGGTTTGCCGACTTTGCCCTGGGAGCAGTGGTGATTTGCTGCTTTGCCCTGGGAGCAGTGGTGATTTGCTGCTTTGCCCTGGGAGCAGTGGTGGTTTGCAGCTTTCCCTTGGGAGCAGTGGTGGTTTGCCGGCTTTGCCCTGGGAGCAGTGGTGATTTGCTGCTTTGCCCTGGGAGCAGTGGTGGTTTGCAGCTTTGCCCTGGTGGCAGTGGTGGTTTGCCGCTTTGCCCTGGGAGCAGTGGTGGATTTGCAGCTTTGCCCTGGTGGCAGTGGTGCTTTGCCGCTTTGCCCTCGGACCAGTTGTGGTTTAAAGCTTTGCCCTGAAGCAGTGGTGGTTTAAAGCTTTGCACTGGGAGCAGTGGTGGTTTAAAGCTTTGCCCTGGGAGCAGTGGTGGTTTGCCGACTTTGCCCTAGGAGCAGTGGTGGTTTGCAGCTTTGCCCTGGGAGCAGTGGTTGTTTGCCAGCTTTGCCCTGGGATCAGTGGTGATTTGCCAGCTTTCCCGTGGGAGCAGTGGTGGTTTGCCGGCTTTACCCTGGAGCAGTGGTGGTTTGCCGGCTTTGCCCTGGGAGCAGTGGTGGTTTGCAGCTTTGGCCTGGGAGCAGTGGTGGTTTGCAGCTTTGCCCTGGGAGCAGTGGTGGTTCAGCAGCTTTGCCCTGGGAGCAGTGGTGGTTTCCAGCTTTGCCCTGGGAGCAGTGGTGGTTTGCCAGCTTTGTCCTGGAAGCAGTGGTTGTTTGCAGCTTTTCCCTGGGAGCAGTGGTGGTTTGCCAGCTTTGCCCTGGGAGCAGTGGTGGTTTGCCAGCTTTGCCCTGGGAGCAGTGGTGGTTTGCCAGCTTTGCCCTGGGAGCAGTGGTGGTTTGCCAGCTTTGCCCTGCGAGCAGTGGTCGTTTGCTTGCTTTGCCCTGGGAGCAGTGGTGGTTTGCAGATTTGTCCTAGGAGCAGTGGTGGTTTGCAGCTTTGTCCTGGGAGCAGTGGTAGTTTGCAGCTTTGCCCTGGGAGCAGTGGTGGTTTGCCAGCTTTGCCCTGGGAGCAGTGGTGGTTTGCCAGCTTTGCCCTGGGAGCAGTGGTGGTTTGCCAGCTTTGCCCTGGGAGCAGTGGTGGTTTAAACCTTTGCCCTGGGAGCAGTGGTGGTTTGCCGACTTTGCCCTAGGAGCAGTGGTGGTTTGCAGCTTTGCCCTGGGAGCAGTGGTTGTTTGCCAGCTTTGCCCTGGGATCAGTGGTGATTTGCCAGCTTTCCCGTGGGAGCAGTGGTGGTTTGCCGGCTTTACCCTGGAGCAGTGGTGGTTTGCCGGCTTTGCCCTGGGAGCAGTGGTGGTTTGCAGCTTTGGCCTGGGAGCAGTGGTGGTTTGCAGCTTTCCCCTGGGAGCAGTGGTGGTTCAGCAGCTTTGCCCTGGGAGCAGTGGTGGTTTGCAGCTTTGCCCTGGGAGCAGTGGTGGTTTGCCAGCTTTGTCCTGGAAGCAGTGGTTGTTTGCAGCTTTTCCCTGGGAGCAGTGGTGGTTTGCCAGCTTTGCCCTGGGAGCAGTGGTGGTTTGACAGCATTGCCCTGGGAGCAGTGGTGGTTTGCCAGCTTTGCCCTGGGAGCAGTGGTGGTTTGCCAGCTTTGCCCTGGGAGCAGTGGTCGTTTGCTTGCTTTGCCCTGGGAGCAGTGGTGGTTTGCAGATTTGCCCTAGGAGCAGTGGTGGTTTGCAGCTTTGTCCTGGGAGCAGTGGTAGTTTGCAGCTTTGCCCTGGGAGCAGTGGTGGTTTGCCAGCTTTGCCCTGGGAGCAGTGGTGCTTTGCCCTGGGAGCAGTGGTGGTTTGCCAGCTTTGCCCTGGGAGAAGTGGTGGTTTGCCAGCTTTGCCCTGGGAGAAGTGGTGGTTTGCCAGCTTTGCCCTGGGAGCAGTGGTGGTTTGCTGGCTTTGCTCCCAGTGGGAGCAGTGGTAGTTTGCAGCTTAGCCCTAGGAGCAGTGGTGGTTTGCCAGCTTTGCCCTAGGAGCAGTGATGGTTTGCCGACTTTGCCCTGGGAGCAGTGGTGGTTTGCCAGCTTTGCCCTGGGAGCAGTGGTGGTTTGCCGACTTTACCCTGGGAGCAGTGGTGGTTTGCCGGCTTTGCCCTGGGAGCAGTGGGGGTTGCTGGCTTTGCCTTGGGAGCAGTGGTGGTTTGCAGCTTTGCCCTAGGAGCAGTGGTGATTTGCAGCTTTGCCCTGGCAGCAGTGGTGGTTTGCCGGCTTTGCCCTGGGAGCAGTGGTGGTTTGCCGGCTTTGCCCTGGGAGCAGTGGTGGTTTGCTGCTTTGCCCTGGGAGCAGTGGTGGTTTGCCGACTTTGCCTTTGTAGCAGTGGTGATTTGCTGCTTTGCCCTGGGAGCAGTGGTGATTTGCTGCTTTGCCCTGGGAGCAGTGGTGGTTTGCAGCTTTCCCTTGGGAGCAGTGGTGGTTTGCCGGCTTTGCCCTGGGAGCAGTGGTGATTTGCTGCTTTGCCCTGGGAGCAGTGGTGGTTTGCAGCTTTGCCCTGGTGGCAGTGGTGGTTTGCCGCTTTGCCCTGGGAGCAGTGGTGGTTTGCAGCTTTGCCCTGGTGGCAGTGGTGCTTTGCCGCTTTGCCCTCGGACCAGTTGTGGTTTAAAGCTTTGCCCTGAAGCAGTGGTGGTTTAAAGCTTTGCACTGGGAGCAGTGGTGGTTTGCCAGCTTTCCCGTGGGAGCAGTGGTGGTTTGCCGGCTTTACCCTGGATCAGTGGTGGTTTGCCGGCTTTGCCCTGGGAGCAGTGGTGGTTTGCAGCTTTGGCCTGGGAGCAGTGGTGGTTTGCAGCTTTGCCCTGGGAGCAGTGGTGGTTCAGCAGCTTTGCCCTGGGAGCAGTGGTGGTTTGCAGCTTTGCCCTGGGAGCAGTGGTGGTTTGCCAGCTTTGTCCTGGAAGCAGTGGTTGTTTGCAGCTTTTCCCTGGGAGCAGTGGTGGTTTGCCAGCTTTGCCCTGGGAGCAGTGGTGGTTTGCCGACTTTGCCCTAGGAGCAGTGGTGGTTTGCAGCTTTGCCCTGGGAGGAGTGGTTGTTTGCCAGCTTTGCCCTGGGATCAGTGGTGATTTGCCAGCTTTCCCGTGGGAGCAGTGGTGGTTTGCCGGCTTTACCCTGGAGCAGTGGTGGTTTGCCGGCTTTGCCCTGGGAGCAGTGGTGGTTTGCAGCTTTGGCCTGGGAGCAGTGGTGGTTTGCAGCTTTCCCCTGGGAGCAGTGGTGGTTCAGCAGCTTTGCCCTGGGAGCAGTGGTGGTTTGCAGCTTTGCCCTGGGAGCAGTGGTGGTTTGCCAGCTTTGTCCTGGAAGCAGTGGTTGTTTGCAGCTTTTCCTGGGAGCAGTGGTGGTTTGCCAGCTTTGCCCTGGGAGCAGTGGTGGTTTGCCAGCTTTGCCCTGGGAGCAGTGGTGGTTTGCCAGCTTTGCCCTGGGAGCAGTGGTGGTTTGCCAGCTTTGCCCTGGGAGCAGTGGTGGTTTGCCAGCTTTGCCCTGGGAGCAGTGGTGGTTTGCTTGCTTTGCCCTGGGAGCAGTGGTGGTTTGCAGATTTGCCCTAGGAGCAGTGGTGGTTTGCAGCTTTGTCCTGGGAGCAGTGGTAGTTTGCCAGCTTTGCCCTGGGAGCAGTGGTGGTTTGCCAGCTTTGCCCTGGGAGCAGTGGTGGTTTGCCAGCTTTGCCCTGGGAGCAGTGGTGGTTTGCCGACTTTGCCCTGGGAGCAGTGGTGATTTGCTGCTTTGCTCTGGGAGCAGTGGTGATTTGCTGCTTTGCCCTGGGAGCTGTGGTGGTTTGCAGCTTTCCCTTGGGAGCAGTGGTGGTTTGCCGGCTTTGCCCTGGGAGCAGTGGTGATTTGCTGCTTTGCCCTGGGAGCAGTGGTGGTTTGCAGCTTTGCCCTGGTGGCAGTGGTGGTTTGCCGCTTTGCCCTGGGAGCAGTGGTGGATTTGCAGCTTTGCCCTGGTGGCAGTGGTGCTTTGCCGCTTTGCCCTCGGACCAGTTGTGGTTTAAAGCTTTGCCCTGAAGCAGTGGTGGTTTAAAGCTTTGCACTGGGAGCAGTGGTGGTTTAAAGCTTTGCCCTGGGAGCAGTGGTGGTTTGCCGACTTTGCCCTAGGAGCAGTGGTGGTTTGCAGCTTTGCCCTGGGAGCAGTGGTTGTTTGCCAGCTTTGCCCTGGGATCAGTGGTGATTTGCCAGCTTTCCCGTGGGAGCAGTGGTGGTTTGCCGGCTTTACCCTGGAGCAGTGGTGGTTTGCCGGCTTTGCCCTGGGAGCAGTGGTGGTTTGCAGCTTTGGCCTGGGAGCAGTGGTGGTTTGCAGCTTTGCCCTGGGAGCAGTGGTGGTTCAGCAGCTTTGCCCTGGGAGCAGTGGTGGTTTGCAGCTTTGCCCTGGGAGCAGTGGTGGTTTGCTAGCTTTGTCCTGGAAGCAGTGGTTGTTTGCAGCTTTTCCCTGGGAGCAGTGGTGGTTTGCCAGCTTTGCCCTGGGAGCAGTGGTGGTTTGCCAGCTTTGCCCTGGGAGCAGTGGTGGTTTGCCAGCTTTGCCCTGGGAGCAGTGGTGGTTTGCCAGCTTTGCCCTGCGAGCAGTGGTCGTTTGCTTGCTTTGCCCTGGGAGCAGTGGTGGTTTGCAGATTTGTCCTAGGAGCAGTGGTGGTTTGCAGCTTTGTCCTGGGAGCAGTGGTAGTTTGCAGCTTTGCCCTGGGAGCAGTGGTGGTTTGCCAGCTTTGCCCTGGGAGCAGTGGTGGTTTGCCAGCTTTGCCCTGGGAGCAGTGGTGGTTTGCCAGCTTTGCCCTGGGAGCAGTGGTGGTTTAAACCTTTGCCCTGGGAGCAGTGGTGGTTTGCCGACTTTGCCCTAGGAGCAGTGGTGGTTTGCAGCTTTGCCCTGGGAGCAGTGGTTGTTTGCCAGCTTTGCCCTGGGATCAGTGGTGATTTGCCAGCTTTTCCGTGGGAGCAGTGGTGGTTTGCCGGCTTTACCCTGGAGCAGTGGTGGTTTGCCGGCTTTGCCCTGGGAGCAGTGGTGGTTTGCAGCTTTGGCCTGGGAGCAGTGGTGGTTTGCAGCTTTCCCCTGGGAGCAGTGGTGGTTCAGCAGCTTTGCCCTGGGAGCAGTGGTGGTTTGCAGCTTTGCCCTGGGAGCAGTGGTGGTTTGCCAGCTTTGTCCTGGAAGCAGTGGTTGTTTGCAGCTTTTCCCTGGGAGCAGTGGTGGTTTGCCAGCTTTGCCCTGGGAGCAGTGGTGGTTTGCCAGCTTTGCCCTGGGAGCAGTGGTGGTTTGCCAGCTTTGCCCTGGGAGCAGTGGTGGTTTGCCAGCTTTGCCCTGGGAGCAGTGGTGGATTGCCAGCTTTGCCCTGGGAGCAGTGGTCGTTTGCTTGCTTTGCCCTGGGAGCAGTGGTGGTTTGCAGATTTGCACTAGGAGCAGTGGTGGTTTGCAGCTTTGTCCTGGGAGCAGTGGTAGTTTGAAGCTTTGCCCTGGGAGCAGTGGTGGTTTGCCAGCTTTGCCCTGGGAGCAGTGGTGGTTTGCAGCTTTGCCCTGGGAGCAGTGGTGGTTTGCCAGCTTTGCCCTGGGAGAAGTGGTGGTTTGCCAGCTTTGCCCTGGGAGAAGTGGTGGTTTGCCAGCTTTGCCCTGGGAGCAGTGGTGGTTTGCAGCTTTACCCTGGGAGCAGTGGTGGTTTGCTGGCTTTGCTCCCAGTGGGAGCAGTGGTGGTTTGCAGCTTAGCCCTAGGAGCAGTGGTGGTTTGCCAGCTTTGCCCTGGGAGCAGTGATGGTTTGCCGACTTTGCCCTGGGAGCAGTTGTGGTTTGCCAGCTTTGCCCTGGGAGCAGTGGTGGTTTGCCGACTTTACCCTGGGAGCAGTGGTGGTTTGCCGGCTTTGCCCTGGGAGCAGTGGGGGTTGCTGGCTTTGCCTTGGGAGCAGTGGTGGTTTGCAGCTTTGCCCTAGGAGCAGTGGTGATTTGCAGCTTTGCCCTGGCAGCAGTGGTGGTTTGCCGGCTTTGCCCTGGGAGCAGTGGTGGTTTGCCGGCTTTGCCCTGGGAGCAGTGGTGGTTTGCTGCTTTGCCCTGGGAGCAGTGGTGGTTTGCCGACTTTGCCTTTGTAGCAGTGGTGATTTGCTGCTTTGCCCTGGGAGCAGTGGTGATTTGCTGCTTTGCCCTGGGAGCAGTGGTGGTTTGCAGCTTTCCCTTGGGAGCAGTGGTGGTTTGCCAGCTTTGCCCTGGGAGCAGTGGTGATTTGCTGCTTTGCCCTGGGAGCAGTGGTGGTTTGCAGCTTTGCCCTGGGAGCAGTGGTGATTTGCTGCTTTGCCCTGGGAGCAGTGGTGGTTTGCAGCTTTGCCCTGGTGGCAGTGGTGGTTTGCCGCTTTGCCCTGGGAGCAGTGGTGGTTTGCAGCTTTGCCCTGGTGGCAGTGGTGCTTTGCCGCTTTGCCCTCGGACCAGTTGTGGTTTAAAGCTTTGCCCTGAAGCAGTGGTGGTTTAAAGCTTTGCACTGGGAGCAGTGGTGGTTTAAAGCTTTGCCCTGGGAGCAGTGGTGGTTTGCCGACTTTGCCCTAGGAGCAGTGGTGGTTTGCAGCTTTGCCCTGGGAGCAGTGGTTGTTTGCCAGCTTTGCCCTGGGTTCAGTGGTGATTTGCCAGCTTTCCCGTGGGAGCAGTGGTGGTTTGCCGGCTTTACCCTGGATCAGTGGTGGTTTGCCGGCTTTGCCCTGGGAGCAGTGGTGGTTTGCAGCTTTGGCCTGGGAGCAGTGGTGGTTTGCAGCTTTGCCCTGGGAGCAGTGGTGGTTCAGCAGCTTTGCCCTGGGAGCAGTGGTGGTTTGCCAGCTTTGCCCTGGGAGCAGTGGTGGTTTGCCAGCTTTGCCCTGGGAGCAGTGGTCGTTTGCTTGCTTTGCCCTGGGAGCAGTGGTGGTTTGCAGATTTGCCCTAGGAGCAGTGGTGGTTTGCAGCTTTGTCCTGGGAGCAGTGGTGGTTTGCCAGCTTTGCCCTGGGAGCAGTGGTGGTTTACCAGCTTTGCCCTGGGAGCAGTGGTGGTTTGCCAGCTTTGCCCTGGGAGCAGTGGTGATTTGCTGCTTTGCCCTGGGAGCAGTGGTGATTTGCTGCTTTGCCCTGGGAGCAGTGGTGGTTTGCAGCTTTCCCTTGGGAGCAGTGGTGGTTTGCCGGCTTTGCCCTGGGAGCAGTGGTGATTTGCTGCTTTGCCCTGGGAGCAGTGGTGGTTTGCAGCTTTGCCCTGGTGGCAGTGGTGGTTTGCCGCTTTGCCCTAGGAGCAGTGGTGGTTTGCCAGCTTTGCCCTGGGAGCAGTGATGGTTTGCCGACTTTGCCCTGGGAGCAGTGGTGGTTTGCCAGCTTTGCCCTGGGAGCAGTGGTGGTTTGCCGACTTTACCCTGGGAGCAGTGGTGGTTTGCCGGCTTTGCCCTGGGAGCAGTGGGGGTTGCTGGCTTTGCCTTGGGAGCAGTGGTGGTTTGGAGCTTTGCCCTAGGAGCAGTGGTGATTTGCAGCTTTGCCCTGGCAGCAGTGGTGGTTTGCCAGCTTTGCCCTGGGAGCAGTGGTGGTTTGCCAGCTTTGCCCTGGGAGCAGTGGTGGTTTGCCAGCTTTGTCCTCGAAGCAGTGGTGGTTTGCCAGTTTTGCCCTGGAAGCAGTGGTGGTTCACCAGCTTTGCCCTGGGAGCAGTGGTAGTTCGCCAGCTCTGCCCTGGGAGCCCTGGTGGTTTGCAGCTTTGCCCTGGGAGCAGTGGTGGTTTGGCAGCCTTGCCCTGGGAGCAGTGGTGGTTTGCAGCTTTGCCCTGGGAGCAGTGGTGGTTTGCAGCTTTGCCCTGGGAGCAGTGTTGGTTTGCAGCTTTGCCCTGGGAGCAGTGGTGGTTTGCCGGCTTTGCCCTGGAACAGTGGTGGATTGCCAGCTTTGCCCTGGGACAGTGGTGGATTGCCAGCTTTGCCCTGGGTGCAGTGGTGGTTTGCACCTTTGCCCTGGGAGCAGTGGTGGTTTGCTGGCTTTGCCCTGGGAGCAGTGGTGGTTTGCAGCTTTGCCCTGAGAGCAGTGGTGTTTTTGCAGCTTTGCCCTCAAGCAGTGGTGGTTTGCAGCTTTGCCCTGGGAGCAGTAGTGGTTTGCAGCTTTGCCCCGGGAGCAATGGTGATTTGCCAGCTTTGCCCTGGAAGCAGTGGTGGTTTGCCGGCTTTGCCCTGGGAGCAGTGGTGGTTTGCCAGTTTTGCCCTGGAAGCAGTGCTGGTTCACCAGCTTTGCCCTGGGAGCAGTGGTAGTTCGCCAGCTCTGCCCTGGGAGCCCTGGTGGTTTGCAGCTTTGCCCTGGGAGCAGTGGTGGTTTGCAGCTTTGCCCTGGGAGCAGTGGTGGTTTGCCAGCTTTGTCCTGGAAGCAGTGGTTGTTTGCAGCTTTTCCCTGGGAGCAGTGGTGGTTTGCCAGCTTTGCCCTGGGAGCAGTGGGGGTTTGCCAGCTTTGCCCTGGGAGCAGTGGTGGTTTGCCAGCTTTGCCCTGGGAGCAGTGGTGGTTTGCCAGCTTTGCCCTGGGAGCAGTGGTGGTTTGCTTGCTTTGCCCTGGGAGCAGTGGTGGTTTGCAGCTTTGCCCTAGGAGCAGTGGTGGTTTGCCAGCTTTGCCCTGGCAGCAGTGGTGGTTTGCCAGCTTTGCCCTGGGAGCAGTGGTGGTTTGCCAGCTTTGCCCTGGGAGCAGTGGTGGTTTGCCAGCTTTGTCCTCGGAGCAGTGGGGGTTTGCCAGTTTTGCCCTGGAAGCAGTGGTGGTTCACCAGCTTTGCCCTGGGAGCAGTGGTAGTTCGCCAGCTCTGCCCTGGGAGCCCTGGTGGTTTGCAGCTTTGCCCTGGGAGCAGTGGTGATTTGGCAGCCTTGCCCTGGGAGCAGTGGTGGTTTGCAGCTTTGCCCTGGGAGCAGTGGTGGTTTGCAGCTTTGCCCTGGGAGCAGTGTTGGTTTGCAGCTTTGCCCTGGGAGCAGTGGTGGTTTGCCGGCTTTGCCCTGGAACAGTAGTGGATTGCCAGCTTTGCCCTGGGACAGTGGTGGATTGCCAGCTTTGCCCTGGGTGCAGTGGTGGTTTGCACCTTTGCCCTGGGAGCAGTGGTGGTTTGCTGGCTTTGCCCTGGGAGCAGTGGTGGTTTGCAGCTTTGCCCTGAGAGCAGTGGTGTTTTTGCAGCTTTGCCCTCAAGCAGTGGTGGTTTGCAGCTTTGCCCTGGGAGCAGTAGTGGTTTGCAGCTTTGCCCCGGGAGCAATGGTGGTTTGCCAGCTTTGCCCTGGAAGCAGTGGTGGTTTGCCAGCTTTGCCCTGGGAGCAGTGGTGGTTTGCCAGTTTTGCCCTGGAAGCAGTGCTGGTTCACCAGCTTTGCCCTGGGAGCAGTGGTAGTTCGCCAGCTCTGCCCTGGGAGCCCTGGTGGTTTGCAGCTTTGCCCTGGGAGCAGTGGTGGTTTGCAGCTTTGCCCTGGGAGCAGTGGTGGTTTGCCAGCTTTGTCCTGGAAGCAGTGGTTGTTTGCAGCTTTTCCCTGGGAGCAGTGGTGGTTTGCCAGCTTTGCCCTGGGAGCAGTGGGGGTTTGCCAGCTTTGCCCTGGGAGCAGTGGTGGTTTGCCAGCTTTGCCCTGGGAGCAGTGGTGGTTTGCCAGCTTTGCCCTGGGAGCAGTGGTGGTTTGCTTGCTTTGCCCTGGGAGCAGTGGTGGTTTGCAGCTTTGCCCTAGGAGCAGTGGTGGTTTGCCAGCTTTGCCCTGGGAGCAGTGGTGGTTTGCTTGCTTTGCCCTGGGAGCAGTGGTGGTTTGCAGCTTTGCCCTAGGAGCAGTGGTGGTTTGCAGCTTTGTCCTGGGAGCAGTGGTAGTTTGCAGCTTTGCCCTGGGAGCAGTGGTGGTTTGCCAGCTTTGCCCTGGGAGCAGTGGTGGTTTGCCAGCTTTGCCCTGGGAGCAGTGGTGGTTTGCCAGCTTTGCCCTGGGAGAAGTGGTGGTTTGCCAGCTTTGCCCTGGGAGAAGTGGTGGTTTGCCAGCTTTGCCCTGGGAGCAGTGGTGGTTAGGCAGCTTTGCCCTGGGAGCAGTGGTGGTTTCAGCTTTGCCCTGGGAGCAGTGGTGGTTTGCAGCTTTGCCCTGGGAGCAGTGGTGGTTTGCAGGTTTGCCCTGGGAGCAGTGGTGGTTTGCTGGCTTTGCTCCCAGTGGGAGCAGTGGTGGTTTGCAGCTTAGCCCTAGGAGCAGTGGTGGTTTGCCAGCTTTGCCCTGGGAGCAGTGATGGTTTGCAGACTTTGCCCTGGGAGCAGTGGTGGTTTGCCAGCATTGCCCTGGGAGCAGTGGTGGTTTGCCGACTTTGCCCTGGGAGCAGTGGTGGTTTGCCGGGTTTGCCCTGGGAGCAGTGGTGGTTTGCTGGCTTTGCCTTGGGAGCAGTGGTGGTTTGCAGCTTTGCCCTAGGAGCAGTGGTGATTTGCAGCTTTGCCCTGGCAGCAGTGGTGGTTTGCCAGCTTTGCCCTGGGAGCAGTGGTGGTTTGCCAGCTTTGCCCTGGGAGCAGTAGTGGTTTGCCAGCTTTGTCCTGGGAGCAGTGGTGGTTTGCCAGTTTTGCCCTGGAAGCAGTGGTGGTTCTCCAGCTTTGCCCTGGGAGCAGTGGTAGTTCGCCAGCTCTGCCCTGGGAGCCCTGGTGGTTTGCAGCTTTGCCCTGGGAGCAGTGGTGGTTTGGCAGCCTTGCCCTGGGAGCAGTGGTGGTTTGCAGCTTTGCCCTGGGAGCAGTGGTGGTTTGCAGCTTTGCCCTGGGAGCAGTGGTGGTTTGCCGGCTTTGCCCTGGAACAGTGGTGGATTGCCAGCTTTGCTCTGGGAACAGTGGTGGATTGCCGGCTTTGCCCTGAGTGCAGTGGTGGTTTGCACCTTTGCCCTGGGAGCAGTGGTGGTTTGCCGGCTTTGCCCTGGGAACAGTGGTGGTTTGCAGCTTTGTCCTGGGAACAGTAGTGGTTTGCAGCTTTGCCCCGGGAGCAATGGTGGTTTGCCAGCTTTGCCCTGGAAGCAGTGGTGGTCTGCCAGCTTTGCCCTGGAAGCAGTGGTGTTTTGCCGGCTTTGCCCTGGGAGCAGTGGTGGTTTGCAGCTTTGCCCTGGGAGCAGTGGTGGTTTGCCGGCTTTGCCCTGGGAGCAGTGGTGATTTGCTGCTTTGCCCTGGGAGCAGTGGTTGTAGGAGAGTAGGATCTGCTCCACATGGGTACCCCCACTTTTTGCTGATGCTTCACTGTTTTTCGACTTTAGTCTGGCTGGGGCCCTGCTAATCAGAACCCCAGCCTAGCTGCTTCCTCTCTAAAATGGTTTCCATGTGCCTTAGGCACATCTCTGATTGGAATCTGGAGTGCCCTTATAAGTCCCTAGTATATGGTATACTATGTACCCAGGGCATAGGTACCTCAGAGGCCTACCAGGGGCTGCAGCATGTATTGTGCCACCCCTGGAAGGCCATCCAAAATGACACCACAGGTCTGCTACTGCAGCCTGGGTAAGGTGGTGCATGCACTCCTTACAGTGATATAGGCTACCTATATCACTACCATTGCACACACATATAAACCTATAAGTCACTCCTATGGCAGGCCTTACCAATCCTGAAGGCAGAGTGCTTGGTTCTTATGTGAGAGGGTGCCCCTGCATGAGCAGAGCCCCTCTACAGCATTCGGAGTCCCTCCTCTGATGCTGTTTGTTGTACAGCCTGACCATATACTTCTAAGCGCATTATATCCTCGCGGTACAATGCTAACTTTGGACTGGCTGCACCAAAACATGTCGTGTTTGGTGTCAAACATCTTGGAATACTACCCCCCACCCCGCCAGTCCTGGCGGCGGGGGTAGCATTCCACCCCTCTAGAGGGAGAGACATGTACACACCGGGCTACCCGGTAACTTCTTTCCAGAGCCCTGGCATCACAAAATGGATGCCGCTGCCACAGACACGGGTCTGGCCTCCTGCTGCTGACTGAAACTCCAGCAGGGGAGGCTGGACAATAGGTTTCCTGTTGCAGGGAGGTGTAACCACCTCCCCAGACAGGATAGTGTGTATTGGGGCTGGGCGGGAGCACTCTCTGGTGCTCAAAAATCCTGCACTGGGGGCACACTTGGTGTCCCTGTGCATATGCCAGTTCAAACCGGTTGCAGGGGCTACCTGCCCCTGCTCTGGCGCGAAACTGGACAAAGGGAATGGGTGTAACCACCCCTCTTCCCTGACCCTCCCATAGGTGGGTCCACAGAGTATGTCCAACCCCTAACTTGGTATAAGTATGGGACCCCAGTCCTTAGGACTTTAGATTTACCTGGACGAAACTCTGATACAGAATCCTGGACCTTCGACGCTCTACTTTAAGATTAGAGGACTGAAGAATCTCCCTTGGGGTCAAGGAGTGACTCCCCTGCTTGGCAGGCACCGAAGAAGCAATTGTCCGGTCTGCATCGCTGAAGCTCCCGCCGGACGCCGAAGTCTTTGCATCACCAGAGGTGGATTTCCAGACTTCCCGAGGCTGCCCTGAGTCCCCAGCAAAGCTGAGGCCTGTAGCTGTCGTGGGTAACGTGGAACCGTGACCCCTGGACACCAAGAACTTTTGCAAGTGCATCCTCTTCCTGGGCTCCCACGAAGTTGTGCTTTGGGCTTCGAGTAGCCCCCGCCTCCAGCACCGACTGCACCGAAGATCACTGGCCTCCACTCCACAAGTGTCCTGTAAGCCAGCTCCAAGTGCGTCCACTCGAGGCTCCTTCACGGTCGCTAGTCCGTTGGCTAGTGGGCCCTCCCGAAGGCAACTCTTCTTTTGCTTGGGCTTTCCTGGTTGCTCCAGACGTGCCCTGACTTACCCTCGATGGGTGAGTCCCTCAGACCTTGCTGGTCTGTACCACCGTCCTTCTTCTATTTCCACGTGACTTGCCGTTGCCAAGGCTTGTTGGGTCCAATCCGGTCGCCGACACCCCTGCAATCGACAGACGTTGTGGGCAGCTCGAATCCAGCTCCTGGTTGTCGTCGACGCCTCCTGGACCTCGTGGCTGAAGAGTCAAGACGACCGTCAACCTACCTGAAGCACCCGACATCGGTGGGCATCTGCTCAACGCCTTCCTGGTCACTGGCTAGTGACCCAGACTCTGTCCCCTCTGCTTTCAGGTTCTTCAGATCTTCGATCCACCTTTGGATCCACCCGAACACTTTCGACTTGGTCGCCAGCAGCACTTTGCAGCAGATCGCCATTGAAAACGACGACGAAACCCGACCCCGAAAGACACCTATGCACCCGGCTTCCCTGGGTGAGGTAACTCGAGTACTCCGGTGCTCCCGTGGGTATAGACTCTCAGAACGACCTAGTTCTAAAGGGGTTTGCTCCAAGTCCTCCTCTAAGTGTCCCTTTTCTTTAAAACTCCAACCGCGACATTCCCCATAGAAGTCAACGGCGGCTCGCGGCTGTGTTCTCACACTGCATGCGTCCCCCGTGGGTCCCCTGTGTCACTACCTTGGGTGGTTCCTTGAGGGCCAAGCACTTCTACAGGCTCTAGGCCTTGTGTCTAGCTCAGTCGTGGTTCTTATACCACTTTATTGGTATATGGTTTGGTACGCCCCTAGGGCTCAAACGTGTATTTGTGCTATTACTGTTGATAACTGACTGGTAACTTATGTACTTCAAACTCTAGCCTCATAAAGAGACTAGAGGGGTGTGTTTAAGACTAAATACATATATTTTAAATATATACCTGGTGTGGTCCTCTTTCATTTGGTCACTCAAGAGATTATAGACTGGTAAAACAAGCTGCTTTACATTCCTTCAAGACTTAGCCTGAAGGCTGCTCTCCATAGCTACCACTAGGATAGCTTTCAATAAAGGTTGTCTTTAACCTATCTCCAATAAGGGGTTGTTTGGACTGGTGCAAGGTGCCCACTTTAATTAGTGGACAGCATATACCAGGCCAACTTCTCACATTGGTGTGCAGCGTGTTGGATTCCAGCTTGCTATTGTTTTACCAGATAATCTCAATTGAATTGATCAACTGAAAACCACTAAGGGTACCTTAGGTACATATAAATCAAGTTTAGGATACAGTAAGTTCTACTGAACTTAGAGTTGTGTGTTAAGGGATAGCACACCCTTTCTACAACTCAAGAGAGTTTAGTAGGCCACACTAGAGTAGGTAGTGCATACACCACACCACACTAGTAATGTCTTTAGGGCCAGGAACCAGTGGGTCCCAGCCAGAAGCCAATGGGCTTCTTCCCTCCAAGTATGATAATCTCCCATTCTTGGAATTGAGAGCATTAAGCACTGCTAGGAAACTAAAGACAGGCAAAAGTGCCAACACCCAACGCCTCATAGAGGTACTCCTGCTGGATGATCTCAGAAGACTACCAGGGTCTGAAGGGGTAGGCAGACAGGGTGGGGCAGAAGATGAGGAAGGGGCCAGGGGTGAAATCACCCAGGACCCCCCCTCTGAAACTGGCCAGGAAGGTGAAAATGACCTTGACCTGGAAAACCCAGCTCCTCCTGTGGATGAGGAGGAGGATCAGAATGACCTCCCCTTTGTCCCCCCAGGAAGAGTTGTGAGTGTGCCCAGAAGGCCTAGATCTCCTTCTCAGGAGTCTAACCACTCTGACACCTCAATAGGGACCTCTGTTTCCTCTCATAGGAGGGAATCCTCTCATGAAAGGAAAGAGAGACTGCTCAAGTATGGGGAAGCTCAGTTGAGAATCAGAAGAGAGCAGTTGGCTATAGACAGGGAGTCCCTAGAGCTTGAAAGGCAAAGAAAAAGATGGGACTAGAGTCCCATGGTGGCAGCAATTTCCCCAGAGATAGGGAAAGGTCTTATGACCATAGAAACCTGAGCAAGATTGTCCCTCCCTACCAGAGTGGGGATGACATCCACAAATGGATAACTGCACTGGAGAGGGCCTGTAAAGTACAGAGGGTCCCTCAGGAGCAGTGGGCAGCAATCTTGTGGCTCTCCTTTGCAGACAAAGGTAGAGACAAGCTCCTCACTGTTAGAGAAGAGGATGCTGACAATTACAAAGTCTTGAAGAGTGCTCTGATTGATGGGTTTGGCCTAACAACTGAACAATACAGGTTAAAGTTCAGAGATACCCAAAAAGCACAGACTCAAGACTGGGTGGACTATGTGGATTGTTCTGATAAGGCTCTGGAAGGTTGGTTGATGGGCAGTAAGGTATGTGACTTCACAGGATTGTACAATCTTATCATGAGGGAGCAGATTCTTAATAACTGTCAAAATCAGCTGTTGCATCAGTACCTGGTGGACTCTGATCTGACCTCTCCCCAAGAATTGGGAAAGAAGGCAGACAAATGGGTCAGAACCAGGGTGAGGCAGAAGGTACAGAACCAAGGTGGTGACCCAAAGAAGCAAGATTCTAAGAACTCTGATAAGGGTGGGGAGAAGGGTAAAGACCAGAAGTCTTCACAAGGCCCCCAAAAATCTTCTTCAGGTGGGGACTCACAGTCTAACAAAGGGAAAGGCCAAAAGAAACCATGGTGCAAAGTCTGTAAGCAAAAGACACACTGGACCAGAGATTGCACCAAGTCCAAAGACTCTATTCCAGCCCCCACCAATGCCCCTAAGGCAACTGTTCCCCCTAGTGCAGTAACAAATGGTGGTGGGAGTACACAGGCCAAGGGTTTAGTAGGGTTGACCCTGGGTAAGGAGATGAGCTCTGACCTAGTCAGAGAACTCACTCAGGCTGTCCTAGTATGTGATGGAAGCATGGATATGACCTCCTCTGTGAGTCCCAGTAATCTGGGCAAGTACAGGCAACAGCCCTTAATCAATGGAAAAGAGGCTTTGGCATTTAGGGACACAGGGGCAAGTGTCACCATGGTGACACAAGACCTTGTGGATCCTGGGCAGATTATACTTGGTGAAATGTACCAAGTGACCAATGCTAGCAATGTCAGAACAGACCATACTCTGGCAGTTGTTAACTTCTCCTGGGGAGGGGTAACTGGCCTTAAGAAGGTTGTGGTGAGTGCAAACCTACCAGTGGAATGCTTGCTTGGCAATGATCTTGAAACTTCAGCTTGGGCAGAAGTGGAGCTCAGGACCCATGCAGAATTGCTGGGGATCCCTGCAGATGTGTTTGCTGTGACCAGGTCACAGAGCAAAATGTCTAACACTGAACAGGCCTTGGATCCTGAAACCATGGACCAAGTGCCCTCCAAGAGGAGGAGTAGTAGGGTTAAGGCAGTGCCTTCCCCTTGGCTCAGAAGGAAGATCAGTCTCTTCAGGGAGATGATCTCAGTCCTGAGGAAGGAACTGTCCCAGAGGAGCTTGAGCCTGATCAGGTTGAGTTCTTAGGGGACAGGGGGCCCTTCCAGGGCAGATCTGAGCCAGGAGCAGCAGAGCTGCCCCTCTCTTGAACCCCTCAGACAGCAAGCTGCTGCAGAGGCTGCTGGGAATGCTAGTGGTCCCCATAAAGTATATTGGGATGATGGACTCTTGTACTCAGAGTGTAGAGACCCCAAGTCTGGTGCCACCAGGAGGTTGGTTATACCTCTGAAGTTCAGGGGCTTCCTATTGACCCTAGCCCATGATATTCCCCTAGCAGGTCACCTGGGCCAGAACAAGACTTGGGACAGACTTGTCCCTCACTTTCACTGGCCCCACATGTCTGAAGACACCAAGGAGTTTTGTCGCTCCTGTGTAACCTGCCAGGCCAGTGGCAAGGCAGGTGGCACTACAAAGGCCCCCCTGATACCACTACCTGTGGTGGGGGTTCCCTTTGAAAGGGTGGGGATTGACATTGTTGGTCCCATGGATCCCCAAACAGCATCTGGGCACAGGTTTATCCTGGTGGTAGTGGATCATGCCACCAGGTACCCAGAGGCTATTCCCTTAGGACCACTACAGCACCTGTAGTGGCAAGGGCCCTCCTGGGAATTTTCTCAAGAGTGGGCTTCCTTAAGGAGGTTGTATCAGACAGGGGTGCAAACTTTATGTCTGGATACTTGAAAGCAATGTGGAAGGAGTGTGGAGTGACTTACAAGTTCACCACACCCTATCACCCACAATGCAATGGTTTAGTTGAGAGATTCAACAAAACCTTGAAGGGCATGATTAAAGGGCTCCCAGAAAAGCTCAGGCGAAGATGGGACATACTCTTGCCCTGCCTTTTATTTGCATACAGGGAGGTGCCTCAAAAGGGGTTGGCTACAGCCCTTTTGAACTTTTGTTTGGTCACCCTGTCAGGGGTCCATTGTGCTTGGTGAAGGAAGGATGGGAGTTACCTCTCAAGCCCCCAAAGCATGACATAGTGGACTATGTACTTGGTCTCCGCTCCAGGATGGCTGAATACATGAAAAAGGCAACTAAAAACCTTGAGGCTAGCCAGGAACTGCAAAAAGCCTGGCATGACCAAAAGGCTGTACTGACTGTTTACCAACCAGGACAGAAGGTGTGGGTGCTGGAGCCAGTGGCCCCAGCAGCTCTCCAAGACAAGTGGAGTGGACCCCATACCATTGTTGAACAGAAGGGTGAGGTTACCTATTTAGTAGACCTAGGAACACCCAGGAGTCCCCACAGGGTTCTCCATGTCAACAGACTGAAACCATATGTGGACAGGGCAGACATGGGCTTGCTCATGGCTACTGATGAGGGACAGGAGGAAGAGAGTGACCCACTCCCTGACCTGCTCTCACAGAACCCTGATGATGGGTCAGTGGATGGTGTAGCCTTGGCAGGCAGCCTCACTGCTCAGCAGCAAACTGATTGTAGACAAGTGCTCAATCAGTACAGACATATGTTCTCTCTGACTCCAAGTCAGACCACCTGGTGCACTCATGAAGTGGACACTGGGGACAGTCTGCCTATTAAAAATAAGATTTATAGGCAACCTGACCATGTCAGGGACTGTATCAGGACAGAAGTCCAGAAGATGTTGGATTTGGGAGTTATTGAACCCTCAGATAGCCCTTGGGCTAGACCAGTGGTCCTGGTACCTAAACCTCATACACAGGGTGATAAGAGAGAAATGAGGTTTTGTGTGGACTACAGGGGGCTCAATGCAGTCACTAGGACGTATGCTCACCCTATTCCTAGGGCAGATGAACTCATTGACACTTTGGCCTCAGCCAAGTTCTTGAGCACATTTGACCTCACTGCTGGACATTGGCAAATCAGACTAGCTGAGGATGCCAAACCAAAAACAGCATTCTCAAGCCCTGGTGGGCATTATCAATTTATTGTAATGCCCTTGGGTTTGAAGAATGCACCTGCCACTTTTCAGAGGTTGGTGAACACAGTCCTTACAGGTCTGGAAGCCTATAGTGCAGCATATCTAGATGATATTGCTGTCTTTAGCTCCACCTGGGAGGATCACCTGGTCCACCTCAGAAATGTTTTGCAGGCCCTGCAGAAAGCAGGCCTAACTATCAAGGCCACAAAGTGCCAGATAGGGCAGAGTCAGGTTGTGTACCTGGGCCACCTTGTGGGTGGAGGCCAGGTTCAACCATTGCAGAGCAAGATCCAGACCATCATGGACTGGACTGCTCCAACTACCCAGACTCAGGTGAGAGCCTTTTTAGGCCTGACTGGGTACTATAGGAGATTTGTCAAGGGGTATGGATCAATAGTGACACCCCTGAATGACTTAACTTCCAAGAAAATGCCCAAAAAGGTTCAGTGGACAGTTAGCTGTCAAAAGGCATTTGATGACCTGAAGCAGGCCATGTGCACTGCTCCCATTCTACAGAGTACTGATTACTCCAAGAAGTTCATTGTCCAAACAGATGCATCTGAATTGGGGGTAGGGGCTGTACTGTCACAATTGAATGATGAAGGTCAGGATCAGCCAGTAGCTTTTATTAGCAGAAGGCTGACCCCTAGAGAGAAATGTTGGTCAGCCATAGAGAGGGAGGCCTTTGCTGTGGTTTGGGCTCTGAAGAAGTTGAGGCCATACTTGTTTGGTACTCACTTCCTTGTTCAAACAGACCACAAGCCCCTCCTATGGCTAAAACAAATGAAGGGTGAAAACCCCAAACTGCTTAGGTGGTCCATTTCCCTACAGGGGATGGACTTTACAGTGGAACATAGACCTGGGAGTAACCATGCCAATGCAGATGGACTCTCTACGTACTTCCACTTAGAACATGAAGACTCAACTGGTCAAGGTTAGTTTAATGTCCCTACGTTTGGGGGGGGTTGTGTAGGAGAGTAGGATCTGCTCCACATGGGTACCCCCACTTTTTGCTGATGCTTCACTGTTTTTCGACTTTAGTCTGGCTGGGGCCCTGCTAATCAGAACCCCAGCCTAGCTGCTTCCTCTCTAAAATGGTTTCCATGTGCCTTAGGCACATCTCTGATTTGAATCTGGAGTGCCCTTATAAGTCCCTAGTATATGGTATACTATGTACCCAGGGCATAGGTACCTCAGAGGCCTACCAGGGGCTGCAGCATGTATTGTGCCACCCCTGGAAGGCCATCCAAAATGACACCACAGGTCTGCTACTGCAGCCTGGGTAAGGTGGTGCATGCACCCCTTACAGTGATATAGGCTACCTATATCACTACCATTGCACACACATATAAACCTATAAGTCACTCCTATGGCAGGCCTTACCAATCCTGAAGGCAGAGTGCTTGGTTATTATGTGAGAGGGTGCCCTGCATGAGCAGAGCCCCTCTACAGCGTTCGGAGTCCCTCCTCTGATGCTGTTTGTGGTACAGCCTGACCATATACTCTTAAGTGCATTATATCCTCGCGGTACAATGCTAACTTTGGACTGGCTGCACCAAAACATGTCGTGTTTGGTGTCAAACATCTTGGAATACTACCCCCGCCAGTCCTGGCGGCGGGGGTAGCATTCCACCCTTCTAGAGGAGAGACATGTACACACCGGGCTACCCGGTAACTTCTTTCCAGAGCCCTGGCATCACAAAATGGATGTCGCTGCCACAGACACGGGTCTGGCCTCCTGCTGCTGACTGAAACTCCAGCAGGGGAGGCTGGACAATAGGTTTCCTGTTGCAGGGAGGTGTAACCACCTCCCCAGACAGGATAGTGTGTATTGGGGCTGGACGGGAGCACTCTCTGGTGCTCAAAAATCCTGCACTGGGGGCACACTTGGTGTCCCTGTGCATATGCCAGTTCAAACCGGTTGCAGGGGCTACCTGCCCCTGCTCTGGCGCGAAACTGGACAAAGGGAATGGGTGTAACCACCCCTCTTCCCTGACCCTCCCATAGGTGGGTCCACAGAGTATGTCCAACCCCTAACTTGGTATAAGTATGGGACCCCAGTCCTTAGGACTTTAGATTTACCTGGACGAAACTCTGATACAGAATCCTGGACCTTCGACGCTCTACTTTAAGATTAGAGGACTGAAGAATCTCCCTTGGGGTCAAGGAGTGACTCCCCTGCTTGGCAGGCACCGAAGAAGCAATTGTCCGGTCTGCATCGCTGAAGCTCCCGCCAGACGCCGAAGTCTTTGCATCACCAGAGGTGGATTTCCAGACTTCCCCGAGGCTGCCCTGAGTCCCCAGCAAAGCTGAGGCCTGTAGCTGTCGTGGGTAACGTGGAACCGTGACCCCTGGACACCAAGAACTTTTGCAAGTGCATCCTCTTCCTGGGCTCCCACGAAGTTGTGCTTTGGGCTTCGAGTAGCCCCCGCCTCCAGCACCGACTGCACCGAAGATCACTGGCCTCCACTCCACAAGTGTTCTGTAAGCCAGCTCCAAGTGCGTCCACTCAAGGCTCCTTCACGGTCGCTAGTCCGTTGGCTAGTGGGCCCTCCCGAAGGCAACTCTTCTTTTGCTTGGGCTTTCCTGGTTGCTCCAGACGTGCCCTGACTTACCCTCGATGGGTGAGTCCCTCAGACCTTGCTGGTCTGTACCACCGTCCTTCTTCTATTTCCACGTGACTTGCCGTTGCCAAGGCTTGTTGGGTCCAATCCGGTCGCCGACACCCCTGCAATCGACAGACGTTGTGGGCAGCTCGAATCCAGCTCCTGGTTGTCGTCGACGCCTCCTGGACCTCGTGGCTGAAGAGTCAAGACGACCGTCAACCTACCTGAAGCACCCGACATCGGTGGGCATCTGCTCACCGCCTTCCTGGCCACTGGCTAGTGACCCAGACTCTGTCCCCTCTGCTTTCAGGTTCTTCAGATCTTCGATCCACCTTTGGATCCACCCGAACACTTTCGACTTGGTCGCCAGCAGCACTTTGCAGCAGATCGCCATTGAAAACGATGACGAAACCCGACCCCGAAAGACACCTATGCACCCAGCTTCCCTGGGTGAGGTAACTCGAGTACTCCGGTGCTCCCGTGGGTATAGACTCTAGAACGACCTAGTTCTAAAGGGGTTTGCTCCAAGTCCTCCTCTAAGTGTCCCTTTTCTTTAAAACTCCAACCGCGACATTCCCCATAGAAGTCAACGGCGGCTCGCGGCTGTGTTCTCACACTGCATGCGTCCCCCGTGGGTCCCCTGTGTCACTACCTTGGGTGGTTCCTTGAGGGCCAAGCACTTCTACAGGCTCTAGGCCTTGTGTCTAGCTCAGTCGTGGTTCTTATACCACTTTATTGGTATATGGTTTGGTACGCCCCTAGGGCTCAAACGTGTATTTGTGCTATTACTGTTGATAACTGACTGGTAACTTATGTACTTCAAACTCTAGCCTCATAAAGAGACTAGAGGGGTGTGTTTAAGACTAAATACATATATTTTAAATATATACCTGGTGTGGTCCTCTTTCATTTGGTCACTCAAGAGATTATAGACTGGTAAAACAAGCTGCTTTACATTCCTTCAAGACTTAGCCTGAAGGCTGCTCTCCATAGCTACCACTAGGATAGCTTTCAATAAAGGTTGTCTTTAACCTATCTCCAATAAGGGGTTGTTTGGACTGGTGCAAGGTGCCCACTATAATTAGTGGACAGCATATACCAGGCCAACTTCTCACAGTGGTGATTTGCTGCTTTGCCCTGGGAGCAGTGGTGGTTTGCAGCTTTCCCTTGGGAGCAGTGGTGGTTTGCCGGCTTTGCCCTGGGAGCAGTGGTGATTTGCTGCTTTGCCCTGGGAGCAGTGGTGGTTTGCAGCTTTGCCCTGGTGGCAGTGGTGGTTTGCCGCTTTGCCCTGGGAGCAGTGGTGGTTTGCAGCTTTGCCCTGGTGGCAGTGGCGCTTTGCCCTGGGACCAGTTGTGGTTTAAAGCTTTGCCCTGGGAGCAGTGGTGGTTTATAGCTTTGCCCTGGGAGCAGTGGTGGTTTGCCGACTTTGCCCTAGGAGCAGTGGTGGTTTGCAGCTTTGCCCTGGGAGCAGTGGTTGTTTGCCAGCTTTGCCCTGGGATCAGTGGTGATTTGCCAGCTTTCCCCTGGGAGCAGTGGTGGTTTGCCGGCTTTACCCTGGAGCAGTGGTGGTTTGCCGGCTTTGCCCTAGGAGCAGTGGTGGTTTGCAGCTTTGGCCTGGGAGCAGTGGTGGTTTGCAGCTTTGCCCTGGGAGCAGTGGTGGTTTGCCGGCTTTGACCTGGGAGCAGTGGTGGTTTGCCGGCTTTGCCCTGGGAGCAGTGGTGGTTCAGCAGCTTTGCCCTGGGAGCAGTGGTGGTTTGCAGCTTTGCCCTGGGAGCAGTGGTGGTTTGCCAGCTTTGTCCTGGAAGCAGTGGTTGTTGGCAGCTTTTCCCTGGGAGCAGTGGTAGTTCGCCAGCTCTGCCCTGGGAGCCCTGGTGGTTTGCAGCTTTGCCCTGGGAGCAGTGGTGGTTTGGCAGCCTTGCCCTGGGAGCAGTGGTGGTTTGCAGCTTTGGCCTGGGAGCAGTGGTGGTTTGCAGCTTTGCCCTGGGAGCAGTGGTGGTTTGCCGGCTTTGCCCTGGAACAGTGGTGGATTGCCAGCTTTGCCCTGGGAACAGTGGTGGATTGCCAGCTTTGCCCTGGGAGCAGTGGTGGTTTGCCAGCTTTGCCCTGGAACAGTGGTGGATTGCCAGCTTTGCCCTGGGAACAGTGGTGGTTTGCAGCTTTGCCCTGGGAGCAGTGGTGGTTTGCCGGCTTTGCCCTGGGAGCAGTGGTGGTTTGCCAGCTTTGCCTGGGAGCAGTGGTGGTTTGCCGACTGTTCCCTGGGAGCAGTGGTGGTTTGCCAGCTTTGCCCTGGGAGCAGTGGTGGTTTGCCGACTTTGCCTTGGGAGCAATGGTGGTTTGCAGCTCTGCCCAAGGAGCAATGGTGGTTTGCAGCTTTGCCCTGGCAGCAGTGGTGGTTTGCCAGCTTTGCCCTGGGAGCAGTGGTGGTTTGCCAGCTTTGTCCTGGGAGCAGTGGTGGTTTGCCAGCTTTGCCCTGGAAGCACTGGTGGTCTGCCAGCTTTGCCCTGGAAGCAGTGGTGATTTGCCGGCTTTGCCCTGGGAGCAGTGGTGGTTTGCTGGCTTTGCCCTGGGAGCAGTGGTGGTTTGCCCACTTTGGCCTGGGAGCAGTGGTGGTTCGCTGGCTTTGCCCTGGGAGCAGTGGTGGTTTGCTTGCTTTGCCTTGGGAGCAGTGGTGGTTTGCAGCTTTGCCCTGGGAGCAGTGGTGGTTTGCCAGTTTTACCCTGGAAGCAGTGGTGGTTTGCAGCTTTGCCCTGGGAGCAGTGGTGGTTTCCAGCTTTGCCCTGGAGCAGTGGTGGTTTGCAGCTTTGCCCTAGAGCAGTGGTGGTTTGCCAGCTTTGTCCTGGAAGCAGTGGTAGTTTGCAGCTTTGCCCTGGGAGCAGTGGTGGTTTGCAGCTTTGCCCTGGGAGCAGTGGTAGTTCGCCAGCTCTGCCCTGGGAGCCCTGGTGGTTTGCAGCTTTGCCCTGGGAGCAGTGGTGGTTTCCAGCTTTGCCCTGGAGCAGTGGTGGTTTGCAGCTTTGCCCTAGAGCAGTGGTGGTTTGCCAGCTTTGTCCTGGAAGCAGTGGTAGTTTCCAGCTTTGCCCTGGGAGCAGTGGTGGTTTTCCAGCTTTGCCCTGGGAGCAGTGGTGGTTTCCCAGCTTTGCCCTGGAAGCAGTGGTGGTTTGCAGCTTTGCCCTGGGAACAGTGGTGGTTTGCCGGCTTTGCCCTGGAACAGTGGTGGATTGCCAGCTTTGCCCTGGGAACAGTGGTGGATTGCCAGCTTTGCCCTGGGAGCAGTGGTGGTTTGCCAGCTTTGCCCTGGAACAGTGGTGGATTGCCAGCTTTGCCCTGGGAACAGTGGTGGTTTGCCAGCTTTGCCCTGGGAGCAGTGGTGGTTTGCCGGCTTTGCCCTGGGAGCAGTGGTGGTTTGCCGGCTTTGCCCTGGGAGCAGTGGTGGTTTGCAGACTTTGCCCTGGGAGCAGTGGTGGTTTGCCAGCTTTGCCCTGGGAGCAGTGGTGGTTTGACGACTTTGCCCTGGGAGCAGTGGTGGTTTGCTGGCTTTGCCTTGGGAGCAGTGGTGGTTTGCAGCTTTGCCCTAGGAGCAGTGGTGATTTGCAGCTTTGCCCTGGCAGCAGTGGTGGTTTGCCAGCTTTGCCCTGGGAGCAGTGGTAGTTTGCCAGCTTTGTCCTGGGAGTAGTGGTAGTTTGCCAGCTTTGCCCTGGCAGCAGTGGTGATTTGCCGGTTTTGCCCTTGGAGCAGTGGTGGTTTGCAGCTTTGCCCTGGGAGCAGTGGTGGTTCGCCAGCTTTGCCCTGGAAGCAGTGGTGGTTCGTCAGCTCTGCCCTGGGAGCCCTGGTGGTTTGCAGCTTTGCCCTGGGAGCAGTGGTGGTTTGCAGCTTTGCCCTGGAGCAGTGGTGGTTTGCCAGCTTTGTCCTGGAAGCAGTGGTAGTTTGCAGCTTTGCCCTGGGAGCAGTGGTGGTTCGCCAGCTTTGCCCTGGGAGCAGTGGTGGTTTGCCGGCTTTGCCCTGGGAGCAGTGGTGGTTTGCCAGCTTTGCCCTGGGAGAAGTGGTGGTTTGCCAGCTTTGCCCTGGGAGAAGTGGTGGTTTGCCAGCTTTGCCCTGGGAGCAGTGGTGATTAGCCAGCTTTGCCCTGGGAGCAGTGGTGGTTTGCAGCTTTGCCCTGGGAGCAGTGGGAGTTTGCCAGCTTTGCCTTGGGAGCAGTGGAGGTTTGCAGCTTTGCCCTGTGAGCCGTGGTGGTCTGCAGCTTTGACCTGGAAGCAGTGGTGGTTTGGCAGCCTTGCCCTGGGAGCAGTGGTGGTTTGCAGCTTTCTTCTGGGAGCAGTGGTGGTTTGCCGGCTTTGCCCTGGGAGCAGTGGTGGTTTGCCAGACTTGCCCTGGGAGCAGTGGTGGTTTGCAGCTTTGCCCTGGAGCAGTGGTGGATTGCCGGCTTTGCCCTGGGAGCAGTGGTGGTTTGCCAGACTTGCCCTGGGAGCAGTGGTGGTTTGCAGCTTTGCCCTGGAGCAGTGGTAGTTTGCCTGCTTTGTCCTGGAAGCAGTGGTGGTTTGCCAGCCTTGCCCTGGGAGCAGTGGTGGTTTGCAGCTTTCCTCTTGGAGCAGTGGTGGTTTGCCGGCTTTGCCCTGGAGCAGTGGTGGTTTGCCGGCTTTGCCCTGGGTGCAGTGGTGGTTTGCACCTTTGCCCTGGGAGCAGTGGTGGTTTGCCTGCTTTGCCCTGGGAGCAGTGGTGGTTTGCAGCTTTGCCCTGAGAGCAGTGGTGTTTTTGCAGCTTTGCCCTCAAGCAGTGGTGGTTTGCAGATTTGCCCTGGGAGCAGTAGTGGTTTGCAGCTTTGCCCCGGGAGCAGTGGTGGTTTGCCAGCTTTTCACTGGAACCAGTGGTGGTTTGCCAGCTTTGCCCTGGAAGCAGTGGTGATTTGCCGGCTTTGCCCTGTCAGCAGTGGTGGTTTGCCAACTTTGCCCTGGGAGCAGTGGTGGTTTGCTGGCTTTGCCCTGGGAGCAATGGTGGTTTGCAGCTTTGCCCTGGGAGCAGTGGTGGTTTGCCAGCTTTGCCCTGGTAGCAGTGGTGGTTCGGCAGCTTTGGCCTGGGAACAGTGGTGGTGTGCAGCTTTGCCCTGGGAGCAGTGGTGATTTGCCGGCTTTGACCTGGGAGCAGTGGTGGTTTGCCGGCTTTGCCCTGGGAGCAGTGGTGGTTCAACAGCTTTGCCCTGGGAGCAGTGGTGGTTTGCAGCTTTGCCCTGGGAGCAGTGGTGGTTTGCCAGCTTTGTCCTGGAATCAGTGGTTGTTTGCAGCTTTTCCCTGGGAGCAGTGGTGGTTTGCCAGCTTTGCCCTGGGAGCAGTGGTGGTTTGCCAGCTTTGCACTGGGAGCAGTGGTGGTTTGCCAGCTTTGCCCTGGGAGCAGTGGTGGTTTGCCAGCTTTGCCCTGGGAGCAGTGGTGGTTTGCTTGCTTTGCCCTGGGAGCAGTTGTGGTTTGCAGCTTTGCCCTAGGAGCAGTGGTGGTTTGCAGCTTTGCTCTGGGAGCAGTGGTGGTTTGCCAGCTTTGCCCTGGGAGCAGTGGTGGTTTGCTTGCTTTGCCCTGGGAGCAGTGGTGGTTTGCAGCTTTGCCCTAGGAGCAGTGGTGGTTTGCCAGCTTTGTCCTGGTAGCAGTGGTAGTTTGCAGCTTTGCACTGGGAGCAGTGGTGGTTTGCCAGCTTTGCCCTGGGAGCAGTGGTGGTTTGCCAGCTTTGCCCTGGGAGCAGTGGTGGTTTGCCAGCTTTGCCCTGGGAGAAGTGGTGGTTTGCCAGCTTTGCCCTGGGAGAAGTGGTGGTTTGCCAGCTTTGCCCTGGGAGCAGTGGTGGTTAGGCAGCTTTGCCCTGGGAGCAGTGGTGGTTTGCAGCTTTGCCCTGGGAGCGGTGGTGGTTTGCAGCTTTGCCCTGGGAGCAGTGGTGGTTTGCAGCTTTGCCCTGGGAGCAGTGGTGGTTTGCTGGCTTTGCTCCCAGTGGGAGCAGTGGTGGTTTGCAGCTTAGCCCTAGGAGCAGTGGTGGTTTGCCAGCTTTGCCCTGGGAGCAAATGATGGTTTGCCGACATTGCCCTGGCAGCAGTGGTGGTTTGCCAGCTTTGCCCTGGGAGCAGTGGTGGTTTGCCAGCTTTGCCCTGGGAGCAGTGGTGGTTTGCCAGCTTTGCCCTGGGAGCAGTGGTGGTTTGCCAGCTTTGTCCTGGAAGCAGTGGTGGTTCACCAGC
Organism: Calotriton arnoldi; assembly: GCA_963921515.1. Taxonomy (NCBI): domain Eukaryota; kingdom Metazoa; phylum Chordata; class Amphibia; order Caudata; family Salamandridae; genus Calotriton; species Calotriton arnoldi. The sequence continues at coordinate 490,236 of CAWUFW010005220.1, read as the reverse complement.
TTTGCCCTGGGAGCAGTGGTAGTTCGCCAGCTCTGCCCTGGGAGCCCTGGTGGTTTGCAGCTTTGCCCTGGGAGCAGTGGTGGTTTGGCAGCCTTGCCCTGGGAGCAGTGGTGGTTTGCAGCTTTGCCCTGGGAGCAGTGGTGGTTTGCAGCTTTGCCCTGGGAGCAGTGGTGGTTTGCCGGCTTTGCCCTGGAACAGTGGTGGATTGCCAGCTTTGCCCTGGGAACAGTGGTGGATTGCCAGCTTTGCCCTGGGAGCAGTGGTGGTTTGCCAGCTTTGCCCTGGAACAGTGGTGGATTGCCAGCTTTGCCCTGGGAACAGTGGTGGTTTGCAGCTTTGCCCTGGGAGCAGTGGTGGTTTGCCGGCTTTCCCCTGGGAGCAGTGGTGGTTTGCCAGCTTTGCCTGGGAGCAGTGGTGGTTTGCCAACTTTTCCCTGGGAGCATTGGTGGTTTGCCAGCTTTGCCCTGGGAGCAGTGGTGGTTTGCCGACTTTGCCTTGGGAGCAATGGTGGTTTGCAGTTCTGCCCAAGGAGCAATGGTGGTTTGCAGCTTTGCCCTGGCAGCAGTGGTGGTTTGCTAGCTTTGCCCTGGGAGCAGTGGTGGTTTGCCAGCTTTGCCCTGGGAGCAGTAGTGGTTTGCAGCTTTGCCCCGGGAGCAATGGTGGTTTGCCAGCTTTGCCCTGGAAGCACTGGTGGTCTGCCAGCTTTGCCCTGGAAGCAGTGGTGATTGCCGGCTTTGCCCTGGGAGCAGTGGTGGTTTGCTGGCTTTGCCCTGGGAGCAGTGGTGGTTTGCCCACTTTGGCCTGGGAGCAGTGGTGGTTCGCTGGCTTTGCCCTGGGAGCAGTGGTGTTTTGCTTGCTTTGCCTTGGGAGCAGTGGTGGTTTGCAGCTTTGCCCTGGGAGCAGTGGTGGTTTGCCAGTTTTACCCTGGAAGCAGTGGTGGTTCACCAGCTTTGCCCTGGGAGCAGTGGTAGTTCGCCAGCTCTGCCCTGGGAGCCCTGGTGGTTTGCAGCTTTGCCCTGGGAGCAGTGGTGGTTTGCAGCTTTGCCCTGGAGCAGTGGTGGTTTGCAGCTTTGCCCTAGAGCAGTGGTGGTTTGCCAGCTTTGTCCTGGAAGCAGTGGTAGTTTGCAGCTTTGCCCTGGGAGCAGTGGTGGTTTTCCAGCTTTGCCCTGGGAGCAGTGGTGGTTTCCCGGCTTTGCCCTGGGAGCAGTGGTGGTTTGCAGCTTTGCCCTGGGAGCAGTGGTGGTTTGCCAGCTTTGCCCTGGAACAGTGGTGGATTGCCAGCTTTGCCCTGGGAACAGTGGTGGATTGCCAGCTTTGCCCTGGGAGCAGTGGTGGTTTGCCAGCTTTGCCCTGGAACAGTGGTGGATTGCCAGCTTTGCCCTGGGAACAGTGGTGGTTTGCAGCTTTGCCCTGGGAGCAGTGGTGGTTTGCCAGCTTTGCCCTGGGAGCAGTGGTGGTTTGCCGCCTTTGCCCTGGGAGCAGTGGTGGTTTGCCGGCTTTGCCCTGGGAGCAGTGGTGGTTTGCTGACTTTGCCCTGGGAGCAGTGGTGGTTTGCCAGCTTTGCCCTGGGAGCAGTGGTGGTTTGACGACTTTGCCCTGGGAGCAGTGGTGGTTTGCTGGCTTTGCCTTGGGAGCAGTGGTGGTTTGCAGCTTTGCCCTAGGAGCAATGGTGATTTGCAGCTTTGCCCTGGCAGCAGTGGTGGTTTACCGGCTTTGCCCTGGGAGCAGTGGTAGTTTGCCAGCTTTGTCCTGGGAGTAGTGGTGGTTTGCCAGCTTTGCCCTGGCAGCAGTGGTGATTTGCCGGTTTTGCCCTTGGAGCAGTGGTGGTTTGGCAGCCTTGCCCTGGGAGCAGTGGTGGTTTGCAGCTTTCCTCTGGGAGCAGTGGTGGTTTGCCGGCTTTGCCCTGGGAGCAGTGGTGGTTTGCCAGACTTGCCCTGGGAGCAGTGGTGGTTTGCAGCTTTGCCCTGGAGCAGTGGTAGTTTGCCTGCTTTGTCCTGGAAGCAGTGGTGGTTTGCCAGCCTTGCCCTGGGAGCAGTGGTGGTTTGCAGCTTTCCTCTGGGAGCAGTGGTGGTTTGCCGGCTTTGCCCTGGAGCAGTGGTGGTTTGCCGACTTTGCCCTGGGTGCAGTGGTGGTTTGCACCTTTGCCCTGGGAGCAGTGGGGGTTTGCCTGCTTTGCCCTGGGAGCAGTGGTGGTTTGCAGATTTGCCCTGAGAGCAGTGGTGTTTTTGCAGCTTTGCCCTCAAGCAGTGGTGGTTTGCAGATTTGCCCCGGGAGCAGTAGTGGTTTGCAGCTTTGCCCCGGGAGCAGTGGTGGTTTGCCAGCTTTTCCCTGGAACCAGTGGTGGTTTGCCAGCTTTGCCCTGGAAGCAGTGGTGATTTGCCGGCTTTGCCCTGTCAGCAGTGGTGGTTTGCCAACTTTGCCCTGGGAGCAGTGGTGGTTTGCTGGCTTTGCCCTGGGAGCAATGGTGGTTTGCAGCTTTGCCCTGGGAGCAGTGGTGGTTTGCCAGCTTTGCCCTGGTAGCAGTGGTGGTTCGGCAGGTTTGCCCTGGGAGCAGTGGTGGTTCGCCAGCTTTGCCCTTGGAGCAGTGGTGGTTTGCCAACTTTGCCCTGGGAGCAGTGGTGGTTTGCTGGCTTTGCCCTGGGAGCAGTGGTGGTTTACCGGCTTTGCCCTGGGAGCAGTGGTGGTTTGCCAGCTTTGCCCTGAAGCAGTGGTGGTTCGGCAGCTTTGCCCTGGGAGCAGTGGTGGTTCGCCAGCTTTGCCCTGGGAGCAGTGGTGGCTTGCCCGGTCCGATTCCGAGAGGACGTTTCATGCCCCCAGAGGAACAAGACGAAGATTCACACATTGGAGACATATAACCTGGACCACGGAGATCGCCAACGCGGCTCCTTGCAAGCTTCCCACTGCCCTTGCGGTGCCATAATCCATCGCGATTCTGCCCTGCTGTACCCCTTTAATTCCCGGGTCCACTACCATGATTCAAGTCATCTTCTATTCTACCACTTCCCCGCACGCATCATAAGCCGTCCGGTTACCTGCCAGGATCCCTCCCCGCTCCCATCTCGTTATTACAGGCATATGTTTACAGGCATGTCATCTCTAATGTCCTGATGATGATCCTAGTATGTTCTTTATGGATCGAAACGCCGTCGACTTGTTGCACACCTTATACACTCTCGTAATTCACTATTTTTGTGTAAAGGTGTCTCTTTTATGATTTGTTTGCTATATCAATAACGTGTCTCTTACAAACAATTTGTTTTGCCTGAGCCTTTTTCTGTTTCTTATTGTACGTCTTCCTTGTTAAAGTTGGATGCAGGCTTTTGTCCCACTTAAATTTTTCTTTGTATAATTCTTGTATGAGTAACTTATTGAACATTAAATAACTGTCCGGCTGGACAGCTTTCAAAATATAGCACTGACCGGGTCTATATTCAATCCTTGTTCTCATTGACTTTTGCCTAGGGACCACTATCTTTAGAAATAGCTTTGCCCGGAGAGCAGTGGTGGTTCACCAGCTTTGCCAGGAGAGCAGTGGTGGTTTGCAACATTGCCCTGGAGCAGTGTTGGCTTGCCAGCTTTGCCCTGGGAGCAGTGGTTGTTTAACGGCTTTGCCCTGGGAGCAGTGGTGCTTTGCTTGCTTTGCCCTGGGAGCAGTGGTGCTTTGCAGCTTTGTCCTAGGAGCAGTGGTGGTTTGCAGCTTTGTCCTAGGAGCAGTGGTGGTTTGCAGCTTTGCCCTGGGAGCAGTGGTTGTTTGCCGGCTTTGCCCTGGGAGCAGTGGTGGTTTGCCAGATTTGCCCTGGGAGCAGTCATGGTTTGTCAGCTTTGCCCTGGGAGCAGTGGTGGTTTGTCAGCTTTGCACTGGGAGCAGTGGTGCTTTGCAGCTTTGTTCCCTGTTGGAGCAGTGGTGGTTTGCAGCTTTGCCCTGGGAGCAGTAGTGATTTGCAGCTTTGCTCTGGAGCAGTGGTGGTTTGCAGCTTTGTTCCCTGTTGGAGCAGTGGTGGTTTGCCGGCTTTGCCCTGGGAGCAGTGGTGGTTTGCCAGCTTTGTCCTAGGAGCAGTGGTGGTTTGCAGCTTTGTTCCCTGTTGGAGCAGTGGTGGTTTGCGGCCTTTGCCCTGGGAGCAGTGGTGGTTTGCCGGCTTTGCCCTGGGAGCAGTGGTGGTTTGCAGCTTTGCCCTGGAGCAGTGGTGGTTTGCCAGCTTTGCCCTGGGAGCAGTGGTGGTTTGCCGGCTTTCCCCTGAGAGCAGTGGTGGTTTGCTGGCTTTGCCCTGGGAGCAATGGTGGTTTGCAGCTTTGTTCCCTGTTGGAGCAGTGGTGGTTTGCCGGATTTGCCCTGGGAGCAGTGGTGGTTTGCCGGCTTTGCCCTGGGAGCAGTGGTGGTTTGCCGGCTTTGCCCTGGGAGCAGTAGTGGTTTGCAGCTTTGCCCTGGGAGCAGTGGTGGCTTGCCGGCTTTGCCCTGGGAGCAGTGGTGATTTGCTGCTTTGCCCTGGGAGCAGTGGTGGTTTGCAGCTTTGCTCTGGAGAGGCGCTTGTTTGCAGCTTTGCTCTGGAGCAGTGGTGGTTTGCAGCTTTGTCCTAGGAGCAGTGGTGTTTACAGCTTTGCCCTGGGAGCAGTGGTGGTTTGCAGCTTTGCTCTGGAGCAGTGGTGGTTTGCAGCTTTGTTCCCTGTTGGAGCAGTGGTGGTTTGCAGCTTTGCTCTGGAGCAGTGGTGGTTTGCAGCTTTGTTCCCTGTTGGAGCAGTGGTGGTTTGCAGCTTTGCCCTGGGAGCAGTAGTGATTTGCAGCTTTGCTCTGGAGCAGTGGTGGTTCGCAGCTTTGTTCCCTGTTGGAGCAGTGGTGGTTTGCCGGCTTTGCCCTGGGAGCAGTGGTGGTTTGCCAGCTTTGTCCTAGGAGCAGGGGTGGTTTGCAGCTTTGTTCCCTGTTGGAGCAGTGGTGGTTTGCCGGCTTTGCCCTGGGAGCAGTGGTGGTTTGCCGGCTTTGCCCTGGGAGCAGTGGTGGTTTGCAGCTATGCCCTGGAGCAGTGGTGGTTTGCCAGCTTTGCCCTGGGAGCAGTGGTGGTTTGCCGGCTTTCCCCTGAGAGCAGTGGTGGTTTGCTGGCTTTGCCCTGGGAGCAATGGTGGTTTGCAGCTTTGTTCCCTGTTGGAGCAGTGGTGGTTTGCCGGATTTGCCCTGGGAGCAGTGGTGGTTTGCCGGCTTTGCCCTGGGAGCAGTGGTGGTTTGCCGGCTTTGCCCTGGGAGCAGTGGTGGTTTGCAGCTTTGTTCCCTGTTGGAGCAGTGGTGGTTTGCAGCTTTGCCCTGGGAGCAGTAGTGATTTGCAGCTTTGCTCTGGAGCAGTGGTGGTTTGCAGCTTCGTTCCCTGTTGGAGCAGTGGTGGTTTGCCGGCTTTGCCCTGGGAGCAGTGGTGGTTTGCAGCTTTGCTCTGGAGCAGTGCTTGTTTGCAGCTTTGCTCTGGAGCAGTGGTGGTTTGCAGCTTTGCTCTGGAGCAGTGGTGGTTTGCAGCTTTGTCCTAGGAGCAGTGGTGGTTTACAGCTTTGCCCTGGGAGCAGTGGTGGTTTGCAGCTTTGCTCTGGAGCAGTGGTGGTTTGCAGCTTTGTTCCCTGTTGGAGCAGTGGTGGTTTGCAGCTTTGCTCTGGAGCAGTGGTGGTTTGCAGCTTTGTTCCCTGTTGGAGTAGTGGTGGTTTGCAGCTTTGCCCTGGGAGCAGTAGTGATTTGCAGCTTTGCTCTGGAGCAGTGGTGGTTTGCAGCTTTGTTCCCTGTTGGAGCACTGGTGGTTTGCCGGCTTTGCCCTGGGAGCAGTGGTGGTTTGCCAGCTTTGTCCTAGGAGCAGTGGTGGTTTGCAGCTTTGTTCCCTGTTGGAGCAGTGGTGGTTTGCGGGCTTTGCCCTGGGAGCAGTGGTGGTTTGCCGGCTTTGCCCTGGGAGCAGTGGTGGTTTGCAGCTTTGCCCTGGAGCTGTGGTGGTTTGCCAGCTTTGCCCTGGGAGCAGTGGTAGTTTGCCGGCTTTCCCCTGAGAGCAGTGGTGGTTTGCTGGCTTTGCCCTGGGAGCAATGGTGGTTTGCAGCTTTGTTCCCTGTTGGAGCAGTGGTGGTTTGCCGGATTTGCCCTGGGAGCAGTGGTGATTTGCCGGCTTTGCCCTGGGAGCAGTGGTGGTTTGCCGGCTTTCCCCTGGGAGAAGTGGTGGTTTGCAGCTTTGCCCTGGGAGCAGTGGTGGTTTGCCAGCTTTGCCCTGGAAGCAGTGGTGATTTGCTGCTTTGCCGTGGGAGCAGTGGTGGTTTGCAGCTTTGCTCTGGAGGGGTGCTTGTTTGCAGCTTTGCTCTGGAGCAGTGGTGGTTTGCAGCTTTGTCCTAGGAGCAGTGGTGGTTTACAGCTTTGCCCTGGGAGCAGTGGTGGTTTGCAGCTTTGCTCTGGAGCAGTGGTGGTTTGCAGCTTTGTTCCCTGTTGGAGCAGTGGTGGTTTGCAGCTTTGCTCTGGAGCAGTGGTGGTTTGCAGCTTTGTTCCCTGTTGGAGCAGTGGTGGTTTGCAGCTTTGCCCTGGGAGCAGTAGTGATTTGCAGCTTTGCTCTGGAGCAGTGGTGGTTTGCAGCTTTGTTCCCTGTTGGAGCAGTGGTGGTTTGCCAGCTTTGCCCTGGGAGCAGTGGTGGTTTGCCAGCTTTGTCCTAGGAGCAGTGGTGGTTTGCAGCTTTGTTCCCTGTTGGAGCAGTGGTGGTTTGCCGGCTTTGCCCTGGGGGCAGTGGTGGTTTGCCGGCTTTGCCCTGGGAGCAGTGGTGGTTTGCAGCTTTGCCCTGCAGCAGTGGTGGTTTGCCAGCTTTGCACTGGGAGCAGTGGTGGTTTTCCGGCTTTCCCCTGAGAGCAGTGGTGGTTTGCTGGATTTGCCCTGGGAGCAATGGTGGTTTGCAGCTTTGCCCTGGAGCAGTGGTGGTTTGCCAGCTTTGCCCTGGGAGCAGTGGTGGTTTGCCGGCTTTCCCCTGAGAGCAGTGGTGGTTTGCTGGCTTTGCCCTGGGAGCAATGGTGGTTTGCAGCTTTGTTCCCTGTTGGAGCAGTGGTGGTTTGCCGGATTTGCCCTGGGAGCAGTGGTGGTTTGCCGGCTTTCCCCTGAGAGCAGTGGTGGTTTGCTGGCTTTGCCCTGGGAGCAATGGTGGTTTGCAGCTTTGTTCCCTGTTGGAGCAGTGGTGGTTTGCCGGATTTGCCCTGGGAGCAGTGGTGGTTTGCCGGCTTTGCCCTGGGAGCAGTGGTGGTTTGCCGGCTTTGCCCTGGGAGCAGTAGTGGTTTGCAGCTTTGCCCTGGGAGCAGTGGTGGCTTGCCGGCTTTGCCCTGGGAGCAGTGGTGATTTGCTGCTTTGCCCTGGGAGCAGTGGTGGTTTGCAGCTTTGCTCTGGAGGGGCGCTTGTTTGCAGCTTTGCTCTGGAGCAGTGGTGGTTTGCAGCTTTGTACTAGGAGCAGTGGTGTTACAGCTTTGCCCTGGGAGCAGTGGTGGTTTGCAGCTTTGCTCTGGAGCAGTGGTGGTTTGCAGCTTTGTTCCCTGTTGGAGCAGTGGTGGTTTGCAGCTTTGCTCTGGAGCAGTGGTGGTTTGCAGCTTTGTTCCCTGTTGGAGCAGTGGTGGTTTGCAGCTTTGCCCTGGGAGCAGTAGTGATTTGCAGCTTTGCTCTGGAGCAGTGGTGGTTTGCAGCTTTGTTCCCTGTTGGAGCAGTGGTGGTTTGCCGGCTTTGCCCTGGGAGCAGTGGTGGTTTGCCAGCTTTGTCCTAGGAGCAGTGGTGGTTTGCAGCTTTGTTCCTGTTGGAGCAGTGGTGGTTTGCCGGCTTTGCCCTGGGAGCAGTGGTGGTTTGCCGGCTTTGCCCTGGGAGCAGTGGTGGTTTGCAGCTTTGCCCTGGAGCAGTGGTGGTTTGCCAGCTTTGCCCTGGGAGCAGTGGTGGTTTGCCGGCTTTCCCCTGAGAGCAGTGGTGGTTTGCTGGCTTTGCACTGGGAGCAATGGTGGTTTGCAGCTTTGTTCCCTGTTGGAGCAGTGGTGGTTTGCCGGATTTGCCCTGGGAGCAGTGGTGGTTTGCCGGCTTTGCCCTGGGAGCCGTGGTGGTTTGCCGGCTTTGCCCTGGGAGCAGTGGTGGTTTGCAGCTTTGTTCCCTGTTGGAGCAGTGGTGGTTTGCAGCTTTGCCCTGGGAGCAGTAGTGATTTGCAGCTTTGCTCTGGAGCAGTGGTGGTTTGCAGCTTTGTTCCCTGTTGGAGCAGTGGCGGTTTGCCGGCTTTGCCCTGGGAGCAGTGGTGGTTTGCAGCTTTGCTCTGGAGCAGTGCTTGTTTGCAGCTTTGCTCTGGAGCAGTGGTGGTTTGCAGCTTTGCTCTGGAGCAGTGGTGGTTTGCAGCTTTGTCCTAGGAGCAGTGGTGGTTTACAGCTTTGCCCTGGGAGCAGTGGTGGTTTGCAGCTTTGCTCTGGAGCAGTGGTGGTTTGCAGCTTTGTTCCCTGTTGGAGCAGTGGTGGTTTGCAGCTTTGCTCTGGAGCAGTGGTGGTTTGCAGCTTTGTTCCCTGTTGGAGTAGTGGTGGTTTGCAGCTTTGCCCTGGGAGCAGTAGTGATTTGCAGCTTTGCTCTGGAGCAGTGGTGGTTTGCAGCTTTGTTCCCTGTTGGAGCAGTGGTGGTTTGCCGGCTTTGCCCTGGGAGCAGTGGTGGTTTGCCAGCTTTGTCCTAGGAGCAGTGGTGGTTTGCAGCTTTGTTCCCTGTTGGAGCAGTGGTGGTTTGCGGGCTTTGCCCTGGGAGCAGTGGTGGTTTGCCGGCTTTGCCCTGGGAGCAGTGGTAGTTTGCAGCTTTGCCCTGGAGCTGTGGTGGTTTGCCAGCTTTGCCCTGGGAGCAGTGGTGGTTTGCCGGCTTTCCCCTGAGAGCAGTGGTGGTTTGCTGGCTTTGCCCTGGGAGCAATGGTGGTTTGCAGCTTTGTTCCCTGTTGGAGCAGTGGTGGTTTGCCGGATTTGCCCTGGGAGCAGTGGTGATTTGCCGGCTTTGCCCTGGGAGCAGTGGTGGTTTGCCGGCTTTGCCCTGGGAGCAGTGCTGGTTTGCAGCTTTGCCCTGGGAGCAGTGGTGGTTTGCCAGCTTTGCCCTGGAAGCAGTGGTGATTTGCTGCTTTGCAGTGGGAGCAGTGGTGGTTTGCAGCTTTGCTCTGGAGGGGTGCTTGTTTGCAGCTTTGCTCTGGAGCAGTGGTGGTTTGCAGCTTTGTCCTAGGAGCAGTGGTGGTTTACAGCTTTGCCCTGGGAGCAGTGGTGGTTTGCAGCTTTGCTCTGGAGCAGTGGTGGTTTGCAGCTTTGTTCCCTGTTGGAGCAGTGGTGGTTTGCAGCTTTGCTCTGGAGCAGTGGTGGTTTGCAGCTTTGTTCCCTGTTGGAGCAGTGGTGGTTTGCAGCTTTGCCCTGGGAGCAGTAGTGATTTGCAGCTTTGCTCTGGAGCAGTGGTGGTTTGCAGCTTTGTTCCCTGTTGGAGCAGTGGTGGTTTGCCAGCTTTGCCCTGGGAGAAGTGGTGGTTTGCCAGCTTTGTCCTAGGAGCAGTGGTGGTTTGCAGCTTTGTTCCCTGTTGGGGCAGTGGTGGTTTGCCGGCTTTGCCCTGGGGGCAGTGGTGGTTTGCCGGCTTTGCCCTGGGAGCAGTGGTGGTTTGCAGCTTTGCCCTGCAGCAGTGGTGGTTTGCCAGCTTTGCCCTGGGAGCAGTGGTGGTTTTCCGGCTTTCCCCTGAGAGCAGTGGTGGTTTGCTGGCTTTGCCCTGGGAGCAATGGTGGTTTGCAGCTTTGTTCCCTGTTGGAGCAGTGGTGGTTTGCCGGATTTGCCCTGGGAGCAGTGGTGGTTTGCTGGCTTTGCCCTGGGAGCAGTGGTGGTTTGCCGGCTTTGCCCTGGGAGCAGTCGTGGTTTGCAGCTTTGCCCTGGGAGCAGTGGTGGTTTGCCGGCTTTGCCCTGGGAGCAGTGGTGATTTGCTGCTTTGCCCTGGGAGCAGTGGTGATTTGCTGCTTTGCCCTGGGAGCAGTGGTGGTTTGCAGCTTTCCTTGGGAGCAGTGGTGGTTTGCCGGCTTTGCCCTGGGAGCAGTGGTGATTTGCTGCTTTGCCCTGGGAGCAGTGGTGGTTTGCAGCTTTGCCCTGGTGGCAGTGGTGGTTTGCCGCTTTGCCCTGGGAGCAGTGGTGGTTTGCAGCTTTGCCCTGGTGGCAGTGGTGCTTTGCCGCTTTGCCCTGGGACCAGTTGTGGTTTAAAGCTTTGCCCTGAAGCAGTGGTGGTTTAAAGCTTTGCCCTGGGAGCAGTGGTGGTTTAAAGCTTTGCCCTGGGAGCAGTGGTGGTTTGCCGACTTTGCCCTAGGAGCAGTGGTGGTTTGCAGCTTTGCCCTGGGAGCAGTGGTTCTTTGCCAGCTTTGCCCTGGGATCAGTGGTGATTTGCCAGCTTTCCCCTGGGAGCATTGGTGGTTTGCCGGCTTTACCCTGGAGCAGTGGTGGTTTGCCAGCTTTGGCCTGGGAGCAGTGGTGGTTTGCCAGCTTTGTCCTGGGAGCAGTGGTGGTTTGCCAGCTTTTGCCTCGGAGCAGTGGTGGTTTGCAGCTTTGCCCTGGGAGCAGTGGTGGTTTGCCGGCTTTCCCCTGAGAGCAGTGGTGGTTTGCTGGCTTTGCCCTGGCAGCAATGGCGGTTTGCAGCTTTGCCCTGTGAGCAGTGGTGGTTTGCCGGCTTTGACCTGGGAGCAGTGGTGGTTTGCCGGCTTTGCCCTGGGAGCAGTGGTGGTTCAGCAGCTTTGCCCTGGGAGCAGTGGTGGTTCAGCAGCTTTGCCCTGGGAGCAGTGGTGGTTTGCCAGCTTTGCCCTGGGAGCAGTGGTGGTTTGCTTGCTTTGCCCTGGGAGCAGTGGTGGTTTGCCAGCTTTGCCCTGGGAGCAGTGGTGGTTTGCCAGCTTTGCCCTGGGAGCAGTGGTGGTTTGCCAGCTTTGCCCTGGGAGCAGTGGTGGTTTGCTTGCTTTGCCCTGGGAGCAGTGGTGGTTTGCAGCTTTGCCCTAGGAGCAGTGGTGGTTTGCAGCTTTGCCCTGGGAGCAGTGGTGGTTTGCCAGCTTTGCCCTGGGAGCAGTGGTGGTTTGCCAGCTTTGTCCTGGGAGCAGTAGTGGTTTGCCAGTTTTGCCCTGGAAGCAGTGGTGGTTCACCAGCTTTGCCCTGGAAGCAGTGGTGGTACACCAGCTTTGCCCTGGGAGCCCTGGTGGTTTGCAGGTTTGCCCTGGGAGCAGTGGTGGTTTGGCAGCCTTGCCCTGGGAGCAGTGGTGGTTTGCCAGCTTTGTCCTGGAAGCAGTGGTGGTTTGCAGCTTTGTCCTGGGAGCAGTGGTAGTTTGCAGCTTTGTCCTGGGAGCAGTGGTGGTTTGCAGCTTTGTCCTGGGAGCAGTGGTAGTTTGCAGCTTTGCCCTGGGAGCAGTGGTGGTTTGCCAGCTTTGCCCTGGGAGCAGTGGTGGTTTGCCAGCTTTGCCCTGGGAGCAGTGATGGTTTGCCAGCTTAGCCCTGGGAGCAGTGGTGGTTTGCTAGCTTTGCCCTGGGAGCAGTGGTGGTTTGCCAGCTTTGCCCTGGGAGCAGTGGTGCTTTGCAGCTTTGCCCTGGGAGCAGTGGTGGTTTGCAGCTTTGCCCTGGGAGCAGTGGTGCTTTGCCGCTTTGCCCTGCGAGCAGTCGTGGTTTGCAGCTTTGCCCTGGGAGCAGTGGTGGTTTGCAGCTTTGCCCTGGAGCAGTGGTGGTTTGCCAGCTTTGCCCTGGAGCAGTGGTGGTTTGCAGCTTTGCCCTGAAGCAGTGGTGGTTTCCAGCTTTGCCCTGGGAGCAGTGGTGGTTTGCAGCCTTGCCCTGGGAGCAGTGGTGGTTTGTCACCTTTGCCCTGGGAGCAGTGGTGGTTTGCAGCTTTGCCCTGAAGCAGTGGTGGTTTGCAGCTTTGCCCTGGTGGCAGTGGTGGTTTGCAGCTTTGCCCTGGGAGCAGTGGCGGTTCAGCAGCTTTGCCCTGAAGCAGTGGTGGTTTAAAGCTTTGCCCTGGAGCAGTGGTGGTTTGCAGCTTTGCCCTGGGAGCAGTGGTGGTTTGCAGCTTTGCCCTGGGAGCAGTGGTGGTTTAAAGCTTTGCCCTGAAGCAGTGGTGGTTTAAAGCTTTGCCCTGAAGCAGTGGTGGTTTGCAGCTTTGCCCTGAAGCAGTGGTGGTTTGCCGCTTTGCCCTGGGAGCAGTGGTGCTTTGCCGATTTGCCCTGGGAGCAGTGGTGCTTTGCATCTGTGCCCAGCCCTGGTTCTTACTGTCTTGTGAAGTTTGCTGTCTCCCTGGAGCCTGTTTCCCTTTCACATTCCAAGCTTCGGACCAGCAAGGCCAAGGATGCGCGGAATGTCTTTGAAAGCTGCTAAGTTTCCGTCAGAAAAAGGCTTTCCTCAGCCTCCCTGGACGCTCAGGGCTTGCTTTTGTTTATAATTTTATTTCAATTTCGTGTCTACCCTAATTCCAACGTTTTATGTTGTTTCTGTGTTGCCAAGCTGCACATCGCGTCGGACTTAACTTATTCCCTGATGTTTTTCTAAACGCAGCCCCATATATGTCTCAGCAAAAAGGCAGCGACAAAACACATCCTCCGGACTATCAGCCAAGGCAGACACACAAACACTACACTTCCAGAGTCAGACACACAAACACTACACTTCCAGAGTCAGACACATAAACACTACACTTCAGATACATAAACACTACACTTATAGAGAGTCAGACACACACACACTACACTTCAGACACACAAACACTACACTTCCAGAGTCAGACACACATACACTACACTTCAGACACATAAACACTACACTTCCAGAGTCAGACACACAAACACTACACTTATAGAGTCAGACACACAAACACTACACTTCAAAGTAAGACACACAAACGCTACACTTCCAGATTCAGACACACAAACACTACACTTCAAACACACAAACACTACACTTCCAGAGTCAGACACACAAACACTACACTTATAGAGTCAGACACACAAACACTACACTTCAAAGTAAGACACACAAACGCTACACTTCCAGATTCAGACACACAAACACTACACTTCAAACACACAAACACTACACTTCCAGAGTCAGACACACAAACACTACACTTCAGACACACAAACACTACACTTCCAGAGTCAGACACACAAACACTACACTTATAGAGTCAGACACACAAACACTACACTTCAAAGTCAGACACACAAACGCTACACTTCCAGATTCAGACACACAAACACTACACTTCAAACACACAAACACTACACTTCCAGACTCCGACACACAAGCACTACACTTAGAGAGAGTCAGACACACAAACACTACACTTCCAGAGTCAGACACACAAACACTACACTTAGAGAGAGTCAGACACACAAACACTACACTTGCAGAGCCAGACTGAAGCACTACACGTTCAGAGTCAGACACACAAGCACTACACTTCCAGAGCCAGACACGCAAACACTACACTTCCAGAGTCAGACATAGAAACACTACACGTCCAGAGCCAAACACACAAGCACTACGCTTCCAGAGTCAGACACACAAACACTACACTTCCAGAGCCAGACACGCAAACACTACACTTAAGACACACAAAACTACACTTCCAGAGTCAGACACACAAGCACTACGCTTCCAGAGTCAGACACACAAACACTACACTTGCAGAGTCAGACACACAAACACTACATTTGCAGAGCCAGACAGACCTTTTAGAGTCAGACACAAACATTACACTTCCAGAGTCAGACACACAAACACAATATTTCCAGAGCAAAACACACACACACTACCCTTTTAGAGTCAGACACAAACACTACACTTCCAGAGTCAGACACACACACACTACATTTCCAGAGCAAAACACACAAACACTACACTCCCAGAGTCGGACGCACAAGCACTACACTTCCAGAGTCAGACACAAACACTACACTTGCAGATCCAGGGAGAACGTTCAGACTCAGATACAAATACAACACTTCCAGAGTCAGACACACAAGCACTATTTTTCCAGAGCACGACACACAAACACTATACTTCCATAGTCAGACACACAAAGACTACACTTCCAGAGTCAGACACAAATCCCTACACTTCCAGAGTCAGACACACAAACACTACACTTCCAGAGTCAGACACACAAAGACTACCCTTCCAGAGTCAGACACACAATCCCTACACGTCCAGAGGCAGACACACAAACACTACACTTCCAGAGTCAGACATACAAACACTACACTTTCAGAGTCAGACACACAAACACTGCACTTGCAGAGCCAGGCAGAACTTTCAGAGTCAGACACAGATACTACACTTCCAGAGTCAGACACACAAGCACTTTATTTCCAGAGCATGACACACAAACACTACACTTCCAGAGCCAGACACACAAACCCTACACTTCCATAGTCAGACACACAAAGACTATATTTCCTATGCAAGACACACAAACACTACACTTGCAGAGCCAGACAAAACTTTCAGAGTCAGATACAAACACTACACTTCCAGAGTCAGACACACAATCACTACACTTCCAGAGCAAGACACACAATCACTACACTTCCAGAGCAAGACACACAATCACTACACTTCCAGAGCAAGACACACAAACACTACACCACCAGAGTCGGACACACAAGCAATACACTTCCAGAGTCAGGCACAAACACTGCACTTCCAGAGTCAGACATACAAACACTACACTTTCAGAGTCAGACACACAAACACTGCACTTGTAGAGCCAGGCAGAACTTTCAGTCAGACACAAATACTACACTTCCAGAGTCAGACACACAAAGACTATATCCCCAAAGCAAGACACACAAACACTACACTTCCAGAGCCAGACAGACCTTTCAGAGTCAGATACAAACACTACACTTCCAGAGCAAGACACACAATCACTACACTTCCAGAGCAAGACACACAATCACTACACTTCCAGAGTCGCACACCATAACACTACACTTCAGACACACAAACACTACACTTGCAGATCCAGACACACAAACACTACACTTCCAGAGTCAGGAGAATGAAACCCCTCAGGATGTTTACCTCTGCACTGCAGAGACTTCTGGGTAAGGGCGTCCCTAGTACATTTTTTTTATTTATTTTGAAACAAAACCCTTACAACAAAAGGGCTGAACAAAGCGGTGCACCCTGGGGCGGGCGCATGAATGAAAGATGTGGTGGTAACTGGTTAGACACCATCAGACAATCTGCAGCTTTTAGTACCGATTCGATGTATTTGAAAGTATTCATCGCTTAAAATCAAACATAAGTCAACACACCCACAACACCCCTCACGAACCCGCAGAGGTGTCCCTTTAAACTTTCGCCAGTTATTTCATAAATGTTGGAATCAGGAAGAAACACAACGTGCATTCCAAGACCGCGGCACCCCGACCTCAGCCAGGGTGAATAATTCGCTTCTCTTTGGCCTCACAAAACTGAATGTTTCTTTCCTTGATGGCTTTGCCACGAACAGCCCATGTCTGTACACTTAACTCTACCTGCCCTGGACACCCTGCCCCGTCCCACGCAGGCCCGTGTTTGGACAAGTAGTGCGGGGCGGCCTCTCAATGCTCATCTATTCACTCACCACTGGAAAGGGCCGCATTTACAGCGCTACGCCGCATTGTGTCGCGCATGCGCCCTCGCCGTCGTTAATAGGTGTGTGCTGAAGAGCGCCCCCCACTGGACGTTCACTGCGAGTGGGGAAAAGGCTGTCATCCAATATGAAACGTTCCTGCTGTAGAATTCCGTACATAAATCTGATGTGCACACTTGACGTTTATTCACCAAAATGTCTGGGGTGTCGGAAGTGACGTGACACACCCTTTCACTCTGATGACATCAAGGGCTGACACGTTGTCCTTCCGCTATCCTTATTCCATCCTCCTACTTGCTGCCTACAAACTTTCCCCACAAAGGCAACAGAAGTTCTCCCTTCTTGGGTTAGGACTGTAAATGTTTCTCTGAATTTGTAACATTGTGCAAAATGTGAGTTTACACTCAAAGGTATAGTTCATTACTTATTTTATGCTATTGCTTTTGAAACAAATTCATTATGACATGTTAGTGTATTTTCCTGGTTTTTTTTGTGCTAATTAGCCCCATGTGACTAGGGATGCATGCAGGGGGGGCACAACATGTGAACCTCTGTGTGCATGCACCCCAGTTCTCGCACAGCATGGAGTTTATAGTTCATGGTGTGCAGGAACTTTTTATGGCGTTCCCATTGCGGTGCCCATTTTCATTTCGGCTGTGGGACCGCCAAAAAAAGCCAGCCAGCCAGACACAAGGAAACTCGTAATCTGGCGGGCAGTAGGCACATGGGTATGGGGGTGCGGGAACGGACTGCTGGCGTGGCAGTCCTCTCCTGCACCGCCAAACTCGTAATCAGGCCCTAACTGTTTATTATTACTGCAGCACACAGTCAAGCAGAATCATGTTTGTTTATTCCCATTAAGCAGTGGCGGCTGGCATGTACAGAGGGTAGTGGGGCGGGAGGGAAAAAAATAAAAGCTATTAATAAATAAAAATCACTTACCTTCGATCCTGGCTCCGACGTCCTCCTCGCTGGGGTCCAGGCAGGCAGGCTCCAACGCGGCGGGACCAGGAAGCTGTAGTAACCAATGCTGGCACTGCTTTCATGCAGCACGAAAGCAGCGCCAGGATTGGAGGGAGCGGCCTCTCTCGCCGCTCCAGAGGGCACTGGAGCCCTATGCTGTCTCTAACCCAGCTGTCTTAAGACAGCTGGGTTAAAGAGGTTTAAACTGCGCATGTCTGGCTGGCTGTTGCAAGACGGCCGGCCACAAAGACATGCACATTTTAAACCTAAGTGCCCTGCCTACCTCTGCTTTCTGCTGCTGCCTGACTGGCAGCAGCAGAAACCAGAAAGCCCCGCCCCAAAGCTCGGCTCAGGATAGGGTATGGAGAAATAAAATGGCAATAAATTAAGTTAATTACCATTTTATTTTTTCATATCTGGGGGCAATTTGGTGTGTAGGGCGACGCTCCTCCGCCTTAACGGAGGAGCCGCTGATGGAGCAGGGTTTTGAGAAAATAAAACCTGCTCGGATTGACTCCTCAGTAACATTTACTAACAGGGTGTGGTGAAATTAACATGTAAAAACACGAAAACATGGGGAAATGCTTTTGCGCATGCGTACATGAATGCATGGACTAATGCATGAAAGACTAGGCCGCATTCGCGTTCTGCTTAAAAATAATAATAATAATAATAATGCTTTTTGCACACTAATGCTTTTGTTAGAAAACATAACGTGGGATAGTGCAAATGGTGGGTGGTAAACAGTGAGAATTATACTTCATGAAATTAATAATGTCTGTGATTTATTCATCATAGTGATGCTTGCATGGGCCTACTTCGTTGCATGACAAGTAGGGGGTTAAAAGAAAAACAAGCATTTGCAATGCAATAGGTCTCGCATTTACGCGAAGTTTAAGCTATTGGCATTGTAAATGACAATGCCTTTTATTTATGTTTTAAAAACGAAAACAAAAATAAAAGGCATTGTCATTTACAATGTCAATAGCTCAAACTTTTTAGCTCGTTTTTGATCTCTACATGTTTGGCATTCTCTCTGCCTGCCGTCTGTTTTCTAGAGGTCCTTATTTTATATATATGCGTGCTGCATGGCAAAATACTTATAAGGTCTCAAAGGCGAGACCTATTGGCTATGCCCCAGCCTTTGTAGACCTCATTATAAGCTCCATTTTAATTCCAATAGGGGTAGTAAATTATGGTATTCCCACATCCCGGAATTAGCAGTGCCCCCCTCTATTGGGAAGTCCAAGGGACAATTACGGCCTGCATTACTGAGGCATTAAAAGGGAGGGCGCTAATTATCTGACTCCTGCTTATTTGTTATCCTCAGCTGAGAAATATTACCATCCTGGAAAGATGAACAGAGTTTCTCAGCCCAGACCCGTTATACCTGGAATAGCCTCCTTTCTGACCTTTCCAACAATACAACCCTAATGAGTTTTGGAAAAAAGGAGGAGAGGTGACCTAAAGGCCAGAGCTGGCAACTTTGGAGCTGCGGAACCAGGTTCGAGTCCAGCCTCCGCTCCACATCCTGTGATTCTGTGCAAATCAATTAATCTACCTGCGGCAAAAAAATCTCACCTTTTATAATGCAATTTGATGCTCATGTAGAGCGCTCCAATGCTCTTGGGACAAGTTCGCACTATATAAAACTGCAACAACAAAAAAACGTTTAAAACACATCTGTTGTTATAATCCCTTTTGCCGTTGGTAATTAGACCTTTTAAATGTGGCATAATATAAAATATGAATAGGAAAATCAATCAATTAATGTTTTGATGGCCTGCATATGGCACGTGGGCCTCCATCAGGAGTGGCCCATTAATTCCAATGGGGGGAGGGGTAATGGGCCCATCAGGATTGTATATTTGGCGGAAACAACGCAGCTCCATGATCTTTCATCCAAGATTTCACCTGCTGCAATTAGTCTAGGTATACGGGTTTAATACCTGGGAAAATATGCCGAAATCGACACAGTAAGTCCGATTTCCGCATAATATTTCCCCAAAACGTGTAAATTCAGAAATATAAATGCAATTATCGGTACCTCTGATAGCGGTAATTCTGGAGTGGAGAAGTGATGTACCCTCTCTGGTCTGCGGTAGTCCACGGGCTCCTAATATGAGGTGAATTGAACGGTAATGCTCTGCATCTGTCTTACTTTGTTTGATAGCATGGCACAGTATTTCTAAGGTCGTACTTTAAATTTTACATGCTGTGCCATATCTGTAGTATTTCTGTAGTGCCCCTATGCTAGTGCTCTGGTACATAATGGCCCAAGTCTGGTACAGTATTTCCGATGGTAGTGATCTGAACTGTGTCACTGTGGCCTGATGTTACTGCGCCTCTCATATGGAAATTATTCAGATCTTGCCACTGTTTTCCAAGACGTTGTATTTCTGTGGTATTCTGTTGGTAATCCTCTGGATGAGGCACACAGCGGCTCACAGTGCGGTATTTGTGTGGTATTCCTACCATAATGCTGGGAATGTGGTACATGATGGTTATAATATTTGTGTTGTATACATATGGTAATGCAGTGGCATACAATAATTAAAATTAAGACACTGGCGTGGTACACACTTAACGTAAAGCGGTTAAAAGTATGGTATTTCTGTGGTATTCCTGTGGTAATACTCCGGATCGGTCACGCTGCGGTCCAAGGACCGGTACTTCTGTATTATTCCTATAACCATTCGCCAATAGAGTAGCACGCTCACCAATATTAATTTCCGAGAGCTATATGTTATCTAAAGGTAAAAGGCCACAATTTCAGCAGGGCCAGATCTACCGTTCATCCTTCCCAGTATGATAAATGGAATGGCTTAAAACTGGGTGAAAATAACACCTGTGTACCGCAGTACATCCATACTTAAAAGAAAAACACGATATCATGCACTACACAGAATTGCGAGTTAAATTTATTATTTCCCGTCACACGGTGAGGCACGCGCTGGTGTTTATGTGGTATTCGTGTGGCACGGCGATGGGCCTGACTGACTCTGGGCCACAAATAGGCATTTCTGTGTTTTCCTGCAGGCACCCGGTCCTTGTCCTGCTGCAGGCACCCGGTCCTTGTCCTGTTAGTAATATTCTTCAATCCGAGCTGACAGTTTCCAGGAAGCAGCCTGTCGTGGCCCACAGAAAACGTTTAAGAAAATCGCGGCATGTTGAAAGTAATCAGAACCCTCTAGTGCAGAAAGGCGGCGCGAGCAGCTGTATCTCTGCGGATCTCCATCTGCTCGGGGAGAGACAGAGGGAAGGGGAAATAAGCACTGGTTTTGCCCAGTGACTCAGTGGCGTAACTGGGGGGAGATAGAGGGAGGAGGGAAACAGGGACACAAAGAGGAGTGGTGGGGGCGGGCACACGGAAACAAGGAGGCACTGCAGCTGTCGCCCTCCATGCCGCTGCTCGCTCCCGAAGGCAAAACGCCGTGGGAGTGAACCTTTTCAGAAGAGGTGGGACATGCACCCACCTTTAGCCATTTGCGGGCTACGATAGGAAAATGACACACGCAAAAGCCAACCCAATGCGTGGGGGGAGTCAGACCCACACAGAGCAGTTACAAGAAGCCTCGCAGGCAGTGCATGCGCGCTGCGCAAGGCTCGACCTAACTAATAAATAAGTCGAAAATCGAGCTCTGAGAGAGAATGGAGAAGGCAAAAGCTGATAACCTTCAAGAATTTTTGTGTGTCTGCCAAGTAACGGAAGGATGGCCGTGGGACCAAGTGCAAATGTACAAACTTCTTCCGCGGAAGCTGCAGAGGCGGACAATGAAAATGTAGAGATTTGTAACATGTTACTAGTTGGAGGAAGCGTGTATTCATGAGACGTGGATTACGTATTATTAGAAATGTAAAACAAAGAATGCTGTGAAAACATGGACGTGACTATGGTGGTGCGATAGAACACCCCCTAAACTGACCAATGAGAGACTAAGATTCTGAAAATGTTGCTACAATGGTGGGTTGGACATGAAGGTTTTTAGAGTATAACTGGGGTGTCTGGGGGGGGTGTTAAGGGCGCGTCTTTGGAGAGGCTAGAGAGAGGGAGATCGTCGCTGTCCGTCGGTTTGCTGTATCCCGATTGAGGCCTACCTGTTTCCCTGTTCCTGACCTACTCTTTGTTCCCTGAACCTTCTCGGGGAACCCCATCTATTCCCATGGCCAGGGGGTAGATTTTCTACTGAAATACTTGGGTTAGTAGAGCTAAAGATTCGTACTTTGCATAATCGTTTGCAAATGTATATCTGTCTCTGAAACTTTTGTCTCTTCATCTATTCACTCCTTCATTGCAATCTGATTTGAGTTTGACACTTTTTGCCTTGATAAATGTTCTCTCTCTGTGATTTATGCATTGTTTGCCTTGTAAAACTGTACATGATGAGCATTTACCTTCACATTATTTGCGATAAATATTATTAACCTTACTCCGAGTTGGTGATTTATTTAGTAGTATAGATAGATAGTTAGTTCTAATTATTACCATCAACTTCTCAACTAATGGTCCATCGACCAGAGGAAAGAGAGTTGATTACAGGTTTCAATTATGTATCTTGTGTGTTAGGATGAGCCTATTGTTGGTGAACAACTGATTTAACTCAAACTAGAAACACCGCAACAGGGATTCATGTGTTGGGTGTATGAGTATGGCCAGCGATTGGTGTTTATTGATTATCGATCCCTGATTGGCTCTGGATCCGTTTTTGGTAGCAGAGGACGGTTGATTATTGATTAGTTTGGTAATAATTATTGATTATTTGATTTCTTAACATGAAAAGTTAGTGTTTTGTTCTATGTTGTCTAGAAACACGGGTACAGAGTTACTTAAGATCCCGGGATGACAATGTTTTAGCCTGAAGAGGCAGAAGAATAGTGTGGATAAGGTATCACACTGCAGAAGTACTTTGTCTGTTGTCATAATACTTAACGGCGAGAGGCTGTTGGTGTTATATTAGGGACTATTCGTTTGAGAGTAGATTTTGTTTGAAATAGCGAAGGGTCCACTTCCGAAACTCTGGCCTTACATCCCCAAAGGAGTACCAAGACCTCTTTCCATGTGAAAGTCCTCTTCCGAAACTTATGCTAGTATCCCTAGAGGAGTACCAAGTTCTCCTGTAGCTTGTTTGGGTGTAGAATAGCGCTGGTCGTTATTTTACTTGAAGTGAAAGAATCTTTCTTTTTGAAGTGGAGACTATCTCTTTATTTAGTGGAACAGACAAGGTAGCATTGTTTCATGTTTGTTTTCTAACAAGTTTTGTTGAGAAAAGTATAGAAAAACATTGCCGTATTATTTTGTAAAGGGAGGGTCAGTAATTGGAGTAATACTGACGTCACAAAAATCCGCGCTGGCATTGGTCCGACATCTGGGGTTTGGAGTGCTGTGATCGGTTGATTGCTGTTAGCCGCGCTGGTATTGGTCAAGGTACTGATTACGTAGGAGTGTTCTGATTGGTTGGTTGGTGTGAGTCGCGCTGGTATTGGACGGTTGTTAGCAAATAGAATAAACAGAAGTACGAAGAGTTTGTTGTTTGTTTAATGAATTGTATTTTAGCGTGAAGAGTTGGGAAAAATGAAGCTCATTAATAAGATAAAGGGTTTCTTTAAAAAGACAAACCAATAGTTACAAGAGAGGGAATTCCTATTCCACCTCCAAGAACAGCTGCTTCTTTTATGATGTTGGAACGTGGTTACCATACGTGTACTTGGTTAGGAAAATTGGGTAAAATACACGGAAGATGATGGTGTTTTAGCTTTCCCGAAGCATGGTACATTTAATGTAAGGATCCTACAGAATTTGAGAGGAAGAATAAACTCTTTAGAACCAAATCCCAGACCTACACAGTATGAAGCGCTTGAGGAATGGGAACAAGAGACGTACGATCGAGAGAAGTATAGGGGTGGAAGAAAATATGAGTATAATGTCTAGGTATCCTTTGAAAAACGGGATGATAAAATGAAAAGATGGAGGAGAGCTGTGATAGCGGATGGTTTGTACTCAGTTTTAGTTGCTGAAGAAGCAACTGGAGGCAAAATGTAAAGAGAAGAAGAAAAATGTAGAGACATCAAGGATAGATTTTGACCCGAGTGATTCTGATGATGAGTTGTTAAATGACATTTTGACAAAAAGACCTCCACCCTATCAAGAGAACTCAAGTGAAACAGTCCCAAATGCACCATTAATGGGAACCCCACTAATTCCGCAGGTTCCACAAGTCCCAGTAGTTACTAGAGCAGTACAAGAGAGTGAAATGGACATGCTGAATAGGGCAAGAGAGGAGTTGACTCAGAAAATCAATCAGTTGAATTTGAATGCGGAAGCATTAACAGCGCCAGTAACAATTGGTCCTATAGTTCCATTGTATGGAGAAAAACAGAATATATCAAGAGTACATGCGTTGACAGTCTCAATGAATAGAGACAGGAATAAAGTGGTAACGATAGTTGATCAGGCTGAACAAGCTGAAACAAGTACTTCATTAATTGATCTGCCAGTTTGTGAGATGTTAGCTGAAACCCCTAAGAGAAGTGTGCAAGTGGATT
This sequence comes from Calotriton arnoldi, assembly GCA_963921515.1. NCBI lineage: Eukaryota > Metazoa > Chordata > Amphibia > Caudata > Salamandridae > Calotriton > Calotriton arnoldi. The sequence goes on along the minus strand of CAWUFW010005220.1, from coordinate 467,144 downwards.
CGAGGAGAATTGTGCAGAATGTCACTCCAGTATCAGGGAGTTCAATGGGACCTTCACCAGATGAGTTAGATGACTGGATAAGGGGAATAGAAAAACGAAAACCTCAACCACAGAGTATAGATGTGAGTAAACTGAGAGTGGATTTGGAAGAAATGATTATTGGTACAATAAGCCCAGACAGATTGAGTAATTATCGAGATGAAGAATTGTTATTTCAGTGCAAAAATATTACTTGGAAAGTGAGAAATCTTCATGAAAAGTTGACAGAGGCTGCTTGTGAATATGGAGTAGACATAGAGAAGTCAAGAGTGTTACAAAAAACATATAGACTGGATTTTACTGAAAAGGATTTAGAGAGTTTGAATGCGTCTGGCAAAAGATTGCAAATAAAAGAATTAATGAGTATCTTGAAGAAATGGGGAGATGTAGAACTGGTGGAAAGGTAGCTGGGCGAAAAAGAAAGAAGAAATGATTGCCAATAAAAATGCGTCTTTATTTCCACTAAGAGAGTCAGAACAGGATGAAAGGGTGTGTCCAATGAGAGAAGTTCCGGGTGGTGGATATGTTCACGTTCCTTGGACAAGACAGGATATATTATCCTTTACTAACGATTTCCCCAGGTTGAGGGAAAAGCCAGTTGAATGGTACAAACAGGTAGAGAGATTTGTGAAAGTTTCAAAAGTTTTGTTGAAGGATCTAGATGGTTTATTCGAGATTGTTGTTCCAGCAGATTTATGGACAGAGTGTAAGATTGCTGTTGATTGGCCTAAAGAAGAATATCCTAGAGATGTGAAGACAGGTGCACCTTCAGACGAGGTGATGAAGAAATACCATCAGGTAATCACTTACCTGAAGGGAAACATTTCTCCAAAAGAGACAGATTGGGTTCAAATTGACAGAACAACACAAGAACCAAAGGAGTCGGTACATGCTTATTATGAAAGGTTGTTACAGGTGTTCAAACAGTACAGTGGGTTTGAGAATATTGGAGATAAAGATATGGGACATTTTGTGTATCGTTTTGTAGTTGGATTAAAACCAGAAATTAGTAATATGATTCAGCAACATTTGATTTGTTGGCAGAGTAAAACGGTTGATGAGATACTGAGGTATGCAAAGTATTGTAGTGATGATATTGAATCGAGGCATAAGAAGCTAAAAGAGAAAATGATGTGGGCACAAGTGAAAGTGGCAGAACAGCAAGAAGGAAACAGTGGTTCCCAAACAGATTATCAGATGAAAGGTCAGAATCAGAATGGTCAAGTATTGAGTGGTGGTAGAGGTAGAAGTAAAATGAATAAAGATTAAATTAAAAGGAAATATCCTTGTCATGCCTGCGGAAAATGTGGGCATTAGAAGAACGAGTGTAGGTCTGTTCAGAAAAATAATGGGATAAATCAAAATTTAAATTCACAGATGCAGAATGAGGTGGTTGTGAATCAACAACAGCAACAGCAGCAGCAGATAGTTACTCCACAGTTCAGGTACCACAGGCTCCTATGCCAAATAATGTGAATGCTCAAGTGCAGACATACAGTGCGAACACTGGGTTTCACGCAGGTGAACAAATTGGTAAGAATCAAAATGTGCAAATGGTTTTGCAATACTTGTTGCAGTGCAATGAGAGTGATTCAGAGTCATCTCAATGACGGTGCCTGAGGGGGGAGGAAGAGTGCGTGCTTGGTGCAACTCTAGAGGTAGGTCAGTCAGGTCCATTTGTTGATGGAAAAGTGGAAGGTAATGATATTACATTCCTAGTGGACACTGGTGCTACCCGTTCTACTGTGAGAGCAGCAGCAATTCCAAACCTACCCCTCTCGGGAGAAACTATCCAAGTCGTAGGAGTCTCCAATAAGCATATCAAAACCCCAATAACAAAGCCAATAGAAGTTCATATTGGAAGATTCAGAGACATGCATCGGTTGGTGGTATGTGATACGAGTCCAGTGAATCTTTTAGGGAGAGATTTACTGTGCAAGATGAATTGTACCATCTACTGTACACCAGATGGTATTGCTTTCCAGACACCAGATGAGGATGTTGCATTTAAAATGATGTTAGCAAAGCAAGGAACAGAAGTGGATGAATTGTTTTCACTTCTTACTGAAGAAGATTTACCAGCGGAGCTGAGAAATTCAGTAAGGTCTGATGTATGGGACTTCTCAGGAAAAGAGATTGGTCTGATGAAAGGTGTGGATCCTATTCAGGTTGCAGTGAAACCGGGTGCAACATTCCCAAACACACCTCAATACAAAATGAGTCCCGAGATAACAGCAGGAGTTATTCCTGTGATTGACCAAATGATTGAGCAAGGTATTTTAAGAGAAATACTAAGCACTCCTTGTAATTCGCCTATTATGAGAATTAAAAAGCCAAGCGGAAAATATAGGATAGTACAAGATTTATGTAAAATCAATAAGATTGTAGTACCCTGTTGTCCAATAGTGCCAAATCCAGCAGTGATTCTATATCAAATTCCCTGTGATGCAGAATGGTATACAGTAATTGATCTGTGTCAAGCATTTTTCTCGATTCCTTTACATCCGGATAGCCAGTATTTGTTTGCTTTCCGGTTCGGAGACCGTATTTTTGGTGCCGAGTTCCCCAAGGGTACATGGAGAGTCCATCGATTTTTAATCAGATTTTGAAAAAATGTTTGGAGACTTTGATTATGCCAGAAAAATCGGTTTTGGTTCAGTATATTGATGACCTATTGCTGGCATCAAAAACACGAGAGGCATGTGTGACAGATACAATTGCCTTACTGAACCACCTGGCAGAAGGTGGACACAAAGGGGTCGATTCCGATTCGGGCCGGAAAAAGCACCGACCGACTCGGATCCGGAAATAATACCGACCGACACGTACCTGTGGCGCACGACACGGCAAGTACGATGCAAGGCGCGAAAAATCCGACCGACACGTACCTAAACCAAGTCGACCGACCGAGCCGCACGGAAAACAGCAATCCGGCCGGAAAAACACGCGAATCCAACCGACCGACACGCACCCGGAACAAATCCGACCGAAACGTACACGCGAACTCCAAACCGCAAAGTACGATGCAAGGCGCGAAACCACGAGCGAGTCGGACGGAGGACAAGCCGTACGACCGACACGCATACAAAACCGAGCCGAAGCAACACAAAACACCGCGACCGACGCGTACGCAGCATAGAAAACTGCACAAACACAGCGTGAACGAAACGGAGAACACCGTACGAGACTAATGCAGGGTCCGACTCGGTCACAAAAACGTTTCCAACATACACAAACAGCACAAAGGAAAAATCACCCAAAAAAAGGCCAAACAAGCAATTACCAAGCCAATAAATACTGGGGGGTGGGGACAGAGAACAAAGACACACCCACAACTCCACCTATATAAAGGACACAAATCACAACCATGAGCCTTTGCAAATGCCATTCCACTGCCAGCACCCAAGAGAAAGCAACCACACACCCACAGCTCATCCCTCACACAAGCCACACACCATCAGCACACCAACAAATACCTACCTCACATACACCCAGCAAAACACACACTCACACACCCTCACCTGCACACCAACACACACATCACCCACCATCACCACCCATCACCATGCTCCCCAAGAAGAATCCCAAGTACCTAGATAGTGAATTGGAAGTCATGGTAGACGAGATCCTCAGGGTGGAGCCACAGCTGTTTGGCACACTGGTCCAACAGACCCCCATGTCGCAGAAAACCAAGATGTGGGAGAGGATCATCAACAGGGTGAACGCACAATCACCATGTCGGCGCACAAAGACCGACATCCAGAACAGGTGGTATGACGTGCGCAGGAGGGTACGGGACATGCTGAAGAAAGACTACATCAACAGCCAATACACCGGCAGTGGCCCTCCTGCCAAGCCAATATACCTCAGGCCCTGGGCGGAGAAGGTGCGGGCCATCCTTCCGCCAGTGAGCGTATATGGACTAGAGGACATCCCAGAGCCTGGTGAGTACACAACAAATGTACACAATATACTGCCACAAAACACACACATCACTGTCAAGGGGAGAGTCAAACCATGCACTCATAGCAATTACACAGCAACCAGAACAGAATCATCCCAAAATATGTATGTCAGTCAGATAAACACAACACATGCCATCAAAAAAGTCACATCCAACTGTGCCAACACATGTACAAACACAACTACAACTACAGCTAGGCAGTGGCACAAATAGAACTAACAAACACATCCAGACATGTAGCCACCACAACAACACCAACACACAGTGAAGACCACTCAAAGGAAGGAATTCTGTGTATGCTGGCCAAGTCAGTGTAGCCAATAGCATCATGGGAGTAGCAGTCACACATATTGCCCCCCCCCCAACTGTCCCATCAACACCACCATGAACCATGCTCACATCACAGGAAGTGGAGAAGGACTCACAAGATGGCTGACACTGGCTACTGCTGTGGGGAGCACAAGGCCCTGCTGGCAACTGTGCACCAACAAACAGCAGGACACCACTGACTGACATCCTGAGAGACAACTTACACTCCCTGCAATGCAAGCACGTTCCATGGTGGGATATCTGGCTAGCTGGGTGGGAAGGGGGACTTGCAGCACTGACCATAGTCACAAGCACCTCCCCTCACACACACCCCAACACAAACTCCACAGAACCCACCTGGTAGAATGCAATGCCCCCCATCCTAACACAAGATCCCACAAAGAACCACCACCCTGGGTTATGTTGTGTGAAGCACAGGGACACTCTTGGGACCTCTAGCCAAACAACTGCCAGGACAACACTCCCAGCCATCCTGTCAGCATAGCCAGCCCACCCCACAGGGAAGCAGAGTCAAAAGGAAGGAAGCATGGGCATGCTGGGAAGGGGGGAGGAGGCAATAGCATGATGGGAGTCGTAGTCACAGCTCTACATCCCCCACCACATGGCCCAGCAAGCTCACACTCACGCATGCACATCCCACAGAGAGTGGAAAGGCCCATCAAAGATGTCTGACACTGTTGCTGTGTCGTGGGGAGCACAAGGGCATGCTGGGTACTGCACACCAACCAACAGCAGGACACCACTGTCAGCCATCTTGCCATTGCTCTCACACCCACACACACTGAACTCCACACAAAAGCAAGTAAGTATGGGAATGCTGGGAAGTGGGGTGGAGGCAATGGCATGATGGGAGTCGTAGTCACAGACATAGCTCACCCCCACAACTGTCCCATCAACACCACCCTGAACCATGCTCACATCACAGGAAGTGGAGAAGGACTCACAAGATGGCTGACACTGGCTACTGCTGTGGGGAGCACAAGGCCCTGCTGGCAAATGTGCACCAACAAACAGCAGGACACCACTGAGTGACTTCCTGAGAGACAACTTACACTCCCTGCAACGCAAGCACGTTCCATGGTGGGATAACTGACTGGCTGGGTGGGTGGGAAGGAGGGCCGGCTGTCAACCAAACACAACCAATGCAGACCATGTTCACACCCCAGAAAATACATAGAAATGCCCAAATAATGCAGGACAATGTGCCACACCAATATCAACCCCTGACTGTGACGACTTAGGACAATGCAATGTACAGGCCCGCACCCAGAGGCACAGTCACAACTGTCATGTGTGTCAACCATTGATGCCTGCAGAAACATAACATACATTGTTTGTGTCTCCCAAAAACAGGTGATGATGGGGACACAGCAGCAGACGCTGAGGAGTCCCAATCCCAGGCTCAAGAGGATGCCGAGCTCACTGGCGTCGTACAGCCTCTGTCCTCCTCGGACGATGAAGAACAACCTGGCACATCCGGTGCAAGTCAACATGCAGCACCAGCAGGACCATCAGCTGCAGCACCAGCAGGACCACCAGCTGCACCCCCTGCACCCACCCCTCCAACGACTGTCACCACGAATACCATCCCTGCCGACATGGACAGAACAAGGAGCAACACCAGCACAGGGACCCTGGACCAACCTGGGGCCATGGACACCACCACCACCACCAACCCCCAAGGTGGACCAGGGTTATCTGTGCGTGCCACTGCACACACTGCACATGTCAGCAGGGGTGGTGGGAGGGGTGGGAGACAGAGGTCGCTGCTTGCAGACGTTGCTGGTGTGCATGATGACCCACAACTGGTACGCATAGCTGATGCGTACCAGTCCAGCACCGGAGACCTCAGCCAGGTAGTGGGGCTCCTCAGAGACATGAAACAGCAGCAGGCTGCCCATCATGCCCGCTTGGACTCCCACATGTCCCACGTGGAGTCACACATGTCCCGTGTGGACTCACACATGTCCCGCGTGGAGTCCAAGTGGGATGCACTGCATGAGATGACGGCGGTGCACAGGGACATTTTACAATGCCTCCGCCAGATGAACAGCAACCAGTCCACACCTCCCTGTGTGCCAACAACATCTGGTGCCGAACAAACTGCAACTGCCACAGGGAGGGAGGAGGACTCTGGCAGAGAGTCCCCTGCACTGCAGCAGCCTGTACTTGAGGGGCCCCCCCCCCAAGAAGAGGGGTCGTCCGAGGAGAGAAAAGTGAGAGGCCGATGGCCAAGCGCAACTCCCAGGAAGCCTGAACCTGTTCTGGATGTTCGCCTTGTGCACAGACTGTTCACCCTGTTGACGGCAACACTACTCCCACACATTGCATGGGGAGTACAAGTTGGACCAATGTGTCAGACAACTGTGGCCCCGATACTGGGGATCCTGTCTACCAGGACTTTCAATTCACCTAGGAACTTGGGATTGCAAGATTTATGTACAGCACTACCCATCCTATGCACTATTAACACAAATGTATCACAATAAACACACTAATACACCATACTTGCCTCTGTCGTGATTCCAACGTGGGTGCTGTTATGGGGATGATGAACTGCAAAATTACACTGTGTTTGCGAACTGCAACAGCAAGGACAACACAGGCATGTGAGTACAGGCAACGTGACACACATGAGGGAGACACACCACCAGGGCTACACAACACATACACACCTAGGCCATCTGACTCATTGCCTACACTGATGTTGCCAGGGAAGACGGTGCAATGCACAGACACCACACCCATTCCCAGTTGTAGTCAAGTAGCCCACAGGTGCAGTAAGCAAATGGCAGTCAAATGTGTGACCACAGACAACGCACATCACAAAGTGAAGCACAGGTTTATTACACAGTTGCAACATGCCGTAACCACTACAGATGCAAGGTAATCCCGCCTGGCAGCGGGCACACAGTCAACAACTGTAGACGGAAGGAAGTCCATGGGTGTGGCGCACATCACCTGTAGGGACACAACAGCTACCAGCCTGGATGTGCAATCACGTCGTCGGTGGACACAGTTGACCAAACGAATCTGAAAGTACCCTGTGAAGGACAGAAATGACACACAGTTAAAAGCAATGGAGTACAGGACAGAACAGCAAAACTCATGTACAATACATGTTACAAGATACCCACCCAGAACCAAGTTAGCATGTCAACACTGTTGGGGAGTACAGCCCACCTGTCACCACACATCGCAACACACATCCAGTCAAGTAGCCCATGGACACACTCCAACAGCACCAGAGCACCACCCACACATCATGCCAACTCACATCATTGACATGACACCTCAGGATACTCACATTCAGCTAAAGAAGTTGGTGATGAGCTGTGTGCGGACATCACCATCACCATCATCATCATCATCGTCACTGGCATCGTGGTCCAGGCCAGGATCCTCCACAGGTGGCGGATATTGGTCATTGTCATCCTGGATGAGAGGCAACTCCTTCCGCACTGCCAGGTTGTGGAGCATGCAGCAGACGATGATAATCTTGCACACTTTCGCAGGGGCATATGGGAGGGACCCTCCGGTCTTGTCCAGGCAGCGGAAGCGGCTCTTCAGGAAACCAAAGGTCCGCTCAATCACTCTCCTGGTCCGACCATGTGCCTCATTGTAGCGCATCTGGGCTGGTGTCACAGGGTTCCTGAGGGGTGTCAGCAACCACGGCATGTTGGGGTATCCCGAGTCACCTACGGACAGACAAGTGCACATTAGCTGACTTGGAAAAGTGGGCGGAATACTACAGATCAGATCACACACAATGGCACAAAGTCAGTACACACCGACAAGCCAGGCACGCTGGTTCTGCATCTGTGCCATCATCCTGGGGATGCGACTACTCCTCATCACAAAGGCATCGTGTGCTGAACCAGGGAAACGGGCACACACGTGTGTGATGGTCATGTCTGCAAGACACACCACCAGTGCATTGACCGAGTGGTAGTGCTTGCGGTTCCTGTAGGCCTGCTCCTGGGCCTGTGGTGGTACCAAAGCCACATGTGTCCCATCAATGGAGCCAATGACATGCGGCATCCTCCCCAGGGCATAAAAGTCACTCTTCACGTCAGTGAGTCGTCGCAGTCTAGGGAAATAGATGTACTGGTTCAGGAAGAGCAACATTGCCGCCAAAACATCGCGGAGCACACGGCTGAACATGGTCTGTGACATCCCACCAGCAGTCGCCACAGTATGTTGGAAGGTACCAGTGGCAAAGAAGTGTAGGGCTGCCATCACCTTCACCTTGGGGGTCAGCGCTGTAGGATACGGCCGGCCAGGCTGCAAATGTGGGGACAACTGCACTGCCAAATCCTCAATCAGCTGCCTGGTGAAGCGGTACCGCCGGATGCTGTCCCGTTCCACCATCGTTGCCAGGTCTGGGAATGGTCGATGGACAGCAGGAGCCTCTGCAGTGCAGAGGAGAAGTAAGCAAGATTGTCAGTCACCCCACATATGCGGCATTGAACACACTCAAGATCCCAACATACATCATTATGAGGCACAACTACATGAAGTGTGCAGTACCGGAAGGACATGTATGGTACATACATGGCCAACATCTGTCAACACGGTCCAACAGGTGGCATCAATTAGTCCCAGGTTGGCCCATTGGATATCATGAGGCCGTGTCACAGTTCCCATCTCCTGCTGCCGTGTCACAATAACCCCCACAGTGACATGTGAGGACAGATGTGCCCCAGGCACCACAGCTCAACGACAGGTACATTCCCAGGGACCCTGTAATGCCACATGGACACTGGCATTACATGGCGTATCATGTATACACCACAGCAAAACAACCATGACCCCCACAGGTAGTGGCCCCACTTGCCACGGCAGGACAGACATGGACGTCTGTGACACACACACGCACAACATCAGAGTCCATGCACACACAACATGGATGTGGAGACTGTCTCCCATTGTGCACATGAAATCAGAGACATTGTAAACACTACATGCACAAAGACTGTGGAGGACCATCACTATTGTGCCACTGGGACACCCTGGCTCAAACATACCGTCCCACATGGGACTCACGGGGTATGTGACATGACATACACATACACCACTGTGAAATGTGACCATGGCACATGCACAGATATGAACAGTTGCACATCACAGTGGTCATGTACACGTAACACCCAGGATCCTGTCCCCATGAACACGTGCACAGCCTGGGGGTGGCTGCCCACAGGTGACACCCACAGGACAACATGTACACCAACATACACACAATAGGAAATGCAGCCTTACATGCCTTATGATTAAGTTTGGACAGGCTGTAGTGAAGTAGGTGTGCCCCTCACTCCCTGGGAGCTATCTGTGGCTGGCATATGTCCATCTGAGACAGGCATGCTGACATATGCCAGTCACATGTACAGTGATGCGTTGTACTGCAATGGACCGATCGGTGCCTCCGGCCGGCCCATTGCATTCAATGTGCGCGGGTACGCGTTGTACCCCTGTGCGCGTTGTACTGCAATGGACCGATCGGTGCCTCCGGCCGGCCCATTGCATTCAATGTGTGCGGGCACGCGTTGTACCCTGTGTGCGTTGTACTGCAATGGACCGATCGGTGCCTCCGGCCGCCCATTGCATTTAATGTGCGCGGTACTGCGTTGTACCCTGTGCACGTTGTACTGCAATGGACCGATCGGTGCCTCCGGCCGCCCATTGCATTCAATGTGTGCGGTACGCGTTGTACCCCTGTGCGCGTTGAACTGCAATGGACCGATCGGTGCCTCCGGCCGGCCCATTGCATTCAATGTGCGCGGTACGCGTTGTACCCCTGTGCGCGTTGTACTGCAATGGACCGATCGGTGCCTCCGGCCGGCCCATTGCATTCAATGTGTGCGGGCACGCGTTGTACCCTGTGCGCGTTGTACTGCAATGGACCGATCGGTGCCTCCGGCCGGCCCATTGCATTCAATGTGTGCGGGCACGCGCTGTACCCCTGTGCGCGTTGAACTGCAATGGACCGATCGGTGCCTCCGGCCGGCCCATTGCATTCAATGTGTGCGGGTACGCGTTGTACTCCTGTGCGCGTTGTACTGCAATGGACCGATCGGATGCCTCCGGCCGGCCCATTGCATTTAATGTGCGCGGTACGCCGTTGTACCCTGTGCGCATTGCACTGCAATGGACCGATCGGTGCCTCCGGCCGCCCATTGCATTCAATGTGTGCGGGTACGCCGTTGTACCTCTGTGCGCGTTGTACTGCAATGGACCGATCGGTGCCTCCGGCCTGCCCATTGCATTCAATGTGTGCGGTACGCGTTGTACCCCTGTGCGCGTTGTACCGCAATGGACCGATCGGTGCGCACCCATTGACAATGGGCTTGCCTGGCAACGGACGCGTTTCGAATTTCGAACGAGTCGGTTGCTGTAAATTCAGTTGGTCACCCACAACAATGTTGCAAAATCATGTATGTCATGAAGTTGAAGATTTGAAGGATGCTGTGGGCGTGTTTTGGTGCTGCTATTCCATGGATTGGCCAGATTCAGAAGATGCAAACGACTTGGACCTATCACTTTGGACACAAGGGACAGTATCTGCCTCTCCAGCACATATATATTGCTGGCTGTTCCCCTGAGAGCTCACTTGCCTGCACTACATGCTCCAGGACGACATCTGCCACTGCACTGCTGCTGTCTCTGCCCTCTGGACCCTGCAATGGCACGTACTGTGGAGAGAGCCCCAGCCTTCAGACTTGAAGAGAACCAGGCCCTGCTGGACAGCCTACTTCCACAGTACAGCAAGCTGTATGGGACACCAGGGGAGCAGGTGAGTGTTCTGTGCACTGCCTTTCTGAATGTGCATTTTGTGTGACTAGCAAGGCTGAGAGTCTGCACGCCACTGGCTAGCAGGCTCACTGAGTAGTTGTCACCCCCATAGTGTGTAGTGACTTGCACTGGACAGGTATGGTGCAGTGACAGTGCATTTGAACATGGTTTTACTTCCCATGCAATGATACCATGTAGTGACGTCTGGCAAACTGTCCATGGTCAGCTTTGCACTGCCTGTGTACATCATGTGCCCCTGTGATTGAGACATGTATATACAACTGTGTCATGCACGGATATGTTGCATGTGTGGTAATGGCCTTTTCACTTTGTCATCCTGACAGGTTAATGCCCATCGGAAGCAGGAAATCTGGAAGGACATCGTCCGGGCTGTCCGGTCCGTGGGGGTCTACAAGCGCCGGATCCGCAACTGCCAGAAGAGGTGGCAGGACCTTCGGGGCTGGACCCGGAGGATTGCACGGGTCCAGCTGAAGCTGTCGCCTCCTCGCAGGAGGGGCGGAACACGGACCCTGACCCCCACATGCTCCAGATCCTGGCGGTGGTGTTTCCAGACCTGGATGGGCAGCTGAAGGCCAGACAGCAGCAAGGAGGGGGTGAGTCAAAGACTGCACTGTGAACTCTGTATTACATGCTTTGTGCCCTCCTCTGGCCTGGTTCAACTGCCACAGTGCAGCAGTCATGTTGTCCAGGAGCCATGTCCCTCTATTGTGCACTGCCCACTGCTCATCTGATACCCAGGTGTGGCCCTTACATTCAGGGAATTGTGTCACTTGGGACTGTGTCCTTGCAGTTTGCTTCACTAAAGGTGGGGGACAGCATCTGTTTCCCTAACTCTGTTGTGGGCATCATGGGTGGGTCCATTGTTCACACAACGCCTGGGTTTGGACATGTGATCTGCGTGTTGCTTTGATATGCGGTCCACTTGCTGAGCTGAGCCACCACATGTGCCTGGGGTATGTGGCACACGCCCATGCAGCGGGTGGGAACAATGTTTGGGCCCCAGGAGTGTGCAGATTACGTGTGTCACACATACATAGCCAGCTATCCACTGGCCAGGGCACATCCCTCATTCATGTGGAGCAGGACAGTCATGCCTACTCCAGGCCATGCAATGCACTCTGTACTCCCACTCCCGTGTATCAGCTGACACATTGTGCACAGTGATTTGACCCCTCAGGTGTCTGCCTCTGTGTCAGTGTGCTGTGGATTAGTTGCCAGGACTGCTGGGGTGTTTCTTGGTAGGGGCTCAGCATGCCCCTGGAGATGTGACCATAGGAGACGATACTTGTGTGTCACATAGGTGTTTGATCAGCTGCCCGTGCAGACTGGGGTATGCGAATGTGAAGTTCAGGCAGCTGTTCCCCATTCACAGCAAATTGTGAGGGGCTCAGGTTCAGAGGGTAGTGTCACAGGTCTCCCATATGTCCAATAGGTGTGACCTGGACAGAAGAGGGTTAAGATGATGTGTTGTGTGGGGGATGTACATGTGCACTTGTGCAGCTCCAGGACTTGCATTCCCCATGACCTACTATTGTGACACAGTGCATAGTGTTGTTGTCTGGCTGCCAAGTCATACATCACTGAGACAGTGATGTATGACTTAGCAGTCATGCCTCTGCCATGGCATGTGTCAACTTATTGGTGGTCCTGCAGGGGAGTGACATGTGCTACATGCACACCATAGTGGCGCTGGCTATCAGGACATGGGTGCATCATGGTGTCTGTCGCTGGTATGCATCACATGCATTTCCTATTTGACTCTGGGCATCCCTTTCATCCGGAAACCTGTACTGACTCAGTGGCAAGAGCTGTGATGTGTGCATGTCCACATGCCACACCGTGTCCTCTGCACTGTCCAACTACTGTGTACTTGGTGCATGTGTCCACACTGGGGTGTTGCAATCCAACAGACACCAGACAGATGGGTGCAAGGCCATGTGGGATGTGAGTGCCATGCTTGGCATCAGACTGACAATTGGCTTCTCCTGTTCAGTTAGGGCACTTTTAGCAAGGTACAACTAATGATGGCAGGGCTTGCTCTGTAATGTGCTGTGCTCACAGTGGTGTGTGCATTTGGTGCAGGTGACTGATGTCTGTCTGTTTCCCCATTGTTTGCAGATACATCCACGGCCACGGAAGGGGACAGCTCCACGGACCAGGAGGAGCCAGAGAGCCAGACTGGGTCAGCAGCCGAGGAGTGGTCGGAGGGACCCAGTGGCACGGAGGGCGAGGGGAGCCACACCGAGGAGTCCTCAGCACCATCCACCTCAGCTGAGGACCAGAGCAACTCGGAGGATGACTCCCTTGTGGAGGCGGGTGTCAGCAGCCACCACACCCCAGCTAGTGTTGCTGTCCCCGCCACCACCAGCACCACCACCGCCCTCCCATCGGCTCCCATTCCCCAGGTCCGTGGAGGCTCCCATGTTCGGGAGCGTGTCTCCTTTGGCCCAGGCACCGCACCCCCTGCCCCTGTGTCCCCTGCTGCCCTGAGTGAGGAGTCTGTGTACCTCCTTCGCCAGCTCCATGTAGGGCAGACAGCCATGCTGAGTGTCCTCCATGCGCACACCGCACTGTTGACTCAGCTGGTGTCGTTCATGGAGGGCATCTCATCGGGCATGTCTGACCTACAGAGGGGCAACAGGTCCATGGACTCCTCCCTGACGGCAGCAGTGTCCCTCCTCAGACAGTCCCTCACCCCTCCTGCCTCTGCTCCATCCACACTCCCCAGCACCTTACCCGTCCCAAGCACACACACACCGGCACAGGCACACACCAGCACACACACGTCCAGCACACAGACACACACGCCACAAACTAAACGCACATGCACGCACAGTCAGGCGACTGAAACCAGACTCACAGGGGATGGGGCCCTGGTACACACACACGCATCCACGGGCACTGCGCAGTCCTCAGTTGCCTCTCCCTCCAAAGCACCCTCCCTTGCCTCACCTGCAACCCCAAAGACCCAGCACCTCTTCCTCAGTGACCTCGGCCTCTTCCCCTCCGATCCAGCTGCCCCAGCATCCAGGGGGAAGAGGAAGCCCCCACATGGAGCAGAGTGCCCTCGCCCCCGGACACCCTCCCCCAGGCGCAGACAGACTGAGGCCCCCACCCGCAAGTCCCCCGGAGTGCTAAGAGCAAGACCACGCCGCCGCCCTGCAGCTCAAGCACCAGGTCTCCTTCCTCCATCCCTCAGGCCCCCACTCCACAGGTGCCCCCACCACACCCTGCCCCAGGTTCCCCCACCCACAGATATACCATCCCCAAGAGGCTCCGGCCTTCTCCCCTGCCACTTGCTCTCCCGGCACCACACCCCCGCTGCGCTTGTCTGTGCCACTGATGTGGTGAGGGTGTCCTCCCCTCTGTCCAGCCCACCTTGCCTGTTCCCCATTCTCCTCCCCTGGTGGTAGGCACTGCAGTGGAGTCCACTACCACCCTGTCTGACTTGGGCACTGCAGTGGCGGACCTGTCCACTCCATCTGCAGGGTCCACTGCAGTCGTGCCGGCACCCACAACATCTGAGCCATGCCCCCAGTTGTGCCGGCACACACCATGTCAGACACCTCCACTGCAGTTGTCAGTGGCTCTCCAGCACCCACCACCCCTTCCCTGCTTCCTCCTGGTGAGCCCTGATCCTGTCCCTGCGGTGCCTGGCCTACCCCCCGGTTGCCCCTCCTAGTGGATTGTCCCTGGTTTTGTGCAGGCATGTGTAGGGTGGCATCTGCCACTGTCACCCACTTGTGACTTTGTTGATGGACTGGCCATTGGCCTTTGTTTATGCTCTACCGGACTTCTACTTTTAATGCCACATATGCTGAATAAAGCAACTTTCTGTTCTCTAGTGCTTTTGCTTCTGATGTACATGATGTTGATGATGCTAACCATGCCCTTGCTGCAGTGATGGTGATATTTGGTCTCATGATAATGAAGTGTTACTGTGCAGGAACCCATGTGGTCCAGGGGGAATGTGTCCTATCCTGTGGTGTATCCATGTCATCCATAGCAGCATCTGAGGGTGTCATGTGTTCAGTATTTGGCAATGGGATTTCCTACTTAGATTGGCAATTTCACATCTGTGGCTTCCACCCCTGCACATCTGTTGTGCCTGCCATTGTTCTATTCGTCTACTTCCCTGACCGTGTGGCCATCTCCAGTGGACATGCAGGTTTGGGCATCAATGGGGAAGGACTCATCTGTGTTGTCAGTGCAACATTGCTATACAAGTGTGTTGGATCTGTGCTGATGATTCCGTTGGCACTTCCATGACCAGGCTGATGTGACGGGAGCCCTCATTTGGTGCTAATTGTTGATTGTGTGACCAAGTGCTCAGCTGACATGGTGGGGCCCTACTGAGGCAACATATGGCACAGCTTTCCTCACACAGGAGTGGAGTCCCCTCATGGCAGTGTGTACTCCTGTGACATTGCCTGCGCCCAAGGTGTGTGTTGTATGTGCATGTCTGTGTGTTCACTTCCGTTTAGCTGTGCATGCTGTGATCCCTAGTGTTGTACCTGTTTGTGATGCTAGCTGAGTTGAGCTATGTTCCCCCAAGTCTTCTCCCTGGGTTCTCTGTGATGTGGGTGCATGGCACATTACTGCTCATCAGGGTGTCACCCATAGGTGTGCTTGCTGTCAGGGCTGAGTTTGTGTGCAGACGCAGCTGGGTCACAGTCAGGTTTCCCCTTGGCACTTGTTGTTTGCCCCTGTCATGTGATTTCCAGTTTGTGTTATCTTTCAGTGATTGTGACACGTTGTGTGTGTGACTGCTGGCACTCCTCAGGTTCCGGGCTGCAATGTTGGTTGTTGTCTATGTGTGTTCTTTGTGGGTGACCTTGGCTTCTTCATTGGTGTGTGACTGTGGCTGTGATCCCATTGGTTGGTGTGGTATTGCCGTCATGTCCATGTACGGCGTAGTGTGCAGTGTGTCAGACATTCAGGAGTCTTGTTGAGTGTCCATGTGTGATGTGTTTCTGCACCTTGGTTCCCACCCACCACCCTGGAATAGTCATGGGTGCATGTGCAATGTCACCAGTGCATGTGTGCTTCACTGCTGCACATTGTTGGAGGTCGAGGGGTGTGGTGTTGAGTGTGTGCAGATGAGAGTTGTTGCCCGGCTAGGCCCCTGCCTCCATGTTGGCCTTGGCTCACTGGCCATGCTGTTTGATTTGTGCTTGTGTAGGTGTGATGGTAGTTAGTTGCTCAGTACACATGACTGTGGTTCACAGTGTGAACCACATTTAGCTTTGTCATCACAGTGGGATTGTAATGCAGCCCAGGGTCACCACATTGTGGGGGCCCTGGGGGTGGTGCTGTGGTGTGTCTGTGTCTTGGTGTGTCAGTTGCTGTCCCTACGTGCCTGTGTGACATGTGTGATTTGTGCTCCCTCTCATCTGACAATGCCTGCTTGCCCACATAGGGAATTTGGATCCATGAGTTACCTTTGTGTGGCACTGTATGCACATCTGTATGATTGGTATTCTTGTCTCCTCATGTGTTGTGTGGTTGCCTGGGGACACTGGCACCCCCACCCTCACCTGTTGTGTATGATGTGCAGGGTGGGTCTGCCTGTTTGTGTTTGTGCATCTGCACCACTGCATTGGCATATCTTGGGTGTGCCATTGGCTGTATGTAGTTTGGTGGGTTTCCCCTGCTGTCCCTGGGACTCCTAGGTCATCGGTCAGCACAATGATCATGGTTTGTGTGTCCCATTGCTGCCATGGTATGGTATCTGTTCACCTCACATCTGCAGTCTCCACAGGGTATCTGCATGTGTGTGCCCATTGGTGCAAATATGTGGGTCTGCATTCGGATGGTCACTTCTGTCATTGTGTCATTGATGATTGTTGACGGTGTCAGTCCCCATGGGTGTTGTTTGTCTGCACATGGCCAAAGTTATGTCTTATTTGCACTGCAGGATTTGGCTCCCCCAATTTATGTTGCAATGGGACACATACACTACTTTGCCACTGATGTGTTTGTTGTTCTGTGACCAGGAATCATCCATGCAGTTTGGCAGTTGCACCTCTTACTTTGTCAACACTTACCTTTTGGTCACTGTGATGATGGGGGTTTGGACCCCATTGCCACAATGTTCAAAATGTGCTGCAGCTATGGACCCCACACTTACCTTTTGGTCACTGTGATGATGGGGGTTTGGACCCCATTGCCACAATGTTCAAAATGTGCTGCAGCTATGGACCCCACACTTACCTTTTGGTCACTGTGATGATGGGGGTTTGGACCCCATTGCCACAATGTTCAAAATGTGCTGCAGCTATGTTCCCCACACTTACCTTTTGGTCACTGTGATGATGGGGGTTTGGACCCCATTGCCACATTGTTCAAAGTGTGCTTCAGCTATGGACCCCACACTTACATTTTGGTCACTGTGATGATGGGGGTTTGGACCACATTGCCACAATGGTCATGGCCTGCTTGCATTGTGGGTGCCACACACATATTTGTGTGGCACATGTGCTAGGGGGTCACATTGTATGTTCAAAGTCATGTTCGGTGTTGTAGGCATTTGACACAGTCTACACACGCTTGTCATGGTGTTGGGGGATGTCTTCTTCTTGCATTCCCTAGGTTGTGGTGTGCTGGTTGTGTCATGCATTGTCCATCCTATGGGTGGGGGTGGTAGTGGTGGTAGGCATCCTGCCCCCCTGGCTAAGGGTGGTAGTAGTGGTAGGCATCCAGCCCACCCTGGGTGAGGGTGGTAGTAGTGGTAGGCATCCTGCCCCCCTGGCTAAGGGTGGTAGTAGTGGTTGGCATCCTGCCCCCCTGGGTGAGGGTGGTAGTGGTGGTAGGCATCCTGCCCCCCTGGCTAAGGGTGGTAGTAGTGGTAGGCATCCTGCCCCCCTGGGTGAGGGTGGTAGTAGTGGTAGGCATCCTGCCCCCTGGCTAAGGGTGGTAGTAGTGGTAGGCATCCTGCCCCCCTGGGTGAGGGTGGTAGTAGTGGTAGGCATCCTGCCCCCCTGGGTGAGGGTGGTAGTGGTGGTAGGCATCCTGCCCCCTGGCTAAGGGTGGTAGTAGTGGTAGGCATCCTGCCCCCCTGGCTAAGGGTGGTAGTAGTGGTAGGCATCCTGCCCCCCTGGGTGAGGGTGGTAGGCATCCTGCCCCCTGGGTGAGGGTGGTAGTAGTGGTAGGCATCCTGCCCCCCTGGGTGAGGGTGGTAGTAGTGGTAGGCATCCTGCCCCCCTGGCTAAGGGTGGTAGTAGTGGTAGGCATCCTGCCCCCCTGGGTGAGGGTGGTAGTAGTGGTAGGCATCCTGCCCCCCTGGCTAAGGGTGGTAGTAGTGGTAGGCATCCTGCCCCCTGGGTGAGGGTGGTAGTGGTGGTAGGCATCCTGCCCCCCTGGCTAAGGGTGGTAGTAGTGGTAGGCATCCTGCCCCTCTGGGTGAGGGTGGTAGTAGTGGTAGGCATCCTGCCCCCCTGGGTGAGGGTGGTAGTGGTGGTAGGCATCCTGCCCCCTGGGTGAGGGTGGTAGTAGTGGTAGGCATCCTGCCCCCTGGGTGAGGGTGGTAGTGGTGGTAGGCATCCAGCCCCCCTGGCTAAGGGTGGTGGTAGGCATCCAGCCCCCCCTGGGTGAGGGTGGTAGTAGTGGTAGGCATCCAGCCCCCCCTGGGTAGGGGTGGTGGTGCGCATTCAGGCCCCTGTGTGCATATGTGGCATTGGTGATGGGCATCCCGCCCCTATGGTGCTGCTGTTGCAAGTATATTCTGCATCCCTCTGTGTGTGTGTGATGTGTCGTGTACGTGTTGTATGTGTTTTGTGGTTGGTGTCTGGCTTACCTTCTGCGCCGTACGCGTCCGTGCCTGTTCCGGTAGTAAATGTAGAATATTGGTATGATCGGGACGAAGGGATTCATGGTTGGTTCGTGTCGTTCGTCCTTCTCGTTGCTTCGCGTCGTCCTCGTCGCTTCGCCTCGTCCCTCGTCGCTGCCGTGTTCGTCTCGGAGCCGTGGATCGTGTTGTGGCGCGAATCGGAGCTTATGTGCGCCTCTCCGGATGCTTTGACGTGCCGTGCGTAGCGACGGGTTCGGCGCGTACGGAAAGCGCATCGTACTTGTCCGGCCGGACGGGGCAGCATTTTTCCTTCCGTGCGACTCGATTCGGCGTTTCCGGATTCGCCTCGGTCGGGGAACAGGACCTGGTTTGGGTGAGTACGGCTCGGCCGGATTCTTTGCTGTTGTGCGCATCGTACTTACTCGTTCGGTGTGCTGTACGGATCGGTCGGGAAACAGGCTTTCGCATGGCTTTTTTCCCGACCGAATGGTGTTGGGTACGCCTCCGACCGAGATCGGAATCGGCCCCAAAGTGTCACCAGCAAAATTACAGTTTTGTAAAGAGGAGGTCCAATATTTGGGACACAAAATAGAGAAAGGAGTCAGGAAGGTGACACCAGAACGGATCAGTGTGATTCAACAAATGAGCCCTCCTAAAACTCAGAAGGAAGTGCGAATGTTCTTGGGAATGGTTGGATACTGCAGACAGTGGATCAGTGGCTTTTCACTGATTGCAAAGCCTCGACAGAGGTTGACACACAAAGATGTGACTGATCCAATTGAATTGGATGATGAAAGCATGAAAGCTTTTATTGAGTTACGAGACAGTCTTTGTCAAGCACCTGCATTGGGAATGCCAGATTATACAAAGGACTTTGCATTATACTGTTGCGAGAGAGATGGGTGTACACTTTCAGTTTTGACTCAGAGACATGGAATGGCACGACGTCCAGTGGCATATTTTTTTGCTACTTTAGATTCAGTGGCTGCAGCGCTACCAGGTTGTTTGAAAGCAGTAGCTGCTACTTGTGTGAGTTTGGAAGAGAGTGAAGCAAGTGTGATGGGAAAACCAGTTAAAGTATATGTGCCACACTCAGTTGAGATTCTTTTGACAAGAACACGTACACAGCACATGACCTATAGTCGGCTGACTAGGTATGAGAGAGTAATTTTGGGTGCTGAGAATGTGACTGTGGTGAGATGTACGACCATAAATCCGGCAACATTGTTGCCTAGTCCATTTTGTGAGGAAGTGAAAGAGGAAGCAGATCACAATTGTTTGGATGTGACAGAATTGTGCACGAAACCAAGGCCAGACATTAAGGATACTCCGCTAGAGGAATCAGATAGTGTGATGTTTGTTGATGGATCTTGTCTGAGAAATGAAAAAGGCGTATTGAGTTCTGCCTATGCAGTATGTACAGTGGCTGCAGGTTTAGAAGCATCCTGTCTAAAAGGGGTAAACTCTGCACAAATTGCTGAGCTCATAGCTCTGATTAGAGCATGCAAAATTGGAAAAATCTGAGAATAACCATATTTACTGACAGTCAATATGGTTTTGGGGTGGTTCACGATTTCTGTCAGTTATGGATGCAAAGGGGATTCCTGACTTCTTCAGGTTCTCCGATTAGAAATAGTAAAAATGTGAAAGATTTATTGGATGCTTTGCAATTGCCCAAGAAAATTGCGGTGGTCACATGTTCTGCACATAAGGCAGGAAATGATTATGTGATGAGCGGCAACAGATACGCTGATCAAGTAGCGCGTTTCTGTACACAAAATTCAATTGCAATAAACAGAGGGGTGGAAAAGAAAAATACTGATTGCCACCTGATGTTTTCCTCATGGGAAACTTGAAATGAGATTAGACAGTTACAAGAAGAGGCAAGTGATGAGGAAAATGAAATATGGAAAAAATCAGGCTGCAAGAAAAGAGCAGAAGATGAAGTTTGGGTGTATATAGATGAAAGACCAGTTATGCCAGATTCTTTACTATCTCAAATGGCAAGGGTATACCATGGAATTGCACATGTTTGAAGAGATGCAATGATCAGGCTCTTCAAGCAGTCATGGTCTAACCCAAAATTCAGGGTCATTGCAGAGAGTCTATGCCAGAGGTGTATTATATGTCAGCAGCAAAATCCAGGCAGAAAGACAGTTGTGAGTTGGGGACGAATTGGAAAAGCAGCAGGACCATTTACGAGGCTCCAGCTCGATTTCATCAAGCTTCCCTCATGTAACGGACTAAAATATGTGTTATGTTATGTTAGCAATGATTTGTAGAGCACTCGTTCACCGGTTGGTTTCTTGGCGCTGGGAAGACAAGGGGGTGGCCAGCCTGGAGCAGATCAGTTGTAGGCAAGTGTGAATAACCATGTTTTGAGAGACTTCCTGAAGTTGAGTAGGTTCGTGCTAAGTCTGATTTCCAGGGGAATGGAATTCCATAGTCGAGGGACCAGGGTCGCAAACCTGCATCCCCCTTGGCGCTTCAGCTTGAAAGTCGGCACTGTCAGCAGGTGGAGTTGGGCCGAGCGGAGGTTGCGTGAGGGCATGTAACGGGAGATGCAATTATCGATGAATTTGGGGCTGCAGCCGTTTAGGGATTTGTACACCAGGCAGCCAACCTTGAAGGCATAGCGCTGGGGGATGGGGAGCCAGTGCAGTTTCCTAAGGAGAGGGGAAGCATGTTGCCACCTCGGTTGTTTAAATATTAATCGTGCTGCTTGGTTTTGTACCAGTTGAGGTCGCCTAGTGAGGCCGAGTGAGAGTCCCAGGAACGTGGTGTTTGCGTAGTCAAGACGGGATAGGACTAGGGCTATTACGACCTGAACCAGTGCAGCTTGAGATAGTAACCTGCTTATCTTCCGTATTTTTCGCAGCTGCAGGAAGCAGGTGGAGACCACGATACCTACGTGTGTTTTGAGGGATAGGTCGTTGCCAATGGTGACCCCAAGGCTTTTTACTGAGGTGGTGGGAGAAGGGGGGAGCCCAGGTTGTATGGCCAGTAATGTGGGCCCCAATGTCTGTGTGCATCGCCCGTCAGTATCAGTTCTGTTTTGCTGGGGTTCAGCTTTAGGTGGTTATGGTCCATCCATTGACGGATGAATATCATGGTGGATTGGAAGTCAGCGATTGACTGGGGAGAGTTGTCAATCTTGAACATAAGTTGGAGGTCGTCTGCGTAGTTAAAAATGGACACTCTTCTTTCTTTCAAGGATCTTATTAGTGGGAGGAGGTAGAGATTGAAGAGGTGGGGGGAAAGGGAGGAGCCCTGTGGGACCCCACACATAGTTTTTAGTTTGGGGGTGGTGAAATGGCTGATGCGGACTGCCTGGGTGCGATTTTTTAGGTTATGTTAGTTGTTGTTTGTTTGTTTTCTCATTGGGTAGAGGCTTATCCAATCAATCAATCAATCAGGGGATTGTAAGCACGCTACTCACCTGTGAGGGTCTCAAGGCGCTGGGGGGGGGGTGCGGCGTAGAGTGCGTTGCCATAGTCGAGTTTGCTGGTGATGAGTGCGTGGGTGACTGTTTTCCTCGACTCGGGGGGGATCCATCTGAAGGTCTTTCGGAGGATGCAGAGGGTGTTGAAGCAGCTGGAGGTGACGGCGTTGACCTGACGGTTCATGGTGAGTGATGAATCGAGTACGATTCTGAGGTTTGTGGCGTGGTCTGAGGGGGAAGGAATGATAGCCTGACTGTTGCGAAGTTGCTTTTAAGAGAACTAATTCCAAGGTTCGGTTTTCCAGTCACTTTAGAGACAGATAGGGGATCTCATTTTAATAATGAGATAATTCGGATGATCTGTGCAGCATTATAGATTGAGCAGAAGCTGCCTTGTGCCTATCGACCAGAAGCATCTGGAGTGGTTGAGCAAATTAATGGCACTATAAAATCTAGACTGGGAAAAGTGTGTGCATCCACAACACTGAAATGGCCTGACGCTTTACCCCTGGTATTGATGAGTCTTAGAAGTATTCCAGATAAAAAGACTGGAATGAGTCCTCATGAAGTGCTAATGGGAAGAGCAATGAGACAAGTGACTGTACCAGCAAACAAACTGATGAATATTTCTGATGATCTAGTGCTTGATTATTGCAAAGGATTGGCAGATCTGGTGCGTTCTGTGTCTCATCAGGTTGGAGAAATTGCAACCACAACACAGCCGGATCAAGCACATGATCTGAGTCCAGGAGAGTGGGTTCTTGTCAAGAAACACATGAGGAAGTCATGTTTAGAACCCAGGTGGCATGGACCGTATCAGATTATTTTGGTGACAACAGCAGCAGTGAAGTGTGGTGGCTTGCCAAACTGGATCCACGCAAGTCATACCAGAAGAGTTCCAAGTCCACTTGAAAAAGAAGGTGAGCAGCAACTGGTGAATGAAGATAAGAAACCAGAAGCTGGAGGTTGTGAAGCTAAAGAATCTAGAGTGACAGATTCTGTCAAGCTTGTTGATGATGAACAACCAAGCACAAGTCAAGTAGAGTGGGCATCAGCTACTGGGTCTCGTAAGACTGCTGTGGAGCAAGAAAAAGAGGAAGTTACTGAAAATCAAGAGCAAGTTCAACAAAGAAAAGGGCTAAATAAAAGAACCTGTGAACCAGAAAGAAAAGGTGAAGAAGTGGTTCAAGCTAAGAGAGCGAAAAAGGGTAACAATTGGCCAAGTGGAGTGAAAAGACTGAAATACACTCTTGAAAGGAGAAAACCAGAGCAAATAAATGAAGTATCAAGTCAAACTGAACAAGAAGAATCAGAAGAAGAATTAGTCCGAAGGACAAAGAGAATAAAAATCCCAAGCAAGAAATACTCAGCTCCTGAATGGACATATGTAATATTGGAAGAAATTGAAAGCACAGACCAAATAAGAGGAGAAGTTGGTATTGGTACTGAGCAAATTGATGAAAGCAAATTGAGACCGCCTTAAAAAGAGAACAGTGAAAAATTAAGGTGCAACAAAATTCAGTAAAAATAATTGGGAAGTTCCAGATGATTTGAAGAAGACTCTGGAAAAAAAAGAAAAAAAAAAGAGGGGGTAAAGAAGAAAGCTTTGAAGTGTGGGATACACTATTTTCCGGTGGTTTTTGGATAAGTTGTCAAAATTTTTAGAGAGTTGTTAGGAATTTTCTTAGGTTTTTCTTAGATTTTTATTTTTATAATATACAAAATAACAGAAGATATAGTGACTGGACATCAAGAACCTAGTTTTAAACGTAGATGTATTAAAGCTTGCTTATGTAGTTTCTTGCTATTAATGTTGATGTGGTTAATACTAACTGTCTTTGTACCTGTTCTAATGGTAACTAATAACAAGAATAATACTAATAATGTGATAAGTGAAAGAATGGACCCCGTTACTAAAGAAACTCCTAAAACTAACAATGATCAGGCTGATGATAGCATTTATCATCATGATAAATCAATTAGTGATTTCTCGTTAAATGTCTTTACAAAATTGCTTTACTGAATATGTTGACACAATGGATGTGAGAGATTGTTACTTATGCATGCAATTACCTTCGTCTGTCTCAGAGGGGGTGACTTACCATCACCTTCCTTTAACATATGGCGTATCATGTAGTGTACTAACTAGTCTTTTTTATGTGACGGGGAAGTTGCAGTACTATTATTCAAACATGGATTTAGTGTTTTCAGAAATTCCTATTCGAAAGGATATGAATAAGGTGTATAGTAACAGAAATGCGGGATACATGGGAGAATTTTTCCATATTACACTGACAATAGATATAGTATATGCTCATAGAAATAATCTGACATGTAGTTTACGGGCTGAAGAAAAAGAATTCATTAACATAGTAGAAGATAGAAGACAGGATTTTCAAAGAAAAGCTGCTGAACAGAAGTCACATGTACCACCATGGGCTTTTAGAGAGGGGAATTATAAGAAAGGCGAGACTTACGCTGCAATGTCTCTGGATTGGTATCATAAAGGGAAACTTTGCTTACTTAGACTAAAAACTGACTATAATAATTATTTCATTGGTACTAGTGAATGTGAACACACTTTCCTGATAACTGGTGGATGGGGATTGAAAGGTGGAACTGATCCTGTATTTCCAGGAGTATATATTATGTGTGTGGTAAAAATGCTCTGAAATAGGTGGACCTTCGGGCGTTCTGGTCTGATGCAGTAAGTACTACCAACTGTACGCGGGTGGGCTCCACTCATCTCTGCTTTTGACCTAATTTTAAACAATTGCCGTATTTTACATTGACAGAATGCAACTATTACCAGCGTCCCCCCGCGGTCTCCATGATGCGTCTTAACTAATAGTTATCAGTAAGCCTACTTCTTCTGTTTTCCTTCTTTTTCCTTTGTGTGTGTTTAGTCTTGGTTTGTTTCTGCACGAGTGGTGCAATGTACTTTCACGTACTCCACCTTATTTTAGAACAATGCTCACTCTTCGATTGAGCACACTGACACCTACTTTGAATGTTGATTGTGGGTCGGTATTTATAGCCATTTGGCGGCTTTGCGCTAATAGTGCGATTCAGTCTGGAATGACTTCGGCTCTGAATACACGCTCACTTCCTGTTGAGCAACTGACACCCACTGCATTTTGCTCACTGTGGGTATGTATGCATGGACAGGGGTTTTTTCTCACTCCTACTCTATGGTATACCATCACGTATAGCACACGTAGTAGCTCATGTACCAACATTGTGTTTAAGCATGACACGTGTGTTTTACTACACGTACCATGTTGGAGAAATCCACTTATTTCATGCGACAGTATTACCGGGACCATCCAGCATACCTTGAACGTTGTATGATTGTTTTTTATTTTCCAGATCATTACCCTTTCACAGAAGGGTGGAAGGGCCCTATATATTCTTTTTTCCTCTCACAGAAGGATGAGAGGTCACCATACTGTGAGTACACGGCATGGTTCAAAGTTGACTCAGGGACGTGGTGCACCTTAGCGTGTGCATACCGCCCAGGTCTTCTTTCCTGGTCCTGAAGAAAACCTAGTAGTAACACTTACAGGTTGAAACATGTAGACCTCCACGAGCACTTTTTTACAGATACCACGGGTCATTGTAGCCTCTTTTAGGTATCACACACTGTTTTTAAACGTGTCTTATTGCTCCACATTAAATATTAGGGAGTACAATAAAGACATTTTTAAACTCACTTCACACTCACTTGCACTCTCATTGTGAACAACCAGCTCCACTGTAATCAGGTGTGAAGGACACCCGGGTAACATTCGTTTACTCGGGTGTGACCCCTATGATGAAGCATGTCACCAACCAGGTTGGTGAGTGAGGGGTCTTTTATAAAAAAGGAAGATTTCTTTTTCCTTTTTGACTGTTCTGTCGTATCTCGCGGATTTCACTATTGAGTTCCTCGGGGCGATACTCCTCTCAGTGTTTTTGCAATCTTTATTAAAGGGGAATGGGAGTATCCCTTGGTGTAAACCCGTTCTCTCTCCTTGTTGGTTACAGTAAAAATGCCAGCACACTGGTATGGTAGTTGTTATTTTGGGATCGTATTTCCCAAAGTATATCACGTAGATACAAATAGTAAAATCAATTAAATAAAGCATGGACTAACACGCAAAAAGAGAGCAAGTTTTTCAGAAATAATTGGTGATATTTTTGGTGCACTGATACCCTCAGTTGGAGTCGTTCTAAATTCACATAAAATTCGGAAATTATCCACAGTGGTTGATCGTTTATCAACAGACACTGCTGGTGGGTTCTTAATGATTGATACTGAAATGGTTGCAATTAGATCAATGGTTTTGCAAAATCGACTTGCCCTTGATATTCTGTTGGCAAAAGAGGGCGGAGTCTGTGGCATGTTCAAAATACAACACTGCTGTACTTATATCCCTGATAAAAGTAAAAGTCTTGAGGGGTATATAAAGAATATTACGAAATTACATGAAGATTTGACTCAACTGGAGGTTGATGGTGTTTGGGAGAAACTTGGTAAGAGTTTTTCCTCTGTAGGTAAATGGTTTTCCACATTTGGGAGTAGTTTATTAGGAAAAATACTAATACCAATTATTTCAATAGCTGTAGTGATTTTGTCAATAATGATGGCATATAAATGTTGCAAGTGTAGATGTGGAAAGAAGGAGATGACAGAATCAGACAATAAACGTAGAGCTAGGAAAAGAAAAAGAGAAGAGATAGAATTAGAGGATATGAGACGAAATTATTATGAAATGATGAAAGATTTAGACGAGAAAATGGCAAAACGGGAAAGAAGTACAGTCCTTTAGATGAAAATAAAGGTGGCAATTGGTATGATGGTGATTTTTGTGATGGCTCAAAAATGCCATCAAAGGGGGGAATTGATGGAGCAGGGTTTTGAGAAAAAAAAACCTGCTCGGATTGACTCCTCAGTAACATTTACTAACAGGGTGTGGTGAAATTAACATGTAAAAACACGAAAACATGGGGAAATGCTTTTGCGCACGCGTACATTAATGCATGGACTAATGCATGAAAGACTAGGCCACATTCGCGTTCTGCTCAAAAATAATAATAATAATAATGCTCTTTGCACACTAATGCTTTTGTTAGAAAACATAACGTGGGATAGTGCAAATGGTGGGTGGTAAACAGTGAGAATTATACTTCATGAAATTAATAATGTCTGTGTTTTATTCATCGTAGTGATGCTTGCATGGGCCTACATCGTTGCATGACAAGTTGGGGGTTAAAAGAAAAACTAATAAATAAGTCGAAAATCGAGCTCTGAGAGAGAATGGAGAAGGCAAAAGCTGATAACCTTCAAGAATGTTTGTGTGTCTGCCAAGTAACGGAAGGATGGCCGTGGGACCAAGTGCAAATGTACAAACTTCTTCCGCGGAAGCTGCAGAGGCGGACAATTAAAATGTAGAGATTTGTAACATGTTACTAGTTGGAGGAAGTGTGTATTCATGAGACGTGGATTACATATTATTAGAAATGTAAAACAAAGAATGCTGTGAAAACATGGACGTGGCTATGGTGGTGTGATAGAACACCCCCTAAACTGACCAATGAGAGACTAAGATTCTGAAAATGTTGCTACAATGGTGGGTTGGACATGAAGGTTTTTTAGAGTGTTGGACATGAAGGTTTTTTAGAGTGTAACTGGGGTGTCTGGGGGGGTGTTAAGGGCGCGCCTTTAGAGAGGCTAGAGAGAGGGAGATCGTCGCTGTCCGTCGGTTTGCTGTATCCAGATTGAGACCTACCTGTTTCCCTGTTCCTGACCTACTCTTTGTTCCCTGAACCTTCTCGGGGAACCCCATCTATTCCCATGGCCAGGGGGTAGATTTTCTACTGAAATACTTGGGTTAGTATAACTAAAGATTCGTACTTTGCATAATCGTTTGCAAATGTATATCTGTCTCTGAAACCTTTGTCTGTTCATCTATCCACTCCTTCATTGCAATCTGTTCATATGATTTGAGTTTGACACTTTTTGCCTTGATAAATGTTCTCTCTCTGTGATTTTTGCATTGTTTGCCTTGTAAAACTGTACATGATGAGCATTTACCTTCACATTATTTGCGATAAATATTATTAACCTTACTCCGAGTTGGTAATTTATTTAGTAGTATAGATAGATAGTTAGTTCTAATTATTACCATCAACTTCTCAACTAATGGTCCATCGACCAGAGGAAAGAGAGTTAATTACAGGTTTCAATTATGTATCTTGTGTGTTAGGACGAGCCTGTAGTTGGTGAACAACTGATTTAACTCAAACTAAAAACAGCGCAACAGGGATTCATGTGTTGGGTGTATGAGTATGGGCCAGTGATTGTGTTTATTGATTATCGATCCCTGATTGGCGCTGGATCACCGCCCCTGCCATTAACGCTGTTCCTGCTGATCTTGAAGAAAAGTTTCCAACATGGGCTCAGTAATGTTGTAAACAACTCAAGGTCCCATCTGCTCACTCACAGTACTGTATTAATTCTCATGTTTTGTAACTAGTTTGTCCTGCTATCTCCGGATCAATCAATATTCATGGAGTGGGATAGTGCTTAGATGGTCAGGCAATATAGCACTTGACAGAACTGCGCTCTGATGTGCTCAAAAGTCTAACTCTTTAGCTCACAGCATCATGATTTTGGACTTTCAATGGTAGTCGATGAGGTTTCCCAAATGAACCCGGATTTTGGTGGTGAGCCAGAATTTTTCTGAGACTTTTTCGATGCTACTAGGAATGCTGTCTGATTTCTTATTGATTTTTGCTGCTCATTTGAGACTTAGAATGTTTCTGATTTTGCTCTTTATTCTGTATTGACCTATCAATGAGAGCCTTTATGGCATTGGCTTTATGCATTTGCCCTTATAGTTTTTTGTGCTGCACCTTAAGATTTATGTAATACATCTTTTTAAAATGTTCTAATTCTGCCCTAGAAGTCACTTATTGAGTCTGTCATGCTTATTTACCTGTATTTCTGTTATGCTGTGTGGTGTTTTGGATATGCTGTGTCATATTTTTGATATGCTGTGTGGTATTTTGGATATGCTATGTGGTATTTTTGATATGCTGTGTCATATTTTTGATGTGCTATGTGGTATTTTTGATATGCTGTGTGGTATTTTAGATATGCTATATGGTATTTTTGATATGCTGTGTGGTATTTTTGATATGATGTGTGGTATTTTTGATGTGCTATGTGGTATTTTTGATGTGCTATGTGGTATTTTTAATATGCTGTGTGGTATTTTTGATGTGCTGTGTGGTATTTTTGATATGCTGTGTCGTATTTTTGATATGCTATGTGGTATTTTTGATGTGCTATGTGGTATTTTGGAGATGCTATGTGGTATTTTTGATATGCTATGTGGTATTTTTGATGTGCTATGTGGTATCTTTGATATGCTATGTGGTATTTTTGATGTGCTATGTGGTATTTTTGATATGCTGTGTCATATTTTTGATCTGCTATGTGGTATTTTTGATATGCTGTGTGGTATTTTTGATATGCTATGTGGTATTTTTGATATGCTGTGTGGTATTTTTGATATGCTGTGTGGTATTTTTGATGTGCTATGTGGTATTTTTGATGTGCTATGTGGTATTTTTGATATGCTGTGTGGTATTTTTGATATGCTATGTGGTATTTTTGATATGCTGTGTCGTATTTTTGATATGCTATGTGGTATTTTTGATGTGCTGTGTGGTATTTTTGATGTGCTATTTTGGATATGCTATGTGGTATTTTTGATATGCTGTGTGGTATTTGTGATATGCTGGGTGGTATTTTTGATATGCTATGTTGTATTTGTGATATGCTGGGTGGTATTTGTGATATGCTGTGTGGTATTTTTGATGTGCTATGTGGTATTTATGATGTGCTATGTGGTATTTTTGATATGCTGTGTGGTATTTTTGATATGCTGTGTCGTATTTTTGATATGCTATGTGGTATTTTTGATATGCTGTGTGGTATTTTTGATATGCTATGTGGTATTTTTGATATGCTGTGTCGTATTTTTGATATGCTATGTGGTATTTTTGATGTGCTGTGTGGTATTTTTAATGTGCTATGTGGTATTTTGGATATGCTGTGTCATATTTTTGATATGTTGTGTGGTATTTTGGATATGCTATGTGGTATTTTGGATATGCTATGTGGTATTTTGGATATGCTGTGTGGTATTTTTGATGTGCTATGTGGTATTTTTGATATGCTGTGTGGTATTTTTGATATGCTATATGGTATTTTTGATGTGCTATGTGGTATTTTTGATGTGCTATGTGGTATTTTTAATATGCTGTGTGGTATTTTTGATGTGCTGTGTGGTATTTTTGATATGCTGTGTCGTATTTTTGATATGCTATGTGGTATTTTTGATGTGCTATGTGGTATTTTGGATATGCTATGTGGTATTTTTGATATGCTATGTGGTATTTTTGATGTGATATGTGGTATTTTTGATATGCTATGTGGTATTTTTGATGTGCTATGTGGTATTTTTGATATGCTGTGTCATATTTTTGATGTGCTATGTGGTATTTTTGATATGCTGTGTGGTATTTTGGATATGCTATGTGGTATTTTGGATATGCTGTGTGGTATTTTTGATGTGCTATGTGGTATTTTTGATGTGCTATGTGGTATTTTTGATATGCTGTGTCGTATTTTTGATATGCTGTGTCATATTTTTGATGTGCTATGTGGTATTTTTGATATGCTGTGTGGTATTTTAGATATGCTATATGGTATTTTTGATATGCTGTGTGGTATTTTTGATGTGCTATGTGGTATTTTTGATGTGCTATGTGGTATTTTTAATATGCTGTGTGGTATTTTTGATGTGCTGTGCGGTATTTTTGATATGCTATGTGGTATTTTTGATGTGCTATGTGGTATTTTGGAGATGCTATGTGGTATTTTTGATATGCTATGTGGTATTTTTGATGTGCTATGTGGTATTTTTGATATGCTATGTGGTATTTTTGATGTGCTATGTGGTATTTTTGATATGCTGTGTCATATTTTTGATCTGCTATGTGGTATTTTTGATATGCTGTGTGGTATTTTTGATATGCTATGTGGTATTTTTGATATGCTGTGTGGTATTTTTGATATGCTGTGTGGTATTTTTGATGTGCTATGTGGTATTTTTGATGTGCTATGTGGTATTTTTGATATGCTGTGTGGTATTTTTGATATGCTATGCGGTATTTTTGATATGCTGTGTCGTATTTTGATATGCTATGTGGTATTTTTGATGTGCTGTGTGGTATTTTTGATGTGGTATTTTGGATATGCTATGTGGTATTTTTGATATGCTGTGTGGTATTTGTGATATGCTGGGTGGTATTTTTGATATGCTATGTGGTATTTGTGATATGCTGGGTGGTATTTGTGATATGCTGTGTGGTATTTTTGATGTGCTATGTGGTATTTTTGATGTGCTATGTGGTATTTTTGATATGCTGTGTGGTATTTTTGATATGCTGTGTCGTATTTTTGATATGCTATGTGGTATTTTTGATATGCTGTGTGGTATTTTTGATATGCTATGTGGTATTTTTGATATGCTGTGTCGTATTTTTGATATGCTATGTGGTATTTTTGATGTGCTGTGTGGTATTTTTAATGTGCTATGTGGTATTTTGGATATACTGTGTCATATTTTTGATATGCTGTGTGGTATTTTGGATATGCTATGTGGTATTTTGGATATGCTGTGTGGTATTTTTGATGTGCTATGTGGTATTTTTGATGTGCTATGTGGTATTTTTGATATGCTGTGTCGTATTTGTGATATGCTGTGTCATATTTTTGATGTGCTATGAGGTATTTTTGATATGCTGTGTGGTATTTTTGATATGCTATATGGTATTTTTGATATGCTGTGTGGTATTTTTGATGTGCTATGTGGTATTTTTGATGTGCTATGTGGTATTTTTAATATGCTGTGTGGTATTTTTGATGTGCTGTGTGGTATTTTGATATGCTGTGTCGTATTTTTGATATGCTATGTGGTATTTTTGATGTGCTATGTGGTATTTTGGATATGCTATGTGGTATTTTTGATATGCTATGTGGTATTTTTGATGTGCTATGTGGTATTTTTAATATGCTGTGTGGTATTTTTGATGTGCTGTGTGGTATTTTTGATATGCTGTGTCGTATTTTTGATATGCTATGTGGTATTTTTGATGTGCTGTGTGGTATTTTTAATGTGCTATGTGGTATTTTGGATATGCAGTGTCGTATTTTGATATGCTATGTGATATTTTTGATATGCTGTGTCGTATTTTTGATATGCTATGTGGTATTTTTGATGTGCTGTGTGGTATTTTTGATGTGCTATGTGGTATTTTGGAGATGCTATGTGGTATTTTGATATGCTATGTGGTATTTTTGATGTGCTATGTGGTATTTTTGATATGCTATGTGGTATTTTTGATGTGCTATGTGGTATTTTTGATATGCTGTGTCATATTTTTGATCTGCTATGTGGTATTTTTGATATGCTGTGTGGTATTTTTGATATGCTATGTGGTATTTTTGATATGCTGTGTGGTATTTTTGATATGCTGTGTGGTATTTTTGATGTGCTATGTGGTATTTTTGATGTGCTATGTGGTATTTTTGATATGCTGTGTGGTATTTTTGATATGCTATGTGGTATTTTTGATATGCTGTGTCGTATTTTTGATATGCTATGTGGTATTTTTGATGTGCTGTGTGGTATTTTTGATGTGGTATTTTGGATATGCTATGTGGTATTTTTGATATGCTGTGTGGTATTTGTGATATGCTGGGTGGTATTTTTGATATGCTATGTGGTATTTGTGATATGCTGGGTGGTATTTGTGATATGCTGTGTGGTATTTTTGATGTGCTATGTGGTATTTTTGATGTGCTATGTGGTATTTTTGATATGCTGTGTGGTATTTTTGATATGCTGTGTGGTATTTTTGATATGCTATGTGGTATTTTTGATATGCTGTGTGGTATTTTTGATATGCTATGTGGTATTTTTGATATGCTGTGTCGTATTTTTGATATGCTATGTGGTATTTTTGATGTGCTGTGTGGTATTTTTAATGTGCTATGTGGTATTTTGGATATGCTGTGTCATATTTTTGATATGCTGTGTGGTATTTTGGATATGCTATGTGGTATTTTGGATATGCTGTGTGGTATTTTTGATGTGCTATGTGGTATTTTTGATGTGCTATGTGGTATTTTTGATATGCTGTGTCGTATTTGTGATATGCTGTGTCATATTTTTGATGTGCTATGAGGTATTTTTGATATGCTGTGTGGTATTTTTGATATGCTATATGGTATTTTTGATATGCTGTGTGGTATTTTTGATGTGCTATGTGGTATTTTTGATGTGCTATGTGGTATTTTTAATATGCTGTGTGGTATTTTTGATGTGCTGTGTGGTATTTTTGATATGCTGTGTCGTATTTTTGATATGCTATGTGGTATTTTTGATGTGCTATGTGGTATTTTGGATATGCTATGTGGTATTTTTGATATGCTATGTGGCATTTTTGATGTGATATGTGGTATTTTTGATATGCTATGTGGTATTTTTGATGTGCTATGTGGTATTTTTGATATGCTGTGTCATATTTTTGATATGCTATGTGGTATTTTTGATATGCTGTGTGGTATTTTTATTATGCTATGTGGTATTTTTGATATGCTGTGTCGTATTTTTGATATGCTATGTGGTATTTTTGATGTGCTGTGTGGTATTTTTAATGTGCTATGTGGTATTTTGGATATGCAGTGTCGTATTTTTGATATGCTATGTGATATTTTTGATATGCTGTGTCGTATTTTTGATATGCTATGTTGTATTTTTGATGTGCTGTGTGGTATTTTTGATGTGCTATGTGGTATTTTGGATATGCTATGTGGTATTTTTGATATGCTGTGTGGTATTTGTGATATGCTGGGTGGTATTTTTGATATGCTATGTGGTATTTGTGATATACTGGGTGGTGTTTTTGATATGCTGTGTGGTATTTTTGATGTGCTATGTGGTATTTTGGATATGCTGTGTGGTATTTTTGATATGCTGTGTGGTATTTTTGATATGCTGTGTGGTATTTTTGATATGCTGTGTCGTATTTTTGATATGCTATGTGGTATTTTTGATGTGCTGTGACTCATATTTTGATGTGCTGTGACTCATATTTTTGATATGCTGTGTGGTATTTTTGATATGCTGTGTCGTATTTTTGATATGCTATGTGGTATTTTTGATGTGCTGTGACTCATATTTTGATGTGCTGTGACTCATATTTTTGATATGCTGTGTGGTATTTTTGATATGCTGTGTGGTATTTTTGATATGCTGTGTCGTATTTTTGATATGCTATGTGGTATTTGTGATATACTGGGTGGTGTTTTTGATATGCTGTGTGGTATTTTTGATGTGCTATGTGGTATTTGTGCTATGCTGGGTGGTATTTGTGCTATGCTGGGTGGTATTTGTGCTATGCTGGGTGGTATTTGTGCTATGCTGTGACGTATTTGTGATATGCTGGGTGGTATTTGTGCTATGCTGGGTGGTATTTTTGCTATGCTGGGTGGTATTTGTGCTATGCTGGGTGGTACTTTTGATATGCTGTGTGGTGCCTTGTCTCAGGACACATTGCCTCATGAAATCGAGGTTTAACACTGTCCTCGACCCATTCACCTGTGGGCGCACTGTTGAAGTATCTTTTAGAGTGGAAACATTTAGAGGTTCTCCGCGCCCACAGGATATAGCGCCCTCCGTGTCGCGGCACCTCAGGGGACAAAGAAGGGCCAGAAGGCGGTAGCCCACTTTTAAAGCCTCTGGCGCCTCCCTCCTCCCCTGTGATGCCTACCCTATGACAGCTTCCGGTCAGGACCTACTTCCGATGGTGATGGAGGGTCTTTGCCAGCAATGAGTTAGCGCTTCATGTTTGCGTTTGGTATTTGCGTGCTATCAGAGACGCAAAGGTCAGACCCTGCACTGATATCCCAACACAGAGAACATAAATAAACTGGTGATAGCACAGCGAGCTAAGCACATGTTGCAGAAAACTGTGCAATCCGCGGGTTAGAAGTTCATCCCAAAACCATAGGTTGAGTATCTGCCACAGAGATGTGTGTGTAACCTAGAGGCTAGGAGACCTAACTGGAATAAGGCAGCTTGTAGGGTTAATACAACTGCTGCAGTGATGTCTTTGTACCGTGAACACCATGGTCCCACTCACTGTAGGACACCTGAGGCTGGCGGGTGGGGAGAGACGAGTGGTGCCTGCTGCACAGATCTGCCTGTAACCTTCTGCTATTAAATTCAGATCCCAGTAAAAGAGCTCTGTTGTTTATCTTGCAGAGAGCTCTGTGTTTACTCGAGAAGATATCCAGGTTTGAATGCTCGCAGATTCAACATACCCTTTGACCCTTTCGAGGTCAATAGAATTAGTGTGTTTGGACTGCTAGCTGTTCCCCTCAAAGTGGATTCAAAATACAAACACACTTCCTGTTTCACCCCGGAAGGAACAGAAGTAGAGTGCTGTCATGCCTGTCATGTATGTGTGTGGTGTTGTCTCCCTTATCCAAAATAGAGGAGAGTTCTGGAACAAATAGAATAAACTCACCCCTCTGACCACACCTGTCCAAAAAAAAGCAAAGGTATTTGGACATTCCGTGTGCGAACCTCCAGCCAGCTGATCACAAAATCAGAAACAGAAACTCCTCTGAGGAAGGCGTGATTTCCTTAGCAGGGTTGGTCTTCTGTAGAACTTAGGAAGTGATTGCCTTTCTGTTTGGCGCCTACAGGGGCATTGTTCATAGTTTCAGGTATAGGGAATTATTTGAGTTTATCTGGACTTCCATTATTGTGCATTGTGTAATAGTGACATATATAGTGCTTGCTAGTAGTATTGTGCGAGCTAGAGAGGTGTTTGCTTTTTTCCTGCTGCTGGTGACCGGTCCAGGCTACCACTTACTGGTTTCTCGCTCTGGTGTGTTTAAACACCCAGGTGAGACCGGCTCATCTATTTGCATCCACGCGCCATGGAGGAGCCATTTATAAATGTACACACTCACATGCCAGTTTCTTATTGCTCGTCCGTCTTCCTAGTCACAGTCCTTACCCAGGGAGCCTTCGCTCCCTCCGACAGAATTTCCACAAGTCAAATCCCTCAATATGGCCACCGCTGCCATCATACCAACAAAAAAGGATGCCCACCCTCCCCCTTTCTTCTTTTTACTTTGGAAGAAAGACCTAGGAGTCAAAGGATATGATTATATATTTTAATTTACATTTTGCCATTTAGATAGTGGGACCTCCTTAAGCAGTATCACTTTATATAAGGAATAAAGTACCCCCTGCTGTACATTATAAGGATATTGAAAGTCACCAAGGAGGTTCATAACCATGTTCCTTTATAAGGTTATGGAACTTTGAGGTGATTTGCAATACCCTTATCATGTACTCCAGGGGGTACTTTAACCCATATAATACATGGTCGCACAATCACTTTGCCCACAAACCACTTACAAATTTGGTGCGTAGCTCTTTCATATGGAAGAGAGAGCATGTTTGCAAACATGAAGAATAAAACGAAAACCTATAGTGCAAAATTAAACACATCAAAGACCTGTTAGTTATTTGTTGCAAACAGATATTAGAAACAGTTCAATAGAAGTCATTTTATTTTTTATTTTTGCACTAGATCTGAATGTGTAGAAACATGAAGAAAGGTTGTAGCTTTTCTCTAACAATCTAATGACTGCAAAAAATAAACATGTTCTCTTTGCTTGTCATTGTAAGCTAAACAATAAAGCAGAAGACAGAGAAGCAATGTTCTGTTTTCGTTGCTTTAAACAGCTGCTTCAGTTAAGGTTCATGACCGGACCTGCATTTCACCTCGGCTGCTGGCTCTGGCAGCAGGCATTGTGATGTCAGAACTCTACTGTAATAAATTATAATAGTCGAGTTCTGACGTCTTTTCTTTATAATCGGCGACTGGGTGCGTCACAGCAGTGTACGATGCTTATGAATGTCTCCTGACCCCATTTATCGAGCGGAGGTGTCGGGGAACACAGGTGTAATTTGGGCGGGCCACTGCTGACTTTGAATTGGCGACGGCCTCACAAAGTTTTGCTTCAGAATGGGAGAGTCACCCTTGAGGGGATTTACAAATGCTACATTGTATTTCTGTGCTGTGAAGGGAAGTTGCTACTTGCAATACAGAAGCAATACAGCAGAGAATGAGTTCTCAGAAAGGCACAATTTGGAACCAGAGGCTCCTGAGATTTTGGAAGGGGAGCAGTCTGGTAATTCAGTACCAACCTTGGGGAACATGCAATGCATGATAGAGCAGGTAGTGCCTGCTGCATTTAAGGCAAGAGAGGCCAGTCATCCCCCAAAAGGCTCTGTATGTCATCTCGAAAGGGAGCCCATGACCAGGACGAGAAGGAAGTCAAGGGCAGATTTGTGCAGGGGACACCGCTAAAAGAAGTCCTCCAACATTTAAGGGAAATTTTGCCATTCCCAGAGGCCCTGGTTGAGTTTGATGAGGACGACTTCTTCGACCAGTATCAAAGGAAAGTAACCGGAAAGGTTTGCTTCTGCATGGGGCAGTACGAAAGGTGATAACTAATGAGTGGAAGGCGGTGGGCAAGCACGCCTTTCCCTGATTTTTGGTGAGGAGATACCCATTGCATGGTTTTCTGGAATAGTTTCCTTCCAGGTTTAAGATGACTCCATGATGACTGGGTGGTCCTCTCAGGACACAATCTTGGAAGAAGCGTCACCGCAATCCGGTTGATAGGACAGTTGAACGGGCAGTAAAGAGAGCCTATTCAGCTGCTAACTTTGGGGTCAGAGCGAAAGCTTATGCCAGTTATGAGATTCAATCTTTATTATGAGACTGTCAAAGGATCGCAGAGCTAATGGAGCCGGGGCAGCCATTTCTCCAGCCGTCTCAATGATGGAACGACCAGTCCGCTTTCTTTCAGGCATATTTTTTGAATCGCTGTGGGCAGCAGCCGCAGAATAAGCAATAGCAGCAAAGGCCAGATATGAACAAAGTTGTGGAAGACGGATACAACTAAAAGAAATCTCATCATGCTTGTCCGCGTCATAGGAGCAAAGCTCTCGGTACAGAGTTAGAGGATAGGAAGCTGATGAAACCTGCTAAGCCTCCAGCAAAGGGCAATTCTTTTAATCAAAGAGGACGTTTGGGGCGGCCTTTCAGCAGCAAATGATGGGTCAGCCGTGTTGTGGAAGAGGAGGTGGCTGAGAAGTCCCTGCTCCCTAGAAATCTCAGTCCCAGGCTGCAGGACCTACCACTACAAATCTAACATTCTCCCAGTCATGAGAACAGAGGGGATCTGGGTCAGCTGCCAGTGGGAGTCAGACTATTGAACTTTCAGGACAAGTGGAATGCTTCAGTGATGGACCAGTGGAACTGGAAATTGTACGACTTGGTATCGAGTACAGTTGCAAGAGAAACCGAACAACTGTTTTCACACTATTCCACTGTCCAGAGATCCGCTCAAATGGAAAGCCTTGTTGGAAGGGAGTCTACAGCTTACTTCTGAAGAATGCAATAAGGCTGATTCCTGTCTCTCAAGATAGGAAGGGGTTTCACTCAATCCACTTTTTCATGAAAAGGGCACCTAGAGAATTCAGACCAGTATTGAACTTGAAAGAAGTGAAAAATGTTGACATGCAATGTGATATCCTTGCAAAAAGCTCCTATTTACATAAAGATGGGAGGCTTTTAAGCATCTTTAGACCTGTTAGACCCTTACTTACACACCAGGACTGTCAGGAGTCGGGCCGTGTAGCGCCTACCTAGCTGTTGATTCCTACAACTCCCATGAGGCCCAGGGAGAGGGCGGAGTCACGCGTCTATAAGACGACGCATCGAGCGCACAACCAGCGTGCGTAATTCTATTGACAGGGAAGAGGTTACTTTCCTGGTGTACGGCGGCAGCATCAAGGTGTGCTGCGGGGTCTTCACCGACTGGAGGATATTCATCATTTTTACGAGCACGGCGCAGGCGGCGGTGTACCATACCGTGGAAGCCCGTCGTTGCTGGACGGAGATCCTAATCCGGGAAAGACTCAGGAGAGTTTTTCAAGTTCTTTTGCATCTAGCCTGATCGGTGGAGGTCAGGTGAGCGGACTCACGCGGTGAAGGCGGCGGTGTGCTAAACCGCGGAAGCCTAATAACCGTGAGCTTACTTTGTGTATTACTATTGGTGTTGACTCCTAAGGCGGCGGTGTACTAAACCGTGAAGCCTTTTTCTTTCCCTTTCGTTATTTTCAAACACCTTCTCTCTGTGGGTTGCGGTGCTGTAACCGCAGTGGTGTCTAAGCTTACGGGAAGGGGGAAACCTTGTTTTCTGTTTTGGTTGTCCTTTAGAAGAGAGGGGTTGTGTCATTGTGCGATAAACTTCTTGCGCCTGATTATAGGATATCGAGAGGTTTTTCGACGAACAACCTACCCTCATGTGAAGCCCTTACGGGGCCATTTGAATAACGGCTGCTTGAGACAAAAGGTATATGTGGAAAAAAGTAGCGAGATTTATTGAGAGTAGTGAAGATTCAATACCTGTTACTCATTATTGTTATTCTCTTTTTCAGATTCTCATCCCAGCTGTTCCTATCCCTTCCTATCCCTCACCTGATCGCCCTATTTCTCTGTTATATATATAATTGGAGTATGGGGATGTCAGGGGGTGGAACCATTATTGCTTCATCCGGACCCTGAGGAGTACCCAATCCTGACAAGGACTCTCAGAAGTATCTATATTTTGCAGTAGGGGACAAGCATTATCAATTTCAAGTGCGCAACTTCGGGTTAATGTCATCACCAAGGGTGTTTACTTTGGTATTAGCGCCTTTGGTAGGACTGATTCACAATAAGGCATTATGGTCTTCCCATACCTAGATGACTGGCTGATTTCTTCTTCTTGTTTCTTTAAGACTGTGCAAAAAGTAGAGGGAGTTTGTGGAACACTGGAAGAACATGCCTTTTAACTAAACCATAAGAAATCTCACCTTACTCCAACTCAGGATCTTCAGTATATGGGAAGCCGTTTCAGGACGGTCCTGGGGAAGGTGTTCTTGCTGACATCTAGGAAGCAGAAACTGACATTGTACATTTCAGCCCTTCTGGTAAATGAATCCCCAACAGTGAGAGAATGGCTGACGGTTCAGGGGTTGATGGCGTCAACAGCACTAATACTACCATTGCAGAGATCGCATCTTTATCCACTGGTCAACCATCTGCTGAAACATTGGGAGCCCAAATCAATGCAATACGAGCCCAAGACCCCAGTGGGGGATGTACTGCATTGCAGTAATGGTTGGGTCAGTAGAATTCAGCTAAAAGGGTTTCTCTGGAATTCTCCCTCCCAAAGTCCTGACCACGGATGCAGGTGGGATACGTTGGGGAGCAATTCTGGACAGCCAGTCAGCTCAGAGAGCTTGGTCTGTGGTACAGAAGGGGTTCTCCCCCAATTGGAAAGAGTAGAAGGCACTAGACCTGGAGTTGCTACATTTTCCCCAGTTCCTCAGGAACACAACGTTCTCATAATGACAGACAACAGGGTGGTTGTAGCCTATGTGAACCATCAAGGTGGCTTGATGGTGAGATTGTTGTTGGCTTTAGTTCAGGTGACATGTTCCTGGTTAGAAGTCAGTCTCCTGTCTCTTCAAGCAGATCATCTTCCAGGGAGAGAGAATGGGCTTTCAGATCACTTGAGCAGGGTTTTCCCTCTTTGATGGAGCTAGCCCTATTGAAAACCACTTTTCAGCCCGCAGTCAGGAGGTTTGAGCCCCCGCAGGTGGACTGTTTGCAACCAGGGAAAATGCACCTCTTTCACAATTGTGCATGAGATCTCTGTGTTAGGGGATCTGGAGAGTGGACATGTTGTCTCTCCTAAGGCTCTGGTGCGTGTCCTCCATCCTCTTCGTTTTAAGCGTGTTAGAGAAAACGCAGAGGGAAGGAGTGGAGGTGCT
Organism: Calotriton arnoldi; assembly: GCA_963921515.1. Taxonomy (NCBI): domain Eukaryota; kingdom Metazoa; phylum Chordata; class Amphibia; order Caudata; family Salamandridae; genus Calotriton; species Calotriton arnoldi. The sequence goes on along the minus strand of CAWUFW010005220.1, from coordinate 425,733 downwards.
TTTTGTTAGTGTCATGGTGGAAACCAGGGCCGCTGTTTCCTCTTCTCCTTCAGTTGGTGGTTCAGGACCTCTGGATGATTTCGTGTTTTTCCATTTCTGCTTAAAAGAGCCCCACTTTCGAAGGTGTGTCTGGCCCATCTACAGCTAGGGGGATGGCACTTGAGAGGGAAAGTTTACCATCTACGGGCTGTTCTTTAGAGGTAGCTGAATATATTTAGCAGCCTTGACATTGAAAACATACTCCAGGTGCTGGAGGAATTCTGAGAAAGGAGAGAAGGGAGTGGATAATGTTTCAGGTGATCACACTCTGGTCCTAAACCATTTGAAAGAAGGATTCCTTCTGGGTCTGGCGGTGTTAGTCATGGCCCTTTTTGCAGGTTTATCCCCAAACCTTCTGCCTCCTATTTTTCTGACCCTGTTTTCGTTGGCTATAGGACTCTGGGCACTTTACCACTGCTGATCAGTGCTAAAGTGCATATGCTCTCTGTGTAAATAGTGAATATGATTGGTTATCCATGATTGACATATTTGATTTACTGGTAAGTCCCTAGTAAAGTGCACTGAGTGTGCCAGGGACTGTAAATCAAATGCTACGAGTGGGCTGGCAGCACTGGTTGGCCCACCCATATGAGTAGCCCTGTAACTGTGTCTCAGACCTACCACTGTAGTGCGCATGCAGTTTTTAACTGCCATGTTGACCTGGCAAGTGCACCCACTTGCCAGGCCTAAACCTTCCCTTTTCTTACATGTAGGGCACCCCTTGGGTAGGCTCAAGGTAACCCCATGGGCAGGGTGCAGTGTATGTGAAAGGTAGGACATACTGGTGTCTGGGACATGTCCTGATAGTGAAATACTGTGCAATTCGTTTTTCACTGTTGAGAGGCTGTCTGTCCCATAGGCTATCATTGGAGATGCAATGTAACATTTTACATGTGTAACTTTCAATTGGGACAAGATTAAAAAATGGAGTTTAGGCTGTCTGAACTCAGAATTTATTAACACACCTTATGATAAAGGTGGTTTTTAAATTGTATGTTTGAAAATGCCACTTTTAGAAAGTGGCCATTTTCTTACTTGACCATTCTGTGTGCCTCTGACTGTTTGTGTATTCAGCATCTGGTTTTGGAGTGACAGGAGATGGGGATGTGCATTCACTTTAGACAGTCACAAGGAGGGGGGTGAGGTGTGTCCTGCCTTGCCTCGGTGACTCATCGCTGGGCTGAATAGACATGGTCTGCATTTAGAGAGGTGGGATGAGTTTCGCTAGTACTTGAATAGGCTGTGTCTTCTTTGCACAATGTTGTCTCTACCCCCTGTAGTCATGCTAGACCAGAGAGGACAGGAATGGTTTGGACTGGGCTCAGAGACCCTTGCCACAAAGAGAACAATGACAAAATGGGTATAAGTATGAGACCTTAAACCCAGAGACTTTAGATTACTTCAAGAAACAAGAGGACCCTGCCAAGAAGAAGAGCCGTTTCTGTGTGAGGGGTTGCTTCTTCTGTCTATGGTGGAGGGAAAGGACTGACTCTTTTTGCCCTGCTATTGTATCCTGCTTGTGGAGAATCTCCAAGGGTCTGTGTGTGCTGGCCTCCTGTTTTAGAAGACTCAGGGAAATCAAATTCTTCCTTCGGTTGATTTTACTTAGATCTGCCAAATTCTGGTACTTTTAAGTTAATCTGCCAAGTCCTGGTGCTTGTGTTGCCTTTGTTTACCCTCCACATGCTGTGGAAAGCCTCTCTGGGCTTTCCTGACTGAGGCGTCCTCGTGCTTCCTTCCCCCTTCCAATAAGGTGAGCAGTGACTGAGGCACCGCCGCTGTGCCCTGCAGTGAGGTCTCCGACCCCAGGAAACCGAAAGGCGCCTGCTCCCACGCTGGGAGAACGCAGCAGTGTCGCCAAGTATTGCCTGGCAACCGACGCCGCGGAAGATCTCCGCAGCGGCCAGCAACGCCTTTCCAGGCAACCCAAGGCTCCCGAAGCAAGCAGAGGGAGAAGCGGCCTCCGCAGCAGTACCGCCCAGCTCCAGCCCCCAGTCCCGCCCATAGCCGGACGGACCCTCGGGGGAGCTGTGGAGAAGAAGGAAGGACCGAGGGAGTGCCCTGCTGCCTGTGCACCAGGCCAACATGGGCCCCTTTTGTTTGACCCAAGGCCAGTCAGCAGAGCGGGGAGGAATCCTCGACAGAGCCCCTGCTCTGCCCCATTGTTCAAAAGTACCACCGCAGCTGGCAGGCAGCTGCCATTTGAGTCACTCTGCATGCGGGGGACTGAGGGAGGTTCCCAGCCATTGTAGGAGGTGGGCACACCACACCGTGCCGGCAAATACCTTGGGGGGCATTTCTTGTACATAACCGCCTCCCCTGTGCCGGCAGCAGCTGCAACTCGTGTTCGGGGGCAGCTGCACTTCACGCAGTTTGCATATGTGGGGGGACCGAGTGAGGTCTCCCACCTTCCCTGCAGTGTGTGCGCCCTCCCCATATCCTCGCGACATACCGGGAGGGGTGCCAAAGGGTCGCAATTTCCTTCCCGGTCTTGAGGGGCCGTAGTGGAAACCTTCCTGGGAGTACTGTATTGTCCCTAAAAGGAGACCAGGTGTTCCTGCACTCTGGGGAACCGGAAAACTGCTGTATTACTGAGAGTAGGAGTGCAGGTGCTGCTCCTCGAGTGATTTATGTGTTATCCGTGACCTGACTACTGCATTTGATGCCCTAATGTTATGAGTTATGCTGTTTTACACCTGGCCATGATAGGATAACAAGTATCCTTTTCAGGGAATGCATAATATGTACCGTGATGGTGTAAGTGTTGTTATCCCTAATGTTTTCACACTGTTTGTAGGACATGTGCAGCTTATAAGTCTTTGCTTTATTGCACTAAATGTAGTGTTATGTCTGTTGCCTAGTTGGCAGAATGATTTATGTGATTGGGGTCTAATGTGTTTTATATATAATACAGGTGACATTTTTATATAACCTTGTGTGGAGTCTCTTTTGTGGTGTGCCTAGTGTGTCACTAGTGTGTGTGTGTTTTGTGCAAACGCTTTACACATTGCCTCTGGGATAAGCCTGACTGCTCACGCCAAGCTACCAAGGGGGTGAGCGGGGGTTATCTTGGGTGTGTAACTCCCTTACCATGACTAGAGTGGTGGGTTCTGCCTGGCTTAGGTGCATACCCTAGCCAACCAGAAGCCCCATTTCTAACAGGCGGTGTTCACTTTGAGAGCTCAGTGGGGACTATTAGTTCTATTAAGAGCCCACACCTACAGGATTTAGTGTTGTTGTTATCTAGATTGTTAAAGTGCTCTTTTATAAATATGCCAACTATTCATTGCCCTATTACCACATGGAATCTTTCATTAGGTCTTCAAGCACTACAAAAAGTTCTTTTTGAGCCATTGAATTCAGTAGATCTGATTGTTATGTCTTTTAAGGTATTGTTTCTGGTGGCAATAATTTGGGGGTGAAGAACTGGAGAACTAGACTTTAGAGATTTGCCAGACAAGGTAATCCTGAGACCTACTCCCACCTTTATCCCAAAGTTTCCTTCAGTTTATCACTGTACGACAGAACTGGTGTTGTCAGTCGATTTGCCTTCTCCTTCTTCCAAGGAGGAGTGGTGTTTTCATAGCCCTGATGTGCACACAACAATTGTGCGAAATTGGGTTGTTGGTTGAGGGGGGTGACACCCTACTCAAGCAACAGCCACAATCCTTGCCAAGGAAAATCACAAAAAGTCACAAAATTAACCTGTGCTTAATACTCAGGTAGCTTGGCAATAAAAGCAGTCAGGCTTAATTTAGAGGCAACGTGTGAAGTATTTATGCAGCACGCAAACAGTAATAAAGTGACAACACAACATAGGAAACTTCCCACAGCAACTTAGAAAAATAGAGTAAAGTTTAATACATTTTTAGACGCCAAAACGACAATCCAATCAGTAGAACTGGAGTTATGCAATTCAAAGATATCAGGTAAGTATACCGCCTTAAAGCACGTAGCTCCACTCACAGCTATTTGGTCATGTGCGACCAGATGAAAGTCACACATTCGGGCCGACCACGATGGGGCACGGGCTGGATACAGGGACCAGGTTAGTCACGCTGAAAAAGTTATCTTCTACAGCCTAGCGTGAAAAGTCCAGTTCACGGTTGAGGAGGCTGAGGGGAGCAGGGAGAGCGTCACAGATGGTCATTGTTGCAGTGCAAAGAGCAGGACGGTCGTCACTGTACTGCGAAGATCCTGTTGGGCGTCGCGGATAGTTGTTGCTGGAGATTGGCATCAGTGGTCACCGTCGGTTGTCGATGCTGTAGTGGGAAATGCAGGTCTTGCGTTACTGGTTGTCTCTGGCAGGCACTGTAGCACGAAGAGTCAGGTTCACCGTAGCTTTGCGTTGGCGGTCAGCGCGGGTGGCAAGATCTTGGGGCGAACAGGCCCGTTTTCAGTCGCAAAGAGTCCAAAACTTCAGGATTTTCCCTTTTCTTCAAGGAGGAGCTCGACTAATGCCACACCAAGGGTCCAGGACCTGGGAGGCACTTCAAGGGGATCAGGAACTCACTCCAGCGGAGGCCAGCAGGACTCGGGCAGGTCCAGTGCAGCAGGTTCAGCTGGGCAGTTGTAGGAAGGCCTCTGGAGCGTGTTATGCCACTGTAGCTCAGAACAGGAGGTCAGTCAGCTTACCCTTGGAGTCACTCAACCTGGGATGAAGGGTGCAGGTCGAGGCTTCCTTCTCAGACAGCAGGGCAGGCCCCTGGCAGGTCCAGTTGCAGGTCCAGAGCAGCAGGTCAACTGGACAATCCTTCTTCGGTTGTATCCATGAGTCCAGGAGTGTACTGAAGAGTGGGTCTGAGAGTCTCCTCTTTATACCTGGTGCCCACTTTGAAGTGGGAGAAGCTTCTGGAGTCTCCCCCTACATAGGTGCCTGGAAATGTCTGCTTCACTGCCCTGGTCTCAGTCTGTCTGGGGGCACAATAGGCTAGTGTGAAGTCCTTTGTGTGTAAGCTGGGCCTGTGCCCTTGAAGTGGAAGAGTGGTAAGTGACAGTTCAGCCCCTCCCCCCCCACTATGAAGCAAGAACAGCCCATCCTGCCAACACCCATACCCTCTATTGTGATACTGTCTGGGAGAAATACATAAAGGCCAACTGCCAACTACACCTAGTCATGTGACCCAGGAAAAAGACTCCTAGCACCAAATGGGTAGGGTAAGAAAATGCCTGCTTTCTAAAGGTGGCATTTTCAGAATTGTGAATTAAAATCTGACTTTACAATTTAAAAGGATTTTAAATTACAATTCATCAGACACCAAACATTAAATTGTTACCAGTTCCCAATCAAAAGGTATCACTTATTAAATGTAATAAGGTAACCCAATGTTATCCTATGGGAGAGATGGGCATTGCAATAGTGAAAAATGAATTTGAGAGTTTTTCACTACCAGAGCATGTAAAACTTAAACATACTGTAAGATACCGCCTCTCTGCACAGTGTACTAAAATGAAGTACACTATGAAGAGAATGAGAGATATCCCCAGAAGAAGATAGAGGCAGCAAGAAGATATTAACTCTCTTTTAGTGGTAGTGTGGGTGAGCAATTAGGCTTATCAGCGGACAGTGTTAAGCATTTGTTGTAGTCACAGAGGCAATAAATGAGACATACACTCAAGAATAAATCTGAGACCAATTTTGTATAAAAATAACATGTTTCTTTACATATGTTTTGAGAAACAGGACTTCAAATCAGAGACATATTTTGTACAGTTTTAAAACACTTCAATAAATACTTTGTAGACTGTGGTATTCGTAATAAAAGGCAATGCAGTTCAGTATCTAGGCACACAGCAGTCGATACTGACAAATATTTACCATCGCGGTCAGCGGAGGAAGCCTGGGATGAGAATAGCTTTAATGGAGTTCAGTAGACCACCAACACAGTTATCGTCACGGTCACCAGGAGCAGGTCACTGTAGTTCTATGGAAGCACCGCCAACTCCAGTGATTGCAGTTGCTGTGATGAAGGTGTAGTCTTGGATGGAGGAGTACTGCAGACGCAGGTACCCTTCGTGGTCGCTGGAAGGAGGACTCCGCCAAGGAGTTGCAGAGGACCACACTACCTAGGATGGTCGGAGGTCTTCTTCACCGGCTGGATGAAGGTCTTTGGAGGCCCAGGACTCGGGTACAGCAGGATTTGAGATGCACCTGGAGCAGGAGTACCAGATGTCGTGGGTGCTGGATGTCGGAGTTCCCAGCAGAGGTCGGCCACATGTGGGTTGCAGGGCAGACCGTCACAGAAGACAGGCGGTCGTGCCAACGTTGCTGCTTCCGTCGTGGAGGCCACCAGCAGCAGGGTAAGGCTCTCAGGGGCTGGGCTATTTCCAGCATCGGTCGCTGTGCTGAGAGGATCCCTTGAGGTGATGGAGGCATGCTGCAAAGTATCTTTACAGTGGTGAGTCGCGTCAACACAAGTGCCAGTCCCCAACCACCGTGGTTCTTTACCGGCGGTCACCGAGGACTAGAGCCTCTAGCCCAAAGGAAGGTTTTTAGCAATTTGCAGAAGGCTGAAGGGCTCCTGGGTTCTTGGAGGCCTCACAGATGTCAGGAAGGACAGCAGGTTGCAGGGGTCGAGTCTTGAGCAGCGGCGGGGTTTTGTGCCAGTTTCTTCTGCATCCAATTTCAATTCTTGAACCGCAGCAATCTTCATCCGTCGTCTTGTGTCTGTCGAATTTGAAGTCAGGTTCTTGGGGAGCCACCCAAATACTGAATTTAGGTGCATTTTCAGAGGGGGCTAGGTGGTAGCCAATGGGCTGCCTACCTGTAGGGTGTCTACACCCTATTTATGATCACCTCACGTGGGGGGTGGACATACCCTGACTCCCAATAGGCTACTATCCCCATCCTCAAGATGACAGATAGTGAAAAGTGGGGTCTCCCTCACCTGCTCCACCTGAGGGGTGGTCCAGGGTGAAGGTAGACCTACTTCCTACTTTACCTAATTTTCCCTTCAGTCCTCTTGCCAAAAGTGGAGCAGGATGGAGGGTTGCCATCTGCTTCTAACAGCAGAGGGCTGGGGTAGAGTTCAATGGTGGCATGTCTTTTGAAGTTCCCAAATCTGCCAAGGCAGATCCTTCATGGGGGAAGGTATGACCACCTCTGCCCACAGCAGGCATTGTCTCTGGATCCAAAGAGCTCTGGCTCTCTTCCCAGGGGTCCAGAATCATGACTGGTGATGGCAGACTGGCTAAACTAAACAGGAATAATATCAGCAGTCGGCAGGTTTCAGGGGACCCTCTAGCAGGGTCTCCCATGTGAATTTATTAATAAATCCAATACTGGCATCAGCAAGGATTTATTAAGACAAGATGTTTGGTACCAAATCATTGAAGCCATCATAAAGCTGTGAAACTCGTATTGACACGTATCTAGCTCATGTGCTCTTTATAGCTTCCCTGTTCACTTACAACACCCAGAATGGACTGGACATTGTAGGGGCAAATCTGCTCATGCTGATATGCCCTCACGTAGGATATAGTGCACCCTGCCTTAGGGCGGAAGGCCTGCCATAGGGGTGACTTACCTATATCGTTTGAAGTGTAAGGGTGGCATAGCACACAGGGCTGTGAGCCATGTCGACTCTTTTGTTTGTCCTGCATCTGGACACGCAGCCTGCGATAGCAGCACCGCCTGGTCCGGGTGAGGGGTCCTTCTTCTGTCCCCATGCCCTGGGCATTTACTGGGGCTTACAAGGGAAACAGGAGTTGTGCCAATCATGGTACAATTTGTGGGGAAAGAGGTCTGGCACTGCGAACCTGGCTAGCAGGGGCCCAGTGCACTTACAGTTCGAAATTACATCAGACATCAGTCAAAAAGTAGGGGGGCAACCATGTCAAAAGATGCACTTTCCTACACATACATCCAACTTTTTAAATACAATGCACCCTGCCCTATGGGCTGTTTAGGACCTAACCTAGGGGTGATTTATATGTATTAAAAAGAAAGGTTTAGGCCTGGCAAAAAGCTTATTTTGGCAAGTCGAAATGGCAGTTTAAAACTGCACACCCAGTCTGCAATGGCAGCCCTGAGACATGTTTTTAAATGGCACAAGTGGTTGGCTCAATAAGTGTTGCAGGCCCACTACTAGCATTTAATTTATGAGCCCTGGGTATATGGTACACCACTTTACTAAGGACTTACAAGTAAATAAAATATGCCAACTGGGTATAAGCCAATCTTACCATGTTTACAGGAGAGAGAACAAGCACTCTGGCACTGGTTAGAAGTGGCAAAGTGCACAACGTCCTAAAGGCCAACAAATATGGGTTCAGTAACAGGAGGGGAGGAGGCAAAAAGCTGGAGGGCCAGAGCCAACAGCTATAATGATTTGTCTAGAGAGAACAAATACTTTTGCAAAAATACATTGTTTGTCACTCTTTGTTCTTCAGGAAAAGGGAATGAAGTCCTCTCTTTCGACATTGACCGGGCAGCTGAGGCAAGCCATGATATCATACGAGAAGCAAGAGAAGTCCCTAAATACACATGTTAAAATGAGATCAACAAGGGAAGTGGCGGCCTTGTGGGCTGCAGTGAAAGATGCTTCAATGTCTGACGTTTGAAAGCAGCCACGTGGTCCAAGCCACATGAGTCCTTGAAGCACTACAGATTGCAGTTGAGAGGTAGTGTGTCAACGTCTTTCAGTTCTGAATGCAGTATTGGTGTAATGATGGAGTGAATAAGCTTCATTTGCAACTGAATTGGTTGAAGTGTCTTGTTTATGGTGTGAGATGAAGTCGAAGAGTGCTCTGGTATCAGCTTACTTGGTAAGGACTGCGCCGAAGAAGATGAACGAGGCGGTAATGGCCCGGTCACTTAGAAGTAATCATTACTCCGAGTCCAGATCTTCCCCACCACAGTCCAGGTTTACCACCCATCCACCCCAATGGGATGTGGTTTTCGGCTTCATGCTGGGGTACGACAGGAAGCGGGGAGGCTTGGCTTCCTTTTTGGGAGGCATGATGAGAGGAATGGCAGGAAGGAAACCATATTGAGGGTGAGAACTTTGTGTTTTTTGACTTGTGGATACTTCTGTGGGAGGGAGTGGACGCTCACTAAGTAAAGACTGTGGCAAGAAAGATGACAACCTCACACTGGCGGGGGTGAGTGTCGACGGCCCTTGTGGTTGCCAAGATCTGTATACTCCAACACTGGCGGTCTCCACAGGTGCCAACACAATAGGAATAGTTACTGGAACATTATGGCTTAGCCACCTACGAAAGACATATATATATACCCCAAGACAAAATGTCCCTATTTGACAATGTGAGGGGCCCCTTTTGCACTTACAAGAATCATAGCGAGAGGACAAGAGGGCTATTGCCGCCTCCCTCCCTTTTTCTATCTTACTTCTTGTCTCTTTTCCTTTCTTCCATACCTGCACAGGGAGGCTGATATACAATATGTTGGTGTTCTCATGTGAGACATATTAAGCGGCTGCTTGTTGCTTCCCGATGGTGGTGTTGTTTCTTTCCTTATCATCAGTATGGCTGTCTTTGAGGTGGGAGGAGAATTGTATCCCCCTATGCCAGTGGTGGCTGGTGGAATTTGGAACTGGTGGGGCATATGCAGACCGAATCAACGTATGCGAGCGAGCGAGACCGACGGCAATAAGGAGGGTTCGGGGGGTTCTCCCCCCGTGAAGACATTTTTTACAAATTGGCATCTTTTTGGTGCAATTTTCAGCACTATTTCTGTGATAAATGGACTAAAAATTCAGTTCTTCTAGGCATTCATAAAAGAAAACTCATACATTATTTCAGAGAATTTCTGGGTTGCCAAGCAAGTCTGACTTCTGAAGAGGGCTAGGGTACTAAGCAAGACAGCTTTGGCTCTACCCTTTCCAATAGAAAACACTAGTTAGAGATGTGAACAAGTTCAATGGACAAATATGGGGTCTAGGGAGAGTCGCTCTCCTGAGAAAGAAATTTAAAAAAGATTGGCAAATGGTGCATTTTAAAGCAAATGAATGCAGCGATAAAGCAAGGCTTATTAAGCAGTGGGGACGTATATTCTTGAAATATTAAACACATTAAAACTGCCCCGTATCTTCTTGCATTAATTTGTTCAAGTTACTGTAATATGTAAATTGCTCCCCAAGATTACACATGAAAATTCCCCATACAGCTCGAATGAATGCCTTCTGCAAAAATCTGTGTAAATGTTACAGGTTTACCATCCTTCTGGGATTAATAAAGTCTGAACTGCTCGTGTAGGGTGACATAAACACATTGGATTGTTCACGCGCCATCACTGCTGCAAACGGCTTGGATACATAACTTATGACAGGGGTGCAGAATAAAAGAGCTATAAATGACTTGGATGCATCGCATATGACAGGGTTGCAGAATACTTTAAGGGCAAAGAAAGCTTCGTACGTGGTTTGAATGCACAGAATATAACTGGGATGCATAAAACATTACTGCGAATGACTTATGAACATTTAAATCATCAAATGCTGTAACATGCTTTCATTCTATAAATATTTTTATAATTCCTATCAAAAATACACTAGAGAGGAGAAATACAATGTCACTTAAAGGCCTGGGTAAATGACTTACTAATAATCGAGCACCCATCAAGAATCAGCCTCTTGTAATTGACACAGGTTTTTGGTATTAAAAATGGAGTTTCTGACATCATAAAAGGGTTTTCTAGTTATGCAAAATGGTTTTGTAATAATGTAATCAGATTCAGCACCCAAAGGGTCTTCCTTACATCACAATAAATCTTCCTGCTATCAAATGCAGCTCTCTGACATCACAACAGGTCTTTCTAATACAACAATAGAGTCTATAACAGCACAATGCAGCTTTATTCCATCAAAATAAGTCTTCTAACTTACTAATAGAGCATCATGACATTACAAAACGTTGCATGACATCACAAAAGAACTGACATAACAATATGGTTTACTGACGTAACAATATGAATTTGTGCCTGCACAAAAAGCCTTACTGCAATCACAGTGGGTCTTCTTGACATGACAACGGGAGCGTCATGACAACAACACAAGGATTTCTGACTTGACATGGGGATCGTGACACCAGAGAAGGACCGTCTGCCACCATACTCGGACTTTCTAGCAACAAAACAAAATTTGTTGGCATGACAATTGGACCTCCTGCCATCACAATAAGGCCTCCTAACAGCGCCTGTAAGGGGGCTCCCTGAATTCATTTAATGCCTCCCAAGCATTAGAAGGGGGCTTTCTGACCTTGCATTGAGGTCCACATTCTACACCTTTCAAACCGTACCACAATGTTTTCTGGCATAGCAAAGACTGTTGACATTCCAATTAAGATAACTAAATGAAACAAAACGAGGCTGATGCATGCAAAAAGGCGTATGATATTACAGCCGGCCAGGCTAACTTCAAGTCCTTTTTCACAAGCCATTTCTCGATCTTTCGCCTTCAGTCATTTGCGCTCCAATGGTTATCGTCTATCATTTTAACTCCCTTTTTTAAAATCTAATTGTCATCGCACTCTGGAAGGATGAAAGGGTGAACTCTCTACTGCCTGCTTTACAGAGGCGCACACGCACACTGAAGAATCCACTTGCTTTAATAGGGAAACTATTATACCAACAATTTCGCTATTGTCAGGAATGTAACGGGGGCCTTGTTCCCAGACAGAGCCGGGAGGTTCTCAGACCAACTCCTGGCCTCCTGCCTCCCCCGCTCCAGTGCGCACAGAAGCCCGGAGCTCCGACAGTGTGGGGTCGGGTTACTTCAGAGACAACGACAAAGGCATGGGACCCCTTACCTGGCTCTCCCTGCACAGAAGACGCCTGTGCCAGACTTACAGGTCCCTGTGTGCAAAGAGTCCATAACCGAATACACCTTTAACTCTTCACTGGTTTTTGAAGTTACATCTATTTGCATAGTGCACGTGCTGTCGTTAGCTTAGCCTTAAGCGACATTCTTTTTACATAGCGCTTTCTATTAATTACAGAGCTTTATGAAGCGCCACCTGTATCTTTGCAGCTACTTCAGAGCGTTATTGCGGCATCAGGAAAAGTATGAAAGAATGGTGGGTTGCGAAGTTTCAGCCAGAGAAGGGGAGGCCCGAAGCTGACATTTTATATCGCAGTCCCCAGCACAAGAAGTTTTGCCTTAAAATCTTTGTGAGCAGATGAAGTTTGGGAAGCGCCTCAGACTCGCAGTCAGGGCATTTCTCGACCCATGATCCGGGACTCTTTAAGGGTCCTCCTTCCTCCTTTGTTCAGACCTGTGCAGTCTCTGGGGATCCTGTGCGTCATAGTAGGGGAGTAGCTATGAATAGTTCAGCAGGTGCTGTGGCGCCGAGTCCCAGCGCTGTGAGGGCCCACTGCACCACAATTGCGGATGTTTGTTCTACCCAAGCACTCATGCCGCATCACTGCGTCATAATGGACAGCAAGTTTCTGTAAATACAGCCCCCCATCCCCCCCGCATGCAGTCGCGGCTCGCAATACTCGGGGGAGGGGGGCGGGGGGGGAGTCGGGTGGGGGATTTTAAAATAGAAAACAAAACTTACCTGGTCCACGCCGCCTCTGTTCCTGGGCCGGGGTCCCGCGTTGGGGGCTGCTTGGCGCTTTCTCTTCTGCTCTGTCCTGGGCTGGTCCCGCGCCTTCTGCACAACAGCCCTCAGGCTGCGCGGTGTCTCAGGCAGCCAATCCAGACGCTGCATTAGCAGCGCCAGGATTGGCTAGGGCATGGAGACAGCCCGCCCATTAGGAGACCGGGGGCTGCTGCATGAAGCAACCCTCGGCCTCTCGGGTCCCCCCTCGCTCTCCCATGATAGTAGGTGGCTAGCCTGTAGTGCGCATGTTCGGGCTGGTCATAAAAATGACCAGCCCAAAATCGAGCATGCGCACACTATTGCAAGCGCTGCTCTGCTGTCATGTCACTCAACCCTTAGTAACCTTTAGTTGCTGCAGCAGAGAGCCCCGCCCCCGCCCCCGCCCCCACCCCCTTCAGCGGCCGATTGCCTGAGACTGGCATGCCGACTGCGAGCGGAGCGACGAGCGACTAAGTTGCTTGCCGCTTGCGTGAATGGGGCCATGTGGCTAGTGGGGCAACGCCCCATCGCCCCAATGGACGCACCGCCACTGCCCTATGCTCAATGTGCGACCTGTACAGAGGGGATGCGTGGAAAATGCTGATGTGTTTTAGGGGGACTGGAACTGCAGTGTTACATTCTAGTGTTGTTTTAACCTTTTTTATTTCATTGCTCATGTCTTCTGATCCATGTGCCAGACTCTTTGTAGCTGTCTTTCTTGTTCTGACACATATACCTATATGGTTTCCAAATGATTCTATGCTGTATGTTCTTTTGCTTTCTTAAAACAGCAATAAAGAATGATCAAAAAAGAAAAACGATCTGGACTCAGAGTCGTAAAGATTACTGGCAAGTAACTGGGCCATTCCTGACTGGCCAGTCACCTGAGGGAGGGCGGGTGAAGGGTTAGTCCTTTCAACCAAAATAGTTTCTTCACATACATCAAGTGTACTTGCTACATTTAAATATATAATTGGACAATGACAGTGCTTAATTTGAGCCAGTGGTTTCCGGTGCTCGGCACCGGCACTTATTTGTCAACATCGGCACTTATGACAGCTGCCACATGGTGGCGCTGTTTGTCTAATTTAGAGAGCAGCACAACAATAGTTGTTTATTCAATATACATAAAAATGACTAATCCCTGCTGTCAATGCCATTCTTATAGCTTTGAGGGGCCTAGAATAATCAGGATTGTCTCACTTGTAGGTGTTTGATGGTTAGTAGTTATGTTGTCACTGTAATTGGCAACACTAATAGCGGCAATGGACAGTTCAAGCACATGTGGCCTTCTGATGAGGGCCCTAGGACTTCTATTTTTACAAATTAAGCACTGGGACTACTTACTTCTGTTTCTCAACATGTGACGAGAGGTCTGCACTAGTCGTATCCTCAGAGCATGAAGAGAGCAAAATCAGGTAGCTGGACTGTACTTTAATCTCCGGAAGTGAAGCCATGCGTGATGAAGGCATTCATTGGCTCCTGGTTGAGTGTGAATACAAGGGGATCTGGTGTACAGGGCCAGGCTGCTCACGGTCCCCCACCCACTCTTAATTATCGCCACACTGTTCTCCAGCTCAGTGCCATGAATTAATTTGCACACATCACAGCACCTTTGAATTGGTGATAAATATTCGTCCCACCTTCCTAAAAGCTTAACAGAGGAAAGGCTAAAAGGACAAGTCACTGCTTCTCTTCAGGCACAAATGCAGTAATGCCTGCCAAGTAGGTCGGAAGAGAAAAAAATAGTTCTCTGTGATATGAAAAGTTTTAGAAAGCGATATTACGGATGCTAAGAAAACATGTTTTAAATCCGAATCCATAGTGAATGGGTGCCTGCGTTGTAACCAGGTTTGTTTTTGTGCAGGGAGAGGCACCTTCGTGCACAAAAACAATCCCCAGAGGCATTGCAGCACCCATAGAAAGAGGAAAAAACAAGGGGGAAAAAAACTAATATTTCTCCTCGTTACGCCTCACCTAGGGAGGCGTAGCAGGTTTGGCGCTTTCCCGGGTCTACCACTTATGGTGAATCTTGGAATGCTTCAAAATCCATGGGTTTTGCATGGGAACACCCACGCTCCACCCATGGAACGCCTGTCTGAGGCAGAGCAACGCAGCGTTTTGCACCGCGTTGCGTTACTCTAGATTTATTAAGCCACTCAGGGCCATGCAAGGTGGCCTTGCGTGGCTTGATAAATCGCATTTAAGCTTTGCATCACACATGCACCCCGTTGCCTGGTGCAAAAGTGGTGCAATCCTTTCATAAATATGGCCCTAAGTGCCGGCACCCAGGGTGTTGTCAGAAGCCCGCCCGGTGCAGCTGAATGTCGGGTTTGCCAAATATCAAGGCTGTATAGTTTGGATCCCACGTCAGGCCCGATTCTTCCTCTGCCCCTTTATCTCACTCATGCAGGTTCTTTTTCATCAGTGTTTTCCCTCGTTGTCACAATTTTTTCCATTTTCTTTCTCTTCCTCCTCTCTGCCTTTTCTGCTTTTCTCTCTTCTTTTCTGGATCAAATTCTGATACCGAAAAATAGGTCCTGACCCCCATGTACTTCCATCAGGGCTGGTAGCTCTTGCTGCTGGCCCCATCGTAATTACCAGGGACGCAAAATAGAGGCCAAAGCGCCATCTGCAAGGGACACGTCTATATACATTCATCGGCCCAAAATCCTGCTGCTGGTTGGGTTCGCCGATCTTTTGACTGGCATTCTCAGGACAGAGGAAGTTGGGTCTCTACTGGGAATGCTTGACACACATAGTCAGATCTTTGTGGTATTCACAAACATTCCCAGCGCATGCAGCCTTGAACCCAACAAGAAGGTAACTTTGCAATCTAGCTCCCCGCTCATCCTTTGAATCCTGACTTAAGTCCCAGTTGGAGAGTGGACCCCACTGGTTTGATTTGAAGTGACACGCAAATGCCCTTAGGCGTCTTGGCACTAGCATTATCCTAAGTTCAATCCTAAGAACCAAAAGGGCGAATGAATAAAAGCTACAAGGAGAGCAGGAACAGCCAAGATCTCAGGTGTTTCCGAAAGCTATAAAGATTAGACGGACAGTTGACATGCATGGGCAGTCTGTTCCAGAGTTCGCAGGTGGAATAAACAAAACTTCGACCGCCCCACAAAACTTTCTTAACCCCTTCGATGCGCCCGTCGGCCAACGGCCATCGCGAGCACTACCTCCGTAGTGCTGCGCACGACCGTTGGCCGACGCGGCCCCGCCCACTCAATAAAACCGCCGCACCGCGGCGGAATTGCCGCCGCGGTTAATTCTCGGATCACTGACTGAATTTAAAGCGACAGATCGCAGCAGTCTTTTTGGGGAATACCACCTAAATTTCCTTTTACGGTACTCTGGTCCAATTCAGTGCGAAGCTTTATGCGTCAAACACAGAGCCTTAAAGCAACTCTTTTTCTAACTGGAAACCAATGAAGCTCCACCAAGGCACTCAAAACAGACTTTATCTTTGGTATTTTCTTGAGAAATAGGCCAGCTGCATTCGGCGGTGTCTGAAGCTTATTTAATGGCCGTTGTTTGATGCCCTTATAAAGGGCATTACAATAGTCAAGCCTAGATAAAACTGAAGCGATGACAACTGACTTTTGCAAATCAAAGGGAATAAAGGGCAACACCTTCCTCAACAATCTCCACATGAGAAAATAAGAGGAGGTGAGTTTGTTGATCTGGTCCACAAACGACAGCTCGGCATCAAAACCTACCCCAAAGTTCCTTACTTTAGATACTGGTGAGCGGGGAGACCCGAGGGACTGAGGCCACCAAGATTGGTTCCAAAAAGAAATGTATGCTTCCCAAAGAGGAGGACCTCTGTTTTTTCTGACTTCAACTTCAAGCAATTGCCACTCATCCAGCTGACGATAGCATCCATACACATGTTGAACCGGTCGGCGACCTCCTCCACATTGCTTGACATAGACACAACAATTTGGGTGTCATCAGAGTAGGCTACTGCGGCAAATTCAAAAGAATGAACCAACTTGGCTAGGGGAGCCACGTAGATGTTAAAAATCGTAGGACTGAGTGATGACCCCTGAGTGACCCCACAAGGCAGACAAAAAGGGTTGCGAATTAAACTCCCCAAGGGCCACCATCTGCTCTCTATTTGTCAAAAATGAGGAAAGCTGATCACAGGCCAAGCCAGCGATCCCGATTCCTGATTCCGGCCAAGTTTCTTATATAAACCTGTTGTCTAGATTCAAATCAGACTTTTATGTACAGTGACGTCTCCATGAAGTGGACGGTACATCCATAAATGCTCTCAGTAGGTTCTGAGCCAGATGACTTCATCCTGAAGAGGCCCTGTTAATCACTCAGGGTCGAAACATCGACATCTTCCCCTCCTTGGTTGTCAGATCAAATGTGATCATCATGAAGGTGCAATAATTCACAATCAAACCTTTTTAAAATCATGTATTGAACCAGTGGTTTGTACAGTGTGTAATGTGTATGTTTTATGTATCTGTGCACTCACTTGAGCACTACGTCGTCTGCACTTTATACATACAGTCATACTGACTATTGCATATATTTTGGAGAATACACACCAGCAACGGAAACCTTGTCAGTCTTTTGTTTTCAAGCAAGAACTCATTTCTGGATTGTTGAACAAATACATTGATTGAGGGATCCCCCAAACAATTATAGGGTTTCCTACTTGCTAAATTAGATTCACAGAACATTGTACACTTATCTAATACTGAACCTGGTCCCCTTGGGCGTAGAGAGTTGTCCTTGTGATATACTACAATGTGTACCATTTCCAGCTGAAAAAGCGGGGGCTGCTGTTGGAGGCGGAGGAAGAATGGAAGCGGTCCGAGGGCTGCCCACAAAAAGCCCCCAAGACTGCTGATGGTTCTTAAATAGCAGATGACTGAGATAAATGCCAATTATATTCCCTAAGGGGGAAAAGAAGGTCTACCCGAAATATCTTTCTTGAGTGCCAGACCCATGTCAGATCCCAAAGCTGATAATGGGTAAGATCTGGAGCAGGAGGATAGACAGAACAAAAACGACTCTTTCTACACATAGCGGGTACAACATTGAGGCTCCACCATTGACATCCTTATGTTGTGCAAGACCCAGGGGTGCAGAGCAGGAACTCAGTGCCTCAATAACTTTTTCTCTGGGCTTCAAGGAATAGCTTTTTTTTTTTACCACCGACCGAAGGAGTCAGAGATGGCTGAGAACGACTGTTACAACTAAAGATATCTCTTAGTAGGCAGGAGTCAGGTAGAGAGTTCATATAGATGAGCAAGCTGTAGGTGTGCTGTAGGTGGTTGGTTAAATGTACCGTAGTAGAATGCCCCTCAGCACAACATCCTCTCATCCCACTAACTCTAACTGCCAATCAAACCACACAGTCACTCACCAATATTCCATGACCTCATAAATTTGGCTGATCCCAGATTATAGCATATATCCTTCTTTTACAAAATGACAAAACTTAAAACTGAACTAAAACAACTGGTAGTTTGGACTAGCTAGTTAAAATGTGCATACCTATCTACACAAAAGGGATACCAATCCATACACAGGCAGCACAAACCCCATCCAAACGAAACTACTAACACTACAATATGGATTTCTGTCCAAAAAGTAAGACCTCAGTTTTTTCACCATTGAGGTTAGTGCAGTTTGTTTGCATGCAAGAGGCGACTGCGCTAGTTTTGGTGTGGGTTTGCTCTTCGGAAAAAGAGTCTGTAATTTGAGAGTTTTCCGCATACAAGATTACATCGAATACAAAAGAGCAGACAGTAGACCAAAGCTGCTAACGGGAGCAGATAAATATTGAACAGAGTGGGACTAATAAAGGATCCTTGTGGAACACCACATTGAATTGAAGGGGTTCTGACACAGAGGGAGACAGGGACACCCTTTGAAAGCAGAAGCAGAGGAAAGACCCTACTGAATTTCTGCAGATACCAGTTCTAAAAAGACTTTGTAGTAGAGTTACAGGTGAAACTGTGTCAAAAGCTGCTGACAAATCTAGTAAAATGTGTGATAAAGTTTTGTTCTAATGCTATTGGTGGCTGCCACCAGTGCTGCCTCTGTACTATGAAGTGGCCCGAATCCAGACTGTGAAAGGTCTAATATTTTGTAGGATTCAAGGTGAAAAGAGATCTCCATATTAATGGCTTTCTTGATTTTAGAAGGGAAGGGTAGCAAGAAGATGGGTCAATAATTACTGAGCATAGTGAGGTTTGCTGAGGGTTTTTCAGCAGTGGAATGATATAGACGTGCTTCCATATCTACCAGAACAGAGGCTAAAGTGATGGAAATATTACACACACCTGTAAATAACAGCAGGAGAATCTCTGGGGCAAGTGCAAATATACAAGATGGACAACGGTAGCTTGGTGATCCTGGTTTGATCGTGGACATGACTGACAAATCCTCTCCATTGGAGAGGCCGTAAAGGTGGACCAAGTAGTTGAAACAAAAAGAGTCAGTCTGTGCTAGAGTAGAGAGAGTGGAGTCAGTGGAATGTTGAGGGGGTTGTATGTAGAGCTGCAATTCTTTTCAATGAAAAAGGGCGACAGAATGGAAGAAGCCTTTGGCAATTGAGAAGATGTCCCTCTCTGGGTTGCATGATGATTCAATCTTGTTAGCAGAGAAGCGAGTTTTTGTCATCTGAATAAGTTTATGACAATCCTTTAGGGCTAACTGGTATCTCACTTTGGTCTCAGAAGAATAGTTATTATGAAAGAGTTATTCAATTTATTTTACAGTGACCTTTTGCAGTCCTCAGTTCTTCATTGGAACAAGGTGCAGAGTGGGACTTATGGTGGCAGAGAAAGGGCGTGAGAGTGGCAAAGCAATGAATAGTGGTACTTAACCAGTCGTTAGTGCCATAGTTGATGAAGAGATATCAGAGGTGAACACAAGTGGTGAGAAGGAGAGGATATCTGTAAAATTAGTCTTTTTGATTTTGGACCAATTTCGGACTAATCTAGGTTTGTTTTTATGGTGGCTAAGGGTCCGCGCCGGCATAATTTAAAAGTAACTGCGAAATGGTCTGACCACGTCAGAGGAATACGAGAGGAGGGATCCACATCCGCCATGTTAGAGAGAATGGGATCTAATAATGCTCTGCTAGCTGAGTATGTATTTTGAAGGTGAGGTGGTGGAGCCCCAGCACCCTGGCTGCCTCTTCAAAAGCATCTGAGTCCGGCTAGGAGGGATCGTCAAAGGGAAAGTTCTGGTCACCTTAAGTTGGAAAATTTGCGCATTTAAGCATATGGGGAGCGAGCAGCTCCATGACGGAATTGGTGAAGTTAAGCTTGGGACTGGGTGGAGAGTAGATTAAGGCTCTTGAGAAGGAGGTATTGCAGCCAATTTTCTGGGAAAAGATCAGTACTTTTCTGGCTGTGAGCAAGAGGGCAGGGAAGGTGGAGCATTTCATAACGGAGCGGTGATGATAGCGAAATCACCCCTTCGTATGCATTGATGGTCAAGCCGTTGAATGAAATAACTTGGGAGAACTGCAGAGGCTTCAGGATTCGACAAAGGTTTTGGTTAAAAATAACACGTCAGTGTTCTGCGTTAGAATGAAGTTGGGTATATCATTTTGGTGTTTAGGGAAATATCACACATTGATTACGAAAACTTTGGGGGATGTGTTCCGCTAGAAGATTGGTATTGGAATTGGACTCGTGAGGTGAAGTGCTGATCAATGAAGAGTAGAGAAGCAAGGGCCTTCCAAAGATGAAGGGAAGATAGTGGAGTTGGAGCAGGACTTACTTTTTAGGTCTCGACTAGACAGTGCATGTGCTGTTTCTTCAAGACATTTGTTTGCAGTTAGTGGGGCCGCAGGCTTAGCATTTGTTAGCTGCAACTTTGCTCTCATATCCTTCATTGCAGTTTGCATTAACATGCATGCATGCATCAAGTCTCTTCTTGTGTTTGGCCCTCCCCTGGAGCATGGACCAAGTACTTGTGTCCATCCACTGCTCTGTTTTTGGGACTTTGTTTTATTTGTGTTTCAGCACTCCATATGAGTGCTCGTATTTTCAGTCACTCCTTTCCCTTCTCACCCACACCCCGTTTGTGTGGCTTCTTTTCTCCATCCACCCACCCCATCCCTGTTGCTTCTTTTCCCTCTCACCCCCTGCCCCTGTCTGTTTCTTCTTTGCCAACCCCTCCTCCCACCCCCCCTTTGCTTGTGTTCGCCTTTTTTGTTTCTTGTTGACCCTACTCCCCTGCACTTTGCATCCGCAAGAAAATCACATCCTTCTCAGTCTTAGTCTCACTTTTGTGTGCTTTGAATGGAGAGTAGTACTTTGCATGCCTTTAACACTAATGTGAGCTTTGTCTATGCTAGGTCTAAGGCAGCCTCACCTTCCGGACTTCAGTAGGGCAGTGACGTCATGCTGCAATCAGCAGCCACATCCAGACAGCTGCTGAGGATTGAAGGGGGAGCTGCTTCCGACACTTGTTCCCAGTGGCCGCTTGCACTTCTGCCTTTCATAGAAGGCCCGAGACACAAAAGTGCAGAGTAGAAAAACAGGAGCCACCGAGCATGGGGACAACAAGGGTAAACAGATACAGCTCTGGAAAAATTATTTGTTTTATTTTGACGCCCCCTATTCCAGTTCATTGCTTTTTTCTTTCCCACTCCTGTTCCTTCTTTTCTTACTTTGTTTCCCTGGCTTGCTTTATTTGCTTGAGCACCTGGCTCAGGTTCACCGATAGTGATCAGGCTCAGCGTCCGCACACAGAGTTCTCATCTTTCACGGATCCATGTGTGAGTAGTTAATACAGCCAGCTTTATTTTTCTTTACAGTCTAATGCTTGTAGTCCTCATTTTATAACTGAATAAAGAAAAAAATACAAGTCCCAGAATGCAAAGTAAAAAATAATAATTCTGGACTACCCTCCTGTTATGTGCGCTGCCCCTACCCCCCACCCCCCGCAATAAGAGAAACAAGCGCTGGCAAAGCCAATAGGTCTCGACAATGCAAGGGCTATTGTCTATGTTAATGTCTTTTAGCCATTTTGGATAGCAGCATGGCTGTTGTTCAGCATGGCTCAGAGCTGGGGGAAAAAGAAAGAGCTATGATGCTGCTATACAACATGGCTAAAAGACATGGACATTGACAAAACTAGTAGTCCTCGCATTGCCAAGACCTGTTGGCTTTGCCAATGCTTGTTTCATTGAGTGAGTGGAGTTCCTTGGTACTGTAGGTTTTACGTAGAGGAGCAACAGGCATAGAAAGTGCAGTCTCTGGATCTAGGTCAGCACAGCACCAGCGGGCGCAGATGGGCTTGCATTAGGCATGCATTTGGCACGTCAATGGCCCGTCTGCTGCGCGCGCCACCGCTGCTTTAAGAAATCCATCATTGGTCCAGGCTGGCATGACTGAATAAACGCTGAATAAAGAGCAGTAAAAACAAAGGGGAAAATTAAAATCCGAAGTGGACTCCAGCCTCTCCTGTAATAGCCCCGAGCTTCTTCAACGGACTGGAACTACTGGGAAAGCAACCCTAGGTAACGAAAACAGGAGAAAAGAAAACACAAACTAAATAAAAAGTGGGACTCAGCCCTTGGCGAGCTGTCTAGAGCATGTAACTTCACTCTGACCCTGTACTGGCACTTTGGTATGGCTAGGGACCTATACTATGCTCTCGCACTCTACTGAGCACTGTTGCAGGACCAGGGACACATATTTCACTCTCACCCTCTACTATGGCTCTCGCATTACTAGGGAGCTACAATTAAGGCTCCCTGTTTTCCGTTTTTTACTAATTTTTACAGATAAATACAGACAGAAAACCATTTATTTTCCTGTCTGTATTTATTTTTAAATGAGGATAAGAACGGAAATTGCGTTGTTTTTGAGTGATTCTAAATGCTGTCTATCATGACTGCCGGATCAATAGCTGGGTGGCCTTAAACAGCAGTAGATTTGCACAACCTTGATACCAAAATCTACATATTTTCTTACAAGTGCATATTTTACCACCTGAGTGTGTATATATCATTGAAACCCGTCAGGCATTCAGGCACGAGTGCACATTAACTGGTTAAATAAATGCAGATATATACATATTTCAGCTTCATTTTTTCACAAAACCTAAAATAAAAATGGATAAATATAGGTAGAAGCTGAAAAAAATAAATATGGATAAATACAGACGGAAATGACAAAAATATAATTACCATAAAACCGGGAGCCCTAGCTATAATACACACTCAGCCTCTGCTGATCACTCATGCAGGACCATGGACACATATTCTGTACACATCTTTTATTGCGCACATACAGCACCAGGACTAGTTCTGTGCACTCACCATTGGCTATGTACTGGCGCAAGACCAGAACTCTACACTCATCCTCCATTATGCACCTTCGTAGGACCAGGACTCCATACTCGTCCTCCACTGTGCACTCTCGCAGGACTAGGGCTCTACACTGGTCCTCAACTGTGCATTCTCGCAGGACCAGGACTCTATACACATCCTCCACTATCTACCTTTGTAGGACCAGTTCTCCATACTCGTCCTCCACTATGCACTCTCGCAGGACTAGGGCTCTACACTGGTCCTCAACTGTGCATTCTCGCAGGACCAGGACTCTATACACATCCTCCACTATCTACCTTTGTAGGACCAGGACTCCATACTCGTCCTCCACTGTGCACTCTCGCAGGACTAGGGCTCTACACTGGTCCTCAACTGTGCATTCTCGCAGGACCAGGACTCTATACACATCCTCCACTATCTACCTTTGTAGGACCAGTTCTCCATACTCGTCCTCCACTGTGCACTCTCGCAGGACTAGTACGCCATACTCATCCTCTCCTGTGCACTCTCTCAGGACCAGGACTCGGACTCCATACACATCCTCCACTGTGCACTCTCTCAGGACCAGGACTCCATACTCGTCCTCCACTGTGTAATTTCGCAGGAACAGGATTCTACAGAACCAGGACCCAATACTCGCCCTCCACTGTGCACTCTAACAGGACCAGGAGTCCATACTCATCTTCTCATGTGCGCTCTTGCAAGACCAGGACTCCTTACTCGTCCTCCACTGTGCGCTCTCGCAGGACTAGGGCTCTACACTGGTCCTCAACTGTGCGCTCTCGCAGGACCAGGACTCTACACACCTCCTCCACTATGCACTTCTGCAGGTCCAGGACTCTACACACATCCTCCACTATGCACCTTTGTAGGACCAGGACTCCACAGTCTTCCTCCACTGTGCACTCTCCCAGGACCAGGAGTCCATACTCATCCTCTCCTGTGCACTCTTGCAAGATCAGGACTCCATACACATCCTCCACTGTGTACTCTCGCAGGAACAGGACTCTACAGAACCAAGACCCAATACTCGTCCTCCACTGTGCACTCTCGCAGGACTAGTACGCCATACTCATCCTCTCCTGTGCACTCTCTCAGGACCAGGACTCGGACTCCATACAAATCCTCCACTGTGCACTCTCTCAGGACCAGGACTCCATACTCGTCCTTCACTGTGTAATTTCGCAGGAACAGGATTCTACAGAACCAGGACCCAATACTCGCCCTCCACTGTGCACTCTAGCAGGACCAGGAGTCCATACTCATCTTCTCATGTGCGCTCTTGCAAGACCAGGACTCCTTACTCGTCCTCCACTGTGCGCTCTCGCAGGACTAGGGCTCTACACTGGTCCTCAACTGTGCGCTCTCGCAGGACCAGGACTCTACACACCTCCTCCACTATGCACTTCTGCAGGTCCAGGACTCTACACACATCCTCCACTATGCACCTTTGTAGGACCAGGACTCCACAGTCTTCCTCCACTGTGCACTCTCCCAGGACCAGGAGTCCATACTCATCCTCTCCTGTGCACTCTTGCAAGATCAGGACTCCATACACATCCTCCACTGTGTACTCTCGCAGGAACAGGACTCTACAGAACCAAGACCCAATACTCGCCCTCCACTGTGCACTCTAGCAGGACCAGGACTCCATACTCGTCCTCTCATGTGCACTCTCTCAGGACCAGGACTCGGACTCCATACACATCCTCCACTGTGCACTCTCTCAGGACCAGGACTCCATACTCGTCCTCTCATGTGCGCTCTTGCAGGACCAGGACTCCATACTCGTCCTCTCATGTGCGCTCTTGCAGGACCAGGACTCCAGACTCATCCTCCACTATGCACCTTCGTAGGGCCAGGACTCCATACTCGTCCTCCACTGTGCACTCACACATGCAGCCAGGATTCTACACTGGCCCTCCACTGTGCACTCTTGCAGGTCCAGGACTGCATACTCGTCCTTTCCTGTATGCTCTCAGAGGTCCAGGACTGCATACTTGTCCTCTCCTGTGCGCTCTTGCAGGACCAGGACTCCATACTCATCCTCTCTTGTGCACTCAATCAATCAATAAACTTTATTCGGTTTTAACAACAAAACCATAAAAGTTACACAAAGACCTTAAAATATATAAGTCAAATCTCCTTAAACTGGTAAAAAAGTCAGATTAAAATCATACTCCCCAAGTGCAATTCAAGATGTAAAGTGCAATGTGCGATAAATACATATGTACAGTCCACAAGAATGTTAAAAACTGCAACGCCCAGGAGCATTTGTATAAATTATGCACGTTATATGAGTGCAAACATAGAAATATACATTCGAACAATAAAAATGCATTGATAAAATAACAAGTTAAACATCCATAAAGGATCGCGATTTAACACAAGCTTTTAAATAGCCAAGTGTGAAAAACAGTGACTCCATTGACAACATCTGTAGGTGCAAAAGTGCGGGCGAACCTGTCTAAAATTCAGTCGTTTTAAATAAGGGACCAAAAAAATCCTACGAGGAACTTCATAAAATCTACAAACAAACATAAAGTGCAACAAATCCTGCGGAGACTCACCGTCGCAGCCGCAGGATAGTGACACACTTGCCCTCTTATGGTCTTTTGGTCTAACCAATAGGAGATGGTATAGATTCATCCTGAACCTTGTTAAAAGATATTTCTCGTGAGAAGACAAACACCCCATAAGGTAGGGTTCAGTTGACAAGGTGGTTTTCGTTAATATAAAATTACGTACACTTGGTTTCAGCAACTCCTTCGCTTCTCTTTCCATCCTCCACAAACTCATAAAAGCTATTCTGCTTGATACGACATCCTGCTTAACTATGCATTCTGGCTTGCTATACAGGTCGCCGCGCCCTATCCCTTTAAAACTCTTTTGAATATAATTTAGCCAAGGGATACATGAGGCTTGTTCTAACAGCATACACTCTCTTAATAATAAATGGTTAAAAGACAGATCTGGATTTAACCAACATTTCAACCAAAAAATCAATGGGCGTAATGCAAGGATGTCACTAATATAGGGGACCCCCAGTTCTTCATGCACTGCTAAATTAGAGGTCCCCTGAGGGACGCACAGAAGGCGTTTTAAAAATTATTTTCCACCACTTGCAGAGGATCTGCAACTGTATATCCCCATATCTCACTTCCATAAGTGGCAATGGAAAGACTTTTAGCCTTATAAACTTGTAACATGGAAATCGCAAAATAGGAAACACAGCCTTTCTGGATGCAGAATGATGATGATGTCAGACCAGGAAGTTCACAACCCAGAGGCCTACGCTGGAAGTAAGGAGTGCTCCTGCATCACCACTGCCACTAAATAACACCATCCCAGGAGAAGGACATGGCCACAGAAGATGGGAGCAAGGACTCAGAGTCCAAACAGCAGAAAGTAAAGTTTACTGAGAAGGAATGTGTGGCCCATATGGATCAACTGTTTGGAAAGGACTCCTTCTCTGTGCCAGAGAGCCAAAAGACCCGGATCTGGACCAGCATCCTAGGGCAGGTGAACTCCGTAGGAGTCACCAAGAGGAGAATTCCTGAGATCCGCAAAAGGTGGTATGACCTGAGGTCTCGTACGAAGGAGAAGGTGGCCAGCAGGATGGCAGAAGGATGTGGAACCAGTGGAGGACACTCAAAACACCCCCTCCTACTTCCATGGAGACACTCATAGAGGGGACCATGGAACCAGAGAGTGTGGTGGGAGTAGCTGACATCTCATCGACACCTCCAATCCAGCAGGCACCATCCAGAGCAAGTCATCTTCCCTTTACTTACCTAACAAAACAGAATGTTAGTAAATCAATATATCATACATCACAGCATGAATAACTCCATTGAGATGCTTGCCCCACCCTGGCAATGCATCATGGGAGTTGTAGTACACATCATTTGCTTGCTGAACTGTGTGCTGATGACTACAGCAAACATATCTCTGCAACATTAACATGTCACAAACACATGAAACAGAGTTACAACAATATTGTGGGCAAACTTTAACCATTTATTTACACTAACTATTTACATGCATTTACACAGATCACAGCTCGGACGTCCCAGGACCCATTGCAGCCAAAAGGACTACTAACACTGATGTGGTCATTAAGGACACAACCTGAGTATCAATCAAGAACAAACCCACTGCCTGTAAGTAATTTTTAAATAAGCTGTATGTCAAGGATGAGAAAAAGAGGGGACTACATTATCCCATCCCCAGGAGACAAAAAACAGTGTGCAGCAAAAAAGGAAGGTATACTGCTACACAACTAACACCATGAAACCATTATTTTAGGGCATATATCTAAAATTTATTTTACCCAGTCTTGGTGTATCAAAATATCAAATATACATTCAATAAACATTTGATAAATATTCTAATAAATATGGGATGGGATAATGTAGTCCCCTCTTTTTCTCATCCTTGACGTATTTAAAAATTACTTACAGGCAGTGGGTTTGTTCTTGATTGATACTCATGTTTTCCCCTGTTCCCCTGCCTAGATATCCTTTCAGGGCCCCCTTCGGTGTGATTGTTCTTTAAGGACACAACACCACCAACCCCTCCACCCATCACCTCAAATGGCAGGATAGCAACCATCTCATCGCTGCCAGAGTTTGTGGACAGTGATGAGGGTCAATCACAGAGCAGGGACCCCACTTCATCGGAGGGCAGGACACACAGACAGCGCAGAGGGCAAAGATCAGCAGTTCATGCTGAGAACGTGTCAGACGACATGTCAGATAGTGCTCCTGTATGTGGTGGGTTGGAGAGGTCCATCATCTCCGTACAGCGCCTGCAGACAAAACCGATACGGACTGTCAGCGGGCAGCTGCAACGTATGTCTAAGTCACTGCAGAACTTGGAGAAAGGGCAGGACCTGTGGCTAGCGGCAATGGAGAGGGAGCCCCGTGTACAGAAACAGAGGCACGGGCAGTACCTGGCAAGGTTTGATTCCTTCACCCGGTCCATCAACCACCTGGCAGTAGCCACAACAACACTAGCAAGGCAGACTGTGAACATTCAGACTGACATGGGGCACTGCTGTCAGGACCTTGCACGTAAGCTTGTGCAAGTGATAGCCCTAGAGAATATCTAGACCCACAACCTCTGTGTCCTCAACACCCTGCCCCCACCTGAGAGTGAAGATGGCTCTAGCTTCAGTGCCACATCCTTTCAGGAGGCATGCAGTACCAGGCGTTCACGCAGACACACTTCTGGGACTGACATGTCACCAGTCCCACAGCCCAAGGTTGCTGACAAAGCACCCTACCCCAGAGCCGAAAGAAGTGAAGCACTGTACACTCAGAGGAACGAGTCGTCTTTGTTTTGTTTGGCATTAGTTACTTTGTTGTTAATTTTCTAACAATGTTACATGCACATGGGACAGTTTATATTTGGGTGTAACAATGTTGCTGCTACCTCAATAAAAGGTGGAGTCTCAGTTATGCACCAAGCATTACCATCATGTGTGATGTCTCATTATTTGATATTCAATTTACTCTTACCTCAGAAACAGTTGTTGATGATCTCGGAGCATCATGCACGTCCCTTTGCTGCACGTGTACCCTCCTGCTGCACCTGTAGTGGTGATAACTAATCATCAGAGTCGGAATCTGGCTTTATGGGGATGTCATGCAGATCCTTCCTCATTGGAATGTTGTGTAATATAGCAAAAGTGGCGAAAATCTTGCAGCATGTATCCGATCTGTACAGTAGTGCCCCCGTCGGTCTTGTTGAGGCAGCAAAAGCCGCACTTCAGGATCTTAAAGGTCCGCTCAATGATTGAGCGCGTTGTCCTGTGTGCCCTGCTGTATTGCCTCTCACTTCTTATTCTCAAAGTCAGGTACGTTGTGAGTAGCCAGGGACATAAGGCATATGCACTTTCACCTTAATTTATGAGAATTAAAACCATTAAGTCACATTACACACACTGTGCTGGCCACTGTATTCATTGAGTCTGCGATTCTCTTACCTAGTAAACAAAATTCACCAAATTCACCCTGTGCGAGTCAGTTTTGTGTTCCACTGTCAAGGAACATGAATGTGTCGTGGGTGCAGCCTGAGAATCTGGCGACAAGGTCTATTATGATACAGAGGCATCACACACTACCTGCACATTGAGTGAGAGCTTTTCCTGTTCCTGTATATGTATTCATTTGCTGAGGGAGGACATATGGCAATCTGTGTGCCATCTACACAGCCAATGGCATTGGGGAGCTGTGCTAACCTGTAGAACATGAATTTGGTATGCTGCAATGATGGGGGGGGTGTTAGACCGGGCACCATTGGCGTGGGTCTCCCCTGCATTTTTTTGCTTTTGCCTCCTGTGTTTTTGCTGTGTGTTGGACTCCGTTTTGCTGGTCTAGATGATTTGGGCACTTTGCCACTGCTGTTCAGTGTTTAAGTGCAAGTGCTCCCTTTGTAAATTGTTGTTATGGATTAGTGATTCCATGATTGGCATATTTGATTTACTTGTCAGACCCTAGTATAGTGCAATGTGTGTGCCCAGGGCCTGTAAATCAAATGCTGCTAGTGGGCTGCAGCACTGATTGTGCCACCCACAGAAGCAGCCTGTAAAATGTAACTCTGGCCTGCCATTGTAGAGCCTGTGTGCAGTCTAGGATTGCCATGTCGACTTGGCAAGTGCACACACTTGCCAGTCCCTAAACCGTCCCTTTTCTACATATTAGTCACCCCTAAGGCAGCCCCAAGGTACCCGTGTGGGCAGGGTGCAGTGTATGTGAAAGGTAGGACATGCCCTGATGTGTGTGGCATGTCCTGATAGTGAAATACTGCCAATTTCGTTTTTTCACTATTGCAAGGCTACCTGTTCCCATAGGACAGAATGGGGAGTTTATTTATAACATCTTATAAACATAACTGGCCCTGGGAACAAGGTAGAAAAATAAAGTTTAGTATGCCTGAACCCAGAGTGTTAAAATGCATCTTTTAGTGAGGGTGATGTTTACATTCTGTGTTTGAAAATAACACTTTTAGAAAGTAGGTATTTTCTTGCCTAACCATCCAGTGTGCCTCTGCTAGGTTTGTGTATTGCATGTCTGGCTTTTGGATGACAGGGGCTGGAGAGGGGCCGCGGCTCCAGAAGTCTGATGAGTCAGGGCTGGGCTGAATAGACCTGGGCTGCATTTAGAGTAGGGGAGGAGATTTCCTTTCACCTAAATGGGCCTGGTCTGCCTTCAACAATGCTGTCTCCACCTCCTGCCAGGAAGCTGCACCAGTGAGGACAGAACTGGTTTTGGCTGGGGACAGACACTCTCTGCCTTCAGAGAACAAAGGATTTTGGTGTATAAAAAGAGGGGCCCAGACCCCAGACTTTTAGATCACTTCTGGGAAATCAAGAGGAACCTTTGCCAAGGAGAAGAGCCGGAGAAGCTGAGGAGGAATACTGCCCCTGTGCGGTTTGCTGTTCGGGGTTGGCCTGCAATGGCTACTTGCTGCCAAGGAAAGGAGAAAAGGACTTTGCTGCTTGCTTTGTCCCCCCTGCTTGAAGAAAAGATCTCCAAGGGCTTGAACTGAGCTTGCCCCCTGTTCTAGAGGTCTCAGGAACAGCAAAGACCTCACTGTGTCTGTGTGCACCGTCTCTGATCGTCGCCGCAGAAGAAAAGGGTAACCGACTCTGTTATCGAATCCGTCGCAGGATTCCGTGTCCTGAAAGCACCGCCGAGAGCAACGCCTCGCAACGCAACCCTGGTCTCACCGACTCGGTCAACGAGCCGCTGCTTGCACCACGTCCTCTGGGCACCGCACTCTGCAACACTTCGCTACACGCTGCAAGGATGTCACCGACTCCGTCGCTGCCCGACCAGAACATCGACCAGCTCCGTCGCCGCATTGTTACCTGCCAGCACCGCAGCGAACACCGTCTCACCTTTCAAAGCAAGCCCCAGTCTCACAGACTCTGTCAACGAGCCGCTGCCTGCACCGAATCGTGAGGACATCGTCCACCGCAATGCTCCGCTTCACAACGCGACCGCGACGTTTGCCCAAACCGACTCGAACCGGCGTGTTGGTCGCAACACGAAAGGTACTGTGCCGAGTCTGTCGACGCTTTAGCTGGCCCATATCGACGCGGTCGGCTGGAATTGTTAGACTCTGTCGTATTCAGTATCGCGGTAGCACCAGGAGGAGCTAACGAGTCGGAAGAACTGTGTTTTATTGATTTTCCTGCAATTTAAAGGTTATTTTGCACAAGTACTATTTTTCAAGAGTATTGTATGTTGGATTTTTATCGTATTTGGTCTTGTGGGTTTAGATAAAGATTTACTATTTTTCTAAACCGGTGTGGTGTCCTTTTGTAGTGTTTTCACTGTATTACTGTGTGTGTTCACAAATGCTTTACACACTGCCTCTGAGATAAGCCTGTCTGCTCGTGCCAAGCTACCAAGGGGGTGAGCAGGGGTTACTTTAGAAGTGTATTCCCCTTACCCTGACTAGAAGCAAGGGTCCCTATTTGAACAAAGGTACCTACCTCTGCCAACTAGAGACCCCCATTTCTAACAGGGGGTATTGGCAAACGAGATATATTGGTTGATCTTGCTCACCATGATGTCAAGGAACCGATGAAGGAACCTGGAAAAGGCACTTTGTGACACTCCCCCCGCTATTGTTATGACCCCCTGGTAACTACCCAATGCTAGGGGCTGTAGGCAGCACAATACCTGCACATGTGGTGGGATTGCGTTGCTTCGGAGTGTTGGGGCCTGTAGCTGAGGATGTAACTCAGCTATTAAATCAAGTATTACCTGGCTACTCAATCTGTACCAATCAATAATCTCCTCCTCTGTCTGTTCAAACAGGGCGACCCTCACCCTAAATATCCGCTCCTGTCTCCTCCTCCTTCTCTGCCTCACTGCCAAAATCCTCCTGCTCCTCGCAAAAACAACAGGGCCACCATTCTGAGAAGGCCTTATGCATTTTTGGTGCCTTTTTCTAGTTTGTACCTGGTTACCACCTGATCCGATTCAATGGTAATTGCATTTCCTAAATGGCCATTTTAAGACGAGTCGCAAGTAGGAAATCGGTTGTACATGCGGTTTGCAATTCGAATTTAGGAAATCGCTATTTGCAATTTCCTATTTTGTGATTTCCAAAATGCCATTTCTACAAGGTATAAATTGCATTTTGCAACGCCGCGTATGCCTTTCGTACATACTGAAAGGCCATTTTGCATTTCCTAACAGCCCGAAATAACAATTCACACCGTTAAGAAATGCTAAATGTGCTCGTACATATGGGCCTAAGCTCTTTTCCATCACTGTAACGTTCAACATTCAGGTGATTTTTTTTTATGGAAGCGCAAAAGTGCAGCATAAGTGGAGGAATTCACTGTCATTGAAGTTGCCTTTCCTCCATTTCTTTTCGCTCATCGCGATTTTGATGTGTTTGCCATTTTTGGCAGAAAAGGCTGTTGTGGTGTCAGTAAAAGCAGTGTTGACTCCACACTTGTGCTGTTTGTTCTTCCCATGGTATCTTTGGATACCGACTTGAAGTTTGTGTGTCAGATCCATCTGTTTGCCAAAGTTAATGATCACTATTGGCAAATTAAGGCACATTGTTTGTGGAGAGAAAATACTACAGGTCTTTACTGTGAGTAGTAGCGTCCTTGGAGTGTCCTTGGAGACACCAACACAGTGTCCCTGAAGCGGGCGTAGAGCTCAGTATTAAAGTTTAAAAAAAAAAGAAACAGAGTGCAGTGTCCCTGAAACAAGCGCCGCGCTCAGTATTACAGTAAAAAAAAAAACAGAGCATGGTGTCCCTGAAGGGGGCGCCGCGCTCAGTATTAAAGTTAAAAAAGAAATAAACAGAGTGCGGTGTCCCTGAAGTGGGCGACGCGCTCAGTATTAAAGTTTAAAAAAAATAAACGAACAGAGTGCGGTGTCCCTGAAGCAGGCGCCGCGCTCAGTATGAAAGTTTTAAAAAAATGAAACAGAGCGCGGTGTCCCTGAAGCAGACGCTGTGCTCAACATGAAAGTTTAAAAATAAAATTTGAAACTGAGTGCGGTGTCCCTAAAGCCAGCGCCGCGCTCAGCATGCAAGTTAGAGGGGCATGAAGTTCAGAGAGCTCCTTGCGCATGCGCATAGGACCTGCGCACGGGCACGTGCAAAATAAACTTTCAAACACTGTCCATAATGGTGCAGAAAACGTGAACCGGACAGGGAAGCACCTCATTCAATTACACCTCTTTTCATGTGGTCAGGAAGATCGACTGCAACACACGACGTCTACATGTAACTTTACGCTCACAAAAAGGCACAAGGGGAAGAAGGCTCACTGAATACATTTCCGGTGCATTCGGTGTGACACGTAAAACAAAAGAAAATGAAAGTTGCTGCAAACTGGTGTTGGACTTTACAGCTTCATGCTGACATCAGCAATAAAATCCATGGGAGACACAAAATGCAAATGTGGAGGCAGCGGGATCGCGAAATGTTTAGAAATAAATGCAGTAAACAACACAATCAGCACCTCGGCTTCCACACTTCAAAAATAAATACAAATGCATCATAGAGATAATAATGGAATCTGGCACTCACGTAAAAACAAGTGCAACAGAACGAGTGAATAACTTTAAAGATCTGGCACCCAACTGTGCCAGTAAGTGGCACCTTACTTGAGCTCCCGCCAAGAAGAAAAAGTCTGTTTACTTTCAAAAGTTACTCCTTGGATCAAGGCCAGATGGATGGTGAATTATGCTTTTTCTGTCTGGCACAGCGGAAAAATGAAAGTAGTTAATCTGTTGGTATTTATTTGGTGCTGCTGCCTCTATTTACTGGCGACGAGAACACCCCAATTTCACTGAAGAAAGACTCACAGCAGACATTTTGCTGTATGAGCAAACATGGATAGAAGACTACAAGGGAACCAATGGTGAAGAAAGACTTCCCTAAGCATTATATAAAGAATGAGTAAAGTGTGGGTGGCACCAGTGTCTAATTATTTTAACAAATTTTCTTAAAAAGGCTACGATTGAACATACAAAACTGTGCTGTTGTTCTAAACATTATCTGGCCCATGCATCAAGCAAAATACTCCTCGCTAAATTAGCGAATTGCTAAAATAGGCCGTTAGCGAGCGCAAAACAACATATTCCAATGCATCAACCCCAATAGCGAAAAAACTACACAATCGCTAAAAAAAAAGCCCGGTAATTTACCGACTCGCAAAGTAGCGATTCGAAAATAGCGAAAAATCAATTGTGCGTGCTAATAGCGATTAGCAAATAAAGAATCGCAAAGGAATGCATCAAAATTCGCAAATAAGGAATAACATCTAAATCGCAATTTAGCATGAGCAGAATAAGGGGAATCTCAACCAGGAGGTAAAGTTGATGAAACACAAAAAAAAAAAAAAAAGAAAATTCTCACAGGTGTAAACCATCTAAAACCCTTCAAAAATGGCACTGGAGACCCCGTAAGTTCTCCAAAATGGCAGCCCTCTACATGCTTGCAAGGAGGATGAGAATAAATGCAGCAGCACAGCGCAGGAGGAGGATCCAGGAGAGGGTATTCAGAGTGCGCATCACATTGCTGGGCCAAAATGACGAGGAAGTATATGACAAGTACCGTCTGAATCGTGCCATGATAATGCACCTAATTGCTGATCTGGAACCACTACTGCAGCACCACACCCGTAGGACAAATGCCATTCCTGCGCACGTCCAGGTCCTATGCAGCCTGCACCTACTGGCGTCCGGAAGTTTCCAGGGGGTTGTAGCGGTAGCCGTAGGCGTCTCACAAAGCGCACTTTCACGCTTCTTCCGTAAATTTATTGATGCCATGCTGACAATGATACATACCCACATCACCTTCCCTACAACACCACAGCAGTTGAACCAGACCAAACTGGAGTTCTACCAGGTGGCACAATTCCCCCACGTCATAGGATGCATTGACTGCACGCATGTCCCCATCTGTCCCCCCTCTGCCAACGAGTACATCTTCCGTAACAGGAAGTCCTATCACTCGATCAATGTCCAGGTCGTGTGCAATGCCAAGCACATAATTACGGACATAGTGGCACAATTTCCAGGGAGCACACACGACTCATATATATTCCGGCACAGTGGCATCCACAGGCGTCTGCTCAACGGTGAATTTGGAGAGGGACACCTACTTGGTACCTACATATACCTATTTGTTACATCATTATCCCATATGTAATTGCATTACTGCGGCTAACCCTTTGCTTCCCACCCTGTAGGTGACAGCGGATATGCCTTGCGGGAATATATCCTGACACCCTACCTCAACCCAGCAACACCACAGGAACAGCGCTACAACGCGGCACATATTAGCACAAGAAATGTGGTCGAGAGAACATTCGGGATCCTGAAAAGTCGCTTCCGGATCCTACATAAGACTGGTGGTGCATCGCAATACAACCCCGAGACCTGCTGCAGGATTGTAGCAGTATGTGCCATGCTGCACAACATTGCAACCAGAAGGGGGATCCCTATTGAGATGGACGGAAATGACAACGATCGGGATGAACAACCACCCGCACAACACCGACAGTCACACGTGCCAAACACAGCTGAGGGTCAGAGGAGGCGGACATACATCACACAACATCACTTCTGAGCCTGGTAAGAATGAGCCATCACAAATTATCTTTGAATGCTAATGTTTTATTCACATGAGCACAGGTCAAAGTAAAGATACATGTTTAGGAAACATGACGGTGATTGCATTGGTTGATGAAATTAAATCTAACCGTTAACAGCACGGGAGTGCAATCACAATATTAAAGTGGAACATGGTTACACCACCATGGACTAAGAGGCAGGAATGCATGTCTAGCGCCTCCTTCCACGTACCCCCAGCCTCCTGTCGCATGGCTCCTCAACATCACCCTGATGTGTGCCTGTGGCTGTTGAGCTGCGTGAACTGCGCCTCCTGCTAGTGGTCTCCGGCACGGACACGCTACTCATGCTCGATGCCTCCTCACTACCCTCTTCCCCTTCCAAGTTGCTGGCACTCACTGTCCCAGTCTGTAGATGTTCCACTGCAGTGGTCACTTGGCCTAAGGCCTTAGCAACATCCCCGCAGAAATGTCCTAGGTCAATCTGCAGTGACACGGAGCGGCGTGACAAGACAGCAGTGCTGTTGCAGAGCTTGGTGATGGCCCTAGTATTCGCAGTAAGACGAAGCAAGCCCTGCCGATGCCTCCTGCGCTTAGTGCGTTGTCCTGCTATAACGGCACGGGGGAGCTCCAGTAGGCTCTTGTTTATCTCCTGATTCCCCTCTGCAACAACTGTCGTTAGGTGACGCACACAGTCTGACATAGTGCTCATGTTTTTGGCCAGCTTGGAGATCTGCAGGTTTATTGTGCCCATATGTCTCCCCTGCAGGCGCTGAACACGGAGCATCTGCGACTCAACCCCAGCATAGACATTCGGAGCCTGTTCTGATTCTGTCGCATTACTGCTCCTGGACCTGCACCGTTGTCTGACTCGGCCACGTGCTGGTGTTGGAGCTGCTGAAGGGACACCTGTCTGGCTGGGGACTGTTGTGGGTGCTGGGGTCGGCTCAGCTTCCATTTCAAGCAGTGCGGGTACATGTGCCCTGCGTTTTGGTGGTGGTGGTGGTGCTGGTGCTGGTGGTGGTGTGGATTGAGGGTCCAGCAGA
Organism: Calotriton arnoldi; assembly: GCA_963921515.1. Lineage (NCBI taxonomy): Eukaryota > Metazoa > Chordata > Amphibia > Caudata > Salamandridae > Calotriton > Calotriton arnoldi. The sequence goes on along the minus strand of CAWUFW010005220.1, from coordinate 389,159 downwards.
GTCTCTCCATCCGTCTCTGCCGGTGTCTCTGAAATAATGAGGCGCTCACTGTCATCTGAGTCCACCGGAGATGCATCTGTGTGTGAAACAGTGCATTGTTAATTTAGTTTGTTCCTCTATATGTTTATCATTTGGCCTATTTTACACATAATAAATCACAGATTTAAACACACTGTCGGACATGTACTGCTGGTGTATTCTCTTGCGCATTGGTGATTGTCCATGCACACTTGGCTAACATGACTACAACTCCCATGATGCTATTCCTATGTGAGGGTATATGTGTAATGAACTTCTTCAGGCACACTGTGATTTGGCTGGGGGGATGTGCATGGGTATACAATTCGCAGCGTATTAGCGCAGTCATGCTTCTTACCTTGTTGTGTGGTTGCTGTGCCGGAAGTGTCCATTTGGGTGACTCCCACGACTGCCTCAGGCTCAATCGTCCCCTCAACGAGGTCCTCCAGGGCTGTGTTGGGGGGTACTTTGGATGCTCCCCCTCCTGTGCCAGCTGCTTCCTTCACCCTTTCTGCTATGCGCTCCTTGGCACGTTTCCTGAGGTCGTCAATGCTGCGGTGTGTGACTCCCACAGCATTTACCTTCTCCTTAATGCGCAGCCATATTTTGCGCTTCACAGTTTCTGGCACCTTCAGGGACAACTTGCCAAACAGTTTGTCATGGCTGCTGCTCACCCCCTCTATCAGGTGTTCAAGTTCCCTCTCTGAGAACTTTCTCTTCCTCTTCCTGGGCGTGTCAGTTGACTTTGCAGCATTCTTGTCCATCCTGGCTAGGTGTAGTGTAGCTGGTTTGTGAGGGTGGAGTCTCTCAGCTCAGCTTCAGTCCTCTGCCTCCTCCTCTGAGCTCTTCAGGGCACTGAATGATGCATGGCCTGGATGACTTCCTGGGTGTGATGTCATCAGCCTGCTCCTCGTGCGACCCGTTTTTAGCGAATTAGCTAATACCGAATTCGCTATTACCGAATTCGCTAATACCGATATCGGTATTAGCTAATTTCTCTTTTTGCGAATCGCAGGCGTGTATTTTGCGTTTTTTAGCGATTTGTAGCGAATCGCTATATATTACCGAAACTGTACATGCATCCCGAATAGCGATTTCTTAATTGCGAATACTTATTTTTTGCTAATAAGGAATCGCTTTACAGAGTGTTGATGCATGTGCCCCTTAATCAATTGTAGCCCGATGTTCGATGTTCCTACACCATCCTGGTCAACCAGTAATGTTGTGGAAGACTGGAGAGAAGCATTCGAAACATATCTTGAAATTATAGGGGATGACGTTTATGTTTCCAAAAGAAAGTTAGCTTTATTAAAACCTAATTTGGGAGTCAAAGAAAGAAAACCTTTGAATAATTTGCCAGGGCCAAGGAGATCTGAACAAAATGACAGGATTTGGAAGACGAGGATGAGTAGGAGTGTGCTAGGAAGCGATTGCAAGAGAATTATGTTACAAAAACATGAATGTGGTTGTTGGAAGACATATTTTTCTCCATCATGCAGCTACCAGGAGTGAGTGTAGAGCGATATATAGGATGTTTGCGCATTCTTGAAGCTGCATGTGGGTCCAGGGATCTTCACAATGAAATCGGAAAGGATCAACTGATAAATCGTACAAACCACATGCAGATTCAAGAAAGGTTTCTTAGAATTAAAGATCCCTCATTGGATAAGGCAGTGTCAATTGCAAAGAGAACTGAGAATTCTTCAATCTATATAAGGGTATTGAATTCAACATTGTGTAATTCTAAATTTGTGGTGAACAGAGCTGGCAATGTGCCTAAAGATCTGAATCTAGTGACGAGCGAAAGTTAAACGAAAGGTGAAAGTCCATTGAGAGAACAGGTTAGGAAACAAAAACCTGTTCTATAGGTGTGGAAGCATTAAGCATTTATGTTCTTCTGTGAATACTCCAGCGATTAAGGTCACATGTTATTGATGCAAGTAATTCAGACATTTTCCATGCGTGTGCAAGACTAGTGTGAGTGGTGACAACAAACGTAGCAGGACATTTACCAAAAGGGTACAGTTGGTGGAGTAGGAGTCTAGCGGTGGCGGCTGGCAGCTATGGGGACTGGTCAGCTTGTGGCGGTGTTTCATTATTGTGCTGTGCAAGCTTTTAATTCTAGTCACTGGCCTTGAAATCAGTTGCCTCCAGGAACACAGCTGTCCTCCAGCACAAGGATCACGAGAGGGGGAATAAAAGATGCTCCCTGTTTAAATTCTCAGTCTACGGGTGTTACGGGAGGAATCCAGCAGGTAAAGTTGGTGTTAGATGCATCGATCCATCTGGTGAGGCCACTCCCCGGAGTAAATTTAGGAAAGAGGGGTGGTGCAGGAGGCTGGAGGTATATTTATCCGGTGCAGCACTGAGGTGGGGGCTGGGTCCGCGGCTGCCTGTCAAGCAGGCTCTTGGGCAGGACGTGATCCGGGGAAAGTTGACGGAGGACACAGAGACACAGGCTACGGAGCTCGGACCATGGATGAGCTGCGTCCCTAGAGGGGGCAGTGAGATTCGATACCAGTTTGTTCGCCTCACCCTCAAGGCATTACACTGATTCAGCTTCTTGGTGTGTCACTATCCTATGCAACACACCAGACAATGCAGTATAATCGTATACCATACGATAGTATAACATATGGTATTTAACATAGCATAAGACATACCGTACTATAACATAGCATAATGTAAAGGAAAGCAAACTATATGCCATATGATAATTTAGCATAGCACAGCAGAATTTAACATATGATATACACAATCAAAGCTTAGAACAGACGTAACATACCTGGCGTCAAAGTGGAGAGGGGGAGGGATGGAAGTAGAGGGCAGAAGGAAGTATTGAGAAGGAATAGGCGAGAGAAGGAAGAAAAAAAAGTTAAAAAAAGAAAAATAACTTATCTGGCTTAGATGTCCTTGCTCATACCGATCTTCTTCTCCACTCCAGCATAGGCACAGCCAACTTCCTTAACCAATCCTGGCGCTGCTCTCATGCTGTGAGAGCAGTGCCAGCATTGAATGGAGCAGACTACTGGCTGCACGCTCATTCAGGCCCTGTAAGCCTGTGCTTGGTCTCCACCCAGCTTTCTAAGACAGCTGAGTGGAGAGCTTCAAAGTGCACGTCACTTTGGCCGACGCAAGAGAGCCGGCCTAAGCGACATGCGCACTTTGAAGCATCCAGCCAGCCACTGCCCCTGTCCTCTGGACACACCCGCATGTCTCTGGGCTTAGGGCTGGAGCTGCAGCAGTGCGCACGGCAGAAAAATAGAATGGCAATGAAATCTTTTCAATGCCATTTTATCTTTCCTGCACGGCTCACAACGGGCATGGGGGGGACCCCCGCCCAAGTGAAAAAACCACTGCTGGAGTCTAGTGAGGAAGATGGCGTTTTAGATGTGAGTGATACAATGCAAGTTGTAATTATTGACAATTAAATAGGTGGTAACATGCTGAATGTTGTTCAACCATATCAGCTGCCTTGATGCAAAACAGCTATTCTTGGAGTGGAAGCGGAGATGTGGAGATGTGGGCAGACTCATTATCACCATATAATTTCATTGAATAGTACACATGGATGAGGTTTAAGAATGTTGTGCTAGAAATACCGCATGGGTGCCCTGTAGGATACGGTGGTGTACAATTACTTATTGCAGGTTGTTTTGAAACTGACTTGTCATATAAGGGAAGAAAAACCCATGGGAAAGTATATGTTATTAAGAAAGGACGATTACTGCTTGGATGGAGAGAACAGAAAGGATGAGGTATATATTTAAACCCCAATCATCCAGAGCAAGTAGTGGAAATGTAAGTATCAGATGTTGAAAAAAATGAAGGGCAGAATTTCCCAAAATGTTTTGTGAAAGTATGGGCAAACTTAAAGGGTTTTTCTATCATATAAGTTTGAAAAAAGGGCCTGCACCAAAAGTTCATTAAGTGCCCTTTGGCACTGAGGGACACTTTGAAAGGTGAACAACATAGACATGAGTGAAGAAGGTGTAATAAAGTCTACTGAGGCTTCTGAATGGCTGAGTCCAATTGTATTGGATCAGAAACCCAATGGTAAAATATGCATGTGTAGTGATCTGCATGACCTAAATGCCTTTGGGTTGATGGGCACTCGCTGCCGAATATCGAAGAAATGTTGAGTACCTTAGTGCAATACAAGTTACTTTCAGAAGAAGACTTCTCCATGAACTATCATCAGATGGTGCTACATACTGGTTCTAGGCATGTAACATACTTGGTGGTGCCTGGAATTGCATATAGGTATCTCAGAATACCATTCAGATTGACATCTGCTTTGGCATTTCTCCAATGGTTTTTGCACAACTTGTTGTCAGATATGAAAAAAGTGGTTGTGTTCCAGGACAATATCCTCGTTTGCTGAAAGGACAATTTAGAGCATAATAACATTTTGCTGCAGGTTTTGAGTAGATTGAAGGATTCCATGATGGCCATACGGGTCGAGATGTTTTTCAAATCACAATATTGAACAGATTGCACAAAGATCCAATGTAGTCATAAAACCAATTCTTTTATTGATTCATTTGTACTTGTTTGATTGTAGCCTGAACATTTTTTCTTTTTACTGTAGCTGACGTGTTTAGTTCAATTTGAACTTCTTCAGGTCTTTGAAACCCATGTGTTCTCACTTAGTCCACATATGCAAGAATAAGCCCCAGTTCCCTGTGTTTTAAGTAAATGCATCTGTCAAACTTCATTCTCCTCGAATATGGATTAAAAGGGTTCATCGAGAGTTTCGTGTTGTTGGCATTTAACAAGTGATATGTGCAGTTTGTTGTTCGAGTGCCTCAGCTGCCAAATGTAGGTTTTGAATTATGTACAGTTCACAAACTGATGATAAATATTTTCGCTACTAGAGGGGTAGGGCAGGCTACTCAATGTGTAGCCAAGTGGATCTTCTTGGTACAAGAATATTCTTTTAAAGTAAAACATGTACCTGATGTGAGAAATATCAAGACTGATTGCCTCGCCAGGCATTGATTTTCGGACACCTTTGAGCAAACAGAAGATAGTTGGATGGTATCAAATGTTTAGGCTACTTCTGGAGGAGCCATTACCGAAGAGGAATGAAGGCATGGCGTAAGTTGGGATGAAGAATTGTTGCATGTCAAGGAAACTATTTCAAAGGGTTGGCAGAAAGGACAGAGGATGAGTTAGTAGAAAAATATAAAGTGGTTTGGCTGAAATAATCAGTCTTCAATGAGTTAATTTTAAGAGAAGTTGGTTCTTACTGCACCTCTGATCATCGGTTGATGGATTTGCTTCATGTAGATCATGGTGGCATGTCTGCCATGAAAAAGAAAGCTTTCAGTATGTTTGGTGACCCAATATTGACTATGATCTGGAGAGTTGCATGTACAGTAATAAGACTTTGGTGGTGAGGGAGTCCTCAATTGTGCCTGTTATACATTTTCAGACGGACCCTGGAAAAGAGTGAATCTGAATATTTGTGGGCTATTTGGTCATGGAGAATTGAGGGATAAATTTGTCATATTCTTGATCGAATATTTTTAAAAATGGGCAGAGGTAAAAAAATGCAATGAGGTAAGAACAAATAATATAATCTCTTTTCTAGAGAATATTTTCATTAGGGAAATATCCCTGAGGAAATTGGGACAGACAACGGTCCTCAGATTGTGTCGGGGGCCATGTCGGAATTCTGAAGGGGTCATGGAGTAACCAATCACAGGGCAGTTTTATACCATCCTGGGGAAACCTGCGAAGTTGAATGGTTCAATAGGGTGTTGAATTAATGTTTGCAATTATCTGGTAAAGGAGGTTTGAAGTGTTAGGACGAGCTTTAAAAGATGCAATGGAGTTACAGAGCCACTCCACATAAGAAATCCAACTTTTCTATTGCTGAGTTGAAAGAATTCTGGCCTTCATGTCCGCCATGGATGGGAAAGTGTGGAATGGTATACCACAATATTTCACAAGTGTCAAAGAAGGTGATGGATACGTAGGATATGTACATAGAATAGTAAAGCATGATGGGATGTGTGGCCCTAGGCGAAGGTTTTGGGCAGGTGATGTTCTTCCTGGTAAATTGGGAGGATGGGGGGATGAAGGTAAGTGAAAGTTTTCTGATTCAAAAAGCATTCAGCATAAAGGATTATGTGGTGTCAAGCTCTGGCTGGAATCCATAGTTTATTATGCTCATCAAGTATTTTATTCAGCTGACTCTATGTACATATTTTTAGGTCTTAGTTTTAATTATTTCTTTTTTCTGCTCCTGTGCTTTCTCAGGTTCGTTATTCCTATAGACTCCAATAAGAAGGAGGATGTGTTTCTTTAAGAGCTGTTCTTTGAATGGCATGTTATTGTGAGGAACAAGGACTGGGGATTCCATGATGGTCAGTTATGCTGTCGGAGCCCTGGACAGCGGATGCTGTGTCTCAACCATGAAAAACAACAGCAGTTCATGTGATCCTCTGTGTTTGGTGCTTGTGTATATTTTCACATGACATTTGAGGAACAGTCCTTCACTGGTATTCTGTGCTTGACACAACACAGCTGATGTGTCACAGGCAAGATCAGGGACAGGCAGGGATCACACCTTCGTCACAGCGTGATGATTCCCAGAATGCTCCTCTTCCGGCTGCGGTCACATCCTGAGTCCATGCCAGGACCCGCGCTCTGCTGGCCCACAGACGTGAACCACCATTCAATGATCTCTCCTCAGCCACAGGCACACTGGCCTCCCACAAATATTGTGAAAACACCAAATAAACTCCATTGATGCAGCCCTTCCCATGCTCAAGTCTTTTCTCCTTTTAAATAAACAAACTGTTCTTACCACTTACTTATAGATACAGCCAATAATTTACAGCATCATTTCTTTGTGAAACGGAATCACTCTGTTGTGGGTTGTTTTTACCAGCAGACCTGTTCTTCTTTTTTAACTACTTACTCGCTGAGGCTCCACCCCCCCAGAGCAGGACTCTTTTTTAGGTCTCGCTTAGAGACAGCTTTAAATGTTTGTGAAAGACCCCTGGTGGACCATACCAAAAACTTAGTCATTAATTGGTTTTATTGTCACAGTCGTGTGCTGCGTCCTATTAGATGGCTTCCTTTCCTCTTGTATTTCTCCTCCCCGCAGCGTATACTCTATCCCATCTTTTTGATTGGCTGAATTCTATCCTTCCACCGCTTACATTTAATGAACTACTTTTTGTTAGGCAGTCCCTAGAAGTGTATCTGCTTTATTGCTCTCTCTTGTGTGCTGCTCCGCTCTCAAATACGCACCTGCCATGTACTCCATGTTGCTCTCTCTTCCCCGTTTGCGCTCTCCCGCATGCGCGGCTTCTTTCTTTCAATATCCGCTTCCCACACGACCCCCTCTATTCTTTCCTTAAACTAGGCTTTTTTTTTTTTTAAATCCCTCACCCGCAGGCCTATACCCCACACAGTCCTTTTTATTTTTGCGTTTCTTTAAGGGCTAGGCAGCTGCCATTTGCTGCCTGCTCCATTGACAAAAAAGTGATTTCACACAGGTACATTTTTTTATTTGCCCTTCCAAGTGGTGTTTGCCTTCTTGGATCAGTAAACAAAACAAAAAAAATTGGTGTCAGTATCATTCCAGAAGTGAGCATGTGCCTAGTGATATTTCACACACAAGGGGATGGGAGCACACTGCTTAACCTCCCAGCACAGTTCACCCCTTAGCATTATGGTAAACGCAGTTCACTTTAAACGCTTACCTGAGTTTTTGCTGAAGTGTTTCACCAAAGTTGGTGCAGGTTAGTGCTGTGAATCTCTAGACACGTGTTTCTGGATGTTATCCTTCATCAGTAGAGATAAAAAACTAAATTCATCTGGGGTAGCTGAGAAAGCTGCCACAATCCTCTCAGGTCTCAGTACCTCTCTCTGGCGCACAGGTGCATCTCCAAAAGCTTGTCAGCTCAATGGCTCCAGGGAGTCTTTTCAAACACAAGGGGATGGGAGCACACTGCTTCACCTAGTGCCTAGTGATACATATGTGCATATACGTCATCATGCATGCATGAGCCTGTGGAAAGGCACAGCCGCCAGTAGCGTTGTTACGGACTCAAGCGCTCCCATCAACATGCTTCTTTTCGTTTTTGCAGGACTTTCTGGGTAAGAAAACATGCAGTGACTCATGCAAGTCACATCGTCCAGGATTTCCCAGGCTAGTTTTCAGAAATGCCCAGGGTTGATAGGGTTCCCTGGATGCCGGTCAACCGCGGGCCAGAATCTTGCAGCAATCCCTTGTGGAAATAGAGGAAACTGGGTATTTTTAGGCATATTTCAGACATTTACAGAGCATTCTGAGTAAGAAAACCTGCTGGGACTCACAAAAGACTTACTGGGTCTCTTTATTTCAGAAATGGGCAGGTGTGGTAGCGTTTCCTCAGTACTGGCTGACCTAGAGACCAAACAGTGAAGCAATTCCTCACAGCACGTGCGAGTAAATTGGGATTTATTTTGGGCATAGTTTTGACATGAGGCAGCCGATTGCCCCACCAGGAGCTGCATTCTTATTGTAGATGATAGGTTACAGGTTATGTACAGTGGCGGCTGGTGTGGATAGGGGGTGGTGAGGCAGAGGGCAGGGTGGGTAGGGCTAAAGAAAAAAATAAAACTTACCCCCTCGCCGTGTCTCATCTCATTGTCCCTCGTTGTTGTTCCTCAGCTCCAGTCGGAACAGGAAGCACTCAGGCTCACCTAAGCCAATCAGTGCCGTCATTCGGCGCTCAGCCAGGGAATGGGAGCCTGGAAATGTGGCGGTAATGAAGCCTAGGTGGAGAACATGCACAGTGCGTATGAATATTTGGCTGGCCCGAGACGGCCGGCCAAACATCCATGTGCACTTTACAGAGTGCCCACCACTCCACCCCTGCTCTGAGAGCAGAGCAGCCCCGCCCGCCAAGCTTCTGCAGCAGGAACAATTAAAATGATAATAACAACAAGTTATTATCATTTTATTTTTCCTCTATTTCCACTGCTGAAAGCAGTGGGGCAACGCTCCTCCTCCTTAGCGGAGGAGCGGCCACTGGTTACGTACTAGAATGCCCCACGCGGAGCAGCATTCTTATTGTAGATGATAGGTTACAGAATGCCCCACGCGGAGCAGCATTCTTATTGAAGATGATAGGTTACAGAATGCCCCACCAGGAGCTGCATTCTTATTGTAGATGATAGGTTACAGAATGCCCCACCTGGAGCAGCATTCTTATTGTAGATGATAGGTTACAGAATGCCCCACCTGGAGCAGCATTCTTATTGTAGATGATAGGTTACAGAATGCCCCACCAGGAGCAGCATTCTTATTGTAGATGATAGGTTACAGAATGCCCCACCAGGAGCAGCATTCTTATTGTAGATGATACGTTACAGAATGCCCCACCAGGAGCTGCATTCTTATTGTAGATGATAGGTTACAGAATGCCCCACCTGGAGCAGCATTCTTATTGTAGATGATAGGTTACAGAATGCCCCACCTGGAGCAGCATTCTTATTGTAGATGATAGGTTACAGAATGCTCCACCTGGAGCAGCATTCTTATTGTAGATGATAGGTTACAGAATGCCCCACCAGGAGCAGCATTCTTATTGTAGATGATACGTTACAGAATGCCCCACCAGGAGCTGCATTCTTATTGTAGATGATAGGTTACAGAATGCCCCACCTGGAGCAGCATTCTTATTGTAGATGATAGGTTACAGAATGCCCCACCAGGAGCAGCACCCTTTATTTTATTTAAAAAGTTTTGTATAGCGCGAACAAGACCCAATCGGGTATCAGAGCGCTTTACATAGGCAGGTTGACAAACAAAACGGGGCGACAAAAGGGGCAAAGCAAGAATAAATTACAGTAACAGTAATGTATAACAGTAATAACATGAACGTAGAGAAGGATGCGGAGCCATGCCATTCCAGAATATCATAGGTAGTCAGTGGTCCAAATAGGTTGGCCGGGTCTGCACTTTAGCCCTGAGAGGAAGTCATAAGTAAAGTTTTCAATTCCCTTTTGAAGGACTCTGTTGATGGAATTAGTCTAATTTACATAGGAAGGGAGTTCCAGATTCTCGGGGCGACACCTGAGAAAGCACGATTGTAGGTTTTTGTTTTTTAAATTCGTTAGGTTTCAACAGCAAGGTGCTGGAGCTCCTGGAGGAGCGGGTACCTCCCGAAAGGACTAGCTTATTTGCAAGGTATACAGGAGTGTTGAAATGAAGTGCTTTGTGAGTCATGCATGCCAGTTTTAGTTGTATCCTTGCCTCGTATGGTAGCCAATTTAGAGCTTTTAAAATCGGGGAAATGTGGTTGGATTTCTTGGAGCCCGTGATGATCCTTGCCGCAGCGTTCAGTGAGGCCTTGAGAGGGGCCAGCCTGTATCTAGGTAGACCACAAAGGGTTGCACTGCCATAGTCGAGTCGGGAGAGCACTAGTGCTTGCACAGCAGATTTGAAGTCCTCGGGGGGCAGAAAGGGTTTGAGTTTCCTAAGAATGCTCAGATGAAAGTTCGCTCCTTTGGTAGCAGCGCTGATGTGTGCTTGCATGTTCAAGTTTTTATCCAGCACTATTCCCAGGGATCTCATAGAGTCTATGATATGAGGTGTGCAGTTGAGAGCGGAGAGATTATTTATAAATTTCTTCACGATTAGGTCTTGCTTGGGCGGAGAGATAAGGAGGAATTCCGTTTTGAGGGCGTTCAGTTTGAGATGGTTGAGGGTTAACCAGTTTTGGGTTTTGTGCAGGGTTCCATTGAGAGTCGTGATATCTTCCGGTGACGAGATTTTCAGGTATAACTGCGTATCATCGGCAGACATGTGGTAATGTATTTTAGATGCTTTGAGGATTTCAGTAAGAAGTTCAATGAAAAGGTTTTTTTTTTTTTTTTTACGGAGTTTTATATAGCGCGAACTTGACCCGAATCGGGTATCAGAGCGCTTTACATAGCACCAGTTGCATTACATGAGGACACATTCATTTTTGTTAGGCACAGGGAGATTAAGTGATTTGCCCAGAATCACAGGATGTTTAGCGTCATTGTCGAGACTCGAACCCAGTTCCCTAGCTTCGAGGTCGACCGCCCTAGCTGTTAAACCAACTCCTCAGGGTGGGGGAGAGAGATGACCCTTGGGGTACCCCCAGAGTGCAAGGACTGGGATTGGAGAGGGTTTGATTGGTTTTGACTCTTTGAGATCTGTTATGGAGAAATGAGGCAAACCATTTTAGAACTGTGCCAGAGAACCCCATCCTATGTTCCAAAAGGTTTAGGAGGTTATCATGTTTGACGGTGTCAAAAGCTGATGAGAGGTCAAGTAATATTAAAAGGCAGGATTCGTTCCGGTCAAGCATAGTAAGAGCGTCGTCCACTATATGTGTGATGGCCGTTTCGGTGCTGTGACCCTGACGGAAGCCAGATTGGAATTGGTCCAGTAGTTGAAATTCCTCAATGTGGTTACATAGTTGTACCTGAAAGCATTTCTCAAGGAGTTTTGCCAGAGTGGGGATGTTTGTGATAGGTCGGAAGTTGTTCAGATCCTCCGGGTCAGCCGATGGTTTTTTAAGAATAGGGAGCACCAGACCGTCCGGTCTTTCACCTTGGAGAAGGGAAGCATTAATAATCTTGGACCAGAGAGGGACTAGTGACCTTATCAGATCTTTGAAGAGAGAAGAGGGGAGGGGATCATTGAAGTGATTAGAGGGTTTAAGGGTAGAGAGAATGTTGTAAATGCATGTGTCGTTGAGGGGGGCGAATTGACTCCAACAGGCATTGTTTTTAGGGGAGTGACTTGCAGCCATCTGGGGCTACGAGGGGAGGGGGTGGTTTGGTACACGTGATAGGTCGACCAGGGCCGAGCTTAGCTCCGAATCGATCTTGTTAGCTTTTTCGAGGAAGAAGCCAGCAAAGTCCTCGCAATTTGGTTGTGTACTGGAGCTGAGTGTTGTCTGGGTGGTAGTGTTGTTGGATTGACGTTTAATCAGATCAAACGGCATTTTGGGGCGGTTTTTGGCATTGTCCAGTTGGCATCTGAAGAAGGACGCTTTCGCCGTTCTGATGTGTTTGCTGTACATACTCCTTTTCAGCCTCAGGAGCTTAAGGAGTTCCGGCGATGGAGAGGATCTCCATGCGCGTTCTGCAGATCTCAGGTTGCGTTTGTCCGAGTTTAAACTGTCATTGTACCATGGGTTGGACTCTTTGTTGGACTTTCTTTTCAGTTTTAGGGGAGCAATTACATCAAGCACTTTCAGTATAGAGTTGTTGTAGTGTTCAGTGAGTTCATGAACGTCTAAACGTCTGACATAGATGTAGGAGGAGGCAGGGCCAGATTACATCGAGAGATGAGCTTGTTCACTTTTGTGTTTTGCAGCGTTCTTTTTCCAGTGTCTCTTTTTCTTGGGTTGGCCATTCTTAGAACTCCACGTTCTAAAATGAGGAAGGTGATATAGAAGTGGTCCGACCAGTCACAGGGGGTAATTGATTCCAGCTGAATGGAGTTGGGGTTCGAAATGATTAGGTCTAGGGTTGCGCCTAGGTTGTGCGTTGGGCTGTCACAGAATTGAGTCAAATTGAGGTCCATCAGGAAGTTTTTAAGACTGTTCACCGCCTGCTCATTCGGGTCATTCCAATGAAGATTGAAGTCTCCCAGGAATATCTAGGGACAATGTCGCCCCACGTTGAATGCGATGGTTTCCATAATTTGTTCGACTAAAGGGAGGTTGTCTCCCGGGGGATGGTAAAAGATGTGAAGGTTGCATACGGTTGTGTGTTTGCTGATAATGTCTATAGAGAGATATTCACATGAAGAGAGAGCTGCAGCGGGAGATTGCTTAGCTGAGAGACTGCTATGGAATGTAAAATGTAAATCCAGTATTTGTAAAGCGGGAACAGCTACCCGAAGGCATCCTGGCGCTGGGGCCCGTTCTTTTAGCTCTATCAAGTCTGATAATGTTGTGGCTCGGGGGTACTAGGATGTCAAGGACAGGTCCAGATGAGTCATTTAGCCAGGTTTCTGTGAGGATTAGGAGGTCTAGTTCCCGATTTGAGATGAGGTCAGCGATGTCAGTAGCATGTTTCACCGCAGACCTACAGTTGAGCAGTATGCATTTTAGATGTGATTTGGAGTCAGTTTGACAAGGCTGGGTAATGTGAATTTGCCTAAGGTTATCAGTGTTAAGGACATTGGAGTTATGTCTAGGAGCTCTATGGGGGTTTAGTGGAATCGTTTGGATGGACACCGGGGGGGCTTGAATGAGTCCAGCCGCTCTAGTAGGCTTTAGTGTCGTAGGTAGCACGGGTTCATGTATGTTTGAGTTGACCGTTAAGGTGGAGTTGTAAGCTAGTAGGAGGGCGCGAATGTCCTGGTCAGACAGGAGTTTCTTGCATCTAATGGGTTTGGAGGGGTCGTTAGGGGAGGGAGTGGTGTTCCAATATCGTCCTGATGAGGGCAGCCTATATCCCTTCTTCCGCTCGAAGGGCCGAGTTGGGAGTGTAGGGGATTGGGTGGTCACAGACAGGATCATTTGCGACACATTGTCGGACGCTATTTCCAGGGCCAGCTCAGAGGTGGTGTTTATGAGCTTTTGTATGTCAGATTTAAGTTTCTGCAACTCCCAATTGATTTCTTTAAGTCTAGAGGCATGACAGGTTTGAGGACCATGGGGCTTGGAGAAGGAAGGTGAAGAGTCATTCACGAGGGTGGGGGAAGGCATAGTACACAATTGGGAGGGGAGTTGGAAGGGACCATCCCTGGAGGAGGCGTTCGCACGGTGATGTCCCGATGGGCGCCAAGGGAGGGAGGGTGTATTGGAATGGGGGTGGAACTCGGGCGTCAGGGGAGTATGGTTCAAAGAGTGAAGGGGGGAGAGTTTAGATTGAGCTGTCAGCGGCATAGTTATGTCCAAGGAAGCCGGGGAAGGCCTCAGGAGATTGTGGCTAGGTAGGTAGACAGCGCACCTAACACTATTCGTCCGGAAAAAAACCAAGCCGAACGCGTGTTTCCCAACCGATTCGAACATCCGTCCGAACGAGCAAGTACGATGCGCATAACTGCCCAGATCCCGACCCAGCCGTACTCACTCAATCCAGCTCCTGTTCCCCGCCCGAGTCGGATCCGTAAACGCAGAATCGAGTCGCACGGAAGCCAAAATACAGCACCTTCCGGCCGGACTAGTACGATGCGCCATCCGTACGCGCCAAACCCGTCGCTACGCACGGCACGTTAGAACATCCGGGAGAGCCGCACATAAGCTCCGATTCGCGCCACAAGACGATCCACGGCTACGAGACGAACACGCCAGCCACGAGTACGAGTCGAAGCAACCAGAAAGCCGAACGAAACGAACCAACCATGAATCCCATCGCGCAGGTCCTACCAATACTCTACATCTATTACCGGAACAGGTACGGACGCGTACGGCGCAGAAGGTAAGTCAAACACCCACCACACAAACAAACGACACGTACCCGACATATAACACACACACATAGGGATGCAGAAATGACTTACAATAGCAACAGCAGAACCATAGGAGCGGGATGGCTCTCACCAATGCCATATACACCCATAGGGGCATGGATGCCTACCACCAACACCACCCCTACTCAGGGGGGCCTGGATGCCTACCACTAACACCACCCCTACTCAGGGGGGCCTGGATGCCTACCACCAACACCACCCCTACTCAGGGGGGATGGATGCCTACCACTACCACCACCCCTACTCAGGGGGTGCCAGATGCCTGTCACTACTACCATCCCCACTCATAGGGGGATGGATGCCTACCACTACCACCACCCCTACTCAGGGGGGGCTGGATGCCTGTCACTACTACCATCACCACCCCTACTCAGGGGGTGCTAGATGCCAGTCACTAGTACCATCCCCACTCATAGGGGGATGGATGCCTACCACTACCACCACCCCTACTCAGGGGGTGCTAGATGCCTGTCAGTACTACCATCCCCACTCATAGGGGGATGGATGCCTACCACTAACACCACCCCTACTCAGGGGGTGCTAGATGCCTGTCACTACTACCATCCCCACTCATAGGGGGATGGATGCCTACCACTAACACCACCCCTACTCAGGGCAGGCTGGATGCCTACCACTACCACCACCCCTACTCAGGGGGTGCTAAATGCCTGTCACTACTACCATCCCCACTCATAGGGGGATGGATGCCTACCACTACCACCACCCCTACTCAGGGGGGCCTGGATGCCTGTCACTACTACCATCCCCACTCATAGGGGGATGGATGCCTACCACTACCACCACCCCTACTCAGGGGGGCCTGGATGCCTGTCACTACTACCATCCCCACTCATAGGGGGATGGATGCCTACCACCAACACCACCCCTACTCATAGGACGGGAAATGCATGACACAACCAGCATACTCCAACATAAGGAATGTAAGAAAAACACATCCCCCCAACACCATGACAAGCGTGTGTAGACTGTGTCAAATGCCTACAACACAACATGAAATTGAACATACAATGTGACCCCCTATCACATGTGTCACACATAAATGTGTGTGGCCTCCACAATGCAAGCACACCATGACCACTGTGGCAATGGGGCCTAACCCCCCATCATCACAGTGACCAAAAGGTAAGTGTGGGGCCCATAGCTGAGGCACATTTTGAACATTGTGGCAATGGGGCCTAACCCCCCATCATCACAGTGACCAAAAGGTAAGCGTGGGGCCCATAGCTGAAGCACATTTTGAACATTGTGACAATGGGGCCTAACCCCCCATCATCACAGTGACCAAAAGGTAAGCGTGGGGCCCATAGCTGAAGCACATGTTGAACATTGTGACAATGGGGCCTAACCCCCCATCATCACAGTGACCAAAAGGCAAGCGTGGGGCCCATAGCTGAAGCACATTTTGAACATTGTGACAATGGGGCCTAACCCCCCATCATCACAGTGACCAAAAGGTAAGCGTGGGGCCCATAGCTGAAGCACATTTTGAACATTGTGACAATGGGGCCTAACCCCCCATCATCACAGTGACCAAAAGGTAAGTGTGGGGCCCATAGCTGAAGCACATTTTGAACATTGTGACAATGGGGCCTAACCCCCCATCATCACAGTGACCAAAAGGTAAGTGTTGTCATGGCAAAAGCTGCAAATGCCAAACAGAATGGATTATCCCTGGTCACAGAACAACAAACACATCAGTGACATAGTAGTGCTTGTGTACCATAGCAACATAGATTGGGTGAGGCAAACAGTGCAGTGCAAATAAGACATACCTTTGGCCATGTGCAGACAAACATCACCCATGGGGGCTGACACTGTCAACATTCATCAATAACACAATGACAGAAGTGACCATCATAATGCAGACCCACATATCTGCACCAATGGACACACAAATGTAGATATCCTGTGGAGACTGTAGATGTGAGGTGAACAAATACCATACCATGGCAGCAATGGGACATACAAACCATGATCACTGTGCTGACTGATGACCTAGGAGTCCCAGGGACAGCAGGGGAAACCCACCAAACAACATACAGCCAATGGCACACTAAAGATATGCCAATGCAGTGGTGCAGATGCACAAACACAAACAGGCAGCCCCACACTGCATATCAAACACAACATGTGAGGGGGGGTGCCAGTGTCCCCAGGCAACCACACAACACATGAGGAGGCCTGAATCCCAATTACACAGATGTGCATACAGTGCCACACAAAAGTAACTCATGGATCCAAATCCCCTATGTGGGCAATCAGGCATTGTTAGATGAGAGGGAGACCAAATTACACATGTCACACAAGCCTGTAGGAACAGCAACTAACACAGCAAGACACAGACCCACCCCCAGGGTCACCACATTGTGGTGACACTGGCCTGCATGATAATCCCACTGTGATGACAAAGCTAGATGTCGTTCACACTGTGAACCACAGTCATGTGTCCTGAGCAACAAACTACCATCACACCTACACAAGCACAAATCAATCAGCACGGCCTGTCAGCCAAGGCCAATATGGAGGCAGGGGTCTAGCTGTGAAACAACTCTCACCTGCACACACTCAACACCACACACCTTGATCTCCAACAATGTGCAGCAGTGAAGCTCACATGCACTGGTGACATTGCACATGCACCCATGACAATCCCAGGGGTGGCGGTGGCAACTAAGGTGCAGAAACCCATCACACATGGCCAGTCAACAAGACTCGTGAATGTCTGACACACTGCACAGTAAGCCGTACATGGGCATGACGTCAATACCACACCAACCAATGGGATCCCGGCCACAGTCACACACCAATGAAGAAGCCAAGGTCACCCACAAAGAACACACATAGACAACTTCCAACATTGCAGCTCTGACCCTGAGGAGTGGCAGCAGTCACACACACAACGTGTCACAATCACTGAAAGCTAACACAAACTGTAAATTACATGACAGGTGTAACCAACAAGTGCCAAGGGGAATCCTGACTGTGTCTCATCTGCGTTTTCCCACAAACTCAGCCCTGACAGCAAACACACCTATGGGTGACACCCTGATGACCAGTAATGTGCCATGCACCCACATCCCAGAGAAGCCAGGGAGAAGACTTTGGGGGAACATAGGTCAACTCAGCAAGCATCACATACAGGAACATCACTAGGGATCCCAGCCTGCCTAGCAAAATGGAAGTGAACACACACAGACATGCTCACACAACACACACCTTGTGCTCAGGCACTGTCACAGAATTACACACTGCCATGAGGGGACTCCACTCCTGTGTAAGGAAAGCTGTGCCATACGTTGTCTCAGTAGGGCTCTATCATGTCAGCAGAACACTTGGTCACTCAGTCAACAATTAGCACAAAATGAAGGCTCCCGTCATATCAGCCTGGTCATGGGAGTGTCACCGAAATCATCAGCACAGATCCAACCCACATGTATAGCAAGTTTCACTGATAACACAGATGAGTCCTTCCCCATTCATGCCCAAACTTGCATGTCCAGTGGAGATGGTCACACGGTCAAGGAAATAGACAAATTGAACAATGGCAAGCACAACAGATGTGCAGGGGTGTAAGCCACAGATGTGATATTGCAAATAGAAGTAGGAAATCCTATTGCCAAATCTTGAAAACATGACACCCTCATATTGCTGCAAAGGATGACATGGATACACAACAGGATAGGACACATTCCCCCTGGACCACATGGGGTCCTGCACAGTAACACTTCATTTTCCTGACATCAAAAATCACCATCACTGCAGCAAGGGCATGGTTAGCATCATCAACATCATGTACATCAGAAGCAAAACCACTAGTGAACAGAAAGTAGCTTTATTCAGCATATGTTATTGAAAAAAGTGAAAGTCCTGCAAAATAACAAAGGCCAATGGCCAGTCCATTATCAGAGTCCAAACAGGGTGACAGTGGCAGATGTCACCCTTTGCATGCCTGCACTGCTGCACACTAGGGACATTCCCCTCGGAGGGGCATACGGGGGGGCAGGCCAGGCACCGCAGGGACAGGATCAGGGCTCACCAGAAGGAGGCAGGGAAGGGGTGGTGGGTGCTGGAGAGTCACTGACAACTGCAGTGGAGGTGTCTGACATGGTGTGTGCCGGCACAACTGGGGGGCATGAGTCAAATGGTGTGGGTGCCGGCACGACTGCAGTGGGCCGTGCAGATGGAGTGGACAGGTCCCCCACTGCAGTGCCCAAGTCAGACGGGGTGGTAGTGGACTCCACTGCAGTGCCTATCTCCAGGGGAGTAGACTGGGGTTCAGGTAAGGTGGGCAGGACAGAGGGGGAGGACACGGTCTCCACACCAGTGGCACAGACATGCCCAGCGGGGGGTGTGGCGTTGGAAGAGCAAGTGGCAGGGGGAGAAGGCCGGATCATTTTGGGGATGGTGTATCTGTGGGTGGGGGAACCTGGGGCAGGGTGTGGTGGGGGAACCTGTGGAGTGGGGGCCTGAGGGATGGAGGAAGGAGACCTGGTGGTTGAGCTGCAGGGCGGCGGCGGGGTCTTGCTCTTCCGGGTCCAGGGGGACTTGCAAATGGGGGTCTCAGTCTGTCTGCGCCTGGGGGAGAGTGTCCGGGGGTGAGTGGCACTCCCCTCTGTGTGGGTGGACCTCCTCTTCCCCCTGTATGCTGGATCAGCTGTATTGGAGGGGAAGAGGCCGAGGTCACAGAGGAAGAGCTGCTTTGTAGGTGGGGTTGCAGGTGAGGCAAGGGAAGGGGCCTTGGAGGGAGAGGCATCTGAGGACTGTGGAGTGACTGTGGATGCCTGTGTGTGTGTCTGTTCCCCATCCCCTGTGGGTGTGGTATCAGTCCCCTGAGGATGCCTGCGTGCACGTTTTGTTTTTGTAGTGGGTGTGTCTGTGCTGCTTGTGTCTGTGTGTTTGGGTGATTGTGCAGGTGTGCATGTGCTTGGGACAGGTAGGGTGCCAGGAAGTGTGGATGGGGCAGAGGTAGGAGGGGTGAGGGACTGTTGGAGTAGGGACACTGCTGCCGTCAGGGAGGAGTCCATGGACCTATTGCTCCTCTGTAGGGCAGACATGCCCGATGAGATGCCCTCCATAAACGACACCAGCTGAGTCAACAGAGTGGTGTGGGCATGGAGGACACTCAGCATTGCTGTCTGCCCTACATGGAGCTGGCGAAGTAGGTACACAGACTCCTCACTCAGGGCAGCAGGGGACACAGGGGCAGGGGGTGCGGTGCCTGGCACGAAGGAGACACGCTCCCGAACACGGGAGCCTCCACGGACCTCTGGAATAGGAGCCGATGGGAGGGCGGTGGTGGTGGTGGCGGGGACAGCAATACTAGCTGGGGTGTGGTGGCTGCTGACACCCGCCTCCACAAGGGAGTCATCCTCCGAGCTGCTGTGGTCCTCAGCTGAGGTGGATGCTGCTGAGGACTCCTCGGTGTGGCTCCCCTCGCCCTCCGTGCCACTGGGTCCCTCCGACCACTCATCGGCTGCTGACCCAGTCTGGCTATGCGGCTCCTCCTGGTCCGTGGAGCTGTCCCCTCCTGTGGCCGTGGATGTATCTGCAATTAGGGAAACAGACAAACATCAGTCACCTGCACTGACCGCACACACCACAGTAAGTACAGCACATTACAGAGCAAGCCCTGGCATCCTTAGTTGAACATTGCCAAAAGAGCCCAAACAGTGTAGGAGAAGCCAATTGTCAGTCTGATGGTCAACCATGGCACTCACATCTCTCCTGGCCTTGCACCCATCTGTCCGGTGCCTGTCGGATGGTAATACCCCAGTGTGGACACAGGCACCACCTACACAGTAGTTGGACATTGCAGCGAACACGGTGAAGTATGTGAACATGCACACATCACATCTCATGCCACTGAGTCACTACAGGTGTCCGGATGAAGGGATGGCCAGAGTCTAATTTGTAATGCATGTGATGCATACCAGCACCAGACACCATGATGCACCCATGTCCTGATAGTCAATGCCACAATGGGGTGCATGTAGCACATGTCACTCACCTGCAGGATCACCCTTAGGGAGTTTGATGCCATGGCACAGGCATGTCTGCAAAGTCATACATCACTGTCTCCAGTCACATGGGCAGGGCAGCCAGCCAACAACAGTCTGCACTGTATCACAATCCTAGGTCATGGGGAATGCAAGTCCTGTAGCTGGCAAGTGCACATGTCCATCACCCACAAACCACATCATCTGAACTCTTATTTGTCCACGTCATACCAATTGGACATATGGGAGACCTGAAACACAACCCTCGGAACCTGAGCACCTCACAATCTGCTGTGAATGGGAAACAGCTGCCTGAACTTCACTTTCGCATACCCCAGTCTGCACAGTCAAGTGATCAAACACCTATATGTCACACAAGTATCGTCTCCTATGGTCACATCTCCGGTGGCATGCTGAGCCCTAACCGATAAACACCCCAGTAGTCCTGACAACGAAGCCACAGCACAATGACACAGAGGCAGACACCTGAGGGAACATTTCACTGAGCACAACGTGTCAGCTGATACACGGGAGTGGGAGTACAGAGTGTATTGTATGGCCTGCAGTAGGCATGACTGTCCTGCTCCACGTGAAAGAGGGATGAGCCCTGGACAGTAGGCAGGTGGCTAAGTATGTGTGACACACTTGATATACATACTCCTGAGGCCCAAACATTGTTCCCACCCGCAGCAAGGGTGTGTGCCAAATACCCCAGGCACATGTGGTGAATCAGATCAGCAATTGGACCACATATCAAAGTCACAGGCAGATTACATGTCAGAACTCAGGCATTGTGTAAGCAATGGACCCACCCATGAAGCCCACCACAAAGTTACTGGAACAAATGCTGTCCCCCACCTTGAGCTAAGCAAAATGCAAGGACACAGTACCCAAGTGACACAATTCCCTGACTGTAAGGGCCACACCTGGGTATCAGATGAGGAGTGGGCATGTCACAATTGAGGGACACGGGTCCTGGACCACAGGACTGATGTACTGTGGAAGTTTAACCAGGCCAGAGGAGGGCACATAGCATGTCAGACAAAGTTCACAGTGCAGTCATGGACTCACCCCTCCTTGCTGCTGTCTGGCCTTCAGCTGCCCATCCAGATCAGGGAAGACCACCGCCAGGATCCTGAGCATGTGGGGGTCAGGGTCCGGTGTCCGCCCCTCCTGCGAGGAGGCGACAGCTTCAGCTGGACCCTTGCGATCCTCCGGGTCCAGCCCCGAAGGTCCTGCCACCTCTTCTGGCAGTTGCGGATCCGGCGCTTGTAGACCCCCACGGATCTTACTGCCCAGGCGATGTTCAGCCATATTTCCTGCTTCTGGTGGGCATCAACCTGTGAGGATGACAAAGTGTAAAGGCCATTACTACACATGCAACATATCCGTGCATCACACATTTGGATATACATGTCTCAATCACAGGGGCACATGATGTACACAGGCAGTGCAACGATGGCAATGAACAGTTTGCCAGCAGTTACTACATGGTATCATTGCCTGGGAAGTAAAAGCTTGTTGGAATGCACTGTTACTGCACTATACCTGTTCAGTGCATGTAACTACACACTATGGGGGTGACAACTACTCAGTGAGCCTGCTAGCCAGTGGCGTGCACACTGTAAGTCCTGCTAGTCAGACAACATGCACATTTAGTAAGGCAGTGGACAGCACACTCACCTGCTCCCCTGGTTTCCCATACAGCTTGCTGTACTGTGGAAGGAGGCTGTCCAGCAGGGCCTGGTTCTCCTCAGTGCTGAAGGCAGGGGCTCTCTCCACAGTACGTGCCATTGCAGGATGCAGAAACAGCAGCAGTGTTGGTGGCAGATGTCGTCCTGGAGCATGAAGTGCAGGCAAGTGAGCTCTCAGGGGAACAGCCAGCATTATATGTGTGCTGCTGAGGCAGATACTGTCCCATGTCTCCAATCCATGGAATTTCAGCACTTACACACGCCCACAGCATCCTTCAAAAGTTCAACTTCATGAGACCCATGAATTTGCAACATTGTTGTGGCTGGCCAACTGAATTCACAGCATCAGACTCGTTAAAGGTTTGAAAACGCGTCTGTTGCCATGCCAGGCCATAGCCAATGCGTGCGCACCGATCGGTCCATTGCAGTACAACGCGTATTTTGGGCCACATCATATGCAATGGCCAATGCGTGCGCACCGATCGGTCCATTGCTGTACAACGCGTACCCGCTCACATCATATGCAATGGCCAAAGCGTGCGCACCGATTGGTCCTTTGCTGTACAACGCGTACCCGCTCACATCATATGCAATGGCCAATGCGTGCGCACCGATCGGTCCATTGCTGTACAACGCGTACCCGCTCACATCATATGCAATGGCCAAAGCGTGCGCACCGATCGGTCCATTGCTGTACAACGCGTACCCGCTCACATCATATGCAATGGCCAAAGCGTGCACACCGATCGGGCCATTTGCTGTACAACGCGTACCCGCTCACATCTTATGCAATGGCCAAAGCGTGCGCACCGATCGATCCATTGCTGTACAACGCGTACCCGCTCACATCATATGCAATGGCCAATGCGTGCGCAACGATCGGTCCATTGCTGTACAACGCGTACCCGCTCACATCATATGCAATGGCCAAAGCGTGCGCACCGATCGGTCCATTGCTGTACAACGCGTACCCGCTCACATCATATGCAATGGCCAATGCGTGCGCACCGATCGGTCCATTGTTGTACAACGCATATTTCGGGCCACATCATATGCAATGGCCAATGCGTGCGCACCGATCGGTCCATTGCTGTACAACGCGTACCCGCTCACATCATATGCAATGGCCAAAGCGTGCGCACCGATCGGTCCATTGCTGCACAACGCGTCCCTGTACAAGTCACTCGCATATGTCACTATGCCTGTCGCAGGTGAACATATGCCAGCCACATTTACTTTCCAGGGACTCAGGGGCACACCTACAACACCACAGCATGTCCACACTGTATCCTAAGGCATGTAAGGCTGCATTACCTTTTCCGTGTATGGGGGTCAACATGTGGTTTTTTGGGTGGCACTTGGGTGCAGCCACTCCCAGGCTGTGCACGTGTTCATGGGGACAGAATCCTTGGTGTGTTGTGCACATGACCACTGTGATGTGCAACTGTTCATTTCAGAGCATGTGGCATGGTCACATTTCCAGGTTGTGTATGTGTATGTCATGTCACATACCCCCTGAGTCCCATGTGGGACGGTATGTACGTCACAGCGTGACCCATTGCCACAATAGTGATGGCCCTCCAGAGTCTGTGTGCATGTTATGTTTACAATGTCTCTGATTCCATGTGCACAATGGGAGACAGTCTCCACATCCACGTTGTTTGTGCATGGACTTTGATGTTGTGCGTGTGTGTGTCACAGATGTCCATGTCTGTCCTGCAGAGGCAACAGGGACCACTACCTGTGGGGGTCATGGTTGTTTTGCTGTGGTGTATTCATGATACGCCATGTCATGCCAGTGTCCATGTGGCAATACAGGGTCCCTGGGAATCTACCTGTCAAAGAGCTGTGATGCCTGGGGCACATCTGTCCTTACATGTCGCTGTGGTGTGTGTTTGGAACGTGACAGCAGTACATGGGTACTGTGACACAGCCTAATGATATCCCATAGCACAACCTGGGACTTGTTGACGACACATGTTGAACTGTGATGTTAGATGTTGGCCATGTAGGTGCCATACATGTCCTCACCGAACGGCACACACATCATGTACTTGTGTCTCGTAATGATGTATCATGTGATATTGAGTATGGTCTATGCCACATATGTGGGGTGACTGACAATCTTTCTTTGTTCACCTATGCACTGCAGGGCACCAGCTGTCCATAGACCATTCCCTGACCTTGCAACCATGGTTGAACGGGACTGCATCCGACGGTACCGCTTCACCAGGCCGCTGATTGAGGAATTGACGGTGCAGTTGGCCCTACATTTGCAACCTGGCCGGACATACCCTACAGCGCTGACCCCCAAGGTGAAGATGATGGCAGCCCTATACTTCTTTGCCACCGGTACCTTTCAACACACTGTGGCGTCTGCTGATGGGATGTCACAGACCATGTTCAGCCGTGTGCTACGCGATGTTTTGGAGGCTATGTTGAGATACCTGAACCAGTACATCTATTTCCCTAAACGTCAACAACTCACTGACGTCAAGAGTGACTTCTATGCCCTGGGGAGGATGCCGCATGTCATTGGCTCCATTGATGGGACACATGTGGCTTTGGTACCACCACAGGCACATGAGCAGGCATACAGGAACCGAAAACATTACCATTCGGTCAATGCTCTGGTGGTATGTCTTGCAGATATGAGCATCTCACACGTGTGTGCCCGTTTCCCCGGTTCTGCACACGATGCCTACGTGATGAGGAGTAGTCGCATCCCGAGGATGAACCAGCGTGCCTGGCTTGTCGGTGTGTACTGACTTTGTACCATTGTGTGTGTTCTGCAATGTAGTATTCCACCCTCTTATCCAAATCAGCTAATGTGCAATTGTCTGTATGTAGGTGACTCTGGATACCCCAACATGCCGTGGTTGCTGACGCCACTCAGGAACCCTGTGACACCAGCCCAGATGCGCTACAATGAGGCACATGGTCGGACCAGGAGAGTGATTGAGCGGACATTTGGTCTCCTGAAGAGCCGCTTTCGCTGCCTGGATAAGACAGGAGGGGCCCTCCCATATGCCCCAGCAAAGGTGTGCAAGATTGTCATCGTCTGCTGCATGCTACACAACCTGGCAGTGCGGAAGGAGTTGCCTCTCATCCTGGATGACGATGACCAACATCCGCCACCTGTGGAGGATCCTGGCCTGGGCCACGATGCCAGTGATGGGGATGATGATGAGGGTGATGTCCGCACACAGCTCATCACCAACTTCTTCAGCTGAATGTGAGTATCCAGAGATGTCATGTCAATGATGTGAGTTTGCGTGATATGTGTTGGTGGTGCTCTGGTGCTGTTTGAGTGTGTCCATGTGCTACTTGACTGTATGCGTGCAGCGATGTGTCCTTACAGGTAGTCTGTACTCCCCAACAGTGTTGACATGCTAACTTGGTTTTGTGTAGGTATCTTGTGACATGTATTGGGCATGAGTATTGCAGTTCTGTCCTGTTCTTCAGTGCTTTTGACTGTGTGTCATGCCTGTCCTTCACAGGGTACTTTCAGAGTTGTTTGGTCAACTGTGATCCCCAACACCGTGATTCAACTTCCAGGGTGGAAGCTGTCGTTTGCCTACGGGTGATGTGCCCCACATCCCTGGACTTCCTTTCTTCTACACTTGTTGACTGTGTGGCCACTGCCACGTGGGATTACCTTGCATCTGTAGTGGAAACAACATGTTGCAAATGTGTAATAAACCTGTGCTTCACTTTGGGATGTGCGTTGTCTGTGGTCACACATCTGACTGACATTTGCTTACTGCACCAGTGGGCTACTTTACACAGACTGTGAATAGGTGTGGTGTCTGTGCATTGCACTGTATTTCCTGGCAACATCAGTGTAGGCGATGAGTCAGATGGCCCTGGTGTGTATGTGTTGTGTAGCCCTAGTGGTGTGTCTCCCTCATATGTGTCACGTCGCCATGACTCACATGACGGTGTTGTACTTGCTGTAGCAGTTAGCATGCACAGTGTCATTTAGCAGATCATCATCTCCATGACAGAAACCACGTTGGAATCACAACAGAGGCAAGTATGGTGTATTAGTGAGTTTATTTACATACATGTGTGAGTATAGTGCACAGGATGGTGGGTGCTGTACATTGGGATTGTAATCCAAAGTTCCCAGATGATTTGGAAGTCTTGGTAGCAGAAATGTCCTGAGTAAAGTCAACAGTCATCTGATACATTGGGCCAACTTAAACTCCACATGTCATGTGGGAGAGTTGGGTTGCATTCGACAGGGTGAACAGTTTGCACACAAAGGTGAATTTCCAGAACAGGTGTAGCGTTCCTGGGGGATGTACATGGCCATCGGCCTCTCAGTTGTCCTTCCTCGGACGACCCCTCTTCTTTGGGGGGGGACCCTCACGTGCAGGCTGCTGCGGTGCAGGGGACTCTCCGCCAGAGTCATCCTCCCTCCCTGTGGCAGTTGCAGTTGTTGCAGCACCAGATGTTGTGGATACACAGGTAGGTGTGGCCATGTTGGTGCTAATCTGGCGGAGCCATGTCAATATGTCCCTATGCACCGCTGTCAGTTCTTGCAATGTGTCCCACTTGGACTCCATGCCAGCCATGTGTGTCTCCACACGGGACATGTGTGAGTCCAAGCGGGCATGATGGGCAGCCTGCTGCTGTTGAATGTCCTTGAGGATCCCCACTACCTGGCTGACCTCTCCAGTGCTATTCTGGTACGCATCAGCAATGCGTACCAGTTGTGGGTCATCATGCAGTCCAGACCCCTCTGCAAACAGCGACCTATGTCTGCCACCCCTTCCACCACCCCTGGCGACACGTGCAGGACCTGCGGTGGCATGCACAGGTGACCCTAAGGGGTTGTTACTGGGGTTGTTGTCCGTTGCTCCTCGTTGGGCCGGGGTCTGTGTGCTGTTGTCATTGGTGGTCCTTGGTCTGTCCGTGTCGGCGGGGGTGGTCTGTGTGTTGGCAGTTGTTGGAGGGGTGGGTGCAGGGGGTGCAGATGGTGGTCCTGCTGGTGCTGCATGATGACTCACACCGGAGGTGCCAGGTAGGTCTTCGCCATCCGAGGAGGGCAGAGCCTGTTCCACACCAGTGAGCTCAGTGTCCCCCGGAGCCTGGGACAGGGACTCCTCATCGTCTCTTGCTGTGTCCCCATCATCACCTGTTTTTGGGAGACACACACAATGTATGTTATGTTTCTGCTGGCATCAATGGTTCACACACCTGACAGTTGTGACTGTACCTCTGGATGCGGGCCTGTACATTGCATTGTCCTAAGTTGTCACAGTCAGAGGTTGTTATTGGTGTAGCACATTGTCCTGCAAACTTGAAGCATTTCAATGTGAATGTTGAGGTGTGTACATGGACAGCATTAGTTGTATTTGGTGGACATCCGGCCCTCCTTCTCCCCCCAGCCCAGTTATCCCACCATGAAGCATGCCACCCTTGCAGTGGGTTCAGGTTGACTCTCAGGATGTCAGTCAGTGGTGTCCTGTTGTTTGTTGGTGCCCAGTTCCCAGCATGGCCTTGTGCTCCCCACAACAGAGCACCATTGTCAGACATCTTTGAAGTGGCTTTTCACTCCCTGTGAGGTGTGCATGCTTCAGTGTGTGCTTGCTGGGCCATGTGGGTGGGGGATGTTGAGCTGTGACTACCACTCCCATCATGCTATTGCCTATGCCCCCCTTCCCAGCATGCCCATACTTCCTTCCTTTTGAGTGGACTTCACTGTGTGTGAGTGTGACATTCATGGCAAGATGGCTGACAGTGTGGTCCTGTTGTTTGTTGGTGCCCAGTTCCCAGCAGGGCCTTGTGCTCCCCACAGCAGTACCCAGTGTCAGCCATCTTGGAAGTGGCTTTTCCCTCACTCTCTTGTAGAGCACGGTCCCAGTGTGTTGTTTGGAGTTCATGGAAGTAGTGTGTGTGTAAGGGCTTGCTGGTAGCTGTAGTCGGAGCTGGCACTCCTCCTCCCCCCAGGCCAGACATCCCACCATGAAACGTGCTTCCATTGCAGGGAGTGCAATTTTGCTTTCAGGATGTCAGTCAGTGGTGTCCTGCTGTTGGTTGGTGCACAGTTCCCAGCAGGGCCTTGTGCTCCCCACAGCAGTACCCAGTGTCAGCCATCTTGTCAGTTCTTTTCCACTCCCTGTGAGGTGTGCATGGTTCAGTGTGAGCTTGCTGGGCCATGTGGGTGGGGGATGTTGAGCTGTGACTACCACTCCCATCATGCTATTGCCTACACCCCCCTTCCCAGCATGCCCATACTTCCTTCCTTTTGAGTGTACTTCACTGTGTGTGAGTGTGACAGCAATGGCAAGATGGCTGACAGTGGTGTCCTGTTATTTGTTGGTGCCCAGTTCCCAGCAGGGCCTTGTGATCCCCACAACAGAGCACCAGTGTCAGCCATCTTTGATGTGGCTTTTCACTCCCTGTGAGGTGTGCATGGTTCAGTGTGAGCTTGCTGGGCCATGCGGGTGGGGGATGTTGAGCTGTGACTACCACTCCCATCATGCTATTGCCTACGCCCCCCTTCCCAGCATGCCCATACTTCCTTCCTTTTGAGTGGACTTCACTGTGTGTGAGTGTGACATTCATGGCAAGATGGCTGACAGTGTGGTCCTGTTGTTTGTTGGTGCCCAGTTCCCAGCAGGGCCTTGTGATCCCCACAACAGAGCACCAGTGTCAGCCATCTTTGATGTGGCTTTTCACTCCCTGTGAGGTGTGCATGGTTCAGTGTGAGCTTGCTGGGCCATGCGGGTGGGGGATGTTGAGCTGTGACTACCACTCCCATCATGCTATTGCCTACACCCCCCTTCCCAGCATGCCCATACTTCCTTCCTTTTGACTCTGCTTCCCTGTTGGGTAATGTGCCTGTGCTGAAAGGATGGCTGACAGTGTTGTCCTGGCGTTAGTTTGGCTACAAGTCCCATGAGTGTCCCTGTGCTTCACACAGCATTACCCAGGGTTGTGGTTCTTTGTGGGATATTTAATTAGAGTGTGAGGCATTGCATTCTCCCAGGTGAGTTGTGTGGAGTTTGTGTTAAGGGGGTGTGTGTGAAAAGCTGCTTGTAAATATGGTCAGAGCGGTCAGTCCTCCTTCCCACCCAGCCAGATATCCCACCATGGAACTTGCTTCTATTGCAGGGAGTGCAAGTTTGCTTTCAGGATGTCAGTCAGTGGTGTCCTGCTGTTGGTTGGTGCACAGTTCCCAGCAGGGCCTTGTGCTCCCCACAGCAGTACCCAGTGTCAGCCATCTTGTCAGTTGTTTTCCACTCCCTGTGATGTGAGCATGGTTCAGAGTGGTGTTGATGGGCGAATTGTGAGGGTGAGCAATATCTGTGACTACAACTCCCATCATGCTATTGGCTACACTGACTTGACCAGCATACACAGAATTCCTTCCTTTCAGTGAGCTTCCCTGTGAGGTGGTGTTGTAGTGGTGGCTACATATCTGACTGTGTTTGTTGGTTAGATTTGTGCCAATGCCTAGCTGTATTTGTTGTTGGGTTTGTACATGTCATGACACAGTTACATATCACTATGAGATGGCATGTATTGTGTTTATCTGACTGACATACACATCTTGGGATGATTATCTTTTGGTTGGTGTGGATTTGCTAAGGGTGCATGGTTTGACTATCCCCTTGACAGTGATGTGTGTGTATTGTCACACAATATTGTGTATATTTGTTGTGTACTCACCAGGCTCTGGGATGTTTGATAGTCCATATACGCTCACTGGTGGTAGGATGGCCCGCACCTTCTCCTCCCAGGGCCTGAGGTATACTGGTTTGGCAGGAGGGCCACTGCTGGTGTGTTGGCTCAAGGCGTAATCCTTCTTTAGTAGGTCCTTGACCCTCCTGCGCACGTCATACCACCTGTTCTGGATGTCTTCCTTTGTGCGCAAACATGGTGATTGTGCGTTCACCCTGTCGACGATCCTCTCCCACATCTTGGTTTTCTGCGACATGGGGGTCTGTTGGACCAATGTACCAAACAGCTGTGGCTCTACCCTGAGGATCTCATCTACCAGGACTTCCAATTCACTGTCTAGGAACTTTGGATTCTTCTTTGGGGGCATGGTGATGGGTGATGGTGGTGATTGATGTGTGTGTGGGTGTGCAAGTGAGGGTGTGTGAGTGTAGGTTTTGCTGGGTGTATGTGAGGGTGCTATTTGTTGAGGTGCTGATGGTGTGTGGCTTGTGTGATGGATGAGCTGTGAGTGTGTCCGTGGTTGCTGTCTGATGGTGTTCTGTGCTGGCAGGTCAGTTGAATTTGCAAAGGATCATGGTAGGGATTTGTGTCCTTTATATGGGTGGAGTTGTGGGTGTGTCTTTGTTCCATGTTTCCCCCCAGTATTTATTGGCTTTGTAATTGCTTGTTTGGCCCTTTTTTTTGTTTTTTTTCCTTTGTACTTTTTGTGCATGTAGGAGACGTTCTTCTGACTGAGTAGGACGCTGCAGTTGTCTCGTGCGGGCTTCTCCGAGTCGTTCGCGCTGTGTTTCTGCTGTGTTTCATGTGCGGCGTACGCGTCGGTCGCGGTATATTGGGTTGCCTCGGCTGGGTTTTGTATGCGTGGCGGTCGTACGGCTTGGTCTCCGTGCGACTCGGTCTGGTTTCCCACGCATTACATCGTACTGCGCGTGTCGGAGTTCGCGGGTACGTTTCGTTCGGGTTCATTCCTGGTGCGTGTCGGTCGGTTCGATTCGTGTAGTTTTCCGGTTGGATAGCTGGTTTCCGTGCGGTTCGGTCGTTCGGCTTGTGTTCCGTACGAGTCGGTCGTGATTCTCATGCATTTCATCGTACTACGCAGGTCGGGCAGCGCCGGTACGTGTCGGTCGGACTGGATTCCAGAACCGAGTCGGTCGGTACGTTTTCCGGCCCGAATCGGAATCGGCCCCTAACAGTTCATGGCCTCCTGAGCTTCTCTGAGCTTCGCGTGGAATGCATGAAAAAGATGGCAGATTATAACATATACCCAGCTCTAGTGTCTTCACATGGAAGACCTTTTTAAGTTACGAGGAAGGACTTAGGGGCTGATTCCGATCTTGGCCGGTAGGGCACCGAATCGGGTTCGGCTTTACCGGATCCGATTCGGAGCCCTCTTTCCCGACCAATTCGAACGCGCGTCCGGGCGAGCGAGTACGATGCGAGCGCTCGCGAAATCGCCGACCGACTCGTTCGCGGGACCCAACCGCTCCGTCCGACTTGCACGGAGACGACTCGCACCGCGCAATGGAGACGTTCCCCGGCCGGGTAAGTACGATGCGCACCTCGAGCAGTCCGACCGACTCGCGCAGTCCGGCTCCAAAGAGCAGTCGGAGCCGCACTTTGGGGGTCCGTGTCGGACCCCCCTGTACGCGTAGCCGCGCGAGTCGCACACAGGGGGGACCCATGGGTCCCCCCTACCTGTGCATGTACGGCGCGAGTTGGTTCGACGCGTACCCGCTGTAGGGGGCGCCCTTGTTTGCCTCGCACCCATTGAGTCAATGGGAGCCCACGTACGCGTTGTACGACCGGCTCCCATTGACTTCAATGGGAGTCCGACCGAATCGAGTCTGATTGCATGCGAACGCATCGTACTCGTTCGGTCGGACTGCTAGAGTCCGATTCGGTCGGAAATCTCACCGGGTCCGGCTCGGTCGGGGAGATTTCCGGCCTGAATCGGAATCGGCCCCTTAATGTTTAGATGAAAACTGTCCACCGCAGCCAATCACAGCACTGACCTAATTCTACTCAGTTCACCTGAGAAAACCTGTCAGCTCATAGGGAAGGGCTTGGTGTTAAAGGGCCAGATGCCCGCAGCTGCCCCTGTTTTGTCTCAATGAATCTTCTGTAGCAAGAGAAATAGGGGTTTGGATCATGTCGTTGCCCTAAACACTTGGACCAAGAGTAGTGTTGATTATTTTTAATGAACTCTGTCTCAACGCATCTCCTGACCTGGCTTTCTACCCTTTCTCACTGTCAGGTAAGACAAGGCAGATCCTAACAGCAGGAAGCGCCAGAACTCCATAGGAGACAAGAACTCTGAGGAGTTGTAGGACAGCTGGGAAAACACTTTCAGAAAGGGCTGAATGTGTCTTGAATAAGATTACATTTCAGGAGAACATGTTCAAAAACGTGGATTTTTGTAAAGCAGAGGAAAAAACCTCCCTCATGTAGGAGATAAAAAAAGGAAAACAGAAATTTGGCAAATGACTATTTAGCGTGTTATGTAGTTTGGGAGGGTTCCTGCAGTAATGAAACTGCACCCCATTCCCTGCAGTTTTGCATACTCATGCATATTTATTAGAGCGCTGTCTGGCCCAGTTTGAGAAGTGCAGAGAACCACTCTATAATGTGCAAATTCTCTTTATTAATCAGAAAATTATGCATGTCTGTGCTCGTCATTTGGTGCACTTCTTTGAGGGTATGCTTGATTTGGCCACGTTACATACATTTTGCCCACAGCAAATTTATTTTTTACTGTTTTTGCTGCCTGTGTAACAGTGAATTAAAAAAAAAAAACAGATGTTGCACTGTTTTTGCTGCTTGCATGCATGAAATGGAATAATCTGGTTTTGCCTCAAACTTCAGACCTGATTTAGAGTTTGGCCGGTGCAAAAGCCGAATCACTGACTAAATATCGAAGGTCACAATATCGACCTACAAAAATATCGCAGCAAAAATATCGAAGACAAGAATATCGACATCCTATCTACATTAAGGTGAGTACAAAAATATCGAAAATAAAATATCGATGTCAAAAATATTGTTAAAAATATCGTTTTCAATTTAAGTTAAAAAAATATTGTAAAATAAAGTAAATAATACATATAATTAAAAGAAACATAGTTAAAAATATTTTAAAATGCTTAAAAATTATAAGTAATATATATAATTTGAAAATACATTAAACATATACATATAATATAAAAAAGAAATATGTTTTAATATTTCTTTTAATAACTTATAAATTGTTTAATTTATTTTTTATAAATTATAAATACATCTATACACATAAAACAATAATATAAATAAAAATAAATATATGTAACAAATTTAAAAAAAATTAAATTATTTTAAATCTTTTTAAAAATAATTATATAGTACATTAGCTAAAACAAATACAAAATATTAGATAGCGGAGGAAATCAAATTACTATTCCCACTCCAGTGAGTGCAACAGTAGGGAAAGTGTTGGATAGCGTAGGGGTAAAAATTACTATTCCCACTCCAGTGAGTGCAACAGTAGGGAAAGTGTTGGATAGCGTAAGGGTAAAAATTGCTATTCCCACTCCAGTGAGTGCAACAGTAAGGAAAGTGTTCGCTAGCGTAGGGGTTAAAATTACATTCCCACTCCAGTGAGTGCAACAGTAGGGAAAGTGTTGGATAGCGTAGGGGTAAAAATTACATTCCCACTCCAGTGAGTGCAACAGTAGGGAAAGTGTTGGATAGCGTAGGGGTAAAAATGACTATTCCCACTCCAGTGAGTGCAACAGTAGGGAAAGTGTTGGATAGCGTAAGGGTAAAAATTACTATTCCCACTCCAGTGAGTGCAACAGTAGGGAAAGTGTTGGATAGTGTAGGGGTAAAAATTACTATTCCCACTCCAGTGAGTGCAACAGTAGGGAAAGTGTTGGATAGCGGGGGGTAAAAATTACTATTCCCACTCCAGTGAGTGCAACAGTAGGGAAAGTGTTGGATAGCGGAGGGGTAAAAATTACCATTCTCACTCCAGTGAGTGCAACAGTAGGGAAAGTGTTGGATAGCGTAGGGGTAAAAATTACTATTCCCACTCCAGTGAGTGCAACAGTAGGGAAAGTGTTGGATAGCGTAGGGGTTAAAATTACTATTCCCACTCCAGTGAGTGCAACAATAGGGAAAGTGTTGGATAGCGTAGGGGTAAAAATTACTATTCCCACTCCAGTGAGTGCAAGAGTAGGGAAAGTGTTGGATAGCGTAGGGGTTAAAATTACTATTCCCACTCCAGTGAGTGCAACAATAGGGAAAGTGTTGGATAGCGTAGGGGTAAAAATGACTATTCTAACTCCAGAGAGTGCCACAGTAGGGAAAGTGTTGGATAGCGGGGGGTAAAAATTACTATTCCCACTCCAGTGAGTGCAACAGTAGGGAAAGTGTTGGATAGCGTAGGGGTAAAAATTACTATTCCCACTCCAGTGAGTGCACCAGTAGGGAAAGTGTTGGATAGCGGGGGGTAAAAATTACTATTCCCACTACAGTGAGTGCAACAGTAGGGAAAGTGTTGGATAGCGGAGGGGTAAAAATTACTATTCCCACTCCAGTGAGTGCAACAGTAGGGAAAGTGTTGGATAGCGTAGGGGTAAAAATTACTATTCCCACTCCAGTGAATGCAACAGTAGGGAAAATGTAGGCTCGCGTAGGGGTTAAATTAACATACTTATAAAAAAAAAAAATTAAATAAATTACATATTAATAATTATTTAACCAAATAATTATTAATAAATACCTATTAAATTAAATTAATATTTACTTAAATAACATTACATTACTTCCCACCCTATTCCCCTATAAACACACAAATGCTACACATAAAAAAATAACACAATTAATTTAATTATCAATTAATCAATTAATAAAAATTAATTACCAATTAATAATTAACAATAAATTAATTAACAATAACAATAAATAAAAAAATAAAAAATTAATGCTCATTAATATAATTTGTAATTAACCAATTAATAAAAATTAATTACCAATTAATAATTAATTACCAATAAATAATAACAATAAATATACACATATTAACTAATTAATTATATTTAAATTACTTCCCACCCTATTCCCTATAAACCCACAACCCACTACACATTAAAAATAACATAATTAATTTAATTACCAATTAATCAATGAATTAAAATTAATTACCAATTAATAATTAATTTACACTAAATTAATTAACAATAACAATCAATAACAATTAATAAAAAACTAATTAAAATTTATATAATTATAAATTAACCAATTAATATAAATTAATTACCAATTAATAATTAATTACCTAAAAATTAACAATGAATAACAATAAATAACAACATATTAATTAATTAATTATAATTAAATTACTTCCCACCCTATTCCCCTATAAACCCACAACCCTCTACACATTAAAAATAACATAATTAATTTAATTACCAATTAATCAATGAATTAAAAGTAATTACCAATTAAAAATTAATTTACAATAAATTAACAATAAATACAAATTAATAAAAAATTAATTATAATAATATAATTATAAATAAACCAATTAATATAAATTAATTACCAATTAATAATTAATTAACAATAAATTAACAATGAATAACAATAAATAAAAACATATTAATTAATTAATTATAATTAAATTACTTCCCACCCTATTCCCCTATAAACCCACAACCCGCCTGATACTAAAACGCAAAATTTCCTTTAAAAAAAAAAAATATTTTCTAAACATTTAATACATATATTTAAAAATAATGAAAAAACTTTAACAAAAATGTTAAACATACATATAAAATACATAACACTAAAAAAAAATCGATATTATTAACAACTATATATTTGCTAACGATATTAATGACTTCGATATTACTTACTTCGATATTAAAAAATCGATATTACTTACCTTCAAGTCGATATTCTGGTCAACGATATTCTTGACTTCGATATTCTGTCCCTACGATATTAAGAACTCGATATTAGTGTAGGTCGATATTTAAAATTCGATATTTTGACTGCCCACCGCAAAAGCCATGTCCGCCAGGCACGGATTTACCAGCTTCGCTACAGCAGCAGTGGATAATCAAACTAATCCGTAGCTGGGCAGCGCATCATCTTGGAGATCAAGCTGCTGGCCAGCAGACTTTCAGCCAATGCACTGACATTGCAGGAGGATTTTGCAGCAATGTCCGATAGCTCTAACAGAATTTCCTCAAATATCTGCAGGCACTGGGACTACAATTCTACTTTTGAAATGAGATTAACAAATGGGACCCTCAAGCGGGCCAGTGATAATGGGACCTCTACCTATTCCTTCTAAAATTGTGCTTTATTTGGGCATCTACATCGACTCTGATTCTCACCTGGATACCAAATTTAGCCAGCATTTAGTTTTGGCAACTAAAACTACTGCATTACATGGATTCAGCACACCATATGCCTGTTTTGCTGGCATAGGTCCAATCTCTCCTTGATTACAGCAATTCAAATTATCTGGATCTTTCTGCCAATCTTATCAGATGGCTGCAACTGGCACAAAATCCAGCAGCCGTCCCATCAAAGGCACTCATCAGTGAGATCACATCACGCATGTCCTCTCTCACATCCACTGGCTGCCAAAAAGAAACAAAGCCTTTTCAGAGCCTGAACAAATTTTTCATCGTCCCATTCGTGGCACCGCCAAGATCTATCTGCACTTCCTCAACGGCGCCTCCAATCCACTGGTGTGGTTTGGTTACATATTCACTCTTGATCGGGAGAATTCCCCTTCCCCTTTCTTGAAACATCAGTCACATGCCAATTCGAAGTTTAATAATGTTTATTAACAGAAGAAAAATATATTTCTGAGCCCCAAGGGGATCCCGGAGTACCCCAAATGAGCAAAAGCTGCAATCAAGACATAAATTTATATATTTTTTTGTATACAGGGCTCCAGTGGAAATCATGTGATGAGGCTGAAACAAAGGCATTACACAGGTAGAGAGTTCTGAAGTGACGATAAAGTGCACTAAAGACCTTCAAACAGATACAGAAATTTAAACTCGGACCAAGTGAATCACATATTTTTAGCTTCAAGAGCGAGGAATGGAAATGAAGCTTTACACGTCATAGACGGGCACAGCTTGAAGGCAGGGTTAGCAGTGTGTTGGTGAAGGTGGAGATCAAGTGTAGGAAGGTCCCAAAAAGAGATGTGAATTAGCTTAGCGTTGTAAAGGGGCAATGTTGAATAACGTGTTCTCCAAGTTCGGCATGCAGACAGATTGCTACCCGATAGTTACAGTTGAAGGACTGACGACATAGAGTTCATTCAGTGTATGAAGGTTATCTGAATCTAAATTCTTACTCTGTGTTTCGCAAGCATCTCAAAACCTGGTTATTCTCTCAACCTTAATGATGTCTTGCTGTCTCACCCTGGCTGTTTCTGACCGGTGCTAGCGCTTTGATGCTTTATGGCCTAATGCGCTCTATAAATCAAAATACAAATACAAATCAGTCAATCACTGTGACCACCATTACACAGTGTCTGACCTATCCACAAGCGGGATCATTTGGCGGGTGTAATCTTCTCTAGGGCTTGCGCTGTTAAACCACGACTTCCATCTAAGGCATAAAATAAACTCTAAACACAAAAGTGCTTCTAAAACACAGGAAGATCTGCATCCCTATCTTCATCTGGTATCTCTAATATTTTCAGTCCCTCTAGTCATAAGTGCCTTCTCAAACACATTAAGATATCCATGGTTCCACGCCGTAGCTGCCATAAACGGGCAGACGTTCCTTCTCCTTCCTAGCAGCTACGGCTTGGAACCAGCTACCTCTAGAACTTCGGACCCTAGGGTCCAAACTGTTATTCCACGACATGTTTAAGACATGGCTGTTCTCTTCACACTAAATTTGCAGCAGAGCATTTTTGAATCTTACAATCTTTTGCACTGAGACATTCCGTGGGGTAGCTGTGCGATCTACAAAACACCCAAATTCATTCATTCATTCGCCGATCCATTCATTAATTTATCCATTCCTATCATTGTCCAGCATCACTAATATTTTGAGTCCCTTACATCCAGTACAGTGTAATAATATAACATTTTAATACTTTGAAACAGAAGTTCCTTTTTATAATCTTCAAGTACAAATTGACTTTTTCTTTCCATTCCCATTTATATGTTGAATAATGAAATAGTTGCTCACAAATCAACAGGAATAAAATAAATAGAGGGACTATGTGATCTCTATAGATAGGGAGATACCAGACACCAACTAGAAGAAAACCACAGGGTTGTTGAAGGTTCTAACACCCTCTTATTCCACAGAAACGTCAGTTAAAATGGCCTTTGTCCTCAGTGATTTATCCCATCTGCTGAGACTGAAGCAATGTTTCTGTTCTTTTGAGTCTTAACTATTATTGTATAAAATAATCGCTTCCATGTGTAACTATCTGCTCTCTTGTGAAGTGCTCTAATGCCCCTGGGTCCAGGTCACACTACATAAAGCTATAAATAAATAAATAGCATAATTCTGGAGATTGTTCTCTGGATGTATGTGGCTGGCCGCCTACATGTCAATTCAAGATCATCTATTTTCAGTCCCTCATCTCTGATCACATTCATCTCCCATGTCATCTATTTTCTTCCCTACCACATCTACTCTCTCCTTTATCACCTGATGGTTTCTCTCTTTATTCAGTGCTGTCAACTTTATTTCATATTTCACATCTAAAACCTGTAACAATTGTGCTTCCATTATTTCTGCCTCTGTTACCACTATCCGTTCCTCCAACCTCTCCAACCCCCATGCTCCGCTCCCTAGTGTCATCTACTTCTCCCTCTCCATTACCTTGTTTTTAGGTTTTTTCACCTGCCTCCATGGCAACATTTTAACTTTTCTGGTTTATCTTAAAGCAACGGCTTGCACAACTGACCCTATCCCATCCTCTTTGGTGAACTCTGTTTTTCCCTGCTACCTTTCTTATCCAGCTCTATTATTTAACATCTTTCATCTGGCATTATCTGACTTCTTACAAAGCTGATGTTGTTCTTTCTCCATTTAAAAAGCTGTCTCTTGACTCCACTAATCTATTCAATTTCCTCATCAATCTCTTTTCCTTCTTATCTATCAAAAATTCTTGAACGTCATTTTTTTTTGCCCATAGTTCTTCTATTCTCTATTCCAATCACACGTTCGCTCTGATACAATTTGGTTTTCATGCGGGCCAGAGGTTCTTAAACTTTTGGCTTCTATGGACCCTCACTGAATCACTATTGGATGCCATGGATCCCGGCCTAAGCAATTTCTACACTTTGAATCTCAAAGCAATACATAAAAGTACAGAAACATGTGTACATCAAACAAATACACAAATTATGATTTTATTTTAATGCACAAAAAACGAAAAATTTAATTTTAATTGGAGGATTGCGGTTTTTGGAAATGTGTTTTTTTTCTAAAAGATGAAGTGATACGCTACTATAGCATCTTGCTTTGTCTTCTTTTCTCCTAAAGCATGCTGTCTTTTTGTTGGCGCATGCCAGTGTTTCAATTGAAACCACCAATTGTCAAGACTAGATTCTCTGATGTTTCAAACTAAAGATACTGGTTAAACTTTTACCCTCCAAATTCAAATTTCTTTACATTTTCACAGAGCATTACAATTTTACAGTTTACATTTTGCTTTTTACATATATACATGTTTGTGTGAGTGTGTGTGTGTGTGTGTGTGTGTATTCACTGAAAAAACAAAAGTTAAAGTGGCATTATAGTTAGGTGAAATTGTCAGTTATAATGTAATATTTTAAACAAAAAAAACTCTGAAATTCACCAGTATAACTTGTGTCTCTGCCATGTAGTGCTTATGACCTCACGTATTGCATCACTCATGACATGTTCGATGACATCACTGATGGCCTCTTAAATAATGTCATTGATGACATCACTGATGACCTCATCCAGTGAGAGGGATAGTTTGCTATACGCTTTTGACATATAAAGGTATTTAGTGAGCTACATTTAGAGCAAACCTTCTATAGCTTCTGTACTGCTAATGAGTGTAAGCTTTTGCACAATGCTTGGCCTCCTAAGGGGGCTTGTGTGTGTGCAGGGCGTGGGCTCTTGGTAAAGAGTGGTCCACAGAACAAAGGCTGTGTGTAGCAGGGGCTTCCCCACCTAACAGGGTTTGAGAGTCTCTAGGCTATGGGCTCTCTGTGAAACGTTGTGCACAGGGTAGCAGCTTTGTGTAGTAAGGGCTTGGCGATCTAATGAGGATTGGGTCTCTGGAGGGATTGACCTCTCTATGAAGAACTGTGCACAAGAAGAAGGCTGTGTGTACCAGTGGTTTGGCACCTAATATGGTTTGGGTTTCTAGAGCAATTGGCCTCTACCTGAAGATCTGTGCACAGGAAGAAGGCTGTGTGTACGAGGGGTTTGGCCACCTAATATGGTTTGGGTATCTAGAGGGAGTGGTCTCTCCATGAAGACTTGAGCACAGGAAGACGGTTGTGAGAAGTAGGGGCTTGGCCACCTAATGAGGTTTTAGTGCCTGGAGGGACTGGGCTCTCCTTTAAGAGCTCTGCACATGGTAAAGGATGTGTGCAGTAGGAGCTTGGGTGTCTAATGGGGCTAGAGTGTCTGTAGGTAGGGGACTCTCCGATACAACTTGTGCAGGTGCCGAAGGATGTGTGTAGTAGGGGCATTGGCATCCAATGGAGCTAATGTATCTAGACAGGGTGGACTACAGTGTAATAATATTATATAAGCCTATATTTTTTTTTATAATTTATCCTTTCTATGATTCTGCACCATTTAATACTTTTTACATGTTTAAAAGGCTGTACAGGTTTGTAGAGTAAACTGAACAGAAGATTAGTGGATGATGTCATTAGTGATGTCATCAATGATATCATTGAACATGTCATCAGTGATGTAATATGTGAGGTCGTACACACTGCATGGCCGGGTCATAAGTTATACTTAGTTCAGTAAGCTTAGAAAACTCGAGAACCGGACAGTGGACCATAAAACACCTGTGCAGCACCAGTACCGTAAATTACCCAATTATTTGTAGACAGTAAACATTATTTTGTGTGCAAATTCACAAATGTGCCCCCTGTCCAGAAGCAGTTCCCCTCCACAGGGAATATGACAAATGAAAAACTAAATTGAATTGCACTATGAAGTCCTTAAGAAATTATTGTCCATAACTTTATGAAATCTGATTCAAAGAAGAAAGTCGCTTTCATGCAAGTTGTGATGTGTCTCTTCTGTTAATCAATTTGTGCTAAACATCAGCCAACGCGCTTGGCCCTTTTTACATAGGACTTTTCAGGGCAAAGTTGATTCAGGGCTTACACTCAATTTCTGGTTGTGCCTGGTTGTAAAAATATCTCAAACCAGTTGCCATCTGGCTTCTTTCCAAATATTACACTGATCCTCCAAGCTTGAGCAGGCTGTTTAAACGCTGATCCAATGCGCAGATGAATGAAAATCCCAGATGCATATGGTATGATAGCCATGGACCGGTGATCGGCGTAGCACGCTTCAAGTAAGAACCAGACATGCTGGTGGAGAATATCCACCCAGATTAGTGCACTTTGACTGGAGTGCAGATCGGCGTCAATCAACCTCCGCAGTAAACGCTTTACTGCTGAGGTCGATTGACGCCGGTCTGCACTCCATTCAAAGTGCACTAATCTGGGTGGATATTCTCCACCAGCATGTGCTAGTTCTTACTTGAACGTGCGCGCTGATTACCGGCTTCAATCGAACTCCGCAGTAAACGCTTTACTGCGGAGGTCGATTGACGCCGGTCTGCACTCCATTCAAAGTGCACTAATCTGGGTGGATATTCTCCACCAGCATGTGCTAGTTCTTACTTGAACGTGCACGCCGATTACCGGTCCATGGCTATCATACCATATGCATCTGGGATTTTCATTCATCTGCGCATTGGATCGCGTTTAAACAGCCTGCTCAAGCTTGGCTTGGAGGATCAGTGTAATATTTGGAAAAGAAGCCAGGCGGCAAATTTGGTTTTAGATATTTTTTACAACCAGGCCACAACCCAGGGAATTGGGTGTCGCCCTGAATCAACTTTGCCCTGAAGAAGTCCTATGTAAAAAGGACGAAACGCGTTGGCTGATGTTTTTGTACAAATTGATTAATAAAGAAGAGACACATCATACAACTTGCATGAAAAGCGACTTTCTTCTTTGAATCAGATTGCCGCAAAAGTTATGGACAATAATTTCTTAAGGACTTCAAGTGGTGATGCAGTTCCAATTTAGTTTTTTCATTAGTTCAGTAAGCTATAACCGGTTACTATCGGTGTAACTGGTGATTATTGGTGGTTTTTTTTTGTCTAAAATGTTACATTTTCACCTAACTATAACGTTAATATAACCTTTAATTTTTTCAGAAAAAAAATGTTTCTTTGTCCCGTAAAGTAAGATATTATTACCCGATCTAACGCTAATATAACTTTACCCTTTATTTTTTCAGTGCATTTCTGAGGTTTTTTTTATGTAAAGTAAGCTCTTATTAACCTACCTAACTATGTGGCTTTCAGCTTTGTGTTTTTCAGTGGATTTCTAGGGCTTTATTTAACACAACGTATGATCTCACTACAATACCTAAATTTAATGTCATTGGCCTGTGGCAGTAAGACCCCTCCCCAACCCCACTGGGGATGGTCAACCCTTCCCCCCCCGTGCACAGCCGGCAAATGAGAGTGCTCATCACAATATAAAGAGGAGTCATTTTAAACAACGCACATCTACTGGTTTTGACAAGGAATCACTACATCAACACATGAAAGGAAGACCTACTGGCTTTGTCAAGTGGTGACCGTATCAACATACAAGGCAAGCCTGTTGGCTTTTTCAAGGGGTCACTATATCATTATATGAAGGCAATCCTATTGGCCTTGTCAAGGAGTCACCAACTTAATAAAGCAACAACCGTGTTGTGATTAAACATTAAAATCAATAGAAACGAAATCCATATTCATAGACATTTGTTATTAGCACGAAAAATTGCAATATTTGTCAATAAACATTTAAATAAAGCATATGTATTCAAAACAACATTAAACAGACTGTAACGAAATGTATATGCAGATTTTGTTTGATTTCTAATAAAAACATTTAAAAAAAAAAAAAAAACAACAACAACATTAAACACATATCAGAGGGCCTAATTATGAGTCTGGCGGTCCAGGGACTGCCAGACTCACGGTGGCAGTCTCCCGACCACCCTATTACAACTAGGTCGGTCCAGGGCCGGACTGGCCATAGCGGGCACCGGGCGTTTCCCCGGTGGGCCGCTAGGGTGGGGGCCGGTTTTGGGCCCCTGGGGGCCGTTTTTGTTACCGGGGGTCGGCAATACCGGCCCACTGTAACTAAATGAGCCGAAACCGGCCCTCGCAAACTGCTCGGCTGCACTCCCCCTCACCCCAGGAAGGGCCGGCTGAGCAGTTTGCCAGGGCCGGTTCTGTTCCCAGTCAGTCCGGCCCTGGGACCGCCCCAACTTCCAGGGAACCGCTGTACCCTGGCGGTTGCTTGGCGGTCCTGAGGCCGCAATATGCTTGGCGGGACAACCGCGGTCCCGCCAAGCATATTACAAGTTTCCTCTGCCACGGTTTTCATGGCGGTGAGTTCCACCATGAAAACCATGG
This sequence comes from Calotriton arnoldi, assembly GCA_963921515.1. Classification (NCBI taxonomy): domain Eukaryota; kingdom Metazoa; phylum Chordata; class Amphibia; order Caudata; family Salamandridae; genus Calotriton; species Calotriton arnoldi. The sequence goes on along the minus strand of CAWUFW010005220.1, from coordinate 345,584 downwards.
CGAGAGGAAACAAAGTAGGCCCTACAGGGCCCCCTGGTGCCTCATGCCCTGTGGATGCACAATGTGTGCCCCCCTGTGTGCATGCATCCCAGTACCTGCAGGGCATGGACTGCAACAGTCCATGCCATGCAGGTACTGCCTTTGACGTTCCCATTGCGGTGCCTATTTCATAGGCACTGCCCTGGGAACGCCACAGAACCTCCCACCAGACCAGGAGAAAACTCCTGATCTAGCGGGCGGTTCGGTCACGGGTTTGGGAGCGGGGAGGTCCCGCTCCCGCACCGCCAAACTCATAATGAGGCCCAGAGCCTTTCTTTTACACTCTTCAGTCCACATAATATAGCCATAAGACCAACCACAAGGCCTGCCTGCAATCTTCGACTGAAGAACAAAAGCTCAAGCTCTGAGAATGATTAGAAAAACAGGAAACATTTCCCAGGGTCATGTTGTATACACCCCAGGACACATAGGGTTACTTTTGATAGATCATTTCTGGGGGCCTTCTGCACCCCCTGCAGCCTTCCCACAACATTTGTGTAAAATGTTGGTGGTTGTCCTAACCAGATTGAGGCACCACAAATCACGAAAACATATGCAAGTTAGCCAACGAAGATCGTTATGGGGCAGTCCTTGCCAGGAGCAGTGAATTATAAATGAGGGGCTCCAGCCCCTCATTTAGTATTACTTTGCCGCATTCTTTATTTTTTGGGGGGTGTCCCAGTCCCACCCAGAACACCCACAATTTGATATTGTTCGTGGCTCACAGGGGAAGCCCCAAGTCCCTTGCATCCCTGCCAACTGTGTCTCCCATTGAGGGCTGCAGGGTAGGTCCAAGGCACCCTGGCATAGGGTACCTAGCCAGTGCCCATCCTTAGGGGGTCAGCAAGGGAGCCTACCATAATTCTATGTGCTCCTCAAATGTCCTCCGCCCGCACTCTCATGGGAGGAAAGAACCATGTCCTGGGGCATGGAGCCCCCAGGACAAAAGACCTGAGTTGGGCCCCAGATTATTACATGGCTTGGGAAGGGGGCCACACACATGCCCCCTTTCTCACTATAGTCAAAAAAGAAAAAGAAAGACCAAAATGCCCCCTCACTTTTGAAATGGATGCGAGGAATCATTTTACACTAGGAAATAGTGCTAGAACAGAACAGGAATAACGAGTAGCTGCTCGTGCTCACTAAATGTGCTCTTGGGGTAGGAGTTTTCCCCATATTACTCCTGGCATTTGGTGCTATTTCATTAGCTCAAAATGTACCCTTGCATCCAAAATGGATTCAAGGATGCATTCTTGCACTAAGAAATAGTACTAAATGCAGCACAACACAAATAGTGAATGCAAACAGATGCACGCTCACTAAATTTGCTCTTGCAGTAGAATTTTTCCCACAAATTGCGTAATTATCATAGTTCCATTTCAAAGAGTAACGTGGAATTTCAGCCAGTCCTATTCTAAACTGTCTTTCTTCATTAGATATCATTGAAGCTGCATGAAACTTTCTTAACTTCTAATCGTCTGGTTGCACATTTTCAGTACGCTGAAATTGCACTCGGTACACACCTCATCCCTTTATTCCCCAGGAATCTGTCCTAGCACTACTACAACTCTCACTCTATACTGTTCCTTCATTCTCCTAGTATATCTCGTTTTAGGTTAGAGGAATTAATTGTATGCAGATTCCTCCCAAATTATTTTCTCTTTTTCGTACTTTCCTTCTTCCCCTCATGCTCAAATATCTGTCCACCACTGTGCTGTTAACCCTTGGATGTAGCCCCATTTCCCTGTATTTAATCCTAATAAAACAGAAACACAATTCTTTCCTGTTTCTTCGCTCATGCAAACTTCTATCCCATTCAATTTCTCTCTTCTAACTCCAGGGTGTTCGCTTTGTGTTCGACTTTTCATTTAACTTTCCTCATCAAATCCCTTCTGTCTCTAAAATTAATTACATCAACTTGGACAATATTCAGAAAATCAGAACTCTCTTTCTTTTCTCTTCTTTGAAACGTCTTCTCCATACTTTTGTTTGAGCCTTCTCAATTACTCTTCCTCCTTCTATGTTGGAGTACTCAAATATATATCGCTGCTCCACTACAGATCATTCTAAACTCTTGTGTCTGCTGGCAGGAGCCCTGGTCCACGCCAGCTCTAAGTTAGCTGCTAGGCACCAGTCGAAATTGGATCACCCCGAGAGAGGGGCTTGAGCCTTGGAAACTGTCATTGTTTCAGTGGCATCTGGTGAGCTCTTGCTGGCCTTTGAAAATCCAGGGGGGATGGTGTAAATCTTGTACCAGGCCATACCCATATCTGCAGCAAGTCTCCAAGGTCAACAGCCTCAGGCATGTTGGAACAATGTAAGTAAGGGAAGTTGTCTAGTCAGACTCGCAAGTTCTGGATAAGTATTAGCTCTAAGGGCTAGGTCAGTCGGGCTGAGGCACAAAACTGAGTTGAGCACACACTGTGGTTGGATGAGGCGTCTCCCTCTGGGGTGTCAGTGACTCTGGACGTGACCCGGGCCCTTCCTGTGGATCAGGACAGCTGAAGTTGTCACCTCTCCTGCGCCTCTCCCCAGGTGCAGGAGGAGTTTGGCCGGCGCCTAGCAGCTGACTTGGTGTGAACCAGGGGAATCCAAATGTTCAATTAAAACAAAGCATTGCTAAGGCCCAAGGTGGGTGTTGTGGCAATGTGATAGCTGCCTGGTGCTTTGAATGTCAAAGTGAAGAAATTCAATGAAGCGCAGGTAAATGGCGCAAATCACTATGACTCAATTAACCTCTTATCAGTGGTAAATGCTTTTACATCCAAGTGGTCCGCTGGTAACTATCTCTATACCACTTTACTCTTGGAGGAGATGTCTATAGAGATAGCCAAAGATATTGTGGTTGTGAATCTGATAGCGAGAAGTGGCAAATCTAACAATCCCAATTGCAGACTGGGTTGTTTGTGGGCAACAGAAACCCTGTTAATATGTGCAAAAGGAAGTGCTGTCTATTCTACAAATCACTAACCTCATTATCAATTTTGCGCACTTTACACTCAGCTCCAGTAACACAATGAATAACATCATTGATTCACACTTTGCTGCCGTGGTGACACTCTGTACTAATCAATGATGAGGAAATTATCGACCTAAGTGAAAGTATCTAATTCATCGGTTAAAAGTATAACAGATGCACCAGGCTTGAAGAGCTGCCGGACATTTATGAGGTCAATGACAAACCCAATGACAAGAAAAGTGACTTCACCAAGAAAGCTACGCATTGGAAATATGCCAAAAAAAATACAATTGCAATCTTTGCGAAGACAAAATGGAAACCTTCAAATAACTTAAACAAGGGCGTGGCTTGCTGTGCTGCGGAATGGCCGCTCTGTGAGCGAGCTCCGCTGGCCGGGACGAAAATCCTTCATTAATCCTGTGAACGGAGGGCAGGAGCGGCGTCGTCGACAAATAATCGGGCTGCGGGGTGACACTAGACCCAGCGGCTGCAGTGCCTGTGGTCCGGCTGGGAGTCGGACTCGAGGAGTGCGGCTGTCCCTGGAGCTGCGGTCGACCGGCTGGTCCCGTATGCTTGCCGCGCCTGGGCGCTTCTGCAAATCGAGCCCGCGGCTGCGGGTAATCTCCAGGCCTGAGGTGAGATAGGTGGCGGAGACGCTGATTCTGGCTAATTGGCGGCGGCTGGATGGTTGCGGCGGAGCCGTGGCCTAGGAGACGTGCTGTACAGTGCCTGAAGGCGGAGTGAGGGATTTCGTGGGAGACCGGTGGACCTCGGCTCGTGGGCCGCGGCCGCCATCTTGAGAATCTGCCGTCGGCCGCTGGTGGGGTCTGGAGAGGCCGAGCTGAGCTGCCCTGCCCGCGGACTTGTGGAGGCGCTGGGGGCCGGCCGGTGAGTGCGACGCTGCGAGGTGCACAGAAGGGGAGTGAGCAGTTATCGGGGTGTGCTCATCGCCGGAGTGCGGACCCGGTACACTGGGCCCACCCGCCCCTGAGTTGCCGCGAGGTTGGGAGCGGCGGACTGAGGGCGCCTGGAGCTGCTGGAGCCTGCTGACCGTGTTTGCCTGGGTGTGCGACCTGCGATCCTTGCGGCGCTGATCTCCCTTGAGGTGCGAAAGCACGGATCGGACGCGGCAGATAAAGTCTGCTGTGCGGATATTGTGTGACGCATTCGGCATATGGTGCATTCGGCGCCACTGGTTCTGCACCCCGGTGGTGTGCTGGCTTGCGGTCTAAAAGTGCTGATTGTGGTGGTGCTGAGCCTGTGCTGCCGTTAGAGGAGGTGCCCGGGGCTGAACCGGTCCGCGAGGTCAAGAGAGCTGCCATATTGGTGCCAGATGGGGCCTGATGCCCTGGGTCTGCCGGATTAGACCGTGTCTGGTGGTGGGCTGCGGCGCCGTTCCAGCTTCCACTCGTGAGTCACTCGGCGGAGGGGCCACTTTCGGCGGCTGCCACAATGGGTAAGCAGGATGCCAAGCAGCCAAAACTAACTTTTGAAGATAAACGCTCCACGAGGCATGCGGAACCGGACCCGGACGCCCAGGGTGACGGTGCCCATGAACAGGCGTCGGAGGATCACGGGGAAGATCTGCGGACACTCATGTTGGAGATGCGCTCCAGCCTACGCAACATAGCTACAAAACTGGACACACTCACTACACAACTCGACTCTGTCAAGACTCAGGTGGCGACGCACGAGACCAGGTTGGATGCTGTCGAGAATCGGCAAACGGAATTTCATGAATTTCAAGCTGACACCAAGAGCAATTGTTGCACATGGATAAATTGCTAGGCATCATCAGGGCCAAGAACGAAGATTTGGAGGCCAGGTCGCGGAGAAACAACCTCCGGATTACAGGTATTCCGAAAACCACCGCTCTTTGCAGGATGGAGACCTTCGTGACGGAACTCCTACACAAACTTTTTGACCCCCATCTCTCGTCGGTGTTCGTGGTGGAGAGAGCACATAGATCCCTGGGACCGAAACCTCCGATTGGCGCAACACCTAGGCCAATCCTGGCCAAATTATTGAACTATCAGGACAGAGATCTTATATTGCGCTTGGCCAGGGAGAAAGGCCAGGTCTCCCACAAAGGCAATACCATCTCCTTTTATCCCGATTTCACCCCAGCAGTGCAGGCGGCCCGTAGGGAATTCCTCCCCGCGAAGCGTATCCTTCTGCAGGCGCAGATCCCGTACTCCCTGCTATATCCTGCAAAGCTGAAAGTTTCATATGACGGCACTGCTCACTTCTTCACTGATGCGAAATCCGCATTGAAGTTTGCCAAACATGTTGGTGGGAAAAAAGTCAAGCAATCTGGAACTGCTGAGGGTGCTCGAGAGGGCCATCTAAGCGACAATAACTGACCCGGTACCTCGACTTTGTTCACTGTATTAAAATGTTGCCATGGGGCGTGATGGGGCTTATATGTGTACCTGCTCTAACATGTTTTTTCTGAAATGATCCTTAAAGTTGATGAAGGGGATCCTGGGACCCCGTAGCCTGCGAGTTCTTGGGTGATACATTATATTCGATGTTAGCTACCTGCTTCTCTGCCGTATTCCCGGCCACCCTGTGCAAACAGGGAAGTTCGCCGGCGATACCTCGCCCCCATGTGAAACTTTCCCTTTTCGAGCTGTGGTTTTTTGTATGTTAGGATTGTTAATTATTTAATGTTGCGGGGATATACACAACCTGATTGGGGGGTTGGAGTGGGTGGGGGGATGGGGGGGAGGGGGTGTTTGTATGTTTTCAGCCAGTACTGCTACGTGCCACCTTGAAACACGATGGGCGCTGTTCGGGTCCTTGAGCGGTTTCGGTTACCTAACTGCTCTTTTGGGATTCACATATGATGTTCGCACGCTGCCACCCTAAAATGCCTCTCTTGGAACATCAGGGGCCTGAATGACTGTAGGAAAACCCGACTTGTACATGCTTATCTTTCACGCCACAATATTGATATATGTTTATTGCAGGAAACGCACCTCAATGCCGACCCCTCACCACGGCTCAAACACACCAGATGGGGTCACGTATATTCCTCTATATACTCTAGTTACGCTCGGGGCGTGGCGGTACTGATCAGGAGGGGGTTGGAGTGGAGGGAGGGCATTGTACATAGAGACCCGGCTGGCAGATTTCTCATTGTTCTGGGCTCGTTGGGAGGGATCCCATTTGCGATAGTTGCATTGTATGGCCCCAATGTTGATTCCCCTGAGTTCTTCCGGGACATATGGGCTAGAGTGAAGGCTACAGGCTGTAGCACTATCCTATGGGGTGGCGACTTTAATGCCGTCTTGAACGATGGGTTGGATAGGCGGGGGGCTGCCCGTACTCTGCACCTCTTGGCGAGCACCGCCCTTAACGCTATACTTGAGGATGGGTCCCTGATCGACGTCTGGCGCCATAGAAACCCTGACCTCCAGGAAGGAACTTGCATATCAGACCACCATAGTGCCTGGTCCCGATTGGACTTTTGGCTGGTGTCGCGGGATGTGGCCACGTGGACTACTGAAATAGTTCACTTGCCGAGATCCTTGTCGGACCACGCCCCATGTCTGCTGAATTTGACACTGCCAGATGCACCCCCACGCATGTTTTCATGGAGGCTCCCACCGCATGCTTTGTTAGATGGCGCTTTCAAAGAAGAAATTAGGACGGACATTACTGACTACTTCACACGTAACACGGGCTCGGTGGACACTGAGGCCACGCTATGGGAGGCCTTCAAAGTGGTTATCCGTGGCCAATGTATAGCCCGCCAAGCCGGGGTACTAAAAGCCATACGGGGCTCTCTGGCGTCACTGGAATCTCAACTAAAAGGGCTCGAGACATTGTTCTACTCCTCTAACGACACATCTGTACTGGCTGATATTAAAGCTAAATTAATTGAATATGAGGAGGAAGCAAGACGGGAGATCAAATTCCTGGGGAAATATGCCGAGGCTAAGCGATATGGAGAGGGGGACAGACCGGGTAGGACGCTGGCTGGTATGATTCGTGCCCCACGCTCCACTACGTACATTCCTGAGTTAAAGGCCGCAGGGGGGGGGAAAGGTCAGAGGACAACAAGACATCCTCACTGAATTCTCTCGGTTTTATACCAACCTTTACACAGCCACCCAACATACCTGCCCAGAGGGAATGCAGAATTTCCTTGACTCTCTCGAACTGGTTTGGTTCAATCAAAACTACAGAGATTACATGGATCTACCAATCACGGTGGAAGATGTCGCACGGGTCATACGCAGTCTGCCCTTGGATAAAGCCCCAGGGTCAGATGGCCTAACTACGTCTTTTTACAAAGCATATGTGGAGGAACTGGCACCGAGACTCTTGGAACTATACAATGAAGCTTGCGATTCTGCCATTTTGCCTCCAACGATGAGAGAGGCTGTCATCATCACCCTGTTAAAGCCAGGTAAACCCGAAACGGAGCTGGACTCCTATCGGCCTTTGTCACTGATTAATGTAGATGTAAAAATCCTGTCCAAATTGATAGCGAATAAGCTACAGCCCTTGCTGCCCCTCATCGCGCGCCCAGACCAGTCGGGTTTCATTCCGGATAAAGCCACTTCTCACAACCTCAGGACGATTTTTTCGGTGCTGCATTACCTGCACCCCGATGTACAAGCTGCGGCGGTCTTCCTAGATGCCACTAAGGCATTCGACACGCTCGAATGGCCGTATTTATTCATGATTCTGTCTCGGATGGGATTCAGCCCTCAGTTTCTGAACCTTATAAAATTACTGTATACTCAGCCAACAGCCCGTATCAGAGTGAATGGCCTATTGTCGGAGCCTTTCCCTATTTCGCGGGGGACGAGGCAGGGGTGTCCCCTGTCGCCATTGCTTTTTGCGGTTGCGATGGAACCACTGGCCGCCCGCATTAGACAACATCACACGGCCAGGGGCATTGGGTTTAGCACCAGGAGCCTCATAATTTCATTATACGCTGACGATGTCACTTTATATATCACTAACCCCAGGGAAAACCTAGACCCCATCTTGCGGGAATTTATTAGATTCGGGGGCCTGTCTGGGATCTCCATAAATTGGGCTAAATCGGTCATCTTTCCGCTCACAAACAATACCATACCGGTGGCTTCCGAATTCCCTTTGAGTTGGGAGGCGACGGCGGTCAAGTATTTGGGTGTTTGGATTAGCCGGGACATGCAGGATATCTGGTCTTTAAATTATGGGAGGGCAGTGACCTGGTTGGAGGAAAAGGTGGGAATTTGGAGGACTCTCCCGTTATCACTGGCAGGGAAAATAGCCTTGGCAAAAATGATTATTCTTCCGAAATTTTTGTATCTGTTCGCTAATGTCCCGATCCCGCTCACACAGTCCTTTTTTAAAAGGGTCAGAGCTGCCTTGATTTCTCTGGCTTGGGCAGGTGGTCAGGCTAGGGTGTCTTGGGAGCTACTAACGCTCCCGCTGGTGCAGGGTGGGATGGGGGCCCCTGACATGCAGCTTTACGCGCTGTGTGCTCAGGTGCAATTTTTGCACTACTGGACGTACCCTACGCCCTTTCAACCGCATGTCGCCGTTGAAATTGATGTTGTGGCGCCTATCCCTCTACCAGTAGCGCTGTACACGCCTTATCGCCGACCCAGAGAGGGAATAGACACTTCGGAAACTCTCCGTTGGGCGTGGGATGGGTTGCGCAGACGGGCGGGGATGCCGTGCTATATGCCCCTTCAATACCACTAGCACACAACCCGATGGTGCCTGCTCTGAGAGATGGAGTTAGCAAAACACTTGCTGAGAAAATGAAGCTACACACATTTGCAGACCTATACATTGACAATGAGTTCCGCCCCCCTCCAGCTGCGGATGAAGGACAGACAGTGCCGTTCACTGAACTGTTCCTTTACCACAGTGCTTAATTTGTAAAATATGAAGTGCAGGTGCTCAAATGTTTGTTGGAGGCCACATCTACTTTTCTCCGGCTCCACCCATTTCCTCCACTGGCCCCACCCACTTTATTAGCTCCACCCACATCCTCAACTGGCACTGCTAAAAGTCAGATGTAATACGAGGTACAAACACCTGTTAGTAACAATTCAGGGAAAGGGTGGAAACAGTAACATGACTATTGCACCGACGAGAGGGTCAAAAACATAAACCTGTGTGCACTAGAGGAAGTAGTGATGCCGAGGCATATAGATGCATTAATTAGAGGGGCGAGGGCTACTGTAGTATTATATAATATTACACTAAGAGGCATCGGATGAAATGCAACAAACAGGAAATAAGGACATGCTAAAAACTGTGGACCAACAGCCCCACTGAAACGTACCAGAACATTAAGCAGACTGTCTCGAGAGTAGAGTAACCATTACTTCCCGGTCCCACGTTTCACAGCAGACCCGTCCCTCCCCCACCCAGACAAATGAGTAGCTTACTAACACGTTAGTGATCGGCAAATTGCTGCTCTCCATGTACATTGTAATCGGTGTTTCCATCCGACCCCCACCCCCAGCACACATCCTGTCCCGGGACTGTCATCTGAAAGCAATTGTACTTCACTGTACTCTGCTCCTGAGGGCTGAGCGGACTCGGGCACAGCTGCGGCTTGCCATGGTGCTGCATAATGGAATGCAGATGGCCGGGAATGAGGTGCATAGGCAGAGCTAACATTTGGACTCAAGACGGGAATATCCAGGACAAAGCACCAGGAAGTCACGGTTAAGGCGAATAGGCAGAGCGCTGCATGTGGAATTTATGCACGCTATGAGAGTTATAGAGCACATGGTGGAAAGTTTGTTTTCGTGAGTCTTTGGAAAGTTTGTTTTCGTGAGTCTTTGTATTGGGCTTTTGGGCGTGTAGTTGTATGGTTTTGCATGGGGCACAATTCCAGGTATGCTGTGAATGTTTTTGATTCAGTTGGCGGCATGGAGTTCTTTGCGCAGTAATCAATGATTTTGCATTGAGCACATGATGTTTTCACTAATCACGAGTTTGTCATTTTATTCATTTTCAATTTTGGTGGAGGTCTTTAAGTGATTAAGTTTGGGATTGCACATTATGCACGGGGTGATTTAGGGCCTAATTGCTCATTAACGGAAGACCCAGGTTATCTGCTGGTACTGATGTGTTTTTTTAATACATTAGTTACCCCTGAATCTAGTAATGGAATAAACCGAGGGCCTCTGGGGCAGGGTGGTGGTACATTGGTGGGTCTAAGCTTAGACACTGAAATGACGCGGCAGAGCAGACAAGAAGTGGGGGCACACGCAGGTCTGTGTGTAGTCTCCAGATTAGAAAAGAGTGCTTGGGGGCAAAGATTGAGGTGCATTGGAGCGCAATGTTTGGTCGCCAGTGGCAATTTAACGGTGAAAAGAGTCTGCGAGCACCATGTGTGCGGCCAGCACTGCGTTAGAGGGGGTAGGGTGGGGAAGAGGGTCGCTGTAAACGTGACTGAGGTACACTATTACCCGAGCTGAGTGTAGTCTCCAGTGCGCTGGTAGGAAGGAGTGCTGTGATCAGTGATTGGTAGAGCTGTGTATGGATAGAAACCTCAGCACTCACCATTAGTAGCAGGCCTCAATGGCCTCCAGCGTGAAGCTGATTCTCGTACTCCAGGCCGCAGAGTAGGGAAGCAGCACCCTCGGGATGTTCAGCTTGGAGGCGCACCAGTGCCAGGAAGAGCAGCGGGAGCAGGAACATCGGAAGCCAGCGATGTGGAGTGCTGCGTGGCGGGGCCATGCTGCTCTCAGTGATGGAGACACACAGGGCCCAGGAGCCCCTCAGCCACCCAGAGAAGCACCCAACTGCTCAGCCTCAAACCCACTATCCTCGGATCACAGGAGCCCTCAGCCCTGTGCGATGGAAGGAGCGCCGCAGCCGGGTCATGAAACAGGAAGCATGATATAGAAGCTGCTGCACCTTGCACTTGGCCCTCTTCTTACAGTGGTTGCTCGCGCTCCCGGGGCTTGTAAGGGAGTCCGGTGGCACCGTGGCAGACAGGGTTCAGGACTGGAGGAGCAGGCTGGGGCCCGGGAGCCACTGTATTATTTATTTTCAAATGTTCCCTCTAGAAATGAAAATGCCCGCCTATTTCCGCTATCAGAGTGACGACAGGATCACTGTAGGGGCAGGAAGCAGAAGCGGAGAGGCGGGCGGAAGTTAGAGTGGGGGGAGGTGCCTTTTCGAGAAGCCTGACCTGCTCTGGGGGCTGCGCAGTTTTTTAAGCAGGAGGGACCAGGGACGTGATTACAGCCAGGGAGAACAATGTATGTTCCATCATCAGCCTTAGGCAGGAGCATTGGCATGCACTGCTCAGCTGTGTGCTCTCGGGCAGTCCCTCCCAGAGTGGCGGAATGTGCCTCATAATAAGGCATGCGCCCATGCCGCATCCAATTTTAAATATTTCACGGCGTTCACCGGGAAAACCCGTGTGAACTTAAGGAAGTCAATATGGAGTGTAGACCCGGCCCTAAGAAATAAGTGCCGGTGCTAAGCACCGGAAAGCACCGGCACAAATTAAGCACTGCTTTACCACCAGTTGCGCGCAACATGTCGCTCACTCCATGCCACCTTCCCGGCTCCTCCTCCTCCCTTGCTGGCCCTGGAGAATCTGCTGCGCTCCCCCTCTCCACGGAGGCTAGTAACACGACTGTACAGGCAAATGCAGATCTCGGCGCCGCTGGTGACACCCAAAGCGCTCCAGGGCTGGAACTCGGAACTACAGGAGCCACTGACGGAAGACCAATGGTCGTTCTGCTGTCGCCAGCTCACCGAATTATCGCCGAATTACAGGCTTCGGCTGGTCCACTTTAAATTCATACACAGGTACTACAGAACACCTAGGGGGTTATACCGTATGGGTCTCAGGGAGGATGACCGTTGCTGGTGATGCGGGTCCTCATCAGCTTCCTTTCTGCACATGGCCTGGGATTGCCCGACGCTGGGGACCTATTGGAATACCACATTCACGATAATTAACCAAATACTTGGCATGTCGCTTGATCCTACCCCATTGCTAGGCTTACAGTGCTACGTAAGGGACACACGACCCCAGGTGCGGAAGTTACATGCACTATTGCTGTTGTTTGCTAAACGTCGGGTAGCAAAACATTGGGGACAGAAGAGGGCACCGTCCACGAAGGAATGGCTGCGGGATGTGACATATGGGCAGGCCCAACTCACCACCTTTTGGGAGCTAATGCCCCTTACTTCCAGACCACGAGACATATGGGAACCCTTCCTGAGCTGGGCACGGGAACGACAGGGCCTTGATGGCAACACACAGTCCCTGGTTAACTCCCCCGGGTGAACCCCTGCAAAGGGTTACATTAAGTTTTATGTACAGGGTGCCGGAATAATGTACAGTAGACGTTGCATAGCATTGAGGATTCTTGTATAGTGTACACTGCAGTTGGCATGAATGTTTAGGCCTCACTATCGACTATTCAGTTGAAAAGGGAGAAGATCTAGTGATACTAAATATAGACTAACGGAGTGGCGGGTGTGCTAAATTTGATTACTATTATTGTACCCGGAATGTGCCGATTGTATCCGACACGGGTTTGGGAATGTACTGGCTTCAGTTGTTGTTTGTTTGTATGACAAATTATATGCAAATGCCAATAAAGATAATTTAAAAAAAAAAAAAAAAATAACTTAAACAAGTCTCCAACAAGCAGAAGGGACTCTACCTAAAAACGTGCTGCTGAAAATTTGACAAAGAAGCCGAGTTTCATAGCATTGCATGTCACTATGCCAAGTGAAAAGGTGGAAAAAAGAAAGAAGAGCTAGAACTCATATGTATCTTTTGTGATTTAAGATTCACAACACAAATTTGAGTGCCCCAGCATGCAAGACGTACACCCAAACGCATCAAATGATGCTAGACTCTCGGTTCTAGCAAGCAGTAAACTTTCAAAACTGTGGTAAAAAATGAAATATTGCTGCTCATTGAATTGGAAAAAGTATATTAAAACAAAAAGTATATAAATGTACTTATGGTTCCTCACTTGCATAATAAAAACAGTAAACAGATTGCAAAGGAAAGAAAAGAGAGAAAAACAAAAACTTGAAAATGATATGCATCCAGTATTCACTAATATTAAAAGCAACTCTAATCTTGAACGATAAATATCAGCGGGAACCATAAAAGAAAGGTGTAACAGCTTTATAAATAGAAACAAGATTCTAAAATCACAAGCTTTAGTGATTTGGATCACAGAATATCAGAAGTGCAAAAATATTCCAAACATATGTAACATCACAAAGCTTGTATGGATATGATGGGAGAAATGATGATGTCTATCACAGAAAATGCCAGTGACATCCATCCAAAACCAGCCAAACAAATCATAATGAAAATGGAGCTGAGCCTATGAATACTGTTCAAGAGGAGAATCAAAATGTTCCAGTCCAAAGTAATGTACCCAAGAAAGATTTAAAAAATAATGGAAGGTTAAATAAAAATCATATGCAAAAATATGAAAAATTAAAGGGCAGCTTTAAAGAATATCAGGCAATATTTATGAAAGACAAAAATGCCAGAATAATCACTGATATAATAATGAACACTCTCTTGCACTGGCGTTCACAGACATTTGAATAGCATTCCACTCTGTCAACCGCTATCACATCATACAGAGTCTCGAAAGACAAAGAGTTCCGTCATATATCTGAGATCTAATAAGAGACTTATACACACATTCATCACTGTACTTCAAGGGAAAAAACAATGAATCTATGTCAGAAACAATAATGAAGTATGGGGACAAACAAGGTGATTCACTACCCCCACGGTTGGTTAATATTGCCATGGGTGATCTAATATGTGAGCTTTACATTTGGCTCAGATGGACTTATTGAGCAAATCACTACTCTAGCCTTTGTCGACGACATAGCGGTACTCAGTAGCACATAGAAAGATATGAGTGCTAACTTGAAGAGCTCTGACAAATTCAGCAAAATAACTGATCTTAAACTAAATGTCCTAAAGACACATCGGTTCTTCTTAAGTCATCACAAAGGGAAGCGATTTGAAAAGCAAAACATTGATAATATGCATCCAGGTGACAGTGAGAGGTACCTAGGATTGAACTTTAATCCTTAAACAGGTTATACAAAACACAGCGAAATAAATGAGGTACTAACAGAATGGGCTAATAAAACCTGACAGTCTACCACTCAACCCACACAAAAGGTTGAATTACTATGTCAATACCTGGTTCCTAAGCTGTCATTCAAACTGGAAATGATAGGTATCGAAGCAAAGACTCTCATTGAACTAGGTCAGACAATAATAAAATGTGTCAAGAACTATCTTCACCTACCTGCTTTCACATTCAATGGTCTGTTGTACTCCAAACGATCAAATGTTGGCCTAGATATGCCAAAGCTGTGTACAACTATAGGATTCAACAGAGTGAGCAAAGAAACTCCAGACTTGTACATTGCACACTCTTACATGTACGCAGGAGATATAGTAAACAATAGAATTGATAACATTATCAAAGCTCACAATTTAAAACTATGAGACAGCAGAGTCCTATCTACTATCTATCGAAACCACAGCCAAGCGAACGGGTTTTGCAGAAAGAAGTCCCTGTTGAGCTTGACTCTAGTCTGGTACTGTGGGCAGACATTAGAGGTGTAGAATAAATGGGAGGCCCTTGGGCAGCCAGTGGAATACCACTACTCATCATTTTTTCATTTACCTGGTAAGGCAGGGGAGTGAGTCTCCTAGGGTTCATGCTTCTGGCCTCAAGTGCCTGCTGCTCACTGGGCACGATCAGTTCGGGGGACAGTGGCAGGTGGGGTGTTTGACTGAGGCAGCACACCTGAACGCAGGCGTCGTAAGGAGAACTAAGGGAGGTCAGGAACCTCATGTGGAACAGAAGGGTAAAAGCTTGCTTGATGTCAATTTTCAGGACGCTACCAGTTTGGAGTGTAACTGGGATGATAGTCCCTACCCAGGGCAGGGTGCTGCATACAGGAGAGGACTCTTGTGTTCCTGCGGGGTTTGGATTGGAGACAAGACCTCTGTGAAGGCCCAGCTCTCAGGCACCAGGTTGGAAAAAGCGATTGGGAGAGCTCCAAGAAGCCCTAAGCAGATGCATGAGCCTGGTCTCGAAGGCACCAACCTTTGATGTTCTGTCCTACTCAGGAGGTATTGCTGTAGGCCCACTGTGATGGTTCTCGTCCCTTCCCTGAAAGGGGCCCAGTAAGATTCAGGGTAGTCCAGGGCTGAGGCCTGCGGTGTGGAAAAAGTGCCCAGGTGGATTCAACCGGGCCGATGAGACTTCCCCTCCTCTGGCAGGGTGGGAAGCTCGGTCCTGCCCTGGGTCTGAGCTCCAGCAGGTCTATGCTTTATTTGCCAGCCTGCTGTGTCGCAACGCCTCCAGGATAGGGCTCTGCAGGCCCAGGCAGGGTTTCCCAGTCCCTGCGGAGGGCGGCCTGCCTGGAGACAGTGTAGCTAGCACCGTACTCTGAATGACTGGGCATCATACTTAGTCTATTTGCCGACATACTGCACAGGAAGCCCTGATTGGGCCCCGGTCAGGACTCCAAATGGACTATGGTCAGGACCTCGAGTCGGGCTGTGGCTCCACAGGGTCAGTAATCCAGCAGACTGGGATTGCAAGCCCCATGGCCCTGAGATCCCGTCAATGACCCACCTTGTCGCAAGGTCCCCGGGGGGGGGGGTCCCGCAGGCCAAAGGAGAGCTCCCTTCCTTGGACCAATTAAGAAGCTCTGACCAGGCCCCAGGTCAGAGCTCCAGCTCGACTGAGGGCATCGGGCAGGGCCAGCTAGTTTGCACGGTACCGAAATTGGAAATTGGATTTCTGCCACAGTTCGGCCCCCGTGGGCAGAAGACATTAGACACTAGCAACCCATAAATAGCTGATTGCGATCAAAATATTTTATCTTTTAATGGATGGGTGACCACGGGACTGTGCAAACCTAGAAAAACACAGAGGTTTCACTGGTATTTGGAGGAAGTTTTGGTTTGGAATTATGGTCCTAGGTCACCTTTAAACAAGGTATCTCCAGAACTGTGGACTAGGTGAGGGCTAAGAGAGAGGGTTGGGTGCGGGTGGGGGAAGTTGTGGAAAGTGAAGTGGAGGGGAAAGGAACAGGAGGAGAGGGAGGAATGGGGTGGCGGCGGGGGGGGGGTAAAGGGTGGAAAATTCTGGGGAGGAGTGAGGAAAAGTAGGTGAGGGTGGAATGGGGTGGCAGAGGAGGGGTAAAGGGTGGAAAGTGAAGGGGAGGGGTGGGGAAAAGGAGGAGAGGGAGGAATTGGGTGGCAGCGGGCGGGGTAAAGGGTGGAAGGTAGGTGACAAGGAGAAGGTGGAGTGGGAGGGTTGGGATTGGCAAAGGAAAGAGCGACAAGGGTAGGGTGAAGGCAGTTTAGTGGAAGGTGGGGTGAGAACACAAGTAACCAGTTTAAGGGTGGAAAGAGTGGGGGAGGGGTAAGAACATCGGCATCAACACAATCAAGGCGCCCCTCCTCGGCCGATGGGTCACGCCCCAGGGGCTTGGGGTGGAAGCGAAAGACCCTTGAAACCCTGTCAGGCTGGAGAAGGAGTGACAAGTGATCCTACAAGGTCAGAGGTTACAAGGGGCAGAGTGGGTCAGTCAGACATAGAGACCTTCAATGATCTCAGAGCCTCCTCAGTCCTCAGAAGACGTGAGCACTGTCAGCTCAGTCACAGCCTGCTGCCTGCAGGAGTTTTATGTAAATCTAAGAAAAAACAACCTGGAGAAACTGGTTCTGATAACTCGGGCCTTGACGTCGAACTGGTTTCCTCGACATGTTCACCTTGAATGGCCCCAGCAGGCTGGCGCAGCCAACCCAGAGAATGCCTTTCCTGCTGAAAGTTCCCTCCGCACGAAGTTTGTTTTCCCTCCACTTTCCTCTGTTTTCTTTTTTTTAGGGGTACGCTCACCATAGCCCCCCCACCCCCACCTTGATCCTAAGCCCTGTCTCTATATTTTAGCACCCTGCGCCTCCCGGCTGCTCTATTTGTCCCCTCTGCCCTGTCTCCTCCCATCACCTTGTGTTTTATTAATCTGCTTTCATTTCGTTTTCTTTCTTTGTTCCCCCTTTTCCCCCATGTCTCTTGACCTCTCTCTGATACCCTCCTCCCCTCCCAGGCCTCGGTGACCTCCCCCCTCTCACCTCCGATGACAGAAAGCAGAGTAGTGGTGAAAAGAGAGTAAAGACCACGTGACCTGCGCCTAACCCTGCGCGTCGCACCACATTAAATCGTTTGAATTCTTTTTTCCTGAAACAAAATTACATTAAAAAAAATATAATATTTAGATGTAATGTTTTACATAGCCCAAGACTTACATGAAGCTTTATACAATGGTATCTTACAATGTTCCTGACCGAGGCTCGAATCAGAAGCTATTACCGTCTTTTACTTTTTAAAACAAAACATTTCAATGTTTTGTTTGCTAATTGTTATGGCTTATTTCATTGTTCAGTTTCGGTGCCTTAAATACATTTCTATAACAATGATTTTTTTTGCCAATATACTCGTTTTTCTGTCGTATTGGTTATTCCTCATTTTTTTTAAATATCCACAGGAGGGAATCTCGTCGTTTGGTTTTCGCAGAAGTGCTATTGGTCAAGTTAATTTTTGGTCATAATCAGGTAGAGCCCCCTCCAGACTCTCATGCCACGGAGCAGGCATAGCTCCTCCAGACTCTCATGGCAACGGAGCAGGCATAGCTCCTCCAGACTCTCATGGCAACGGAGCAGGCATAGCTCCTCCAGACTCTCATGGCAACGGAGCAGGCATAGCTCCTCGACCCAGTCACGTAACAACATTTGAGGGGCCTCCATTGCAAAGTACATGAAGGGGCCCCCATGCTCTGGACCCAGTGAGGGGCTCTCAGGCCAGGGGCCAGCTGCCTGTGTTCAATGGGGCCCCCTGGAGCCCGGGGGCCCTACGCGCCACAGGGGCTGCGGGGGCTATTGTTACGCCACTGCCTCGACTCATCTTCTCTTCAGAGTTCAGGCATCTTTGCTCTGTGCCTGTGCTCTCATCTATGTCAGAAACAGTAATGAAGTATGGGGACAAACAAGGTGATTCGCTACCGCCACGGATGATCTAATATGTGATCTGTAGAAAAACAGCAGGGGCTTTACATTTGGCTCAGATGGACTTATTGAGCAAATCACTACCCTAGCCTTTGTCGACGGCATAGCAGTGCTCAGTAGCACCTAGAAAGATATGAGTGCTAACTTGAAGACATCAGAGAAGCTCCTCTCCGGAGCAGTCCAGCAGCATTTCTACCAGGCAGCAGCCAGCTGCAGGGCTCTCTCGTGGGCCAGGACTAGGCACAGCCGAGGGTGGATAGCAAGCCCTGATCATGGAACACGTTACTCCCAGGTATTATTTCAAAGCTTCCTCAAGACAGAGACAAAGGACTATGGGCCTGATTTAGATCTCGGCGGACGGGCTACTCCGTCCCAACGGTCTCCTGAGGGAGGGCTGAAATACTATGGGCCTGATTTAGATCTCGGTGGACGGGCTACTCCGTCCCAACGGTCTCCTGAGGGATGGCTGAAAGACTATGGGCCTGATTTAGATCTCGGCGGACGGGCTACTCCGTCCCAACGGTCTCCTGAGGGAGGGCTGAAAGACTATGGGCCTGATTTAGATCTCGGCGGACGGGCTACTCCGTCCCAACGGTCTCCTGAGGGATGGCTGAAAGACTATGGGCCTGATTTAGATCTCGGCGGACGGGCTACTCCGTCACAACGATCTCCTGAGGGATGGCTGAAAGACTATGGGCCTGATTTAGATCTCGGCGGACGGGTTACTCCGTCACAACGGTCTCCTGAGGGATGGCTGAAAGACTATGGGCCTGATTTAGATCTCGGCGGACGGGTTACTCCGTCACAACGGTCTCCTGAGGGATGGCTGAAAGACTATGGGCCTGATTTAGATCTCGGCGGACGGGTTACTCCACCACAACGGTGATGGATAACCCGTCTGCTGAAATATAAATCCACAGGAAATAATGGGATTTATATTTCGGCAGACGGGATATCCGTCACCGTTGTGACGGAGTAACCCATCCACTGAGATCTAAATGAGGCTCTTTGTATAGAGGGTCAGTATTCATGCCACGCTGGGAGCACAGGGCCAGTCACAAAGCGGGGACGAGGTTCTTCCATTATGAAGACAGCCCTATCATCTTGTCCTTTTGTTTGACCTTGGTCTGACCTACCCGCATGGTACAGGTACCAACTCATGATGCCTGTGCTAAGCCTGTGGAACCTCTAGGATGAAGGAGGACATCCCACCAAGAGAGACTCATGATAGAATTGGTCAAGCAGTGCCCGCACGACAATGTGACCTTGCTGGACAACCTGCAGCATTACGCTCCAAGAGGGAAAGGTGTGGAAATAGGTGGTGGAGGGTAGAATAGTTTTAGTATAGATAATAAGTAGTTAGTTCATCCATTGCCTACTTAGCACTATTTGCATGGCAAAACATGTGTTCACTCTGTTAACCTGACCTTGCACTAAATGGAATGGATCACTGACATAATATTGATGCGTACAATACTGAAACACAAAAATCTCGAAAATAAATATCGTTAATAAAAATATCGCCTTTCTATAGCTAACTAATAAAATCACAAATATTGAGAACACAAATATCATTGTTAAAAATATTGATTTTTACTGGTATGGAAAACATAAATATCGGAAACAAACATATCGTCACCTTTAAATAAATATATAACATGTCAAAAATATTGATTCACACAGTATCGACCACAATAATATCGCCAAAATAATTACATTATCATTAATAACTATAAAAAAGCACTTTTTATGCAAAATAATTATTTAAAATAAACATAAAATATTTTATACATGTTTAAAATTAAAAAAATTAAAAATAAATATATTACATCACTGAAAAAAAATTCCATTAACTACAAACATTTTTGCAGGCCAAATATATATATATATATATATATATATATATATATATATATATATATATATATATATATATATATATGTATTCCAAATGCCCAACAGCTTTCGGTTCTTCATGTTAAATGAGCCGGAAGGCTTACATTGGCTGGGAGTGCATCTTCAAAAGCTTTCGGGCATTTGGTTTTGAACATTGAGTGCACGGCTGCCCTGCCGTGGAAGTTTGCACCATCTTGGAAAGCGAGAGGCTGCGAGGTTGGGACTGTTGCCGAGACCGCGATCAGCGCAGCTAATGTGAATATAATTGAACCTGCTGCTACAGTACGGGGCCCACTGGAGGGTATATGAGAATTGATGTAAAACTGAAAACAATTTAAGTATCGGACAGAACCCACTGTGGGTGATTAATGTATCCAATTTGGACTACAGGTCCCAGCATGCATTCTAAAGTTACCACAATCTGCGTGGCCCACTGAGGGTTAGTATATAAAGCAGCATGCAAATTGAATTGGAATGTCTGTGCCGTACTTTTCAGTTGCCCGAGAAGAAGAGGCTGACCGCCTCGAAACGCGTTGGCAATAAAGAAAATTACCTGGAATGTGGATGCCGGTTCTTCATGTTAAATGAGCCGGAAGGCTTACATTGGCTGGGAGTGCATCTTCAAAAGCTTTCGGGCATTTGGTTTTGAACATATATATATATATATACATATATATATATATATCTATATATATATATATATATATATATATATAAGAATAGAAGAATAGATAGATAGAGATATCGATAAATGTATATATAAAAATGTATTCAAAACTGTCAAACCATATCAATCAATTATAAATAAAACCTAAATTAGCATTTAACATAGAAGGACATAACTGATAAAAAAATTTAACTAGAACTAAACAAAGCAATAAAATCAAACTATAAACAACTTTAACCAATAGAACAAATAATTCAACAATATAAAAGGCACACAAATCTCATCAACTAAATAATTCAAAAACGACAAACGCTGCAAGACTAGGAAACTCTGCCAGATTCCCTGACCAGACCCTTAAAGAAGAAAAGTATACATCTCGACAACTACCTAACCAAGTAAGTAAAACTTACATTTAAACTTAAACTTACTTTCAAATAAACTTAAAATTATAAAATAGCAAATAATTAACAAAACACTATTCAACTTCTATCTCTTTACATGTACTTCCACGACTTCGAAAAGTGAAAAGCCTACAGAAAAAAAACCTTTCACAAACCAGCAAAAATATATAACAAAGTAAGTATATACAAATTATTAAAAAATATAAACTCACCCCAATAGAGAGCAAATAAAACCTCACCCCTTCAAACTACCAACAAATAAACATTTTAAATGGAACTGATTAACCCTGGGCAAAGCACTACGCTACGCTCGCGTAGTTTGCGAAGTTTGCGCTACTTCGCACAACGCGAATTGAACGTAGCACAGTGCAAACACGCGTAGCGTAGCGTAGCGTAGTGCAGCGGTCATTTTGCTTGCTCGCGGTCCTCAACGTCAAGTTGGCGACCGCGAGCAAGCAAAATGACATCCCGGCGAGATTCTCAACGCGGGGAGGTCAGGTTTCTCATTGCGAGTGGTCGCGTATGCTCGCGACCGCTCGCGATGAGAAACTACCAGTCCGCGTTGAGAGCTGCCGCTCGAGTAAAAATCTACTCGAGCGGCAGTAAAAGACAGCTCACACTGTGCAAGATGCCGTTTTCAATGATTGCACAGTGCGGACAAGCATCCGGCACTGTGCAATCATTGCGAACAGTGCACTACGCAGTTCGCGTAGTGCTACGCGTAGCTCGCGTAGTGCGAACTGCACTTTGCGTAGCTTCGCGTAGCGCTACTTCGCGAACTACGCCCAGGCTTAGAACTGATGCTTTTTTTTCTTCCTACTGCAAAGAAATGATCTGTTCCACATTACAAAACCCCCAACTCAAAACTGCAAAACAGTGTGAGACATCTAATAAGAACATACATAAGTATACAAAATTGAAGTAATTGCGTAATTTTATATACAAATAACAAATGTATAAACTTTTTTAAAAAGTGTGTTTATTATACTGTTACACTACTTTCAGATACAATGACAGATAGAGCCAACTATATAACATCTCAGAAAGGAAAGCAATTACTAAGTCACATGGGCTATACCTGTAACCAAGAAAGTGCATCAACAGAAAATTTGGATTGGAAATGTACCAAATATTATTCTAATGCATGATATGGGAGGCCACTACCAAAGACAATGTTGTAATTAATATAAGAGAGCACAACCACCCCCAACGGTGACAGAATAGAAGTAAGGGAGGTATTGCACAATATAAGAGAGTCAAGCACTAGCTCCCAGGTACCCACAACCAAATTCATAAAAGATATACTGCCTAAAGTCCCCGAACACATTACAGGCCAACTACCACCTATACCCACTTTAAAACGTTTAATTGCACGAACGAAAAAAGTCACCAGCAATTCTCCTATTGTCCGTAGAAGTTACCAAGACATAGAAATACCTAAACATTTAACAATGACACACAATAAGGAACCTTTCCTTTTATATGACAACAGTTAGAACCAGCAGTGTCATGTTGGCTGAAGGGATGCCCCCAGCCAGGCAGAACTACTGCTCCCATCAAGGGCAGGTGATTACACTCGCTGTCTAACCCATGCACACCTTTGGGTAGCTTATCACTGAGCAGTCAGGCTCACTGCAGAGGCAATGTGTAAAGCACTGGCACAGCAACCACTCGTGATAAATGCACTGAGCGTCACAAAAGAGACTTCACACAGGATGTATGTAAAAACGTGTATATTCAACACACATATTCAATCATTATAACATGGCCATCATATACTTTTGGGCATAAAACACAATCGGAAATATTACTTGCAGTACTAGGCCCACTTGTATGTTTATGCTTTCACTAGTATGCACACTATGGGCAATTCCTACTCTAACTCCTCCCCCCACTCCCCAATTGACAGAGAGCACCCTTATGCGGTGCATGATATCAAGATTATGTACATGCAGAAAACATAGGACACTTTTAAGCAGCATGGCAGGCTGAAGCCAGGCGGGAGAAACATAATGTCAAAAGGTATTGTGCTTTTGTCACCAATCAACGTATAAGGCGGCACCGCCAGCCAGTGTCGTGAATCACAGGTGGTCCGCACAGAATCATTCACACTCACACTCACACACACTAACTACTCACCACTCTGCGGTGCGACAGTTTGTATGGCACGCTCTTACATACACATACGCATTCAGTACCCTAATGCAGTCCTACTGGTACCCAGCAGGTATATGGTTCACTCTCTGCAGACTCCGTGGCCCAAGCCTCCCTCTACCCTCAAGTTCACCCCTATTGTCCTATACCCAGTAATGGAAGTTAACCAATTCCACCTCCCAGACACTGGGCAGCACACGGCCGAAGTCACACTTAATCTGGGTCCTCATGAAGCAGTTGGGAATATGTAACAGTTTTAATTAGGAGGTAAACGTTAACAAGGGAGAGGTTGGCAGCCACTCTGGAAGTTCACCCACAGGTCTCAAAACACAAAGGAGCTACGCAGTCTCTGGACCCACTTCCAAACTGACTTCAGAAGCGTTTTTTCAACCCAGTCAATCTCTCTCGCTGCTACCTGGCACCACAATGTCTTCGGGAGGGGCCAAGTGTGGAGAGAGCAGTTGATCCGCTGAAATGAACAACCGATGAATGGGGAGTAACATAGGGGAGCCTCTCGGTAGGATGAGGTGCCCCGATCAGTACGAGATGATCCAGGCCGTGCCCCAGCAATCCAGGCACAGCGACTGGTGCACATAGTGATGAGTCTCACCAGGCACCTCAGATTTCAAATACAATGTGCTGCAAATTCCGCACCTCCCTGTTAATGAGGCACAATGACCGGTTCACGTCAAGTTGGGTTGCACCAGGCAATCCCGGCCACACACACAGCGAGGACGCTTTTTGTAAAAGTTTATTAGCCGCCCCCAGTGCTTGATCAAATATATTTTGTCATGCAGAACTAGGCTTACCTTTTATCGGTGATGTAATCAAATTGACCCCAATTTTATTGTGGCATTCAATTTGTAAAAGGAATAGTGTCGCTTTGAATCAATCAGTGGCAAGGGATATTTTTAAAATGGATCACGCACTTGAAATCCCTTTGCTGAGATATACAGCCTACTTTGACATCACTGTATTTGCGCAAACTGTATGACTGCCCATCCCTCTGTGTCGCCTTCCCGAAGTCCAAACTTAAAGAACTTTTCTTGACCAAAGCAGCAAATGACAGAGTGGTTAAAAATAGGGCTAAATGTACATTTATTTTATATCAGCCGTTACCCCCCATAAACCATTGTGCATTTTCATAATTGAGTAGTGTTCACAATTTACAACACTGATTTATCCTAACACAATTTCATTTAAATCTCTTCCCACTTTTGACTGGTTTTCCTAAAAATACTTATTCATTGAACCAGCTGTCGCTCTGCCCTTGTGATAGAAGATCCACACAATCCAATATGCACCTTTTATTTTTCTGTTCCTCATACAGTCATGGGAGGAAAAGATACATCATCCCACTCCTACGTAAATATGGCTTCAGACAATTCGTACCAGCCCTTTGCTTTATTCAGCAACTAGGCGATGCTATGTTTGTTTTAAACTTGCATCTTTTCTTTGGGCAGTCCTTAAACGTCGGGGCACTTTTTAACTGTGGTGGTTATGGCTAAGATTCTCATTCCCTGTCCTATTTGTTCAGATAAAAGTCTATGTTTAGGGCTCTTGAATCATTAATTATAAGCAGAGGGTTAGAATTTTTTGAATTTTATGAATTTTACAAATGCCTGTTTTTAAATTTTGAACTTGTATTTAAAAAATGTATTTATTATTGTACTTTTAGGCATTTTAATCGATGTGAAATAAAGTTTCATGAGTGAATGAATGAGTGACTTACCTGTTCCGATGAACAGCAGGACCTTACAGTGATCTGGATCCCGAAAATAGACTAAAAATGACACAGACTATAAAATAGAAGGTAGCAGTTAAAACAAATGGGTGCTAAGTGAAACTAAAAGAAAGACTATCTCCCCATAGAAATGAAGAAATAATTTGAAAATGTTGAATAAATGTATTAAAAAATGTTTTAAATTATTAAACATGTTGTAAAGTATAAATTAAGTAATAGTATAAAATATATCCCGTTAATTATTATATACTAAATAAAGTTATGTTAAATTGTTGTTTAAAATATGTATATAAAACAATGTAAGAAATGTTAAAAAATGTTAAACAATGGAAAAGAAGTAAAGAATGTACAACATACAATACTATTGAAATATGATTTACATTTTTAATATATTAATAAAATGTATTAAAATGCTTTGTTTATTTGTCTGTTTTTTATGTTAAAATATAAGTTTGTGTTAAAAATGTAAAAATATACATTAAATAAACTTTGAAAACATAAATAAAATTAGAAAAATGTGTTGTATGTCTTTAATCTAGAAAAATATACAATTAATAATATTATTTATTACAACCATACAACTAGCAATTTTTTTTATTATCATGTTATGGCCCTCCTTTACCCCAACACAAAGGAAGGAGGACTAGGGAAGCCACACATACAGCTATGAACTCATATTCCAGCAACAACCCCACACAAACCAACAAAAAATTTCTGACCCAAACAGGAAGAGGTTGCCTGAGATGTGGGGTTTGTCCTTTTCCTAGAACTTCCTGGGGGATCTGGCAAGTGAGATGCTTGTCTCAGGGTGTGGACAAAATGCATCTCACAAACAAAGGGGGTCATTAGATCGTGGAAGTAAGAAGACAGCTGTCAAAAATCTGCAGATGTTCCATCCACCATACACATGATTCATCCGCCTAAATTAAATGTGTGGAATCCATTTTGCTTCAGATGGTAGAGCCTTGGCTGGCTCCATTGTGGAGGCTCCTTACTGGCAGGCCAGCAGCCACATGGTCGGAGTGAGTCGGAAGACCTGTCCCATTTAGGGGGAACGTTTTGATCCTGATTAGGTCTGGCTTGACAGCGCAGCTGTCACTAGGCCTTATATGATGAAAAGAAAAAAAGGTTTAGGGACAGTACTGAGAGAGGTACTTTGACTCCACCCAAATGTTGGTCCTCTTCAGTACAGATGTTGATTGGGCAGACATTAAGTGGATCCACTGAAAAACAGCTCTTGTATTGTACATTTTTGCATTATGGTCATGCTTCTGATCAATCATTGGGGACTGAGTTGGTTATGGTGAGAAACCAATGATCAAGGCTATACGACTGTTCTGTTTATTATAGAAACTTAAGTAAAAGGCAGTAGGTCTGACTTATTTATTGTGAAAAGTATCTGTTAAAGGCAGTATGCCTTTAAGGTTGGACTGTCTTTGCACTGTGTTAAACTTGCAGACAAGTATTCTGTTACATTCATTCTCACATTTTAACATATTTTGCAGGTTTTTTTTGTGTTGGTTGATCCTTGTGACCAACCCTTAGGGTGGAACATATGCACTGTGTGAATCTTTGTTATGTGATTTAGGAAGGGTTGTATATTATTTTGCCAACTGTAATTTAGTTCATATTTGTCACTGTGTGATGGTTGCATTGTGGGAAAGCTTCTGTACATTATGTGAATACAGTAGGCCTAAGTTGGAAAACGTTATGTCAGATGTCATTGGTCTAATCTGTTTGTAGTGAAACGTTATGACAAGGGCAGTAGGCCTGACTTACGTATTGTCAAACACATAAGTTATGGCCAAATAGGTGTTTTAGGGTAGGTTGTTACTAAACTGTCTTAAACTTGTAGACAGGTATTTTCCTGCATAGATTTTCCAAGACTACCAGAGTAGGCAAGGATTTTGTTACATAAAGCAAGGCAGCAAGGTTATGTGCTTGCGCAAAATTGTGTGTCCCAATTGTCCAGTTGAACATGAGTCTGACGGGCACTCCAAGGAGAGAAGGTAGCCACCAAACCCTTTGTTTTAGGAGACGCAGCTCCCTACAATTGCTTAGACTCCTGAGCACCAAAGTTCAAAGATTATCCAGTCTAGGCAGATCCAAAGTACACAATGTGCTTTTATTCAGTTCATAATTTATATGTATCCAAAAAGTCTTGACAGATTCCAGTATCCAACACATGTTTCGTCTTTGTGATTACAGTCAGGGCTACAATCAAACAGAACAAACCATCTATGACTAAATCATATCATACTAATATGGACACCCATCACCATATCCTCGGTGTTAAAAAGCTGTTATGCCATACCGTATACATACATCGTGTGCTGGATTTTGTCGTTGGTCACCCCCTCCTACAAACCCTAGGAATAGAAGATTAGTACTTTTATATCATTGCCAATTCCTCTTAGGAGGAGTTGTATATGCAGTTGTATATTGTTTTCCCAACTATAATTGTGTACATATTTGCGATTGTTTTTAATTTTTAGCTGATGGCTGCTTTGTGGGAAAGCTTATGCAGAATACAGTAGGACTGAGTTTGTTATGGATACAAGCCAGCGATAAACGCTATAGGCCCGATTGGTCCATTGCAAAATAATCATATCAGATGCCATAGGTCTGATCTGTTTGTTTGTTTTGTTCTGAAAATCGAAATGTTAATGTTATTGGTAAGGTTGGAGCTTTTCAAAATGAAGTTTCATTTCTAAAAAACGAAGCAATTCACTAAGCTCCACCTTTTTTACTACTACATGCATTTTCTCTTTGACTGATGGCTCCGGTATAAGTGCCGCTGAATCCGAGGGGGAAAGTGTCTCGTGTCTTCCAGCTCCAGCCCCAGTAGCCAGTTTGATGGTCCCGGTACAATTGTTCGGAGGAGGAAAAACCTCAGGAGAAGTAAAGAAGGTGTCCCACAAGGACAGGCTAAGGACAGTCCGAAGAAACAAGCAATCGCCGCCCTAAAATGGGATTATTCTGCCACGCAAAAATCATATGTGGAGACCAATACGGTGGCTAAAGGGGGACAAGGCGGCTATGGTCCTGAGGAACCAACTTTGAAACTGATATACAAATCAATTAAACAGCATCAAGAAGAGAAGCGGTTGGATGGTAAAAAAAACCCCGCCTGGCGACAAAGAAACTCCGAGTGGCTGTTAGAAAGGACGCAAAAGCCTGCACAGAAATCAGCAAAAGATTAACTGCCGTTGAAGAACGAACTGCAGGCTTGGAGAATGAGTGGTTAGAAGCCAAAATCAGACAGAGGCTCAAAGATCACAAATAACGGATATGCAGTGAAAACTCGAAGAGTATGAAAATCGGCTACGGCGCAATAATTTGAGAATATTAGGCATTGAAGAAGGAGCAGAAGGGGATGATATTAGAGCCTATGTTCTGAAGATTATGAAGGGGGCTTTTCCGGAGCTCCAACAGTGGAACTGGGACATGGAAATCCAGCGGGTGCACCGCTACCCATTTACACTTAAAATCCCAGTCAGGCCCAGTCAGGCCCACCCTGGTGGTCTGCAGCAACCAAGAGCCATCATAGTCTACTTCGGGAATTTTCTACTTCATGAAGCAGTGTTTTCTAAGGCCCGCCCTGACTCCTAGCGGTCTTATGAGAGACAATCCTTTTTTACACGGCCCGATTTCTGTCATGTTACGGTGGAAAGGCGATGGTGTCAAAGGCAATTGATTCAACCATGTCAATCACAAGGTGCCAAAGCTTACTCACTAAACCCAGCCCACCTGAAAATAATATATAACAATAAGGTTAGAGTCTTCACATCAGAAATAAAGGAGAAGGAATATATGGACGAAATACGGACATAAAGACTGGTTAAGAACATTGAATTAAGCTTATAACTTGTGATCAACGGGTATATGGGGAGTGGCAAAAGCAACATTTAAGGTTGATGCTTCTTGATATGTAGGGTGGTTAGTATATGAAGGGGCCCGAGTGGCGGGGGGCACAGGCATCATCACCCAGACCTTACCTTGTCTGTTTGACTCACGGTTTGGGTGGAGGGATGGGATGGGGGGGAAAGGGGGTTAGGGAGGATCGGGTCAGAGGGAGGGGTGTTCGATGGGAGAGGTGTGGGGGAGGGGGAAAGAGAGGAGAGAAAAGGGGGCATGAGCAGATTTAGGAGATTTCATGACAGGGTAGTGTTGCCATCTTGGGGAGGAGGATTAAGAGCATTTAATGAAGGGGGAAGGTATTTTTGGAAAGAAGCTATGAGTTTATTATGACTAATCTGCGAATTGCATCAGTAAATATGTGTAGCCTAAATGATCTTGGTAAAAGGCGCAGGGTGGCAGAGGATCTAAAAATTCTGCACTCTGATATTCTCTGACTCCAGGATACACATGTCGAGGGGATGAATAAAAGGGTGCTTGAGCAGATAGGGTATAACTTTATAGCTCATACTATGCAGGGTACTAGAACAAGAGGGGTGGCCATCTTAACTCGGAAGAAAGAAATTCTATGTAGAAGGCAATTTAATGACAAATATGGGCGCTGGGCTATGGTAGAATGATATAATACTATATTTACCTTTACCATCTGTTCAGTATATGGGCCAACAGGGGATGACCCCGAGTTATTTGATTTTTTAAATTACGAGTTGGCTGCCTGGCCTACCCCAATTATAATGTGTGGGGACATGAATATTAATGGGATAGGGGGGCTTTGGGGTACCAGCACCGGTAAATATATAGGTTGCAAGCCCAAGGTTTATAGAGCCCTTACTCATTTGATTCAGGGCAATGGGCTTATAGATGTTTGGCCATACTTCAAGCCGTCAGATCCAGGGAGCACTTATTTCTCTGCTCGGCAAAAGACAGTCGCCCGGCTGGATTACATTTTTGTATCGCAAAGCATAATAGCAAATTGCAGTGATGAAAAATCCCCTCGGGTTATGTCAGATCATAACCAGATGGTACTGGGAATTACAAGTATGGGGCGAAAGTACACAACAAAACTGGACATTTGAAAGGGGACTGTCAGATTCAGGCAGGTTGACCACTAACCTTAGATGACGGATACAGCGGGAGCGATGTGAGAAGCTGAGTAACCCTATCCCCCCAATGGAATTACCTGAGAGCCATCAGATACCACTCTACAGATAACACCACCACAGGGGAAAGGGAAAAGTAACAGGGAACAAAAACGAAACAACAAAGATGTGGCTGCGAAACACCCTCAGGGAAGCTGACCGAGAGTTGTAGGTTTCACTCTGGCTGACTAGCCCCGTAATCACTGAAATGAGAAACATACATATATGTAGTACTATGTATTTTGCAGTACATATGTATATGCTATTTAGTTTCTAAAGAATTAGAGAACACTTACATGTGGTATTAAATAAACCCTATGAAGACCTTAGTCCCTGTGTCCCACCGTAATAGTACTTAGCTTAGTGGGTGTCCAGAAAGGAATCCTCCGATCTCCAGGCAGCAGGGCTGAAAACTAAATGCAACCGAAAAGGCAGCGTCGCTCTCCGAGCCTCTCAAACGACTCCAAGCGCGCTGTTGCTCAAGTAACAAAAATCATCGGAATGTAATCCAAAATTAAGGAAAGCTGGACCGGAGCCGAACCTCTCCTTGGGTCCGGAAGTGCTCCGTGAAGTGGGCGAAGAAAAATCAGCAAGGGAATGGATAACAACGTAATACTTCTTAACGGCTCGTAAACGCACTCCTTTGCGCTCCAAGCTGACTCAAGACGTGAATCTTTCACAAGGGGCCGCGCTCCAGCGCAGCAGTGTATGGCAGTAGTACAACGGTATTTCTGTTCTCCGGAGGCACGAACACGCGATTAGAATCTCCACACAGGATCTTCCTTTGCCTACAGCGTTTCTCCTCGGAATCTCTCCGAGAGCAGGGCCGATCGGGATTGACAAGCACCTGTGTGCAATAAGGCGGGGCTTTTATAGCGACTGTGGGAAGGCCGTCCGACTCCTGCCCCTGGGACTTGTGGTAGATGTAGTCTTTGCCTCATGTAACCACCACCCGCGTAGGTACATGACATGCCCAGCAGGTGTATGCAATCAGCGCCTATTCCTGACAGAACCCCCTCTCAACGACCGGCGCCCCGACGGTCCGCAAGGTTTAGAAGGGTTTTTTATATGATAGCGTCTAAGCAAACCAGAGCAATGAAGATTAGAAGCCGGTTCCCACGATCGGTCCTCAGGACCGTATCCCTTCCAATCGATGAGGTAATGCACCCTCCCTCTAATGTGTTTGGAATCGAGCACTTCTCTGACCTCATACACTTCCTCACCATCTACATCTAGGGGCTGTGGTTTCGGGAGTAATCTAGTGTGAGGGAGGCAGGGCCGTAACAGGGACACATGAAACACAGGATGGATGTGCCAGGAGGATGGGAGTGACAGTCTCATCGCCACAGGATTCACTATGCTAATAATGGGATAGGGGCCCACAAATTTAGGTTTTAGGCGTGTGTTCCCTTTCAGTTTCAGGTGTTTCGTATCCAGCCACACTTTATCACCTATGCTATAGGAGGGCCCTGAGGATCGCTTTCTATCAGCGTAGTGTTTGTCATGCGTTTGTGCAGTAGCTAGTTGCTTCCTTGCAGTCTGCAGTACTACTCTCAGTTGTGCATGGTGTTCTTGAATGGTAGGGTGTTTGGTATGTACAGGCCACTCAAAAGGTAACATGTTCGGGTGGTAACCTGTTAGACAAAGAAGGGGAACAACCCAGAGAGGAGTGCTCTGCGTTGTTATACGCAAATTCAGCCATCCACAGAAGCCTGCTCCATTCTTCCTCATGTAGTAACGTGAAGCACCTGAGATATTGTTCTAGAGTTTGGTTCAGCCTCTCTGTTTTACCGTCAGTCTGCGGATGGTAGCTAGTGGAAAGACGGGCTTCGATCTTCATCACCTCACACAACGCCTTCCAGAACCGTGATGTAAATTGTGTTCCTCTGTCGGTAATGATAACCGCTGGGATCCCATGTGTACGCACTATGTGCTGCAGGAATGTTTGGGCCAATTCTACAGCGGTGGGCAGTTTCTTCATGGCGATGAAGTGACCCATCTTGGTTAAATGGTCTATGACGACCAGAATGGTGTTGTTACCCAAACTAGGAGGCATGTCTACTATGAAGTCCATAGACAGTGTGTGCCAAGGAGCCGGAGGGATAGGGATGGGTTGAAGCAGTCCGCTTGGTCTCTTGTGTTGTGCCTTTCCCTGCGTACAAACGGCACATTCCGATACGTATTTAGCTGTATCCGTTCGTAGAGTTGCCCACCAGAAGTGTCGTTTCATCGCCTGTGTGGTCTTTAGTATTCCTAAATGGCCACCCAATGTGGAATCATGAACCCATCGCAGAGCTTGTTGTCGTAACGGCTCAGTTGGTATGTATAGCCTTTTATCTTGATACAAGAGGTGTTGTAGGGAAGAACGGTGTTGTGGGTCTTGGGCCACCCAAGCTAGCTCGTCTGTCCCTGTGGTTTGTTTTCTCACCTCCTCTATAAAGTCGTTCAGTAGTCGCTGATGCCCGCTGTTCCACTGGAAAGGAGGCGTTCTGCAGGATGACTGGATGTTCCTCAACAGGTACTTTACTAGTTTCGAGGGGAGATGTGGTCTTGACAGAGCATCTGCTTTTCCGTTTTGTGGTCCTGGGCGATACTTGATCACGAAGTCGTAATCAGAGAAGAATAACGACCAACGGAGCTGTCTGGGCGTTAAGGCTCTGGCTGTCTTCAGAAACAGCAGATTCCGATGATCTGTATAGATTTCGACTGTGTGCCTAGCCCCCAACAAGTAATGCCTCCATTCCTCACAGCCCCTTTTTATTGCCAAGAGTTCTTTGTCCGCAATGCTGTAATTAACCTCACAGGATGATAATTTCTTGGAGAAAAAGGCAACTGGATGCAATTGACCTGTATCAGGGTGTCTTTGAGATAGAACGCCCCCAATCGCGTAATGAGACGCATCCGTTTCTACCACAAACGGACGAGTAACGTCGGGATGTTGCAACACAGGTGCTGTCGTGAAGCATTTCTTTAAGGTCTGAAAAGCCAGTTCAGCAGAAGCAGTCCAGAGGAAGGATGCTCCTTTCCGTAAAAGATAAGTTAGGGGTTGTATTATGCTGGAGAAATTCTTAATAAAGCGTCGATAGAAATTTGCAAAGCCTAGAAAGCTCTGCAAGGCCTTTACGCTGGAAGGGGATTCCCACTGGATGATGGCTCGTATTTTCTTATCGTCCATACATAACCCACCAGGCCCTATGACATATCCCAAAAACTCTACCTCCGAAGCGTGGAATAAGCACTTCTCCAGCTTGGCGTAGAGTGCAAATTTCTGTAAGCGTTCCAATACCGCAGAAACGTGCTTAACGTGTTCTTCCAAGGAAGCAGAATAAACCAAGATATCGTCAATATAAACGATGCACGATACATCCAATAGTCCCCTCAATACTTCATCCATGAAGAACTGGAAGGCTGCGGGGGCGTTGCAGAGACCGAAGGGCATAACCCTATACTCAAACAACCCAAATTTGGTCCTGAAGGCAGTCTTCCACTCGTCTCCTCGCCGCACTCGCACCAAGTGATAGGCACCCCGGAGATCTAGTTTGGTGAACACTTTAGCTGTTTTTAACTGGTCCAACAGAACGGGGATCAAGGGTAGAGGATACCGATTCTTGATGGTCACTCTATTGATCGCTCGATAGTCGATGCAGGCCCTTAAGCCACCCTCCTTCTTAGGAATGAAAAAGATCGGGGAGGAGGCAGGAGAAGAAGAAGGACGAATGTACCCAGAAGATAACATCTCATCTAGGTACTGCTGCAGATAAGTCGTTTCAGCCTCTGTGAGGGCGTATATCCTGCTGCACGGTATACTGGCTCCTGCCTCCAATTCGATTACACAATCATAGTCCCTATGAGGGGTAGCCTTCCTGCCTTTTGTTCATCAAAGATGGCATGGAAACGTTCGTACACATCTGGTAAGATAGAGGCACAACACACGAACCGTTCATTATAAGCACTAGCGAGCTGACCCGCAGGACTAGTCTCGATGTTGGTGATCCTAACTTTATCTTTTATGCAGTGTTCCTGGCAAAAGGAAGAAGTCAAAGAGACGGTACGTGCTGCCCATTGCACCAAGGGGTCATGAAGCGTTAACCAAGGCATTCCCAGTATGAGCTTGAAGTGGGGGCGTCGATCAAGTCAAACTGTATGTACTCAAAATGGCTCACTCCGACTTGCATCAGCATGGGCCGTGTGTGAAAACGTACAGGGCCTGATGTTAGGGCAGTGCCGTCCACTGCCTTTACTTTTTCTGGTGTCTCTTTTCGTTCACAAGGAATACTAAGTTCCTGGGCATACTGCTGGTCAATAAAATTGCCCGTGGCCCCAGAATCCAGTAGGGCATGAACCACCACAGATGTCCCATTGGACAAGTCCAATGAAACGCAAACATTCATGTGGGCTACTGCAGTTTGTATGGTATTGGCCACTGCCGGAAAGACCTCTTTCTCTCCCGGCCTCAAACAAGGGGTCTCTTTCTTGCTTGGGCGTGTCAGTTTCCCAGATCCTCGGAGGTGTGGTCTGTCACAGATAGAGTCTTGGTTCCTGGGTTCTCTTTATTCGTCATCTTTGTTCTGCTTTTACAGTCCTTGATAAAGTGACCTGGTTTCCCACAATATAAGCATAACTTCTGTATCCTCCTCTTTTCTCTTTCGGCTTGGCTAATGGGTCCCCGGATTCCGCCGATCTGCATGGGTTCGGACCCATCAGAGGGAGTCGGCTGTTGTTCCTGTGATGGTTTTGAACGAAAAGGAAGGAACCTGGCATCACTCCGTTGTTTATCCCCTTTCCTTTCCTGAAGCCGATGATCCAACTGTATAGTTAGATCGATAAGTTCATCACAGGTAGCAGGCATCTGTACCACTTGAGCCAGTACATCCTTAAGGTCACCTCTCAACCCTTGGTAGAACAACGATGTTCTTTTCTCCATAGGCCAGTCGGTTTCCACCAATAGTCTGTTAAAGGAGGTTATATAAGTAAGCAGGTCCTGCGAGCCTTGTCTAAGAGAAAGAAGCTCCTTATCTAGCGACAGGTGATGTGCCTTTCGATCGAACAACCTGCGCATTTCAATACAGAAGTTTGAAAAATCATATAGAACGGGGTCGTCTCGTTCTATCAGGGGAAAGACCAGCTAGCAGCGTTACCTCCCAAGTACGACATTACAAAGGCCGTCTTGGCTTGGTCATTAGGGAATACGGTGGGTTTGCATAAGAAATGCAATTTGCACTGACCTAGAAAGATCCCAAATTTCTTTGGATCCCCAAAGAACCGTTCAGGAGGGGCAAGGAGTAATTGCAAAGGCTGTATGACCTGTATGGATGAAGAGCCTGCCTGAGATGGTGTAGAGAAAGAGGAATGAGGGAAGACCCCTGTGCCTTGCTGACCCCCTTTGGAAGCCTGGGTTCCCCACCCTGTTACAGGTTCATGTGACTTAAGTGGAGGTGGTAGAGTCCACTCTTTGATGTAAGACCCCCCCTTGTTCCCAACCGGGTTCTGACGAGATAGGCCCGCTACTTCCCGCCTCATGGTGCCCATCTCGTTCTTCAGTTCCAGACTCTCTCCTCTGAAGGCATCCACCTCCATCCTCAATGCGGTTAAGGTTCCTAACACTGTTGTAAGAACAGTGTTCGTATCCATCGCTCAGGCTATAGTTGCTCGTGGGCTTGTCAATCTGTCAGATTCAGGCAGGTTGACCACTAACCTTAGATGACGGATACAGCGGGAGCGATGTGAGAAGCTGAGTAACCCTATCCCCCCAATGGAATTACCTGAGAGCCATCAGATACCACTCTACAGATAACACCACCACAGGGGAAAGGGAAAAGTAACAGGGAACAAAAACGAAACAACAAAGATGTGGCTGCGAAACACCCTCAGGGAAGCTGACCGAGAGTTGTAGGTTTCACTCTGGCTGACTAGCCCCGTAATCACTGAAATGAGAAACATACATATATGTAGTACTATGTATTTTGCAGTACATATGTATATGCTATTTAGTTTCTAAAGAATTAGAGAACACTTACATGTGGTATTAAATAAACCCTATGAAGACCTTAGTCCCTGTGTCCCACCGTAATAGTACTTAGCTTAGTGGGTGTCCAGAAAGGAATCCTCCGATCTCCAGGCAGCAGGGCTGAAAACTAAATGCAACCGAAAAGGCAGCGTCGCTCTCCGAGCCTCTCAAACGACTCCAAGCGCGCTGTTGCTCAAGTAACAAAAATCATCGGAATGTAATCCAAAATTAAGGAAAGCTGGACCGGAGCCGAACCTCTCCTTGGATCCGGAAGTGCTCCGTGAAGTGGGCGAAGAAAAATCAGCAAGGGAATGGATAACAACGTAATACTTCTTAACGGCTCGTAAACGCACTCCTTTGCGCTCCAAGCTGACTCAAGACGTGAATCTTTCACAAGGGGCCGCGCTCCAGCGCAGCAGTGTAGGGCAGTAGTACAACGGTATTTCTGTTCTCCGGAGGCACGAACACGCGATTAGAATCTCCACACAGGATCTTCCTTTGCCTACAGCGTTTCTCCTCGGAATCTCTCCGAGAGCAGGGCCGATCGGGATTGACAAGCACCTGTGTGCAATAAGGCGGGGCTTTTATAGCGACTGTGGGAAGGCCGTCCGACTCCTGCCCCTGGGACTTGTGGTAGATGTAGTCTTTGCCTCATGTAACCACCACCCGCGTAGGTACATGACATGCCCAGCAGGTGTATGCAATCAGCGCCTATTCCTGACAGGGACTGATGGTCGATCAGGGGTACATCATTCAGATGAAGAAATGGATAGAAGAGTTTATGGAAAGGAATAGAGGTAGTGCTCGTTTGGGCATTTTCTGGGATGCCCAGAAACTGAGTTTCAGCCTTCATCGTTAAAAAAATCCAACATCAGCAGCAGAATGAGCTATATAAAAAATTAAGGGAAACAGAAGAAGAGCTAGTTGGGGCTACGGAAGCCAGGGTGTCCATAGAGAATATAGAGAACATAATGGGTAGGCTTGCTTTGGATAAAGCAGCAATAGGGAAGGCAACAATGGTCAAAGCAACAAAGTAGTATATGGCATGGCTTACAGAATGTTGTGAGTACAGCAAGCGGATGGGGCACACATTGGCGGTACGTATAAGGCAGAAAATCATGCGCAGTGAGATCGCAGTGATTAACAACGAGAAAGGAAGCCTGGTAATTACAGCTTCGGGCATTCGGGAGGATTTCCGCAGTTTTTTTGAAAATATATATTGCTTTGAGAGGGTTGCTGAGGAAAGCGCAATCAAGGAATATCTAGGCTCCATCTATATAGAGAAATTCTCCCAGGAGGATCGGGAAGCTCTGGAAGCCCCTTTCACGGCTGAAGAAATTTTCAGGGCACTCAGCGGACTCTCCACGGGTAAGGAAGCTGGGCCTGATTGAATCCCGGTAGAATTTTATAAACTGTTTTGGGCATCCCTCGATACCGACCTTATTTATATTTTCAGCAGGTGCACATGGGGGAGCCCCCCCCCCCCCCGAATCATGGGCCCAGGACAGTATCGTTGTTTTCTTGAAAAAAGGGAAGCCGGCTACAGCTTCATGAGCATAGTGGCCAATCACGCTTATGAACAGCCGCGTAAAAATATATTCTACGGTATTAGCGAACCTGCTGAGTCCTATTATAGGGAAAGTTATCGCCCCAAGGCAGCATGGCTTTATCCCTGGCAGGGGGGCTACGGATCACATTAGAAGAGTCATTACGCTCTTTGATGCTGCTGCAATTACAGGAGACCTTATGTCACTCATATTATTAGATGCAGAAAGAGCATTCAATAGGGTCTCCTGGGACTTTCTGTGGGCTACTATCGAATGGCTTGGGGTGGGAAAGGGCTTTATCGAGGCTTTGCGAGTGATGTATGTGGCACCTACAACTAGCCTATCAATGATGGGAGGGCAAACGGAGGAATTTAAGATTAAAAGGGGGATCAGACAGGGATGTCCCTGCTCTCCATTATTGTTTGCATGCTATATTGATCCCCATATATGTAAAATCGAGGCGAATTTATGTATTAAGCCCATATGTTTTCAAGGGTTTGAAACCAAGATTTTGGGCAATGCGGATGATATAGCTGTAGTAACACCACTCCCTGAGGTGGCGATGGTTGAAATTGGGAAAGAAACAATGGTATTTGGGAAGATCTCAGGGTACTTGCTTAACCCACATAAAATCCAATCATCATTAATGGACATGGGAACCTAGCTGATCCACGGGTAACGCAATCTGCAACCTATTTAGGGATAAATATATCATCTAACATAGAACAAATTGTAGAATTGAATTTAACCGCAGTTATACAGAAAAGGATGCAAGATTTCGGCAGGATGAACAATCTGCATCTGTCAATAGTTGAGCGCTGCAATATCGTTAAAATTATTTTTTTTTACCAAAAGTCCTCTTTTTGTTTAGATCAATACCCTTGATATTTGCAAAATCTTGGTTCAAGAAGATGGAGGGTATGGTTAATAGATTCATTTGGGCGCACGGGATGACCAGGCGGGCCCTGAAATATATGACCCTTCCTAGGGAGAGAGCTGGATTGGCCGTCCCCGACTTTAACCTGTATTATCTGGCAGCGACCCTCTAATATATGTGTTTATTGGTCGGGGGAAATCTCTTGGATTCTTGGA
Organism: Calotriton arnoldi; assembly: GCA_963921515.1. Taxonomy (NCBI): domain Eukaryota; kingdom Metazoa; phylum Chordata; class Amphibia; order Caudata; family Salamandridae; genus Calotriton; species Calotriton arnoldi. The sequence goes on along the minus strand of CAWUFW010005220.1, from coordinate 306,948 downwards.
ATTGGGGCAGGGTGCCTGACACTTATGAGCTATTGGTTGGTAAAGATGCAAAAAATTTGCTTCTGAAGTTTAGTGAATCCAGCTATTACAAGAGAGTAAAGTTCAAGATCCTTTTGGCAGCATTTCGGGTGTGGGTGCTGCTAAAGAGAAAGATAGGGATTGGAAGAATGAACTATTACACCCCACTTCTCATGAACCCGTCATTCCTGGTAGAAACGCTGGGGGGACTTAGGGGTGAAGATGATAGGGGACTTGTTTAGCACTGCGGGATCTAAGTCATTTACCGAGATCCAAGATAGCTATGGAGTTGACCAGAAGGACTTCTTTAAATACCTGCAGATACGTAGCTTCCTAGTTAAGAAAACTGGCGGGCCAAAAGGGATACTTAAGGATGTTATTATGGAAAGGGTGAGGGATAAAGAGGATTGCACAATCATCTGGATCTATAGCGAGGTGAGTAGTCTGCGACAGGACGATCTCGAGAAACAGGTGGATAAATAGGGATCAAAGGCTGGGTATAAAGGGATCGGACTTTTTAAAATCCTTAAACTTGGGCCAAACTTTATTGTGTTCATCAGGGTTACAGGCACAACACTACAAGACAATTTTAGACCTTTATTATACGCCAGCTAAAATAGCAAAATGGGGGGGGTCAGTTGGCATTAGATCCCCCGTTGTCAAAGCCCCAGGGTCGATGTGGTCCACATGTTTTCTTCCTGCCCTCACCTTGAAACTTTGAAGAGAGACATTGAGAAATTTTTAGAGCTCTCCCTGAAGATGAAAGTAGCTTTAACACCCGAGTTAATGTTGTTGGGAGTTAGTAGCCCGGGGGCAGACGGAGACTATGTATACTTTATGTTTCTGGCCATGGCCGTGGTCAGAATTTGCATTTCAACATACTGGTTGGAACCAACGGCTCCTTCCTTTCATCAGTGGCTTGCCCGGCTACTGTCTACCTTTAACCTGGAAAAAAGGATTTACGAAACGAAAGGGTCGGAGGGCTAGGAAACTAGGAAAGAATATCTGGGCCCCAATTTATCAATGGAGGCTGGGGGGGGACCATGATGAATTATAGATTTGTTTTTATGGTATGTAATCCGATGGTGTTTAATCAATTGAAAATGGTCTTACCTCCAATTTTATTGAGAATCTCCTCTTGCATTTATCGTTGTATGCATTTATTTATGTGGCCGCCATAAAATCTTTAAATATTTTTTTTTTTTAAAAGGACAAATAGAGATCATGCATGTAGTAGTAAAAAACAAAAATACATTTTTAAAAAAAAGGTCTGATCTGTTTGTGATCAAATGTGACAACAAGGGCAGTAGGCCTGAGTTTTTTGTTGTGAAAAGTGTATGTTGGAGTCAAAAGGTCTTCAAGGGTTGTACTATTATTACACTTTGTTAAGATCTATAGACAGCTATGGCCAGTGCTTAATTTGTAGTAGAATGATTGCCGGTGCCCAAAATTCTGCTCAGAAACCCATGGCCGGTGCTTTAAATGTCAGTGCTTCGAATACCAAGACAGCATAGTCTTGAATCGACCTCATTGCTCTTCCATCCTCTAACTGACTGTTGGGTTCTGTGTATCTGTATTACGATGTCTATGTACCTTTAAGTTCAGGTTTTCCTTTGAATGTTAGCACATGCCACCATAAACATTGTTCCATACTAGAATGGTGGCATGTGGAATGGTCAGAACAGCAGTTGTACTTTGCTGTTGCTCTGGCCGGTCGTTTACTCTGGACTTCTCTCTTTGATATTAATAAAGAGATTGAACTTACCAGCCAAGCTTTCACTTCCTTTCACTGGCGACGACTGGATTTGGACCCTGGACCATCCTGATTTGCTGAGGAGAACTTTCCGCGACCTGTTCGTGTTCTCCGTGATTATTACAGAGAGCGCTTCTACCTCGTGATCTCCTTCCTTGGTTTGTGCTATGCGGACTCCGGTAGGACTTTAATTTTACGTTTACAATTTTGGCAAGATTTCCAATTTTCCGTGCTGCCCCGCGCTCATCCTCGCTCAAAAGCTCGAGCGCTGCACGAGGCTTTGATTTTGTTTCCTCGCGCATTGTCTCATCTGTTACCGGCGCGCGTGAGAAACAAGCTCCTGTGCATCTACGTTTCCTCCTGCCATACGTCACCTCCACGCTACGTGCTACACAGCGTCATTCTCGCCGTTTCCTAGCAATGCCTGTCCTGCCTGACGCCATCTCCACGCTACGTTGCCACGTAACCAGTGGCCATTTTGAAAAGTATCTCCTTGTCTCCTAGCAACTGGCTAACATTGCCACTACTATTACGATCGTTCGTTTCTACCTGCGCACAGCTGAGTCAAGGAAATCGCTGATGCGCACAGCTTCAACTAGACTTTACAGCCTATGTTCACAAGTGTTTCTTCTAGTTTCCTAGCAACTGGATTCACATCAAATTTTGACATTACGATCGTTTCTACCTGCGCACAGCTGAGTCAAGGAAATCGCTGATGCGCACAGCTTTAAATACAGTCCAGGTTTACTTTCATTTGCGCACAACCTTGTTACGGATCGCACAATTTTGGCTAATATTGCTCTACTTTACGTTCCGTTTTAATCCTCTACCGCTTTTAAACTCAGCATTGTTTTAACTGTTATATTCTTTTAACTCGTCCTCAAGGAAAATGTTTATTTTTTAAACTGTACTTACGTGCTCGAAATCCTTTTCCGCATTACTGTTTGAATCTGATGTGGTCTGGTGTGCAGGAATTTCCGGGTTCTCCAGCACGCCACTTCCAGCCGCCATCTTGGGGAAGTGCACGCTCTAGTCTCTGTGGCTGCTGAATCATTAAAAATGCGCGCTGCGCGTTCGCGCCGCTGGCGCGCAAAAGGCAAGCCCGTCTGCGCCCGTCCGCGTCCCGGAAGCGGCCAGCGCCAGCCACGCTGCCGGTTTGGTGTCTGGACATGAGGGCAGATTATGTTATACTGGAGATGCCTTACGGGCCATTGACGCCCATGCCTGTCCCTCTCAAGGTAACTGGGAGGTTCTGGCTAGTAGCAACAAGGTGTGTCTGACCTGTGGCTTTAGACTGGGTCTAGGTCTTGCTACCCCTATCCAAGTCAGCTCTCCCTCTCCGGGGTCCACGAGGGTTCCCCCCATTGTTGCAGCCATGATCAATGTCAGATCACTCAGGAAACATTATGCCGAGGTTTTTGATCTCCTCGATGACAGATCTTTAGATCTTCTGTTCATTACGGAGTCTTGGCTCGATGCTACGTCAGACCCCATTGTTACCCTTGCTACGCCAGTGGGTTACAAGATCGCTAGAGCAGACCGCCCAGAAGGGAGGGGGGGGTAGTGGCTATTTTCTACAAAGATAAGTGGGAGTTGCGGAGGGGAGACGTCACCTCCTGGGGGGGCTGTGAAGCCCTTGATTTCAGCATTCGCTTCTCGGACCACTTCACGCTGGGGGGCTCACTGATCTACAGGCCCCCTGGTCCAGTGGGACCGTTTCTACAGGCCTGTGGTGAGGCCATTGCGACCAGGGCGCTGAGATTTTCCCACTATGTTGTTCTTGGGGATCTTAATATCCATCTTGACCAGGTAGAGGCTAAGGACACGTTAAATTTTTTGGATATCTTACATCTGGCCCAATTGGACCAGCAGGTTAGTCTCCCTACCCATCAGGCTGGCCACATCTTGGACCCTATTTGTACCAATTTCCCCATTTTGATGAGGGACCCGTGTCCTGTCTCTTGGTCTGACCACTTCCTGACATACTTCTCTTGGGAAGTACGCAATGTCGAGCCCGTAGCGCGTTCATCCCGCAAACCGGCTTTCGGCAAAATTGCCCCTGGTGCTCTCATCCAAGCTCTGGAGACCTCTAGGCCCTTCCTCTCGGGCGACCTAGAGAACCGACTAGATGCTTTTAACAGCTGGATATCTAAGGCAGTTGATACTTTCGCCCCGCAGCACTCAGCTAGACTGTCTAGGGATTCTCCCTCTAAACCTTGGTACAGTCCAGAACTAAAAGAATTAAAACGCGAATGTAAGATTCTAGAGCGAGCTTGGCGCCGCAGTAACTACTGCCTCGCAGCCAAGCTGAAGCTCAGAACCAAGCAAAAAGTTTATTATGAAGCCATAGCTCTGGCTAAAAGGGATTTCTATGCTAACCGTATCGACTCTGCTAAAAACAACGCTAAGGAAATCTTTGCGATTGTTCAGAGCTTTACGTCGCGCCTTCAGCCCAAGCTAGTGCGTCTCCATCGTCAGTCGCTTGGTGCGAGACTCTTTCTACTTTTTTTATGGACAAAATCCGCACAATCCAGGCGGCCTTTTTACCAGGTGACAGTGAGATCGAGGCATCGACATTGCCTCCACCAGTGGGCGCCAAAAATCTTCTAGACGCTTTTAGGCCGGTGGACTTGGCGGACTCGCTTAAAATTCTGAAAAGTTTAAAGTCTAGCTCTCCTTCTGATCCCTGTCCTGCTAGATTGCTAGCAGCAGCAGCTGAGACGATTAATTCAGAGGTGAACAGCATTATTAATTTGTCCCTCCATTTAGCCAGTGTTCCAGCGCCCTGGAAACAGGCCAAGATTCTGCCACTTATAAAAAAGCCGTCATTACACCCTCGCAGTCTAGGGAATTACAGGCCAATCTCCCTATTACCTGGCTTGGCCAAGGTGTGTGAGAAGGTTGTCACCAAACAACTTACGGAGTTCGTTGAGAGTGAGGGACTGTTGCATCCCGCACAGTCAGGGTTTTGTGCCGCTCACAGCACTGAATCGGTGCTGGTGGAGGCCGTGGAGGCCATCCGGGAGTGTTTGGACGCCGGCGGGAGGGCAGCACTGATTTTGCTTGACCTCTCGGCGGCGTTTGACACGGTCCCACACTCTCTTCTCCTCTCATGTCTTGCCAGGATAGGTGTGTCGGGCACTGCCTCGAACTGGCGTAGGTCCTTTCTAGAGGGTCGGGCCCAGCAGATTTGGATGCCTCCGTCCTCCTCTACTCTACAGTCTGTGACTACGGGAGTTCCTCAGGGGTCCTCCCTAAGCCCCTCCTTTTAACATATATGTGACACCCTTGGTCTATCTGACCGAGAGCCTGGGAGCTAAGGTGATGGCCTACGCCGATGACACCCAGTTGCTCTTTACTTGGGACAATGACGACAATTCTGTCTCCTTGGCTCATCACTGTCTCTCTTCCATTTTTAAATGGTTAGCAGCTGCACAATTAAAATGTAACAAGGAGAAGTCAGAGATTCTCCTGTTTGGAAAATTCCCTCCCAATTTCCGGGAAGCTCTCTGGCCACCTGAGTTCCCCCTGCCCACCTCTGTAGGGAAGCAGGCCAAGAACTTGGGGGTATGGTTTGACGAGAGTCTCTCCTTTTCATTTCACATCAAGAAGTTGGCCGGCAATTGTTTTGGTCTCCTCAAGACTTTAAGAAAGTTCTTTCCTCTCCTGCCCCAAGCAGCAAGAGAAACGGTCACCTGTGCTCTCATCCTGTCCCAGCTAGATTATGCCAATGCGCTCTACATTGGCATTCCTGGCTACCTGATAAAAAAGTTGCAGGTGGTCCAGAATATGGCAACTAGACTTCTTCTGGGCATCTCTGCCAGACATAGCGTGCGTCATCACCTGCGTTCCCTTCATTGGCTTCCCGTCGCTGAACGGGTGAAGTTTAAATCACTGGTCCTAGCCCATCGCGCTCTGCATGGCTTGGGACCTTCCTATCTACAGAAGCGATTCACCTTCTATGTGCCATCGAGACAGTTACGTTCGGCATCCCACCGACTCGCTCTGGTTCCTCGATTTAGGTACCAGAGGCTTGGTGGTAGTTCTTTGGCACGGAGGGCTGCGGCTGCCTGGAACGCACTTCCCCTGGCTTTACGCAATATCGCAGACCCGACAGCATTCAAGAAAAAACTGAAAACTCACCTTTTCGCTTGCTAGGCTCCTTGCTCCCCTTAAGACATTGCGCCGGGACACTCGTGAGTAGCCATGCGCGTTAAAAATCCAAATAACATAACAACATAACATCGCTGATGCGCACAGTTTTAAATTCATTTTCAGTCTGTTTTCTTTTGCGCACAGCCTATTTATTTTTCGCTGGTGCGTTACCGCACATCTTTGGTGTTGCGATATACACAGCTTATTCCTGCAACTTTGTGTCTTTTGCAATTTGATATACATTTTCAAGCATCTTCTGATCTCCTCATTCCATCATCTTATTGTGCATCAGCAATTTTTTTACGTATTGCTTTCATAGCTCTACTTATCTTCCGGTGCACTTTGGAGACTTGCACACCTCTTCACTTAATTGTGCTACTGTTACAGTTTGTATTTCTTGTTTCTAATAGTCAACATGCAACAATCTGTACTTTCACCTTCCCCCTTTCTCTCCACTCCTGGAAATCCTCCTGTAGAATGGGAATTGTGGTTTGAAGGTTTTGAGGCTTACCTAGAAGCCATTGAAGCGGAAGTTTTCACACAAAAGAAAAAGTTTGCTTTACTGCGTCACTCTTACAGAGGGGAGAAAGGTTTTAAAACATTTACCTTCTACTGTAGTCATGGGTGAAGGTGATGCTATTGATGAATATGCTTCAGCCATAAAGATGTTGGACTCCAGATTTAAAAAGAAGCGTAACATCATTATGAAGAGGCACAAGTTTTATATGAGAAAACAGTTACCTGGTGAGCCTGTTGAAATGTTTATGAGTGACCTAAGGGTTTTAGCATCCACTTGCGACTACAAAACCTTTCATGATGAAATGTTGAGAGATCAATTAGTTGAAAAAACTAATAGCAAAAAGATTCAAGAGAAATTACTAACTACACAAGACTTAACCTTGGATAAAGCCTTAGAAATAGCTAAAAATATTGAATCAACAGCAATGTACATGGACCAAATGGCTTTGGATACTAAGGTACATGCCCTTGCTGTTGACAAAGTTGTTGTCAAGAAAGAAGCTAGGTATGACAAACGCAAACCACTTGAATGCTACAGGTGTGGTAGTAGGAGTCATTTGGGAAATGCTCCTTTTGTCCTGCTTTAGATAAGTTTTGTGTCAAATGCAAAAAGAAAGGTCATTTCTCTAAGGTTTGCAAATCTAAACCCAGCAATTCCACTTTTTAAACCTTCTACCAAAAAAGTTATTTCTATTGAAGCCAAATCTGAAGTAGATCCTGATAGTGAGGATGGTAATGAAATCATGATGCTATCCATTGCTGATGAAGTATTTGTCAAAGCATCCCAAAATATTTTGAGTACACCTCCTAATCCCAGCCTTCCTGAAAATGTGCCTCAAATATTGAAGCTCCAACCTTCCAGCGTAAAGCGGCCCTACTGCCAAGTTGGGGTTAATGGTAATCACATTTCCATGATGGCTGACTCAGGTTCTTTTTTCACATTAATCGGTCCTGAGGAGTGGTGCAAATTAACTGATATTCATTTGAGAAAGTCTCTGGTTAAACCGGTAGCATATGGTGGCAAACCTGTTCAAGTTTTGGGTGAATTTGATTGTACCTTAACGTTTAAAGAGCATGCCACTCCTGCTACCTTCTATGTGGCTGAAGATGGATCTTCACTGCTTGGCTGGTTGGAACAATAAAATTTGGGAATCATTTTGGATCCTAACAGTCCTGAACAGGTTCTTTTTAGGGATCACTTTACATCTGTTTGTATTGTAGATGCCCATGATTGGAAAACTTCCTTTCCATCTGTGTTCAGTGGAACTCTGGGTACAATTAAGGGTTTTTCGCATCAAATCATTCTTAAGCAAGGTGTCCAACCAGTTGCACACAAATCCAGATGAGTTCCCTTAGCCATGAGGAAGGAATTATCCCAAGAACTTGAATCTCTTTGCAATCAAGGCATCATTGAGCCCATAGAGAGCTCAGAATGGCTTTCTCCCGTAGTTTTAGCCAGGAAACCCAATGGGACTCTTAGGATGTGTATAGATTTGAGAGACTTAAATGACAAAATATGGGTGGACAAGCATCCCCTTCCGAATATCACAGAAATGTTGAGTTCCCTCAAGGATGCTAAAGTGTTCACTACCTTAGACATGTCATCAGTTTATCACCAAATTACCCTTAAAAAAGACTGCCGCCACCTCACTTCTTTTGTCATTCCTGCTGGTGCATATAGGTTCAAAAGGATGCCTTTCGGTTTGGCGTCAGCCTCTGCTGTATTCCAAAGGGTAATGGAATCCATGTTTTCCAATGTACCAAATGTAAAGTGTTTCCAGGACGACATATTGGTTTATGGTAAAGACATAGAGTCTCATGACAAGACTTTAGCCATTGTGTTATCCATTTTAACTGACCGTGGCGCAACCTTAAAAGCTGAGAAATGCAAATTTGCTGTTAAAGAAGTAAATTACCTTGGTTACAAGCTTTCAGCTAAAGGAGTGGAACCTAAGGAAGATTTGGTCTTTGCCATAAAATCTTTTCCTACTACACAGAACAAAGATCAACTTAGATCATTTTTTAGCATGTTAGAATTTTACGCCAGATTCATCCCCAATTGTAGTAGTAAAACACACAATTTAAGACTACTCATGAAGAAGAACCAGCATTTTCTTTGGTCATCTGATTTAGAGAAAGAATTCCAGTCCATAAAATTAGAACTGAGTAAGGCTATTCCCTTACAACCGTTTGCCACACGTGATAGATCCATTGTAGTCACTGATGCCAGTCAGTATGGTTTGGGTGCTGTTCTTCTACAAATCAGAGAGGGAAAGAAGGAGGTAGTGGCCTTTGCCTCACGCACTTTGAGAGGTGCGGAGTCCACTTATTCTGTTGTGGAGCGTGAAGCTTTAGCCTGTTGGTGGGGTGTGGATCACTTCAGACAATATTTATGGGGTTCTGAATTTACCATTCGCATGGATCACGAGCCCTTGCTTAATTTGTTCACTACCAAAGGAGCTGGTAATGCCACTCCCCGTATTGCCAAGTGGCATTATAGGTTGATGGAGTTTCATTTCCATTTAGAATACATTCCTGGTGTTAAGAACATTTTTGCGGACTGTTTGTCCAGACTTCCTCTAGTAAATGAACAATCTGGTGAACAAGGTGAGGAGGAATTTTGTGTTGTTGCCTCGTTAATGGATTCAAATTTTTCCTGCATCTCGGAAGAAGAGTGGAAATCTGCTGTTCAGCAGGATATCTTATTACAAGAGGTAATTTCTATGTTAGGTAAAGGTTTGTTGCCAAAACACGAAGATGTAGCTTCATTTAAACATGTTTTCCCTGAATTGAATCTGCAATCTGGCATTCTCAAGAGAGTGGATCTGTTGGTAGTGCCTGTGTCTCTTCAGAATAAGATTTTGATACTTGCTCATGAGGGCCATATAGGCACGAGAGCGATGAAGAGAAGACTTAGAGAAGTATTCTGGTGGCCTGATATGGATCGTTCTGTTGAACATTTTGTAAGAGATTGTATTTCATGTGCCACCAGTGACAAGTCTCAAATCACTTTTCCTAGCCCCATTGAAGCCATTCCCATTCCTGACAAACCTTGGGTCAAGTTAGCCTTAGATATCATAGGTCCTATGTTTGTGTTGGATGAAAGGAGCAGGTACGGTTTGGTGTTGGTAGACTACGGTTCCAGATGGCCTGAAGTAAAATTTGTGAGGTCTGCGACCACTGAGGAGGTTGTTAATTTTCTCCAGTCTTTGTTCTTAAAGGAAGGTGCCCCAGTCGAACGTGTCACCGATAATGGGGTACAATTTGTGTCCAAAGAATTTCAGGAGTTTTTTTCGCATTGGGTTATCAAGCACATTACCACTTCCTTATATCACCCCCGCAGTAATGGTTTGGTGGAACGCTGCAACAGGGTCATTAAGGATAGCATTCAGCTGTCCGTGGTCAATGGTTTAGAGTGGAGGAAAGAGCTTTCTAACTTACTGTGGGCTTTGCGTACCACACCCAATGCCGTAACTAAAGTTTCCCCCTTTACATTATTGAAGGGCAGATCAGCTTCGTCCAAGTAGGTATGTTACCAATGAACCAACTGAAGGAAGGAAACAATTTGTTTTTAAAGTAGGTGACTGGGTCAAAGTGAGACTTCCTGGTTTCATTACTAAGGGCCATTCTAAGTTTTCACGTCCCATGCAAATCACATGCATAAGGAATAGGTCTGTTAGATTATGCGATGGTAAATGGTGGAATCTGGAAAGATTATCTAAACAGAGTTCACCTGGCGACCCTTGTGTGGATTCCTTCTCCCACAGTGTCCCCGGTTCCATGCATGGTGAACCCAGTTCCAGAATTCCTGCAAGGGAACGGAAACCTCCCATTTGGTTAAAGGATTATGTCAAATCTTAACGTCTTGACATTTATTTGTATCACATGCACTGTTGTTCTTCTTATAAGATGTTTTTTTTATGTTTTTTTTTTTTTTGGTTAAGGGGGAAGATGTGTTGGGTTCTGTGTATCTGTATTACGATGTCTATGTACCTTTAAGTTCAGGTTTTCCTTTGAATGTTAGCACATGCCACCATTAACATTGTTCCATACTAGAATGGTGGCATGTGGAATGGTCAGAACAGCAGTTGTACTTTGCTGTTGCTCTGGCCGGTCGTTTACTCTGAACTTCTCTCTTTGATACTCCTCTTTGAAGACTCCTCAAGACCTGGCTCTTCGATCAGTAGCAGCACCACCCCCCTCTTCCCCCAGCGCCTTGAGACCCTCGCGGGTATGTAGTGCGCTTTATAAGTGACATGATTGCTTGATTGATTGATACTAATAAAGAGATTGAACTTACCAGCCAAGCTTCCACTTCCTTTCACTGACCTTCCTGCTCCTGTATCTCAGTTGTGCAGGTTCCTGTCTTTCTCGTCTTACTTCTTTCCTCTTTGTGTGTTGTTCCCTCTCTTGCTCCCGGTTAATGTCTGATGTGGAAAAATAAGCACCAGTCCCTAGAAATGAGTGCAGGTGGTCCCCACCGGCCACAAGCAGCTCAAATTAAGCACTGGGTATCGCGTTCCATGTGTTCTAATAGATTACAATAATTAGGTTCAAATCCCTGCGGGTCCACTCAGTCTTTCATCCTTCTGAGGTGGATAAAATCAGTACCACTGAGTTGGGTAACAATGAACATCTGTTATGCAGCACCAAGATGTCCATGGGTGAACGTGTGCTTTACAAATACACCTTATGTTATGGATGAGTTCAAGGATGAGTGACAGCATATATGAAGATTTATTGAGTGCCCAACCTCATCAGGGACTGAAGAGGCACTTTCAGTTGTAAGCCAGACCTATTGGCAAGGCTTGTTTTTCATGTTTGAGGCAAACATGAAAAAATATCATCGCCCCAACGCGCTCTTCTAAAACTCCTGCCCTATCTGTGCATCCATCGTTCACTCTTCTAACCTAAGCCTCCATGCTTCTTATCACTGAGCAGGAATGTTTTATTCCTATGGATCTGAAGCATTTTTTCTGTTTAGTTTAGGGACTGGGTATAAGGTGCAAACCTTGCACCGAGGACCAGCTGAGCCCTTTATTTAAGCAGAAGAGTCCGGGACATCAAGACGGCGCGCGGCAACCGGTTGAAACCGGATTAAAGAAACCTTCATGTGACGATCATAGCGGGACGAGACAGCACACTGTGGTTATTAAATATTTGTATACTTCAGATATGTATATTAATGACAGTAATGTGGTTGCCTCAGAGGAGCACTTGCGTCAAAGCCGGGACTTGAACCGCGGTCTCAAGGATGTAAGGTCAGCACATCAGCTACCAGCCCACGTCACTTCTTGTGCAGCCGCCTCTGCTCGCGCCACCGATTGGCCCTGTTTGTGGTTACTGAATAATGTACCCACGTCACTCCTCTCACACAGTGTTCTCTGCCCTGGCTTTGCTGTAATTGGCCACTTCTTCGAAGGGTTCCCTGCTGCTCTCACGTGCCTTTGAGGGTACCACCAGAGAGATGCCTTCCTTTGCTTCCTCGCTAACCCTTCCTTGCAGGATGAACTTTGCACTGAATACATTTGCATGGCAGATGCAGATGTGGCCGGCGTGCCCTGCAGTTGCGCCTGCTGAGGGGCAGCGCCTCTTCAATTGTCTCCACAGCTCCTGCACTCCCTCTTGTCCCTATAGCAACCTATCTCCGCGGGAAAGGGTTGCCTGGCAACGTGATGCTGTAGAACGAGGTTACTACTCCAACTCTATGGAAATGAAGGTGATTCACAAATTAGATACGCTCTAAATTAGAGACCTCGCTGGCTCCCTAATTCTCACCCACCCTTTTCACCACCAGTGAATGAAGGCTCCCTGGAGGAGCGCGTGGGAGGCAGCCATTCTATAGATCAAGGCATTGTAATGGGGGAGATGTAAAGAAGCGTGCAGGGCTGTGAACTGACCAAACCAGGTCAGATTAATGTGAAAATGCATACATCCCTGCAGGGGTGGTCCTCCACAAGGCAAGGACCTTAGAACAGTGGTCTTCAGACTGTGGGACGTGTCCCCTTCTCCAATGGGAGGCGGTAAAAGATGTCCACGAAGATGCAAATCAGCGACTTGAAGGTTGACGGAAGCTTCTTGACCCATTTCACAAGTGTCTCTGAAAACCAATCGCGTATTGCCAAAATACTGGGACAAAGTTGTTTCACTCCATCCAAATTTTTGTTTTTGATTAGACGCCACAGGGCATTAAAAGTTGTTCACTATTTTCGTCCCGTGATTATGGGGCGACCTGAATGTGAGGGTGGTGAATGAGGACAAGGGCGTTTAACAGCTGTTAACGCCCAATAGCATATGGGTAAAGGACTATTGGCAATTTTGCCACTAATCACATCCAACACAGACAAATAACGAGGCGATTATCTGTCTGCTTCATGTTTGCGCCACTGAACCCGGCTGCTGCCAGCAATCCAACATTCTGATGGGCTGAGCCAATCACAGCATTCCAGGGAGGGTTCTAAAGTGACGTTAGGATCTTGCGCGACGAGACTGCTCATGTTTCCAGGTTTATCAAGACTTTCAACCGTCTACAGTACGTGTAGTGAGAGGGGTTTCCTTGTACTTTCTAGAACACAGGTATCACTTTTACAACGCAGGTGATACACGTCGCATATGGACGTAGCATTTTTAATTATATTACGGCTCACCTTCTAATTTGGCCTTGAAAGTCGGCTGCCGGTTGGATGTTATGAAAATCGTACTTGATTTGGAATAAAGGATATAATGAGAAAAATCAAGACAGTTGTATGGACTTCCTATCTACTAGAGTGGCTAAGAGCCAGTTGCACTGTATTGGACTTCTTTTTGTGCCTCGGCAATTGTGTAATTCATTGAAGGAGATCCAGACAGATAGGATAGAATGATTGTTTCAAGTCCAGAAATTTAACCTACAAGTCTTGCCACTGAGTTTAGGATGGGCTCGAGTGGGTCAATGGATGGTAATGGTGCCCCAACAATAATGGCGCTTCCAAAGTTCAGTCTGGATGTGACTAGGGACTGAGTGTCTGTTCTGAGATGTTCGGATGGAATGAGGTGGCGCATTTTCTTTAGGGTGTGAAGATGAAAATTGACTGATTTTGTCACTTTGTTGACATGTGGGGATGAGTGTCAGAGCCAAACCTATAATGAATCCTGTAGATTGAGCTGAGGGTGTGGGAGAAGGGGAGAAGCCGTGTAGAATCAGTGAGTTCAGTAATGAAGGTTAGAGTTGTCATTCAAGGGGAGTGGATAGAAGGAGGAATTCTGGTGTCCGCGGAGTTAGGAGCGGCATCCATGAATGCAGTTGGGATAGGCAGGTTCCACACCAACAGAATTGGATACAATGAAGCTTAAGCCCCATATGACGATTAAATAATGTGGGGGCCAGGACTGAACCCTGAGGGACACCACATACTATTATTATTGGGTCTGATGTATATTCTCTGACTTTTTCCAGTTAGTATCGGTTAAAAAACCAGGATGAGAACCAGTTCGAAAACCTCTCTTTGAATTCCTATGCAGTATTCATGAGTCTTGTGACCTGCATTGATTCAATCATGTCTAAGACATGATTAGACAGTTAACGCCTTTGTCACGGTTGTGATGCAGGTCATCAAGTATTTTTAAGGTTGCTGTTTCTATACTGAATGCGGTCAGAATCCAGTTGATATTTGGCCAGTAGACCTTCTTTGACGATGAAGGTGTTTCGTTTTAAGTCATTGTTTTTCCCCATTACCTTTCCCAACCTCAGCAGGTTTGATATTGGATGATAGTTGGCTGCGACTGATCTAGGTTAGGTTTTTTTTAACTTTAAGTGAGATCTGGCTGATTTCATTTGTTAGTGCCTGTCGATGTCATTCGGCATCGAAGATGGATTATTGATATGCCCAAAGAACAAACGGGTGGGGTTAGGGAAGGTAGCTATTTGCTCCTGTAAGCATGTTGATTTTGCAAAAGAGATGGCACATTTGTATTCTTTTCTGAGTCTTGATATGATCAATGAGTTTGTTTTTCTCTGCTTACGCTTCTGCTTTCTGAGATTGCTTCTGGCCACCTTAAAGCATGTTCAACACAACTGATTCGGTAAATTCTGGCAGTTCAACCTCACTGCCGGGTCTTTTTGTTCTTGTGTGCCCGGTAATGAAGAACAATCAGCTGCACTGCCCAGTAATACAATGGCACATAGGCCATCCCAAGGCCTTCCTCGTACCAAGAGCAAACACACACACTCGATGCCTTATGCGCACACTGAACGCACAAGCGCATTCTGTCAGTTTCACTAAGAACTCTCTGGGTGTGGCATAATGATATCTGAAGGGCATATAACAGCTGAGAAAGTGGGCCATTTCAAACAATGTTATCCTTCCAGCAGTTCAGATTGGCAGCAAGTACCCCTACACTAGTATAATTCAGATTTTATGAAGCAAAGGGGCCAGGTTTAGCTCCCAAGCGAATTATAGGTTGTAGATCACCTGCTTTCTGAGGTATATGAAATTATCTGGCACAACTAGCCAGCGGAATGGTTAGTTATACCTACACTCAGTGGATTTTTTACTGATTTGTCCAAGTTGACTACAAGGCCTGACACTACACCAAACGTATGTAGTATTTCTATCAGATGCAGGCATGACCACTTAGGGTCTCTGATAAACAGCATACGTCATCTGCATATAGTGATATGGGGATGTCTCTGCCCCCTCCACAGTCTAGGCCTTTCACCAGTCTGTCCTTCCAAACACAGAAACTAACAGTTCGATCGCTAAGGCAAAGAGTACAGGGGAGTGCGAAAGACAACACTCCATTCACGTGAACCTGTGCCATTGGTTTTGTATATTAGAGCTTGACATGTTTATAAAGTTGTTCCCTTACTTGTAGCACTTCAGCACCTGAAACAAGTAGGACCAGCTTAAGGTGTCGAAGGGTTTCTCATTGTCGACATGGACGAAGCCAGCCGACCCCGAGAGCCTGCATCATCCATGGCACGATGTACCCTCCTCAAGTTTTGTCTCGTCCTCCTCTTAGGCATGAAGCCGTTTTAGTCCATATGGACCAATAACGGGGTCCCTTTTGTTAGATGGTTGGCAAGGATCTCAGCAATGATCTATGTTGCAGCATTTATAAGTGAGATAGGCTGGTATGAGCTACATCAGTCCAATAGGCGCCCAGGTTCTGTGACTATTACAATGGTTGCTGCTCTCAGGTAAGCATGCAGCTATCCCATACAGACTCCCTCCTTTACCACTTTCAACAGGTGGGGCAGTGTGAGATCCTCTTCCACATCTCCACCAGGAGGCCATGAGGGCCTGGGATCTTACCACTGCTTAAACCCATCAGGGCCTCTGATAATTCCACGAGTGTCAGGGCTACATCTAACTCCTTCTGTGCGGTCAATGGCAGGCAGGGCATTGGCAGGTCTGCCAATCATCTCCCCCCAACTCCATCTGATCCATCAGTGAACTTATTGCGTAAAGCTTCTGGTAATAATCTGCAAAAGGTTGAGTTATAGTTGGCAGATGTACAATATTGACCCCCTTGTCTATGTATATTTTTGGGACTACATAATATTTCCCTTGAGGCATTGCCAGCAATTTCCCTGCCTTGTCCCTTCATTCATAGAGACGGTTTTGAAATGCTAGCCAGGTTGCTCTATCTAATGCTTTCAGTTCTATGGCTTGACAGGTGACTTCTGGAACAGAGCCATGTGGCCACCTCAGTGGTGGGGTATTCTCTTTCAAGTTGCAAGAGATCTAGAGTGGTCAAGGATTCCTCTTTCCATTTCTTCCGCATACTCTGATATGTCTTTGGTTTGCCCCTTATGTGGACCTTATACCCATCCCATAATATGTCTGCCAAGGATACAGAGCCCATGTTAAGACAAAAGAATGTTTCTGTCTCCTACCTTAGGGACTGTGTGAATTTGCTGTCTGTAAGTCACCGCTTGTTCGACCTCCACAGTTCCCATGTCCAGCTACTGCTTCTACCAATTACTGACTCCACTGGTGTGTGGTCAGACACCCCACAAGGGAGAATCCAGACTCTAATCACTTCATTGATATCTGTCGCCGGGACCAGGAAGTGGTCCAGACAAGAGTATGTGAAATGTGCCACTGAGAAGTTGTGGACTCTCTAGCTGCAGGGTGCCAGCATCTCTATGCATCTATCAGACCTGAAGAGTCTTCCCATTCCTGCAGTTGGCCCACCTGGCAGGAGCTGGATACACTTCTGGTACAGATATCCAGCTCTTTACTAATAACCATGTTCAGTTCACCCCTATTATTGTGATGCCGTGTGGGGCCTTCGTCATCCGTGCCCCAGGACCTTGAAGACACAAGGATGTATAGGGCAGGGGTATGTATACACAGATCAAGGTCAATGTCTGCCCCCCTAATTCCACTGTCACAGTCAGAAATCTGCCTTGTGAATCTGTTTTGCCTGTCAGTGTTGTGATGGAAAATGTTTTGTATCTCATGATAGTCACTCCCCCTGAGCCAAGTGTAAAACCAGTGTGGAAGACTCTAGTGTAGCCATGTCTGCCTGAAAATCCACATTTGGTAACCAGCAAGTGTGTTTCCTGTAACATGTCCACCATTGGTGAGTTCCTCTTTCTATATTGCAGAACAGCCCACTTGAATTTTATCCTCAAATCCGTTTACATTCCATGACAGATTGTGGAGCTGCCCTGTATCTTGTGAACTATCCCAGCTATTTGTGTGCACGTAATGTAGTTTACCCCGTGGGTATTGTGTGGTTAGTATGGCTAAACAACAACGAAGAACAACATCAAACATTGCCCTCCTTCCACAGCCCCCCTCCATACACTTCCATCCTCTAGAAGCATCTGATGCTCTTCCCTTTAAGCATTGGATGGGTAACCCACTCCTTTTTAATTAGCCTTCGCACATACCGGGTGCCAATGGGCCTGCCACCCCATGTCGACTGTTACAGGTATCAACCTTGATTGAAAGGACTGGTCTATTCTTTGACCACCATGTCTTATTTGTAATTTGTTTACTGATTTTAGGAACAAGATAACATTACAGTTCAGTTACTTGTCCCATCTCCCATCTCCCCTCCCACCCAACCCCCCCAAACAAGGAGAGAGATGCGAGTCACACCATATACAAATGAATATAAGTCCATACATAACATTTGGATTGCGTAGGCAACATTATTGGTATCATCGCATCTTATTACTGCAAATCAACATCACAGACATATCTAGAGAGTATTAATCTTTGGCCACCATGTCTAACTAAAGTAGGTCCTCTGCAGGGCTGTTCTTGCATGTTTATCAACACTCTGTGGGGGGAACAGGGAGGTTTGCCCTAATATCAGAGCCCTGCAGTGGCACTATGGTGTAAAACTCTGCTTCAAGAAGCTAGGAACATTACCAGACTTCTCTGTGACGATTGGTATATTGAGTTGGTGAAGACACGCTGCAGTTTCTGTAGTGATGGGGTGATGTGGCTAGTCTTATGTTCAGAAGAAATGAAGTTCATTAACACAAAGACAGTTGTAAAAGAAAATATATCATTCTGTGGCAGCAAACATATCAACCATTAACAGAAGGTCCTCAGTAGATACACGGTAGACACATTTATTTATATATTTATTTTTGAGTTTTATATAGCACTATCTAGACCCAAAGGTATCAGAGCACTTTAAATGTTATGTGAATAAGTTTACTAGAAGTACACGTGGGGATTCGTGTGAGTCAAAACAGTCAGAGAGCAAAGTATAGAACAATACAGCATTAAGGTAGTCATAGTCACAAAAGTAAATAACAATACAGCGTTAAGGTAATGGCGTTGTAGACACATTCGAGACTGAAAGAGTCAGGCGACCACCTTGACGGATCCTGTCGATGTAGGTTGGATCTTTGGGAAACGTAAATCATCTTGTGCGCATGTTGGGTTTAAAGAATGATTGGATGGGAATTCTGCAATACTTGCAGCTTGTCAACACTGGATTCAGAAGTGCCTGCCAAAATCGCATTCTCAATGAGCAAAACCCCTCTCTAGGTGGTGTTTGGGCTCCATCGGCTCATGTTCCTCGAATTTTGGACAGAAAACAAAGGCCACAGCAGACCAAAGTAATTGGCGGTGGGATTGTTGGACAGGCAAACCACAACCTGTGTCATCTGCATAATTTGGGAAACTAACATTCAGGCAGGCAAGTAAATGATGAAAAAGCTGAGCATAAATGTTAAAATGGAGGCAGAAGTTATCTTTGAGGCACCCATCTATGTATGGGTTTGATTTTAGATGATTCAAGGCCAATTATAACCCTGGTTATCCAATCCGACAAGAAAGTGCTCGGCCATTTTGTTATGCCACTGTTGCCAGTCTCTCCAACAACATATGGTGGTCGAAGCTGTCAAAGGCCACACAGAGATCCAACAGCCTCATAGGAGCATGGTCCGCAGAATCAACTATATTCAGGCTAGAGAAGTTGTTCATAACCTGTGGTCCAGGGACCCCTGGGGGTCTTCGACACTTACTCGGGGGGTCCGCGACTGCTTAGAAAATTAAATGAAATGTAAATGAAGCAAAATGTTAAAATATTATGTAAATGTAAAGGAATTTGCAATTAGAGGCACAAAGTTGGTGTCCTCAGATTGATTCACACGTGCAGTCAAATGCATCAAACAGAATGCAGAATGGACGATGGGTGGCTTCAGTTGAATTTAGAAAAGCCTCAACATTCCTGTTAAAATGAAAAATATATATTTGTAAATTAAATAAAATATTTCATCAGTTGTGTATTTGTTTGATGAATGCTTGCTTCTGTATTTTTGTATATTGTTTTGAGGTTCAAATCATCGAAATTCCTTAAGCTTGGATCCCCGGCTTCCAGTAATGACACAGTGGGGGTCCCCGGTGTCCAGCAATGACGCAGTGGGGGGTCACTGTCTTCCAGTAATGACACAGTGGGGGTCCCCGGTATCCAGCAATGACGCAGTGGGGGGTCACTGGCTTCCAGTTATGATGCAGTGGGGGTCCCCGGTTTCCAGCAATGACGCAGTGAGGGTCCCTGGATTCCAGGAATGATGCAGTGGGGATCCCCGGATTCCAGTAATGACGCAGTGGGGGGTCCCAGGATTCCAGTAATGACACAGTGGGGGTCTCAGGATTCCAGTAATGACACAGTGGGGGTCCCTGGCTTCTAGCAATGATTCAGTGAGGGTCCCTGGTTTGCAGTAATGATGCAGTGGGGGCCCCCTGATTCCAGCAATGACGCAGTGGGGGTCCCAGGATTCCAGTAATCATGCAGTGGGGGGCCTTGGCTTCCAGTAATGATTCAGTGGGGGTCCCTGGTTTGCAGTAATGACGCAGTGGGGGTACCCAGCTTCCAGTAATGATGCAGTGGGGGTCCCCGGTTTCCAGCAATGACACAGTGGGGGTCCTTTGCTTCCAGTAATGATGCAGTGGGGGTCCTCAGATTTCAGTAATGATTAAGTGGGGGTCCCTGGTTTCCAGCAATGTCGCAGTGGGTGTTCCAGGATGGATTCCAGTAATGACACAGTGGGGGTCCTTGGCTTCCAGTAATGATTCAGTGGGGGTCCCTGGTTTGCAGTAATGATGCAGTGGGGGTACCCAGCTTCCAGTAATGATGCAGTGGGGGTCCCCGGTTTCCAGCAATGACACAGTGGGGGTCCTTTGCTTCCAGTAATGATGCAGTGGGGGTCCTAAGATTTCAGTAATGATTAAGTGGGGGTCCCTGGTTTCCAGCAATGACGCAGTGGGTGTTCCAGGATGGATTCCAGTAATGACACAGTGGGGGTCCTTTGCTTCCAGTAATGATGCAGTGGGGGTCCTAAGATTTCAGTAATGATTAAGTGGGGGTCCCTGGTTTCCAGCAATGACGCAGTGGGTGTCCCAGGATGGATTCCAGTAATGACACAGTGGGGGTACCTGGCTTCCAGTAATGATGAAGTGGCAGTCCCCAGTTTCAAGCAATGACGCAGTGGCGGTTCTCAGATTCCGGTGATGATTAAGTGGGGGTCCACAGAAGACAAAAGGTTAAGACTCACTGGGCTACAGAACTGGACATCCATCAGGGGGACCCCAGTTCTTCCTCTGAGGGAGAAGCCTGACTGTCGCCCACAGTACATTTAAGCAAAACACACTCTTGATGCTACACTGTGGCTGCCTTCTTTATTTCTTTTTAGCAGCCAAGGGATCCTTGAAATTAACAATAACTTTTTGAATCCAGCACATCACAATGTATTTTTTTTTTCAGAAGGGCCAATAGCCATGATTATTTCAAGTTAAATAGGATTGTTGTCTCTCTGAAGGGGTTGCAGGCAGTTTACCTAATAAGACGGCTAACTCTTTATTTCACTTTTTAGCCAATCGGGTGGGACAGGGATCTCCCTTACTAAAGTTGTGACCTGGTGATCCAATGATTGCATTGGTTTCATCCAGAGAGCTCTCCTGAAAGGAGCAGGTGATGTGACACTGCTCAGCCTGGGATGTATCCTTATTGACAGCCTGGCCAGAATCAGGATGAGTCATAACTGTAATTTGGTCTATTTCATCCTTAAAAACTTCTTGAACTGTATTATACCAGTTGCCTGGGAATTCAAGAGCCATGGTAAGTGATTTAGGAAGTGCTACTTTTTTAGGGTTTGAAGAGTGCCTTTGTGGACATTGTTGCTTCACGGAATCGTGAAGTCCTTATTCTTGGCACTCGAAATAGCTTTATTTGTGCTTCCTCAACTCAAGCTAGATATGTCGGGTGGATCTGTTTTTTCAGGTCCTTTTTCCTCACTTCATTCCGCAGCACTTTGAGCTCTTCTGCGAGTCAGACCTGGGGTTTGTAAGACCTGCTTGGTCTCAATG
The DNA here is from genome assembly GCA_963921515.1 of Calotriton arnoldi. Taxonomy (NCBI): domain Eukaryota; kingdom Metazoa; phylum Chordata; class Amphibia; order Caudata; family Salamandridae; genus Calotriton; species Calotriton arnoldi. Next base: position 285,681 of record CAWUFW010005220.1, on the reverse strand, counting down.
TTTTAAATGCAGATAATTCTTCAACACCCCCAGTTTGTGTAGTGTAGCAGTCTACCATCTGGCATGTATTGTCCATATGAGTCCACGTTACATGTTTCTTAGAATAGGTTTTTGCAAATCTATTTACAGACAGAACTTTCCGTTAATAGCGTGATTTATAGTTTCCAAACACAATCCATCGGCATAGTTGTAAGAGCCCCCAAGTAACCACAAAGTTTAATATCTGCCTTTTTTTTGTGTGAAGCTGTAAGTTGTATTTAAAACATATCAACCCAAAAAGTGAGTGCCACATTCAAAGCTACCTTATCATGGGAGGGTGGCGGTCACAATACCATAGATTAAAATTGCCCACAATGAGCGTCAACTACCGATGTAATGTGAGTTATGCGGTGCAAGCACCACATAGGGAGTTACAATGGGTTATCCTACTAAGAACTGAAGGGGTCTTTTTTGGTTTGGCATAAAAACCTGGTTCTCTTGACCCGCCAATCCTAATGTTCCCCCTGCGCATTTGGAGCCAGTTGAACCGCCATGTTTCTTTTGGAGAGCCTCAGCCAGCTCTACTGATGGAAACGCTTGACCCGGCAATCTATCCACTTCTGAACCACCGGGTCATAGTGGTGGTCGCCCTATCCTAAACCCGCCCCAGACCGGCTACCTGGTCCTAGCAGGCATTTGACTGCCCCTCCCCACACCGGCCCTTCTTTCAATAAGAGTCAGTGACCCCTGGGGTGGAGGAGAAAGGTCGCAGTTTATTAACATTAAGTCATAACATGAGCTGGTCATAAATCATCATGACAGTAATCGATCATTGATATACGTCATAAATCATGCAAGAAAGTCAGCATAAATCAATCATAGTCATAAATCAGTGGTCCCAAGTCTTAAGCCAGTTTGGCAACACCATAAATGATCTTTCACAGCAAGATCCGACAGAGATTCCTGTCCATGTGCAGGATGTTAAGGCCCCTCGGGTTGTGCGCAGCAGCTTTTAGGCTTCTCTTGCTACCGATATGTGACATCCAAGGCCCTTTCTGGCCATGTAAGGGCCGCAAGTGCCATGTCTGCTTTGCGGCTATCCCCTCTGGCTCTCTCCGTTGCCCCCGCCCCACAGTGTCCCAGCTGTCAAGCCTTCCAAGGACCACTGTTATGGCAACTCTTTCCTTTCTGAGGGCCTACTGCGCTTATGTGATATTGATGCTGTTTAACAGTGCTGTCTCCGCCATGTTTTTACGACCATTGGAAGCTCCCCCCTACAGAGGGGTCGATTCCGATTCGGGCCGGAAAAAGCACCGACCGACTCGGAGCCGGAAAAATTACCGACCGACACGTACCAGTGGCGCCCGACACGCCAAGTACGATGCAAGCCGCGATAAATCCGACCGACACGTCAGGAAACCAAGCCGACCGACCGAGCCGCTCGGAAAATAGCAATCCGGCCGGAAAAACACGCGAATCCAACCGACCGACACGCACCCGGAACAAATCCGACCGAATCGTACCCGCCAACTCCAACCCGCAAAGTACGATGCAAGGCGCGAAAAACCCGACCGAGTCGGACGGAGGACAAGCCGTACGACCGACACGCATACAAAACCGAGCCGAAGCAACACAATACACCGCGACCGACGCGTACGCAGCATACAAAACTGCACAAACACAGCGTGAACGAAACGGAGAACACCGTACGAGACCAATGCAGGGTCCGACTCGGTCACAAGAACGTTTCCAACATACACAAACAGCACAAAGGAAAAATCACCCAAAAAAAGGCCAAACAAGCAATTAGCAAGCCAATAAATACTGGGGGGGTGGGGACAGAGAACAAAGACACACCCACAACTCCACCTATATAAAGGACACAAATCACTACCATGAGCCTTTGCAAATGCCATTCCACTGCCAGCACCCAAGAGAAAGCAACCACACACCCACAGCTCACCCCTCACACAAGCCACACACCATCAGCACACCAACAAATACCTACCTCACATACACCCAGCAAAACACACACTCACACACCCTCACCTGCACACCAACACACACATCACTCACCATCACCACCCATCACCATGCCCCCCAAGAAGAATCCCAAGTTCCTAGATTGTGAATTGGAAGTCCTGGTAGACGAGATCCTCAGGGTGGAGCCACAGCTGTTTGGCACTCTGGTCCAACAGACCCCCATGTCGCAGAAAACCAAGATGTGGGAGAGGATCATCAACAGGGTGAACGCCCAATCACCATGTCGGCGCACAAAGACGGACATCCAGAACAGGTGGTATGACGTGCGCAGGAGGGTACGGGACCTGCTGAAGATAGACTACATCAACAGCCAACATACCGGCAGTGGCCCTCCTGCCAAGCCAATATACCTCAGGCCCTGGGAGGAGAAGGTGCGGGCCATCCTTCCGCCAGTGAGCGTATATGGACTAGAGAACATCCCAGAGCCTGGTGAGTACACAACAAATGTACACAATAAACTGCCACAAAACACACACATCACTGTCAAGGGGAGAGTCAAACCATGCACACATAGCAATTACACAGCAACTAGAACAGAATCATCCCAAAATGTGTATGTCAGTCAGATAAACACAACACATGCCATCAAAAAGTCACATCCAACTGTGCCAACACATGTACAAACACAACCACAACTACAGCTAGGCAGTGGCACAAATAGAACTAACACACACATCCACACATGTAGCCACCACAACAACACCAACACACAGTGAAGACCACTCAAAGGAAGGAATTCTGTGTATGCTGGCCAAGTCAGTGTAGCCAATAGCATCATGGGAGTCGCAGTCACACATATTGCCCCCCCACAACTGTCCCATCAACACCACCCTGAACCATGCTCACATCACAGGGAGTGGAGAAGGACTCACAAGATGGCTGACACTGGCTACTGCTGTGGGGAGCACAAGGCCCTGCTGCCAACTGTGCACCAACAAACAGCAGGACACCACTGACTGACATCCTGAGAGACAACTTACACTCCCTGCAATGCAAGCACGTTCCATGGTGGGATATCTGGCTGGCTGGGTGGGAAGGGGGACTTGCAGCACTGACCATAGTCACCAGCACCTCCCCTCACACCCCCCCCAACACAAACTCCACAGTACCCACCTGGTAGAATGCAATGCCCTCCATCCTAACACAAGATCCCACAAAGCACCACCACCCTGGGTTATGTTGTGTGAAGCACAGGGACACTCTTGGGACTCTTAGCCAAACAACTGCCAGGACAACACTCCCAGCCATCCTGTCAGCACAGCCAGCCCACCCCACAGGGAAGCAGAGTCAAAAGGAAGGAAGCATGGGCATGCTGGGAAGGGGGTGGAGGCAATAGCATGATGGGAGTCGTAGTCACAGACATTGCTCAGCCTCACAACTGTCCCATCAACACCACCCTGAACCATGCTCACATCACAGGGAGTGGAGAAGGACTCACAAGATGGCTGACACTGGCTACTGCTGTGGGGAGCACAAGGCCCTGCTGGCAACTGTGCACCAACAAACAGCAGGACACCACTGACTGACATCCTGAGAGACAACTTACACTCCCTGCAATGCAAGCACGTTCCATGGTGGGATATCTGGCTGGCTGGGTGGGAAGGGGGACTTGCAGCACTGACCATAGTCACCAGCACCTCCCCTCACACCCCCCCAACACAAACTCCACAGTACCCACCTGGTAGAATGCAATGCCCTCCATCCTAACACAAGATCCCACAAAGCACCACCACCCTGGGTTATGTTGTGTGAAGCACAGGGACACTCTTGGGACTCTTAGCCAAACAACTGCCAGGACAACACTCCCAGCCATCCTGTCAGCACAGCCAGCCCACCCCACAGGGAAGCAGAGTCAAAAGGAAGGAAGCATGGGCATGCTGGGAAGGGGGTGGAGGCAATAGCATGATGGGAGTCGTAGTCACAGACATTGCTCAGCCTCACAACTGGCCCATCAACACCACCCTGAACCATGCTCACATCACAGGGAGTGGAGAAGGACTCACAAGATGGCTGACACTGGCTACTGCTGTGGGGAGCACAAGGCCCTGCTGCCAACTGTGCACCAACAAACAGCAGGACACCACTGACTGACATCCTGAGAGACAACTTACACTCCCTGCAATGCAAGCACGTTCCATGGTGGGCTATCTGGCTGGCTGGGTGGGAAGGGGGACTTGCAGCACTGACTATAGTCACCAGCACCTCCCCTCACACCCCCCCAACACAAACTCCACAGTACCCACCTGGTAGAATGCAATGCCCTCCATCCTAACACAAGATCCCACAAAGCACCACCACCCTGGGTTATGTTGTGTGAAGCACAGGGACACTCTTGGGACTCTTAGCCAAACAACTGCCAGGACAACACTCCCAGCCATCCTGTCAGCACAGCCAGCCCACCCCACAGGGAAGCAGAGTCAAAAGGAAGGAAGCATGGGCATGCTGGGAAGGGGGGTGGAGGCAATAGCATGATGGGAGTCGTAGTCACAGACATTGCTCAGCCTCACAACTGTCCCATCAACACCACCCTGAACCATGCTCACATCACAGGGAGTGGAGAAGGACTCACAAGATGGCTGACACTGGCTACTGCTGTGGGGAGCACAAGGCCCTGCTGCCAACTGTGCACCAACAAACAGCAGGACACCACTGACTGACATCCTGAGAGACAACTTACACTCCCTGCAATGCAAGCACGTTCCATGGTGGGATAACTGACTGGGTGGGTGGGTGGGTGGGTGGGAAGGAGGTCTGGCTGTCAACCAAACACAATCAATGCAGACCATGTTCACACCCCAGAGAATACATAGAAATGCCCAAATAATGCAGGACAATGTGCCACACCAATATCAACCCCTGACTGTGACGACTTAGGACAATACAATGTACAGGCCCGCACCCCGAGGCACAGTCACAACTGTCAGGTGTGTCAACCACTGATGCCTGCAGAAACATGACATACATTGTTTGTGTCTCCCAAAAACAGGTGATGATAGGGACACAGCAGCAGACGCTGAGGAGTCCCAGTCCCAGGCTCAAGAGGATGCCGAGCTCACTGGCGTCGTACAGCCTCTGTCCTCCTCGGACGATGAACAACCTGGCACATCCGGTGCAAGTCAACATGCTGCACCAGCAGGACCACCAGCTGCAGCACCAGCAGGTCCACCAGCTGCACCCCCTGCACCCACCCTCCAACGACTGTCACCACGAATACCATCCCTGCCGACATGGACAGAATAAGGAACAACACCAGCGCAGTGACCCTGGACCAACCTGGGGCCATGGACACCACCACCACCACCACCCCCAAGGTGGACCAGGGTTATCTGTGCGTGCAACTGCACACACTGCACATGTCAGCAGGGGTGGTGGGAGGGGTGGGAGACAGAGGTCGCTGCTTGCAGACGTTGCTGGTGTGCATGAAGACCCACAACTGGTACGCATAGCTGATGCGTACCAGTCCAGCACCGGAGAGCTCAGCCAGGTAGTGGGGCTCCTCAGAGACATCAAACAGCAGCAGGCTGCCCATCATGCCCGCTTGGACTCCCACATGTCCCACGTGGAGTCACACATGTCACGTGTGGACTCCCACATGTCCCGCGTGGAGTCCAAGTGGGATGTACTACATGAGATGACGGCGGTGCACAGGGACATTTTACAATGCCTCCGCCAGATGAACAGCAACCAGTCCACACCTCCCTGTGTGCCAACAACATCTGGTACCGAACAAACTGCAACTGCCACAGGGAGGGAGGAGGACTCTGGCGGAGAGTCCCCTGCACCGCAGCAGCCTGCACTTGAGGGCCCCCCCCCAAGAAGAGGGGTCGTCCGAGGAGGGGAAAGTGAGAGGCTGATGGCCAAGCGCAACTCCCAGGAAGCCTGAACCTGTTCTGGATTTTCGCCTTTGTGCACAGACTGTTCACCCTGTTGATGGCAACACTACTCCCACACATTGCATGGGGAGTACAAGTTGGAACAATGTGTCAGACAACTGTGGCCCCGATACTGGGGATCCTGTCTACCTGGACTTTCTATTCATCTAGGAACTTGGGATTGCAAGATTCATGTACAGCACAATCCATCCTATGCACTATTATCACAGATGTATCACAATAAACACACTAATACACCATACTTGCCTCTGTCGTGATTCCAACGTGGGTGCTGTTATGGGGATGATGAACTGCAAAATTACACTGTGTATGCGAACTGCAACAGCAAGGACAACACAGGCATGTGAGTACAGGCAACGTGACACATATGAGGGAGACACACCACCAGGGCTACACAACACATACACACCTAGGCCATCTGACTCATTGCCTACACTGATGTTGCCAGGGAAGACGGTGCAATGCACAGACACCACACCCATTCCCAGTTGTAGTCAAGTAGCCCACAGGTGCAGTAAGCAAATGGCAGTCAAATGTGTGACCACAGACAACGCACATCACTAAGTGAAGCACAGGTTTATTACACAGTAGCAACATGCCGTAACCACTACAGATGCAAGGTAACCCCACCTGGTAGCGGGCACACAGTCAACAACTGTAGACAGAAGGAAGTCCATGGGTGTGGCGCACATCACCTGTAGGGACACAACAGCTACCAGCCTGGATGTGCAATCACGTCGTCGGTGGACACAGTTGACCAAACGAATCTGAAAGTACCCTGTGAAGGACAGAAATGACACACAGTCAAAAGCAATGCAGTACAGGACAGAACAGCAAAACTCATGCACAATACATGTTACAAGATACCCACCCAGAACCAAGTTAGCATGTCAACACTGTTGGGGAGTACAGCCCACCTGTCACCACACATCGCAACACACATCCTGTCAAGTAGCCCATGGACACACTCCAACAGCACCAGAGCACCACCCACACATCATGCCAACTCACATCATTCACATGACACCTCAGGATACTCACATTCAGCTAAAGAAGTTGGTGATGAGCTGTGTGCGGACATCACCATCACCATCATCATCATCATCATCGTCACTGGCATCGTGGTCCAGGCCAGGATCCTCCACAGGTGGCGGATGTTGGTCATCGTCATCCTGGATGAGAGGCAACTCCTTCCGCACTGCCAGGTTGTGGAGCATGCAGCAGACGATGATAATCTTGCACACTTTCGCAGGGGCATATGGGAGGGACCCTCCGGTCTTGTCCAGGCAGCGGAAGCGGCTCTTCAGGAGACCAAAGGTCCGCTCAATCACTCTCCTGGTCCGACCATGTGCCTCATTGTAGCGCATCTGGGCAGGTGTCACAGGGTTCCTGAGGGGTGTCAGCAACCACGGCATGTTGGGGTATCCCGAGTCACCTACGGACAGACAAGTGCACATCAGCTGACTTGGAAAAGTGGGCGGAATACTACAGATCAGATCACACACAATGGCACAAAGTCAGTACACACCGACAAGCCAGGCACGCTGGTTCTGCATCTGTGCCATCAACCTGGGGATGCGACTACTCCTCATCACAAAGGCATCGTGTGCTGAACCAGGGAAACGGGCACACACGTGTGTGATGGTCATGTCTGCAAGACACACCACCAGTGCATTGACCGAGTGGTAGTGCTTGCGGTTCCTGTAGGCCTGCTCCTGGGCCTGTGGTGGTACCAAAGCCACATGTGTCCCATCAATGGAGCCAATGACATGCGGCATCCTCCCCAGGGCATAAAAGTCACTCTTCACGTCAGTGAGTCGTCGCAGTCTAGGGAAATAGATGTACCGGTTCAGGAAGAGCAACATTGCCGCCAAGAAATCGCGGAGCACACGGCTGAACATGGTCTGTGACATCCCACCAGCAGACGCCACAGTATGTTGGAAGGTACCGGTGGCAAAGAAGTGTAGGGCTGCCATCACCTTCACCTTGGGGGTCAGCGCTGTAGGATACGGCCGGCCAGGCTGCAAATGTGGGGACAACTGCACTGCAAAATCCTCAATCAGCTGCCTGGTGAAGCGGTACCGTCGGATGCTGTCCCGTTCCACCATCGTTGCCAGGTCTGGGAATGGCCGATGGACAGCAGGAGCCCTGCAGTGCAGAGGAGAAGTAAGCAAGATCGTCAGTCACCCCACATATGCGGCATTGAACACACTCAAGATCCCAACATACATCATCATGAGGCACAACTACATGAAGTGTGCAGTACCGGAACGACATGTATGGTACATACATGGCCAACATCTGTCAACACGGTCCTACAGGTGGCATCAATTTGTCCCAGGTTGGCCCATTGGATATCATGATGCTGTGTCACAGTCACCCCCCAGTGACATGTGAGGACAGATGTGCCCCAGGCACCACAGCTCAACGACAGGCACATTCCCAGGGACCCTGTAATGCCACATGGACACTGGCATCACCTGGAGTATCATGTGTACACCACAACAAAACAAACATGACCCCCACAGGTAGTGGCTACACTTGCCATGGCAGGAGAGCCATGGACGTCTGTGACACACACGCACAACATCAGAGTCCATGCACACACAACGTGGATGTGGAGACTGTCTCCCATTGTGCACATGAAATCAGAGACATTGTAAACACTACATGCACAAAGACTGTGGAGGGCCATCACTATTGTGCCACTGGGACACCCTGGCTCAAACATACCGTCCCACATGGGACTCACGGGGTATGTGACATGACATACACAAACACCACTGTGAAATGTGACCATGGCACATGCACAGATATGAACAGTTGCACATCACAGTGGTCACGTACACGTAACACCCAGGATCCTGTCCCCATTAACACGTGCACAGCCTGGGGTGGCTGCCCACAGGTGACACCCACAGGACAACATGTACACCAACATACACACAATAGGAAATGCAGCCTTACATGCCTTATGATAAGGTTTGGACAGGCTGTCGTGATGTAGGTGTGCCCCTCACTCCCTGGGAGCTATCTGTGGCTGGCACATGTCCATCTGAGACAGGCATGCTGACCTATGCCAGTCACATATACAGTGATGCGTTGAACAGCAATGGACCGATCGGTGCCTCCGGCCGGCCCATTGCATTCAATGTGTGCGGGTACGCGTTGTACCCCTGTGCGCGTTGAACAGCAATGGACCGATCGGTGCCTCCGGCCGGCCCATTGCATTCAATGTGTGCGGGTACGCGTTGTACCCCTGTGCGCGTTGAACAGCAATGGACCGATCGGTGCCTCCGGCCGGCCCATTGCTTTCAATGTGTGCGGGTACGCGTTGTACCCCTGTGCGCGTTGAACAGCAATGGACCGATCGGTGCCTCCGGCCGGCCCATTGCTTTCAATGTGTGCGGGTACGCGTTGTACCCCTGTGCGCGTTGAACAGCAATGGACCGATCGGTGCCTCCGGCCGGCCCATTGCATTCAATGTGTGCGGGTACGCGTTGTACCCCTGTGCGCGTTGAACAGCAATGGACCGATCGGTGCCTCCGGCCGGCCCATTGCTTTCAATGTGTGCGGGTACGCGTTGTACCCCTGTGCGCGTTGAACAGCAATGGACCGATCGGTGCCTCCGGCCGGCCCATTGCTTTCAATGTGTGCGGGTACGCGTTGTACCCCTGTGCGCGTTGAACAGCAATGGACCGATCGGTGCCTCCGGCCGGCCCATTGCTTTCAATGTGTGCGGGTACGCGTTGTACCCCTGTGCGCGTTGAACAGCAATGGACCGATCGGTGCCTCCGGCCGGCCCATTGCTTTCAATGTGTGCGGGTACGCGTTGTACCCCTGTGCGCGTTGAACAGCAATGGACCGATCGGTGCCTCCGGCCGGCCCATTGCATTCAATGTGCGCGGTACGCGTTGTACCCCTGTGCGCGTTGAACAGCAATGGACCGATCGGTGCCTCCGGCCGGCCCATTGCTTTCAATGTGTGCGGGTACGCGTTGTACCCCTGTGCGCGTTGAACAGCAATGGACCGATCGGTGCCTCCGGCCGGCCCATTGCTTTCAATGTGTGCGGGTACGCGTTGTACCCCTGTGCGCGTTGTACCTCAATGGACCGATCGGTGCGCACCCATTGACAATGGGCTTGCCTGGCAACGGACGCGTTTTCGAATTTCGAACGAGTCGGTTGCTGGAAAATCAGTTGGTCACCCACAACAATGTTGCAAAATCATGTATGTCATGAAGTTGAAATTTTGAAGGATGCTGTGGGCGTGTTTTGGTGCTGCTATTCCATGGATTGGCCAGATTCAGAAGATGCAAACGACTTGGACCTATCACTTTGGACACAAGGGACAGTATCTGCCTCTCCAGCACATATATATTGCTGCCTGTTCCCCTGAGAGCCCACTTGCCTGCACTACATGCTCCAGGACGACATCTGCCACTGCACTGCTGCTGTCTCTGCCCCTCTGGACCCTGCAATGGCACGTACTGTGGAGAGAGCCCCAGCCTTCAGCCTTGAGGAGAACCAGGCCCTGCTGGACAGCCTACTTCCACAGTACAGCAAGCTGTATGGGACACCAGGGGAGCAGGTGAGTGTTCTGTGCACTGCCTTTCTGAATGTGCATTTTGTCTGACTAGCAAGGCTGAGAGTCAGCACACCACTGGCTAGCAGGCTCACTGAGTAGTTGTCACCCCCCATAGTGTGTAGTGACTTGCACTGGACAGGTATGGTGCAGTGACAGTGCTTCTGAACAGGGTTTTACTCCCCATGCAATGATACCATGTAGTGACTTCTGGAAAACTGTCCATGGGCAGCCGTGCACTGCCTGGGTACACCATGTGCCCCTGTGATTGCGACATGTATATGCAACTGTGTCATGCACGGATATGTTGCATGTGTAGTAATGGCCTTATCACTTTGTCATCCTGACAGGCTTCTGCCCATCGGAAGCATGAGATATGGAAGGACATCGTCCGGGCTGTCCGGTCCGTGGGGGTCTACAAGCGCCGGATCCGCAACTGCCAAAAGAGGTGGCAGGACCTTCGGGGCTGGACCCGGAGGATTGCACGGGTCCAGCTGAAGCTGTCGCCTCCTCGCAGGAGGGGCGGAACACGGACCCTGACCCCCCACATGCTCAGGATCCTGGCGGTGGTCTTTCCAGACCTGGATGGGCAGCTGAAGGCCAGAGAGCAGCAAGGAGGGGGTGAGTCAAAGACTGCACTGTGTACTCTGTCTAACATGCTATGTGCCCTCCTCGGGCCAGGTTGAACTGCCACAGTACAGCAGTCATGTTGTCCAGGAGCCATGTCCCTCTATTGTGCACTGCCCACTCCTCATCTGATACCCAGGTGTGGCCCTTACATGCAGGGAATTCTGTCACTTAGGACTGTGTCCTTGCAGTTTGCTTGACTCAAGGTGGGAGACAGCATCTGTTTCCCTGACTCTGTGGTGGGCATCATGGGTGGGTCCATTGCTTACACAATGCCTGTATTCTGACATGTATTCAGCGTGTTACTTTGATCTGTGGTCCAATTGCTGAGCTGATCCACCACATGTGGCTGGGGTACCTGGCACACACCCATGCTGCGGGTGGGAACAATGTTTGGGCCCCAGGAGTATGTATATGACGTGTGTCACACATACTTAGCCAGCTGCCTACAGTCCAGGGCTCATCCCTCATTCATGTGGGGCTGGACAGTCATGCCTACTCCAGGCCATACAATACACTCTGTACTCCCACTCCCGTGTATCAGCGGACACATTGTGCACAGTGATTTGACCCCTCAGGTGTCTGCCTCTGTGTCAGTGTGCTGTGGATTAGTCGCCAGGACTGCTGTGGAGTTTCTTGGTAGGGGCTCAGCATGCCACTGGAGATGTGACCATAGGAGACGATACTTGTGTGACACATAGGTGTCTGATCAGCTGCCCATGCAGAATGGGGCATGTAAATGTGAAGTTCAGGCAGCTGTTCCCCATGCACAGCAGAGTGTGAGGGGCTCAGGTTCAGAGGGTAGTGTCACAGGTCTCCCATATGTCCAATAGGTATGACCTGGACAGATGAGGGTTAAGAGGATGTGTTGTGGGGGGATGTACATGTGCACTTGTGCAGCTCCAGGACTTGCATTCCCCATGACCTACTATTGTGACACAGTGCAGAGTGTTGTTGTCTGGCTGCAAAGTCATACATCACTGAGACAGTGATGTATGACTTTGCAGTCATGCCTCCGCCATGGCATGTGTCTACTGATTGGTGATCCTGCAGGGGAGTGACATGTGCTACATGCACACCATAGTGGCGCTGGCTATCAGGACATGGGTGCATCATGGTGTCTGTCGCTGGTATGCATCACATGCATTTCCTATTTGACTCTGGGCATCCCTTACATCCGTAAACCTGTACTGACTCAGTGGCAAGAGCTGTGATGTGTCCACACCGTGTCCTCTGCACTGTCCAACTACTGTGTACTTGGTGCATGTGTCAACACTGGGGTGTTGCAATCCAACAGACACCAGACAGATGGGTGCAAGGCCATGTGGGATGTGAGTGCCATGCTTGGCATCAGACTGACAATTGACTTCTCCTGTTCAATTAGTGCACTTTTAGCAATGTACAACTAATGATGCCAGGGCTTGCTCTGTGATGTGCTGTGCTCACAGTGGTGTGTGCGTTATGTGCAGGTGACTGATGTCTGTCTGTTTCCCCATTGTTTGCAGATACATCCACGGCCACGGAAGGGGACAGCTCCACGGACCAGGAGGAGCCGGAGAGCCAGACTGGGTCAGCAGCCGAGGAGTGGTCGGAGGGACCCAGTGGCACGGAGGGCGAGGGGAGCCACACCGAGGAGTCCTCAGCAGCATCCACCTCAGCTGAGGACCAGAGCAACTCGGAGGATGACTCCCTTGTGGAGGCGGGTGTCAGCAGCCACCACACCCCAGCTAGTGTTGCTGTCCCCGCCACCACCAGCACCACCACCGCCCTCCCATCGGCTCCCATTCCCCAGGTCCGTGGAGGCTCCCATGTCCGGGAGCGTGTCTCCTTTGGGCCAGGCACCGCACCCCTGCCCCTGTGTCCCCTGCTGCCCTGAGTGAGGAGTCTGTGTACCTCCTTCGCCAGCTCCATGTAGGGCAGACAGCCATGCTGAGTGTCCTCCATGCGCACACCGCGCTGTTGACTCAGCTGGTGTCGTTCATGGAGGGCATCTCATCGGGCATGTCTGACCTACAGAGGGGCAATAGGTCCATGGACTCCTCCCTGACGGCAGCAGTGTCCCTCCTCAAACGGTCCCTCACCCCTCCTGCCTCTGCTCCATCCACACTCCCCAGCACCTTACCCATCCCAGGCACACACACACTGGCACAGGCACACACCAGCACACACACATCCAGCACACTGACACACACGCCAATGACAAAACGCACACGCACGCACATTCAGGGGACTGAAGCCAGACTCACAGGGGATGGGGCCCTGGAACACACACACGCATCCACATGCACTGCGCAGTCCTCAGTTCCCTCTCCCTCCAAAGCACCCTCCCTTGCCTCACCTGCAACCCCAAAGTCACAGCAGCTCTTCCTCTGTGACCTCGGCCTCTTCCCCACCGATGAAGCTGCTCCAGCATCCCGGGGGAAGAGGAAGCCCACCCACACGGAGCAGAGTGCCCCTCGCCCCCGGACACCCTCCCCCAGGCGCAGACGGACTGAGGCCCCCACCCGCAAGTCCCCCCGGAGTGCTAAGAGCAAGACCCCGCCACCGCCCTGCAGCTCAGGCACAAGGTCTCCGTCCTCCATCCCTCAGGCCCCCACTGCACAGGTGCCCCCACCACACCCTGCCCCAGGTTCCCCCACCCACAGATATACCATCCCCAAGATGCTCCGGCCTTCTCCCCCTGCCACTTGCTCTCCCAGCACCACACCCCCGCTGCGCTTGTCTGTGCCACTGATGTGGTGAGGGTGTCCTCCCCTCTGTCCAACCCACCTTGCCTGTTCCCCATTCTCCTCCCCTGGAGGTAGGCACTGCAGTGGAGTCCACTACCGCCCTGTCTGACTTGGGCACTGCAGTGGCGGACCTGTCCACCCCATCTGCAGGGTCCACTGCAGTTGTGCCGGCACCCACGACATCTGTGTCATGCCCCCAGTTGTGCCGGCACACACCATGTCAGACACCTCCACTGCAGTTGTCAGTGGCTCTCCAGCACCCACCACCCCTTCCCTGACTCCCCATGGTGAGCCCTGATCCTGTCCCTGCGGTGCCTGGCCTGCCCCCCGGTTGCCCCTCCTAGTGGATTGTCCCTGGTATTGTGCAGGCATGCGTAGGGTGACATCTGCCAGTGTCACCCTGTTTGAACTTTGACAATGGACTGGCCATTGGCCTTTGCTCTAATTTCTTCTGGACGTCGTTATCAAACAACACATATGCTGAATAAAGCAACTTTCTTTTCTCTAGTGCTCATGCTTCAGATGTACATGTTGTTGGTGCAGCTAACCATGCCCTTGCTGCAGTGATGGTGATATCTGGTCTCATGATTATGAAGTGTTACTGTGCAGGAACCCATGTGGTCCAGGGGGAATGTGTCCTATCATGTGGTGTATCCATGTCATCAATAGCAGCATCTGAGGGTGTCATGTGTTCAGTATTTGGCAATGGGTTTCCTACTTACATTGGCAATTTCATATCTGTGGCTTCCACCCCTGCACATCTGTTGTGCCTGCCATCGTTGCATTTGTCTACTTCCCTGACCGTGTTGCCATCTCCAGTGGACATGCAGGTTTGGGCATCAATGGGGAGGGACTCATCCGTGTAGTCAGTGCAACATTGCTATACAAGTGTGTTGGATCTGTGCTGATGATTCCGTTGGCACATCCATGACCAGGCTGATGTGATGGGAGCCCTCATTTGGTGCTAATTGTTGATTGTGTGACCAAGTGCTCAGCTGACATGATGGGGCCCTACTGAGGCAACATATGGCACAGCTTTCCTCACACAGGAGTGGAGTCCCCTCATGGCAGTGTGTACACGTGTGACATTGCCTGCGCCCAAGGTGTGTGTTGTATGTGCATGTCTGTGTGTTCACTTTCATTCATCTGCGCATGCTGTGATCCCTAGTGTTGTACCTGTTTGTGATGCTTGCTGACTTGAGCTATGTTCCCCCAAAGTCTTCTCCCTGTGTTCTCTGTGATGTGGGTGCATGGCACATTACTGGTCATCAGGGTGTCACCCATAGGTGTGTTTGCTGTCAGGGCAGAGTTTGTGTGCTGACGCAGATGGGTCACAGTCAGGTTTCCCTTTGGCACTTGTTGTTTGCCCCTGTCATGTGATTTCCAGTTTGTGTTATCTTTCAGTGATTGTGACACGTTGTGTGTGTGACTGCTGGCACTCCTTAGGGTCCGGGCTGCAATGTTGGTTGTTGTCTATGTGTGTTCTTTGTGGGTGACCTTGGCTTCTTCATTGGTGTGTGACTGTGGCTGGGATCCCATTGGTCGGTGTGGTATTGCCGTCATGTCCATGTACAGCGTAGTGTGCAGTGTGTCAGACATTCAGGAGTCTTGTTGAGTGTCCATGTGTGATGTGTTTCTACACCTTGGTTCCCACCCACCACCCTGGAATAGTCATGGGTGCATGTGCAATGTCACCAGTGCATGTGTACTTCACTGCTGCACATTGTTGGAGGTCGAGGGTGTGGTCTTGAGTGTGTGCAGATGAGAGTTGTTGCCCGGCTAGTCCCCTGCCTCCATGTTGGCCTTGGCTTACTGGCCATGCTGATTGATTTGTGCTTGTGTAGGTGTGATGGTAGTTAGTTGCTCAGGACACCTGACTGTGGTTCACAGTGTGAACAACATTTAGCTTTGTCATCACAGTGGTATTTTTATTCAGCCCAGGGTCACCACATTGTGGGGGCCCTGGGGGTGGTGCTGTGGTGTGTCTGTGACTTGCTGTGTCAGTTGTTGTTCCTACGTGCCTGTGTGACATGTGTGTTTTGTGCTCCCTCTCACCTGTCAATGCCTGCTTGCCCACATAGGGGATTTGGATCCATGAGTTAGCTTAGTGTGGCAGTGTATGCACATCTGTATGATTGGTATTCAGCTCTCCTCATGTGTTGTGTTGTTGCCTGGGGACACTGGCACCCCCACCCCTCACCTGCTGTGTATGATGACAGTGTTGGTCTGCCTGTTTGTGTTTGTGCATCTGCACCACTGCATTGGCATATCTTGGGTGTGCCATTGGCTGTATGTTGTTTGGTGTGTTTCCCCTGCTGTCCCTGGGACTCCTAGGTCATCGGTCAGCACAGTGATCATGGTTTGTGTGTCCCATTGCTGCCATGGTATGGTATCTGTTCACCTCACATCTGCTGTCTCCACAGGGTATCTGCATTTGTGTGCCCATTGGTGCAAATATGTGGTTCTGCATTCTGATTGTCACTTCTGTCATTGTGTCATTGATGACTGTTGACGGTCTCAGCCCCCATGGGTGTTGTTTGTCTGCACATGGCCAAAGGAATGTTTCATTTGCACTGCAGTATTTGGCTCCCCCAATTTATGTTGCAATGGGACACATACACTACTTTGCCACAGATGAGTTTTTGGTTCTGTGACCAGGAATGATCCATGCAGTTTGGCAGTTGCAGCTCTTTCTTTGTCAACAATTACCTTTTGGTCACTGTGATGATGAGGGTGTAGACCCCATTGCCACAATGGTCAAAATGTGCTTCAGCTATGGACCCCACACTTGCCTTTTGGTCACTGTGATGATGGGGGTTTAGACCCCATTGCCACAATGGTCAAAATGTGCTTCAGCTATGGACCCCACACTTGCCTTTTGGTCACTGTGATGATGGGGGTTTAGACCCCATTGCCACAATGGTCAAAATGTGCTTCAGCTATGGACCCCACACTTGCCTTTTGGTCACTGTGATGATGGGGGTTTAGACCCCATTGCCACAATGGTCAAAATGTGCTTCAGCTATGGACCCCACACTTGCCTTTTGGTCACTGTGATGATGGGGGTTTAGGCCCCATTGCCACAATGGTCATGGGCTGCTTGCATTGTGGGTGCCACACACATATATGTGTGGCACATGTGCTAGGGGGTCACATTGTATGTTCAAAGTCATGTTCGGTGTTGTAGGCATTTGACACAGCCTGCTCACACGCTTGTCATGGTGGTGGGGGGATGTCTTAATCTTGCATTCCCTAGGTTGTGGTGTGCTTGTTGTGTCATGCATTGTCCATCCTATGAGTGGGGGTGGTAGTAGTGGTAGGCATCCAGCCCCCTGGCTAAGGGTGGTAGTAGTGGTAGGCTTCCAGCCCCCTGGCTAAGGGTGGTAGTAGTGGTGGGCATCCTGCCCCCCTGGGTGAGGGTGGTAGTAGTGGTAGGCATCCTGCCCCCTGGCTAAGGGTGGTAGTAGTGGTAGGCATCCAGCCCCCTGGCTAAGGGTGGTAGTAGTGGTGGGCATCCTGCCCCCTGGCTAAGGGTGGTAGTAGTGGTAGGCATCCAGCCCCCTGGCTAAGGGTGGTAGTAGTGGTGGGCATCCTGCCCCCCTGGGTGAGGGTGGTAGTAGTGGTGGGCATCCTGCCCCCTGGCTAAGGGTGGTAGTAGTGGTGGGCATCCTGCCCCCCTGGGTGAGGGTGGTAGTAGTGGTGGGCATCCTGCCCCCTGGCTAAGGGTGGTAGTAGTGGTGGGCATCCTGCCCCCCTGGGTGAGGGTGGTAGTAGTGGTAGGCATCCTGCCCCCCGTGGGTGAGGGTGGTAGTAGTGGTAGGCATCCTGCCCCCTGGCTAAGGGTGGTAGTAGTGGTAGGCATCCAGCCCCCTGGCTAAGGGTGGTAGTAGTGGTGGGCATCCTGCCCCCCTGGGTGAGGGTGGTAGTAGTGGTGGGCATCCTGCCCCCTGGCTAAGGGTGGTAGTAGTGGTGGGCATCCTGCCCCCCTGGGTGAGGGTGGTAGTAGTGGTGGGCATCCTGCCCCCTGGCTAAGGGTGGTAGTAGTGGTGGGCATCCTGCCCCCCTGGGTGAGGGTGGTAGTAGTGGTAGGCATCCTGCCCCCCGTGGGTGAGGGTGGTAGTAGTGGTAGGCATCCTGCCCCCGGGCTAAGGGTGGTAGTAGTGGTGGGCATCCTGCCCCCCTGGGTGAGGGTGGTAGTAGTGGTAGGCATCCTGCCCCCGTGGGTGAGGGTGGTAGTAGTGGTAGGCATCCTGCCCCCTGGCTAAGGGTGGTAGTAGTGGTGGGCATCCTGCCCCCTGGGTGAGGGTGGTAGTAGTGGTAGGCATCCTGCCCCCGTGGGTGAGGGTGGTAGTAGTGGTAGGCATCCTGCCCCCTGGCTAAGGGTGGTAGTAGTGGTAGGCATCCTGCCCCCTGGCTAAGGGTGGTAGTAGTGGTAGGCATCCTGCCCCCTGGCTAAGGGTGGTAGTAGTGGTGGGCATCCTGCCCCCCTGGGTGAGGGTGGTAGTAGTGGTGGGCATCCTGCCCCCTGGCTAAGGGTGGTAGTAGTGGTGGGCATCCTGCCCCCCTGGGTGAGGGTGGTAGTAGTGGTAGGCATCCTGCCCCCCGTGGGTGAGGGTGGTAGTAGTGGTAGGCATCCTGCCCCCTGGCTAAGGGTGGTAGTAGTGGTAGGCATCCTGCCCCCTGGCTAAGGGTGGTAGTAGTGGTGGGCTTCCTGCCCCCCTGGGTGAGGGTGGTAGTAGTGGTGGGCATCCTGCCCCCTGGCTAAGGGTGGTAGTAGTGGTAGGCATCCTGCCCCCGTGGGTGAGGGTGGTAGTAGTGGTGGGCATCCTGCCCCCTGGGTGAGGGTGGTAGTAGTGGTGGGCATCCTGCCCCCTGGCTAAGGGTGGTAGTAGTGGTAGGCATCCTGCCCCCTGGCTAAGGGTGGTAGTAGTGGTAGGCATCCTGCCACCCTGGCTAAGGGTGGTAGTAGTGGTAGGCATCCTGCCCCCTGGCTAAGGGTGGTAGTAGTGGTAGGCTTCCTGCCCCCTGGCTAAGGGTGGTAGTAGTGGTGGGCATCCTGCCCCCCTGGGTGAGGGTGGTAGTAGTGGTGGGCATCCTGCCCCCTGGCTAAGGGTGGTAGTAGTGGTAGGCATCCTGCCCCCGTGGGTGAGGGTGGTAGTAGTGGTAGGCATCCTGCCCCCTGGCTAAGGGTGGTAGTAGTGGTAGGCATCCAGCCCCCCGGGTTGGGGTGGTGGCGCGCATTCAGGCCCCTGTGTGCATATGTGGCATTGGTGATGGGCATCCCGCCCCTATGGTGCTGCTGTTGCTGGTGTAAGTATATTCAGATTCCCAGTGTATGTGTGTGATGTGTCGTGTACGTGTTGTATGTGTTTTGTGGTTGGTGTCTGACTTACCTTCTGCGCCGTACGCGTCCGTGCCTGTTCCGGTAGTAGATGTAGAATATTGGTATGATCGGGACGAAGGGATTCATGGTTGGTTCGTGTCGTTCGTCCTTCTCGTTGCTTCGCGTCGTCCTCGTCGCTTGGCTTCGTCCTCGTCGCTTCGCTTCGTCCTCGTCGCTTCGCGTCGTCCTCGTCGGTGCTGTGTTCGTCTCGTAGCCGTAGATCGTGTTGTGGCGCGATTCGGAGCTTATGTGCGCCTCTCCCGGATGCTTTGACGTGCCGTGCGTAGCGACGGGTTCGGCGCGTACGGAAAGCGCATCGTACTTGTCCGGCCGGACGGGGCTGCATTTTCCCTTCCGTGCGACTCGATTCGGCGTTTCCGGATTCGCCTCGGTCGGAGAACAGGACCTGGTTTGGGTGAGTACGGCTCGGCCGGAATTTTTGCTGTTGTGCGCATCGTACTTGCTCGTTCGGTGTGCTGTACGGATCGGTCGGGAAACTGGCTTTCGCATGGCTTTTTTCCCGACCGAATAGTATTGGGTGCGCCTCCGACCGAGATCGGAATCGGCCCCCAAGTGTCAACTTTTAAAATACAATAATATTCCTTAAAAATCACGACTGTAACCAAAACGCTTTTACTCAACTGTTTACAGGAGATGTCCCAGGACTGAATCTAGGATCCAGTTCTGTGGTTAGAAAAGTAATCCATAAAGTAACTAATTGCATTTAACTAGAAATTCACATTGAGCTGAATGTTGCATTGTGTTTGAAAATGTGTTGCCCATTGCAACAACTGTAACTACTGTACTTAAAAGTCTATTGCCTATGTGCAAAGTATTTAAACTAAAGTAATTCTTTCTCAGAAAGTATTTTTTGTAATGTAATGTATAATGTAATTACAATGTAATTTAAAAAATAAAATATGTAAAAAAAAATTGTTTCTAAAAATGTAGTAAATCAGTATGAAAAAAATTAATATAACAATTAATACATTTAAAAATTGTCATTTACAAAACCTTTGAAATTCACTGAAAAAACCGTAGGTTTCAGACATGTTATAGTTAGGAATTAGCATTTAAAAAACCTTTGAAATTCACTGAAAAAACCATAGGTTTTAGGGACAGTTATAGTTACTTGGACATTGCACTCGTACAAAACCCGTGAAATTCCCCCGTTATAGTTAGTTCAGCTAACTATAACTCGCGCCCCCGCAATGCACTGCTGATGACGTCACATATTACATCACTCATGACATGGTCAGTGACATCACTGATGACATCACTGATGACATCTCAAATGACATCACTGATGACATCATCCACGTGATAATCTGATGCACCTCCTCACACCCTAATATAACCTTTGATACACCCACTCTAAATTACAGACTGCCATTCGCAAAACCATAGACACTCCAACACCAATAACTACATACCCACTCACTGATTCATAGGTATATGCACACATCCACTCACTCACCCGTACAGTCACTCATACTTACGGTCACTCAGTACAGGACTATCATATGCACTCATACTCCTATATAGACACTCACACACCGCCACTCATCCATAGAGGTACTCACACACCTAGTCAGTCATGCAAATAATTAAACACACTGCCATTTACTCACCTATACAGTTATACACACACCAGCTCACTTACTCATACAAATACTAGCACATTCTTACGCTCTTATACAATCACTGATACAAGCACACACTCATCCATACAGCCACTATCACAATCACTCACTCTCGCTTATAGCTATTTATATACTCCAACACACATATATACTGCCTTTCACATATGTAGTTACTCACACATGTACCACTGGGACATACATTCACTCACTAACACACTCTTACACACACTTACCCACCCATACAGTATATCACAGATGCACTCTTGAAACCATCCACCCAGTGAATCACCCACTCACACATCTATGCACAGAGTCGCACACACCCCTCCCACACAAACACTCAGGCACCCATACAGATACTCAGACAACCATTCAATAACTCATATAGACACTCATGTAGCTATTCACAAACACATGCAGCCACTTACACAGCAACAGACAGACGGATACAGACATTCACCCAGTTTAGTCACTAACCCATGCATTCAGTAAGATACGTTAAATCACTCACTTATACAGTCAGTCACGCACCTACTAAATCATCCATACAGACACTTACACACCCACTCATTCTTCAATACGTCTTTTCCTATATATATTAAAAATATTTAAACTTTACAGAAACACAGTCACTGGATGATGTCATCAGTGATGTCACCGACCATGTCATGAGTGATGTAATATATGACGTCATCAGCAGTGCATTGCGGGGGCGCGAGTTATAGTTAGCTGAACTAACTATAACGGGGGAATTTCACGGGTTTTGTACGAGTGCAATGTCCAACTAACTATAACTGTCCCTAAAACCTATGGTTTTTTCAGTGAATATATATATATATATATATATATATATATATATATATATATATATATATATATACACACACATACATATTACCACAAAATCTTCCCAATCAGAAAAAGAAACAGCACTCTGGGATGGAAGAAGAGAATCAATCCAGTTTATTCAGGCCACTCGGACAGGACGCATTTTGGCTGTACAACATCCTTTATGAATCTATGTGTATATTACCTACTGGCGGTCGCCAGTAGGTAGTTATAGTTAGGACCTAGTTTCCATAGGAAAAGCATTTTTTGATCTGCCAATAACTTTGGCGCCATTTGACGAATCTTCACAACATTTTCAAAACTAATTGGGCGGTCACGTCAACTTCTGTCCTGAAAATGATGGAGTGAATTGTCAAGCAGGGGCCGAGATTTTTTTTTTAAATTTCCACAGGAAACTTTAGACATGGCTACATCCCGAACTGCTGAACGGAATTACACCAAATTTGGCAAAAAGGTAGATCATGGTTCAGCACACACTCTTTTGTGAAATGTTGTAAATCCGTTCATTAGTTCCTGAGAAATCTAAACATTTCTCAGATATACAACGGGAAACGTGGAGGATACGTGAATCCTCCTGATCTCGAGCCTGCAATCTGATTGGCTGCCAACACTTCGAAACCAGGAAGTGTTGGCAGCCATCTTGTGACTCGGTTGAGCAAGAAAAAAGGTTAAAAAAACAGAAAACGCAAGGGAAGGGGTCAGGGTAGAAACACCCTAACCCCCCTAGGCCTGCTCAGGGCGTTCCCCAGGGCGTTCCATAAAATATCCAACCTGATGTTAGCAGATGCCTGTGGTCGTTCCTCTCCGGAGCTGTCTGGCACCCCCGACTCGGACGCCCTCTTAATTGATTCATAGCTCCGAACCAACGTTGATACAGCAGTACCAGTTGTTTCCCGCTCCTCAAAGAGGTTGGCCCCACCAGCTCCATGGTTCAACAATTCCCTCAGATCTAGCAAAAGGAGATGCAGAAAAATGGAGCGAAAATTGCGTAAATCTTATCTACCTGAGGACAGGGGGTATAAAGATACTTTAAAAGCTCAATACTTTCTCGTGAAGTCAGCCAAGAAAAACTTTTTTCAAACTAAGATAGAAGATGCCCAAACTAAGAGTAAGGAAATCTTTAACATAGTTAAATCCTTTACCGCCCCGAAGGCCAGTACACAGGAAGGACCATGCACGGAAGAATGGTCTAAGCTGATAGCTCAATTCTTCCATACTAAGATCTCCGTGATTCAACAAGCCTTCACTAACATCTCAGAGGAAGAACTGACCTTCTACCACAGTTCAAATAGCAAATTTCACTTCTTGGATCCCCCTCCTTTACTAGCTTTCCCTGAGCTCCAGCTAGAAGAGTCACTGACCCTTCTCCAAAGCACTAAGTCAGCCTCTCCTAGCGACCCATGTCCAGCGAATATCCTGAATCTATTAGCTCCCTCTATAAAACCCACGGTTAACCAGCTTTTTAATTCCTCCCTCTCCTCAGGCAACATGCTGAAATCATGGAAGCATGCAAAGATTCTTCCATTGATAAAAAAGGCTAACGCCAAACCAACGGACCCTGCCAACTACAGGCCTATCTCTCTTCTTCCGGTCCTCTCTAAAGTATTGGATAAGCATGTAAATACGGCCCTCCAAAAACACATTGAAGATGGGAAGCTCCTTCATGAGTTCCAATCTGGTTTCAGGGCTAATTACAGCACGGAGTCCACTCTGCTGGAAGTGACTGAATTTATCAAGGGTAAGCTGGACCAGGGAGGTAAGGCTGTTCTGATACTGCTCGATCTGTCAGCGGCCTTCGATACGGTACCACATGAGAGGCTCCTGGAGAGACTTGCTAACATCGGCCTATGGGGGCCGCCCTAACATGGATGTCCTCCTTCTTGGAAAATAGATCTCAGGACATCTGGCTTCCCCCTTTCTCATCCCCGGTTCGGGCCATGAATGTAGGTGTCCCTCAGGGCTCCATTCTCAGTCCTACCCTTTTTAATATAGATCTATCCCCCCTTGCATTTCTGGTAGAGGATGAGGGCGCCAAAATTGTTTCCTACGCTGATGACACTCAGCTGATTTTTACATGTGATAAAGGAACCGACATAAGGCTGGCCTCACAAAGGTTTTCAACTGGCTTAAGATCAACCAGCTGAAGTGCAACCCTGATAAAACTGAAGTTGTTTTCTTTGGTAAACCAGAAACGCCTGATTGGAGCTCTTGGTGGCCAAAAGATCTGCCGCCCCCGCCCGCGGAGAAGGAGAAAGCCAAAAACTTAGGAATTGTCATTGACAAGACGCTTTCCATGCGCTTTCAAATTCAAAACCTAACTGGCGCCTGTTTTGGCATACTCCGGATGCTAAAACAATTCCTGCCACTGTTACCGCCTGAGAGCAGAAAGATCGTGGTGCAGGCTCTGGTGACATCTAAGCTTGACTATGTCAACTGCTTGTACATCGGTCTTACCAAATCCCTCATCCAGCGCTTACAAGTGGTTCAAAACGCGGCGGCCAGAGCCATCCTGAGACCTAAACCTAGATCTAGTATGACCCCTATTCTTAAGTCTCTACACTGGCTCCGCATAAAGGTACGGATGGACTTCAAAGCGATGACCATCTTCTTTGAAACTTTCTACGGCTTAGGAGCCGGCTACTTAAATATGCGTGTTAATCGCTACATAACATCTAGACCCCTCAGATCTTCCAACGTCAACCTGGCCATCGTGCCTAAAATATGCAGTGCCTGCTCTGGTGGCAGATCCTTTGGCTTTCTAGGCGTAAAATTGTGGAATAGTCTCCCTGAGTCTCTGAGACAAACCACAGACCTACTCTCCTTCAGGAAGAACCTAAAAACGTGGCTTTTTAACAACTGATGGGTCTTTTATGCATGTCTTCCTCCCGCTGTCACGCGCCAGGACACTCCAGTCTGAGTAGCTGTGCGCTTTATTAAATACACTATTTCATTTCATTTCACCCCCAGTGCCAAAAAAAGCATTTTTTTAAATACATTTGGTGGGATTGGCAGTACATCTGTGAATCTGGATGAAAAAAACCTCAAAAAACAAAGCGTGGGCTCCCGCGCTTTATTTCCTTTAAGCCCCCGGGTGGGTCAGGTCTTGGGGGCAATGAAAAAATAAGATGCAGGGGCCTGCGCGGGCCCCCACAGCACCAGGAACTGCCACCTCCCGGGGCTTATACATTCAATGTAGGGGGCTACAAGGCCCTCCTTGTACCTCCAGCTCCTTTTCTACATCACTCTGCAAACATAACTACAAGTTAAAAAACCTTAGAAATTCACTGAAAAAAACCAAAGGTTACAGGGACGTTATAGTTAGGGATTAGCATTTAAAAACCTTAGAAATTCACTGAAAAAACCACCACAGGTTTCAGGGACATTATCATTAGGAATTAGCATTTAAGAAACCTTAGAAATTCATTGAAAAAAACACAGGTTACTGGAACGTGATAGTTAGGCTGACATTTCACTTGATGTATAAAGGAAGAGATACCTTTTGCAAAAAACAGGCTGTCCAGTGTGGTATGAGTGTGTATGAAGGGATGTGTCAATTGAAGAGTGGATAGGAGTATTTAATAAGATTAAACTAACCAGCGCAAGGGGGGCATAAAATTGTTTTCGGCTGATATTTCACTTGTACACAACCTGTTAAATTCAGCTGTCATAGTTAGCTGAGCTAACTATAACTCGTGCCCCAGCAATGCACTTCTGAGGACATCACATATTACATCACTCATGCTATGGTCAGTGACATCACTGATGACATCACAGATGACATCTCAAATGACATCACTCATGACATCATCCACATAATCTCTGATGCACCTACACACACCCTAATATAATCTATCATACACCCACTCTAAAATTCAGACTACCATTCTCAAAACCATAGACACACCAATAATTGTACCTATATACACACTCACTGATTGGTAGGTCTACACAAACATCCACTCACTCACCCATACAGCCACTCATACATGCAGTCACTCACCAATACAGCCACTGATATATGCACTCATACACCCATAGAGACACTCACACACCATCACTCACCTATAGAGTTACTCACAAACCTAGTCACTCACCCAAAGAGTCAATCACACTGCCATTTACTCACCTATACAGTTATACACACACCACCTCACTTATTCATACAGATACTAACATATACTTCCTATCTTATACAATCACTGACAGAAGCACACTCTCCTCCATACAGCCACTCTCACAATCACTCACTCTCACATACAGTCAATTATATATTCCAACACTCACATATACTGCCTTACACATATGCAGTTACTAACCCATATACCACTGAGACATCCATTCACTCACCGACCCAGCCATACGCACACTCACTCACCCACACAGCCCTTCGCAGATGCAGTCATGAACCCATACACCTTGTGAATCACCCACTCACACTTCCAAGCAGAGAGTTACACCCCCCCACCAAGACACACAGCCACTCAGGCACCCATATAGGTACTCAGACAACCAATCAATAACCCATATGGACACTCATGTAGCTACTCACCAACCCATGCAGCCAATTACACACCAACTAACAGACTGATAGACATTCCCACAGATTAGTCACTCACCCATATATTCACTGAGACACGTATAATTACTCACTTATACAGTCAGTTACGCACCCACTGAATCACCCATACAAACACTCATACACCCATTCATTCTTCAATACAGCTTGGCATATATATATATATTTATATATATATATATATATATATATATATATATATATAACATTCTTAAACTTTTTAGACACAGTCACAGTCATTGGAGGATGTCACTGACCATGTCATGAGTGAAGTAATATGTGACATCATCAGCGGTGCATTGCGGGGGCACGAGTTATAGTTAGCTCAGCTAACTATAACGGCTGAATTTCACAGGTTTTGTAGAAGTGAAATGTCAGCCTAACTATAACGTTCCTGTAACCTGTAGTTTTTCTGTGAATTTCTAAGGTTTTTTAAATGCTAATTCCAAACTATAACGTCCCTGAAACCTGTGGTTTTTTTCAGTGAATTTCTAAGGTTTTTTAAATGCTAATTCCTAACTATATCATCCCTGTAACCTTTGGTTTTTTTCAGTGAATATATATATATATATATATATATATATATCCTTCACTCCAAACCTGCCAGCACTCCTGCACTCGCTGGCGGGTGCCCCGTGTATGAGGGCAGACTCGTGGACAATGTCAACGCTCCAGAAAGAAGTCACAGGAACTCACAGGGGTAATCCTTCTTCGGATTTATTAGGCACAAGTAATAAACAACAGCGGGACGCCTTCCTCAGTGTTGGCGGCTGCCGCATTTCTTCCTCATTAAATACAACGTCATGCACAGTAATTGAAAGACAGGCAGAGCATCACATCAAAGGTCAGGCATAGAATCTATATTTCCCGCCATACTGGAGTGGTGTGTTACGTCGTCATTCTTTACATCCATTACGTGCCCCCTCTAACTGCGTGCTGGCTCAGAGAAGTAATATAAATACGGGCCTGGATGACCAAAATAATTCTTATTCAGTGCAGCGTTAAAACAGCGCATGGATGCGGCGCATGTCCAGCTTATTATTAGTTCAACGTTAAACTGCACATAGATGCGGCGAATGCATGAGTTTAATCATGCCCTCGATGGGTTTACCCATAAAACGGCATGCCTAATCGGAATCAAGCCCTGGATGGGCAGCACTACCTCAGGGACCCTGGTTCAGCTCTCTTCGCAAGGCGCTGGTGTGAGACAGTCGTGATGCAGCCCTGGATGGGCCTAATTATCTAACATCTCTACTCCCTAATGCTCAATCACAAATTCGATTCTCTCTGCTTTCCCCTACCTCCTTACTGTTTATAGATGCACCCCTAGCTCCTACCCCATGTTGAGGCCCTTCGGCAATCTGGTTACCATATCCAGGATATAGCGCGATTCTAGTCTGCGCAAATGCTTCTCCCTGTCCCCTCCTCTTACGTCACGTGGTACATGGTCAATGCAAATATATTTCAACAGCTGTCTCTTGCTGTTGTAATGTGTTTGGAAGTGCCTGGCCACAGGGTAACTCTGATCCCTGTTATAGCCCGCTGATGTTCTAAGATGCGGACTTTCGCTGGATGAATTGTGCTGCCCACATACCTCAAATCAGACGAGCATGTGAGGCAATACACCACATATGGTGTATTACAGTTCATAAATTTCATAATGCGAACTAGATTTCTTAGGCCAACCACCTTGTACGTGGTCACCTTAGTACTGTTACTACAGGCCTTACATCTGCCACAAGGAAAAAAGCCCATCAGGCCTGTAATACCTTTTTGTGCTTTAAGCGGTGGCAGGTGGCTGTCCACCAGCTGGTCTCTAATAGAGCGTGTTTTCCTAAATGTTAGTGATGGATGAGATGGCAAGTCCTGTCCTATAACTATATCAGACTTCAAAATCCGCCAGTTAGCAAGCATTATTTTTCTCATGCTGCTAGCCGCCCTGGTGAAACTCATTATGAGCCTGAAATTGTTCCTTTCCTGTGGCTGAGATTTTTTGTTGCCTTTCTTCAATAAGTCAGCTCTGGGCTTCCCTTCCACTCTTTTGGTCGCTTCCTTCAGGATGCCTTTTCTGTACCCCCTCGCTTCAAATCTCCTGATACTCTCTGATCCATCTCTCTCAAAATCTTCTTCTCTTGTACTGTTCCTTTTAATCTGTAGCAGTTCCCCATAAGGGATGCTATTTTTTAGATTGCTAGGGTGACTACTCTTGGCGTGCAACACCGAGTTCCCTGCTGTAGACTTTCTAAAAAGAGCTGTCTGAATTCTTCCCTCTGCTACAAACACTCTCGGGTCCAAAAAGGTAACCTCAGTCGAGCTAATTTCGCTTGTGAATCTGAGGTTAAGATCATTGGAATTGAGATACTCGATGTATCACAAAGCTGACTCTTTGGTGCCTCGCCATATCAGAAAGAGATCGTCAATGTAACGTCTCCAGCTGACAGTGCTCGCTACCCATCTGTCGCATGTGTCCGACCAAGACACCTGCTTCTCCCACCAGCCCATGAACAGGGTTGCGTAGCTGGGGGCGAAGCAGGCTCCCATGGCCGTGCCCTTTTTGCTGTTTGTAAATCCGATCCTGAAAGATGAATATGTTGTTATGTAGACAAAAATGTAGGAGCTCTAGCAGCATCTCACTGTGTTCTGCATATTTCAAGGGCCGATTCCTTAGGAAGTATCTGGTGGCATTGATTCCATCCTGGTGTGCTATGCTCGTGTACAAGCTAGCCACATCCAGCGTTACCATTAGGAAATCGGATTCCCACACCACCCCCTCAATGTGTTTAAGGAAGTCCTTAGTGTCCCTTGTATAGGATGATAATTCTAACACAAAGGGGAATAGAAAGTAGTCAATGAATCTGGACATGTTCTCCAACAGGCCAACAATAGAGGATATTATTGGTCGTCCCAGTGGGTTTAACTTGTTCTTATGAACCTTAGGTAAATGACAAAATGTTGGTATGCGGGGATGAGAGATCGATAGGAAGGCGAACTCCTCCGCTGAGAGCATTCCTTTCGCTTGCCATTTCGAGATTAGCTGCTCATAGTCTCTTATGCTGTCCATGTATTCACTAGTCGTAATTTGTGAATAATTCTCAGGGTTGCTCAATTGATGGTACGCCTCCTTGCAATAGTTCTCACGGGTCTGCAACACCACATTATCCCCTTTGTCCGAGGGCTTGCTCACAATTCTCTCGTCTGATTCAAGATTTCTTAATGCCATTCTCTGTGCATAAGTAATATTCCATGTATTGCTGTTTTTGTCCGTGTCCTGCCTTAGCTTCAGGAGGTCATGGTTTACTCTCTCTGAGAAGATGTCAATAGCATCAACTGTCGTTTGGGGAAAGAACGTGGAAGTTGGTCGAAAAGGATTTGATGTTCTTGACTGCGTGATCCCCCAATGGACAATCAGGTCCATGTCGTCAAGATTTGTCGAATCCGGTAATGCACTGCTGCTGCCCAGTTCCTCTAAGACAGCTAGTGTGTCCAAGTTGTCTCCACTGAGGATGTCCGTACCTGTGGGTGATGTCTTCCTAATACCTGCTCTAGAGTCCAAGCCCCTAAACTTGAATAATTTAAATAATTTCAGCTTTCTCATGAATTTGTAGACATCTATTCTAGTCTGTGCTTATTCAAAGTTGCTAGTGGGGCAGAAAGACAGTCCCAGTTTCAAGACTGTTTCTTACACAGATGTCAGCTGCTTTGACATCAGGTTGATTATCGTGAGATTCTCTGATTCAATCGCAGTGTTTATTGCCTGAACTTTACATTCCGTATCGGGCGGGTGCTTCTGCCTCTGTTGCCACCTTCTCGGTTGCCACCCTCCCCTTCTCGTGGATCCGCAACTTGTTGTTCTGATGGACTGCCGTTGCCTCCACGGAGCCATGTTTAACTAATCAGGCTGAAGTCCTCGTAAAAATGGTGGGGTGCCGGGGCACTTGCTCCTGCTCCACCCACCTCCTCTTCTGATTGCTCTGCGTCTGTCACCTCTGACTCTGAGGTATCTCTTCTTTCAACCTCCTTGCGATTCTTATTGTTCCCTAGGTCACGGTGAGGTGCATCGTACTTCTTGGCGAACGTTAATATCCTTCCCCGTTCGTAAACCCTTGCGTCGCGGTCAAATTTTTGCTGCTTTCGCTGTTTGATCTTCAGCTCATAGTTCTATAAGCGTTTTTTCATGGAGGCCCTCACTTCATCATGCTTTGTTTTGTCACCCTCACTGGTGATGTTTTTTTCAATCTCCTCAATCTCTTTCACTGCCTTCTCTCTGTCACTCCATGCAAACTTGACCAGGATCACCAGCATTCCCTTCGAGGAATCTGATGTGTACTCTGCCCATTCTTCAAGCAGTTTCGGATCTGGATTCTCGTATGCTGGGACCGTATAGATGCGCAGTCCTCTAGGCACCCTGCATACGTCAATGTAATGTTGCAGTGAAGTGGCCTCCCACCACTTCCTGATCTCCCGTTCATACAGCCGTTCCAGCTGTAGATATTTGTATTTAAGTTCCTGTTGGGGCTGGCCTGGGGTGCTCCCGTTTTCAACAGAACGCATGCCTGGTCGCGTTATGAAAATGTCAGAGGCCGCTTTGCGGCACGTCGCTTCGCTGAACATTTATTGACATAAAGCAGAAATCTGCAATGTGCACTCCCATTCGCTATGCACCGCTGTGGGATCAAAGGGCAACTGCTCGCGATCATCACACAATTCAATTCTTACCGCCATTTCACGCGGTTGCAGTTTGGCAGTCCGTAATTCTCTGCCGGCTTCTCTTCCCTTCAGCGGAGAGGTGTGGGAGCTTTTCAAGTACCCTTAGATCCAAACCTGCCAGTACTCCTGCACTCACTGTCGTGTGCCCCGTGTACGAGGGCAGACTCGTGGACAATGTCAACACTCCAGAAAGAAGTCATGGGCACTCACAGGGGTAATCCTTCTTCGGATTTATTAGGCACAAGTAACAAAAAACAAACTTGTTTCAGCGGGACGCCTTCCTCAGTGTTGGCGGCCCCCGCGTTTTTGCATCATTAAATACGACATGCACAGCCATTGAAAGACAGGCAGATCATCACATCAAAGGTCAGGCATAGAATCTATATGACCCGCCATACCGGAATGGTGTGTTACGTCGTCATTCTTTGCATCCATTACGTGCCCCCTTTAACTCCACGCTGGCTCAGAGAAGTAATATAAATACAGGCCTGGATGACCAAAATAATTCTTATTCAGTGCAACGTTAAACAGCGCATGGATGCGGCGCATGTCCAGTTTATTATTAGTTCAACGTTAAACTGCGCATAGATGCGGCGAATGCATGAGTTAATCATGCCCTGGATGGGTTTACCCATAAAACGGTATGCCTAATCGGAATATATATATTCTTCTCTATAACTGACGATGTAACGGTGGCATCGAGAACGAATGCTGTGACAGCATGTGGGGTTCAGATAAAGCGTTTGTACATTTATAGATTTTTATAAAGTATACTGCAGCAGGCTAGTATTGATGTGCATTGGCAAAGCTGTGTATGATGGCAGCACTGGAATCTCCAAAGGTGATTCAGATTTTAAAGCGGAGATGCTTAAGGGACTCAGTTCAGAAAAATCTCTTTTTATTAAAATAAACAAGCATAAAAAATTTACATGAAGTATAAAATGAAACCCATAAATGTCAACATCAAACTTAACAACTTTGTGCACAATTTCTCAGTCGTTTGAAAGCACTTCCTGAGACTCTAAATCAATCTGAGAGTATCCATTTCTGAAACCAGGATTTGTGCCTTCTCTTTATAGAAACACTTTCAAAGCATTTTTAATAAATTCTGCGGCTTTACGAGATGCAATTTCTCCCGAAGTTAAAATCCAATTGCGCCTCTAATTCCAGATATTGGATTTTGCTACTAGAGCTACCAAGGTTAAAATGTGTTTTTGTCCTTTTTATTTCTTTAACAGCTCTCAAAATGCTGCCATTGACTTCTTGCACAGCCTCTAAAAGGACTGTCATTAAAACATCTATCATCTGAGAACCAGGTGACAGGGGTTTCCAGGACATTAGTGTCTCCTCTGCTGTGTCGCTTTCATTTATTTCATATTCCCCTGAAAAGGAGATTGTTAATCTCTTAAATCAAACCACCATAATCTCAAACGTGTCATTTGGAGCCTGACATAATGTATTATTTCAAGGCCCTAGATGCTTGCTTTTCCAAGTATCATGCAAAATGTTCTTACTGTTTTTTTTCAGACTTTCTTTGAGTCTATATACTGTGTTGGGAATGTAAAGATATATGTCATAACTAGAGTTTAGCAAAAAATAATATGCTGAAAAAAGGAAAGGTGGTATTCGTCGCTTTTTAGTTTTCTGCGAAGCATACATTTTAAATAAACTGCCAAAATTTTCTCAGAAAGCAGAAAAGTAAAAAGGGATGAATTCCTGGCCTGTTGCAAAGAAAAATATTTTGTTTTGGGTTGCCAGAGCCTCGTTGGACTGCAAAATGGCCTAGGGAGGTGGAGGCTTTTTAGACATTTTAAAGGACAAATAGACAACAAATTAAAATGATCCTACCACAGGGGCCTATCCTGAGAGTCTGAAAGTTGTGCCATCAGAATTAACAAATTACCCTGCTGTCATAGCAATTCTGATCGGTCAATCCTTCACTCAGAACAAGAATAAGACCGTGTGATAGGACCATTCTGAATTACTACAGTTCAGCAATTGAAAAAGGGATGTCTGTCGACTCAGACTGTCTGTCAGTGGGTTAGCGGGCCTTTCAGCAATCTCACAGCGGCCCATGGCACCCTGCGGTGCACTACCCACTGTTTCCCCTGGTTTATAAGTCTGTGGTCATGGAAGCAACTCTACAAAAACACATTAACCCTGGGACCAGTTTCCACGTAAATGAAGACAGAAAATAAAAATGTACTCATGACCTTCACTTCCATTACAGTAAATGACCACTACTACATCCACCTCACAAGTAAACCCACAGTCGCTATCACTACGACTGGCTATTAGTTTAACAAGGTGCATTTACTGCCCAAACTCTAACTGTTATCATATTTTATTTGAGTGGCAAATTGAGGTAATGGAGAGCCAAGTTAACGGCCTTACAGGTTGTGATGATCAGGCCAATGTTAATGAAATGAAATAGATTTATAAGAGCACAACATCTACCACAAGGCGACAAGGCGCTGAAAAGGGAGAGCTCAGAAGTGGAAAACAGAAAAGGAAAGTTCTCATATCAGATATGCATAAAGCTTTAAAGGTGATGCGTTTGTTCACCGGTAGCTAATGCAGTTTGAAGATCCCCGCTGAGACTGATTGTTTAGGAATTTCAAAAATCATTCTTGCGGCTGCATTCTGTACAAGCTGTAGCTTAGCAATTGCTGATTTATTGACCCCCCAGATAAAGTGCATTGCAATAGTCTAACATAGAAGAAATCAAGGCAAAAGCTACCTGCTTGCATGCTTGCAGAGCGATAAAAATGAACACCTTCCTCAAGGTTCAAATAATCCAAAAACAGGTGAGTACAGTACGATTAACCTGAAGGTCAAACAATAACGTGGTAGCTAATAACACTCCCAGAAAGAATTGTTTAAGATTCTCAATGAATTCACTAAACCGGCATCTATGCAGCCCCCAACAGCAGCTTCACAGGAATGGGTTGACTCGTTATCTACTTTTTTTGTAGACAAAATTGACAGTATCTATAGCCAGTTCCCTCTAAATACTGTTCAACCGCCTATCCAGAGATCAGAAGACAACTGTCCCTTGGTGGACTCTACCTTTAACGAATTCTCTGAATTCTCTTTGTAAGAAGTCACCCTGGCACATAAAAGGGTAAAATCAGGCTCTCCCACCGATACAGGGTCCTCCCTGGTTTTATCAAAAATCAGTCCAGCTATTATTCCCAGTCTAACCAGGCTCTTTAACCTCTCACTACTACACTCTTCGGTACCCACAAGGTGGAAGGAGGCCTTAGTCAGACCTATTTTAAAGAAACCCACCTCAGATCCTGAACAGCCAAACAATTATCGACCAATCTCCCTTCTTCCCTTGTTTGGTAAAATCCTGGAGTCACTGATAAATGGTCAATTAATTAAACATCTGGAAAAAAACAAAGTGCTAGACCCTTCTCAGTCGGGGTTCCGAGCTTTTCATAGTACCGAAACAGCCCTACTAGGCGTGGTGGATAGCATCAGACTTTCTTTGGACAATCGAAGATTGGCTATTTTGGTCCTCTTAGATCTGTCTGCTGCCTTCGACACCATCTCCCATTCCATCGTTTTGGAGCGCCTGAGAGAGGCGGGTGTCGGAGGCCCAGCATTGGCCTGGTTCAGGTGTTATCTGAGTGACCGTACTTCCAGAGTCCAAATCGGTACTTTCACTTCCAAGAGTCAACCCATCAACAGGGGCGTCCCCCAGGGATCTATCTTGAGCCCTACGCTCTTTAATTTATATGTATCCCCCCTGGCTAAAGTTATCAAGGATCACGGCTTCGACACACTATCGTATGCCGATGATACACAGTTGTTAATTACTCTTGGATCTGATGTTGCCAATACTAAACAAAGATTTGGGAAATGCATGCTGGATATAAACAACTGGATGTCAACCAACAACCTCCAGCTAAATGCAAACAAAACAGAAGTTGTTCTTTTTGGCAATGCACAGACGCTGTGGACAAATGATTGGTGGCCTCCTACCTTATGTACTTGTCCCCTTCCGAAAGTAACAGCCCGTAACCTTGGCGTAATAATCGACAACCAACTTACTATGTGTGATCATGTCAATCAAGTAACGCGTACTTGTTACGGGCTAATGCATGCCCTTCGTAAAATATTTAAATGGGTCCCACTGCCTTCCCGTCTGCCATTGATTCAGGGTCTAATTATTAGTCGCTTGGATTATGGGAACGCTCTATTGGCATCCATAAATGAAGACCTCTTAAATAAGCTCCAGGTTTTACAGAATACAGCAGCTAGAGTGGTTTTGAACCTTCCCGCTCGCTCTCCTTCTGCACCTAGCCTGAGGGCCCTCCACTGGCTGCCAATTAAGAAGCGGATACATTTTAAAATCTGCTGCCTTGTTCATAAAACTCTAAATGGACAGGGTCCCCATTACTTGGCAAATAAACTGAAAAAGTATCAGCCAATACGGACTCTCCGCTCTGCTAATAAACATCTATTAACAATCCCTAAGGTTCGAACAGTTAAATACGGTAGCAGATCATTCTCGAAAATAGCCCCCACTCTCTGGAACTCCCTGCCATTGCACCTGCGAACCGAGCTAGATCACAAGAAGTTTCAGAAGTCCGTCAAGACCTGGCTATTTTAAATCCACCTCTTTCCCTGCCATCTTCTTGTTTGTTCCTGAGTCTCGGCAAAGCGCTATGAGACCCTGGGGTGATATATGCGCTCAACAAGAATCAGTACATAGACATAGACATAATAACACTCCCATATTTTTGGCGGAGTCTGTCGGAGTGGGCACTGGCCCTAATATGTCTGGCGACCAGGATTTATTCCAGATGGAAGGTTGGTTACCAGAGATCAAGACCTCAGTCTTGTCCCCATTAAGTCTAAGGTAGTTGCTACCCATCCAGGTGGCTACTGCCTGCATATGTTTTCTCAATAATGGACACAATTATTTGCATGTCATCGGCATAAGATGGGCCCTGTGCTCCAAAGGACCATATCGGCTTGGCCAGTGGGGAGACATAGATATTGAAATGTGTCGGGCTCAGGGAGGAACCCTGAGGCACCCCACATGGCAAAATGATGGGGTCAGAACTAAATTGGTTCATAACTACCATCTGT
Organism: Calotriton arnoldi; assembly: GCA_963921515.1. Lineage (NCBI taxonomy): Eukaryota > Metazoa > Chordata > Amphibia > Caudata > Salamandridae > Calotriton > Calotriton arnoldi. Next base: position 249,565 of record CAWUFW010005220.1, on the reverse strand, counting down.
TTCCTGTCCTTAAAGGAGATTAAAAGTTCTAATGCTGAACCAGTGAGCCCGGGATTCCACAGCTGTTCAGCAAGCAGGGCTGGAGAAATGGTGTCTAAAGCTGTGGATAGATCCAAAAGGATCAATACAGCCGCCTGCCCTGTGTCAACCACAGAACGGATGTTATCAACGGTTGAAACCAAAGCAGTTTCTGTCCCATGGTTGCTTCTAAAACCAAATTTAGAGGGATCTAACAATTCATGTTCCTCCAAATATGCCATCGTGAAATCAAGTGCTTTTCAAAAATTTTAGACCGAGTAGGCATTAGGCAAATGGACCTAAACATTTTCAGATCTGTAGGGTCCACGTTCGTTTTTTTTTTTTTTTTAAAAGAGGCTTAGCAGCAGCTTTTTTTCACAGTTGTGGATAAGTTCCCAAGCTAATGGCTTTATTGATCGTAGCTGCAAGATGAGGGGCAACTGTCTTAGCTACCAGCTGCAGGACCCTAGGGGGACATGGTTCAAAAGGAGAGCCTGACTTCATACTGAGGAGATAAAGCTCCACTTGCTCGGGAGTCAGGCAGGAGAAACTACCTGTCCTCTGATGTAATGGTTTCGAGGTAATGGAGTACACCAAAACCATATGTTCCTACATTGTAGAATAGCCTCTTCTACATATATTCACATGTCACCATAGAATACAATAGATTCTTCCCCTTTTGACAAGAGACCCTCACCTCTTTTTATCTCCTTCAAAGAGTTTAAGAGAGTGGGGCAGTTGTACATATATTTAACCCGATTCAAAAAGCAGAAACATTTTCAGGAATGTGTGGGGTAAGGCTAGATGTCCTGGAAATTTGTGTTTGCTTGCTTCATTCATAAATCTACAAGCGGACTTACACATCTATTAGGACTTTCTGATGTACATGAAAGTTTCCAGCAGTGCTTAATTTGTGAAAGAAATAAGTGCCAGGGCACTCACCAGGAGGCCACTGCAGCTTGCACCAGTCCATTGCTCCTGTCAGTGCCACCTATGACAGAACTAACACAACTACTAATCATGAACCCTACAAGTGTGACAATTCAGACTAATCCAGTCCCACAAAGCTGTATGAATGGCTTGGAAGGCAGGTAATAGCCAATGTAAGGTATATTGACTTAATAACCAACTATTGTTGTGCTCATCTCTAAATTAGACAAACAGCACCACCATGTGGCAGACTGTCTTAAGCGCCGGTGTTGACTCTTAAGTGCCGTTGTTGAGCACTGGAAACCACTGGCTCAAATTAAGCACTGCTTTCCAGTATGTTTGAGTCCTTAATGCATGACAATGTTTGACAATCATCATCCATTTGCCCACACCCATGTGCTAGCATTTGATACCATATACTTTAGCACTGGCACTTTATTTGGGTTCTGATGGAGATGTTTTTATTAATATGATCTCCTTTCAACTCGTTGTTTTGTTAGGTTGCTAGACTGTGCTGAGGGGTACTTGCTAGCCTATCTGCTTTAGTTTTTACATCTCCGCCTTTGCTATTCCATTTGGTCAGTGCACTAGCATCTAGCACTGACACAATGTGCAGGTCTGCATGGCCTTATTTATGGGTGCACTGCAGCACCTCCATGCAGCTAGACCGTCAAAGGCAAGCCCGTCTGTGCCCGTCCGTGCCCACAATGCACCCCACACCCAATTCTGATGTCTGACCTCCAACTGTAACACTGGAATCTCTGGGGCATATTTATGAGCCCCTTGTGCAACTGATGCTTTGGCGGCGCAAATTACAAAATCATATTTATGAGGTCACGCAAAGCCACTTTTTGAATGGCCTCATACATATGGAATATGGCAAGGCAGTGCAAAGTGCTGCCGTTGCTTTACTCTGCGTTACAGAGGCGTTCCTTGGGCATTGCAGTGGGTGTTCCCACGCAACACCCCAGATTTACAAATGCATGTAAACCTGGGATGCGCCAAAACCTTATGCCTGACCAGGGGAGGCGCAACGAGGAGATATAATATTATTTCTCTTCGTTATTTCCTCTTTCCATGTCTGCTGCATTCTGCAGCACACATAAAAAGAGGAAAATTTCTCACTGGATTGTTGTGCAAGAAGGTGCCCCTTCCTGCACAAAAACAATCCTGCTGACAACAGAGGCACCCTTGCACCATGGTGCAAGGGTGCCTGTGTTGGTGCTAGACTGCCGAAACGGCACCAGCGCTGGGGGAAGTACTGGAATGCACTGTATTAGATAAATATGGTGCATTCTTGCTGGTTCACTTTGATGTAGGGCAGTGCAACAAGATGACTTGCTGCGCTGTCGAATGCCAAATCCCCATAAATTAGGCCCTCTGTTTCTTAATGTATAGGCGATTGTTGCTTTTTTCCGCCCTCCTATACCTTGACCCAGAACTTTACAGCACCTAGTGGACTTAGATCTCTTTTTTAATAATCTGCATTCACATATATTTGCCACTCTAGCTGGCACTGTAATTAACGCTCTTTCTGTGGCAAAAACCATATCGCCATCCTCGATTCAGAAGTTAATCAGAATCAGTGCATTTTCTGTATTACAGAAACATGAGTCCACAATGGTGTGCCAGATATATTTAGTGATATAGTTCCCTCTGGTTACTCTATATTAGGTGCCCATTGCCAAAGTGAGGTGGCAATTTTCTTTTTGTTCACAGCAATGTTTTTTAAATGTTCTGAATGTTTTGCCTACAGCTGTGCTGCATTCAAAACAATGGCAGCAAAAGTTCTGCCAACTTCCGTTCTGTCATGGACTTTCTTTATTGATTTTTAAGCCACTTCAGATTAGAACAGAAGCCAATGAATTGTTAACTGGCTTGCTATATTAAAATTTTGTTGTGTCACAAATAATCCTCATTTCGGATTTTAATATTACATTTGAAAACCCCACTCGCGAGTAACTAGGTTGAAATATTCAACACTTATTCTTGTAATGAACCCCTTGCCCCCCTTTTCACATTAAGGGGCATGTCTTAGACATATTGATGGTCTAATTCCACCCAGTTCCTTTTCTTCTCTCCTGTCCTTGTCCTCTGGCCATATCTCTTTCTTATTCCGTTTGTGAAAGGATTTATATGCCAATCACTGGCTCTTCCAGAATAAATAGGCATGATTTCCTCCCCCCTGAGGCCTGCCCTACTCAGCGCCTGGATACCATTACGGGTGATTAGCCATGCTCTACAAATTCACATAACATATGTTAGAAATAGGGTTTCTGGTTGGCTAGGGCTAGGGTATGCACCTAAACCAGGCAGAACCCACCACTCTAGTCAGAGTAAGGGAGTTACACATCCAAGATAACCCCTGCTCACCCCCTTGGTAGCTTGGCAGAGCAGTCAGGTTTATCCCTGAGGCAATGCGTAAAGCGTTTGCGCAACACACACACACCCCAGTAACACAATAAATACACCACAAAAGAGACTCCTCACAATATTATGTAAAATAGTTCATATACTGTATATTACACATAGACCAAAAAAGCATGACCCAGTAGTCACTTTGCCGACTAGGCAATTGTCATAACATCACAGTTAGTGCAAAAAGATAAAGACTTATATGTTGCACACATCATAAACACAACACCATCACTGTGCATATAATGTACACTATGGAATAATACTTGTTATCCTGTCATGGTAAGGCATAAAACAACATACATCATACATCAGGGCACAAAATGCAGCAGGTCAGTTACAAAGAGAAAACACATGGGTCACCAAACATCATTGTACATAAATCATCATACTTCACTGCAGGACATGCATCACCATATGTCATTATTAAATCCTAGGCCACAGTGTACCTGAGTGCCTATTTTAGGTAATACGGTAACTTACTTTATCCCCAGTAAAGCGCAGAAGCAGCTGCGCTCCTACTATGGTAAATACAGTGAATGTGGCCATTTTCCCTACATGCAGCCAGTTCCTAAGCGGGGACCCCATCATGGGCTTGCCCCACAATGGACACACGAGAACAAGTGCCCCCATAAAAGGTATGTCACAAGAGGAGAGGGAGGGCACCCACACTTCCCACGTCGACGGGGAGACTTCACTTGGCCCACATATGGGAAATCGCCTGAGGCAGCTGCCCACAGACATGTGGTGCAGCTGCTGAAACCAGTGCGGTGATACTTGGTGACTCCGCACCGGCCTCCTCAGCCGGGGATGACAAATGTGGCGCGTCATCCACCACCCAGCCTTGAGCCGTACAGGCTCCTTCAGGGCTGCAGCACTGGATGGAGCTTTCTGCTGCCGTGACACAGGGCGAATTCTCCGTTGGCTCCACTCTCTTCACTCCGGCCTTCCACAACGGCTGGGCCCGCCACAGGTGATGTCAGCATTTCTATGCAACTTGGAAATTCTGGACCAGGATTTTCCTCTGCGCAGCTGGAGAGAGGGGCGTGGAAAACATTCACCAGCTGCCAGGGAAAGGGACAGCTCACCCGCACACACGCTGATCCCGGAGAGTCCTCTCGGCCAGGGGATGTGCCCCCTCATGCACTTCCTCAGCAAAAAGCTCTCCAGCCATGCTGCTCCATCCAGACCAGTGGGGAGAGCATGGAGTATTTTGCACAAGCCAAATTAGAGCCCCCGAGGGGGGTCATGCACTCCCGGGACCTGGGGTAGTGAAGCGCTCATCGCGCTGGGTACACAAGTGTAGGAAAAGCTTGAAGTGCTCTCCATGAGCTATGTTTAAAAGTAAGGGGAAGATTCAATCAGCTGCCCAAAGAAGTGCGAAGCACACTTAGTTTCAGGGCCAAGAACAGAAAGAATAAAGCGCTCACCAGGCACTACATTTTTCACACACACAGGGCATGCACCAAGCCCTGGGAGATCACCGGGGGGCACCAAAGCAGGAGAGTAGGCAGCAGTCCAGCACACAAGGTTCTTTGTAGGCAAAGAGGCAGTCCTTCCAGCAGGTCAGCACAACAAAGCAAAGTCCAAGTAATGGTTTTCCTGGAATTATAGCCATCCCCTGGTGCATCATGCAGAGCCAGCAGCATCTGGTTACAAGTCCCACGCAGTGTTTAAAATATGGGGTCAGAGCCCCTGTACTTGAACTCAAAATGTCTTTGATGTGGAGGTAACTTTAAACAAGCTTTAGAAGTGTACAACACCTCCATTCAATCCCAGCCCTGGCTCCAGACACACTACAGGGGGGGGTAGAGACAGCATTGTGAAGGGCAGACACAGCCCTGTTCAGGAGCAGGCCACAGCTTCTCCCACCACTCTAGCTCAGGAAGACCCATAAGGATATGTGGGGCATACCTCAGCTCCCTTTGTGACTGTCTAGAGTGATTGCACAAACAGGACCCTGTCAGTCTAAACCAGACGTTGATTGGAGTCAGGCTGCAAAGCACAAAGAGTCATAAGCACACAGAAATGCCCACTTTCTAAAAGTGATACCAAAGGGGATGATGGACGGAGCGCTTGAGCTAATCAAACACTCACCCCCAGTCAACTGATCTGGGTTTAATCCATCATCATTCTTTAGCTCACTCCACCACCCCAGTTCAGACATGGCCATATGCAAATCAGTCTGACCCTGTGCCTCATGGGAACAGTCCAGCCCGAACTGCCAAGCCATGTCTTCCCTGGACCGGAAACAAGCATCCTGGGACCGGTTTCTGGCTATTCAGCCATCATCAGCCAGGCTAGCTTGAATCCAGTGGCAAAGTGAGCAAGGGACCCACGTCTGGGCATACCCTGCCAACTTAGGGCGAACAAAGCGATACCAAAGGGGATGATGGACGGAGCGCTTGAGCTAATCAAACACTCACCCCCAGTCAACTGATCTGGGTTTAATCCATCATCATTCTTTAGCTCACCCCACCACCCTAGTTCAGACATGGCCATATGCAAATCAGTCTGACCCTGTGCCTCATGGGAACAGTCCAGCCCAAACTGCCAAGCCATGTCTTCCCTGGACCGGAAACAAGCATCCTGGGACCGGTTTCTGGCTATTCAGCCGTCATCAGCCAGGCTAGCTTGAACCCAGTGGCAAAGTGAGCAAGGGACCCACGTCCGGGCATACCCTGCCAACTTAGGGCGAACAAAGCGATACCAAAAGTGGCACTTCTAAAATAGTAATAAAAAATAAGCCGGATTTACCACCACTATTCCAAACATACCAAACATTGCAAAGCTACTCCTTTTAGATCAGAAATTGCCACTGAAACACATATCAGGGAATTCCCAATGCAAACCTATGAGAGGAGCAGCACTCACAGCAGTGAGAAACCAGATAGGCTGTTTGCCACTGCCAGGACATGCCACATAATAACAAGGTCCATGTCCTACCTTTTACCTACACAGCACCCTTCCCATAGGGCTACCTAGGACCTACCTTAGGGGCGACCTTTATGTAGTAAAAGGGGAGCTCCAGACTTGGCACGTAACTATAAATCGCAAGTCACTATGGCAGTAAACTGCAAACACAGGCACTGCAGTGGCAGAGGCCTGTGACAGGTAAAAAGCTACTTCTGTGGCTGGTGCAAGCAGTGCTGCAGGCCCACTAGTAGCATTTAATTTACAGGCCCTGGCTATAATGGATACCACTGTACAAGGGACTTATAGGTAAATTAAATATGCCAAACAGGTGTAGACCAATCACACCAAGTTTAAGGTAGAGATCAAATGCACTTTAGCTCTGATCATCAGTGGTAAAGTGCCCAGATTCATAAAGCCAACAGAAACAGGTCAGGGAAAATACAGGAGGAAGGCAAAAAGTTTTGGATCAACCCTGCAAAAAGGCCAGGTCCCACAACATAACATAACATAACTTAACATAACATAACAAGGGTGGAACTGGAAAGCCATCTGTGCAGAGAAACTAATCTCCCTCCTGACTCATGAATCTCAGAGTACCATTAGCAATCATCAGCAGGGTCTGACTACATATTACACTCAGCTGAGCTCTGTAGTAGACTAATAAGCCCCGGCTCTTGAAACAATTGCAGAACTCCATGTGTTTTCTTATAAGTGCTACAGCAAGGACCTACCAGACTTTTACAGAGATCTTTGGGAGTTGGAACTCCGCTGGGGAGGGACTATGATCCCTCTGTGAAGTTAGAATGAAAATGCCTAGCCCATATTAATAAACACACTACACTATCCAAAATACTAAGGGGCATATTTGCAACAGGCAGCGATAATTATCGCTGACCTTGTATACCGCATTTTTTTCTATCGCTGGAATATTTCGCCAGGCTAGCGTTGTATTAACAACGCTTAGCGCCATGGCGATGTATATTCCAGCGATAGCGCTCCTTTCCATGGAACATCGCTTTTTTCCAGCGATGTTCCATGTAAACTGACGATATACTTGATGATACGACCCTGTGGTCGTATCACATGAATCCACCTCCCATGTTAAGTATGCCTTAGTCAGGAATTTAACAGACGTTAAATTCCTGCGTTAAGGCATACTTAACACGATTAAAATAATCGCTTCCCCGCATTGTAAATATGGCGAAGCTGCCTTCGCGATATTTACCCATGTTGTTTCCACAGACACGCCTACTTTGCATCTCATTAGCAATGCGAAGGTAGGCGTGCTGGAAACGGGAGCAAAATCAGCAAAACACGCGATAGCGTGTCTTTGCTGATAAGGCAATATAATTATCGCCGCTTTTCGGCCGAAAACTGCTGCAAAAGCGGCGATAATTTTTTATCGCCGCATTGTTAATATGCCCCTAAATTGCATATATTATCTACACAACGTATTTAAAGTTGAAATGACACCCCATGAGTGTCTTGTATTCAACCAGGATCTATGAAATAGGAATACTTTCTGCAGCTTACTTTCAGTGAGTGGGCTGGCTGTTGTGGAGACCTGTGGGCTTAGGTTTGGAGGCTTGATGCCCTGCTTCAGGGTTGCAGTGGGTTGTTAAGTGCATGCTGTATCATGTCTGCAGGTGAGTTTTTGTCTAACTTGACCTTGCTAATTCTTTTGGTACTTCAATGTGGTGCTGGTGCAACCCTATTAGATGATTCTCAGTGCTTCATTTTCATTGGCAGATAACCTCTCATTAGAACCAGCACATCCTCCAAGCCTACCTGTGCTTCACTTGCTCCTCCTAAGCTATGCCTAATATCAACTAGGGCCCATATTTACTAAGATTTTGTGCCTGGGTTGTGCCACTTTTGTGGCACAGTCCCAAAGCAAATTCCATGTTGTGGTTAATCAAGATTTGTGTGGCTTTTCGTGGGATTTTATCCTAAAAGTAACACAATGCAGTGGATAGTACTGCCTTGTGTCACCTTGTTTCGTGAAGGTGTTACATGGCTTGAGCATGGGCATTCTCGTGCACTCACTGAAGTCAGTAAACAAGGGTATGCTCCAAAATGGTGTGCCTAACCAAGGCTGGAGGAATAAGGAGAAATATCTTTATTGCTCCTTGTTACTTCCTCTTTCTGCAGCACACATACAAAAAGGAAAAAGCCTCCTAAGAATACTTATTGTGCGGGAACGTATCCCTTACTTCATAAGAAAACTAATCTAACCACCACTCAGATCCTCATGCTCTGTGGCGCAAAGGTTCCTGCATAGGCAGTAGTCAGCCAGAAGTGTGTCAGTGGTCCAAGACAGTATAACTAACTGCTTCATATCTTTTGGATATGGCACATATCTGCTCCCTCCCTTTAATGCAATGTAGTACAGCCAAGTCCCCTGCTGTATTGCGTGACAGTAAAGTTGAGTAAATCTGGCCCCCTTGTCAAAGGTCTATACATGGGCAGGCTTAATGTTGATGAATGTCCTCAAGGAGAGTGCATCCCTCCATCCCCGCTCCTTTCTGCCAGGCTCTGATGCTTGCAGGAAGCTTTTTTACAATGCTACATGCTTCCATTCCTTTTAGCACCCACAGTCCTAGCCACAGGCGCAACACTTTGTCTGGCTGAAGCAATCTCAAGACAGCTCCAGGTCATGCGTCTTCTCCTTAGTAACAAGCTTCAGAGACAGAACAAGCACCATCACCATGGCCTCAAAGCACTCACTTTATTGCTCTTTATCTATGCCCTGTTTCTCCCAAAATTCCAATAGCTGGGTCCTGATCTGCTGGATGCTGTTGCAGGTTCCAGTGCTAGATGCTTTAACAAGAGCCACTGTCGTGCCTACTTGCATTAACTCTGCATGTTGCTAATGGCTTCTTGAGTAATGTCTGCTGCTGTGCCCGTGTGCTAGTCTGTCCTGCTTCTGTGAACTGCTGCCATATGTGACTTTTTTACAATTAGTACTTTGACCGGTGGTCAGCTTGCATCCCTGAGGAACTAAACGCAGCGCCAAGAGTTCTCTAGCACACGAGATACACCTACATCAGTGGCCATTTGCCAATGAGTGCAGAAGATTTGCCATCTCTTATAAAAACTGGTTTACGCTTTCTTTGCATCTTGCTGTAGGCATGTCTGTGTCGTTGCTTCATTAGTCATTTTAATAACATTTGAGAGTTGTTTTTATACCCTCAACCTAGGAACGATAATTTATTCCAAGGTTGTTGTACAAAACATCTGCACAGTAAATGTCCTCTGGCACACCCACCCAAGTCTGCATGTAAAATGAAGTAGCCTGTCACATGGCTTGTTTTAGAGGGAGCAACGTTTCATGGTTATTTATTACCGTTTCAGTCATCCGTCTATCTTTACACGAAGTACAGCATGTGTTGTCTGCCCCTTTTCAGATCACGACCATTCGAGGTGTTGGGGGCTGTTCCAACTGTGAAAACATGCACCGTGAGGGATGCTACAGCAACTCAATGTATTTTGTTTTCAAATTAATTCCTGTGAGGATGGAACACAGTGTAACTCTGGGATGCTGGATATCAATGTATATAAAGGGAGAATGTACCTGGTCCCTATCTTTCATGGGTATGTTAGTAATTGGAGGTGAATGGGATGCTAGTTGTCTGCTCTCAACCTCACCCTTCTCTTTTTGCTTCATCCTCCTCCATCTTCCTCAGTCTTCCCTCGCTGCTTCTTGCTCATCTCTCAGCTTCATTGCCTTATCCTTCTCTCTCATCCTCACTCACTTCTTCCTTATCCTCCTATCCCTGACTCATCTTCACAATCTGTCTTATCTTTCATTCTCTCAATCTCCCCTTCCTCTTTCTGCATGGCTATCCTCACTCCAACTTCCCTACTCTATCTCAGCCTCCTGTCTTCTCTCCTCCCCTCTCTCATCTCTCCTCCCAAATCTCCTCTTTGCACCTCAACTCATTTCTTCACCTCTCTCTTCTCTCGCAACCTCCTCTTTCAATGCCTTTTTTTACTCACTGTGGGAAACTGGGGTATCAGTTGAGGGAGGTGAGTACCCACCTCAAATAATAACCACAATCCGTGCCAGGATGAAGCTTTAAAGTCTCTAAATTAACCTGAACTCAACCCCTTGGTACCAATGCCATAGGACTGACAGGCAGGAGCGGCCCGTGCAGGTAAAAGGGGTGGGGCGGTGGGGCCGGGTTGGGGGGGATTTGAGAGACGACCACAAGTGAAAATTAAATAAATAATTAATTGCCCCTCGTCGTCGTCTGTCGAAATCCCCCCATCCGGCCCCACTGCCCCATTGCTCTTCCCACTGCTGCTGACAGGCTTAACCTAGAGGCAATGTCTAAAGTATTTATGCGGTACACAAACAGTAATAAAGTCAAAACATAGCACAGGAAAAATCTCAAACCAACATAGGAAGGTAGAGCAAAATTGAATAAATAAAATGATACCAAAATGACAAAAATCCAATCAGTAGGATCGGAGTTATAATGTTTTAAAGTTTGAATTTAAAAAATATTGCAAAAATTGTTAAGCACCAACCACAGTAATCTGAGACGAGGGTAAGTTTTAAGGCCGACAGCGATGGAGAGTAGGTTGGCTACAAAGACCAGGTTTGTCCCGGTCAAAAAGTTATCTTTGCAGCTAGAAACTTTCATGGAGCTGAAGGTCTTCAGCAGAGCAAGGTGTCAAGCTGTGGCTGAAGTTGGGCTAAATGATGACAGGCAACAGAAGTCTGAGGTCTCGGTGAAGTCATCGACGAAGTTGTGAAAGTTCCAAATGGGAAAAGTTCCAGTTTAGCTTGCAAACTGTCCTTGACACTGATCGGATACAGGTGGAGGCCTGGTCTGGTGAACCTTTCTACATTTGGACTTAAAAACTTTACTGGAGCTTGAATTTCCTTACCAGAACAAGGATGCAGGCTGTGGCTGATGAGGGCTCAACATTGTCAGATGCCTGTCAACAGTGGTCATGCTGAATCAGATTTGTTGTTGTGGAGAAAAGCAAAGCAGGAGCTGCAGCAAACTCCGATCCAGTGGCGATGCACCCTCAGCAGATTGACTGGGCAGGTTGATCTTGGTCTCACACTAGATCTCAGGGTAAAGGTTCACAAAACGTTTTTTAGTCCCAAGTTTCAGAACTCCTTTACGAGGAGTACACTTTGACAACACTTAAGGGTCCAGGACCTTGTGGACAATACTTTGGGGTCACGACTCACTTTAGCAGAAGCCAGCAGCAGGGTCCAGGACAGGTCCAGTTAGAACTGGTCAGCTGGGAGTGCAGGAAAAGGCTAAAGCTTGTTGTGTCCCTTTGGCCCATGGCTTAAGCTTATTGTATCTATGTAACCCAAACTAGAGGTCATCCATAGGACACTCTGAGTCCTGGAGACCCTACGAGTACACTTCTTTATCCTGGGTGCAAGAAAGAGAACAGGTCCTGTGTTCAGGGCTCTTCTCAGGTCAAGACAGCAGGTCTAGTCCTCTTCTACTATTCCACAAGTCCAGAAGTGACTGGAGGAGAGTACAATGGGTGCTACATTTATGCATGGCACTGGCCTGTAGGTGAGGGGACCTCCTGGTTACTCAAGAACAAATCTGGTTAAAGTTCCTTTCCCAGGGGGGACCCTTCTCACTTTTGAATCACTTCCTGCAAACAATCACATACTGTCCCACTCTGTTCCGAACCAACATGGCAGCACCTTTCTTCTCTTGTGCTGAGCTTCTGTACCCACCCTAGAAGTTTGGCCAAGGAAATTTGCAATCCCTACTCTATGGTCACTCAAAACCAGTTCTAGTGGCTACATTTCTGCCAGTGAGCTTGGTGCCTGACTGACTTTGGGGGACAAAGGAAGGAAGCAGTCACAGGTGTTAGCTACATCTCCCTGTGAGTGGGTAGACTCATTTGAAGTTAAGTTCTTGGGCACAGCCCAGCTGGTCAGTGTTAGAAATGGTGGTCTCTAGTTGGCAGAGGTAGGTACCTTTGTCCAAATGGGGACCCTTGCTTCTAGTCAGGTTAAGGGGGATACACACTTTAGATAACCCCTGCTCAACCCCTTGGTAGCTTAGCACGAGCAGACAGGCTTATCCCAAAGGCAATGTGTAAAGTATTTGTACCAACACTCACAGTAACACAGTGATAACACCACAAATGGACACCACACCGGTTTAGAAAATTAAAGTATTTTTATCTAAACTTAACAAGACCAAAACGACAAAAATCCAACATACAAGTATTAAGAAAAATGACTTTCAAAAGGTTTTAGTCCATAGAAAACTATAGATGCGTGATTTCTTGCAAAGTACCTGTTGTTGCGACAAAGTTCACCAAGCCAAACAGCTGCAGGGATGAGAAGCGTAGAAAAACAAAGAGATGCGTAGTTCCTGAGACCTTTGTGGATGCGATGCGACAGTTCCGCTGTACGCAGGGGAGCGATGCTTCGGGTCCTGTCTGTAGGGGGAAGAGATGCGTCGGTTCTGAGATGACTCTGATCCGCGGGTGATGCGTCAGGGAAAACTTGCGGCACATGGACAAAGCGTGTAAATCCAGGTTGCGTCGGCGAATGATGCAGCGGTGGCGAGCGGCGCTGCATCGACCTTTTCAGCCGCGATCCCTCGATGCATAGATTCTTGCAGCAGTGACAGGCGCTGCGTCGGTTTCAGCAGCGGCGCAGCAGTGCGGGGAGATTCTTCTCGCACCACGGTGTTGCGTCGGAAAACTGTCACCAGAAGAGCGATGTGTCTACTTCCTTGTTTGTTGCATTGCTTTCCAGCTCCCAGCAACAGAAACAACCTCCAGAGGCCCCACACAGTCACAGGCACTCCTGGCAGGTCAGAACTCCCAGTAAGGAAGTTCAGGGGAGCTGGGGGTGAAGTCTTTGTCTTCCTGAGACTTCAAAACAGGAGGCAAGCTCTACTCAAGTCCTTGGAGACTTTCCTCAAGCAGGGGACACAGCACACAGCAAAGTCCTTCTCCTTTCCTTGGCAGAAACAGCAACTGCAGGCCAAACCCAGACACACAGCAAGGGCAGTACTTCTCCTCAGTTTCGCCAGCTCTTCTCTTCAGCAAAGGTTCCTCTTGATTCCAGAAGTAGCCTAAAGTTCAGGGGTTTTAGGTCTAATACTTATACCCCAAAACATCTTTGTTCTCTTCAGCAAGGGGCTCTGAGCCCAGTTCAAACCAGTTCTGGGGGGCACTCTGCAAGTGCACAACAACATCCATTGTCAGTGTGAGCCTTGGCTCCAGACACACCACAGGGGGGCGGAGCCAGCATTGTGAAAGGCAGGCACAGCCCTATTCAGGTACAGGTGCTACTCCTCCCACCACTCCAAATGCAGATCAGACCTTTTCGGCCTAGTGCTGACTCATCCAGACTCCTGGAGCCACTGCACCTCCCCAGGCCCTGTCACTCCAAAGCCAGACAGTCAATTCACTAACAGGCAGAGGCACACAGGATGGTTGAACAAGAAAATAGCCACTTTCTAAAAGTGGTATTTTTAAACACAGAATTTAAAAATCATCTTTACCAAAAGATGTTATTAAATCCTGAGTTCAGGGATACCAAACTCCATTTGTTTTATCTTATCCCTATGGGAAGATATGCTTGTAAAATGTTACAAAGCATTACCCATTCTGTTCTTTGGGGCAAGATAGCCTTTCAATAGTGAAAAAACGAAATTGGCAGTATTTCACTAACAGGACATGTTACACACACCAGTACATGTCCTTCCTTTCACATACACTGCACCCTGCCCAGGGGGGGGGGTACCTTGGGCCAACCATAGGGGTGCCCTATATGTAAGAAAAGGGAAGGTTAGGGCCTGGCAAGTGGGTGCACTTACCAAGTCGACATGGCAGTTAACAAACTGCGCGCAGGCACCGCGGTGGCAGGCCTGAGACATCTTTTCAGGGCTACTCATGTGGGTGGCACAATCAGTGCTGCAGGCCCAGTAGCATTTGGTTTACCAGCCCTTGCACACTTAGTGCACTTTACTAGGGACCTACTAGTAAATCAAATATACCAATCAGGGAGAACCAATCATAATAACAATTTACACAGAGAGAATATGCACTTCATCACTGATCAGCAGTGGTAAAGTGCTCAGAGTCCTAAAGCCAACAACAGCAGGTCAGGAAAAAATAGGAGGAAGAAGCAAAATGTTTGGGGATAGCCCCGCAAAAAGGGCCAAGTCCAACAGTCAGCCTGCCTGCCTGAAAAAAACAGAACAGCTCCCACACCACAAGCTTTTATCTCAGCTCTGCAAGCAACCTCACCTCATCAACGGGGTTTTCTGCTCCTGGGTGACATTTGGAAGCTCATACAGATGGGCTTCTAGAGGCTTTAGGCAGGTAACAGGAATCTTTGTAAAAGGACCTGTTCTAAAATATATATTACAAAACAGACTTTGCCAATGAATTGGGCTTGCAATAATTATATTAAAAAGTCCAGAAATGAACTCTGTAGCTGTTTACTAATCATAGATAGCAATATTAAATTTAATGTAGTACCTCAATGCTTTCCTATGGAAAAATTAACCTGCTATGGTGAAAATGGCTTTTAGGCCTTTATCACTGTAAGAACATTTTTAACATTAAACCTTTAAATGCCCTACTTGAAATACCATGCACTCATCCTTAAAGGGCAATAAAGCTTACTTGGAGGCGGCTTATACATTTTCAAAAGAACGGTTTTAGGCCTGTCAATCAAGGTTATTTTGACAGGTCAATTTGGCAGTTTAAACCTGCACAACCAGGCTACTGGTGGCAGGCTTGCAGTCGTGCTTGCATAACCACTGCAGTGGGTGGCAAAATGAGTTCTGCAACTCAGTGATAACATTTAACTTGCAGGATGGGTGGCATTCTGGGTACCATACATTTGGGACGTATTGATAATTTAAATTGCCAAACAACGGTATGCCAATTTGTTCATGTTGAAAGGAGCAGCACAGGCCCTTTACTGCTGGTTAGCAGGGGTAAAGTGTACAGAGTTCTATAGCCTGCAAAAACATTCAAGGAAAAAATCTGTGGGTACACCACACAAAAGAGGGCTCATTTCCAACACTCACTATCTGCATTTCTGCTGCAGCCTCCTCACTCTGCCTCGGCATTCTCTATCGAGTGGCGCAACACAGGCCGTGCACGGGGGCCTGCAAACCTTCAAGAAGGTGCCATTCAGCCCAAGGACAACAAATGTCTGTGAGATACGGGAGACTCAGGGGCCCCTCATCAAATTCTGCAGGGGTGCAATCATTTTGCTGTACACCAGTCTCTATCTACCTGCCCCCTCATCTACTTTCTGTGTTTTCTCTTAAGTCTCTGGGGCATATTATCAAGAAACGGCGTTAAAATTATCGTCGCTTTAGCGGCAGAAAAGCTGCCACTAAAGCGGCGATAATGGGCTTGATAATATGCCCCTGAGACTTCAATAGAAGCCCATGTTCTGGTGTCAACATGGGCTTCTATTAGAATTCTCAAGAGCATATTATCAAGCCCATTATCGCCGCTTTAGCGGCAGTTTTCTGCCGCTAAGCGGCGATAATTTTAACGCCGTTCTTGATAATATGCCCCTCTGCCTTCTGCTTTTCATTCCACTTCTCCTCTTCTCCTCTCTCTTTCTACCTATCCCCTTTATGTACCTCCTCCTTCTCTCTCTCCTATATATCAATTTCTCCCTCTGTTTCCCCTGCCTCCTCT
Source organism: Calotriton arnoldi (assembly GCA_963921515.1). Classification (NCBI taxonomy): domain Eukaryota; kingdom Metazoa; phylum Chordata; class Amphibia; order Caudata; family Salamandridae; genus Calotriton; species Calotriton arnoldi. Next base: position 233,605 of record CAWUFW010005220.1, on the reverse strand, counting down.
CACTCTCCACCTCTCTCTACTTACTCTGCCTCACCGGGGCTGGGCAGGCATTTTAATCCACCTGACATTTTTCCGGTGGGCTGGGGACCTTGGAGGCCGCTGTTGAAAACTCATGAACACCCCTGGTGCCTCTGTCACTTCCCCAGGTCCATGAGGTTAATTGCAGTAGGAACGACAAGGGTTCCAGCAGCAGAGAAAGTGATCAGAGAGGAATAAGAGAGAGAGGATAGAGAATACATTGATGGAACGAGAGATATTTGAGTTTTTTCCAGGGCTGCTTCTTCCCTAGTCCAACTCTATCCCTTCTTACTGTCTCCTCCTCTCTCTGGCTCCCTCTCGTTCTGTCTCCCTATCCTCTCTCTCTCTCTGCCTAGCCTTCATCACTTAGCCCCTTCCTTTTTTACACCTCCCCTTCCTCTCTCTCTACCACCTCTCTCTCTGTCTACTCTCCCAACTCCACAGTAGGCCAGTTAAAATTTAAACTAGCTGGTGTATTTTGGCTGATTTGAGAAATTTTGTGTTATCCTAGTTGTGCAAAATTCCCCAAATTATGCCCTTATGCCATGCTGCATAATTATAGTGCCGTTCATGGCAAAAGCATAGTGCAGGAACAACACAAGCTACCAGAACGTGAATGGCTTTGTTTGTGGCAATTGTGTTTTTTGCTCTTTTATATTGCAAAATGCTTCCTTGGATCAAAAATGTAACCAAGGATGCATGCCACTGTATAATATAGCTCTAATGATGGTTTTACATTTCATGTAATTGCATGTAATTTGCCCAAAATTTTGTGAGACTATGCAGTCAGAAAGAGCTCTAAAGGCAAGTTAATATTCAGGACATGATAATGAAAATTCCCAAGACTGAAGAAACAAGCTCAAAGGAAACAATGGAAGATTTGAAGTATAGGCGAGCAATAAAACCCTCCAGTTTTGCCCACTAACTGATTAGGCTAAAGCAGGGTAGGAAGTGAACATGTTTATTGCCCATTAAATGAATCCGGCCTTTCACATACTCAGTTATAAGAGCTGACGTGGAGTAAGTGGTAGGCGCTTTAAGATCCAGGCGAGTTGTAGCATTGTTATAAATTTGAAGACAGTGAAAAATATAATCATGAACACCAAGCTAGATTGAATTCCCATAATAAAAGTCATGAGGCGATGAGGGAATTAACAATAGTTTTCACTGCTGAAACAGGGAGAAGGGAAGTGATTTTCATAGACATTCTCAACAGGACGCAACAACCTGGGTCTAGATCGATCTGTTTGGAAAATGAGAGCTTCTGAACTTTAATGATGTCCAGATTTTTCACTGATTCGACTGGCACTGGGAAGGGCCCAGGTCAGAAGGCCACCTAGAGGGTGTCTAAATCAACTGAAATTTGAACCTCAGTTTGAGGCCAACAGCACTCACACAAGAGCAGAAATTGGATTGAATCGAGGCTAAATTTTTGAGATAGAGATAATAATCTAGGTATAATCTGCTTAAGACATTATTTCAAAGCAAACAGAATAAACCAAGTTGATTAACATCAGACTGAGTGATGAACCCTGCACAATGCCACAATAAGATTGCTAGTTCCTGAGCGGAAAGGAGGGAGACTGGCTGAATTCTAAAAGATAACAAAGAGCCTCTCAAATTGAGAGCCAGTTTGCGAGCACTCAGGTTAAAAAGTCTATCGGAAAGAATGGGATGAGAAACCATGTCCAAAGCAGACAACAAATCCAGAAGGGTTAGTGCAGCCAAGCAACCCTAGTCAAGAAACCTGAGGTCATCTGTGTGTGATGCCAGAGCAGTTTCTGTGCTGTGGTAAGGACAAAAAACAGATTGAGAGGGATCCAGCAAATTATTGGATCAGAGGCATAATGGAAAAGGACTAGACCCCACGACGAAGAATGTGATGAGTGGCCCTTGAGACTCCTTTATCTTTCAAATTTTCATTGGCCTATGGCTGAATACAACCCCTCTGTAGATTTGGGGCCCCCCGGGGGGCCTCCTATGTTGCAGGGGCTGCAGAGGCCTGTGCTAGGCCCCTTTGTTGGATTTTAATTGGAAACAATTCGAAAATTATTAATTAATTGCCTTTTCGAGAATTTTAGTACTAAAAGGCAAAAGGGAAACAAGGGTATTGGAATCAGTTGAGGGTTTTTGAGGAGGGGGGGCTGACCAACATGTGCGTCCAACTGTTTGGGACTTAAGCAAAGTGAATGGAGATTTGCTGAGCTGCTTAAGAGCAGATCTCACTAAGGGAAGGGCAAGTGTAGGTATACCAGTGTAACAGAGGTTGAAAGGAAAACATGATTTGATGGCAGGGCCGGCTTTAGCGCAGGTGGCGCCTTGTGCGACAATGTTTGTTGGCGCCCACCCTCCAATAGCCACCTCCACCACGGATTCCCTCACCACAACCCTTTAACAGTGCTCAAGTCTCCATAACAACTCTCTCTCAGATGCATTTAATTAGTTATAAAGCGCCACTCATACTAGTGCAGGGTATCATACACTTTGCATCACACACACATTACACAGAGACAATCAATCATACGTTTGTAAATCAGTGTATAGGAAATGTTACATAAGGCAGAGGGCCTTATTAAGAGTTTGGCGGTGGGGTAGAGGGACCTCCCGCTCTTCCACTGCCAAAACCATGTAGGAACCGACCGTTAGATCAGGAGTTTATTCTCCTGTCTGGCGGGCGGTTCTTTGGCGTTCCCAGAGTGGTGGCGATGAAATAAGCACCTCAATGCAAACGTCAAAGGCAGTACCTGCACGGCATGAATTGCTGCAGTCCATGCCGTGCAGGTACTGGTCTTCATGCAGCAAGGGGGTACATGTTGTGCCCCCCTGTGTGCATGCACATGGTGTGAGGCTTAAGTGGGCCCTGAAGGACCCCCTTTGTTTCCTCACCGCATCACCTTTCATGTCGGTCAATCAATCAATCAATCAGGGAATTGTAAGCACGCTATTCACCCGTGAGGGTCTCAAGGCGCTGAGGGGGGGGAGACGCAGCTCCGTTCAGCCGAAGAGCCAGGTCTTGAGAGCCTTCCTGAAGGTGTTTAGGGAGGCGGCGTGTCTGATGCCGGTCGGCAGCTCGTTCCAGGTCTTGGCTGCAATGTGAGAGAACGATCTTCCGCCAGCTCTGGCTCTGTGGATGCGTGGGGTTTCAGCTAGTGCGAGGTTGGCAGATCGGAGGTTTATTTTGCGTATGTGGAAGTTTATTCTGTCATTGAGGTATTTGGGTCCGGTGTTGTGTAGGCATTTGTAGGCATGAGTGAGGATCTTGAAGGTGATCCTCTTCTCCACGGGGAGCCAGTGGAGTCTCCGCAGGTGTTGGCTGATGTGTTCGTGCCGGGGGATGCCGAGGACGAGTCTGGCCGCGGTGTTCTGTATCGTCTGGAGTTTGCGGAGTAGGGATTTGTTGATGCCGGCGTAGAGAGCTTTTCCATAGTCCAGTCTGCTGGTGATGAGTGCGTGGATGACTGTCTTTCTTGAGTCCGGGGGGATCCATTTGAAGGTCTTTCGAAGGATGCGGAGGGTGTTGAAGCAGCTGGAGGTGACGGCGTTGACCTGTCGGTTCATGGTGAGTGATGAATCGAGTACGATGCCGAGGTTTTTGGCGTGGTCTGAGGGGGTAGGTGGGCTTCCGAGGGCGGTGGGCCACCAGGTGTTGTCCCATGCTGAAGGGGTGGTTCCAAGGGTGAGGACTTCTGTCTTTTCGGCATTGAGCTTTAGGCAGTTGTTGGTCATCCAGACTGCGACGTACTGCATTCCTCTCTGGAAGCTGAGTTTTGAGATGGTTGGGTCACTGGTGAGGGAGAGGATGAGCTGGGTGTTGTCGGCGTAGGATACGATGTTGAGGCCGTGTTGTCGGATGATGGCTGCAAGGGGGGCTACGTAGATGTTGAAGAGGGTCGGGCTCAGTGATGACCCCTGTGGGACTCCGCAGGTGATTTCAGTGGGGGCAGAGAGGAAGGGCGGTAGCCTGATCCTTTGGCTTCTTCCGGTGAGGAACGATCCGATCCAGCCCAGGGCAGTTCCTTCTATGCCGGCGTCGTGTAGTCTGTCGACTAGTGTACGGTGAGAGACAGTGTCGAAGGCTGCAGACAGGTCGAGGAAGATGAGGGCTGCAGAGTGGCCTTGGTCCAGGAGGGTGCGGATGTCGTCTGTGGCGGCGAGTAGGGCGGTCCCGGTGCTGTGGTTGCTTCGGAATCCGGATTGGGACAGGTAGAGGACGGCGTTCTCTTCGATGAATCGTGTCAGTTCCCTGTTGACTGCTTTCTCTGCCACTTTGGCTGCGAAGGGGAGGAGCGAGACGGACCGGTAGTTCTTGAGGTCGGTGGGGTCGGCTGTAGGCTGCTTGAGTAGGGGCCTGACTTCTGCATGTTTCCAGTCTTCTGGGAAGGTGCCTGTTGTGAAGGTGGTCTTGATGGTCCATTGTAGTTCAGGTGCGATGTTGTCCGCGGCCCTGTGGTAGATGTGCTGGGGGCAGGGGTCGGTGGGGGCCCCCGAGTGGATGCCTTTCATGGTCGTGGCGGTGTTCTCGGTCGTGATTGGTGTCCAGTTGGAGATGGTGGGCTGGCTGGTGTCACTGGGGGGCGGAGGGCCGGCTGTGGCTTCTTGTGGGTGGTCTACGAAGTTGTCGTAGAGAGTTCTGATCTTGAGGTGGAAGTAGGTTCCAAGCTTGTCGCAGAGGTCTTGGGACGGGGTGATGTCTGTGGCTTCTCTGCGTGGGTTGGTGAATTCCTGAATGACACTGAAGAGTTCCTTGGAGTTGGCGAGGATTTTGTTGTGGATGAAGTTCCTCTTGGTTGTTCTTATTTGGTTGTGGTAGTTCGTCATGGCGTCCTTGTAGGTGGAGTAGCTGTCGGTTGTCTTGGTGTACCTCCAGTTCTTCTCCAGGCATCTGCAGGTGCACCTGACTTCTTGGAGATTGGTGGTGAACCAGGTGGCTTTCCTGAGGTGCTGTTTGCCGGGGTTGCATAGCGGGGCGAGCTCGTCTGTGCAGTTGGAGATCCAAGTGTGGAGTCCTCTGGCTGCGATGTTTGCGTTGGATGCCCAGGTGGGGTTGCCTCATGTGAGGGTGGAGTTCAGTTGCTCATCGGTAACCTTGCTCCAGTTCCTTTGTGGTGGGCGGGGAGGTAGTTTTGGTGCCGTGGGTTTGTCGACGGTGAAGTGAGCGCAGTGGTGGTCGGTCCATGGTGGTTGCATTGTGTGGCTGAAGTGAACGCTGTTACCTGCAGCGAAGATGGGGTCGAGGGTGTGTCCCGCTTTGTGTGTAGGTTTGGTGATGAGTTGGTTGAGTCTGATGTTGGCAAGGTTGTCCCGGAGGATGGTGGAATTGGGGTCGCTGGGGTTGTCGAGGTGAAAGTTAAGGTCTCCGATGAGAATGTAGTTCATGAAAGTGATGGCGTGGGGTGCGATGAAGTCTGTGATGGTGGTAGCGAAAGGTGTCCGGGGGCTGGGGGGTCTGTAGACGAGGGTTCCTCGGAGTGTGGCGTTGGGGCTGGTCCGGATCTGGAAGTGCAGGTGTTCAGCGTAGGGGAAGGTTTCGCTGGAGGTGGTGAGGCGGAGGGTGCTCTTGTGGGGGATGGCGAGGCCCCCTCCCGGGTGGTTGGGGCAGTCCTTCCTCTGGATCTTGTATCCATCCGGGATGGCGCTGGTAATGTCGGGGGCGGAGGCGGAGTTGGTCCAGGTCTCCGTGAAGGAGGCGATGTCAGGCGAGAGGGAGTCGAGTAGGTTCCAGATCTCTACGGCGTGTTTGTGCACGGAGCGCATATTGAGATGGATGCATCTCAGGGTGTGGTCGGCGCAGGTGTCACCGGTGCCGGAGGTCGGGGTGGTGGTGAAGGTCTGTCGGCAGTGGAGGCAGGAGAACTGGCCGTGGGTTGAGTTCGGTGAGGCCTGTTGACAGTCTCTGAATCTTCCGGGGTTGAGTGCGAGGAGGGCGGCGGAGTCGTAGCGGTGGAGGGTTGTGGATCCAGGGTTCCTGGCGCTGGTCGCGGTCGGGTCGCGGACGGGCGCAGACAGGCTTGCCTTAGGCATGAAAAGTGTGGCGGTGAGGAAACTCGTAATATGCTTGACGGGGCCGCAGCAGCCCCGCCAAGCATATTGCAGCACCAATACCGCTGGGCCACCGCCAGGGATCTCTGATGACTTGCAGTTGCGGTGGTCCCAGGGCAGCCTGATTGCCCTGGTAATAATGGGGAGGTCAGAAGACCGCTACCACTGCTCCCCCATGAGTCTGGAGGTTCGTGGACCACCAGACCTTTAATGAAGCCCAGAGGATTACAAGGTATAGGAGTGGCATGTCATCCATACTGGTAAGCAGTATAGGTTAGGAGTGCTTGGTCTAGAGAAGCACAAACTCAGAATTTAAAAAGGAACACCACAGTTGGGGGTTCTCTTTAATAATATGAATCAACCCAAATTGACCCTTTTTGCAACACTAATCTATGCTCTAATCTATACTTTGCAGTGTGCATGCAGTTCCGTGATAAAAGTTAATAGCTCACTGTTCTATAGTAGGATTGTAACTATAAATTGCAAGTAACAACATGATGTCTCTTTGAAAAGCAGCAACCCATTGACCTATTTACATTGTAGGCACTTTGTAATCTGTATGGTACACATTCTTTGCAACTGGCATATTAACCCTCGGGGCCACTTTATGAAGAGTCAAATCCTCAACTAGACAAAACACTGATCTCTCTCCAGGAAGAACATTAATCAGAGGAGTTATCTTGACTTTTTTTGGTTGCCTGGAAATTGCTGGAGGAAAGGAACTCGTCAGCTGGTGCTTTAAAACCATAATAAACTTGCAAACACGGCACCCCCTGGAAGTCAGCACCTGGTGCGGTGGCACCGGGCGCAACACCCTAGAGCCGCCTCTGTTTCATGGTCACAAGAATATTATGTGTCTCTTCCAGAGAGAAATCATTGAGCACGGGCAGAGTGGTGTTACAGGACGGCAACTTGTTTTTGAGGAACTGAAAGTGCAGAATCTAATGCTGGTGGAGGGGAAAACCTGGCTTAAATAGAAACAATCTTGACATGAAAATATGTAGCAAGATAGTTGGACATTTCTGGCTCAGCTCAAGATCCTGTTGGAACCTCGAGCCGCGTTTTGATGTGGCTTCTGTCTGCCCCACTCCATCTACAAAGGATATGGTGTTACGGTCAGAGCGCCCAGTTGTGGAACCGGGGCACCAGTTTCAAGTCTTGGCATTGGCTCAACATCCTGTGTTTGTGGGCGAATCACTTAATCCACCCATGCCTATAAATAATGTGTGTGAACTTGTGTAATGTAACTGGTTCTTATGTAAGGGCCAAAACCACATGCACACTGAAGGCAGTGTGTGCAACCATTCCTCTCAGTGCCTGTCATCCCCCCTGGCCCGCCCTCAAAAACTCGGCCGGGAAACAAAATAGAAATGATAATAAACCAGGGTTTATTATTCTTTTAGTTTTTATTTTATTGTTTAGGCTGCTGGTGCTGGTGGGGGGGGAACGCTTCTCCGCCATAGTGGAGGATCCCCCGCTGAGTTCAAAGGATGAGAAAATTATGTAAATGGCTTGAGTTAATTCATTAAAAAAACATGATTTCCCCCAACATAGAGGAAGAAGTATTGAACTTCAGATTAGAGCCGAAGATGATAACCAAGCCTCCCCTATTTGACCCTAGTGGCTTAATACAGTATGGACTGGCCATCAGGAATAGTCACCACAATGTGGGGGGCCGACGACCCCCATTGACAAATTTCCACTAAGAAGATTGCTTCAGGCCTCCAAAATTAATAGTGAGATATAGTAAATAGCCAGTCTCTATCATGTGATCTCAAAAGAAGTGGAAAGCACAAAAATCACCGAAAGGGTGGTTTTTTTTTTAACGAATAACCACTTTTATTTAATTCATTAGTACAAAGAAATGCCAGTGCTTAATCTACATCATTCTTGTTGTCACTAACTCACTGCAGATAAACCATCGCAAATGCTTATGAAAAACATATATATTTAACCACCTTTTAACGGCTGTGCATGTAGTAAGCATAGAAACAAAAGGTGTAATGGAAACATCATTTCTGTCTTTGAAAACACGCTAGCCTGAGGTTTACGTTTTGTTGCCCATTTAAAATTGAGGGGTGTGAGTGGAAGAAAAGGGAGACACGCCATGCAATGAGGTATTTAAATCGCCTATCTCAAATCCAAAGATTTACTGTTCTGGCTATCCCCAAGGTCATTTGTGGTTGTTCTATAATATCGACTGTTTGCTATTTATTGCGTTTGGCAGATGTGTCAACATAGCGAAAAACATTTTTATGTCTATTTTATTAGCAGTAATTGAATGCACTTCTAATTGGGGTAGGTTAGACATTTTAGGGGGATATTCCTAAGAACGTGTGATAACTACCGCAAAAGTAGCTTAATGCAACTCTCCACATCGCAGTCTATCATGGGAAAATAACACCGTGGTAACGCAGCATTCCCAAGCCGGCGGCACCATGCGATAGGCTCACGATAACGCGTCAAATGTCCGCGATGAAGTCAACGCGACGTCGCAAAAATTCAAAACACGAACGCAAAAAAAGCAGCGATGAGGCCAAGCGCGATACAAAAATCAGCGAAAACCAGTCACAGGCCTGCAATTCATACGCGTCATGCGGGAAAATGCACTATAAAAGGAAAAAAAAAGAACACACCAAAGCCAAATCAAACTGCGTAGCACCATGGATGCACCCGGACCAAGTGCAGAGGACAACACGAACCCCACAAGCCCCACGGAGGACCAGCCAGGAACCCCATGCTCGGGGAAGGGCAAGGAGAAGAGGAAGAGGAAGACTGGGTTCAGTCCGCAGGAAGACCGGATCATCGTCACGGAGGTGATAGAACACTACCAACAACTTTTCACCTCCACTACGTCATTGGCAACACAAACGGAAATATGGCAGTCCATCTGCAACAACGTGAATGCAGTTGGAGTGTTGAGGAGGTCAATGGAGGAGGTCAAGAGGCGCTGGCATGAAGTGCACAGCCAAACCAAGGAGAAACTCGCTGCCAACAGGAAGGCAGCAAAGGCGACTGGAGGTGGGACTCCTGCGCCACAGGAGGAGCTGGATGAGCTGGAGGAAATGGTGGCCACAGTCATCAGTGCGGAGACGGTTCAAGGAGTTGGTGGATTGGACACAGCTCAATATGACTTGACGCAACAGCAACAGGGTGAGTAACGACCAGGGCCTGGGGGGACGGAGGGAGATGGGCACAATGGCACACATGCACAATCATGCGCTGCACACTGCACACCCACAATGAGTGTGGAACATGTCCCTGATACCTTTGGCACACTGCAGCACACATAGAAACACCAAGTAGGCCCCCGTCGACTATGTGCACAAAGGGGCCCCCCTCCATATCACAAATGCCACAACCTACCCATGCACATGGGCTGAATCCAGAGCCACACGGACTATGCAAGTGACACTGCATGACAGATAGCATGGCTGCAGTCACAATACATGACATGGTGCAAGAGACGACTTTGAGGTGGCTGAGTGTGGACCACATCCGTAAAGGAGCAGGTCACACTCTGACACATCCACGTGCACCTACAACCCATGACGTCAAAAATACATCTGCAGACAAACAATGCACAAGAGTACAAAATATGTCCAAGAGCACAAATGACCCAAGTTGCAAACATCACAGCACCCGAAAAGCACACAAGTCAAAGGCACACTGACTCAAAGGGATGAGGGGCTGCCAAATCAGAGCTGCAGGGCCGACTCGCCAACAATGCAGCACGCACACATAGCAATCACAGCACATCAAAATTGACGACAATGTGGTACAAAGTGCAACACTTACACAACAGGACAGAGGACACAACTGGTGCCGCTCGTGCGTAGAAAATGGCCAATCACATCTGGCATTAAATGACACTGTGAGATGATAATATACGAGTACAACCTCACATCCGTCATGTAGTCGAAATGTCCACTGTCTCCCATCAAATAGCCAGTTCCTCCAAAACAGTCACAATGTACATTGTCATGCAGTCTGTATGTAAACATGTACAATGCGTGAACATACATGGAACACACTGTTAACCTGCATCTCCCTGTTACATTGCAGAGGGACAATCAACACCTCGAGCAGACCACACATCTCTACAGTGATGATGAAGAGGACACCCTGCACATTTGCCCAGACACCCTCCAACGGCTCGTGGACAGCCTCCGCATCCCATCCCCAGGAGCAGGGCAGCCCAGCTGCATTGCGGTGAGCCCACACCCTGCACAGACCACACAGCAGAAAGCACGCACCACCACGGCTGGCCCACAGGTCCCACAGACCAACACATGGAATTCCAACGCCGTGTGTTAGCGTGCCAGGAGGAGTTGGCTGATCTGCTGCGGGTGGGTTTCGACCTCGTGGCAGCCAAACTCGATGCCATACGTGGGTGTCTGAATCCCATCAGGGACCACGTACAGTCCCTAACGGACACCCCCTGTCCGCACCATGCTCACCGACAATCCCTGGCTGACCTCACTGGGGCCATTACTCGGATACAAGAACTGTCTAGTCAGACAGGCTCCAGCTATGACAGCACAGAGTTGGCACAGATGCGGAGGACAATGGAGACCATGGAGCGGATGCAGGCTGGAAGTAGGGCTGCCACGGCTGAACACCAGCGACATGTATCTGGGATCTTCCAGGCCTTGCAGATCCTCATCTTGCCATTGCTGCCACAGAGCCTGTACCAGATGACTGCTGCAGGAACTTCGACACACACATCTCCACCCCTGATGTGTCATTGGCACACAGTGATGCGGCCATTACACGTCCGACCCATGATGTGTCATTGCCACACAGTGATGTGGCCATTACACCTCCGCACCCTGATGTCAGTGGCCCACAGTGATGCAGCCATAACACCACCACACACACCTGACACACCGGACACAGAAGACGTCGAAGACAGGCCCAGTAACAATGGCTAATCACATCTCACATTACTAACGAAAAAAAGCAGGTAAGTAAGAGGGCACAGAATAAAGACAACTGCATTAAGGAGGACAGGCAGTGGGATTTCTTGGAAAAAACAAAGATGCAGCCCATTTATGAGGAGGTTTGCGTCACGTTTGCACCATGCAAGGTGGTACATGCACGACGCAAACCTTACGGAAGATGTATAAATCCCCACAAAGCCACTGTGCATGGCCCTGCGTAGCTTCATAAATCTGGGGTAACACAGCGCAAATCACTGCAGTGTGTTACTCTGCCCTGGGAAGGTGTTCAATGGGGGATGCTTGGGTGTTCCAATGCAACTCCCATGGTTTTTGATGCATTCCCAGATTTACAGGTTCTGGTAAACCTGAGAATGCGCCAAAAAGTTATGCTTTCCCAGGGGAGCAGTAACGAGGAGAAATATTTCTCCTCGCTTCTTCCTCTTTCTATGTGTGTTGCATTCTGAATTCTGCATTCTGCAGCATACATAGAAAGAGGAATATGCCTCCCAGGATTGCCCCTTCCTGCACAAAAACAATCCTGTATGCAACACAGGCACCCTTGCACTATGGTGCAAGGGTGCCCGTATTGGCGATAGGCTGCCAAAAGCGTGCCAGCACATGGGAAAGGATAGGAATGCCCTGTATTGCTGCACATTTCTACCCTTTCCCTGTCACACAATGCAGTGCAGCAAGGTGTCTTGCTGCGCTGTACTGCGTTGCTTCCTCATAAATGAGCCCTGATGTGTATCATCTCTCCAAATTGGACATTTCTGCTTTCTGATTTTCGAGATGGCTAAGGACACTGATAAACATTGTTTTATTTACTCACTAGTAATTTGTTTTGTAGAGTGAACCAAAGCTAAGGGGTGTCAGAACATTTTACAAACGTTATTAAGGAGACTTGGATATTTGTACAACTTTAATGGTTAACTGGGGATATCTATATAGATAATACATAGTATACATTAATATGTAAAGCAAGATTAATGAGTATCGATAGATATACGCATGCATATATTGTACATTTCACAAGAAGGAAACTGTGATAGGTTGTTATAATTAGGGGTGGGCGGAATTTGCGTAGTCGCGCTACGCAAAGCTCCACGAAACGGTAAAAAATCTCCGCGAGCACGCAAAAGTTCCGCGAATACGCGGAATTGCTTCTTTCGCCCGTTTGTGATGCTTTTTTCCTGTTTGCGAACTCTGTTTGCGTGCTCGGGGAGAAATATCTTGCGAACATGCATTTTGAAAGCGCGAACAAGCAAAAAATGCCGCGGATCGCGGAATTTTTGGTAATTCCGAGTTCTCCGCGGAACGCGAAATCACCCAAATTCCGCAAATTCCACGAGCGGAACAGAATTTACTGCCCAGGTAAATCACGTTACTTCCGGACATGGCTTTGGTATTTGAGCAATTCACATTGTTTTTAAAAAAACACTGAACGAGATCCCTTAAGGTATATAAATATAAATATTGGAAGTGTTCCCTGAGAAGGATTGTGCAGGTTTTACTTGTATTTTGAACACAGTTTATTCAAGGAGGATTGTGTCAGATCTGTGTAGAGGGTGGATCCCTCCAGAAATGGTCACATTTTGAATTTCAATAGACTCATTAATTCAATAGAGAGCCACAGTAGAGCAATGAGAACAAGGAAACTGTGGATGACATCTGAAGTAACGAGGGAGAACAGTTTGGTTCAGAAGAGAAGATTTATTCCATAGAAGAAGGACAGCTTATACAACCACCAGCAGGAGCGCATAAGCCAGCAACCATCATCTCCTGCTCCGTGTCCAAGTCCCCCAACATTCTCCCCCATGACAACCTAACATGCCACAATGACATAACATAAGAATACTACACACCTTCCCCCTTAAAAAAAAAAAAAAAAAAAAAAATCATAAACAACACATAGCAATGCATATAAGGGAAATATTACTACTGAACAAAATCCTTATATTTCATGGGTAAACTTTTAACACGCAAACTTCTTCTTAAAACTTCAAAATTTTGTTCAACCACCGGTTGAGTTATACCAATTGGTACTTTATTGTCTAGAACATCCTCAGTAGAAATATTCTGTTCAGAAAAATTCTTACTCACATCAGTATTTGATTCAGAGTGAGACTGCAGATGGTCAAAAGCCTCATCAGAACCAGCAATCCATTCACTCTCCTTCTCAGACACAATGAGCGGAAGATTCTTCCTAGGATTTAACTTGGCATTCTGATTACTTGAAATCACATGTGGTCTCTCCCCAACCTGAGACCTGCACACAGATATACGTCAGAAATTCCATATTTTTCCATCTTCTACTCTTGCTGCTTTACTGAATACTTCAGTAACTTTCACTGGATCAGACCATTTAGACAATCTCTTGTTACATTGTCCACCAAACCTGACACGAACCCAATCACCAACACTTAATTTAGATACATTAAATCTTTTTTTAGTATTGCTATTAAGCATCTTCACTTGGTACTTCTTTACACGTTCCCTGACATTCGCAAAATCCAACACAGTATCATAAGAATGTTTCTCCTTTAACCACCAGGGCATAAGTTTAGATCCTGGTTTCCTGCCTCGCAGCATTTCGAAAGGAGATAACCCAGTTACAGAATTAGGTGATGTACGATAAGTTAATAAAGTAGCTCGTAAAGCCTTTCTCCATGGTAACCCACTCTTGGTAGCCAGCTGACAAGACTCCTTAACAACTCTGTTGAAGCGTTCTACTTGACCATTAGCCTGTGGATAATAATTAGAAACTCTTTTGTAGAACCCCACATCTTTTAAGAAATGACTCAAATTCCTTACTGATAAATTGTGGACTATTGTCGGAAATAAGTTCCTCAGGTAAACCTTCACGGCAAAAAACATCATCCAAAAACTCAATTACCTGCCCAGACGCAACTCTCTCAACAATTTTCAATTCTGGCCATTTTGAAAAATAGTCAACAAAAACTAAAGCATACATATCCTTGCCAGACTGATAACTAAAAGGACCTAAAATATCAACACCCAATTTCCTCCAAGGTCCTTGAGCATATTCAATAGGTGTAACATCAACAGATAATGGCTTCACAGACTTATCACTCTGGGAACAGGGAGAACATTCCCTAACCCACCTGTCGACCATACCATCAATTCCAGGCCACCAGTAAAATTCTCTAATTCTCCTTTGGGTTGTGGACATCCCCATATGGCCTTCATGAGCCAACCTACAAATCAACTCTCTGAGATTCTGAGGCGGAACAATTTGGTCACCACGAAGAACCATACCTTGTAAAAACATAAGTTCCTCTTTAACTTTAAAATATGAAGCTAGCTCACCACTTAACTTCCTTTCTTCAGGCCAACCTTTGTGCAAAAATACTAAAACGTCCCTTAAAACACAATCCTCATCCATAGCTTCTTTCCACTTTTCTTCAGAGATCACGTTGTCTAATTTTTCCTCGCCTAGACTCTTGTTGATATCATCCATGGTGTAAGCAACATCACAATCATCCTTGTTAGTACACTCAGTAAAATCTTTCAAAGGCAAACGTGACATACAATCAGCATGAACATTCATTCGACCAGGAACATATTCAACTACACAACGATATTCTTGCAATTTGGCAGCAAGTCTTGCTAAACGAGCAGTTAAAGTTCTACCACCACCAGCTGTCAGCATATTGATTAAAGGTTTATGGTCAGTTCTTAAACAAAATTTGGTACCCCACAAGAACTGACGAAAGTGCTGTGTGGCCCAAGTACATGCTAGTAGTTCCTTCTCAATAGTTGAATAATTACATTCAGAATCACGAAGCATTCTGGAAGCATATGATACAACATATTCACCTTCTTTGTCCTTTTGCATTAATACTGCTCTTAAACCCACACTACTAGTGTCTACACAAACAATACATTCCTTACCAACTACATAAGATTTTAAAAATGGAGCACCAATAATTTTCTTTTTGAGAGTATCAAATGATAACTGTTGATCATTGCCCCAGACAAATTTGGTATTCTTCTTTAACAATAAACGTAATGGATGTACAATGGTAGAATAATTTTGTACAAATTTGCCATAGAATTCAGTAAGACCTAAAAATGACATCAATTGCTCTTTCGAAACAGGGGCAGGAGCATTGGCAATACTTTGCACATGGTTGAGTTTGGGTTTGATACCTTCGCTGGAAATTTCATGACCCAAGTACTCAACTTTACTTTGTCTAAATTTACATTTACATCCTTTTTCTTGTACTTTTCTCAACACTTGATCCAAATTCTTATCATGTTCTTCACATGTCCCTCCAAAAATTAAAATATCATCTTGGAAGGCAATAGCTCCCTTACAATCTTCTAAAAGCTCTTTCATTAACCGTTGGAAGACAGAAGCGGCACTAGCCAAACCAAATGGCATACGTAAAAACTGCAACATGCCTTCTGGTGTAACAAAAGCTGTTAAGAGCTTAGAGTCATCATGCAATTCCACCAAATGCAATTCCACCATGCAACGAAACTGGAAACAACACCCATCAGCAGCACATCTAAAACTTCTCCGCCAGGCCAGAAATGCCTACAATAAGAAAATCCTCAACTCTAAAAAAGAATTTTTCAGAACTGAACTTGAGAACGCCAAAAATCGACCTCGCAAGGTGTTCGACTTGGTCAAACACCAATCCAACAAACTAGCGAAAACCTCTAAAGAAACACCTAAACCCTTAATATCAAGCGAGGAATTTTCCTCCTTCTGCGACAAAATCTCTGCCCTAGGGAATGAACTTAAATCCGCAACTCACCACCAAAATCAAAATCTGCCAGCTCTACCTCTTCTCTCGACGCTGTCCTCCCTAACCTCAGCCAAAAACCTAGCGCACTGGTCCAACTTTAAAATCTATGACTAACACTCTATCTCGAGAATTCTTGCCTCCTTAAACCCGAACAATCACTTCAATGATCCTCTCCCTTCTAACTGCCTAGCTGCCGCCTCTCAGGCTATCATCCCTTCCTGGACCTCAATAATCAATGCCTCCCTCCTACAGGGCTCAATTCCTGTTTCGCTCAAGGCTGGACAAGTTATCCCCATCCTAAAAAAACCCTCGCTGGACCCTGCTTCTGCTGAGAACTATAGACCCATATCCAACATCACACTCCTAGCCAAAGCTCTGGAAAAATGTGTGCAACAGCAGCTGAGCCTACACATCAACAACTTCCACCTGCTAGATGACTTCCAATCCGGGTTCAGACCTGGACACAGCACGGAAACCACCCTCCTCCACATTGTGGATGACGCCCTCCAAGCCCTCGACCAAGGCAAAACCTGTCTCCTAATCCTCCTAGACCTTTCTTCTGCCTTTGATACGGTTAACCACGAAATTCTCCTTGAACGCCTCAAACTCAGGATGGGGTTGGATGGCACCGTCCTTGAATGGTTTAGATCCTTCCTCCAAAACCGCTCACAGAGAGTCCTCATCAACGGTAATCTATCCGCCCCTCTCCGGTCACGGTTGGAGTCCCCCAAGGATCAACCCTCTCCCCTACCCTCTTCAATCTTTACCTTGAACCTCTCACCGAGGTGCTACGTGCCGCCAATATCGCCTACCTTATGTACGCAGATGATACACAGATCTACATAAAAATCTCTTCCCCGGAGGACATCTTCTCCCTGAACGAGGCCCTGAAGCTGACAGTCCATTGGCTCACCGCCAACCAGCTTAAACTCAACGCAAACAAAACTGAATTTCTTCTGATCTCCCCACCAAAACCCAATCCAGACATCCAGGAATGGATCAAGACCATCACAGCACTAAACTGCCCTCCTACCATTGTTGACTCGGCGAAATCCCTTGGAATAACCCTTGACGGCAGCCTAAACATGCGTGGCCATATAAACTCGATGGCCAAAACGGCTAGATTCCACCTGAATTGCCTAAGAAACCTAAAACCCTTCCTCGAAGCTTCCGACCTTAAAATGGCAATCCAGGCACTAGTCATTTCCAGACTAGAATATGGATGCTCTACTCTTGCAGGGCTACCCAAGAACTCTCTGGCCCCATTGAAAGCCTGCCTCAACACCGCCGCCAGACTCCTAACTGGCTCAAAGAAATTCGACCACATCTCTCCCCACCTCAAAGTTCTGAACTGGCTTCCCCTAGAGGCCAGAATCCAATTCAAACTTGCCTGCATTACTCACAAAGCTCTTTACTCCAATTCCCCTACATTTCTCGCCCAAAAACTCGTGATATCCGGAGAAGCCAGAAACTCCCGATCTGCCAAAGACCTGTTGCTACAACCAGCACGCTTCCGGAAGAAAAAAACCTACAATCGAGCCTTCTCTGGGGCCGCTCCAAGAATTTGGAACTCTCTCCCACCCGCCATCAGGAGACTTCCGTCCTTGGCACACTTTAAGAAGGAGACCAAAACCTTCTTAATGAGCAAATACCTCGCCTAATGAATACATCACAATCACCTCAGTGACATGTTCCTCCCTCCACCTCTGCATTATCCACGGCTTCTACGGATGATACCTATTCCTGCACTCCTTGGGTATCCCCCCAAGAGTTGAGACTGCGTGCCTTCGTGTATAATGTATCTACTTGTTTTAATTTTTATCCCACTTGTAGCTGGGACTTTGGACTGTGTGCTTCCCTTGTATAATGTATCCCCTAATGTACCCAATTGATCCCTCACCTCCTAATGCTTTGTATACCACCCTTAATCCTGTAAAGCGCTCTGATACCCTCACGGGTCTGGTTTGCGCTCTATAAAACTATAAAATAAATAATAATAAATAAATAAAACCTGATGATAAGCACTTGCAAGATCAATGGTGGAAAAAATAGAAGCACCAGACAATGTGGAAATTAATTCATGGATGTTGGGTAGAGGATGTTTGCCCACCCAAATCTCCTTATTCAAACAGCGAAGATCCACACATAGACGAAGATCTCCTGTGCTTTTAAGCGATAAAACAATGGGAGAAACCCAAGGTGATGATTCTATGGCTTCAATAATGCGCTTATCAACCAAATAATTTAACATCTCTTTAAGCTTAATCCTATAAGCTAAAGGGACATTTCTTACTTTGTGCCTGACAGGAATGGCTTCGTCGTTTAAAATTATTCTATGTTTGAAATTAGAGTATTTACCTAAAGAGTTGACAAAGACTTTTGGAAAAGTATCTTTAATCCCATTGACAAATTTCTCATTGTCAACAGAAACCACACTAACAGAGGGAGAAGCATTAGGATCTAACTTAATGCCAAGTTCTTGTTGATGTGGCCAACCTAAAATGGCTACCCCCTTAGTGGCAACATATACCTTCCCTCTAGTTCTTCTTCCTTTAAATTCTATATCTGCCGACATGAATCCTTCAAGATCCATTTTGTGGCCAGAATACCCCCCAGGTTGAATATCAGGTGGAAACAATTTCTTCGTACCCCAAAGCTCATTGAACAATTTCTTCCCAATAATACTGTACCAAGCACATGAATCAACCATCAAGTGAACAGGTTTGTTATCAATTCTTGCAGTACAAGTGGGAAAACTCTTGTGATCAGAATCACTAACCCCAAGCACAGAATTTAATTCATAAGGAACTTCAACTTCTTCATACGCGATGTAATTAACCTTTTGAGAAGACCTACATACTTTACTAAAATTACCCTTTTTTTTACATCTGACACATACTTTGTCCCAAGCAGGACAACCTTTATAGTTACCAACATGGTTGGTACTACCACACCTGTAGCAATATACAGTGTTTCTTTTGACATAAACTTTGTTCTCTAATGTTTTCTTTTCAACATCTTTCTTCCTGTAGATATTCGGACTGTTTTTTGGTCCTGTTTGACTTTTTACTAGAGAAACTTCTGCTTCAATATTTTGCACTTTGGTATTTTGACTTCTAATTTCTGTAACAAATTTCTCAGACTGTTCGATTCCTTTGGCAATATTGATAACTGCATTAAGAGAGGATTCTGTTCCTAACCATAGTCTTTCTTGTATTTGTTTGCTTTTGGTCTTCATCATTATTTGATCTCTAAGTACTTGTTCAAAAGTAATGGTTTCAAATGCACAAGAACTGGCTAAAGTACGTAAAGCTGATACGTAATCCTCTATACATTCTTCCTCCTTGTGCGCATGTGAATAGAATTTCAATCTTTCCATTACTATGTTGATCTTTTTCCCAAAACGAATCTTCATTTGTCTAGTGGCTTTTTCAAAAACATCTATATCACCAGCATCTTCAATAGGAGGAAGATTATTAAATTCTTTCAAACCTGCACCTCCTAAACAATGCTTAAGTAAGGCTAGTTTCCTTTTTGCAGAGCAGTCTTCTTTTTCTGGAACATCAACATACGCTAGAAACATAGGAAACCAAAGCTCCCATTCAATTTTAGGCTCACCTGCGACTTGTAGAAAATGTGGAGGTGCAGCAATATTAGCCATGTTGAAATTCGTACAAATGATGTCCTTAAACTGAATAAACAGACAATAAAATTAAGAGTCAGCAAAGGATATAGTACTGAATAATGACTATAAATAAACGTAGTAAAACAACCAAGAAAAGGGTGTGTGCATCACCGTGGAGCACTAACAGCTGATGAATAGCTAAAGAATGGTGTGTGGATCACCACAATACGCAATTACAACTGATGAATTGGCAATTAATAGAGTGCACTTCACCACTATGTACAAATACTGACCGATGAATTTGACAGGAAATGGTGTGCGCATCACCGTAATGCGCAAATATCAGACTGTAATCTGGTTAAAATGTGTGAAGAATTTGATAAGAAATGGTGTGCGCATCACCGCGATGCGCAAATACCAGACTACAACTGGTAAAAATACGTAGTATTCACCGATGATCTTTATGCGCGTAATAGCGCGATGCAACAATAGTATATAGAGTTAAACCAAACTAAGATGGCCGCCAGCGTCGTAACGTTGCATCAGCACGTGACTAGAACGAGTGACGTTAAACTTCCGACATCACAGAGAAGACTTCCATGAAGTGAGAAACACTGGAGTAGAACGGTTCGCGCGGAGACCACAGAAACCGGAACTCAGCGCGAGGAGGCGCACGAGCTATCAACGGTCAGCTGTGGTAACAGTATATGAATATCCTTAAATTGAGGAAAATTCAATCCTACCAGACATAGAATGGCTCAGGAGAATAGCGCAAAACCATCAGTAACTCCATAGCTGCTCCAATTGAAGGACGATGGCACAACGATCCGGACTGAAGATAAAGGTGAGTGCTGCCTTCTTCCTTCTCCCGCTCGTCGCCAAATTCATGAAGTAACGAGGGAGAGCAGTTAGGTTCAGAAGAGAAGATTTATTCCATAGAAGAAGGACAGCTTATACAACCACCAGCAGGAGCGCATAAGCCAGCAACCGTCATCTCCTGCTCCGTGTCCAAGTCCCCCAACATTCTCCCCCATGACAACCTAAGATTCCACAATGACATAACATAAGAACACTACAACATCATCATGTGAATCTTGCTTCAGAGGCACAAGGTGTATCTTTGTAATAGCAGAGATGACAGTTCCCATCATCAAGCCTAAGTAAAGCTAGATATTGACCTGCTGCGCCAATGAGTGAAAAGGTTTGCATTGAGATGAAACACTGTTGGACCCAGGCAGCGCTGGGAAGATTTGCAATGTGAGCTCCTGGGGGCAACCGAGGTTGTGTCCCTCCTAGTCCCATGATGTCCCTCTTGCCATCTCAAAATCTGCTTCTGCTACAACAACAGAAGCATTTTCTACAAAAGGCTAAATTCAAAGGACCCACTAGGGCAATTTGCCAGACTTTATTTTGTTTTTCATAAACGACCCCCAAAGCAGGGGTTCTGGTTTTTAAAAGAAGATGAATAATGTCTGTGGGATGTTTTTTTCCAAACCCAGGGGGGACTTTGTTCTTTTTAGGTCTCGCCGAGGCAGCGCGCATGCGCTGCCCTAGGAGGGCCTTTAGCCATCGGTCTGCTCCTTTTCAAGCACACTCGTGCTTGTGCTGGCATCCACCTTGCGGAAGCGAGCAGCGGCGCGTGTGCTAATTGGCCGCTGCTCGCTCCCACAAGGCGGATGCCAGCACAAGCACGAGTGCATTTGCCTGCTATTTAGCAGCGGCGCGCAGTCACACTTCAGTGTGCAGTGCGCACGCTCATCATTATGAGACCGGGATTCTTAAAAGAAAACTCAAGCAAGGAAAGGATTTATAACAAACAATTGTCATCTATCCTACACCCCCATTTGCTTTGTAAAGTTAAACAAGTGAACCTAATCCCTCCCGCCTCTTCTCTCCGTGGGCGCCACTCCAGCCTCGCGCTGATCCACCCCCCCCCTCCTAATAAATGCATGCGCAGTCTGCTGTCAGGGGACGTGAAACACTAGCGCTAAACGTATTACTCCTGCTTAATATTTATACAGTGTTCTAAAGGTGGTCACATCAACGTCCCCGGCTCCTAGCAGCGTGCAACTGAGAACGTGCCCCTTAACCCACTGATCTATAAAACGGTAATACATTTTGATAATCTAATACTCCATAATACTCTAGTACTCCGTAAAGTTCTAATACTGTGTAATAGTCTGTAATATTCTAGTATTCTAATTCTCCGTAATACTCTGTAAACGCAAGCTTGACCCCAACCCTGCAAGATTAATCCCGCTAATCAGGCGCATAAATAAATCGTGGCAGAAAAGGATTCTTCTACACCAGTGATACTTCACCGCCTCTCTCGGTCTGTGTCAGTTGTGTAGCTCTGCAGCAGTCTCACTGCTCCAAGCCCCCGTAACTGACAGAGAGCGCTGTTTGTACCCCAGACTCTGCGAAGGGTGGTTGGGTGGGTATCAGGACGGTGCTGTAGGGGGTCGGTGAGATCCACTCCTGCGATATCAGGCTTGCTGCTGGCAGCCCTACAGCGCCTCCTGCTGCTGGACCAGGCCTTTAGCTTAAGCTCTGACATTATTTAGTGAAGCGCCTCATGATCACTGTAGCGCCAAAAAGCCTCAAATTAGTAGAGCGCTGCTTCCAACGTTAAATTTACATTCCTTCAGAGTAGGTCATTTATGCCTGCAATATGCTGTACGACTACATCAGGGCAGCCGCTTCCATAAGGCAAAGTGGATATAGGATATGGGGTAATCTGACAACACTTGGAAATACTTCTGTACTTTGCCCACTGCGAGCGCAGTAAACAGAGCTATCTTTTTTCCTTGGAGTACGTGCGACCGTTCTCTGGAAAAGCATGAACAAGGGACACCTTTTCACAGAAACATCTTTCTGAATTTGCCTGCCATTAGTCTCTTTGGCAAGCGCAGGGTAAACACACCTTTGTGTGGGGTGGTGAAAGGGTCAGACTTTGAGGACACACTCACAAATTACCAAGTCCTCAAGTTGGTAACAAAAAGTAGAATGCTGGGATTTTGTTTTTCATTTTTTCTTTAAAATTCTTACCACTGTTGTTCTATGATGTCACGATTGCCTATGGAGTGTGTTTCCTAAGTGCGAGGGTCAGTTTCACGAAAACAAGCTGGACTCAGATCACTGGTTTTCTACTTTTGCTATTAGGAAATTCGCCTTTTTAGGTGGCTAGAAACTGTTTCATAGCTATATGTGATATATATATATATATATATATATATATCAAGCCGCTAAGCAGTGCGTCTGCACTGCAGTTGCCTTATCTCCTTTCCACTTGCAACAGCGGTCCTCAGCGAGGGGGCAAGCCTCTAAACACCAAACCACGCTGCATTCTTTTTCAAAAATTAGCTGCTGAGGACAACAACTTGCTTTTCAAAAGCGGTATTTATTCCGTGATCAGACCAGCTCGACGCGTTTCGGGACAACTCCCTTGTTCACGAGTACTGTGTCTGTGATTTCGTAAAGTTAAATAACCACGTGGTTTGTTTTTCAAACAACAGTGAAAACAGACTTCCGTTTACCGAGTTACACCACTCGAAAACGTGCATTTCTTTCATACATTCAGTTGCTTAATTCATTAATTTAAAAACACCAAAATTAAGTGAAAATTATATACATTATAGAACAGTGAAAAGATAATAGATTCAATTTATGAATTGGCTTATTACCCAAACTTGATCAACCAAAACAGTGTCTCTGAGATGAAAAATAAATACATTAACTTGAAGCCAATGTCTCAAATTCATTGCTGCAGCCCCAGTGGGCTTTTCATCAAAAAACATCATTTCTTAACCCTCAGGCGTTTACTTTCAATGGCTGCTTTCCACAATGTTCTTCTTATTATAGTATATACTATCTACAGCCATTGTTAACCAGATTGTACCGTTCACAAAAAGTATATTACATTCTATTTGATGTATTATGCTCAATATTTTCAATCCCACCAAAATTAAAGTGAAAAATTGTATACATGGTAAAAAAGTAACATACTAATGAATTCAATACATTAAATGTCATTACATAACCTGCTCTCCACAGTATTCTTCCTTACTTGACACACGCCTGTCTATTGTAATGACATGACAGTTAATTGCAGCCTCAGTGGGCTCATATTCATGTCCAATTTTCACCTTACGGATAACGGGCATTCCAATGTTAAAAGAGCTTAACCTTACAGCCGTATTTCATAATGTTCAATTTCCTTTCGGGACCCCGCCTTCAGGGGAATGATATTTTAGCTTTTTTGCCTTTCTCTTATGACGTTTCACCTCACCGTTCTAAAATAGCCAAAGAAACAAAAAAACAAACATCATGAGTGCATCACCCTCACCTACACAGTGTATAATAAAAACAATAGGTCGTTGGCAGTGGCCTTTCTTTTAACTACATTGCTTCATTACTTCGAGACTCCAATGTTTCCCACATATCCTTAGCCTAGATGTACTGCTAGCTCTTCATCGCAGTTATGCCCAATAGGTGTCAGGGTCCTATACTGGATTATCAGTTTGGACTCAAGACGTCGGAGATTTTGTACTCTATTACCTCCTCGTTCGTCCAATCTAATTGAGTCAAGTACAGAAAAACTCAATAAATTCTCATTTTTGTTATGATGGATTTCGAAATGGCGGGCTACTGGATATTGCTTGTCCCCATTTCTAATTGCACGTAAATGTTCCAGTACTCTTTTCTTCGCTTTGTGAATGGTGCTTCCAATATAAGCTTTTTGACACGGACAAAACAAAGCGTACACAGCATAGTCGGTGTTACAAGATGTGTGTTTAGTAATTACATAAGGCTTGCTTTCTGGGGATAACTTACATTCCTTCCTATTCTTACTGTTTTTACACGCCTTGCAGTTCCTACATGTAAAGAATCCTTGGATCCCTAAAATCTTCGCTGTCGGTGGTTCTACTGCTCTACATAGGGAGTCTTTTAATGATTTAGCTCTCTTAAACGTAATTTGTGGAAATGTTTCTATACTATCTATTAGATCTTTATCTGTCTGTAAGGCTGGCCAGTATTTATCAAGACTTTTCCGTATCTCACGGGCCTGACTGTTGTAGGTTGTGATGAACCTAATTTTCTGTTCCGTGACTTCATTACTCTTATCTGTTTCTAACAAGAGTGATGTCCGTTCTCTTATCTACTTCTGCACTCGCTTTGTTAATGGTAGCTTGTGAATAACCTCTCTCTGAGAATCTCTGGCACATTACCTGTCTTTCAACATTAAAGCTCTCTTGTGTGCTGCAATTCCGTTTGGCCCTTAGCATCTCTCCCAGGGGTATACTGTTAATTAACGAACTGGGATGGCAACTGCGCGCATGCAACAAACTGTTGCCTGCTGTTGTTTTACGGAACAATGAGCTTTCTAATTTCTCTCCTTGAATAGACAATGTTAAGTCTAAAAATTCTACAGTATCTCTTGACCAGTGACTGGTAAAGTGTAGGTTAAATGTGTTTGTGTTCAGTTCTTCAACAAAGTCATTTGCTTCAGTCTCATCACCCTTCCATACACAGAAAATATCGTCGATGTAACGCGCCCACACAGCCACCTTATTCTTAAACTTGTCCAATTCTCTTGCCACTTTTTCCTCCCAGAACCCTAAATAGAGACCCGCAAAGCATGGCGCAAAGCAGGTCCCCATCGATGTTCCCAGGGTTTGTTTAAAGATCTTATTGTCAAAAATAAAATAGTTTTGCTTTAGGCAGACAGACATCATCTCAATAAGCATCTCTGTCTGGTATAGGTATGATATAGATCTTTCATTCAGATAATGTCTACACGCTTTCAATCTATAGGTCATGGGGGATGCATGTATATAGGCTTGTTATGTCAAGTGTAAGCAGTGAGTAATCTTCTCTCCATACCAATTTATCCAGACTTCTGAGAAAATCTCCTGTATCTTTTACATACGATGGGAGTTTTTTCACATACGTCTGTAGAAAAAAATCCACATACCTGGACGTATTCTCCAAACAACTTCCCCTGGAAGACACAATTGGTCTTCCAGGGGGGTTGTCTGGGTCTTTGTGGATTTTTGGTAAATATCGTCGATGTAACGCGCCCACACAGCCACCTTATTCTTAAACTTGTCCAATTCTCTTGCCACTTTTTCATATATACATGCAACCCCCATGACCTAGGATTGAAAGCGTGTAGACATTATCTGAATGAAAGATCTATATCATACCTATACCACACAGAGATGCTTATTGAGATGATGTCTGTCTGCCTAAAGCAAAACTATTTTATTTTTGACAATAAGATCTTTAAACAAACTCTGGGAACATCGATGGGGACCTGCTTTGCGCCATGCTTTGCGGGTCTCTATTTAGGGTTCTGGGAGGAAAAAGTGGCAAGAGAAGTGGACAAGTTTAAGAATAAGGTGGCTGTGTGGGCGCGTTGCATCGACGATATTTTCTGTGTATGGAAGGGTGATGAGACTGAAGCAAATGACTTTGTTGAAGAACTGAACACAAACACATTTAACCTACACTTTACCAGTCACTGGTCAAGAGATACTGTAGAATTTTTAGACTTAACATTGTCTATTCAAGGAGAGAAATTAGAAAGCTCATTGTTCCGTAAAACAACAGCAGGCAACAGTTTGTTGCATGCGCGCAGTTGCCATCCCAGTTCGTTAATTAACAGTATACCCCTGGGAGAGATGCTATAAGGCCAAACGGAATTGCAGCACACGAGAGCTTTAATGTTGAAAGACAGGTAATGTGCCAGAGATTCTCAGAGAGAGGTTATTCACAAGCTACCATTAACAAAGCGAGTGCAGAAGTAGATAAGGGAACTAGGACATCACTCTTGTTAGAAACAGATAAGAGTAATGAAGTCACGGAACAGAAAATTAGGTTCATCACAACCTACAACAGTCAGGCCCATGAGATACGGAAAAGTCTTGATAAATACTGGCCAGCCTTACAGACAGATAAAGATCTAATAGACAGTATAGAAACATTTCCACAAATTACGTTTAAGAAAGCTAAATCATTAAAAGACTCCCTATGTAGAGCAGTAGAACCACCGACAGCGAAGATTTTAGGGATCCAAGGATTCTTTACATGTAGGAACTGCAAGGCGTGTAAAACAGTAAGAATAGGAAGGAATGTAAGTTATCCCCAGAAAGCAAGCCTTATGTAATTACTAAACACACATCTTGTAACACCGACTATGCTGTGTACGCTTTGTTTTGTCCGTGTCAAAAGCTTATATTGGAAGCACCATTCACAAAGCGAAGAAAAGAGTACTGGAACATTTGCGTGCAATTAGAAATGGGGACAAGCAATATCCAGTAGCCCGCCATTTCGAAATCCATCATAACAAAAATGAGAATTTATTGAGTTTTTCTGTACTTGACTCAATTAGATTGGACGAACGAGGAGGTAATAGAGTACAAAATCTCCGACGTCTTGAGTCCAAACTGATAATCCAGTATAGACCCTGACACCTATTGGGCATAACTGCGATGAAGAGCTAGCAGTACATCTAGGCTAAGGATATGTGGAAACATTGGAGTCTCCAAGTAATGAAGCAATGTAGTTAAAAGAAAGGCCACTGTCAACGACCTATTGTTTTTATTATACACTGTGTAGGTGAGGGTGATGCACTCATGATGTTTTTTTTGTTTCTTTGGTTATTTTAGAACGGTGAGGTGAAACGTCATAAGAGAAAGGCAAAAAGCTAAAATATCATTCCCCTGAAGGCGGGGTCCCGAAAGAAATTGAACATTATGAAATACGGCTGTAAGGTTAAGCTCTTTTTAACATTGGAATGCCCGTTATCCGTAAGGTGAAAATTGGACATGAATATGAGCCCACTGAGGCTGCAATTAACTGCCATGTCATTACAATAGACAGGCGTGTGTCAAGTAAGGAAGAATACTGTGGAGAGCAGGTTATGTAATGACATTTAATGTATTGAATTCATTAGTATGTTACTTTTTACCATGTTTACAATTTTTCACTTTAATTTTGGTGGGATTTAAAATATTGAGGCATAATACATCAAATAGAATGTAATATACTTTTTGTGAACATTACAATCTGGTTAACAATGGCTGTAGATAGTATATACTATAATAAGAAGAACATTGTGGAAAGCAGCCATTGAAAGTAAAAGCCTGAGGGTTAAGAAATGATGTTTTTTTGATGAAAAGCCCACTGGGGCTGCAGCAATGAATTTGAGACATTGGCTTCAAGTTAATGTATTTATTTTTCATCTCAGAGACACTGTTTTGGTTGATCAAGTTTGGGTAATAAGCCAATTCATAAATTGAATCTATTATCTTTTCACTGTTCTATAATGTATATAATTTTCACTTAATTTTGGTGTTTTTAAATTAATGAATTAAGCAACTGAATGTATGAAAGAAATGCACGTTTTCGAGTGGTGTAACTCGTAAACGGAAGTCTGTTTTCACTGTTTGAAAACAAACCACGTGGTTATTTAACTTTACGAAATCACAGACACAGTACTCGTGAACAAGGGAGTTGTCCGAAACGCGTTGAGCTGGTCTGATCACGGAATAAATACCGCTTTTGAAAAAGCAATTTGTTGTCCTCAGCAGCTAATTTTTGAAAAAGAATGCAGCGTGGTTTGATATATATATATATATCACTTTTCTTCCGTATCAGGACAATAAATTTCCCCAACAGACGGACACAGACCCAAAGTAAGTGTTCAAATTTTCGTTTACTCCGTTAGTCGCCATAACGCGTTTCGGCTCTCGCGAGCCTTGTTCACATGACATGACGAAATGCGAGTTGTGTGAATTTTAAAGAAACAATGCTACCAATTAAAACATCACATGACCTTCATTCAATGGACATAGAAACAATCTCTGAATAAACGTCAGACATTTTGAAAGTGTAAAACAACATTTACAACTTAAATACTGTATAATGCCCATATTTGTTACTTTTTTCATTTTTTACGTATTTTGGCTTTAAACAAACAACATTTGTTGCGATATCGCCGGTCATGTTGTGATGTGGAAAAAAACCCGATGTGCAAATTGTGCTTTAAGTGCAATGAGCCAATGTATAATAATAAAATACATTGGAAAAATGTATTACTGCAAGTAGAGAGCTGAGCTTTATATATCGCTCTCTATGTGATAATTTACTCAGTTATCACCAAATCTGATCACCCTCATACAGATGCATCACTTATGGGGCTACAGTGTATATACAAACTGTATCAATTAAATGCGAACGGTGCCAAATAGACTAATGAAATATCCGTTCCAGAATCACTTATAGCTGTAAGAATAATAAAAGACAAATACCATCTATAGCAAGTTTCATTTAGGTACAGATTGCCTGTTGATCTAATTGATGTATACAGCTATATACCATAAGTGACAAAGTGCAAAAAATGCTGTGCAAATGTTGATGTGCAAAAATGCTGAACAAAGATTCCATATATATATCACAATGGAATTATGAGGTAAATATGCCAAGATCTCTTTTGGCTGCAAGACTGAATTGAAAAAAAAATATACCATCTATTGCATGTATCATTCAGGTACAAATTGCCTATTGGTCTGATAAATATGTACAAATGTACACATTCAGTAATAAAGTGCAAAAATTGCTATGTAAATGTTAAAGTGCAAATGTGCTGTGCAAAGGTGCCTTATATGAATCATATCATAGTGTAAACATTATTCATATGTTAAAACACATACTACTCAATAAATATATGAATAAATACAAATATAAATACAAGAATACATCTCAATATAGTTCTAAATGATAATAAATATGTATATAAATATATAAATATACCAATATAAATACATATAAAATCTACACATAAATGCATCCAAGAAAGAGTAGATAAAATACAATATGACAAATATAAAACACATAATGAGTTGATCTACCTATGTAAGTGGAGACCAAACCTATATATAACAAAGCACAGTAATATTAAAATCAGACCTAAAACCTCATTGTACCTACTCGTCATGGTGTTATAAATTTGATGTTTAAAGACATGTGTAAAGATCCTCAGTGACATTAAGACCTCCTGGACTTTTTGTATCGAGTTGTAAAATGTATCTAGTCTCCAGTTTTCTTAATTTATGGTCTCTGTCACCACCACGTCTACTGGGTGATATTGTGTCAATCACAAAGTAGCTAAGATCCTTATTAGATTGATGGAATTCCCTAAAGTGACGAGCTACTTGATAGGTATTATCTTGATTTGTGATTGCACGAAGATGTTGAAGAACCCGTTTATGGACTGGTAGCTTTGTGCTGCCTATGTACCTAAGGCCACAAGGGCACATGAGTACATAGACAGCAAATTCAGTCTTACACGTCCAAAAGTTTTTGGATTTTATATTCCCTGTCACTAAACGGGGTGGAATACGTGCTGGTATTAACACCATATATACACGCTTTACACGTCTTGCATTTATAAAAACCCTTGTGTGTCTGTAGCCATGTAGTATTTTCAATGATTTCAGGATTGGTAGTGACTAGACTATCTCTCATTGAAGGAGCTTTGCTATATGTGATGGACACCCTCTGTCGGTAGCAGGGGTCCAATCACAGGGTCATTGAGGACAAGAGGCTAATTCGATTGTAAATTTTTTGAATAGCCTTGTGTTGTCGACTGAAACCCAATATCATGCGAAACTCATTGGTAATCCGAGTTGACTCTGAGGTGTTTAAAGCTGTATAGGGTTGTTTATCTTTGAGAAGGTCATCCCTGGTCATATTCATAGATTTTGATATGGCCTGATTGATAATATTAACAGTATAACCTCTCTCTAGGAATCTAGATTTACTGAGATTCTGAGCTTTTTTGAGATCAACTTCATTACTGCATATCCGTCTAAGGCGAAGCATCTCGCCATACGGTATGCTGTTAATCAAATGACGAGGATGTGAGCTATGCGCATGTAAGGTAGAGTTGCCTGCTGTTTCCTTTCTATACAGACAAGTCTCCACCTTGTTATTAAGAATGTAGACTTGTGTGTCAAGAAAGTTGACCGATGTCTTGCTGATGGTAGCTGTAAACTCAAGATTAAGATGATTACAATTGATCTGAGTGACAAACTCTTGTGCCTGCTCCGTGTTTCCTAAGTGCGAGGGACAGTTTGATGAAAACAAGCTGGACTCAGATCACTGGTTTTCTACTTTTGCTATTAGGAAATTCGCCTTTTTAGGTGGCTAGAAACTGTTTCATAGCTATATGTGATATATATATATATATATATATATATATATATATATACACACCACCAATCCCGCTTTTGCCATAAAAACGGGTCAGACACATGCTGGAGTTGCTCTGCTGTGAGTTTAATACCACCAACTGGCACAATAAATTAACGCAATGTCCTCCATAACAGCTCCTGGCAGACGCGTTTCGGCGGATGCCTTTATCAATGCCGGTATAATAGCTGGATAGTCCAAAGTGAGGATTTTGGCGGGGTGATGTTTAAATATCTAGGTGAGGAATCCCATTGGCTGAAAGATGTACCAATCGAGAGAGGACAGGGAAAGTTCCGTAAAGTAAGTACTTTTCCTCTCTCAATTTATCACTCCAAGGTACCTCTCACTCAGCCCAGTGCGTCGATCTCGCCAAAGGAACAAAAAAGTCCAAAATCGCGAGCAAGGTACAATGACCCGCCCGTGCATACAGTGATGCCCTGACGTCGTCAGCCTTTGTGCTGATTGCTCCTTTATACCTGCGGGATCAATGGCGGATTCCATCACTGCAGAGCAACTCTATCAGCAGACCAGCTGCTGCTCTCTCCCCAATGCCTACAACACAGTCCAGGCCGGGGGCGCCGCGTTGTGCAGTCCGTGCACTCAACCAGAAAGTTGTCGGCAATACGCGGAGCTCCAAACCGAGAGGCGTGCCTGAAAGCGGAGCCGACCTCCGCTACATATACACCACCAATCCCGCTTTTGCCATAAAAACGGGTCAGACACATGCTGGAGTTGCTCTGCTGTGAGTTTAATACCACCAACTGGCACAATAAATTAACGCAATGTCCTCCATAACAGCTCCTGGCAGACGCGTTTCGGCGGATGCCTTTATCAATGCCGGTATAATAGCTGGATAGTCCAAAGTGAGGATTTTGGCGGGGTGATGTTTAAATATCTAGGTGAGGAATCCCATTGGCTGAAAGATGTACCAATCGAGAGAGGACAGGGAAAGTTCCGTAAAGTAAGTACTTTTCCTCTCTCAATTTATCACTCCAAGGTACCTCTCACTCAGCCCAGTGCGTCGATCTCGCCAAAGGAACAAAAAAGTCCAAAATCGCGAGCAAGGTACAATGACCCGCCCGTGCATACAGTGATGCCCTGACGTCGTCAGCCTTTGTGCTGCTTGCTCCTTTATACCTGCGGGATCAATGGCGGATTCCATCACTGCAGAGCAACTCTATCAGCAGACCAGCTGCTGCTCTCTCCCCAATGCCTACAACACAGTCCAGGCCGGGGCGCCGCGTTGTGCAGTCCGTGCACTCAACCAGAAAGTTGTCGGCAATACGCGGAGCTCCAAACCGAGAGGCGTGCCTGAAAGCGGAGCCGACCTCCGCTACATATACACCACCAATCCCGCTTTTGCCATAAAAACGGGTCAGACACATGCTGGAGTTGCTCTGCTGTGAGTTTAATACCACCAACTGGCACAATAAATTAACGCAATGTCCTCCATAACAGCTCCTGGCAGACGCGTTTCGGCGGATGCCTTTATCAATGCCGGTATAATAGCTGGATAGTCCAAAGTGAGGATTTTGGCGGGGTGATGTTTAAATATCTAGGTGAGGAATCCCATTGGCTGAAAGATGTACCAATCGAGAGAGGACAGGGAAAGTTCCGTAAAGTAAGTACTTTTCCTCTCTCAATTTATCACTCCAAGGTACCTCTCACTCAGCCCAGTGCGTCGATCTCGCCAAAGGAACAAAAAAGTCCAAAATCGCGAGCAAGGTACAATGACCCGCCCGTGCATACAGTGATGCCCTGACGTCGTCAGCCTTTGTGCTGATTGCTCCTTTATACCTGCGGGATCAATGGCGGATTCCATCACTGCAGAGCAACTCTATCAGCAGACCAGCTGCTGCTCTCTCCCCAATGCCTACAACACAGTCCAGGCCGGGGGCGCCGCGTTGTGCAGTCCGTGCACTCAACCAGAAAGTTGTCGGCAATACGCGGAGCTCCAAACCGAGAGGCGTGCCTGAAAGCGGAGCCGACCTCCGCTACATATACACCACCAATCCCGCTTTTGCCATAAAAACGGGTCAGACACATGCTGGAGTTGCTCTGCTGTGAGTTTAATACCACCAACTGGCACAATAAATTAACGCAATGTCCTCCATAACAGCTCCTGGCAGACGCGTTTCGGCGGATGCCTTTATCAATGCCGGTATAATAGCTGGATAGTCCAAAGTGAGGATTTTGGCGGGGTGATGTTTAAATATCTAGGTGAGGAATCCCATTGGCTGAAAGATGTACCAATCGAGAGAGGACAGGGAAAGTTCCGTAAAGTAAGTACTTTTCCTCTCTCAATTTATCACTCCAAGGTACCTCTCACTCAGCCCAGTGCGTCGATCTCGCCAAAGGAACAAAAAAGTCCAAAATTGCGAGCAAGGTACAATGACCCGCCCGTGCATACAGTGATGCCCTGACGTCGTCAGCCTTTGTGCTGATTGCTCCTTTATACCTGCGGGATCAATGGCGGATTCCATCACTGCAGAGCAACTCTATCAGCAGACCAGCTGCTGCTCTCTCCCCAATGCCTACAACAGTCCAGGCCGGGGGGGCGCCGCGTTGTGCAGTCCGTGCACTCAACTAGAAAGTTGTCGGCAATACGCGGAGATCCAAACCGAGAGGCGTGCCTGAAAGCGGAGCCGACCTCCGCTACATATACACCACCAATCCCGCTTTTGCCATAAAAACGGGTCAGACACATGCTGGAGTTGCTCTGCTGTGAGTTATATATTATCTACTGGCGGTCGCCAGTAGATAGTTATAGTTAAAACCTATTAGCCATAGGAAATCCGCGACATTCTATTTGAAATAACGTTGGCGCCGGTTGACGAATCTTCGCGAAAGTTTCCAACTTGTTGGGGTGCTCCGGTCAGCTCCTATCCTGAAAGTCTCGGGGTGATACGTCAAGCGGGGGCCGAGAAAAAGGGGGTCCCAAAATGCGTTTTCCCATTCATTTTTCCATAGGAACCTTTAGTCGCAGCTACAGCCCGATCTGCTGAACGGAATTACACCAAATTTGGCAAAGAGGTAGCCCTTGGTTCAGTGTTGTGCCTTTTGCTTAAATGGTGTAAATCCGTTCAGTAGTTCCTGAGAAAATCAAAAGTAAAGTCACATATATATCTGGGCGGAGCCTAACCACACATGTCATCGTGAGATCTGATTGGCTGTCAGCACTTCATCCTGGAATTGCTGGCAGCCATCTTGGGACCAATATAAATGATAGTACCTCATTGAAATGCATTGTAGTGAATAGAAGATTTTGAGGGTCACCAAAAGGAGAACTATAAAGGGTGATAACAGGCTTTAGTTACATTAGAATTTATTTGTTGATGGTACCATACTAATTTTAGGAATTGTGGTGTATTCTAAGGTGATTTTACCATGTGAAAAACCTTCTGCTGGGATATCATGAATCATGTTTGAGAGAACACTATTTTCTCATGCTTGTCCCATGGAGGTTTGGAAGGTGCTCCAGAAGCTAAAATGAGAGCATATTTTCTGTAAATTCACATTATCTTTCTCAGTCATGTGAGAATTAAGTCTGACATTCTCAGTAAAACATGTACATCCAACAAGGGCAGAGACTGTCAGTTGATTCCTTTGTGTTCTACTGCAGCTTCCTAGAGTGTTCTAAAGAACAACTAGCGTGCTAACAGCCTTACTTATGACAAAAGTATGGCACACCTGAAGCCATCTTGATTGGAATAAACTGGTAACACTTAAAACATTTAATTTAAAAAGGAACAAAATGATGGGGTTCATTTTGTCATAGAAATTATGGTTAGTGCTGTAGAAAGAAAAATTAGGACATATTTCAAGTGTGATCTCAAATATCTTCCTGTTATATTTCAACAGGAGCAGCCTGCCAGTTGATGCCTTTGTGTTCTACTGCAGCTTCCCAGAGTGTTCTAAAGAACAACTAGAGCGCTAACAGCCTTACTTATGACAAAAGTATGGCACACCTGAAGCCATCTTGATTGGAATAAACCGGTAACACTTAAAACATTTAATTTAAAAAGGAACAAAATGAGGGGTTCTTTTTGAAATAGAAATTATGGTTAGTGCTGCAGAAAGAAAAATTAGGGCATGTTTTAAGTGAGATCTCAAATCCTCTTCTATTTCATTAGAAAATTCTGACATGCAGACTGAAACAATCACTTTCAATACCAGCAGCAGACTACCAGTTAACTCCCTGGTGAGCAGTAGCTTTACTCCAGTGATCTAATGAGCAACTAGAGTGCTAACATTCTGAATTTATGGCAGATGTGAGACACATCTGAATGCCTTCTTGATGGAATCAAAGTAAAAAACTGAAAGCATTTCCTACTGAGGAGACTGCAGTAAATGAAGAAATTAGGAAACTTCATAACCAAGAAGTCTTCCAAGATGGCCACCAGTGAAAAAAGAGCCCAAATGTAGCACAAATATTACCCAGATGTAGCCCACATATAACCCAATGACAAAAGTGTGCAAAACACTTTTTATTTTTAGTTTTTTTGCAGTTTTATGTAGTGCAGACTGGTCAGGTATTGGAGCATTGCATCTTAAAACATGACCTCCCTACACTACAAAAACACCACTGCACTACCTTAAACCCTAAAAACACTACCCCCAGCACGACCCCCTACACTACCCAAACACCACTGCACTAACCTAAATCCTAAAACACTACCACCAGCACGACCCCCTACACTACCCAAACACCATTGCACTACCCTAAAACATGACCCCTACACTACACAAACACCACTGCACTACCCTAAACCCTAAAACACTACCCCCAGCACGACCCCCTACACTACACAAGCACCACTGCACTACCCTAAACCCTAAAACACTACCCCCAGCACGACCCCCTACACTACACAAACACCACTGCACTACCCTAAACCCTAAAACACTACCCCCAGCACGACCCCCTACACTACCCAAACACCACTGCACTAACCTAAATCCTAAAACACTACCCCCAGCACGACCCCTGCACTACCCAAACACCACTGCACTACCCTAAAACATGACCCCCTACACTACACAAACACCACTGCACTACCCTAAACCCTAAAACACTACCCCCAGCACGACCCCCTACACTACACAAGCACCACTGCACTACCCTAAACCCTAAAACACTACCCCCAGCAAGACCCCTACACTGCTTGAACACCACTGCACTGCCCTAAACCCTGAAACATCACCCCCAGCAAGACCCCCTACCATGCCCGAACACCACTGCCCTAAACCCTGAAACACCACCCAGAGCAAGACCCCCTACACTGCCCGAACACCACTGCACTGCCCTAAACCCTGAAACACCAGCCCCAGCACGACCCCCTACACTGCCCGAACACCACTGTACTGCCCTAAACCCTGAAACCCCACCCCCAGCATGACCCCCTACACTGCCAGAACACCACTGCACTGCCCTAAACCCTGAAACACCACCCCCTGCACGACCCCCTACACTGCCCGAACACTACTGCACTGCCCTAAACCCTGAAACACCACCCCCAGCACGACCCCCTACACTGCACGAACACCACTGCACTGCCCTAAACCCTGAAACACTACCCCCAGCAAGACCCCCTACACTGCCCGAACACCACTGCACTGCCCTAAACCCTGAAACATCACCCCCAGCAAGACCCCTACACTGCCCGAAAACCACTGCCCTAAACCCTGAAACACCACCCAGAGCAAGACCCCCTACACTGCCCGAACACCACTGCACTGCCCTAAACCCTGAAACACCACCCCCAGCACGACCCCCTACACTGCCGAACACCACTGCTCTGCCCAAAACCCTGAAACACCTGCCCCAGCACGACCCCCTGCACTGCCCGAACACCACTGCACTGCCCTAAACCCTGAAACACCAGCCCCAGCACGACCGCCTACACTGCCCGAACACCACTGCACTGCCCTAAACCCTGGAACACCACCCCCAGCACGACCCCCTACACTGCCCGAACACCACTGCACTGCCCTAAACCTAGAAACACCAGCCCCAGCACGACCCCGTACACTGCCCGCACACCACTGCACTGCCCTAAACCCTGAAACACCAGCCCCAGCACAACCCCGTACACTGCCCGCACACCACTGCACTGCCCTAAACCCTGAAACACCAGCCCCAGCACAACCCCGTACACTGCCCGAACACCACTGCACTGCCCTAAACCCTGAAACACCAGCCCCAGCACGACCGCCTACACTGCCTGAAAACTACTGCACTGCCCTAAACCCTGAAACACCACCCCCAGCAAGACTACCTACACTGGCCGAACACCACTGTACTGCCCTAAACCCTGAAACACCACCCCTGCACGACCCCCTACACTGCCCAAACACTACTGCACTGCCCTAAACCCTGAAACACCACCCCTCAGCACGACCCCCTACACTGCCCGAACACCACTGCACTGCCCTAAACCCTGAAACACCACCCCCTGCACGACCCCCTACACTGCCCGAACACCACTGCACTGCCCTAAACCCTGAAACACCACCCCCTGCACCACCCCCTACACTGCCCGAACACCACTGCACTGCCCTAAACCCTGAAACACCACCCCCTGCACCGCCCCCTACACTGCCCGAACACCACTGCACTGCCCTAAACCCTGAAACACCACCCCCAGCATGACCCCCTTTACCGCTCGAACACCACTGCACTGCCCCAAACCCTGAAACACCACCCCCAGCATGACCCCCTACACTGCCCGAACACCACTGCCCTAAACCCTGAAACACCACCCCTGCACGACCCCCTACACTGCCCGAACACCACTGCACTGCCCTAAACCCTGAAACACCACCCCCTGCACGACCCCCTACACTGCCCGAACACCACTGCCCTGCCCTAAACCCTGAAACACCACCCCCAGCACGACCCCCTACACTGCCCGAACACCACTGCACTGCCCTAAACCCTAAAACACGACCCCCAGCACGACCCCCTACACTGCCCGAACACCCCTGCACTGCCCTAAACCCTAGAACACTACCCCCAGCATGACCCCCTACACTACCCGAACACCACTGCACTACCCTAAACCCTAAAATACTCCCCCAGCACGACCCCCTACACTACCCGAACACGACTGCACTGCCCTAAACCCTAAAACACTCCCCCAGCACGACCCCCTACACTACCCGAACACCACTGCACTGCCCTAAACCCTAAAACACTCCCCCAGCACGACCCCCTACACTACCTAAACACCACTGCACTACCCTAATCCCTAAAACACTACCCCCCGCAGAACCCCCTACACTACCCAAAGACCACTGCACTACCCTAAACCCTAAAACACGACCTCCTACACTACACAAACACCACTGCACTACCCTAAACCCTAAAAACTACCCCCAGCACGAACCCCTACACTACCCAAACACCACTGCACTACCCTAAACCATAAAACACTACCCCCAGCAGTACCCCCACGCTACCCAAACACCACTGCACTACCCTAAACCCTAAAACACTACCCCCAGCAGTATCCCCTACACTACCCAAACACCACTGCACTACCCTAAACCCTAAAACACTAACCCCAGCACGACCCCCTACACTACCCAAACACCACTGTACTACCCTAAACCCTAAAACACTCCCCCAGCATGACTCCCTACACTACCCAAAAACCACTGCACTACCCTAAACCCTAAATCTACCCCCAGCATGACCCCCTACACTACACAAACACCACTGCACTACCCTAAACCCTAAAACACTACCCCCAGCACGACCCTCTTCACTACCTAAACACAACTGCACAATTTGTTACAGGCGTTGCAACGCAGGCCTGTGGTGCTTACTGGAAGTACCTGGTGGGCTAGTTGGGCCCCAGGGACTCTCAGGATTCAAGGTGACCTAATCCCCCAACTTAAAACGCGCCACGGGCGCGCGTTGCACAGTGGTGAAGGGAGGGCGGGGCCTCAGGTGACATGTGCGCAAACACGCCCTGTGGTGCGTTTTAAGTTGGGGAGTTAATTCCTTTGAATCCTGGGGGCCAACTAGCCCACCAGGTACCTTCAGTAAGCACAACAGAGTTGCGTTGCAGAGAGGTGAAAAAGGTGCGTGGCCTCGCAACGCCTCTCTGCAACTCAGCTCTGTGGTCCTAACTGTAGGTACCTGGGGGGCTAGTTGGGCCCCAGGGACCCTCAGGATTCAAGGGACTTAATCCCGCAACTTAAAACGCGCCACGGGGCGCGTTTGCACACATGTCACCTCAGGCCCCCCCTCCCTTCACCACTGTGCAAACGCGCACTGGCTCTGGTTAGTCAGTCAGTTACCACCAGTACCCATCTGAAAAAGTTGTGGGCACAGGATGATTTTGCAACAAGGCCTCTTTCTGCTCCTCTGTTGGTTCTTTCTGCACATCTTTTGCTTCTTTCTGTGCGTTTTTCTTCTTTCTTCACAAGTCCTACCTCTGTTGGCATAGTTAGAAACTAGCATTTAAAAAACCTTTGAAATTCACTGAAAAAACCATAGGTTTCAGGCACGTTATAGTTAGAAATTAGCATTTAAAAAACCTTAGAAATTCACTGAAAAAACCATAGGTTTCAGGCACGTTATAGTTAGAAATTAGCATTTAAAAAACCTTTGAAATTCACTGAAAAAACCATAGGTTTCAGACACGTTATAGTTAGAAATCAGCATTTAAAAAACCTTTGAAATTCACTGAAAAAACCATAGGTTTTAGGGACAGTTATAGTTAGTTGGACATTGCACTCGTACAAAACCCGTGAAATTCCCCTGTTATAGTTAGTTCAGCTAACTATAACTCGCGCCCCGCAATGCACTGCTGATGACGTCACATATTACATCACTCATGACATGGTCAGTGACATCACTGATGACATCACTGATGACATCTCAAATGAATCACTGATGACATCATCCATGTGATAATTTCATGCATCTTCTCACACCCTAATATAACTTTTGATACACCCACTCTAAATTACAGACTGCCATTCTCAAAACCATAGACACTCCAACACCAAAAACTACATACCCACTCACTGATTCTTAGGTCTACACACACATCCACTCACTCACCTGTACAGTCACTCATACTTAGTCACTCAGTACAGGACTATCATATGCACTCATACACCTATATAAACACTCACACACCGCCACTCATCCATAGAGGTACTCACACACCTAGTCAGTCATGCAAAAAATTTATCACACACCCATTTACTCACCTATACAGTTATACACACACCAGCTCACTTACTCATACAAATACTAGCACATTCTTACGCTCTTATACAATAACTGATACAAGCACACACGCATCCATACAGCCACTCTCACAATAACACACTCTCACTTATAGCCATTTAAATACTCTAACACACATATATACTGCCTTTTACATATGTAGTTACTCGCACATGTACCACTGAGATATACATTCACTCACTAACACACCCATACACACACTCACCCACCCAAGCAGTCCATCACAGATGCACTCTTGAAATCATGCACCCAGTGAATCACCCACTCACACATCTATGTATAGAGTCACACACACCCCACCCACACAAACACTCAGGCAGCCATTCAGATACTCAGAGAACCAATCAATAACCCATATAGACACTCATATAGCTATTCGCAAATCCATGCATCCACTTACACACCAACAAACAGACGGATACAGACATTCACACAGTTTAGTCACTAACCCATGCATTCAGTAAGATACGTTTAATCACTCACTTGTAGAGTCAGTCACTCATGTACTAAATCATCCATTCAGACACTTATACACCCACTCATTCTTCAATACGCCTTTCCCTATATATATTAAACATATTTAAACTTTACAGAAACACACAGTCCCTGGATGATGTCATCAGTGATGTCATTTGAGATGTCATCAGTGATGTCATCAGTGATGTCACTGACCATGTCATGAGTGATGTAATATGTGACGTCATCAGCAGTGCATTGCGGGGCGCGAGTTATAGTTAGCTGAACTAACTATAACAGGGAATTTCACGGGTTTTGTACGAGTGCAATGTCCAACTAACTATAACTGTCCCTAAAACCTATGGTTTTTTTCAGTGAATATATATATATATATATATATATATATAGAACTCCCTGGTAACACCAGTGCTTAATTTGTGACAGTATTTATTTTTTATGGATTAGGAGTTATTTTTCGCCTACAGTTAGAGATAGTGAAAAGCAGAAACGAAGGCAAAGGAAAATTAAGTGAGAATTAGGAATCCAGTGAAGAATGCTTGAAAGCTGCGGTGAAAATGCCTTTAAAGAGTGAGATAAAGAGGAAATGGAGGGTCAGGAGGAAAGAGGCATTTGTTTAGAATTAAGACTAGGCCGCCTTTGTATTCGGCAAACATGAATTCACAGCTGATGGCGAGTTCCCAAGAAAATCGTGGGCTCTGCACGTGCTTTATTTTATTTTATAACAAACCGAGTAACTCACTAGCTAACTTTCTGAGAGGAAGAGGCAGGGCCCAGAAGGCCGAGGGTGCTTTTCAGATCCGTATCTGAGGCCTGGGCCCAACCCCTTGACAGGCAGGTTGCCTGCTCGGCTAGTTGCAGCCTGAGGGTGAAACACATTACCCTGTCCGGCAATGACAGCTGACATCTGCTTTCAGGTTTCTCCTTGACCTTCTACACGGCTCCCCCCAAAAAAACGCACCCCAGGAGTAGCAGACCAAGGTCGCCTCTGGAAGGTTCAACACTGCTAGTGAGGCACATGCAAGTTTTCAGTTTTGAATGGTGATCGGGTTAAAACGTTTTTTTTTTTTTTTTTTTACTGCTTATTATTGACCTGTATAGCATATAAACAACACGTCAAAGACCAAAATCCTCTAGCTGACATGAATATTCACCTTAACTGACGTAATAAAGCTAGCTCACGATTTAAATATTTTTATTCTATTTCTGGGAGGTAATAGAACTGAGGTTCAAGGAAATACGTTGTATGTGCCCAGGATCACACACTTCAAGTGGGAATAAGCGCAGGATGAAGCATGTCTTCAGCTTCCACTGAAAGAATTTCTGATAAGAAATCACATTTCCTCCCTGGGGAGGCGATAATTCTTGTTTTGAAGGCTAGGCTACTCTGCACGATTTTATGTTACTCTGTATTATATTGGTTATGTTATGTTCTTTTTCCTGCCTGGAGTGCACAATTATTACTGGCATTGAATTGATTTCAGATTCACCCGTTAATATTGATACAGATCAACAAGAGTTTTATGTTCCAGTATCTTACTGCATCTCTTCTCTGATGATGTAAATCATGGGTCTCCATCATATGCCCATGAGGGTTGGATGCATTCCAGAGTTTTAGGAACACTTGTAAATATAGAAATGAGTTGCATTCAGTCTATATGCATGTATATTGTATTTACCTTATGTTGGCACTGTGAACATCTGGGGTGTACTTGACCCTTTTGAACATAAAATGCCTCACCACCTGTTGAAACCTTGGATCTTTCTTTATAAATCATATCCAACTCCCTCCTCTTCACTTTCCACAAAACAAACAGAAAAAAACAGGTAACGCTGCATGTACACACTCCCTAAATGTAAAAGTCTAGAAGGAGAGTGTTATATAACCAACAATATTAAAATCATAACAAATTGTGCCCCGCACAACTGCCCTGGGTGAATCAAATTAAACTCAACTCACCAGAATTTTTTCTGGTCCTCCAATTTCTTGGAGGTTTAATTTAGAGGTGGCTCAAACCCTCAGTCTGCCTTCCTAACTTGTTTTAATCTTGCACAGACTTTTAGAAAAGCAGTGCTAGAGGGTCACACAACTTACAAGAAGAAATATGTATGGGTCGAAGCACATTGTATCTGAGCGTATGTTTATGTATTTTACAATAAATTACTGGGCAATTAAAATGTGAGAGGATTACAGGTGGTTCATCCTCCTTGCTTTGTGGGACCCATTCAATCAAAAACATTTTAGCCTTTAAGTTTTGCAAAGTCTACAAATTATACAAAGGTTTATTTTCTCAAATTCATAAAACTTTTTCTGTGGGGGAAATCACAGTTCAAAATATATGCATTAACGGAAACAAAACACCCGCGATGGCAGATACATACTTCCAATACACTGTCGAAAAGGCAATAGCAAAGGCAAAAGACCAGCGCCCACCCTGGATAAAAAGAAGCATTGGCATAGCCAATAGGTCTCACCTTTGGGACCTTATAAGTATTTAGTTATGAAGCACAATATCCCTGGTGCAACAACATCAACTGTTGCATGGCTAAACACTTATACGGTCCCAAAGGCGAGACCTATTGGCTATGCCAATGCTTGTTTTCTTACTGGGACCGCCAGGTCGACAGAGGAAGCAAAACAAAACAGCATCAGAAGCCGTTCTCTAAATCGGTCTGGATTGCAATATTGGTGATTTGCTAGCAGCTGACTCACAGGGAAAATGTTTCCAAGGGCAGAGTAGCTGAGGCTTCCTAGTCAGATGCAAAGCACTTTCACTTCTCTAAATGAGGCGGGCGACTGGGACCCTTGGGGGCTTATTTATGAAAAGTGACGCATCGCTGCGTGAAAACAGCGATGCGTCACTTTTCATTGCGCCCTCCTTGCGACACCAATGATGCGTCATATTTACAGTATGACACATCATGTCGCAAGGAGTTACAGATACGTCAGTATTTCTGACGTATCTGTAGGCGCAAAAATGACGCATTGCTGGAGTGTGTCACAAAAGTGACGCAACTCCAGCAATGTGTCCTTTCACATGGGGCAAGCCCCATGTGAAAGGGCTTGCGTCAGTCATACGCCTGCCATGAGGCAGGCGTAAGATATTGACGCATTAGGGTCAAAGAAATGGCGCAGTGAAATCTTATAGATTTCACTGCGTCACTTCTGCGGCCCTTTCTTGCGTCGGAACGCCCCCCCTGCATACATTATACCTGGCGCAGGTATAATGTGGCGCAGGGGTTTACAAAGTGACGCATCTACCTAGATGCATCACTTTGTAAATATGACGCACCATGGCGCATTTTTTACACTGCTGGTGCGTCACAAAAAGTGACGCGCCAGCAGCGTAAAAGTGACGCTAAGGCTCATAAATACGCCCCTGGGAGTTTATTGTCTGCATCTGCTAACTGGTGGTGGGTGCTCTGTTACTTAATACCCTCCTCTGCTTGCATCCCTATTTCAGTTGTTAGCTGCTTCAACGGGTCCTAAACTTTACCCTTGGTTTTCAATAACACGAATCCTTTAGATTGGACCTGTTAGTTCAAGGATAATCTGCATGTTACCTTAAAGCTACAGGTTCAAAAACTACATTGAATTAAATTGTATAATTAGTTACCATATCATCAGCACACGTTTTCCCCACTTCAGAAGAATGACAGAGTATGTCTTCCCTCAACAGATTCCACCAGAATGTTACACTCAGATCACTGCATTAACCTCCAAATTTGCTATTGACTGGTAAAGAGTAATACTTTTGCTAGTCAATCAAAGCATCAATAATGCTTGTAAATGACATGTAAAGCTTATTGATCGATAACATGCTGTAAATATTTTTTTCTAATTAACTAGGGAACCCCAACTTAGCATCAATATAATGATTCATTGTAAGCCAATAGAACACAAAATACTAAATCAGGCAATTTTAATCGAATTACAAAACATACATTATTAGAAAGTTGCCAGTGCCTCATTCAAAAATACTTTCTAAGGTAGATATTCCTACTGAAAACTCTTCTTGAACCCACATCTCAAGCAAACTTTTTGCATTCGTTTATGTCATCTTGGCATATGAAGACAGCAAAACCACGTATGCTGATGTATTCAGCACTTAGGAGTCTTTCTGATGACTTCACACACATGACATCAAAAACCATTGCGACTGACAGTTGTCGGCGACATGGGTGGCAAACAACACTCACTGTTGCATGAGCCCAGCCTCTTTTACAGGACACATTTATTTTTGGCTTTGCATAGTCAGTGCAGGGATATCCGTCTTTTGTTCCTTGCACGACTCAATGCCTGCCACTGCAGCCATTTGCAAGAAGATGGAGAACATATCCCACCATATTAATATTATGGAGGTCACTGCTTGCAAAAACACCCCTTGT
Source organism: Calotriton arnoldi (assembly GCA_963921515.1). NCBI lineage: Eukaryota > Metazoa > Chordata > Amphibia > Caudata > Salamandridae > Calotriton > Calotriton arnoldi. The sequence goes on along the minus strand of CAWUFW010005220.1, from coordinate 188,818 downwards.
GCTATGCTGCATAGCACACCCAGTGCTGCATAGTGACCTGCCCGGGCATAGAGCATACACTATGCAATCACAGCGATACAAAACACCCTGATCAGTTAGTACATGGGCCTCATATTTCCTGTTTATTTCCCACCTCTTCTGCAACAAAAAGCGTAGGAAGTCACTATATATTCCTCTATTAACCTTTTTGAGAAACTTGTCCCGTCGTTAACCAAAGTTGAAAGTTGCCGTAATCATTGAAAAATGACAGATTACTCAGGAAAATGGCTGAAGGTAAATTTCAATCATCCATAATCGTGTGCAGTTGAAGGATGATGTGGTTACTGAACCGTGGGCCAAGTAATATTAAGAGGCCTATCAAGAAAATGCAGTTTGTAAAGTATTACTGATTTTGCAGAAAAGAGTTTAGATATGCTATTGTTCCAGGGGAAAATTAGTTTAATAAAATGGAACGTTATTTCATGAAAAGGAGCAGACATAGATAAAGAGGACACAAGCTAGATTTTCTTTATGCAAACAAACAAACATTAGCAAAGCCTATAAGTCTGTCTTGTAACAAACAAACGACCCTGTATTGTTTGGTGGACATATACTTGTGGTATTGTGGATGGGTGAACTGGTGAATGCAAGAATGGGTGTCAACGTTTCCGTTCAGTTACCCAGGATGGAATGTATTTCTCCATTCACGCACAAAAACAGACCTTTAGAGGTTGGTGGATGCAGATAAACCATCAAAACCCATCCACATCAGCCAAACTCTACATGACCTACAAAGTCACCAATCAGCAAAGGGATTGTTTTAATTAAAAGCCAGACCTAATGGTCTAGCTGAACGAAAGGACTCCCGAAACAAATGTCATAAATTCCCTCCGTTAATTTCAATATGTTTGCAAAATAAATGTCTAGAAAAGATATCTTGGTTTGTGCTGGGTGTTCATATGGACGTGTCTGGAAGCATTGGCTATGTGGCGGGGATGCCATATAACTTCATATCCTAAGGACATTTTGGGGCATATTTACAAGCCCCTAATGTCACCAGAGTGTCATTTTTTCTGACGCTCCGGTGGCATTGCACCATTCCCCATATTTGCAAGGTGGCGCTAAGCCACTTAAAGTGGCTTAATGCCACCTTGTAAATATGCCCCGTTCCGCCGCAGTCTGCTGCGGCAAAGGGGCGGGCAATGGATGTTGCAGTGGGCGTTCCACCACAACATCCATTGCTTTTTGATGCTGCCCCAGATTTACAATGCTGGGGCAGCACCAAAAACTGAGGCCAGGTAATACCTGGTATTAGAATGGCGATACTAGGAGAAATTATTAACTTCTCGTTTTTTGCTCTTTCCATGTGTGCTGCATTCTGCAGCACACATAGAAAGAGCAAATCACCATTATGGATTGTTAATGTGCAGAAAGGTGTCCCTTCCTGCACATAAACAATGACCCCTGCAGTGCAGGCACCCTTGGAACATGGCGCAAGGGTGCCTGTGCTGGCGCTAGGCAGCTTTTTTAGCGCCAGTGCTAGGGGAAACGCAGGGGTGGGCCGTATTTTTAGGTCGAGCCTAGTGTAGCGCGCAAGCGCTGCTTCTGGCGAAGACTTTATGTAGTGGGCTTTTCAAAGCTGACCACACGCTCGTGCACAATGGCCTTTTCCGTGCGGTTACCCGCACGTTTCAGGCACGATGCACGAGCGTGTGGTCAGCTCTGCACGCTGCCGCGCTTGCTCGCCCCCGCTCCTCTCTTGAGATCGGTGACGCCACCAAACGGGTCTTTCCCGCGAACTCCTTTGACGTGGTTTACAGCAGGGACACCATCCTGCATATCGCAGACAAGGGCGCCCTCTTCAGGAGATTCTACGTAAGTCAGTCTCCAGCATTTCAATGAGGTGCCGGGGGAAGTGAAGAGGACACGTGGACGTTTGGTGTAGGAGACAGTGTGGAAGAGGGAAGCAACGGAGGACACAGTGGCAGTTGGCCTTTTGTAGTTGTTGAAGCCTCACTTCTCACTTAAAGTAATTTTTGATTTGCCTATAGCTTTAGCCTCCACACATAGATCTGCATTGAGTTTGGCACTTGCTTAATGTAGTTAGCTAAGGTCCGGCATAAAAAATGTTGTGCAGTTCTGTGCAGAGGCAAACATCTAAAGGGTGAGTCCAAAAAAGATGTGTTTTCCCAATTTAGCACCCATAGAGATTTTTTGCTTGCAGGGACTGCAAAAATTTCTGATTGGATTTACGCCAACCTTGGCATGAAAGTAGAACTTTACTCGGAAAGTGTGCTCCTTGTGGTTTGGCGTAAATATTTTCAGTATATTTTTAGATGTTAGAATTTGAAAAATGGGGCTTGAAAGGTGGGCTTGAAAGTGTTAAAACTTTTTTGTCCCTTGTCAGTTGAAAAGCCATTTGTTGATGTGCTTGTAAACTTCCACCATTTGATGAATGTGCATAAACATGGCAAACACTTTGTATGTTGAGATTATTCTTGGTATTTTCAAACATTTGCATATCCATCAACAAGGTACAGCTAAATGGGAGGGGTGGTAAGTGAGGCTAAATCAAAGTGGTCATGTGCTAATAACTTTGACGTGTGATGAACGTGCACACATTTTGACAGAAGCTTGAAAGGATTAGTTTTCTTTTGGTATGTCAAGTTGTTGTTCCAGTTCATTAAGCAGGGACAAAGCTAAAGGGGGAAGCCATGAAATATTTATTTGGCTTAAAACTGTAGCACTGTTTGCTGAATCTGCATAAGATGTACTAGGCAGTTAGAAAGTTACAACCTGTGCAGAACTGCAGACATTTAAGGTGTCATGTCCATCCAATGAGGTGACAAGTTAAACAAGCATTGGCATAGCCAATAGGTCTCGTTTTTGGGACCTTATAAGTATTTAGTTATGCAGCACAATATCCTTGGTGCAACAACATCAACTGTTGCATGGCTAAACACTTATAAGGTCCCAAAGGCGAGACCTATTGGCTATGCCAATGCTTGTTGTAACTATGGTGCATCCCTGCATTTTTAAATGTAGGAGCGCGGTATTGCCTAATTTGGCATATAAATGCAAATGCAAATTATGCTGTGCTCCAGCATTTTCTTGTAAATATCCCCCCTTGTTTCCAGTCCTAGTCTTTCATTTATCACATCATTGCATTCTTATAGATGTGGCTTATTTCACATGAATCCACTGGGCTTTGGCACCTTAAACAAAAGTGAAGAGGACTGTTTGTTCTGTTTTGTGCGGTCACCTCTTGACCTTACTCTGGGCGACGAAAGGGAGCCATGGCGTGGCTACTATTTTTTATCATATGCTTTTATATATTTGCCTATTTGCATTTCGCTGCCCATAGTATCCTCTGTCACACCCATGTATTCGAATACCAGGTATACTCTACCGATTAAACCACCCTCATCTTTCTATCCTTACCCTGAACTCCAAAGGCTCCAATTATGTTTCTTTTCAGAAGGGTATAAGTGTACGCATTGTTTAAGTGGGGGAGGAGATGGAAAGTGTGGAAGAGAGGGGGAGAAGGATGGTGGGAGGGGAGGAGGAATCTAGAATAGAACTGGAGTTTTAGGTGTTAATAAAAACTAAGTGCAAGGGTAAATGAGGACCTGGCATAAACATCACACTTATTTTTACAGAGGAGGAATCGCTGGTCTGTCTTAGCAAGTGGAGACCAACAACTGCTTGTAGGAATACCATTCAATGACAGGAAGTGCAGTGTCATTTTATTGATGCCTATATCTTTATAGGTATAATTTACACACAATGGGAAGTTCTTTCCAGAAACAATGATTTCGCCCTACAGCTTGATATTTCACTTTGGAAAACTCCACCTTTCTTGAGGTGCATTTACTGCCACAAAGCAACTGCTTCTTTGAATATTCTGTTTCCCCATCAAGCTTGGATATACTCTATAGGATCTTACACTAATCCCTATTATGTGAAACTTACCACATCTGAATCACTTCTTAGAAACATCTGTTGCCACTTACAATTGATGCCCTTTCGCGCAAGGTAAGTCACTTAATATTGGACAACTGCCATGAAAGACCAAATCGTTCCTACTGTCCAAATGTTACCACATAGTAACTGCAGGAGAATTGACAAAGGATATTGCTATCCTTTAACAAGGGTGCATTTTGGCCCTACCCTCTTCCTCTTATACATAAATGGATGCATGCCCTACCTTTGTGACTGTGAAAATTATTTGCCCAAAATAGGGGGACATAAAATACCGGACCTCCTCTTCATTGACGATACCCTGTTGCTTTCCAAAACTGCAAAGAGACTATGTATTCTCCTAGGGAAATTTCACTTTTTTTGCAAGGAGCAGGGTTAAGAGATTTATCAAAATAAACCAAATGGTAGTAGGCTGATGATGAGCTGGCTTGGTGGCATTTGATGAGTTTGTTCTGCAAAGATGTGCATCTCCTGTCATTAATATTATATGATAAATAGACAATGGAAAATAATTGCTGGAGATGGCGTGGAGTAATGGGTCCGACTGCTCATGGATGAAGAGAGGAGTCATCTGTTACTACCGGCTGGTTTCCAGTAGGACCAAAATAATTCTGCTGCTAGCAGAACTCCGCAGAATTTCGCAGAGTTTTTTGGTAACTCCGCCCAGGCCTAGCAGAGACTGCTACCTTGCACATCATGGACGATGCCCTCCTGACCACAGATGAAGATGACCTCTGTCTCATTATGTTTCTGAAATTCTCAGCTGCTTTCCACACAGTTGCCCATTCCACCCTCCTACTCATCTTGGAGTCTCAAATGGTATTCAGTTGTAATGTCCTTCTTTGGTTCTCCTCCTGCCATTCCAATTGACATCAGTTTGTTCACATTTGGGACCTCCAGGTCACAAACGATCCCTATCACCTGCAGAGTCCCCATGGCTGCATGATGGTCCCTGTCATCTTCAACCTCTACTTGGAGCCTCTTGTTACTTACAGATAACAGCATCTATATTCACCAATATGTCGATGATACACAACTCTACTTGAAAGTGTTGTCAGAGATCCAATGACTCAAACACTGCCTGTATATCAGCCAACCCTGGTTGCCTACTCCTTACCTGAAACTCAACCCAACCAATACAGAATTCCTGGTATTTGTAAATAACAACAAACAAGAAACAGTGCAAACTTGGCTCAATGACATGAACCATTAGGGCTTCACTTTCACCAAATATCAAGTCACTTGGATTCACCCATGACACAAACCTCACCCTCAAATAACACATTACCTAAGAAACAAACTTGGCCTGGTACTAGTTTTCTCTTCTAAAGAAAGTGAAACCGTTTGTAACAGAAAGCAACTTCAGAACTGCCATAGCAGCCCTCATACTCTTGCATTTGAAGGTTGGTAACGCTTTGCTAAATGACCTCCCAGACTTCACAGTTGAACCCCTTAAGCGTATTCTACTCCTTGCAGCATGTCTCATACAGAGCCTGAAGAAATGTGATCACATCATCCCCCTCCTGACAGAACCCCATTAGCTCAGCTTGTTGGCTAGCACCATCTAGAAAACCAGCTGCATCACTCACAAAGCCATCACAACCAGCACTCCCACTTATCTTGCATGCAAGCTCACCATATGTCAAACTGCAAACTAAAAAGTGTGAAAAAGAAACAACAAGCCAGCAGGCCTTTTGAGCTATACACTAAGGATCTGGACCAATATCCCTGTACCCAAAAGAAGTGCCCCAATGCCAATTTAGGAAAGACCAACCTCTTTAAAAACATTACAAAACAGCCCATCTATCTCTTTTTTATGTTAATGTCAAGCTGGTCTTTGACCCTGTACAGAACTCAGTTACCTTTTGGCTAGGTTGGCGCTATAGAGATTCTGCATACATACATACATACATACATACATACATACATGCGTACAAACAGGTAGAACATAACTATATTTGGGTAATGATCTACATTAGTAATATCTCTCTAAAACAACTTTCTATGCTTTGAAAAGGTTTTAGGAGTTCCTGAAATCTAAACAAATATATTGCTAAATACATATACATTTACACCTCTCCTTGTGTTTAGAAAAACTATCTCAAGCTGTGTCGCTATACCCTTTTTTGTGAAAGATGCATATAGTTTCTTGACTGCTGTAATACTGCAATACTGAAAAATAGGAAACTTCAATAACATCCTGTGTTTCCCTGCATTTATCAACCTATTTGCCAAATGAAAATCTTATGATGTATACACTGTGTGCCTTAACATTAATGTACGTATGAAATTACCTTTTAGAATCAGCCCTATTCCATCACAGAAACTCTTAGAAGAGCACATAACGCCAGAATTTTAGTCGACTATTCACAAAGGTAACTTAAAATTGTGACTAATTCACATGTGTAAATTACTCTCACTTTTGAGTAACTTTACTACAGTTGACTATTCACAAAAAGTGTAAAGTTGATTAAAAGTGTTGACTTGCATGTCTGCACCACATGAAACGGGGTGGAGCCAAATGTACAAGTGTAAGTCACTTCTGCCCAAAAAAACAGTAGTAAGCCTAGCACCACACATGACCAACCGCTGGGACTGCAATACCCTATCATAGAAAATAATGGAGTTAGGGACTTAAAATTAAACCCCAAGGAAATAATGTTAGAGTAAATTAAATCATATAAAATAGTTAAACATACAAATAAATATAATTTAATTTTAGCTACCTTTTTTTAATACATACCTTATTATAACATTAATATTTAATGAAATACAATTAAACTACTGTTAAATGATTCCATAGATCACTTATAATAGTGAGGAACTATTACCTTAACTTTCCATTACATCTTAAATTATTTTATATGTATATATTAAAATAAATAAAAATGATTTTTCTGGGTTAAATTCAAAATAGATTTCTACCTAAAGTAAAAAATAGTATGAATTAATCAATATCAAAAGTGCTGTTTAGTATTAATTATCATATCTCAATATACATTAATGTTACATTAAATATTAAATTCAAAAAGGTAGTTTAAATATTTTATAATTTAAAAAAATATATGTTTTGTTTAGATTTTTTTAACATTGCATTACATTTATTTGTGTCCTTAACTAATTAAATAATTTAATTTAATCTGACATAATATCCTATAAGGTAATATTTTAAGTCTCTCCCACCAATATCTTTCTGTGGGATGGTGTTAGAGTAACTATGGTTGACCATGAGTGGTGCTGGACTTACTTCAACTCTAAGATGGAGTCATTTACTACTATTTTGAGTCTTACTATTTTGTGGGTGGATACTTACTCCTCGCAAATACCTCCATTAAGTAGTAGTAAATATGTCCCATTTTCCAGCCACTACCCTAATCTCTCCCTCATTTACTACTAGGTAATAAAAGTACACGTGTGAGGATCTCCCCATACTAAAGATAGGAGAGGTGGAGATTTCCACTTCATCACAGAACATATAACCCCAGACTTTTAGGGGGTTTGTTCAATCAATCAATCAATCAATCAATCAGGGGGTTTAAAGCGCGCTACTCACCCTCGAGGGTCTCAAGGTGCTGGGGGGAGCGGGGCGGGGTGCAGCTCCGATCAGCCGAAGAGCCAGGTCTTGAGGCTCTTCCTGAAGGGGTGCAGAGTAGGGGAGCATCAGATGTTGACTGGGAGCTCGTTCCAGTCTTTGGCCATGATGTAGGAGAAGGCTCTTCTGCCCGTTCTGGTTCTGCGGATGCACGGGGTTTCTGCCAGGGCGAGGTCGGCGGAGCGGGGGTTCCTTTTGGGTACATGGAAGGAGACTCTTTCGTTGAGGTATTTTGGTCTGGTGTTGTGGAGGGATTTGTAGGCGTGGGTGAGTAGCTAGAAGGTTACTCTTTTCTCGACAGGGAGCCAGTGGAGGTCTCGCAGGTGTTGGGTGATGTGCTCGTGTCATGGGATGCCAAGGACGAGTCTGGCCGCGGTGTTCTGGATGGTCTGGAGTTTGTGTAGCAGGGATTTGTTGATTCCAGCGTAGAGGGCGTTTCCGTAGTCCAGTCTGCTCGTTATGAGTGCCTGGGTGACGGGGCGTGGCTAACCAGCCAAGATGGCGGGCACACTCTAGCGAGGCTCCGTCCTCCGGCCTGCAGCTTCGTAATTTATCCTGCGCTAAGCACTGCCATCGGATAATTAAAACCAACCCGCTGGGCCGAGAGTGTTGATGCGAGTGTACATGGCAAGTTTGAACCCGCTGAGCGCCGTTGGAATTGCAGAATCGCTGTCCACGCAGAATTGGCGTCACAGGGCCGCGCTGAAAATCTGAGCAATGCTACAGGGCGCATGATTGCCGAGGCCGCAACCCAGCTGACACGCCTCGCAGGGCAGTGTGGTAACCCTCTGATATGTGCGGGGCCCCTGGGGAGAAGTGAAGAGAGCGGAGTCCGGCCCTAAATGCTGTGCTACTGGCCTGGCTGGGAACTGCCGCGAGTGCCCGAAGCGGAGCAGAGAGTGTCTGCAAGACACGGGAGCACCGGGTGGGTCCCTTCTCCGCAACAAGAGTGAGCAAGCAGCGCTACCTGGCTGGGATCCTGAGGCAGATGCCGTGAGAGGTGCACCGGGTGAGTGGGTGCTGTGGCTGGTATCCGGTTGTAGCGTCGGGCCGTGGGATGAGTGATAAGGACCCAGCCTGATACCAATTGAGAACTGGGGTGGAACGTAGGACCAAAATTTAACCCAAAAACCAAAGGCAGAAAGGCTGTCGCTAGCTGGAATTACTTTAAGTGAAGGTGACATACACTGTGAGCGGAGAAGCGCTCACCGCTACGGCCTGCAGGCTTGCTACATCGCGGGCGCAGGTGGATTGAAGAGGTGACTGCGGCCTCGACTGGAAGATAGGCCCGGAGCGCACGGGGCATCACACGAAGGTGCGCGCCCACTGTGCGAGGGGTGGATGACACGAGCGATATGTGTGGAAGATTGCAGATCTCCCCCGGACCATAGAGATGTGTGACCATTAATTACTTGCAGCGTGCTGAAGTGCGTTGGGTGCTCTCTGTCTGGCCAGGAACGCGTGAGGCATGAGATGAGGAGACGGGAAGTTCTGAGGCCTAATTGTAGATCCGACCAGCGCAAAGACTCAGGGGGATCTGAAAGACACAGCTAAGTGGAGGTAAAGGGATATAAGGAGATAGCAGCGCGCCTGTGAGAGTGTGTGACGACAGCATACAGTGCCCTGACGCCCATGCTGAGACCAGTGGTACGCCTGAACGCCACAGTGAGAGGGTCGGAATGTAATCCCAGCGCCAGGCCATTACATAACTTGAACGCAGACGAAGTGTACAGCAGTATCCTTTGCACGCAAGATCCGACTGGGACTGCACTGTAGAGCACAGCAGGGACACAGGTCATTACGGACCACAAGAACTCTATCAGAGGTGCAGTTCAGAGGCTATAAACAACTACTTGACCGAGGCTGACGCAGTGGATGCACGTACCTAGCACGTAATCTGGACCAGAACAGTCGCACAGGTAATCGCACTGCTCCTGACGTGCAACTGCATGTCCTACTACAAGGAAGGAACCCCCCCAGGAGTGCAAAAGAGTACAGGAACCACAGAGAGATGTCCCAAGCCCAGCGTACGGCGCACCTTGACAGCATGGGCAGGCAGCGCACGGGCACAGCGCCTGTGTGCTCGACATCGGGTCCAGCACAGTCCGACCAAGAATCTGATACATCAGGCACCTCCAGAACCTCTACCCTGGAGTCCAAAATTGATTCCGTGCTCCAAGCAGTCACGCAAATTAGTGAAGCACTGACGCAGACTCGTACGTCACTTGAAGGCCGCATCGACAAGGTCACATCGGATTTCACACTCTTACATGCTGACCACAAGAAATTGGCAGGGAGAGTCAATGACCTTGAGAAGGAGGTCAAAGAAGTCACGCCGGTGGCCAAGGAAATGGCCGTAGAAGTACGTAATCTCATAGGCAAATTCCACTCTTTGGAACGCAGACTAGATGACGCAGAAGGCAGGTCGCGAAGAAACAATGTACGCGTGGTGGGACTGCCGGAAGTTGCGGAAGGCAGAGATCCAGTAGCATACACCGAAGCCTGACTGCAGTCACTGATGGCCGCAGGTATGCTCTCTCCTTTCTATGCGGTGGAAAGGGCACACAGGGTGCCGTCGAATCGCCCGCCACCAGGTACTGGGCCGCGGCCTTTCGTGTTCTGCCTCATGAACTTCAAAGACAGAGACACAGTGCTACAGAAGTATGGATTCGATAAAAGTGGATAACTCACAAGTCCTCTTCTTTCTGGTCTATGTGCTTGGGGTGCAGAGGCAACGAAGTGCCTTCCTCCCTGTTAAACGGCGAATGAGAGACCTGAATCTGAAATATTCCCTCATTTACCCTGTCTGGCTGCGAGTGGTAGCAGCTGGATCCACCCACTTCTTCAATACAGCGGAAGACGCATGGGAATGGCTAGAGACCAAAGGTCATCACACCTCGCCGAGCCAGAGACAACGTAACGAAGGCCCACGGACGGGAACTCGCAGGAGTCAACGTGCCAGGCGTAAGCCGGGAGCAGTGGAGCCGCCAACAGTCAAGAACCGCTCCCAGCCGTGAACAGATGCTACAGGAGAGGCGAGGCGCACTGCAGGCAGTGGCGACCTTGAGAGACCAACACAGTAGCAGAGTTGCAGATGCTTCGTCTGAACAATCTCTGAGCGAGGACAGTTTGCAGGCTGTGTGGACAGTACATGCGGGCTCGCAGTCACTTCCAGCCGTGACGCCTCAGACCGCAGATGACCTGATGTAACTGTACAACAAAATGTGTGGACACGCAAGTATTAAGTAGTAGTGACACATCCTGGTGAGATGCATGCACACAGCACGCGATTCACACAGGGCACTCCCTATTACACTGCCCAGATCATAACGCTTGGGTAGGCCAGTAATACAATACACACACCTCAGGCTACAAGCAGTTGACATATATTTTACGATACAGCATAGCGCAAACTTTCACACGCGTAAAGCGGGACCAGACTCACATATTCCACCCATTGTCCGCTTTAGCCCATCCCACCTTTTGATAGGAACGAAACGGCGATCGTTGCCGTGAGTTGCCATATGGCACTTTTATTAGTTTGGGCAGACACATGTTGTCTATCTGCCCCATCCAAGTTGACCCTCATGAGGGTCCTTCCCACAACCCCTGTTCGCGTTAGCCAGCCTCTGCCCCTGTGGACATTGCATTCATATTTACCGAGTACCAGAACACTAATATGTCGTCACTACATCCCTAACAACGCCAACTACCCGAAGAATGTGACAACCCATTACCATGCAATATGCCGCCCACAAACATAATTAACCTGGAATGTTAGGGGGCTCCACACGCCAGCTCGCAGATATGGGATATATGGGTACCTTAAGCAGCATGCGGCACATGTAGCACTCCTTCAGGAGACCCACATTTCGCAACCAGAAATCCGTAGGTTATAACAGCGGTGGAGAGGTCAAATTCTAGCCACAGGGTACTCGGCCTACGCTAGAGATGCCTTGATCTGTATACAGCCGGGCACTCAATTTGTACTGGAAGAGACTGAACTAGACCCTCAAGGCAGATATGTGCTTGCAAGGGGCCAACTCAATGGAACACAAGTAGTGCTGGGATCCATATATGCCCCAAACACGGAGCAGGGCGCTTTCTGGCACATACTGACAGGCCTACTATCACATTGGTGTCTGGTCCCCTGGTTATTGGGAGGTGACTTTAATTCAGTCCTAGACACCGCGCTTGACAGGTCCTTTCCGCTATTGCCGCAGACCGCAGCGACATCCAATACCAGAAATCTAAGGGAGTGGCGAAATAGATGGGACCTCTCAGATGTATGGAGGACCCTCCTCCCGCAGACACGACTGTACTCACACTACTCACACCCACATAGACTTCATGTTCGTATTGATCGTTTTGTTGTAAGCACACTACTGTTGGCAAAGTGCCTTAGCGCGGACTACCTCGGAAAAACACATTCCGACCACAGCCCACATATCATGACACTACAAGGCGACAGTGAGGGGCCCACCACTCGGTTGTGGAGGCTACAGCCACTGGCGCTGGAGGACCCCCCATTCAGAGAGGCAGTGGGTGCAGCGATAGATTCGTACTTCGAAAACAACACAAGGTCAGTCACAGACACAGATACCCTATGGGACGCAGGAAAAGCAGTGGTTAGAGGGTGTTGCATGGGGTTCAGCTTGAGTGTCAGGAAACAATTGGATGAAGAGGTGAAACACATCGAGGATGCTCTGACTCGACTAGAGGCTGAGTTAGCGCAGGGCACTGATGTACAGCAGGACGTTGACAGGCAGCGTAAAAAGCATGCTGAGGTAATAGAGCGGCTACGCTGTCTAAATTACGCATCACACGCTGCACACACACATGCGGCAGCAGACAAAGCGGGCAGATTACTAGCGCTTATGATTCATCAAGAACAGGTACGCATGCCTGTGCTGAGATTACAATCTGCATCGGGACTGATGCGCACTACGCAACATGACATTCATAGTGAGTTTACTGCACATTACACCAGGGTGTACTAGTCGTTAAACTGCGCCACGCCATCAGATATAGATACTTTCCCTGCTCCCTTAAACCTACACCAAATCACAGAAGAGCAAAAAGATGAGCTAAGCGAGCCGATTACGCTGGGGGAAGTGAAAAATGCTATACGCTTGTTGGCCACGGGGAAGGCACCGGGCCCAGATGGGTACCCGGCTGAATATTACAAAGCTTACCAACAAGCCTTCTTGTAATGTATCAGAATGCACAAGAAGTGGGCACACTCCCAGACACGCTTCGTGAGTCCCTACTGGTGTCCCTGCCCAAGCCTAACAAGGATACAGAGCTGATAGGTTCATATTGGCCGCTAGCGCTCCTTAACACAGACTATAAAGTACTGGCCAAAATATTAGCGAATAGATTGGCACCGTTAGTACCGCAATTAGTGCACGCAGACCAAAACGGATTCGTGCCTGCACGCAGCACATCGCTAAATTTACGGCGCTTCTTCCGGGTGGCATATTACTCCAGGGACAGATGGGCGCAAGCTGGATGCCTGGTGCTGGACCTGTAGAAGGCGTTTGACACGCTAGAGGGGGAGTTCCTATTTACTGTACTGCGTAAGTATGGACTAGGGGAGGAGTTCCTGGGTCTCGTTAAGCTACTTTATACGAGCCCAACCGCTAGGGTCAGGACAGGCCCATATACGTCGAGGCAAATTCCCATAGAACGTGGCACGAGACAGGGCTGCCCACTTTCCCCATTGTTCTTCGCGCTCGCTATTGAACGCCTGGCTGAGACGTTGCGCAGCACTCAAGAGGAGTGGGGAATTCTTTTGGGAGATGGTATCCATGCGGTCTCATTATATGCAGAAGACCTGCTAATATATCTCAAGGATGTGGGGCAGTCGTGTGCGGCAATTGAGGCCGCGCTGCTCAGATTTGCCTCGGTGTCAGGCCAGAGAGCAAACTGGGAAAAATCGTGCCTGTATCCCTTCGCAGCATCCACTCCTGTCCCGTGTTTAGTTATTAATGGTAGGGCTGTGCGTTGGCAGCTAGCAGCATTCCGATACCTGGGAATTCTCATATACAGGGACGAGCAAGACCTTCTCGAGGGCAATCTGGTACGCGCCGCCACGTCAATACGGGCGCAGATGACCTTCTGGAGTACTTTGCCGCTCGCCGTTATGGGCAGAATAGTGCTGCTAAAAATGGTGGTCCTACCACGCCTACTTTATTACTTTACGAACTTACCATTGCTCCTTAGGCTGCCGTTTAAAAAAAAATGTGGAATCAGATATGCGACAGTTCATCTGGCATGGGTCGCGAAGCAGAGTATCGCTAGCCAAAATGTATCCACTCGGGGGGCCTTTTATTACCCAACATGGAGCAATATTATCTAGCGGCGCAACTCCAATGGGTGGCACGTTGGCTAAGCACATGCCATCTCGAAGATACAGCGACGCAGGCGCCTGGGCTCACTCGCTCACAGATGGTGACATTGTTCCATCCGGGTCGGAAGGGTAGCGTGCCTACACAACTACTGGTCCGGGTGGCATATCAATGCTATCAGCGCAGTCTTCGCATCACGAACCGGGTGGTGCCATATGCACCTTCGCTGCCCATCCTAGGCACGCCCAGGAAGCATAGGGCAGTAACTAGTGCAGAACTCACGCATTGGGAGGAGGTGGACGTACAAACGTTAAGTGACCTATACAATGATGGGCAACTGATCCCGTTCGCGGATCTGGTTGAAGGTTCGGGTCTGCTGCAGGGTCAGTTCCTGCTGCATGCCACAGTGACACGCACACTGAGCGCGTTATGGGGTGATATGACGCAGGAACCTGCCACCCACTTAAAAATACAATATTTACACGAGTTGGGCACAGGCCGCCATCTCACTAAGTGGTTCGCGGAATCACTTAGAATCCACACAGTGCCGCAGTTGACTTCTCTCCCCGCCAATTGGGATACAGATTTACGGCGGCCCATCACAGACGGGGAATGGGATGGCATACTTGAGATCCCCACACGAATCCCTCGTAATGCCAGGTTTCGGCTTATTCAATATTATATAATTCATAGAGCCTATCTGATGCCGGAGCGTATAAATAAATATTTTGACCGGGCTGACGCCAAATGCGCGAGATGTGATGAAATAGGGGCAGACCGGCTACACATGCTGTGGTCGTGTACGGTTATTCAAACATATTGGAGCACGGTCACCGACTGCCTAGCTACGTGCACAGGACGTACCCTGGACTGGTCATGGGAATTATGTATATTAGGACTGTATCAAAGACCCAAAAAGTACAAGGTGACGTCCAGATACATAGATCTGGGCCTCATAACAGCCAAACCCCTACTCACGCGCCGCTCGAAATCCCCTACCCCCCCAGTGGCAAAAGCCTGGTACCAATCCCTATCGTGTTGGGCGCAGGCAGAAAGTGTAGCACTCCGTAGGGAGGGCGCCATGGGGATACGGAAACAGCCAGTGGCGGCGGCATGGGACGCAATACTAACAGACTTCCGAGCGTGCTGGCAGGATCGATCAGAGGCGTCAGCATATGAACCCGAAAGTGACAAGGGAGTAAGTTGCCGAGACTGACATACAGTACACGAATGGTAGAGTGGCAACTAACACTCTACTAAGGACACCTATGTCGGATAGCGAGTGGACCGTTATTCCCCCCCTTCCATCCCAAGCCTGCTCCACTCCCCCCTCCTCCCCACTTCTTTGCAGGGCCCCCATTTTGTCCTCCCCTGCCTCCTTCCCATCCACCAATCCAGATGTACATGGAGCCCCCAGACATCGTGGTAAACCATGCAACTTGTATACATTGGGCATTGGCATACACAAAAAGTTAAGAGCGCACCACATATTGTTGGAATGGGTGGTTGGGATAGCACAATGAAATGCAGGGAATAATAACCGTACTACATATATTGATCTATGGATGTAGTGCAAGAGTCTCAGGAGGCAGGGCAAACTGTTATGTGTTATTTGAGTTAAGTTGACGATTGTTAAAATCCGAACGTTAAGGCACTACACCAATCAATGTTACCCTAAATCTGTTAACACGTAATAATGTGCGGCTTGGCTAACGTAATGATGGCATTATCGGCACAAAGTTACAGTATAATTTGAATGGACTTCCAGAAGTGTCAGATGTATTGAAGCCTACAAAACAAAACAAAAATAATAAAAACAAATTTAAACAAAAAAATGAGTGCGTGGGTGACAGTTTTTCTGGCTTTGGGGGGATCCACTTAAAGGTCTTGCAGAGGATACGGAGGGTGTTGAAGCAGGTGGAGGCAACCACATTGATCTGTCGGGTTATGGTGAGGGAGGAGTCGAGTATGATGCCAAGGTTCCAGGTGTGGTTTGTGGGGGTAGGTGGGTGCCGAGGGCAGGGGGCCACCAGGAGTTGTCCCACGCTGAGGGGGAGGATCCGAGGACTAGGACTTCAGTCTTTTCTGAGTTGAGTTTCAGACAGCTGCTGCTCATCTAGGCTGCAACGTCTTTCATTCCTTCCTGGAAGCTGAGTCTGGTGGTTTCGGGGTCCTTTGTGAGGGAGAGGATGAGCTGGGTGTCGTCGGCGTAGGATACAATACTGAGTCCATCCTTTCTGACGATGGCGGCGAGGGGGGCCATGTAGATGTTGAAGAGCGTGGGACTGAGCGATGATCCTTGTGGTACTCCGCAGTTGATCTCTGTGGGGTGGGAGAGGAAGGGCAGGCGTCTGATCCTTTGGGTTCTGCCGGCGTTCTTGTAGGAGGTCAGATTTTCTGTGGTTTTGCTGTTTCTCCATCGTTTTTCAAGACGTCTGCAGGAGTGTCTGGCTTCTTGGAGGACGGTGTTGAACCAGGTGGCCTTCAGGGGGCATTGTCTGTCGGAGGTGCGGAGAGGGGTGAGCTTGTCTGCGCAGTTGGGATCCAGTGGTGTAGTTCCTAAGCTGCGGAGTTGGTGTAGGTCGAGGCGGGGGGGGGGTCCCGGCAGAGGGTGGAGTTGAGGTGCTCCTCTGTGACCTTGCTCCAGTTCCTTTGTGGAAGGCGAAGAGTGGGGGTGTTGAAAGAGAAGTGTACACAGTGGTGGTCTGTCCAGAGAGGCTGCATGGTGTGGCTGAAGCAGATGTTGTTCCCACCTGCGATGATAAGGTCAAGCGTGTGTCCAGCCTTGTGGGTAGGGGTGGAGACGAGCTGTTTTAGTCCGATGTTGGTGAGGTTATCCAGGAGGGTGGTGGAGTTGGGGTCGCTGAGGTTGTCGCGGTAGAAGTTCAGGTCTCCGATGAGTACGTAGTCCAAGGAGGCAATGGTGTGGGGTGCGACGAGGTCAGCAATGGTAGTGGCAAATGAGGTGCGGAGTCCAGGAGGTCTGTAGGCGACGGTGCAGCGGAGCTTGGTTCTGGGGCTGGTCTGGATCTGGAAGTGAAGGTGTTCGGTGGTGGGGGAGGAGTCACTTGTGGTGGAGGTGGAGAGTCGGAGGGAGCTGTTGTGTGCGATGGCGAGTCCTCCTCCTGGGCGGTTGGGGCGGTCCTTCCTCTGGATCTTGTAGCCGTCTGGAATGGCGGTGGCGATGTCGGGGCAGAGGAGGCGTTGGTCCAGGTTTCCATGAAGAAGGCCACGTCTGTCGAGAGAAGGTTCCATTACTTTAATCGTACTACTGTAGCACTTCTAAACATACTACAAAATGCAGTTTGTGAGCAGGCCCCATAAAGTTCAAAAACATGCTCAAGCCGTTCAAAGGACCATCTCTGAAATTGACATGATATATCAGTCCGTGAAATCTCCAAGACCAACAGGTTATGATCCAACATGACCCTTGGATATTTCTCAATCAGACTGCTATGTAACAAGCTTTGAGAAATAAAAAATAACCCAGCCTCACGTACACCTGGTGTGGAGCTGAGAAAAATGTAAAACCAGGATCAGAGGCACATTTCTCCCTTCAGACATTCACTAAACCAGGGGCTGCTCTTAGATCCACCAGAGACCTAAAAACTTTAGGCTTATGACCTTGATACTGTTTGTTACCAGCATCCAGAGAATCACTATTTAGATTGATATTAAAATCTCCACATAGAATAAGCGGGAGTGGCCATAAAGTAAACTTGCTATTTAACCAATCAAATACTGCTGGATCGTCCAAGACTGACCCATAAACTGAACAGAGCGTAGCACCCCCGTTAGGCAACTGGCACGCCGTAATAGTCCAGCGGTCATTCTTATCTGCCCTGAAATGAGGAAAGGTACTGTATCCCTTACGGGCCAAGATTGCCACCCCCCTGTGTATGTGTCCCTTGCAAGGTATAACACACAACCAGATACCCCATTGAGTCTAAAACTGTATGTCTTGACCCCTACATATGCGTCTCCTGTAGACAAATTATATCAGCTTTAAGGAATTGCATATTGAGGGCCACCCTGCGTCTTTTCAGCCGATCATTTAAGCCACATATATTGAATGTCGTAATACGCAATTTACTCATTATTTATAACTAAAAGGAAATCCAATAACATACTATGATGATAGATGACATAGGTGATCTTCCCACTACCATGCTGTACAAAAACTTTCCTGCCCACTTGGGTTGTCAACTCCTCCCACCAACCAAACCACCCCCAGCCCAACCTCCAACCTCCCCTAGAAAACCCCCCACCAAACCCCCCCACCAAAACCAAGGCCAGCAGATCTAGGCATGACTAGGACACAAGCCCTGTTCGCAAGCTAAAATGGGATTACTCAGCGACCCGACAGGTTTACAATGAGGATAACGGGGGGCATGCAGCCCACCCCAAGTTGGGACTGGTTGTAGCCCGGGGTCTGCCGACATTCCCTCTTTTGAGCTTATATATTCTACCCAAAAACTAATGCAAGGGGAAGCTCGGATAGAGAATCATCGGGCTCACCTGGGCTACAAGAATCTGCTGGGGTCAATTTGGAAAGTCAGTAAGGTCTGCTCAGAAATGGTGGAGAGAGTCACCCTGGTGGAAGAATGCACAGGGGTGTATAGGTGGAAGTTGGAAAGTTGCAGAAGCATAAGGATGCGCCGGAGTCTCAAATAACTGATGTGATGTGGAAACTTGTAGAAATGGAGAACCGTCATTGCAGAAACAACTTAAGGTTTTTAGGCCTTGCAGAAAATACAGAGGGAAACAACATCAGATCATTTATGGTGGGTTTGCTTAAGGGAGCTTCTCCCGATCTTTCCAAGTGAGACTGGGAAACTGAGGTGCAATGTGTCCATTGGTTCCTGCTGATGCTCAGGAAAAATCAAGTAACAAAGCAACCTGAGAGACCCCGAGCAATCCTGGTTTTCTTTGACAACTTCCTCTTTTGACAAGGCTTATCTGACAAAGCAAGACCAGAATCTAAGCATACATATGAAGGTCACACATTCTTCATCCGCCCAGACTTCTGCCACACCACAGTGGAAAGGAGGTGGCATTTACGCCAGTTGTTTTCACCTTTTCAGGGACTGGGGTGCGATGTATTTTTGTTGAATCCGGCCCGGCTCAAGGTCATTTTTAATGGGAGGGTACGAACCTTCACGTCCGAGATCAAGGCGCAAGAGTACCTGAAGGAGATCACTGGGGGGTCCGGGCAGGGTTGATTATACGGGAAGGCTGGGTATACTGCGGGCCAATGTTCATGTTTCTTTACTGTGTGGTCTGCTGAATTTGTTTTCTGGGTTGGGTAAGGTATGAAGCGATCCAAGGCCTTAGGGTCTAGACAGGGTGGGCAGGATTCTGTTGTTTTCATATTTCCTCACCATATTTCTTTACAGCTTCTTGTGGTGGCTGGAGCCCAGGGGGTACAAGGGGCGGTGTGGTAGTGGGTGGCATCACCAGGTCATGCTTGACCTGTTTGCTCGTTTGTGGTGGGATGGTTTGGTGGGGGGTGTTCTACCAAGAGGGAAGTTCTAATTGAAGATTCAATATGGCTTCTGTCTCTCTAGATTGCAAGAGTCTGCTGCTCAGTGGAAACTGTAGTTCACTGCCAGCACTTAACCGTGTGGTGCATTGCCAACACTTGTAAAGCTTGAATCCAGTCAGCATCTGTAATGGTCACACCCTAGGATAACAAGCAGTAGCGGCTGCTACTGAACGAGGGTGGTGAGGCAAGGGGAGCGGAGGGAGGAATAGAAAATTGAATAAAATTACTTAACTGGGTGCCGCAGGATGCCGCGTCTCCTCAGATGTCCTCTCTGCACCGCAACAGGTAGCACACAGCCACCCAGAATCCCCTGGCCAATCACAATGCTGCAATGCATCATTGTGATTGGTCTGAGGTCCATGGTTTGGTGCTCAGATGGGGACAGGAAGGCTGTGCATGTTCCCTTTCAGGCTGTGTAATGCAGCCTCGTGGGGAAAGTGTAAAGTGCACAGGACGGTTTGGCAGGCCCAAGAGGGCTGGCCAAACCATCCTGCGCACTATAGAGCGTGCTAAACACATCTCCCCTTGGCCCCACCCCCCCGCACCTTTTTAAACTGCTCAAATGTTAATGTTAGTGACATTTATAGAGCGCAACTGCTATCCGAAGGTGTCCTGGCGCTGTATTTGATGTCCTGCGGTGGCCTGAGCACGGGAAGGATGCAACTAGTCATTAGGCCGTGAACAACCATGTTTTCAAGGCCTTCCTAAAGACCAATAGTTTTGTCATGCATCTGAGAGGCAACGGGAGGTCATTCCATGCCTTGGCTGCACCGACCAAAAAGCTTCTGCCACCCCAGTTGGCTTTTTTTTCGAAGGGTACTGAAACTAATTTTGCTTCTGAGGAGCGCAATGATCTTCTAGGTACATACCAGCGGAAGCGCTGAATCAAGTGAAGGGGTCCGTTTCCATAAAGCACCTTATGGACCACACATAGGGGCACATGCATCAAGCTAGGCAATTGCGATTCCTTAATAGCGATTATTAAGGAATCGCTATTAGGAATCACAATTGCCTATGCATGTAGGTTTTGCAAAAATATTTGCGATTCCTTAATTGCGAATCGCAAATTGCGAATCGCAATTAAGGAATGCCTTTCCATTCATTCTTATCGGCCTAGAGGCCCATAGGAATGAATGGGAAATCATTCGCAATTTGCGAGTACCAAATAGGTACTCGCAAATTGCGAATGCAACTTGAAGGGTGCTAGGGGCCTTAAAGGCCACCCTGCTGCACCCCCAAATTTGGCATCTGGGCTCATGTGGCGCACACATATGCCATAAGGGCATATGTGTGCGCCACATGGCACTTTGAAAAATGCACAAATGGCACTTTGAAAAATGCACTTTGGTGCATTTTTCAAAGTTTCTGCAAATTACCATCAAGTTCAGATTGATGGTAATTTACGACCCTATTAGCGAAATCGCTATGTTTTTCAGTTTAGTGCACTGCATTTAAGGAATAGCAATTTGCGATTCCTTAAATGCAATCGCAATTAAGTAATCGCAATTTTGCGATTCCTTAAATTGCGATTTTTGCATTTGGGATGATGCATCCCAAATGCAAAAATACAGGTCGCAAAGGGCAGATTCTGCGAATCTGCCCGTTTGCGACCCGATTTTCGGATGATGCATGGGGCCCATAGAGCCTTAAACAAAACTCGCTTTCTGACAGGCAGCCAGTGGAGCCTTCTAATCTCAGCCGAGATAGAGGCATATTTTGGAATGCCAGAAAGCAGTCTGGCAGCTGCATTCTGCAGGAGCTGGAGTTTTTTCATAAGCCCCTCCTGGATATTTAGATATAGGCTGTTGCAATAATCCAGTCTTCACATTGCTAAGGCAGTAATGACTGTTTTTTGGCTGTCTTTAGGTAGGAAAGGTAAGAAGGAGGCAAACCAGGCCAGAGCCGTGCCTTTGACCCCGATCTCCTCAAGTCGTTGGAGAAGAATTTTGTGGGAGACCGTGTCAAAGGCCGCGCTAAGGTCGAGCAAAAATAATGCTGAGGTGTTGCCCTCGTCTAGCGTAGCTCATAACTGTTCCGTGACCGCCAGAAGGGCTGATTCTGTGCTGTGCCTGGGACGGAATCCAGTCCCAGCCACTCTTCACTGATGACGAGGAGGACACCCCCAGCATCGACACCCAAGCCCTCCAAGACATCATTGACATCATCTGCAACTCACCTCCAAGATCAGGGCAGCCCAGCTGCATCGAGGAGACCCCACCCACTACACAAACCACCCAGCAGGAAGCACCCACAACCCCGGCTGTCTCCCAAGACACCACGAACAACACATGGCCTTCCAACGCCGTGTGCTGGAGGGCCAGAGGGAGACGGCTGATCCGGTGCGGGTGGGGTTCGACCTCATGGCTACCAAACTGGACGCCATCCATGTGTGTCTAGGTCCCATCACGGACCAGCTCCAGTCCCTAACGGACACCCACGGGCCGCTCCATGGTCTTCAACGAGCTCTGGCTGACATCGCTGGAGTCGTGACTCGGAGACAAGAACACCTGTCCGCTCAGAGTGGCTCCAGCAATCCCAGCCGTGAGCTGGCACACATGCGGAGGCTCATGGAGGACATGGTGCGGATGAAGGCGGAAAGGATGGCAGCCACCGCTGCACATCAGCAAAATGTAGCAGGGATATACCATGCCCTGCCGATTCTCATCATAACATTGCTGCCACAAGGCGTGGCGCAGATGAATGCTGCTGCCCCAACACCATCCACATCTCCCCCCCCTGGTGTGTCAGTGCCTCCCAGTGCGGCAGACGTCTCTACACCGGCACCTGATGTGTCACTGCCACACAGTGCGGCCCACAATCCACCTCCGGCCCCTGATGTGTCAGTGGCACACAGTGCCGCAGCCGGAACTGCAACACCCACAGGTGGGGCAGGGCACACATCCGAGGACGAGGACGTGGATGGGATTGAGATCAGAAGGAGGCACTAGCATTAATTTCCGCCACCTGGCCTGTTTCTGCTTGGTGCCGCACATAGCCCCATGACCTTCCACTGACCCCCGATACACTCCGCTGCACTCACCTTGGACCGCGACATGGATTGCCATATCCTGTTTGATGACCAATGACAAGGCGACCAGACTGCGGACTGTACCCTTCCTCTTCCGCAGTACTTGTCATTCCCGGATGGACTCTGGCTGGCCCTCCACGGGCCCATATTGCGAAGTGGGGTTGGCATGGCCCTGTACTGCTCCAGCTGCAAAACTCCACTGGATGTGCATTAAACATTCAGAAACGCACTGCTGTGTCATGTCTTACATCATTCATGTATGAATGTGTGGATGAATGTAGGGACAGTGATTCCCCCTAACGTCAATGATGCTCATCTAGTGGGATTCCAGTCACAGTGTGCTACATTGCCGATTGCGTTCCGGGTGCCGTAGACACTACAACAGGGACACACGCATTAGTCACTTCCTTGTCCGGACATGGACTCAACCACACCCAGAGCCCCCGAGTCATTGTTGCAAGCCCTGCGCTGGTCTGGCGTACGCCAGGCCAGACCACTCCGCTTACACTCCGAGGGGGGGCCCACATAGCTACATGTCGCAGGCGTACACGCTAGTGGTCTGCAGGTCACTGGTCTAGTTGTCAGCATGTCATGGCCACTCCCTGAGGGCAGGTTTGCACACACAGCACACCCATCCGGCACAGGCGTCACATGCCATGTGACCCCGCCAATATAAGGGGCCGACAACGTCACATTCCCCACTGCCGGTGGTGACTGGATGACGGACGCTCCACGGTTCTCAATCATAAAGGGCCCATGAGTTGTTGCGCACAGGGCTGGTCGCACCCGAAGCCTTGCGGCCGTCACGGGCCTACCACCACGTGGCGCTGACTGGTGTTGCACAGGGTTAGTGGCACCCAAAGCCTTGCGGCCGTCACGGGCCTACCACCACGTGGCGCTGACTGGGGTTGCACAGGGTTAGTGGCACCGAAATTGCTGAGCAGGTGTGCAGCCTGCGATGATGACGTGTGCACTGATGTGGTCTCTGCCATTGATGCCTCAGGACTCAGCGTCATGTGTGGGACCTGCTGGGCCGCGGTGCAGGTCTGCATGATGTGGACCATGCCATGGTGGCGGGACCGGGGCCTGGAGCTTGCATGGGCACATGTTGTGCCCACTGGTGGACACACCGTTGGCGGCAGGTGAGCAGTGGGGCCTGGGTGCGCAAGTGCGGACAGCCAGCGCTGGCCGGCGGGAGGGGGTAGGGTGCGGCTGCATGGGTGCGCAGGGACGGACAGGCATTGTTGCCGTGTGCAGTGAGATGGACTCTGCCATGATTGACTCTGGCCTCGATTACAGATTGCAGACCTGGTGGCTTGCAGTGTATACCAGCACGTGGTTGGAGACACCGGTGGCAGCAGGAGAGCAGTGGGGCCTGGGTGTGCGGTGCGGCAGTGTCCCTCCCTCTCTCTCTCTCTCCCTTCCCTCTCTCTCTCTCTCTCTCTCTCTCTCTCCCTTCCTTTCCTTCCCTCTCTCTCTCTCTCTCTCTCTCCCTTCCTTCCCTTCCCTCTCTCTCTCTCTCTCTCTCTCCCTTCCTTCCCTTCCCTCTCTCTCTCTCTCTCTCTCCCTTCCTTTCCTTCTCTCTCACTCTCTCTCTCTACCTTCCTTTCCTTCTCTCTCTCTCTCTCACTTCCTTTCCTTCTCTCTCACTCTCTCTCTCTACCTTCCTTTCCTTCTCTCTCTCTCTCACTTCCTTTCCTTCTCTCTCATTCTCTCTCTGCCTTTCTTTCATTCTCTGTTTCTCTGTGTCTCGCTCCATTGATGTGCACATGACACACGTTCTGATTTTGTGCTTTATTTTCCAGGCTGTGACAACAAGATTCCCGACAGGAGTCTTCCGCATTGGTGTTTTGTGATGTATTTCAATAAAGTTTTTGGTTGTTACTTCAATGATGTGTGACTGTTTCTCGTTCTTCTGACCACACGTGTGTTTCTTTTTGTCATTGTGCGACATCATGCGCTTTTTGTGGCTCTTGTGTCGTGCACGGTACGTGTTTTTGTCCGGAGGGGGGTTCCGGGGGGGGGGGCCTCGGAGTGGCGGCGGTGGGTGTTGTGGCCCTCTTGGGTCTCCGAGCTGCATGATCATTGGCTCCATGGCATCTGTGGGTCTTCCGATGTGGCTCTGGGCTGGGCTCCCTTTAGTGCTGCAGGTAGTCGTCCTGCTTAACACCAGCATAAGGCAGGTGTTAAATCCCTGCTGCTACCGCGGCTTATCGCCTGTTTTTGGTTCGCATCGCAGATCTGGCAGTTCGTTGTGAAAGTGGTGTTGTGGTTTTCTTGGGAGTTTTTGCACGGGAACGCCTACTCTGCATCTCATTAGGGTTAGTTGGTGGTGTCACCCGTGGAGATAAATTTTGGGGCAGTTTTCGCGGGAATACTGGCGATGTCTGCTGTTTGCACCCGCTTGTGAATGGGACGTTAAATCTATCTCCACTTTTGATGCATTAAGGTGGTGATAAATCGGCGATAAGTCCTTGTGAATATGCCCCATAATGTTTTACTGATAAACCTATATTGGGCACAAATGATAATGTGTGATTTTCAGTGCATATTTATCATTTGTGCATCACCAAGTAAAGTGCAGTGATTTGTTTTGATCCTAGTAATATCTTTGTTTTCATTACACTTCAGAATTACAAAGCAGTGTGCTTCATTTTTGCTTTCCCTACTGCTGAATGTGTACAGTTCATATTCATTTATTTACATTGTTTTGTGTGTTACAAAAAATGACATCCTAAAGCCTTTACTTTCACACTTCCTGTACCTCAGCAAGATTGTCACAAAATTCACTATATCTTTCTTTCTCAGACTGAAAAGTGTGAGGAGTTTATAAACACCAATCACATTAAAAAAATAAGCAGCAATTTGTCAGAAGATATAGCCTGACATTTTGCCTCTGTCTTTGAAGCACAGCAAATGTGATAAGATATATACAGAACTTAAAGGCAACTTTATTTATTACTTGGACATTTGTGACCGGCTCGTGACTCGCCAGAGGGTCATGAACCACAGTTTGTGAAACACTGATCTAGGAGATACATGTGCTATAATAACCAACAATCACTTCCTCCTTGCAGCAATTACCAACCACAATTCACACAAGACCCTGAATCCTGACATGATGTTTTACTGATTTATACTATATAGCAAACAGTACACTCCTAAGGGTCTTTCCTACCAGCAGTATTCATTGCTGTCATTAACAGCAGTATGGTTCTTGACTCATGGATATCAGCAATTATTTTTCCATTCTATAAAAAAGAGCAGCTGCTGTAACCTGGTGAATTATTAACCAGGCATTGTTGATGGTATAGGGAAAATCTACAGAAAAGTACCTTTAAATCACGTGCAAAAATAGGCAGCTGCCAAAAATATATTCAGCAACATCTAAGTTGATTTTAGATGAGGGGTGGACATGATCGAGTAGGCAATAAGGTTATATCTAAAGTGCTCTAAATATTGCCAGCTAAAATAACACATGTATTCATAAACATATTTTCTTGGGGTATCTTGGCACTGAATAACAGGTGTTTATTGTAACCCAACTTAATTATTCTTATTTCATTGACCTCACAAGAGGACATATCAGGTTTTACACCTTTAGCCATGAGTTGAAACACAGGTTTCTAGAGTAGATGCATTAGTCCAATCAACCACCAGACATGGCGGGTTTCAAACTTCTCAGATTAAAATCCGCATTCGACATTATCAACCGCCCTCCACTATGGTTGGCGTTGGAAGGCCTGGGCAAGCTAGAATGCCTGCTTTAATCCATAAAGCTGCTGCATAAAGGCATTGCTTTGAAAGTTGGACCTGGGAAACCTGCAGAATTCACACAATCCACATGCGGGGGATTCAAGATCAAGGAGTCAAGCCTCCAGGTCTGCTACTTCCCTGTGCTTTCTCCACCTTTGTCCAGCCTGAAAGCTGATGATATCTCCCCACATTGTGTCCTTATGTGCCTCACAATGTAACCCTGGGAGAGTTTACAGAGCATTTATTGTTCATAAAGTATTCCTCAATAGCCTCTCCAATATGTGTTCTACATTGTTCATCTTGTACCCACCATGCAATCAAACATCATCTTGACCTGGTCTGGTTTAGGTCCACCAAGAGGCTAAGTTCCACTGGAGAGTGGTCCAAGAGGCCACGTTGCAGGATTCACACTCTAACAACCCCATGCATCTCTTAGTTTGGCAATAGGAAATAATCAAGGCAAAAAAATGTTCTGTGGGCCCGGTATAAAAGGTAAAGCCTCTTTCTTGAGGGTAAAAAACGTGCCGGATGTCTGTCAAACCTAATGAATCCAGGAATGTTGCCAGTATCGGTGGACTTCATTGGGGGATGCCTGTCCCTCCACATCTGCCAAAGGTCCAGACAGTCACCCTATTCAAATCTCCTCTGAGAACCTAAGGCCCTCGTGGTAATTCTTCCAAAGATAGGCTGATAACCTATAGAAAAATGTCAATAACAGTAGGGGGGTGCATGTATGCTAATCAGGGACAGTTACTTTCCATATAACAGGCCTGCGACCAACACACAGTGACTAAGGTTATCATGCCATACTTGTGTAATCTTTGAAGGATGGAGGAAGATGGCCGCTCCTTTCAAGAACCTCATAATTCCAGAATGGAACACATGTACGAAGCCGAATCTGCCAGAAAAGTATTTTTGGTACTAGAGAGGTGGCTCTATTATAAGAAGAGAATGTCTGAATTTCCATAATAACCACATCCCTCTTAAACGTATCTAGCAGGCCATTCAATTCCATGTTAAAATATGCTGCTGTTCCTCACAGGACCCTATGTTATGTCTGTCCACAGGAGGGGAGACAAAAGCTGCAGTAGTATATAGGACTCTATGTAAATCAGAATAGTGTGTTATATACTGCTAAAGTGATTGTGCATAATTCTTTCTGATAGAACCAAACATTTGTCCCCCACCATACACTTTGTGAATATGAAGTATATGTCACAGAGAACACCACCAAGGGGGCAGTGAAAACATCTTGTGTCATTTTGTATATCCCAACTATCCACCAAATAAGGTACAGAAGATACCTTGAAGAGGTAGCAACTAACTGGGGAGCATTGCTGGGTGCACCATAAGACCCCCCATCAAACATTCATCAAAGTTATCCTACTTACAGATTACATTAACAAACCTTGATGGTACACTTCAGCCGGAGGGGCTTTGCCACAAGAAAGATAAGGCAGCATAAAGTTAAATATTAGGCACATTGGGAGGTGAAGGTACATCTTCTCTGCCTGATCCACAATGTTTGGAGTTCAGTGTATTGTTGATTAGAATCAATTTCTAAGGTGGGGATAAATGTAGAGCTTCTCCGGGGACTGCGTCCAGGTGAATGGAGGTGGGTCATCATCAAGAGGTGACTACTATGAGGCCAAATTATGTCTTCCCTCCACCCATTCCCAGACCATTGCCGCTGTTTTTAAAAAAGAAGGTCCAGGATTGCTAGAAGATTTGTAATCTATACATGTAGAGGAGCATATAGTGAATGTTCATGGCCCTGAGTCTTCTTTTGTTCTCCACAAAGTATTTTTATTATTGCTGTACTAGTTTGGTATAATAAAAAAATCATAATCCTGATAGATTAACACATTAATATGACTTGTATTCAAGCAAAACCGAGGATATTATCTTTGTCCTTTAAGTTAAGGAAATGAGCAATCATAAGGCGAGAGTGTGTACCTGGCAGAAGTTGCTGCAGGAGTGCTCTGTGTGCCCGTTCGATGATGAAGAATGAGGAAAGTATCTTTTGGGGCATCACCATCCACAGCCTTTGATTCATGAATTTCTCCATGGAAATACCTTCTCAGTAAATCCTATAAATCTTAGATTATTTCTGTGGGCATATTCATTTGCATTTTCTGCTTTTGGCTCCAATCCCTTGGACACTGTACCTTCCAGTTCTGATATTCTGTCTTCTGTTTCCATGATACTGTTTACCACCTGTCTTAGATCTTGTCACAGCAGCATGACATCTGAACCCACCGCACATATTTTGGCTTCAAGAGCCTCTTTGGAAGAGTTGATGGCCTGCAAAATGGTAAGCATCCTCACAGCCCAAGCCATTCCAGATTGTGAAGAGTCTGCGCAGGTTACATCTGACTACTATGACTGGCTAGCACCTCTAGGGTGAGTATATGTGGCCAGGGTGCCTTGTTTGGTGAGATTTTTGTCTTTTACCATAGTAGGTTGGGAGGTGTATGGGAGTTCCAGTTGGAGGAGGCTTGTCAGAGTCCAAGTAAGTTACCCCAAGCGCTCCCCTAGGCTCCATCTGTGTTGCTAACCCTCCAGTCCTCATTCCTAAGGCAGAATGAACTGTCAGATGATTACAGCAGTAGGATGGAGGTGCCTGTTTGGCAGTCAGGTGGCAGAGATGAAGTGGAAGGATGGCCTGCCACATGCAGTCTATTGGAAGATGTTAGATCACTCCCACCTTTCTGGAAAACAACGAGACACAGCACACAACTTGGTTCCTCCCTCCATGTCTTGCTCCCATTGTAGACTCCAGTCACAGCTCCAAACAGGGCAGGCTCTGTCTCTCCTCCCCTCTCCCCAATCAGCAGTGACGGGCATCACACAGCATCCAGTGCACCAGGTTACAACAATATTGACACTATTGAAAAAATTGAATGCTGCTTTCTGAGGTCCCTTCTAAGTCCAGGCCTATATACCCCCACTGACCCTGTATGGCTACAAATAGGCATGAAACGCATCTCTGAAATAGCCACCCACTGCCCTGTTCTGGTTGGGGCTAAGCTCCACACAAACCCACATGCTACAATGTATGTGAGGTCAATCCTAGAAATAACGAGAATGAAAAAAATCAAGGAGGCATCAGTGGCTATGTCATGTAGAATTGACCTTAAAGAGCTGTGGGCGTGGGGAAATTTGATCTAATTCATCTCTGAAAAATCTGGCCACTATCTTCAAAATTAAAGAAAGCTTTTGAATAGACTGCATAAAGACACACATGTTATATCGTTCCCCTTATCAGTACGGTATATGGCAGTCAAGTTAATACATAGGTCTGCGAAAAACTTAGATGATATGTCATTGAAAATATGCTGCACCTTCTACTTAATTGGGTGCCATGTTTGTATGTCCGTACACGTTTAAATGGAATTCCAACGAGTGTTCAAAACTTCTGTGACCATAAGATTGGCAGATCTGAAAGAATCGTTCACTTACTTTTAATCTGTACAAAAAACACCAAGGGCCAGATGTAGGAAGCCAATTTGCGATCGCAAACGCTGAAATTCGCAGAATTTCAGCGTTTGCGATCGCAATTTGGCTGTGTGCAATGCAGGTAGGCAAATACCCCCTCGCAAAATAAGGAATCGCAAAAATTGTGATTCCTTATTGTGCGCAGGCATTTAGAGAATCGCAATTTGCGATTCCCTAAATGCTATGCTGGTAGGCATTGCAAATTGCGATATTGCCTTAAGGAATCGCAAATTACCACCAACTTCAAGTTGGTGGTAATTTGCGATTTCCTTTAAAAAAGCACTTTTTTGCTTTTTTCAAAGTGCCATGTGGCACACATACATGCCCTTAGGGCATGTATGTGCGCCACATGTGCACACATGCACATTTCAGGGGTGCAACAGGGTGTCCTTTTGGAACCCTTGCACCCTTGAAATTGCGCACGCAATTTGCGAGTACCTCTTGGTTACTTGCAAATTGCGTGCGCAAATCCCATTCATTCCTATGGGCCTCTTGGCCCATAGGAATGAATGGGAAAGTATTCCTTGATTGCGAATCTCAATTTGCGATTCGCAATTAAGGAATATTAAGGAATCGCAATTATTATTGCGATTTCTACATACATTCCATTTTGCGACTCCTTAATAGCGATTCAGTAAAAATCGCTTTTAAGGACTCGCAAAACTGACTTTACCTACATCTGGCCCCAAGTGACACAGGCGCTCTCTAGTAACCATGTTTAAGACCCATGATATAAAAAACGACAGGAACGCTGTGGCGTTGTGCTGCAGGACTGACTTACCCGCAGTTTGCAAGCCGCTAGCATCATACATGTGGTCTGCTTGATTGGCTATCAGGGGATCAATTTTACAGTTCTTAATCACATGTTCTTTTTTTTGCCACACATCTAAAAAATTATTTTAACGTCCTTCTTTTAATGTTATTTACTCATAAAAGTCTTGTTTATGTTTTAGATCTTTGCTTTTTTGAACAGAAGGTTTATTTTTCTTTTTTTATATGGCTCATGGCCGAAAGAATAAACTAATTGAATTTACAAAGGTAAGGTTACCTTACACGATTGTGTAAGTTTACGCTTTTTCAGTATTCACAAAACTGCATTTTAATAGTAAGTTTACGAGTGTGGAGACTCCAGAGTTTGGTGAAGTACTTTCCCTACTCTTGTTTAGTGCAGTAGGAATAGTAAAATAAATCTCTTCGCATTTCAGCACTTTCCCTGCTGTTGTGCTATTTGGTGTCGTAATAGCAAATTTCACCCTGCCAAACTCCAACGCTTTCCTCACTATAGAACAAACTGACGTGGGAATAGTAAACTACACGCCTCCGATGTCACAACATTTCTTACTGTTCCGTTGTTTGGAGTAGGAATACTACATTTTACCCCTCTGAAATTCAACGCTTTTCCTACAGTTGTGCTGTTTGAAGTGGGAATAGTAAATTTAAGCCCACCAAAGCCCAATACTTTCCCTACTGTTGCTTAGACTGGAATGGAAATAGTAAAGTTAACACTCTAAAGTCCAATGCTTTCTCTACATTTGCACTGACTGAAGTAGGAATAGTAAAATCCAACTCCTCTGAAGTCCAACACTTTGCCCACTATTGCGGTGACTGTAGTAGAAATAGTAAATCCAATTGCTCCAACACTTTCCCTACTGTTAGTGTGAATAATATGTTATACATTGTTAGACTCCAATAGTTTTCATAAGTATTTTTAGTACAAGTGTTTTTTTGAGGTTTTAAATTTTGAATATTATATATATTGCCTAAATTAATTAATATATTTTTATTGTTTATATTTTTATATTTGTTATGGTTTTATTGTGTATGTATTATATCTATCTGTCTGTCTGTCTGTTTATCTATCTATCTGTATTTGTGTGTGTGTATATATATATATGTGGAATAAATGCATGTTAGCAGCTCCCTTTGCCCAAAAGCAATGTTGGCTCCCGCAGGAGGCGGGGAGCCAGCAGGGACCACGGGGGCATTGGGGCTCCCCAGCGGTCCTCTAGCAGAGGCCATGCCCCGGGTGATGGGGGCCCCCTCATGTTTTTAATTATCATAATTTTTTTTTTTAAAGACAAAGCTGGGCCCCGGGGGATGGATTCCCCGGGGCCATAAATTGCCCAGGAGGGGGGCCAATCGGTCCCTCTCCTTTTAAAAAAAAAATAAATAAAAAATGGCTAAGTCCCGGGAGATGGGGTCCCCGGGGCCAATATCGGGTAATGGAACTGGGGGGCATTAATTATTTTTTTTCTCTCGTCATAGGAGTCGCGACCCCATTGCGGCTCTCAGCGCGGCCCCCCAGTGAACGTCGCGGTGGATATGCGGATCTACCTTAAATAATTAATTTCATAGTATGTAATTTAGAAGGTAGTGTTGCATTTCTGAAGTTTTTTATAGTTATTGAGATTGAAGTTAATAATCACATTAAATTTGATAAAGTTAGTAATAATATTTAAAAAAAAAAAGTTAAACTTGAAAAGTGTATTGTGTTGTAGTACATTGAATTCATACTTTTGTTTTGCAGATTCGCGACGGGTTCGCAAATACACAAAAAATAAAAAAGTGTATGTATATTTAAAAAAAAATAAGATTGACTGTTGGGTTATAGGGTGGCTCTAAAAAGAGCCCTTGTTTTCATTATGACTTTGTTGGAGCTACATGTAAGGGCAGATGCACAGCTTAAGATTGATGAGAAACACTCTATTCCCTTTATCTAACTCCATCACTTCTGTAGATGTCATCCATATGAAAACATAGATTGTTGTTATAGATGGAGCCCATCCTATGGTCTCTGAGGTAAGCAGAAACAGCTTTATTGACTTTCTTCCTAGCTTTCTCAAACTGTAGACATAATTTATTTGACCACTTCCATTTCTGTCTTTGGCATATATTAGAGTATACAAAGGCAGTTTGAGGCAAAAGCAGCATCAATTGTGGAAAGGTATCCTTCATTAGCATTTGCAGACCTACCCCGGTCAATGTGCCTAGGCCATTGCCACCACAGTGCACAATCATGAGGTCAGGGGGTTGGAGATGCAAAAAGGTTTTAACCAAAGGCATCAATTGGTGCCAATGTAATCCTCTGTATGCAATCCATTTAATATCCACATTTTGCAAACCTAGGGGCATATCTACAAGGGCTTTATCTCCGTTTTCTGGCTTTAAAAGCCAGAAAAGCGGAGATAAAACTATCGCCCTATCAACAAGAGGGTGCTAACATGCATAATCGCATGTTAACACCCTTTTTCCCGACGCCCCCCTTTGCATCTCTAATGAGATGCAAAGTGGGCGTCACTGGGCGTACCCCGGATGGACTGCCTTGCAAATATCGCTGATGTTCACATTGCGATATTTACAAGCCAGCCCATAGGATTTTAGCAGACGTTAGATTTTGGCGAAAACGGCCGTTTTTGCCAAAATCTAACGACTGCTAAAATCCTGACTTACCTATGTTAGACATAGGGGGTGGATTATGCTGATACGACCACAGGGTCGTATCAGCAAGGATCATCGTCGTTTTGCAGGGAACATCGCTGGAAAACCAGCGATGTTCCCTGCAAACGGCGATAACCTCGCTATCTCTGGAATTTTTATCGCCCTGGGGAAACGCGTTGTTAATAACGCGCTACCAGGGCGATAAATTCCAGAGATAGCCTGCGTTAGGGAATTCGTCGCTCAGCACGGCCAGCGATAATTATCGCTGGCCGTTGATAATATGCCCCCTAGGTCTTTGTCAATACCTCTTCGTTCAGTATACCTTTTGCACCAGAAAACATAGCTGTGCCCTACAATCCATACTATAAGCATTTTGAAGGGATGTCTGGAAGTAATGAAAAGATGTTTGTAGCTGAGGTAGACAGTTGGCAGAATGAGAGGTATCTAAAATGGTGGAGAAGATGCTGTTTTTTAAAAAGCCGATAAGTGATTGGCAGTTCATTAACAATGTGCACTCAAAAATAGGATGCATGTTATTTTCCTGAAGAAGCATGTTTCTTATTGGTTATTAAAAAACTGTTTGAAAGTTACAGTAGATAGGATAAGGTAATATTCTGCAAAAGTCAACCACACCTGCTACTTGCATTGTAAGCTACTGTGCTGAACATGAAAATGTGGTGAACTTGTGACATGCCAGTCTAGTTGAATGTTGCAGAAAGTGTTACTATGGAAACTAGGATTAAGCAGAATGGGGGAAGGGTTGAAAGTTAACTGTGGATTTAAAATTAAGCCTGGGCGGAGTTCGCGGAGTTCCGCTACGCGAAACTCCGCGAAGTGCAAAAAAAACTCTGCCGCGTTACGCGAAGCTCTGCGAGCGGTGGAGTGCGTTAGATAAATGCTGTTCGCGATGATTTTCAGTGCCAGATGCTTGTCCGCACTGTGCAATCATCGCGAACGGCACCATGCACAGCGCAAGCGGGCGCTGCTCCCTTTTCTGCCGCTCAAGTAGATTTTTACTCGAGCGGCATCTTTCTCAACGCGAACTGACAGTTTCTCAACGCCTTCGGTCGCGAGCATACGTGACCACTCGCAATGAGAAATCTGACCGCCCGCGTTGAGAAATCTCGCCGGGAGGTTGAATTTCATGCTCGTGATCGCCAACTTGATGTTGACGAACGCGAGCGAGGAAAAAATCTCCCCTCCGCAAAGTGGAGTTTTTTGGAACTCCGCGAGCCTCGCGTAACGCGGAGGTCAAAAAACTCTGCAAAGTCCGCGAGCGGAGCGGAGTTCACCACCCAGACCTATTTAAAATGTGAAACGGTAACTTATATATGTGATTTTTTTTTATAACCACACTTTATCAGGTTTTCACAAGAAATCTTCATCATACATGAAACATATTCACGCTAAGCATTGTACCTATATGAGGCTTAGCCGCTCTGTGGTATCTCAAACAGAATCGCTTATAACTTAACTTCCCCACCCCTCCCCCCTTGTGTTGCATGTGAAGTGATGTGTGAGTATCGGTGGGTTCTACTAGGTCTTAATAGGGTCATGCCTTTTATTTCAGCGCTCTGGAAGCCTGAATAATCCTGACCCCCCCTGTTCATCCCCACCCCTCTCCTGTACTATCGACCTCGTAGAGCCAGCCCCACTGGCTCCCTGCCCATCAGCTATTAATTCACCCACAAGGCGTTCCCATGCCCTTGCTCAATCTATTTGACCTATTCCTTGTCTGGCTTCTCTGAATAAAAGTCTACCTTCTGCTCCTGCCCACTTTTCCAGCTCTTTTTTCATGTGCCTATCTGCGGTCCTCCCAGCATTTTCAAGTTCTTAGCTATTTCCCTCTTAGCCAAAACATAGGCAAGGCCTTGGAATTTCCCAGTCGTTTTGTTTTTGGCCGTGTGTGGGAACCATCCTAATAGGTACTGGTCTGGGGCTTGTGGAAGGTCCTTGTCGATGATGTCGCCTACTGTGTGTCTTATCTCATCCCAGAACACTTGCAATGTGGGGCAGTCCCAGAACATGTGCATTATATGGACTTCCCTCTCTCCACATCTCGGGCATGCTGCGGTCTCTGTCCCAAAGTATCGCTGAATGCGGGACGGGGTGAGGTATGCTCTGTGAAGTATGTAAAAGTGTATTCATTTAAAGCACGCATTTCTAGATGCCTTCGGTGTTCGTTCTAGTATCATGTCCCAGTCTTTCTCCGGGATCTGTTTCCCCAAGTCCTCCTCCCACTGCAGCCTCAGGTTCTCCAGCGGCCTTTGTATGTCTTGCCTGATCGCTTTGTAAAGACAGGAGACCATTTTGATTGACCCTGTGGACATTACGACATATCTGCATCATGCAAGCGCCAGAGGTTCCTCGATGCCCGCTCCCCAATGTTTCCTGATTCTCCTAGTGAGCGCTCTATGCTTCAGAAATTGACCCCCCGGCAGGTCATATGCAGCTTGCAGGTCTTCAAAGGGGAGCATTACTGAGTCTTTGTACAGGCCCCCCATTATTTTTAGGCCTGCCTCAACCCAGTCCTCTAGCCCAGTCCAATGCTCTCCCTGCAGTAAGTAGTGAAGCATTGTTATGGGCAAGTCTGGGGAGTAAGGGATCTTAGCGCCTAGTCGTCGCAGGTATGTGGCCCAACAGCACACCACCACTCTGGTCTCCACCTTGTCTTCCGACAAGTTCCTCTGCACCCGCAGTACTATCTTCGCAAGGGTAGCAGCATCCAGCGCGGTCGGGTGCTGCTCCCTGTTTGGGTTTCGTTCTGCTGCTAGCCATTGGATCAGCCAGTACAACTGGACTGCTATGTAGTATCCCTCAAAGTCGGGGACCGCTAGCCCTCCCTCAGCTGCAGAGCGCTGCAGCATGGCCAGTGCTACCCTTCTGTGTCCGGTCCCCCAGATAAAATACACTACCATTGAGTCCAGGTCCTTAAATGTTGCCCACGGTATCCACAACGGGAGAGCCCTGAAATAATACAATAATCACAGAAGTGCCACCATCTTCAGAACTGAAGTGTCCCCCAGAACTTCATAGAGAACCGTATCGAGCGTATCGCTCTGCTTATATTACCTTCTAACAATTCGGCTGAGCCATGGTATATTTTGACTCCAAGATACGGCAGGCAGTCAGGCTCCCACTTCAAGTTCCCCAAGTCGGGCGGCGGGGGTCTATTGGGCGCCATAGGATAAAGTCTAGATTTTTGCCAATTAACCTTAAGGCCAGATAGACCGCCAAACTGGGCCAGCATGTCCTGCGCCTTTCTTAGTTCCGCGGCTGTGTTGCTTAGAAACAGCAGGAGATCGTCTGCGTATAAGGCTATATAGTGCCTCATTTCTCCTGTCCACTAGCCGCTGTAGTCCTGTCCACTCCTCGCCCTACACGCCTGGGGCTCCATGGCGAGGGCGAATAGCAGTGGGGAGAGGGGGCATCACTGCCTTGTACCTCTTTCTACCCTCTGCCTAGGCAAAATCGTTTTCCCAGTTCACACTCGCGCTGTGGGGGTTGCATGGAGTAGCCTTATCCATGTGAGAAAGCCTCCCCCGTCCCATCTTGGACTGGACATCGTAGAGGTATAGCCACTCAAGGCTATCAAAGGCCTTCTCGATGCCCACTGCGAACCCCGCCGCTTCCTGTCTGTCATACTTGTTGGAGTCCATAACCGCCAGGAGCCGTCTTATATTTATGGCCGTGGTCCGCCCGGGATAAACCATGCTTAGTCTGCGTGTACCAATTCTGACATGTGGGGTAGTAGGCGCATTGCTAGTATCTTACTTAATATTTTATAATCCATGTTCAACATGGATAAAGGTCTGTAGGCTGTGTAGTCGTGGCCTCCTTCCCAGGTTTAGGCACCGGGACGATGAGGGCCTCTCTAGTGCTCTCCGGCAGTGCTCCAGCCCCTTGGGCCTCCTGATATAGTGTGACCAGTCTAGGCGGTAGTTCTTCGACATATGCTGCATAAAATTCAGCCGGGAGGCCGTCGGTGCCCGTCGTCTTGTTCCTCGCCATACCC
The DNA here is from genome assembly GCA_963921515.1 of Calotriton arnoldi. Classification (NCBI taxonomy): domain Eukaryota; kingdom Metazoa; phylum Chordata; class Amphibia; order Caudata; family Salamandridae; genus Calotriton; species Calotriton arnoldi. The sequence continues at coordinate 151,636 of CAWUFW010005220.1, read as the reverse complement.
TTGATGGCAACCCTCACCTCTTGCTGCGTAACATCTGCTCCTAAGCTCTCGGCCTCCCCAGGGTCCAATCTACCCATCTGCAGTCCTGCAAGGTCTTCCCAGACCTCCGCGTTATCGCATGACGGTGATCTTGTATACAATCTAGCATGGTAATGAGCAAAGATCTCATTTATCTTTGCCTGCATGTAGTGCCTAACTCCTTCCTCATCTTCTATTTCCACCAATGGGGGGCTCCTACTCACTGGATTCACCAGCCACGCCTGGAGGGATCCAGACTTGTCTCTTTCTGCGTGGGTGCGCTCTAAGTACTGCTTATAATCGAAGCATCTAAGCCTCTCTGTCCACTTCGCCACCTCCTCTTTGGCCTCGAGCACTGTTTGGTGGAGCTCCGGATGGTCAGGCCGCCTGCGCTCCAATCTTCTAAGGGTCTCCTCTGCCTCCTCCACCTCCCCCAGGAGGGTATGCCTGACCCCTGTAGGGTGTGTTATACACTGACCTCTCAAGGCCACTTTTAAGGCGTCCCACACTGTGGTCGGCTAGGAGACCGTCCCCGCATTGGCTCTAAAGTACTGTATAATTTCTCCCCTGATCTCCTCCCGGAAGACCTGGTCCTCTAGGGTATCAGGGCGAAGCCTCCACGTGGAGATTGACGATAACAGGTGCGCCCATCCGAGTGACAGGACCGCAGGGTTATGATCTAATATCGTGCGCGCGAAATATTCGGTAGGGATAACGTGACGCTGCATGTCTACCGTACACAAGAAAGCATCTAGGCGCGCATGTACTTCATGGACCACCGAGAGGTAGGAGTAGTCCCTATCTGGGGGTGTAAGGTTCTCCAGGCGTCTATTAGTCCCCAGCTCTGTCACCATGACTTAAACGCTTGTGAGGCTAGTTCTGCTTTGTATCCTCGTAGTAGGGGGTGGGATATGTCCATGTATCAACACTGTTAAAGACTCCCCCCATTAGGGTAGTCCCAGTCAGATATGGTGTCAGGGAGTGGTTCAATCGGGTGAAGAAAGCTGACTGCTCTGCATTGGGGGCATAGATACCAACTATGCTTAATTCCCTGTGCTCTAATTGCCCCCTATTGCTGCATATCGACCCTCTGGATCTATCAGTGAGTCCACTAATTGAAACGGGACCCCCGCCTGAATCCATATTAGCACCCCCCCTTGCATATGCGGAGTATGTAGTGTAATAGAGTTGTCCCCTCCATCGTCTCTGCAAAGCGGATCCCTCCTTCTGCGTGAGATGTGTCTAATGCTGTAAGGCTATCTGGGCCCCACGCCTTCTAATGTAAGAGAGGACTTTATGTCTTTTCATCATTGTGCGCATGCCTCTGATGTTCCACGTCATGCATTTGCATTTCTGTGGCTCAGCCATTAGGTAGTGTCCTAGTTCTCAGCCCCGTTCCCACCCGGTGCTCTACTGTCAGCCTGCGCTCCCCAGCCATTCCAAATTGAATCTCTGTGTGGTGCAACTCAAGGTATCCCCCCTTAAACAATAATAAACATTTCCCCAAACTCCCACTCCCCAGGACAAGTAGGAAAACACCCCCCATCCAAACTAAAGTTATGAGTCCACAAGTGACTGCTTGCAGTTCGCTCAGTCAAGTGCGGGGGGAAGGCCACCCGTCTGTCACTTTTGCAGTCTCTGCCGCTGCCATCAAATCTGCGGTCTTAGGGGACCCCTGCAGCATCCTCCCCATGCAAACCCCAGTACCTTGTTATTGGGTCAGGTGCTTCAAGTGTCCCTCTGGACCTGCTTACAGCTAGCGCCGTCTGTCTTGGTCTAGGCGATATCATCCGCCATCTGCAGAGTTACATCTGGAAGTACCACACTCTGCGCTTCTGAGTCGCTGGTCCCCTGCTCAGAGCCAGAGCCTGCCGCTGCCTTGCTGCCCTCTGGGGACACGCATTCTCTCCCTTTGCCGCTTATCAATGCCACTACCTGCATCGCATTCCGATGCTACAGTTGCGCCTCCTCTTGTGTGGGGGCCAGTGTCTCTCTCATGATCCGTTGCCCTCGGGAGCATTTCTCTCTTCGTCGTCTCTGCCCGGGCTCTCATAGTGCTCCTATCCCTTCATGTCTCTCCAACCACTCTGAGGTCTCCTGCAGGGTCCTGAAGAATTCTGTTCCTTTCTCTGTGGTTATTTGAAGCTTGGCCTGGTATTGCGTTAAATACTTGTAGTTTAACTGCTGCAGTCTTTGCTTCAACTCTCGGTAGGAACCTCTCAGCCGCTGCACTTCCCTGGAAAAATCCGGGAAGATTCGCACTGTGGAATTGTCCACTGTTATGTCTCCCCTAAGGCGCGCCTGGGTGAGGATATGGTCTCTGTAATGAAGGAGTTTTGCTATTACCACTCGTGGCGGAGCTCCCGGTATGGGTGGTTTCGCCAGGACTTGTGCGCTCTCTCCAGAGCAAAGAATCCTGACAGGCCTTCAGTCGCTACCTCCTCACACAACCATTTTTCGAGGTAGTCCACCATGTTGCGGCCTTCAATTTTTTCCAGCAGGCCTACGATGCGGAGATTGTTCCTGCGCGACCTATTCTCGGCATCTACCGCTCGAAACTCCAATGTGCGCACCTTCATCTCAAGCATTGTGAGTTGTTTCTTCATTGCCACTATGTCCGGCAAGGTCTCCGAGAGCTGACCCTCGTTCGTCGCCACACGTTCCGCCAGCTGCTTGTGGTCTTGTCTGAGGATACCCAGGTCCGTGCCGAGCGAGTCAATTTTAGCTTCCAGGCACTCACTGGAGGTGGTGATAGCTTGCAGTATGTCTTGAAGTGTAGGTTCCCCAGGGTGTTCCGCTTGTGATTGAGGTTTCCCTTTCTCTGCCATCTCCTTCTCCACTGGAGCCTCTTCTCTGTGTTTCTTTTTGGGTACTTTCCCCATCGCTCCCTCCTGGCCTGCCCCTCCTCTGGCATAACGGACGCTTCTAGGGCACAGCTCCCGTTATGCGTAGCACCGTCTCCGCCTGCAGGAATCCCTCTGGGGGCTATGACTTCCTGGCTGCACTAAGGCCAAGTGCACTCATCTCTGCCCTGGCCTCGCACTCCTCAGAGCAGGTCCCCCCACTGGTTCTCTTCCACTGCAGCCCAGGACCGTATCCACCTCTCCTGGGGCCCCGCCTTCATTCCTTGCCCTGTTAGGTTCAGGTCCTGTAATTTTCTGGTGATCGCTTGCTCGACAGGAGTCTCTGGGGGTCTAGTCAGGTTAGTGTGCCCTCTTTTCGTGTCCAGCCACTGCACTCCACTTTCCCGCTAGATTCACAGGGTCACTACAGCTGCCAGACAAAGCTTCTCAGCCGGCCCTTTCGAGGCTGTCTTCCTGTCGCTGCCAATGCCAAGTGTCTTGGTAGATTGTTCGCAGGCCCTGCCTCTATTCTCTCTCTTACTGAGGGGCCAGGATTGCCGCAGTAGGCCTCACTTCCCGCAGTAGTGCTCTTCTTTCTGCTATCTGTCCATGGGGCCCAACACGTGGTTCGCCGCCTGCAATAGGGCCTCTCCTCTATTCCCAGGCTCCCCTATTCTATCTCTTTCGCTGGCCGGCTGGGCGCACCCCCCTGACCTGCCACAGACACTTTCCCTAAGGGGGCCCTACCAGTCGCAGGCCAGCGCTCTCACAGGTGCGGGCTAGGTCCTCAGCCCGGGTCACACCCGCCACATTCCTTTCACCTGCCTTCCTGCCAAAAGGCGTTGGTCCAGCGCTCAGTCCTCAGCTCCGAAGGAGGGGGGGGCTGCCTTTGTCTCGAGCCCCCACCACTGCCCTCTCTGTTACTGCAGTGTTCCAGTAGTGCACTCACCTGCAGAAAGTAAGCGCTGTTCTCCCAGGGGGTTCGCAGGGATGCCGCCTCAGCCCGTCCCCGGCTAATGTCTGCTCCAAGCTCGGCTCTGAGATCGGCCAGATGGGCTCTCCAGCAGGCCAGTGCTCCTCCCTTCTCCGCGTCTCTGCCCTCGTCCCAGGGAGCCCAGGCCCCGGCCCGGGGGTCACAGACACAGTTGGGGGGTACCCCCTGTCCCAGGCTCTCCATCAGTTCCCTCAGTGCCACCAGCAGGCCCTCCTTCTCAGGGTCACCATAGCTCCGCGGGTGCCGCCCTCTTGGGGAGCCTCATGGCCGCAATACCAGGTCTCCGTGCAGCCGCCGTTCCTCGTTGGGGAGAGCACTTACACCTCCTCAATCTGCACCTCCCACTTTGCGTGGTTGCGGGAGTTCACCGCAGGGGTCTTTTTCCCGTTCTGGGAGTCAGGATATCATGCGATGGCGGCTGGCCGATCGGAGCGTGCGAGCTGTGCTGCTCACTCCATCGGTGCCAAGCCACGCCACCAACTTGTATATAAGTAATATGTTACTAAATTAAGTTCTTCTAAGTCAGTAGTATGTGTAGAAGTAGTCTGTTTAAAAAAAACTAGTATTATTGGAAATAGGTTTTTGAACTCCTGTATGGATTCGCGGCTCCATCTCGACGCTACACATGCGGCACCGCGGTGGAGTCGCGACTCCAGAAAATTACACAACCCGTTTGGGCACTTTTAGAAGACAGTTAGAAAGAGTTAATATGTCTAACCAATAGAAATGTGTTTCACAATTTGAAATGATGTAGAAAGCAATTTGATTTGTTAATTACATGTATTTGTGTGCAGAAAGAGAGGGAAAGTTAGCCATTACTGGTTTTACCTTGTTGAGAGTGGTGCATTACATTTATTGTGTGAGAGGGAAAATCTTTTAGGAGTTTCTGATATTGCATATTCTGCAATACTATTTGAAATGTGAGTAACTGAATTTGTAAGTTGTGTTATATATTATATAGTAGTGCTTCAGTCTTTGTAGGGATATTTTTAGGTTTGAAAAGCTTTATTTTTAAAGTTTTGAAATTATTTGAGAAATGTGATGTTTGAAATATGTTATGAAATGTGCAGATGTGTATTTTACTTTGTTTTATTGTACTGAAATGATGATTGAAATAGTTTGTGCATAGTAATATGTGTACATTGGTAGATGGATTAGTGATTATGTTAGTTTGTATGAGTCTGTCGAAAGGTACAGTTGAAGTATGCCGCATAATTTTAGGTGTCTCTTTCAAATGGGAACCGCATTCTGTGAAGTTTTAAGGTCTGCATGGTCTTGTGACTGAGGTATGTGTGTACTTGCACATGTATGCTCATACGTGTTATGCATCTGAAGGTGCTAGATGTAAAAAACACAGGTATACGTCTATTTGTATGTTTTTTTTTACATAAGATGCCACTAGCAAAAGGTACAGACACGAGACACATGCAGATGGCTACTGCTTTATATTTGGCTAGGTCCAACACCATAAGTAGTTGCAGAATGGTGAATGTGCAGCTCAAAAGTGAGGTTTAAGACATATTGGTAGAGGGATTAGTGATTAGGCTTCTTTGTATGAGTGTGTGTAAAGATACACTTGAAATAAGCCACATAATTTTAGGTGTCTGTTTGAAATGGAAACTGCATTCTGAGAAGTTTTAAGATCTACATGGTCTTGTGACTGAGGTATGTCTGTACTTCCACATGTATTCTCATACGTGTTAGTCATCTGAAGATGTTAGACATATAAATCAGAGGTATACGTCTATTTGTATGTTTCTTTTATATAATGCCACTAGGAAAAGGTGCAGATACATGCATGTATGCTTTCTGGAAAATTATGAGACTTACAAGAGACACATGCAAAGGGTTACTGTTTTATATTTGTCTAGGCCCAAAACCCGAAGTAGTTGCAGAATGGTGAACGTGCAGCTCAAAAGTGAGGTTCAAGACTTGTTGCTAGAGGGATTAGTGATTAGGCTACATTGTATGAGTGTGTAGAAAGGTACACTTGAAATACGCCACAAACGTTTAGGTGTCTGCTTGAAATGGGAAATGCACTCTGTGAAGTTTTATGGTCTGCATGGTCTTGGGACTGAGGTATGTCTCTACTTGCACATGTATTTTCACATGTGTTACATCTGAAGATGCTAGACATGTGAAACACAGGTATACATCTATTTGTATGTTTTATTTATGTATGATGCCACTAGCAAAAGGTACAGACACATGCATGCATGCTTTCAGGAATACGGTGAGACTAACAACAGTGACATGCGAAGGGTAGCTGCTTTATATTTGGCTAGGCCCAACATGGTCTTGTGAATGACTGCTTCTATATCTATTGTCTGATGTGTTATGCATCTGAAGATGGTAGCTTGAAAACCTGGTCGGTTTCACTACTGGTATACAAATCTCTTATTTCTGGTCTGTAGTTCAGTCGCAGAGCCTGTGATGTCTTCTGAATGAAGGTATTGTGGAGCCTCTCACATAGCTTGTTCAATACCCAGATGCCATGTTTTATGAGCAGAAAGAAATACATACACTTTTTTCACACAAATTTAGACAGCATGCGTTCTAAAGTACAGGTATTCAACTATATCACTGTTATAAATCTCACCATATTTCTCAAAGCATACATACATTAGTCTGTGCGGTTTGGATACCTGTGTTTCACAGTGTATGGTCTCTAAATTTGTGTAAAAAAAGTCATGGCACATGAGTATTAAACAGGCTATTTGAGAGGCTCCATAATATCTATATACAGAAGACATCAGAGGCTGTGCGACTGAATGATAGAGCAGAACTGAGAGATTTGTCCACCGGTAGCCAAACCAACTAGGTTTTCAAGCTACAATTTTCAGATGAATAACACATGAGACAATAGATGTAGAAGTAGACACATACTTCACTCACGAGCACGTAGAGTTATAAATTGAACATACAGTTCTCATTTCAAGCAGATACGTAAACTTATACGGTCTACTTCAAGTGTACCTTTCCACAAACTCATAGCAAGTAGCCTAATTTCAAATTCTTTTGTCAACATGTCTTAAACCTCACTTTTCTGTTGAAGCTTCAGTTTTTACCAACTGCTGAGAATCTTGGGGTTAGGTAAATTCAAAACAGCAATCTCAACCCTGTTACTGTTTAAAGGTGCGTGTTCTTGTGCCAGGTTTGCTATTGTGTAATGTTCAATATTCTAAATATTTACGTATTATGGAGACATTTGGAATGTAATTGAAAGTATTTGTTTGTTTATTGTTATTAATATATAATTATTTAAAAGTATAAAATTATTTATTAAACTATTGAAACTTATCTTTGTTTTTCAGATATTTACATTTATTGGTAAAAAAACATTGAGAATGGCAAAAAAAAGATCAAAAGAGAAGACAAGGAAAAAACAGTATTAATTAAAGGAAAGAGAAAAGAGGAAATTAGATGAACTGCAAAATGTTATACTGAAGAAAAAGAGTTCTGGTAAGAGAAGTAAAGAGTCTGTTAAAAGACTTTTACAGAATTTTAAGCAATTTGAAAATCTTGAAAAGAAAAAGGAAAGTTCAACAACAAATCAGAAGAAAAAGGAAAAAAGGACATGATAAAAGAAAATCATGTTATGGGAAAACAATGCATGTTGAAAAAAAGCTGAAAGAACATAAAGACATAAGGAAGACAAAGTATAGAAGAAGAGCACTACAAAATGTATTGAAAAATTGTAAAAAATATAAAAAAGATCAGCAGCTTATAAGAAAAAGCAACAGATTGAAAGTGTAGTAGATGAAGCTTTTGAAATTAAAAGAAAATTATTTATTTTAATATTGAAGAGAATAAAAACATTGAATAAAACAATGCTGTTTTTTAAGGAGAAAAGAAAAAGACTGGTTAACAGAAGTAACTTTTGTAAAACATTTGCTGGTGAATGGAAGCACACTTCTAGTACTGAGCCTTTCTTTAATGAAGAAAGCTATTTTCAACAGAACACATTAGTTCATGCAGTTGATACTAGTGGTCGATGCTATGAGATGAAAGATGGTTGTCCCATTGCAAAAGAAAAGATTGTTGTATTCCTCCTACGGTGTCCATAAACGGGCTTTCCAGAATCATGTCCTTATATAGGCACAATTCGCCCTGCCCTTATATAGGCATAAAATCCCAGCCCTTATTTAGGCATTAAACCGTGCACTCCAAATACAGGCATGGTCTCCGACATCCGTCCACCCTAACATCACAACGAGTTCGTGAAGAACAGACCCTTAGGCTGCGGGAGTTTCCCTAGCCCAGGACTATTGATTTCTTCAAGGACTCATATATTATGCATGAACCATTATTCCTTAGGGGTTCATTCATGACGTCTTCCGCTGTCCGACTCACGTCAGTGCTAACATTCTGAGGTAATTCTCAGGTATAAATATACCTTCCCTAGCCCCTGTAAATCAGAGGAGACCTCGACTTCAGAGGAGCCCGTTTCCCGGCCTGACGCACTGAGAAGACGCTGTCATCCCTGCACGCAGAGAGTCCAGCTTCCAGTGATCTGACTTCCCTTGCGGGGTGTTGGAGTTCGAGTCTGGCAAAGAGATTCCTACCTCTCTCATTCTTCAGGTATGGAGCTGACTAGAACCTAGAGGGACTCTTGGCATACTAGGCATACTAGGCATACTAGGCTTAACATACTCTTAGTATACCATAGTAAGGAATACTTCACCTACTTCATACCTCTCCCTACACCTAGGTTAGGTTAGGTACATTGGGGTAGAACTAGGTTAGAAACGCATCGTATGAGTACTCGCATTTTTAGTCTATGTTATTTATATAAATGCATATATGCTACAAAGATAATGCTATCGCAGTATTATTTATTTCTACTGCTCACACTGTACATAATTTATCTCGCATACTGTCTTGTGATCGTAACAGCACATTTTACTTACACCAGAAACAAGACTGTTCAATAACTCTTTTATTGAAACGCCCGTCTGTTCTTTCTGTGTAACTTTGAGGAAAACTAAGCATGCACGATTGAGCTGAGTGAAATAGTTATCTATTGTTTCCACGACTCTGGGACACATTCTGATTCTAAAGGGAAACAAAGTGGTCATGTTTTGCTGCTGCCAGAAACTACTCCCTTCTTGTCGTCAAGGAGTTTCTAGTGGCCTCTGAGCTAGCTGGCACAAGTAATTAAGTTTAATATACTCGATAGGGACATACTGACCTTAGTCCTATGTCAAACCTATAGGATATATTATTCCAATGCGCAGAGCCTATTAGGTAAATAGGAGCTACACTACATGGCGCCCAACGGTTTGGTAAGGCGGTAATTCAACGTTAGATACTGAGTAACTCAGCCGTGCTTTTTCTCTCGGAGACCCCTACCCATATACTCCAAAAGACGTCTGGAGTGGGCAGGGTTAAGTATCCACCACGGCTACATAGGGCAGTACCCTATATATTAGCTGTTTGGTTTGCTCAACGTTGAAGGATACAGTGTTCCAAAAATATTGTGCACCTTATCTTTGTTTCCTTGAAACTTGTTCTACATTTTTCAAAAAACAAAAAAATGCCTGACTCCGACAATGCCACCGGAAACGGTGGAGCTGCGGCTGATCCAGCCCAAGCAGCAGTTTTTAACATTACAGGTTTAAATGAAACCGAGGAGGGTGTCATAGACATCCATCCGAACTTAAGAAGAGCCATCACTCTAAAACTTATAAAACACGGCCTACCACCAAGAGGAGGTAGAGCAGTTTTCGTGATAGAGGCACACGAATCCTTTCAGACAGAGGTATTCTATTCATGGGTAATATTTCCTGAATCCAATCCAGTAACACACATGTTTCACTTCTACAAAGAAGATGATCCACCAGAGGAATACATTCCTTTCGAGGATATTGAAATTCCATTAACATACCAGGAGCATCAGCTCTGGTTTAAAGGCGCCCTAAAACATCACAGAAACATTACCAGGCCCGGTCCACTAGGTAGACCAGGAGCAACATGGCCGATTCTAGCCGGCTATACACCTCATCCTGAACTGGATATAATGTAAGATGAGGACCTACTTGTTCAACTACAAGAATTAATAAAAATCTACAGACGATTGGTACAATATGTCATGCGGACTTTCACAGTCCAACCACCATTAACACTTCCAAATCAAACTCCTCACCAGGGGAATACACCAAAAATTACACCACAGACTCTATACACAGTCATGGGTAAAATGCCCACAAAACGTGAGCAAATTCCATTTTGGATAGCTCAAAAAATTACTAAAATCGAAGCAGTATTTCCAAATACTAGCCCGCATGAGAAACACAGAATACTGACAATCAGTTTACCGATGGGGATCACACCACAACTGGAAGACTGCACCACTTGGGGCTCAGTCTTTGCTGCCATCTATACTAAAACACATGGCATTCCGTCAATTGCGGTAATACCAGATGTCCTGAAACAAATTCAAAATGAATACGGGGCAGAGCCTGCTCTAAATTTAGGTATGAAATTACTGAAAAATTTCGACCAGGTCTCAACAATAATATTATCTAATATTAAAGGGGAGGCAGCAGCAGTGGTGATCCGCCAACGATTAAGGGAATTCGATGTTACAGAACATCAAACTGAGCTACCCAGAATAATAGAACAATCTTATGCAGAATTAGGCAGAGATAGTTTGGGTGGAAGACCAGTGAAGCCGAAGCTATCTGAAAGTCCTGAGAAGGACTCAATTAAACAAACTCCTACATCTTCTAAAAAGAAGTGGGAGACTAATAAACAAAATTCAAACGAGAAACGTTCTCAATCCCGAGGTAGGTCTCCTCAAAAGGAGCCCTCTGAAAGGAGGTATAACCTCAGGAATAGGGATAATTTGAGAAAACCTGACAGGTATCAAGATACTGATACACGTTCCTCTCGTCCCTTTCAGATCTCATCACAGACTTCGGAAAGAAGAGGACGAACAGAACATAGAGAAGAACGCGTGAAATCGAAAGACGAAAAACACGCTCCAAAAACTAAAGTAAAACCTCAATTCTTCAAAAAGAAAGTAGCAGGTCTGAAGGTCAGACATGCCGAGAATACTGAGAACACAACACAAGAACGGAGAATGGGCTCAGACAATGCTGGACAGTGCAGCAGAAGTCACAATAGCTCGCCAGAACCTGAAGGAACTTCTGGAGATAGTGGACTTGAATGAGTACATTACAGTTGAGACTGTAGACACCAGGGTTAGTACTCCACAAAAGTTATATGAAATAACACTCCGGATGGAGGGAGATAAACCTATACAGGTGAAAGCACTTTTTTGGGAAAGACTATCAAAGGTCTATGACATACTTCTAGCAGAAAAGGACTGGCCACCACAATTTGTCAGGGAGTGCCCACACGGCGAGGACATTATTATGCCTGCCTTCTCCAACCATATACCAATGCACCTAAGATATACATATGCCAGAAAATGGGCAATAGCCCAGGCCCCAGCATTATATAAAAATCATGTAGGATGGGATGAGGACTCACCTCACCATAAAATACATCTAAAACATGAACCAACTGCACAACGGCAGTACCCAATAAAACAAGAAGCTAAAAAACAGGTCAGGGAGATCTTAGATCAACTTGAATATCAAGGGGTGATTGAAACATGCACCTCCTCAATGAACAATCCTTTGTTTCCTGTCTCCAAACCAGACAATACATATCGTCTAGTTTTGGATTACAGACACCTAAACACTTGTTCTAAAACTTTTGCAGTGCAAAATGCACATAGCACAGCATTAATGAATAACATTGTGCGTAAAAAATATAAAACAACATTAGACATCTCAAATGGTTTCTTTTGTCAAAACATAGCACCTGAAAGCAGGTACTTAACAGCATTCTCCATAATGGGGACCCAGCGTCACTTTTGTCGACTCCCACAAGGGTTCAAGAACAGCCCAGGGTTATTCTCAGCGAGGGTAACGGAGTTACTACAAATTTATGACAATGAGGCATTGTCCTATGTCAATGACATCTATCTGACAGACGATGACCTGGACAAACACTTGAACAGGGTGAGCACCATTATACTGCGTTTTGCCTCTGAGGGCTACAAGTTCAACTTTAAAAAGTCCCGAATTGCCCATCTCAATGTCCTGTTTTTAGGATATGAGCTTTCAAGTGAAGGGAAGAGCTTGGCAGCTAACTTTCTAGAGAAATGTGCGCTGCTCCAACCTCCAAAAACGCTAAAAAACTTGCAATCCATCCTGGGTTTCCTAAATTTTGGAAGAACATACATTCTAAATTACGCAGAAAGGGTTAAACCTCTCTACGCATTAATCAAACCTGATTTTTCAATCAAAAACTGGACACAGGAACACACAGAAATCTTGCGTTCACTACAGGCTAACATGTTAGCAACAAATCACTTACAAACACGCGTAAGTCAACGAAATTTGGTGATCCGAATAATTTCGGGTCAATGCGGATTCACCTACTTAACCTTCAATGAGGGTGAGAAAATACCAATCGCATACAAATCTCATTTGTACACACAAGCGGAAATGCGCTTCAGTTCAACTGAAAAATTCTAACAGCAGTTCAAACCGCTGTAGCAAAAGAAAGAGCCTTAGCCCAAGGGAAACGCATTATTGTCGTAACCCCAGTACCGGCTTTAGAAGCGGTCACAAAAGCAAGTATTCCAAATGCTAAAGCATTACATCCAAGATGGATACAATGGGTTAATTCTCTTGCTGCAACAGATGTTGAATATGTTTTTGATCCAGATTTAAAAACACAAGCATACCTGCAATATGAACAAGAATGTCCTCTGCCTACTGAAATTCTGCCTCTCGATCAGTACAAATTCATAATTTACACTGACGGATCCGCACAACCCGCAACAGGGAGTAAGCAAGCTTACAGTGCAGCGTGTGCAATTGTTAAAGGTTGCATGCGAAATGGCATCTTCAGACCTATGGTCACAAAAACTCAATCTCTAGGAGATTGTACAGCTCAGCGAGCTGAACTACAAGCGTTCAAACTGGCACTTGAAAGTACAGATCGAGAATTCCCCACACTAATAGTGTGCGATTCCTTTTACTGTGTTCAGTCGTATAATGAATATATACAAAACTGGCTTGAAAATGGTTTCAAAGATGCGAAAGGTGGCACAATAAAGCATAAAATGCTTTGGGAACAAGTAGTTCAGTTGAAAAACAAACTACCAAAGGCTCACGTGATCCACACACTGAGTCATCAACGTGATGGCGTTCACGTTGCAGGGAATTCATTGGCTGATGAAGCCGCAAAGGGGGCTGTTCAGACGGCTTCCGTAGCTGCGATCACTCGTTCAAAAACGAAAATAGACGGTGAGATAATGTTGGCTGTCAATGCTTCAAGCAAGGGCAGCAGTGCAGCGTTACCAAAAAAGTTTCCACTCGAGTTCTCTTATGTAATTGATGCGAACAACGTTCCTTTTGCTCGAATCCCTGGAGTGGGGGATAGGGTAATTCCAAACATTGATTTATGAAACACATTTGGGGGAGGGTCTGTCACATCAAGGGATCTCTAAAACAATTTTAACGTTAAAAGAGATGTACTGGTGGCCTGGAATGAATACAGAAATACACATATTCATCAATAACTGCTTAGACTGTAAATTACAGCGAGAGAGCCACCAGACACCATGCTGCGAATGCGGCAACACAGTACAGACACCACTGTTAGACAGCATTAGACTATCTACACGCCTGCGTCCTACTGGACAAGTGCGATCCCACAAATACTGAATCTAGGTTCCTATGGATATGGCCACAGCGCTCGGCTGACGCTCGAACTGTTATAAAAGATTTGCGAGTCTTTATCGGCACATACGCAATAGGCATGCTACATTCTGACCAGGGTCCTGCGTTTAGCTCTCGGGCTTACAAAGAAGCCATGGCCAGTCTGGGCGTTGCATTGAGGTACTCCTCTCCATTCCATCCTGAGGGAAATTCGGTTGTGGAAAGGAAAAACTGGGACATAAAGCAGTCTATAACAGCTAGGGTATTAGGTTCGGGTGATCTGTGGGTCAAACACCTTAATGGGTTCCAACGCTCATTGAACAATCTGCCAAGAAGTTCTCTAAGGGGGGTCACTCCATATGAGGTCCTATTTGGGACAAGAATGTGGGTACCAGACCTTGAACATGTAGGCACAGTGGTGGAAAGTAAACCGTTTGATATCAAAGATCGTTTGGCTGTTTTACAGGATCTGAATGAATTAAGAACGAAACAAAGCAACGTATTCCTGCAGCCAACCACCACTGGGGAAAAACCGGCGGTCCCAAAAGTTGGGGATCTAGTCAGAGAAAAGATTGCGGACAAGAAGGAATTTGGACCTTCTTACAGACAACCAGTACCTGTCCTAGCAGTTCAAGGAACAAGAACAGTACTTCTGCCACCCCTTTCTGGAAGAAAGGAGAAAAGATTTGTGTCCATCGACCTCATCAAACCACAGTATGTGGCCGATACTAAACAGTAGGCCTCGTGGACTCCGACCTAGTAGCAGACGCACTCCTCTCGCTACTATCCAAGAGGTTCAGACTGAAAGACTGATAACTATCGAGAATTCAGCTGTAACAGATGAAGGACTAAGCAACAACGCTATGGAACTCATCCCTCTTGAAAACCAAGTAACAGTTCGTCCAAATACACCTGTCTACACCAATGTAGCAAGTGATCAACTGGTTCCAGCGATTTCTACAAAACCTGATGCAATTCCAACAATTGACAGAACTGCTTCTGGCTATTTCATTAACTTTGATACGTTCTTAGAAGATCCAAGTGAACCTGAAACTACGCCAGCATCATTCAAACTCAAGCAGCAAGTACAAGACTTTCTTCACTTTTTGAAAAAGACTTATCTGGTTTCTCCATGGATTGAACTCTGGATTATATCTGGACTTTTTGTTTTCCTGCTCTGGCTAGCTTTGGTTACAACTGTGAGCGTGCTTATAAGTGGCAGATACATCCATGTGAACACTGAAGGAAAAGATGTGAACGTACTTTTGAAACCTCATAAATCTTCCCATCGTGAAGCAAGAGACTTGTCATCAGTGAACATCACAACCGTTCCTATACAAGATGGTATAGTGTGGGACAAAACAGATTTTGATATTTTTGGCCCGATGGAACAATTGAACATTCCACATTCAATTAAAATTTCACTAAGTGATCTAATTTCGTCCAGTACCTATTCAGATGATTGGGACTTTCAGACTGTTAATGACATAATGTTTGACCTAGAAAAATCTGCTGCATTTTCTAAAAATGAATATTTAGAGGGTTCATCAGACTATGAACAATTGTATTGTTATAACCACTATGGTCATCATTATTTGCATAAATCTGCATATCCAAGAAATGTGTTTATGTTTAACCAATGGGAACATTGTCCTACACCACCAAAAGGTAGTTCAAAAACATTTGCTAGTAAGTTTCCATATTTTTCAGGTTACAATACATCTGACCCAGAAACATTTTACTTTAGAAATGTAAACAAGACAGGACTGAAAATTATGTTAACTAATACAAAACAGATTTACTCTGCAGCATTTATTGCCCAACTGTCTAGACAGAGTTTCAACTTATGAAAAGACACAATAGACACAAAAACCGTGTGGGGTACTAAAGATTGGCAAGTACAGGGTATAGAAGCTTTATTTAGAGCCTGTATCATCCCTGAACAAATAATGTTTTTGAATGAAACCGTCCAACAAACATCTTGTCTTGGATTAGCCAAGATCAAAGAGATGAAAACACCTTCTGTACCAACGCCTGCAAGTGATAACGATACACAAGCAGTGGTGACAGTTGACAATATACTACAACTCAACAGATCTAATCCTGATTGGAAAAAATGGTTGATCTGGCCCACAGACACGAATAACTGTCAGGAAAGATTCCTGAATAAAACTCAGGGCTTTACTATTCATAGGCCAGACCCAAGATACGTCCAAAGACAACATCCGGGGGTAGTAACAACATACAGTGTAGGAAAATGATGCCTCGATTGGCTGCATAAGTCTACACTACAGGATGTGAAACAACACTTATCCTTACTTAAAAAGGACGCAGATCTTAGGGAATTCTTGCTTGGACCAAGAAAACCGCGTCAAAAACGTTTCATATATGCCGGCATTTATGCTGCCTATAATGAAGCATGGAAAGTGTCACAGATGGAGGCCGCAGAACGGATACGTGAACTTGATCGTATTAATTTAGAGAAAACACTCTCTGTGGTCGACAATGGGTTAACAACTTTGTCCTCCAGAATATATTCATTGGATGGCATTGTATCCTCTGCTATCAACATACTAGAACAAGATTTGGCGATGTTACAACAAGGTCAGTCTCAATTACGTTCTATTGTGTTATTAAGCTGGACGCTGCAATCTTTGCGAGCGGGCTATGTGCCTTGGCGTTTTATCAACACGTCAGCTCTGTTTGCAGAATACAATCTAACTGATAAACAGATCGAATTGGCACAAAGAGGAGCAAGGTATACAGTGCTGAGCATTGAAAAACTGGAAAAGTTACCATTCACAGTGGCAGAAAAACCAGCTACAGAATGGCTTATTCATGGCAAAATAACATTACCTGTGACTACTTTCCAGTTTCACTATTGCCTCAGACAAATGCAAGCAGGCAAATATGAAAGGTTGGGTAAGGAATACATTAAGACATCTTGGGATTTACCGTATACATATAGATGTTGGAGTGGGGATCGTGAAGTGTTTTTGAGCGGTACACACTGTAAACGTGCACTGAGCGGTTCACTTATATTTCAGGACATTTCTTTACACGGGGCTTGTAATGGTTCTGTGGCAAATTTGTCTTGCCATCAGCAGGGTACACCAGCTGCTGTGATTAATCCAACGTTTGGACAACTTTCGAATGGGAGTTACCTCATGTTGAATGATCAGAGTTGCTGCGGCATGTTGCCAGGCATCCCATATCTAGTAACGGTCAACTCCAGGGTCACTTGCTGTATGCAAGTGTTGTTTGCCCCAATAGACACAGTCAGGGAGTCGCCTCTATGGCCTTCGCTGAACGTCTCTTTTATAAGATTTGATACTTTGAGCAGAATGAAAGCCATGCTTTTACAGCCAACAGTGCCTTTGACCTCGGCCAAAGAAACCTATGATCTACAAGTAGCAAGGACTTTGGCTGAGATACAGACTTTAATATGTACAAACTGCCCTATACATTTCGTAGAAATGATAGGACGTATCTTCAATATGTCTGATACAAGCGGAATTGTACATGTATTTAAGAGCATCTGCTCCGGTCTGTTAGCACCTTTCCAGGCAATACTCGGAATCATCCCGAACTTTGCACATTCGGTGTTTGGTGGCATACCATTAATTCTAGCACTTGTTGCCGGAATTCTATTTCTCTTCCTGCTATTGCGCTATGGCCAGCCTATTCGCAGACATCACTCCGAGCGAAATGGAGAAAGCTCTCCTTGAAAGAAAGTGCAGTGAGCGAATAGTACAGCTATTGGGCATGACTCGCTACGGGACCTGAATACCACGTGGTTCCTGTCATTTAGACCAATCTGGCAAGATTGCATTTTACCTGTTCTACGCTGCCTGCTATGCGGTGAAGAATGCGTGTTGGACACCTGTCTAACATTTCCATCAGCAACGCCAACGGACGTCGATACTCTGATGGTCCCGATAACGGCCCATGCTCTGTGTTGTCCCCAGAGGCTACCAATCCTGATGTCAGCATTCATTGAGATCTCAGACGCTTCCGGCTGCTGCTGAGGTACGCGAAAGATCTACAGGCACACAGGTAACAACGGACGCGAACATTGCTGCGGCAACCTATGCTGGAAGCGATGCTTCCCATCTCTGTGCAATTAATCTACTACACAAGGTGTTCCAACTGACACCAACTACAGTGGATGATGTTTTGTCTATAGAAATAGATGATCTCATGTTTACACCAGACCCGTAAACTGACTCTGATTCAGCATACAGTGTTCCAGAGATGCAGTAACAATTTGGCCTTCATTTTCCAAAAACTTGGAACTCTACCAAAATTGAACTTTTTCCCATTTTTCGAACGAAAATGGCACTTCAATCTGCTTAAAGTAGAACTAGCCTTATAGTACAGACTTCGCGGTACTTCCACGGACACTTAGTCATCTTGTGTGTCTAGAACAGTTCATTAATTTTCATGACATGAAATGACTGATTTTTGAACAATTTATCGATCATTTTTGTCACATGTAAATATTACTGCTTATTTCATTCCAATTGCATTTATTTTCGAACTTTATGCCTGAAATGATAAGCTTTGCTTAATATGTACAGTACCTTTTTGCATTTTTACTATGTTTTTTAATGCTTTTAAGAAATATTTTTTAAAATATGCGGTACTCCATTTAATGTTTAGCATTTTAAATGTTTAGCATCTTAGTATTATCGTACACACGAAAGTGGAGTTGGTGTTGTATTCCTCTTAGGGTGTCCATAAACGGGCTTTCCAGAATCATGTCCTTATATAGGCACAATTCGCCCTGCCCTTATATAGGCATAAAATCCCAGCCCTTATTTAGGCATTAAACCGTGCACTCCAAATACAGGCATGGTCTCCGATATCCGTCCACCCTAACGTCACAACGAGTTCGTGAAGAACAGACCCTTAGGCTGCGGGAGTTTCCCTAGCCCAGGACTATTGATTTCTTCAAGGACTCATATATTATGCATGAACCATTATTCCTTAGGGGTTCATTCATGACGTCTTCCGCTGTCCGACTCACGTCAATGCTAACATTCTTAGGTGCTTCTCAGGTATAAATATACCTTCCCTAGCCCCTGTAAATCAGAGGAGACCTCGACTTCAGAGGAGCCCGTTTCCCGGCCTGACGCACTGAGAAGACGCTGTCATCCCTGCACGCAGAGAGTCCAGCTTCCAGTGATCTGACTTCCCTTGCGGGGTGTTGGAGTTCGAGTCTGGCAAAGAGATTCCTACCTCTCTCATTCTTCAGGTATGGAGCTGACTAGAACCTAGAGGGACTCTTGGCATACTAGGCATACTAGGCATACTAGGCTTAACATACTCTTAGTATACCATAGTAAGGAATACTTCACCTACTTCATACCTCTCCCTACACCTTAGGTTAGGTACATTGGGGTAGAACTAGGTTAGAAACGCATCGTATGAGTACTCGCATTTTTAGTCTATGTTATTTATATAAATGCATATATGCTACAAAGATAATGCTATCGCAGTATTATTTATTTCTACTGCTCACACTGTACATAATTTATCTCGCATACTGTCTTGTGATCGTAACAGCACATTTTACTTACACCAGAAACAAGACTGTTCAATAAATCTTTTATTGAAACGCCCGTCTGTTCTTTCTGTGTAACTTTGAGGAAAACTAAGCATGCACGATTGAGCTGAGTGAAATAGTTATCTATTGTTTCCATGACTCTGGGACACGTTCTGATTCTAAAGGGAAACAAAGTGGTCATGTTTTGCGGCTGCCAGAAACTACTCCCTTCTTGTCGTCAAGGAGTTTCTAGTGGCCTCTGAGCTAGCTGGCACAAGTAATTAAGTTTAATATACTCGATAGGGACATACTGACCTTAGTCCTATGTCAAACCTATAGGATATATTATTCCAATGCGCAGAGCCTATTAGGGAAATAGGAGCTACACTACAAGATGGTTCCTAGGAATGTGGAAGAAGTAATAGCTGAATAAGTTCAAGGGAGGCGTACACAAGCTCCGGTATATAAGTGGGATTGTAGTAGGATTTGTGGTATTTGACAGGAATCTTTTGACATATTACACATTTTTTTACGAGAATATGCCAAAAAAAGTCTTAAACAGAAGATTAAGATGTTACATGGACTAGAACAGTAAGTAAGAAAATACACTAACTTGCAGGGTCATTCTCTGGCTTGTCTTTCAAGAAAAGTGTGTAAAAGTACTTTTCATCATTTGAGAATGTTAGCAGTACACCACTCAGAAATGCCGAAGTTAGTAAGGAGACTCTACTATGTAAAAAGTCCTGCATTATGTTTAAGTGAAATGAACACAGCTCTTTTCCACGGTTCAGTATCAGATGTACAAAAAGTTTGTGATGATATACAGTTTTGTTTTTTTGGTTCACAAGAGGAGTGTAGGGAAAGTGAGAGCTTGATAAGTGTAGGTGTTGAAGAACAGGTTGAAGATATTAGTATTGATTAATTTGCAGAAGCAATTACAAAGTTTAAGACTGTTTCATCTGAAAAACCAAACTATGTTTGTATTTGTTGTCGACGTACTCACTATAGAAATCAAACTAGGAATGTTGATTTATATTTAAAAAGTGAAAAGGAAAACAATAGTAAGTGGCAGCAATTTGGTGCTTATTTGTTGGTAGAAGGTCAGTTTAAGTTGGCTACTGATCAACTTATTTGTAAATATTGTTAGAACAAATTAGAAGAGATCAAAATGCCAGCTAGAGCAGTACATAACAGGTTAGAGTTGGTAGCTATTCCTCAGGAACTGGCAGATTTGAATGCATATGAGTCAATTCCTATTCAATCTGTGCACCCGTTTCAGGCTATAGTTCGTATGGAGCCTAAAACAGGTAAGCTGCCACCAACAGATTTACAAAGAGGTCTGAAACGAAGAGTTGTGTACTTACCTTTAGATTTTAGGAAAAATATTGAAACTGTTGGTGTAGACAGGGAGGAAAATGAGTCAGTAGTTATTCTAGTTATTGGTGTACCAACAAAGAGTCGAACAATATGGCAAGAGTTTGTAGACGTTAATAAACTTCAAAAGGGGGGCGCTAGAGGGCGCACGGCAAGATGGCCGCACCCTAGTGAGGCTCTGCCCGGCTGCGCCACAATCCGTCCACAATCTGCCTTATAAACTACCTATCCTGAGGCATAGAGGAGTGTGCCTGACGAGGGAAGTGTCCCCGACTCGACTGTCGAATCCGGGGCTGCCCGAGACAAGGGGAACGGCGGCATCTCAGCGGTGGTGGCCGCGGCTGTGAGATCCTAAGATGGCGGCGCCCTAGGGCTCTGAGACCCGCTGCCTCGATTGGCGACCTGTGCCTTTGCTGGCGCGAAAGGCAAGCGGCGTTACACCCAGCGGACGGCTGTGCCGCATATCGCTACTGCGGTGGACCCCGGGAGGCGGTGATTGCGAGCACCAGCGGAGGCGGCGACAACAGCGGGCCCCGGTCTCCCCGGCGCCGGAGGTGGTAAGTGGGGCGCAGCCTACTACAGGCTGGTGGCTGCGGAGGTGGGTACGGGCCTACAAGCGGGTCGTGCTCTATGGGCTGCTGTAAGGTGCTGGGGTTGTGCTGGTGGCCCTAGTGAGACCTGAGTGCGGAACTGCCCCCTGTGAGCTGTGAGTGGGAGAACTGTCGGACCCCGGCCCCTACGTTGGTGGGACCTGCGGGGACGCTCCTGCCGTTACTGCCGGTGGGGGAGTGGATGGGCCTTCCCGCGTTGCCGTCGAGAGGAACTGGCCAGCATAACCGTGACTCACTCACTGGGAGACCTGCTGGGGCCGCGTACACTGCCTTAACGGAGCTGCCTGCCTCCCTGTTATCTTCTCCCGGGAAAGCACACTAGAATTGGCTGCTATAGGCGTGCATCTGGCGCTGGATGCACTGCGCCGCGCAGGCTGTCACATTGGCTGAGGCGATGAGGAGTGACCGGAGCCCGGCGGCAGTGTCGACGGCAATGTGATGGTGCTGCCTTAACCACCCAGGCTCCTTCAGTCACGGTGCTATTGATCGGTGGGGGGGCGATCGGTGCTGAGGCCTTCGAAGCTGTGCAGCAGCGCTGGTGGGGCCTCTGCTGACTGTGGCCCCTCAGGTCTAGCTACACTTGAATAGCGGTCCCGGTGGCTTGGTGGCCGTGGGCCGGCCTGCGATTGTGTGTCTGCTGTGTTCCATCCGCCCACCCACCCACCCACCCGTTAGTCTTGGTGTGGGTCTCTGCTCCTCGGCCGCTGGCTGGTGGCCTCCTGGGGGGCTGGACGGAGGCGAGGGAACCTGCGGACTTCTGCTCGGCCCCTGCTGGGGACATCCTCTGTGCTCTGGGCTCCTCGATCTCCCCGGTGACAAGCCATACCATTGGGCGCCATGGGTAAAGCGGACAAAACGCAACCCGCCTCACGTTTGAGGTGCGCAAATCCACCAAGGTGTCGCAGAAGGCCGCCTCGGACTCTGAAGCGGATGCATCAGAGGGGGCTCCCTCGGACCTTGAAGCCACGCTTTTGGCGATGCAGCGAAGCCTCCAATCAATCGAAGGCACAATGGCGGCAGTCAATAATCGTTTGGACCATATGTCATCACAATTGGAGAAGCAGAGCGCCCGCATGGGGGAGGTGGAGCGGAGGGTCTCCGCAGCGGAGGACGGTCTGAGTGACGTTGCCGGGAAAGCTCTGAATATGGAGAAGGTCCTGTCTGTTATCCAGGCCAAGAACGAGGACTTGGAGGCCCGCTCACGGCGCAATAACATTCGCCTTATTGGCCTACCGGAGTCCACTAATGTCGGCAAAATGGAGATATTTATGGAGAAGCTGATTACTGACCTTTTTGGCATGGAGCAGCTGTCCCCCATGTTTATTGTGGAGCGGGCGCATCGTTCGCTGGCCACTCGCCCGGTGCCTGGGGCTCCCCCGCGGCCCATCATTGCGAGAGTATTAAACTACAGGGACCGTGATATGATATTACGCCTGGCACGAGAGAAGGGCACCATTGAATACCAGGGGAACCGGCTCTCCTTCTTCCCAGACTTTACGGTGGCAGTTCAGGCAGCGAGAAGGGAGTTTGCCGATGTCAAGAAGTTTCTCAGGTCCGAGGAGGTCCCTTACGCTATGCTCTACCCGGCCCGCTTGAAGATTGGCCCCGACGGAGACTCTCATATTTTCAACAACCCTAAGGCAGCTCTTGAACCTGCCAAACGTCTCAAGCGACGACGACGAGATGCCAGTCTACAGTCGGACACAGAGGAACATTAGGTTCCTGGGGTGCATTTATGGACACACTTGGCTGCTTGGTTTGCTCCTCTGTTGAGTTGGTGATGTCTGTTGCCCATGTTGAGTTTCTATTCTACCTCTGCCATGTAGTATTTCCATGCCCATGTAGCTGCTGACTAGGTCTAATGTGTTACATATGCCGTTCTTGTGGGCAGGGGCTCTTGTGTACTGTTGTTTGTAGGCACGGTTCCAGCTCCCGCGCAGCCACCTCCTGCTAGATGGGAGGGTAGTTGCACTCTAGCGCCCTACATGGGTATACCCCAACTAAGGTTTCCACCTTTGTTTGATGGGACGGGGAGGGGGGGGATGGTTGGGATGGCTTTAGCAAGTTGGGGATGCT
Organism: Calotriton arnoldi; assembly: GCA_963921515.1. NCBI lineage: Eukaryota > Metazoa > Chordata > Amphibia > Caudata > Salamandridae > Calotriton > Calotriton arnoldi. Next base: position 128,429 of record CAWUFW010005220.1, on the reverse strand, counting down.
GAAGTGGGTGGGGGGAGAGGGGGAAGTGAGGGGGGATACCCTCTAGCACGGTATGTTTTGTGTATTACTGCATTTCATCTTTCTTATTATTGTACCAGTACTTATATGGCTTTAACATATTCAATTGTTCTGTCAGCTTACCGACCACTGACCGGATAAGTGGAAATCTACGGCTCTTGACCTGGAATGTCCGGGGCCTTAATTCCCCTAAAAAGATCAGGGCAGTGTTTGCTTACCTAGACAGAATGAATATTCACATTGCCTTCCTACAAGAGACTCACCTCACGAACTTATCTGATAAGAATGTGGGGGCACGATGGGCTGGGCTCCGGGTGGCCTCTTCCTACTCTAGTTATGCTCGGGGTGTGCTGATTTTGATAAAAAAGGGGATACACTTTCAGGTCCTCCGTTCTGAGATAGACGATCAGGGGCGAGTGGCAATAGTGCACGGTCTGCTAGGCAGGACGAGTGTTCTATTTGTGAATGTGTACGGGCTAAATGTAGACGACCCAGCATTTTTGCTGATGTCTGGCGCCGTATCTCTGGGTTCCCGGATGCGGAAATTATATGGGGGGATTTTAATGTATGCTTGGACATGGATGCTGACCATATGGGTAGCAAGGGAGTACGACATAAACTAGCAGCGGAGACATTGTGTGGCATACTGGAAGCTGAGTGCCTGAGGGATGTCTGGCGACTGCAACACCCTGGTAAGCGGGAAAGTACGTTTGTGTCGGCGGTGCACGGGACATGGTCCCGTTTGGACCTCTGGCTGGTCACGGAAACTGCATGCCCCTGGGCGACAGGGGTGCGTCACCTAGCCCGGACGTTGTCAGATCACTCTCCGGTGCTGCTGGATTTATGTGTCCCGACCTGTGGGAGACCGCCCTTTCAGTGGCGACTGCAGCCATCCTCCCTGACGGACCCGGTCTTTAAGGCCACGGTGGGGGAGGCTATCCGTAACTTCTTCCGGGAGAATGCTGGCTCTGTAGATAGCGCTGGGACTATGTGGGAGGCATTCAAGGTCACTATCAGAGGGGTCTGCATGGGGGCACACGCTGGAGTGCTGCGGGATCTGCGGCGCAGGATCCAGAAACTCGTGGGAGATACCTCTGCTTTGGAGAGGGCCTATGAGGCGGACCCGCTGCCCGAAACCCTGTCCAAGATCCGTGCCTTAGTCACGGAATATAATGACACTGCTGATCAGGAGATGAGACACAAATCTAGACGTAGCACGGCCAGATATTACGGTGAGGGGGGTCGGCCCAGTCGCTCGCTTGCTCGGAAGTTGGCTGCACCGCGGAGCCAAACGTACATCACTGAGATGCTTGATGAGGCGGGCGTGGCCCGCTTCGGCACGGCGGCCATCAGTGAGACCATACTTGACTATTACACAACCCTTTATAGCAATAAGGATATGGCTCAGACGGCCGATATTTATTCGTACCTAGAGGATGTAGCATTGGGCTGGCAGGTCCCAGGCCATCGGGATTATCTTACCAAGCCCTTCGATGAGGAGGATGTGAAAACGGCTATTATGTCCCTCCCTACTGGAAAAGCTGCGGGCCTGGACGGTCTTCCGAGCGAATTTTACAAGGCATTTGTCGACGATTTGGCCCCTAGACTCCTTGAAGTCTATGCGGAGGCCTACGACACCGGCCGTCTCCCACCTTCGCTGCGGGAGGCTCTCCTAGTCATGCTCTTGAAACCCAACAAGGAGCCCAACCGCTGCGATTCTTACAGGCCCCTCTCAATGCTTAATATTGACACCAAGGTATTAGCTAAAATTATCGCTCTCCGTTTGCAGCCGCTGATCCCCTTGCTGGTGCTCCCAGACCAGTCTGGCTTTGTGCCTGCGAGGTCCACTGTGCTTAATCTGTGCACTATCTTTGCTACTTTACACTATTTTGATGCCGATTTCCAGGCCGTGGCGGTGCTGCTCAACGCTACTAAAGCGTTCGACTCCCTCTCTTGGGAATACATGTTTTCCGTCCTCACCAGGATGGGTGTCCCTCCGTTCTTTTTGCAGTGGATCAGGGTTCTATACTCCGCCCCGGCGGCTAGGGTTCGGGTGAATGGCTGGGTGTCCTCGGTGTTTCCCATAGGTAGGGGCACGAGGCAGGGATGCCCTCTGTCGCCGATGCTATTTGCCCTGGCATTGGAGCCTCTGGCCTGTAAGTTGCGCCAGCTCCATGCCTCTGCGGCGTTGCGCTTCAGACTGCGACCATTGGTTGTCTCGCTATACGCGGATGACATGTTGCTTTATGTTCGTGAACCTGCGACATACCTCCCGGCCTTGGTGCGAGAATATGTCCGGTTCGAGGGCTTCTCTGGCTTGGGGATAAACTGGGCCAAGTCGACGGTTTTTCCCCTAACGGCAGGAACCTGCGAGTTCGAAATGGACTTCCTTCTGGCCTGGACTCAGGAACCAGTAAAATATCTCGGGATTTGGCTGCACAGGGATCCGGCGCAGGTGATTTCCATGAATTACGGACGTACAATCTCTCAACTTACTGAGCGAGCGGTGCGATGGGCTCGTCTGCCGCTCTCACTGGCAGACCGTATAGCAGTCATCAAAATGGTCATATTGCCTAAACTATTATATTTATTTGTGAATATCCCTATCCGCCTGAATGTTTCAGTTTTTAAGTCTCTACAGACGGCCCTACTGTCGTTTGTCTGGGGGGGCAAAAAACCTCGCTGTAGCTGGGACACCCTGGTTCAACCCTTTGATCGCGGCGGTTTTGAGGCTCCTGATATGCGCCTTTACTACTTATGTGCTCAGGCGCAGTTTGCGTATTATTGGTTCTATCCGCAGCGTCTCTTACCTCACACTGCGATTGAGGCGGATGCGATCCTCCTTCTCCCATTGGTGGTTGCGGCACTCTCGGGGGGCTGGAGGTCCTCGGACGGAAATTAACCCGGTCCAATGCACGGCCTGGGCCTGGCGGACGCTGGCGTGTTGTGCGACGCTATCTTACCTTTATGCCCCCAAATTGCCGATAGCAGCGCATCCCGGTATATCCGCACTGCAGGAGCGCCTGGCGCGGACCACGTTACAGGCCGTCGGGATCACCCAGATGGGGGACTTCTACAACCAGGGCCAGTTCCGTTCGCTACAGGACGTGCAGGCGAGCCGGCCTCACGATGCTATGCTGGGTTTTACGTACGTGCGGGTTCGTCAGGCCATTCGGGATGTCTACCCTGGCTTCCCTGCGGAGCCTCAGCCACTGCGGGCACTGCAGGCGGTGCTTGCGGGCGAGGCTCGTCTGGGACTGATTACTAAACTCTATAATTCATCTCTCCGTGAGAGGGAGGCGGAGGCACATCCATCCTATGCTAAATGGAACGCAGCCCTGGGAGGGGTACTGTCGGAGGACCACTGGTACTATTGCTGCAGACTGACGGCTAACTGCAACTTACGCATTATCCATTTTAAATTTTTGCATCAACTTTACTATACCCCCGTACAATTGCGGAGATTCGGATTGCGAGATGATGCTTGCTGTGTGCGATGTGGACAGGCAGACGCTGATTTCTTACATCTTTCGTGGCTATGTCCGGGGATAGCTGCCTATTGGGCTAAAGTGATGAATGTGCTCACGAATGTCGTATTGGAGAGAGTGCAATGTACGCCGGAGATATGTCTGTTGGGCAGCGTAACGTCCTTGAAGCCGTGCAATAGGAGACTGGTTGCAGTGGCCACACTTATGGCCAAGCCAGCCGTGGTGCAATGCTGGGGCGCAAAGGGGCTGCCCACGGTTTGTAAGTAGCTTAGGGATCTATCCTACTGTAGGGAGCAATTGGAAATCTATGCGGAGGAGCTGCCTGAGTCGTCCCGCCCTAAAGATTTTTGGGCCCCGCTTACTCTGTATCTCATGAGTCATCCCGACCTTTAAGCTGGTATGCCCTCCACGTTTCGTTAATGGGGATACCTGCCACATTCACCCCCGGACTCCTGTCTTATCCTTGTGGATGTGCTTAGTAAAAGCCAAATTGTTTCTAATTTACTTGCTATACCATTACTGTGCCGGAGGGGGTGGGGGGTTTTGTTCTGTTCCTATGCTACGATTGGTTGTTATTATTTGTTTTTTTTATTCATCTGGACGATGTGGGAGGTAATATAATGCTGATACCTATCTGACTGTTCCTTCCTCCATGACGCGGCCGGCCCTGAGTGGTTGTAGGCGGCTTGCTGTGTATCCTTTCTTTACTCTCACTGTTGTACACGATCACACATTCCACGGCCGGCCCCTCTGTGGGGATGTGGGCATAGTGCTGCATTCTGCAATTCTTCCTTGTTTTGCCTTCAATAAAGGTTTAAAAAAAAAACTTCAAAAGGCTACATTATATCTGGTACAGAATAATATTTAATATAAATATGTAAATGTTGATGAACAGTTAATATGCTTAGAAGATGAAACAGAAATTTCAAGTGGCCAAATAGAAAAAGTGGACAAGTCCAAGAGAGAAGAGATTTATGAACATTACACTATAGATCCTCTACATTCAAAAGAAGTGATAGGAAACAGTATTGAATTATTTCAAATGAAGAAAGCAAAGGGAACTCCCATGAGTGTATGGGAAAAAAGTTTAGAAGCTCATTGTTTTCCACAGCTTTTCCCCACTGGAGAAGGTGGACGAGTTGATGACCGAGCTGTACGGATTCCAGCTTCAGAATACCTCTTGACAAGATTGTACTCTGAAGATCCAAGATTTCGACAGTGCATTCCATATATATTTCATCTTCTGTTTGAAAGTGATTTGTATGCACTTTCATATGCAGTGAACCACATATTAAAAACAGGAGTTCATCTTCCACATGTTTCTGCAAAGGAATTCATGTACAAATTCAACAAAGAGATGAACATTTAGAATCTCAGTTAATTAATTTGATGGCGTGTCAACGTGGTACCAATGAGTATTGGTATCGTAGTCACGGAAAACTTAAATGTATGTTAAGAAACTTAGGTACTCCTACATGGTTCGTAACACTTAGCTGTGCTGAATATGCGTGGGACGATTTACTTAAATTTCTACGAGAAGCAAATTCAAATGTTAAAAACATTGAATTGAAGACAGCTGGAGAACTCTCTTCCTTGGATCATGTAAATGTCTGCAGGTATTTTAACCATAGGTTTCAAGCTATGATTTCATTTATATGCAATAAAATGATTTCACCTCTTGAGGTAACAGATTTCTTTTGGAGAAAGGAGTACCAAGCCAGAGGTACTTCTCATATACACATGCTATTATGGATAAAGAATGCTCCAAAATTTGGAACTGATGCTGATGAAAGTGTTTTGTCTTTCATCGAACAGTATGTTACCTGTGCCATTCCAAGAGAAGGAGGAGAAAAAAGCTTGAGAAAACAAGTTTTACGGTTTCAAAGTCATCGATGTGGAAAATACTGTCGACGAAAATACAACTCTAAAGGGAAAGTTTATACAAAATGTCGTTTTGGATTCCCACGTCCAATAATTTCTATAGGAAGAGTAAATAGTTTTATGTCAGCAGTAAGGCATACAATAACTCAGAAATCTCCAAAGAATACATACAACTTAAAAAGAACTGAAGATTCAAAGAATATTAATGACTACAATCTAGTGATTTTAAAAATTTGGAATGCAAACACGGATATTCAATATATTGCAGATAATTCAATTGCTCTTGCTCGCTATGTTACATCATATATAATCAAATCTGAGAAGACAGAGATGAAAGAAATGTGGGAAGAAATTTCACAAGAAAAGAGTCTTAGCAAGAAATTGTACAGCTTCACTTGAAAATGCTTTCTCATCGAGAGATTGGATCCTATGAATGTTCAGATTGCTTGAGTTCTGCGAGTTTATATTCAAAGTCAAGAGGAATCATTTGGGTAAGTCTAGGTCTTGCCGCCACACAAAATAGAGTATTGAAAACATTACAAGAAATCAAATACTTAGCACTGAATGAATCAAAAAATGCTGATATTGTTAAAACTAATATGTTGGATACATACTATCCCAAAACGAGTCCACGTCTCGAAAATCTATGTCTGTATGAAATACTTCAACATTACAGCTTCAAAAGAAAAGTTACAGAAAATATAAAAGAAGAAAAATATGCAATAATTGGATGTGATGGATGTTTGGTAAAACATGCCAAAGGAAATGTTATTAACCACAGACAACTGAGTTGCGAAAGTCCAGATAAGAGGGAATTTTTCTATTTAGCACTTTACAACTGTTCAAGCCTTGGCATAGTGAAACGGAATTACTTGGAGATTTTGATTGCTATGAAGATTATTTTAATGCAAGTAGAGATAGTATTCAGTGCACAATTTTTCCTATATATCTACAAATGTTAAATGATGAGATTCAACAAGAAAGTACTATTGCAGCAGAAATAGCTAGAGAAAGTTCGCAAGATAGTCAAAGTTCTGGTCCACTAAGTCAAGAGATCCACTGGGACAACCAATTATCGAAAATGAAGCAGTTTCTACCTCATTCATGGCAAATGAGGTTGAAACTGCAATGCAACAAGCACAACAGGATATTATTCAGTTGGAAAAGTTAGAAGAAAAACTAAATATTGACCAGAATGAAATATATCCACAAGTGAAAGAACAGATACAACATGGTTTGCTACATGAAAAAAAAGAATGCTAATGTTCATCATTTAAACCTACTCTAATGTACATCAGCGGTCAAGCTGGAACAGGAAAAATGTTCTTAATTAAAGTTTTGACCAGTTATCTACACAAAACTACAGAATCACATTTCTCTTGTGTTGTAACAGCTCCAACTGGATTAGCAGCCCACAACATTAAAGGTATTACTTTACATCGATTACTTATGCTACCAGTTGAACATAATAATAAATTGAAATATCAGAAGCTCTCTGGAGAAGCTTGTTATGAAGTGTCAAGAGTACTGAAGAAAATGAAACTTTTATTCATTGATGAGGTGAGCATGGTCTCAAACTTAAGGATTGCCTTTGTACACTTGAGAATGCAACAGATTTTAAAAACAGATTATGATGTTCTGTTTGGAGGAAAACATTTAATTGTGTTCGGAGATCTACTACAACTTACTCCTGTAAAAGGACAACCTGTTTTTAAAACACTTGTGTATGAAGACACTAGGAAAGCTTTGAGAAGTATTGGAAATGTGAACATTTAGTTACATTTTGAATATAAAGAACTTGTTTAAAAAATATGAGACAAGCAAGTGATGAAGATTATGGAAATATTCTTCAAGACATAAGAATTGATGTTTTGACGAAACATGGTAAACAAGCTTTAGAAAGTCGGCTACTAAGGAACTTGCTCACAACTGGAAACACAACGGCTGAAGTAATGTACAATAAGCTTGGAGAAAAGAAGTCTATAGTTTGCCTAATGCCTACACTGCAAGAGTGTTCTACATTTAATCAAGATCTTTTGAAACTGGAAAAACAACAAATAGTGAAAATTGAAGCTATTGATAAAATTGAATACCAGGGAGTGACTATTCTTCTTACAGAGAAACTACAGGGTAAATTGCATTCTTTGGAAAAGTCTGTATCTAAAACTGCAGGCTTAGAAAAGATTTTACATGTATGTATAAACTGTCGGGTAATTTTACAGCGTAATTTGGATGTAGTAGAAGGTTTAGTAAATGGAGCAATGGGAAAAGATGTTGGGGCATATTAGCAAGGGCACTATCGCCGATTTAGCGGCACTTTTTGCCGCTAAAGCGGCGATATTCATATCGCCCTATCAGCAAACTGTCTATAACAGCAGTTAGCGACAGTTCTGCGGGCATTAGCGCCCGTTTTTACCGCTTTGCATGTCAGCGATATTTATCGCTAATGACATGCAAAGTGGGCGTTCCGACGAACAAACCTGGGAAACACCCGCTAACAGGCCTATCGCCTATTAGCAAGGTGGCTATGGCCCCAGTTAGCGACGTGAAAAGTCGCGCTAACCGGGTCATTGCCATTTATTTAACACCTGCAATTAGCAGGTGTTAGCCATACCTAACATGGGGGGTGGATTATGCTGATACGACCACAGGGTCGTATCAGCAAGGTGTTCTCCCTTCTCCATGCAACATCGCTGTTTTTTCAGCGATGTTGGCCCATTTCCCGCTATCGCTGGAATATTCATCGCCATATCGCTAATCGTTGCTAATACAGCGTTAGCGTGGCGATATATTCCAGCGATAGCCGGCGATAAAAAAATTCACGCTAAGCAGGGTTAGCGATGATTATCGCCTCTTCTTGCTAATATGCCCCGTTGATTTTGTAAAGTTTCAGAACAGAGATGGACTAGATTAAAGAGGTAAGACAGCTTGGGCGTTGTGTTGTACGTTTTTTGCTTGTAAAAGATTTGTATGTTCACAGAAAACAGTTTCCTCTGTCTTTAGCATATGCAGTAACTATTCATAAATCTCAAGGTTTAAGTATAGACAGTGATTTGTAAATATTGGAAGCACAGTGTTCAAAGGCGGAATGGCATACGTTGCATTGTCTCGAGTAAGAACATTGTCTGGTTTGTATTTAATAGATTTCGATGAGAAAAAGGTTACTGCTGATGCAAATTGTGTAAGAGAGTACAATCGTTTAAGAAGACTTTATACACCTGATTTAGGTGAATATCACATATATAAGAAAAGTGTAGTGTGTCCAAAACGAAAGTATGTCAAAGATGGAATTGAGGTTCAAAAAAAGAAAACAAATGAAGAGAAACTGGAAGGCATAAAGAAAAAGAAAATGGAAACAGTTGATGACATTGAAGGATACCAGTTGGAAAATAGTTCAGGTATCAACTGTTATGCTAATGTGATTCTGAATGTTGTGTTTTATCTACAAGATCTTCATCATGAAATCATGGGAAATCGTGAAAAAATATTCTGTTCTTTACTGCATCATGTATTTCAACAGTTGGTAACTGATCAAAGTAAAATTCATACTGCTTCTAACATTTGGCATCTTTTGAATATTTGTACTGGTTCATTGACATTTACTCTTAACATACAACAAGATGCACAAGAATTTCTAATCCTTATGCTTGGAGTATTAGAACATGAAGGAATACAGATTGAAAACTTTTTGGACTCAGTTATCGATGGGATCATAAATGTGAAGAGTGTTCATTTACTTCTACCACTGAAATACAAACAGACTGATTCGTATATTTGACGATACCAGACTGCAAATCAGTACCTTTTATAAATTGATAAAAACAGCTAATCAGGACATGAGATGTTCATATTGTAGATCAGAGATGTTGTCTACATTACATATAGAAAGACTTGGAAAATATCTCATTTTAATGCTACAACGTTGTAGAGCAAATAGAAGAAAATTGGAAACGAAAATTAAATTTTTTAATGCAAGTCAAATATCTATTTCAGGAAGAACTTTTATAGCAGTGGCTATTATTTTCCATCATGGACCTACTACAACATCTGGACACTATACTGTTTATTCAAAGTGTAAGAAAGGATGGACACATTGCAATGATGCCCACTTGGAATTCAAACCTAGATTGCCTTCTGAAGTACCAAATTCATATTTGTTATTTTGGAAGCCACAGTTTTGAGTACATCATTCGGCCTATTGGGAAGATGTGAACAGAAAGTAGACAGGACTGGAAACTATTAGTATTTATATTTAGTGTTTGGAATATTATTTACGCTAATTGATATTGCATTTGGAAAATTGTGTTTAAAAGGAAATACTTTATATATTTGGTGTCTATATTGTACCAGATGTAAATGAGAGTCTACATTTTGGGAAATATGTTTGAAATAAATAGTAGAGTTAATGTAGATGAAGGAAGTAATTAAGAAAGTTTAGATAGGAAAACACATAGCTACACATATTGATGAAGATGCTCTACGCTGATTTGTTTTTTTTTCTACAATCATTTTGATTGTTTTTTTCCTCGTTGTTCAATGATGATAGTACATTAAAATCACTGTATATGGTGAAGTTAAGTGGAATGTGAGAACAGCAAAAAGGGAATCTGAAAATGTTATGTAATTCTAAATTTATGTTGAGTTCTGAAAAATATATGATAATTTCGGTCATATATTATCATTAAATAATAGTTTTCTTTTTCTTCTTTTTCTTCTTTATAGTAGGTACTGTTGACGTTCCAAAAGAGTTTTAATGCTGTTTAGGACAATATTATTCTAAAATAGTTCTACTGAGTAATGTATCTAAATTACTTAAAAGGTAAGAATACATAATATAATATGCATGATAATGTGAAAAAATGTTTGAAGTTTAATTATTTGTTCTTTGTTTCTAATATAAATAATGTTAAACCTTTACACCATTTGCAAACTATCATCATGTTGCTGATGTAATCAGCCAGACAGTCATCCTTTTACGCAAACAATACCTGTGCTCTCATCTATTGTCTCTTGCACAACTCTTGCACTATTAGGATAACCCAGGTGTTGGAAGCCGGAGTCCCGCACCACTGTCACAAAATGCGAGACCCGGGACTCCTCACTCAACGTTAGGCCAAGTAAGGACACCGTTTGAGATAGCCCTGCCCACCCCCTTAGTAGCTTGGCATGAGCAGACAGGCCTATCTCCAAGGCACGAGTGTACAGTATGTGCAACCACACTCACAGCAACCCACTGGTGACACCACAAATGGACTCCACACAGGTGTGATAAAACGAGTATAAACTTTATATAAAAAGATATACAATCAGACCACACGATACAAAAGCCAACATATAATAAAGGGTAATATTCGTTCCAGCTGGCTGGTAGGTTCAAATCCCAACCACCGCTTTCAAAATGCTATGCTGGTCGCATTGCTAGAATCACACACGTTGCAATGGACAAACAATAGTGCGCTGCGTAACGATACAATCCTGTGCTGGGAAAAGGAGAAATAATACAATGCGTAACGATACACCCCGGTACCTTGCAATGGGAGAAATAATGCAATGCGTACCGCTACAAACATGTACTGTGCAATGAAGGAATAATGCAATGCGTCCCACCCCAATCACGTACTTTGAAATGAAGAAATTATGCAATGCGCACCGCTACAATCATGTACTTTGCAATTAAGGAATAATGCAATGCGTAGCTACAATCATGTACTTTGCAATGGAGAAATAATGCAATGCGGGCCACTACAATCCTGTACTTTGCAATGGAGAAATAATGCAATGCGTAGCGCTACAATCGTGTACTTCGTTATGCAGAAATAATGTCAGGCGTCATAAGACAGTCCGGCAGTTCGTTAGCAGCAATATTGGCAATGTGTATTACGACTGTCAGCCTCTTCGATAACAGTTTCCCCCCACACGTATCAATGATGACATAAAGTACAGCTTCTCACTCTGGCCCCAGTACTGCCACTTCTTTGGTCAGTACGGGCCCCAATCGGAGCCGAAGCAAAGGCTCACGTCGCCAGAAGGACTGAGAGGCCGAGAGAGTGTCCTTCCGAGCCCGCACCCCGCCCAGGCAGTGATCCACATTACCTGGGGGCGCGACCCCACTCTCCTCTCCTCCTTCAGCGAACTGGGCCTTCCATGCAGAACTTTCTCAATGGGCCTCAGCGGCTCGGCCTGGCAGCTCAGCTCCTCTGGGGCTGCCGGTCCGGGCCGCGACTGTTAGGAAGGTCTCAGGCGGCCGCAGGGCACACGTACCCCACGCCTCTGAGATTACGTTACTCCGGGTGCACGTTCACCACAGCACCCTCCGGGTCTCCTCTGGCACGAAGCCACACACACAATGCTGATGGGACTTCACGTCGACTCCGAGTGCACGTTCACCAGGCACTCCTTCCTGCGGTCTCAGTTGGCACCAAGACACGCACACCACGCTGCAGAGACTCACTTTCTTCCGGTGCACACGATGATCAGCCGATCACCTCCACAGTCCCAGGTTGCACCAAAGCACGCACATTGCTTCAATGAGACTTACTCCAACTCCGGTGCCCTGATATCCAGGCGCTCTTCACCAACGCCTTCGGCCGCACCCCGACACGCTGACCGTGTCCGAGCCTCACTTCTCCTCCGGTGCACTCGATGACCAGGCACTCTTCACCAGCGCCTCCGGTGCACCCCGACACACACCCTGCGCGTCCGAGACTCACTCCACTTCCGATGCACACATTGACCAGGCGCTCCTCACCAACGCCTCCTGTGCACCACAACATGCACCCTGCACGTCCGAGTCTCACGTCACCTCCGATGCACACGCTGACCAGGCGCTCTTCACCAACGCCTCCTGTGCACCACGACACGCACCCAGCGCGTTCGAGTCTCATTTCTCCTCCGTGTGTCCAAGATCACAGGGCACACCTTCCGAGGGTCTCAAACTGCCACAACACGCGCCCACCGCATCGCTTGAAACTTCTCTGGAAACTTTTATGTTCCTGTGTTTCAAAACAGGGAGCCAGCTCACCTCCGGCCCTTGGGGTAACAAGACACAGCACAAAGCACAGTCTTCTTCAAGCAGGGGGACCCAGCGCACAAAGCACAGTTCCAACAGCCTCTTTCTTGGTTAAAACAGCAAACTGCAGACCCGCCCCAGATCACGAAGCAAGGGTCGGTCCATCCCAGCAGTCTCTTCAGTTGTTCCTTCCTTAGCAGAGGTTCCTCTTGACCACAAAATGGGTCCAAGCCTTTTCAGTCTCAATCCATTTCTATTCCAACATTCAGGGGTCTCAGCTCTCATAGTTATACCCCTAAATGTATTTGAAGTTCGTTGTGCTCAGGGGTTCCTGACCCCTCCCTAAATCAGTTCTGGGTGTCTCCCTCCCAGTGTCACCTTTCTCCCTTTGATACTGGGGGTCTGGATCCTTAATCACTCAGCAGGAGATGGGTCTATTGTTTTATAGCCGCAACCCAGGCCTCTTCACCTCCCGGGGCTTCTCCTCCGCCTACTCTCCAGATGCAGGTCAGCCTGGTGCCATCTCAACCCCTCCCTGGGTCAAGACCTGCCCCAGCTCCTCTCCCCTCTCAGATCCAGACAGTCAATCCACATTCAGCAGAGACACACAGAAATGCTTAAAGCACAAAACTCAGCCACTTTCTAAAAGAGTGGCTTCTGAACACACAGTGACAAAACCACTTTCATAGAAAGATGTGTTATGACACTGTTCGTTCATACAAACTAAACTTCACCTCTCCATTTTAAACTTATGGGAAACTAGGCTAACAAACACAATACCCAGCTTCCCCCATTCTGTCCTATGGGCAGGATGGCCTTTCACCAGTGAAAAACGAAATGGAGTGTTTTTCACTGTCAGGACATAACACACACCTCAGTATAAGTCCTGCCTTTTACTTACACTGCACCCTGCCCAGGGGTTACCCGGGACCTACCACAGGGGTGCCCACTGTGTACGCAAAAGGGAAAGTAAGGCCTGACAAGTGGTTGCACTTGTCAGGACAACATGCTAACTTAGCAAACTGCGCGCAGGCACTACACTGCAGGCCTGAGTTCCCTTCTCCGCGCACCTTTGCATTACTAGCCCTGGCACACACAGTGCACATCACTAGGGACTTTACTAGTAAGGCAAACATACCAATCATGGCCAACCAATTACCATTACACTTTACACAGGGAACCCTTGTACTTTGACACTGATCAGTGAAAGCATCTAAATTGCCAACTCTATGTCAGGAAAACGGTCTAGGGGGAAAGCAAAAAGTTTAGGGAACTTTAGCCAAAAAGGCCAAGTCCTACACAACTCCCTCCCAGCCAAAAGCCAGGGTAGACCAATCATTACCTTGATGGACTTCCCGGCTTCGGGCGATAGAACCAGGAAGCATGCCCTCTACCACAGGGACACCCTCCTGTTCCACGCCTTCCTGACCCCAGGGGGTCTTCTTGATCACTACTCCCTGAGCCAACAATGCTGTTCCATGGATCCCCCCCAGCCAGGGGGACCCCTCCAGGGGTGGTGTTCCCATGCCAACCCCACCCTGGAGTGGTACCCTGGGAAGGCCCATCGGTCAGGATACTACCTCCAGTCATCCTGCCCTCCAGGTTAAAAGTGGGTTTACCCTGGTCACTTCTAGGGGACCCAGCCCCACTGGCTGGACAGTGTCCCACGGGTGTTCCCACTGGGGAATGCAACCCTCTTTTATCCTTCCATTTATTTTTCTGGGCCTGCCACTTAGGAATGGCACCCACAAACTTCAGGACGGCAGGAGCTCTGGCTACAGACTCCCCATGCCCTCCTGATGCTAGGTGTCCTTCCTCACACCTCTGGCAAGTAGGCACTAGGCCTCCACCCGGGGGCTCTCCTATGGCCCCCCCCAGTTTCCTGGGTGGTGCTGCTGATCCCTGGGGTGCTGCTTACTCTTCCTCCCCCTCTTTTGAGACAAGGGGCTAGCCAGCAACCCCTCCTCACTACTCTGGGATCTCCTTGTGCCACTTGGCCCTTCCTCCCTCTCTGGGGCTTTTTCAGGCCCCTGGACCCATGACCAGGGGTCCGGTTCTCGTGCAGGCTCCCGGGAATCAAGGAGCCCACACCTGAACCCAGGGTGGCACAATCCTGGAAAATAATTTCTGAGCCTAGGCTCCCCTGGGGCCAAATTGGACAACCCCTCCAAATCATTTAGCATGCTAACCACTACCCAATCTTCCAGTGCACACTTGTAAGTTACACCACACTCCTTCCACAGAGATTTCATATACCTCGATATGAAATTAGTACCCCTGTCGGACACCACCTCTCTGGGGAACCCCACATGGGAGAAAATCCCCATCAGTGCACGGCCCACCACGGGGGCTGTCACCGTCCGGAGAGGGATGGCTTCCGGGTACCGGGTGGCATGGTCCACCAAGACCAGGATGAACCTGTTGCCCATGGCCATCTTGGGATCCAGAGGCCCCACAATGTCAATGCCCACCCTCTCAAAGGGTGTGCTGACTACAGGGAAAGGTTGGAGGGGAGCCTTTTGCTTCCTTCCACTCTTACCACTCGCCTGACAAGTCTGACAGGTCCTGCAATGAGTATCAGAACTCTTGCGCATCTGGGGCCAGTAGACGTGGGTTACAAGCTGCTCAAAGGTCTTGTCCTGCCCCAAATGTCCCGCCAAAGGTACATCATGAGCCAACCCCAATAGGAAGGCTCTAAAACGCTGGGGTACCACCAGAGCCGGGGCTGACCCAGGCTCAGCCACCCTTGGCTCACTATACAGGAGATCGTTCTCCCAGTAAATCAAGTGTGATCCTGACTGATCACCTGCTGCCTGGTTTGCTGCCTGCTGCCGCAAACCTACAAGAGAAGGGCACTTCTGTTCCTCACAGAATTCCTCCCTGGAGGGCCCCCCATACTGCTGCCATTCGGTCAGCCCTGGTAGGTCCCCCAGTTCAGCCACTTGTTCCCCCGTAGGCTCCAGGGCATCCCCCTCAAAGGGTGCCTCCTCCTGGACCATGGGAACTGTGGGGGCCGGTTTACCGTGCCCCCTGCCTCTTCTCTTACTGGCAGGCACCTGGGCCACTGTTTCAGGCCCCAGGTTCTCTTGAATACCTTTACTGGCTACCATACTACCATAGACTGAGTGGTCACACACGCCCACTCATGTAGACCCAACATCTCCAAATACACCTGGCGCTCCACCTCCTTCCAGGGGGAACTCTCCAGGTCATTCCCTAGCAGACAGTCTACAGGCATGGACGGACTTACAACAACCTTCAAGGAACCTGAGACCCCTCCCCATTCAAAGGGAACCAGCGCCACCTTGCAGAGGCGCACTGAATTGTCTGCTGACATTACAGGGTGAAGCACATCGGGAATTACTTGCTCTTCAGACACCTACTGACACCTGACAGATGTCAAACTGGCTCCGGTGTCCCTCAGAGCCTCCACCCTCTGTCCATTGATGGTCATCCACTGCCTGTACTTTTTAGTGTTCTCAGGCAGAGAGATTTCCTGGACCATCTCTCGATCTCCTAAGGAGACCAGGGTCATAACTGCTTGCTCCTCCCCATTCCAAGGACTCAATTCCTCCCCCAATGCTACACTCACTAAACCAGGTGTTGGAGCACCAGTGGGTGCAGATGACTTTTTGGGGCATTTAGGGGAAATATGACCCACTTCTTTACAGAAGAAACACGTAGGAGGACCTCGGGGCTCCTTCTTGCCCTTGAAGGCCCAGGCCCTCTTGGCCTTGGGGGACTGGGACCCTTTCTTGGAGGAACTACCTTGGGGCCCTTTAGAGGACTCCTTGTGGTTACCCTTGTCCTCCCCCACCTTCGGCGGGGGACCCTGCATACTATTGGCAGTGGTACTCCCAATCCCCTTGTGGACCCGGGTACTAGTCCAGCGGTCCGCCTCCTCAGCAAGCTTACTGGGATCAGTCAGCTTACTATTCAATTGATGCTGGCGCAGCTCTGGAACACACAGACTACTCAAGTGCTCCCAACTGATTAAATTGCATAAGCCCTTAAAATCATTGACCTTGCTGCCCAGCATCCAATCAGCCAGTGCCCATGTGTACTCATTCACACATTCTACCCAAGTACGGGATTCTAGTTTCTTGGAGGTCCTGAACTTCTGCCGGTACTGTTCAGGAGTGAGCCCATACCAGAGGCATAAAGCCTCCCTCATGTTGGCGTAGGTCAGGGTTGCCGCCCTCTCTAAAGGTGGTAGAACGTCCCTCCCCGAAGCCTCAAAGTGTTTCCAGAGGCCCACCCCCCAATGCTTTTCAGGCACCTCATTCATCCTTAGTGCGATCTCATATGCTGTGAACCACGCATAAATGTCATCACCCCTCTGGTAATCTCTCACTAAATCTTTGGGAATGTACATCTTCCCTTACTGGCACTGGTGGTGCGCTGCCACCATTCGAACTGGGCTCGGCTTGTCTACCCTTAATGTCCAGTTCCCTCATGCTTAACTCATGAGCGAAGAGAATCCGTTTCTCTTCCAACGCGAGAGCGTTCCTGCTCTCCTCTGCTTGAGTTTTAAGTTTTAACACCTCCAACTCATGCAGTCTGACCCTTTGGTTTTCCTCCAACTCCTCTGGTGAAAAACTCCTCCCTTAATGGCTACTACCAGCCCCTGCGGCTGGTCCCTCCACTGACAAATCCTGTGGACCAAATCCATTCCCTGGGTCATCCTCATCCACCTCAACATCACCCATCTCCTGAGCCTCTTTGGCTTCCCACCAGGCCCTCAAGGCCACTTGCAGCTCCTCCTTCTTGCAGAATTTCCTCAACTGATCAACCTTGTAGGGAAACAATGCCTCAATCTTAATCTCTAATTCTGCAGCCGCAGCCTCACCGGCTATCTGGCTCCCCTCCTGAGACATGATGTGTGGTTTAAAGGTTACTCAACAATAGAACCAACAATTCAAAACAATATGTTGTTGCGTCGTGGTCTGCGATCAATTTATGATGTACACCAATTACTGTGAGTGGTTTTGCACACACGGGTATCAATTACATTAGGATCGTATCCCACCGCTCTGCCGCCAAATGTTGGAAGCCGGAGTCCCAGTCCCGCACCACTGTCACAAAATGCGAGACCCGGGACTCCTCACTCAACGTTAGGCCAAGTAAGGACACCGTTTGAGATAGCCCTGCTCACCCCCTTAGTAGCTTGGCACGAGCAGCCAGGCCTATCAGTATGTGCAACCACACTCCCAGCAACCCACTGGTGACACCACAAATGGACTCCACACATGTTTGAAGTTTAATTATTTGTTCTTTGTTTCTAATATAAATAATGTTAAACCTTTACACCATTTGCAAACTATCATCATGTTGCTGATGTAATCAGCCAGACAGTCATCCTTTTACGCAAACAATACCTGTGCTCTCATCTATTGTCTCTTGCACAACTCTTGCACTATTAGGATAACCCAGGTGTTGGAAGCCGGAGTCCCGCACCACTGTCACAAAATGCGAGACCCGGGACTCCTCACTCAACGTTAGGCCAAGTAAGGACACCGTTTGAGATAGCCCTGCTCACCCCCTTAGTAGCTTGGCACGAGCAGCCAGGCCTATCTCCAAGGCACAAGTGTACAGTATGTGCAACCACACTCACAGCAACCCACTGGTGACACCACAAATGGACTCCACACGAGTTTGATAAAACGAGTATAAACTTTATATAAAGAGATATATGATCAGACCACACGATACAAAAGCCAACATATAATAAAGGGTAATATTCGTTCCGGCTGGCTGGTAGGTTCAAATCCTAACCACCGCTTTCAAAATGCTAAGCTGGTCGCAATGCTAGATTCACACACGTTGCAATGGACAAACAATAGTGCGCTGCGTAACGATACAATCCTGTGCTGGGCAAAGGAGAAATAATACAATGCGTAACGCTACACCCCGGTACCTTGCAATGGGAGAAATAATGCAATGCGTACCGCTACAATCATGTACTGCGCAATGAAGGAATAATGCAATGCGTCCCACCCCAATCACGTACTTTGCAATGAAGAAGTAATGCAATGCGCACTGCTACAATCATGTACTTTGCAATTAATGAATAATGCAATGCGTAGCTACAATCATGTACTTTGCAATGAAGAAATAATGCAATGCAGGCCGCTACAATCCTGTACTTTGCAATGGAGAAATAATGCAATGCGTAGCGCTACAATCGTGTACTTCGTTATGCAGAAATATTGTCAGGCGTCATAAGACAGTCCGGCAGTTCGCTAGCAGCAATATTGGCAATGTGTATTATGACAGTCAGCCTCTTCGATAACAGTTGCCCCCCACACGTATCAATGATGACATAAAGTACAGCTTCTCACTCTGGCCCCAGTACTGCCACTCCTTTGGTCAGTATGGGCCCCAATCTGAGCCGAAGCAAAGGCTCACGTCGCCAGAAGGACTGAGAGGCCGAGAGAGTGTCCCTCCGAGCCCGCACCCCGCCCAGGCAGTGATCCACGTTACCTGGGGGCGCGACCCCACTCTCCTCTCCTCCTTCAGCGAACTGGGCCTTCCGGGCAGAACTTTCTCAATGGGCCTCAGTGGCTCGGCCTGGCAGCTCAGCTCCTCTGGGGCTGCCGGTCCGGGCTGCGACTGTTAGGAAGGTCTCAGGCAGCCGCAGGGCACACGTACCCCACGCATCTGAGATTACGTTACTCCGGGTGCACGTTCACCACAGCACCCTCCGGGTCTCCTCTGGCACGAAGCCACACACACAATGCTGATGGGACTTCACGTCGACTCCGAGTGCACGTTCACCAGGCACGCCTTCCTGCGGTCTCAGTTGGCACCAAGACACTCACACCGCGCTGCAGAGACTCACTTTCTTCCGGTGCACACGATGATCAGCCAATCACCTCCACAGTCCCAGGTTGCACCAAAGCACGCACACTGCTTCACTGAGACTTACTCCAACTCCGGTGCCCCGATATCCAGGCACTCTTCACCAACGTCTTTGGCCGCACCCCGACACGCTCACCGTGTCCGAGCCTCACTTCTCCTCCGGTGCACTCGATGACCAGGCGCTCTTCACCAGCGCCTCCGGTGAACCCCGACACGCACCCTGCGCGTCCGAGACTCACTCCACTTCCGATGCACACATTGACCAGGCGATCCTCACCAATGCATCCTTTGCACCACCACACGCTCCCTGCGCGTCCAAGACTCCCTTCACCTCCGTTGCACCCGCTGACCAGGCGCTCTTTACCAGCGCCTGCGGTGCACCACGACACGCACCCTGCCATCCGAGTCTCACGTCACCTCCGATGCACATGCTGACCAGGCGCTCTTCACCAACGCCTGCGGTGCACCACAACACGCACCCAGCGCGTTCGAGACTCACTTCACCTTCGGTGCACACGTTGACCAGGCGCTCTTCATCAACGCCTCCTGTGCACCAAGACACGCACCCAGCACGTCCGAGTCTCACTTCTCCTCATGTGTCCAAGATCACAGGGCACACCTTCCGAGGGTATCAAGCTGCCACAATAAGCGCCCACCGCATCGCTTGAAACTTCTCTGGAAACTTTTATGTTCCTGTGTTTCCAAACAGGGAGCCAGCTCACCTCGGGTCCTTGGGGTAACAAGACACAGCACAAAGCACAGTCTTCTTCAATCAGGGGGACCCAGCGCACAAAGCACAGTCCCAACAGCCTCTTCCTTGGTTAAAACAGCAAACTGCAGACCAGCCACAGATCACGAAGCAAGGGTTGGTCCTTCCCAGCAGTCTCTTTAGTTGTTCCTTCCTCATCAGAGGTTCCTCTTGACCACAAAATGGGTCCAAGCCTTTTCAGTCTCAATCCATTTCTATTCCAACGTTCAGGGGTCTCAGCTCTCATAGTTATACCCCTAAATGTATTTGAAGTTCGTTGTGCTCAGGGGTTCCTGACCCCTGCCTAAATCAGTTCTGGGTGTCTCCCTCCCAGTGTCACCTTTCTCCCTTTGATACTGGAGGTCTGGATCCTTAATCACTTAGCAGGAGATGGGTCAATTGTTTTATAGCCGCAACCCAGGCCTCTTCACCTCCCGGGGCTTCTCCTCTGCCTACTCTCCATATGCAGGTCAGCCTGGTGCCATCTCAACCCCTCCCTGGGTCTAGACCTCCCCCAGCTCCTCTCCCCTCTCAGATCCAGACAGTCAATCCACATTCAGCAGAGACACACAAATGCTTAAAGCACAAAACTCAGCCACTTTCTAAAAGAGTGGCTTCTGAACACACAGTGACAAAACCACTTTCATAGAAAGATGTGTTATGACACTGTGAGTTCCTACATACTAAACTTCAGCTCTCCATTTTAAACTTATGGGAAACTAGGCTAACAAACACAATACCCAGACTCCCCCATTCTGTCCAATGGGCAGGATGGCCTTTCACCAGTGAAAAACGAAATGGAGTGTTTTTCACTGTCAGGACATAACACACACCTCAGTATATGTCCTGCCTTTTACTTACACTGCACCCTGCCCAGAGGCTACCCGGGACCTACCACAGGGGTGCCCACTGTGTACGCAAAAGGGAAAGTAAGGCCTGACAAGTGGTTGCACTTGTCAGGACAACATGCTAACTTAGCAAACTGCACGCAGGCCCTACACTGCAGGCCTGAGTTCCCTTCTCCGCGCACCTTTGTATTACTAGCCCTGGCACACACAGTGCACATCACTAGGGACTTTACTAGTAAGTCAAACATACTAATCATGGCCAACCAATTACCATTATACTTTACACAGGGAACCCTTGTACTTTGACACTGATCAGCAGTGGCAAAGTATCCAAAGCATCTAAATTGACAACTCTATGTCAGGAAAACGGTCTAGGGGAAAGCACAAAGTTTAGGGAACTTTAGCCAAAAAGGCCAAGTCCTACACCAGGCATTATCCTTGCATTCTTGCTTTCACACAGGCACAACCCGTGCACTTATCCAATCCCCCAGGCAGTACCCCTGTACTCATACATTCACTCAGGCACTGCTCTTGCACTCGACCATTCACTCATATACAACCCATGCACTCATCCATTCTCTCAGGTACTAGACATGTACTCATGTAATCACCCAGGGATTACTCTTGCAGTCATCCTTTTATAAAGGCACTAGCCATGCACTGATCTAAGCATCCACACATTACTCGTGCAGTTATGCAATCCCCCAGGCAGTACCTCTGCACTTATAGAATCACCCATGCACTGCCCGTGTACTCATGCAATCACTCAGGAACTATTCTTGCACTCAACCATTCACTAAGGCACTCCCATGCACTTATGCAATCAAAGAGGCACTACATATCCACACATCTAATCGCTCAGGCATTAACCATACATTCATGCAATCACCCAGGCACTACTCTTCCACTCAAACATTCACTCAGACACCCATGCACTCATGTATTCAGTCAGGCACTACCTAAGCACTCATGCAATCACCCAGTTATTACCCTTATACTTTCACTCAGTACTTCTCATCCACTCATCCACTCACTCAGGCACTACCCCTGCACTCATAGAATCATCCAGGCAGTACCCATGCGCTCATGGAATCACACAGAAAAGTACTCTTGCACTCAACCATTCATTCAGGCACTACACATGTACTCATCCATTCTCTCAGGCAGTACCCATGCACTCATCCAATCACGCAGGCACTAGAGTTGGACTAATCCATTCACTGAGACACTATCCATGCTCTCATCCATTCACTCAAGCACTACCCATTCACTCATGCAATCACCCAGGCATTACCCTTACACTCATACTTTCTCTCAGGTATTTCCCATATACTCATACAATGACCCAGGCACTACCCGTGCAATAAACTATTCACTCAGGCACTACCCATGCACTCATCCATTCTCTCAGGCACTACCCATGCACTCATCCAATCACCCAGCCATTACTCTTACAGTCATCCTTTTACTCAGGCACTACCCATGCACTCATACAGTTAAGGAGGATCTACCTATACACACCTCCAACCAATCAGACATTACTTAAGCAATCATACAATCACCCAGGCACTAGTTTTGCACTCAACGATTCACCCAGGCAATAAGCGTGCACTCATCCATTCCCTCAGGTACTACCGATGCACTCATACAATGACCCACGGATTACTCTTGCAGTCATCCTTGTACTCTAGCACTAACCATGCACTGATCTAAGCAGCCAGATATTACTCTTGCAGTCATGAATTCACTCAGGCACTACCAATGCACTTATCCAATCAGCCAGGCAGTACTCCTGCACTGATGCAGTCACCCAGGCACTGCCTATGAACTCATGCAATTAAGGAGGCACTACCTATACACACATCCAATTAATCAGGCATTACCTACGGAGTCATGCAATCACCCAGGCACTACTCTTGCACTCAACCATTCACTTAGGGACTATCTATGCACTCATACATTCACTCAGGCACTACATATGCACTCATCCAATCACGCAGGCACTACAGTTGGACTAATTCATTCACTTAAGTACTAT
Organism: Calotriton arnoldi; assembly: GCA_963921515.1. Lineage (NCBI taxonomy): Eukaryota > Metazoa > Chordata > Amphibia > Caudata > Salamandridae > Calotriton > Calotriton arnoldi. The sequence continues at coordinate 105,538 of CAWUFW010005220.1, read as the reverse complement.
CCATGCACTCATTTATTCCCTCAAGCACTACCCATGCACTCCTGCAATGACCCTAGCAATAACCTTGCACTCATACTTTCACTCAGGTATTTCAAATGCACTCATACAATCACCCAGGCACTACCACTGCATTCATGCAATCACCCAGGCACTACCCCTGCACTCATGCAATCACCCAGGCACTATCCATGCACTCATGCAATCACTCAAGCACTATTCTTGCACTCAACCTTTGACTCAGGAACTATGCATGCACTCATCCTTTCTCTCAGGTACTACCCATGCACTCATCCAGTGACCCAGGCATTACCCTTGTACTCATCCTTTCACTCAGGCAGCAGCCATGCACTCATCCAATCACTCAGGCATTACCCATGCACTCATTCAATCACCCAGGCACTACCCTTGCACTCATCCACTTACTCAGGCACAACCCATGCACTCATGCAATCTCCCAGGCAGTACCCCTGCACTCATGCAATAACCCAGGCAGTATTTGTGCACTCATGCAATTACCCAGGCACTACCCATGCACTCATGCAATCACTCAGGCACTACTCTTGCACTCAATTATTCACCCAGGCACTACCCATAGACTCATCCATTCTACAAGGCACTACCCATGCACTCATCCAATGACCCAAGCATTACCCTTGCACTAATCCTTTCACTCAGTCACTACCCATGCACTGATCCAATCACCCAGGCAGTACCCCTGCACTCATGCACTACTCTTGCACTCAACCATCCACTCACACACTAACCATGCACTCATCCATTCTCTCAGGTACTACCACTGCACTCATCCAATGACCCAGACATTACCCTTGCACTAATTCATACAACACATACAAGTTTGTCTATCTTTAACCAAATAGGCGGTTCTAAAAAGAACCATTTATTTTGTATTTTTTGTTTTGTAATCTTTTGGTGTTTTTCTAACTCTTTTATTTATTTTTTGGTGTTTTAAAAAAAAATAAGATTGAACAAAAATAATAGTAAAGTTCTGAAAACATTTTGCAAGTAAAACATCATTGCAAAAACAATAACAAAATTAACATTTGTGATTTTTTGCAGCTACAACAACTGCTGCAGTAGATTGTTCTCCAGCACAAAGTAGTTTTTTGCACTTTATGCAGTGCTGCTCTAAACCTGCAAACTCGGGTATGAGCAATGATGTGTGTGGTATTGTAGTAGATATCGCAGATGTACTCATTCCTGGGAATTAATCATCCTGTGCTATTTGTTGTAGTTCTCGTCGGTGTTGTTCTCGAGCGAGACGGTTGGGATGCATTAGTTGTTTATGCTTCATCATTGATGAAGTTCCACAGGAGTATTTCTTCTCGGAGCCCCGAGATAAAACTTTTTCGCACACAGTGCAAGTCGCCTTGCGGGCATTCACTTTTTTCTCCCCAGGTGGAATGGAGAAAAAAGCCCAGACAACACTTTTGTTTCTTTTTTTTATTGGTTCTTCCAGCTCCTCTTCATCTTCAAATATATCTTGCGGTGGATTTGCAGATGCCTATTTGTACTGTTGAAGAAAAACCCCCAAAAAATAAATGGAGAGTGAGAGAAAACACAAGAGGTGTTTCTTCTAAAGATGCTCCTGGATGAATGAAAAAATTGGGTGGGGTCCTCCAAGTAGTAGAATAGAAATCTTCTTAACCAATGAAATCCTTTCTTTTGAAGTCACATGGGAGTCACATACCGGACGCGTATTCACCGCGCACCGGACGCGATTCCAAAAAATATGTTCAAACAATATTATATATTTATTCCAGTTACAAATATAGTAAATGTACAAATTTGAGAATAAAATCTGTTGGTAAAATATGTATATTATAAAATTATATATATATATGTTTTTACAACTAAATAATTGATGCTGGAGTCGCGAACCTATCGCGTACCCAGAAATACATGCAAGAGGGTACGCGGGACCATTGCGGCTTCCGTAACTTCATTATAAGAACTCAAATATTCAAAATATTTATATTAATATCACTTTTATAACTCTTTCAATAAAACACATAAAACACATACGATTGATTTAAATTTTAAAAAATTGAAAAATTTGGGAGCCGCGTACCCATTGCGCATCCTACACGAAGAAACAAATATGGCGGCACGATGCTTGGATTCGCGCACCCACCGTGACTGGCATGCAATCGGTATGTGTTTCTCACTCTATGTGATGTCATCAGCAGTGCATTGCGGTGGCGTGAGTTATGGTTATCTCAGCTAACTATAACAGCTGAATTTCTCGGCTTTTGTACGAGTAAAATGTCAACCTAACTATAACATCTCTGAAACCTGTGGTTTTTTCAGTGAATCTGTAAGGTTTTTAAATGCTAATTCTTTATATATATAAATCAAAATTCATCTCCATTGCAGCCTCTCCTTTTCGCTCTTCACTATAGATGCAGCAAGGATACAGCAGCACAACCAGGTTTTGTAGAATCCTTATTTTTATTTAGTAAGTTTCACCATCGGGTGTGGACATGAGACCAACGCGTTTAAGCCATAGCCTTCAACATGGTCATAGAGTTTTACAAGTGCAGATTGTACTTTTAAAGGGACAAGACCCTTATCTCCACCATCATTTAAAAGACAATGACTAGACTGCTGCCTTCTTTTCAGTTATGACACAATGTTTCTGATAGTAAGTGAAAAAGATATATGTATATACCATTTCTGTGGATCGCCCACATCCCATTGCAAAATTTCCTTGAATTTTCAATTAAGTCACAGTTTATATTGTAATTTTACATTTTTTATGTTTTTTAAATTTTCATCTACATTTATAGTAAAGTACCCATGTTGTTACTAGAAAGGAAAGAAATGTATAGACACTGGAAGGTAAGAATAAGCTTGATATAAGAAATGGGAAGGAAAGTTCTAAAAGGCAATACGATTGTAAACATCTTCACTCTTCTGTGCAAAATCGCATAGATATCTCTCTCTCTCAAGAGACCATCCTAAGCATTCAATTTACTATGGGACTGGTTCAAGCTAATAATATAAATATTAGATTATATAAATACATTAGTATATAAATATATAAAAATAGATATAGATATAAAAATATATTAGAACCTGTGCAAAAAATCTTGTGCAGAAAATCTTGTGCAAGAAATTGCCAGTAGCACCTTTTCTATTAGGGTCCTATACCCACATATTATTGTGAGGAGATGTTATTCTTGGTAAAATTCTTGATCATCTGTGCAAATTAGTATACAGTACTCAACTATTAATTATTTTCTCATGAAACCAATGTTTTCTCCTCTTCTGGGCAGAGAGTAATATGCCGTACTGTGTCTAACATCTTTCTATTAATCAAGTGCAACTTGATTTTTCAAGAATTTAATTCTTCTCTACAGATAATACTCTTTCCCCAAAGCAGTCCTTTGTGCAAATTTTGCCTAAGGTGCTTATCTTTTTCAGTATTCTTATGTGCATAAAAAGCATTTTGAAATTGTGCAGAAAAGATCCCAACTACATACCTATGTGGAAAAGATCCTATGGTTAGATATTTTTCATTTTAAACACATTGTTCTTTTAAGTAGAACCACAATATTCCCTGCAAATTTGCCTATAAAATTATACTTTAGGTTATTGTCCCATAAATATAATGACTAACCTCAAGATCAAACTAGACCATCGAGAGAAGAGATAAATAAAATAAATGTAAGGGGGAAGATAGAGTGCTAGAATGCAATCGATATAACTTAAAATGCTGACACTTATTTAGCAGTAAAACTCGTAATGCCTGGGCTATCAACCTTAACAATATCTCTGTACCAAGCAATCACATGGTTTCCACCCACTACCACACCCCATTCCATTCCCAGGAATGAAGCAGATGCTAACATATGAAAAAAATAATTGTCTTATTCGTTCCAATTTCATTCGTTTCAAAAAAGGTTGCACAAAATGTAAATAACAAGCTAATTCTTAATATTTTCTGATCCAAATTATCTTTCTGAAAGGCTGCCACAAAAGCGTGGTAGACCTTTAATAAAAGGCAAGTGTTGTGGCCTTAACATGTCACGAAATATCTCACAGCACTTTAGGGATACTATATTATTGGTCACCGACAATGTATCTTCACTTTGTGTACATTTCCACTGTACAAATTTGGTAGTAGTCATTTTGACAGGATGCTGCCAGTAATGATGGCACCACTGGATATAGTTTCTCTCTAAATTGGCTTTATCAAAGCCAACTTGTTTGGGGCTTTTTACCACACTTTTGGATGGAATATCGCAAGGCAAACACGAGACATTAATCAGAGATCACACAACAAGGATTGCACCACAAATTCAGATGGTTTTATAGGATGCAATGGATCTTGTTACTTGTAGAATGTTCAAGCAATGTTTTATTCCAGAAGCAATGGATATTTATTAAATACAAATTACTGTTCTTGAATACTACACAAGCACACCATAACCAGCTTAAAACAACACTGGCAAAGCCAATAGGTCTTGACTCCAAGGAAAAGGTATTATCTCTGCTAATGTTTTGTTGCATTGGAATTAACATTCTAAAATGGTCGCCAATGTGTACTAGCACATGGCAACATTTGTTTCATAATGCATACGCATACTTCCAGGCACTTGGCTGGCTATCTTGGAATGGGTTTCTATTAAAGGAAAGATAATAAAAGATGGCTACCACTGTGTACACATGCATTGTAACTCATCTGCCCACCGGCATGCACATTGTGAGACAGCAGCAGCCATTTTGGTATTATTAATTTAACATTCTAACATGGTGGTTCATTTTCAAATGGCAAATTAAACATAAAGTATAAAAAGAAAGTGCCAGGCTGGGCAAAAAAGGAAGAGAGTGGCCTTGTAGTGCTCTGCAGATGCCTGCCCTTCATAAATTTTTTTTTTTTTTTAATTAAATAATAATAAAAAACATTTAAAATATGGACAGGGAGCAGGAAGGGGGTGAATAGCAAGCACGCAGGAGGAGGAAAAACTGGGGGAAAAATGAAGGAATCATGTGTACTATCAAGGAGTGCTGAAATCCAAAGATAAATAGTTCCTTGTCAGAAGTGTAAGAATGCAACGTGTCCAATCAGAACACTGTGCGAAATGGAAGTGAGAAACTCAAAAATAGAGATGAAAGCCTTGCTGGCTTCTAATAGAAGATAGAACTACTTTCAAACTTTCCTGTATACTTCATAAACTCTTTGAATTTAAGAAAATCTGGAACTTGCCCTAAGGATGATCTTGTGAATGCGATCAGGGCTTTGTCAAGCCTGTGGGATTTTGGCGTAGGGCAGTGCAGCAAGGCACCGTGGTATGCTGTCCTACGCCAAAGTGAAAGGGCAGGAATACCCCATATTTATGAAATACAGTGCATTCTGTCATTTCTACCTGCGCTGCCACCGTTTCGGCAGCCTATCGCAAACATAGGCACCCTTGCACCATGGTATAGGGTGTATACAAGACCAGCCAGAGGGCCTAAAGGGTGGAGAGGTACTTCCACACAAGGGAAGTGGGAAGGGATACGTCCTCCCAAGTAATATCCAAAATCAATAAGTATCCTGCTCAAAAGGAACTAGAAAATAAAGTATAGGCACAATTCTCTATCAGAGGGGTGGTAATATGCTTCTACCAATACTGGGAGCAATACCTCTTTGTATAGTAACCCTCACACACTCTAATAGTGTCATGCTTCATCATCGTATTCACCCTGGGTCCTAAAGGGCAGGGTGGGCTTGACCGTATTTCAGAGAGCGCTTTTGAGAAAAGGCCAGGGGGGGTTAAAGATTAAAAATCCACCACGCACTCCAGGTATCCCTTTAATATGGAGAGATGATGGACGTTAAAATCAAAGGAGTAGGGTGTTCCCAGGATGCAATGGTCCTATGACCCTAGAGCAATGCCAACATGTTTCAGCCAGTGAACAGCCCTATGGGTACACAGCTTTCTTCAGGGCAATACTCAATGATCAATCCCTCCCTGGAAATATCAGCACAGTGCAACAATTTCAATTTTAAAACTGTATCAACAACATAAACACCGTATGGATATACTTATCCTTGATGTGGCATTCAAGCTCAAGTTCGTCCAACCTATAGAGAGACAGAACATAGCACAAAACTATTGTTTATATACCACAGACTGAAAGATTAAAAGTGCCTTGTGCAGCGTGCAACTCCTCTTATCCTCATTAGTTGGGGTGCAATGCTGCGCTATTAATTTTAGTGTGAGAGATTTACCCCAGTGTAAATCATTGTATATGTACATACATATTGTTCCATTATAAATACCCGGAATAGCTTTTTCCCGAGAGGTGCACAGTATATCCTTCTCTACCCAGCATGCAAAGGTGACCCTCCTCGGGGTATTGTTTGTGAGAGTTATATTCACGTCATCCCCTTAAAAATAAAATATCAACCCGCATTTCAATATAATATGTGAAAACATACGGGAAATATAGTGCAGAGTTATGTGGGGTACAGAAATCCAGCCCAAAGTGTGAGATTAGGTAGATGAAAATGAGTGGGCGATATCTTACCAAAGTTCGGCGGACAGCACACGTCTCACGAGTGCAGTGCAAACGGGGCAGTCCTATAGTCAAACACTGAGAAAGAGCCGCCACACGAGCCGCCATTACATTAAATCATATCTTAGTACTTTGGACGTAAGCGTCCCATGACAGAGAGGCAAATGACACTATGGAATGCTCCACAGGTCAGAGGCCATTTTCCCTGTGGTACGTCCATTGTTTGCCAGTTCACAACTCATACATCCCACATTGACTTGGGACTCCCACGGCTGTGGGAGCAATGTATACACACCAATTGTAACACACACAACTGTCTATATATGATTACTTGTCCATGTGGAGAACGCTATGTTGGTAGACAACAAGGAAGGTAAAAGTCTGCATTAGTGAGCATAGGAGCACCATACGCAGAAAGGTTAGTGCCACCAAGCTCACATCACACTATGTAGAACATCAACACACTGATAAAGATCTGGTGTGGACAGTCAACGAAAGAGTGAAGGGGGGTCTTGACCTACCTAGGAGACTTTTACTGAAGGAACAGAGATGGGTGTACACTCTTAAAAACCCACGAACACGGGTTAAACGACTCCATCCCGTGGGGCCAGCTGGGAAGGACATGAGGTCCCTGGAGCATTGTAACCATCTCAGTGGAGGAGGTCAGATTATATGTATGATAACAGATACATTCAGGCGTTTTTCTGATTACCTTTCCATCACTAAGGGAAATAAAATGCTCTTCATGGTACGTTTATAACAAATAGACGTGTGCTAATAATAATTTTTTCTTATGCCCCTCTCTTGGTAATTCCTTTTTCGTTATTGACTTTTTGAGTTTTGACACCCTGAAGTGAACATCAAAACGCTGGCTTCTCCACATGGTACCCGATATAATAAAGTTTGATGCAATTTTGTTAACACTTTTTCTAAAACACAACTGTAAGTGAATTTAGGAATATTCCCATCATACCATGAGAGTTTGGTATCCCACTCTCTGAATCATCAGACCGAATAAAGTTTGACGTAGAAAAAGAACATGACCTGAAATGAGCTGTAAAAATCTACATTTCCCATAAAACCATGAGAGTTTGGTAATCCACTATCAGTACTACCGGACATGACGTAGTTTACAAGCGCCAATGGATTAGGATTGCTATCACCTGTTGAGGCGTTTCTGAACCCGCATATCCTTTAAAATGACCACGGTTCTTGCACACCGACACTCACGCCGGGAGGTGCAGAACCGATTAGGTTACACTGCGGTGTCGGGGTCCTTGACGACGTAAGTCTGTTCTTTTCTTTAAATAGACTTAGATTGCGGGACGAGGTTCTGTCATGGGACGCTTACGTCCACAGTAGTAAGATATGATTTAATGTAATGGCGGCTCTTTCTCAGTGTTTGACTATAGGACTGCCACGTTTGCTCTGCACTGGTGAGACGTTGCTGTCCGCCGAACTTTGGCAAGATATCGCAGCCTCATTTTCATCTACCTAATCTCACACTTTGGGCTGGATTTCTATATCCCACATAACTCTGCACTCTATTTCCCATATATTTTCCCATATTTTATTTTTAAGAGGATGATGTGAATATAACTCTCACAAACAATACCCCTGAGGAGGGTCACCTTTGCATGCTGGGTAGAGAAGGATAAACTGTGCACCTCTCGGGAAAAAGCTATTCCGGGGATTTATAATGGAACAATATGTATGTACATATACAATGATTTACACTGTGGTAAATCTCTCACACTAAAATTAATAGCGCAGCATTGCACCCCAACTAATGAGGATAAGAGGAGTAGCACGCTGCACAAAGCACTTTTAATCTTTCAGTCTGTGGTATATAAACAATAGTTTTGTGCTATGTTCTGTCTCTCTATAGGTTGGACGAACTTGAGCTTGAATGCCACATCAAGGATAAGTATATCCATATGGCGTTTCTGTTGTTGATACAGTTTTAAAATTGAAATTGTTGTACAGTGCTGATATTTCCAGGGAGGGATTTATCATTGAGTTTTGCCCTGAAGAAAGCCGTGGACCTATAGGGCCGTTCACTGGCTGAAACATGTTGGCATTGATCTAGGGTCATAGGACCATTGCATCCTGGGAACACCCTACTCCTGTGATTTTAACGTCCACCATCTCTCCATATTAAAGGGATACCTGGAGTGTGTGGTGGATTTTGAATCTTTAACCCCCCTGGCCTTTTCTCATAAGCGCTCCATGAAATACGGTCGAGCCCACCCTGGTCATGGTATAGGGTGCCTATGTTGCATGTAGGATTGTTTTTGTGCAGGAAGGAACACAGTGAACTTAAACAATCCATAGAGGTGTTTTCCTCCTTCTATATGAACTGCAGACGGAAACAAACGAGGAGAAATAAACATATTTCTCCTAGTTAGAGTTTTACCTCAGGTGATTTGCTCTGCGTTGCCTCACTCAAGATTTAGGATACCAGTTAAAGCCACGCGTGGTAGCTTTGTGTGGCTTCAAAATTGGATTCAGAGCCCACTTTACGTGGTGCAAAAGTGACGCAGGGCTTTTATAAATTAGCCCCTGGGTGTGGTTTGGGAGCAGGTATCAGAAGGGATAGAGAACACCATTTTGTTCATTTTGAGAGGATTGCGAGGACTGCATCCCCTGCTCTCCTCGACCCACGTCAACGACGAAGACACCATCAAAATCATGAACACCATCCACTCCAGCTCACCATCTGACCCCTGCCCGCACCACATCTTCAACAAAGCAAGCTCCACCATCGCACCCCATCTCTGCAAGATCATCAACAGCTCCTTCGAGACCGCCACCTTCCCGGAGAGCTGGAAGCACGCCGAGATCAACGCCCTACTGAAGAAACCCAAAGCTGACCCCAAGGACCTCAAGAACTTCCGGCCCATCTCCCTCCTCCCATTCCCGGCGAAAGTCATCGAGAAGATCGTCAACAGGCAACTGACCTCCTTCCTCGAAAAGAACAACATCCTGGACCCGTCCCAATCCGGATTTCGCAGCAACCACAGCACCGAAACAGCCCTCATCGCTGCAACCGACGACATCAGAGCCATGATGGACAACGGAGAAACCGCAGCCCTCATCCTCCTGGACCTCTCGGCCGCCTTCGACACCGTCTGCCACCACACCCTCCGCACACGCCTCCACAACGCAGGGATCCGCGACAAAGCACTGAACTGGACCACCTCCTTCCTCACCGGCAGAACCCAGAGTGTCCGCCTCCCCCCATTCCGCTCTAAAGACGCCAAGATCATCTGCGGCATACCCAAAGGATCGTCCCTCAGCCCGACACTCTTCAACATCTACATGGCACCACTCGCCAACATCGCCAGATCACACGACCTCAACATCGTCTCATACGCCGACACCCAGCTGATCCTCTCCCTCATCAAGGCCCCCACCACCGCCAAATCCAACCTCCACGAAGGAATGAAGGCCATCGCCAAATGGATGACGATCAGCCGCCTGAAACTGAACTCGGACAAGACGGAGGTCCTCATCATCGGATCCACCCCCTCCGCCTGGGACGACTCATGGTGGCCGGCCGCACTGGGGGCTGCACCGACGCCCACTAACCACGCACGCAACCTGGGAGTCATCCTGGACTCCGCACCGTCAATGACCGAGCAAGTGAACGCCGTCTCCTCCTCCTGCTTCAACACCCTCCGCATGCTCTGCAAGATCTACAGATGGATCCCCACCGGTACCAGAAGGACAGTCACCCAGGCCCTCGTCAGCAGCAGACTGGACTATGGCAACGCTCTCTATGCAGGAACATCAGCCAAACTCCAGAAACGACTACAACGCATACAGAACGCCTCTGCACGCCTCATCCTCGACATCCCCTGCCACAGCCACATCTCAGCCCACCTGAAAGACCTTCACTGGCTCCCTGTCAACAAGAGGATCACCTTCAAGCTCCTCACCCACGCTCACAAAGCTCTCCACAACACCGGACCAGCGTACCTCAACGTACGACTCACCTTCTACACCTCGAACCGCCAGCTTCGCTCCGCTGACCTCGCCCTCGCCACCGTCCCCCGCATCCGTCGAGTGACCGCCGGCAGCAGATCGTTCTCCCACCTCGCCGCTAAAACCTGGAACACCCTCCCCATCCGCCTACGACAGACCCAGGACCTGCTGACCTTCAGGAGACTCCTCAAGACCTGGCTGTTCGAGCAGTAGCAGCACCCTCGCCACCCCCAACGCCTTGAGACCCCACGGGTGAGTCGTGCGCTCTACAAATGTACTGATTGATTGATTGATTGCATCAAGCAGAGAACAATTATTCTGTGATCAAGAAGGTTGCTTTTGGTTTATTGGGTGGTGAGCAAGCTAAAGAAGTTGTTTGGGGGAGTACTTTTGAGGTCAAGGCTGATGGAAATCTTTAGAAAGAAAGGAATGTATTCAATCTCCAACAGAATATGGAGATGGATATGGCATTACAAGAATTTGATTTTGTTGCATCCTATTTGCCAGGTGTTATGAACAAGATGGCTGATTTTTGTTCAAGGTTATGTGTGACTAATGATGGTTGCTTGGGAAATGAAGTGTTGGAAGAACATTTTGGTGATGAGAGTGTGTATGGTATCTGGAGGTATTGTGCAGTAGGAATAATTGAGAAGGGAACAGGAGAAGGATAAGGGACTGCAGGAAGTTGTGGGTAGAATGAAGGATGGCTGGTCAGCAAAAGATAAAGTTAATGTTGATACAAAGCGATCTTGAAATGTCAGAGATGAACTTTCCTTGGCGTATGGTTTAGTTATGAGGGAAAGTTGATTGGTGCCACCTGTCAATATAAGGATGAGACTAATTGAATGTGCTCATGAGAGTCCTCCAGGTATATGTAAAACAAAAGAAAGAGTCTGTGAGAGTTACTGGTGGCCTGGAATGGATCTGATGATTGAAAGAGTTGTGATAGAGCGTATAGAGTGTAGAAAGAGTGATAAGACATTGAAATGTGGAACAATGGTCATCAGGGAAATGGCATCTGGTCCTTGGGCAAAGGTGGCATTAGAAATAATTGGACCTCTCAGAATTTTTAGTATGGATAAGTTCATAATCACATGCATTGATGTACTCTTGGTGTAATTGTGAACTCAGTGGAAATACATGATGTCTTAGGGTTTTTGAAGAGATATTTGGGAGTGATGGATTCTCTGACTGTTACTAACAGATAATGGGGTAAAATTAATATCCAAGGCTATGGAAGTTTCTGGAGGAAAGAGGCATAAAACGTTTAAAAACAATTCACTATATCATCCAGAAGCCATGATTGGGTGCTTTAACAAAGTTATTAAAGACAGTATTCAGCACTCATTGGGCAATAAGTTAAATTGAGTGGAAGAACTCAAAACGAAGATGTGTATTTCCAGGGTGACCCCACATTACTCAACAGGTGTCACTCCTTTCCTGTTGTTTAGGAAAAGATCACCCAGTACCTTAATGGGACTGGCGTGGGTGAATAGAATGAAAACGCATGGAGTGGATGGTGGGACCAAAGAAAATGCTGAGTGTAAGCAAAGGGAGAAGGATTTGATGAGAAAAAAGAAAGAACATTTCAATAAGCGCATGGCTGTCAAGAACACAAAGGTTTGTGTTGGAGATTGGGTAAAAATAAAGAATCCTAGAAAGGGGGGTCTGACGTACAAGTTTACTCAGTCCATGAAGGTCACTAAGCTGTTTAAGAATGTGGTCAAGACAAATGGCCATCGCATGTGGAAACTGGGAAGGGTTGCTGTTTGGAAGGGTGATGCAGATTGTGACATTGCGACCAAGGTGAAGCAGGTAGATGAAAGAATGATCACCTGTGAAACCACTACCGTGAAAGGATCCCAAGGGAACAGAAGGAGGAGTATGTGGGTGATAAAGACACCAGCTCGACTGGATGATTTTGTGTAATTTAATGAACTGTGTATGAATAAAATGTATAACTTAATGCTTTGCACAGTGTTTTATTCTCATTTATTTTGTTTTTTTGTATTGAGAGGGAGGTGTGTGGTATCTTATGCATGTCCTCTGGTCTTGAGGACATGCTCTATGTTGTAATATGGTTCTGAAATGTGTTTCTTGCTAAGAGATTAGAATGTGTAGATTTAAATCTAAGAGGAGATGCTGAAAGGACCTGGGAGGAGGTAGTCACTATTGATGGATGGGGCCTGTATTGTACAATGCTTAATCAACTTGGATAACTGTTAGACCTGGCATCCATGGCGTGGGTCTCCCTTCCATTTTTCTATGATGCCTCCAATGTTATTGATCTGTTTTTGCTGGTTTAGATGCTTTGGGCACTGTGCCACTGCTATTCAGTGCCACAGTGCAAGTGCTCCCTATTGTAAATTGATGTATGTATTAGTGGCTCCATGATTGGATGATTGGTTTACTTGTCAGTCCCTAGTACAGAGCACTGAGTGTGCCCAGGGCTTGTAAATCCAATGCTGCTGGTGGGCTTGCAGCACTGGTTGTGCCACCCACAGAAGCAGCTTGCAAAGTGTGTCTCAGGCCTGCCATTACAGAGCCTGTGTGCAGCCTAGGGCTGCCATGTCGACTTGGTGAGTACACCCACTTACCAGTCCCTAAACCTTCCCTTTACTTCATGTTGGTCACCCCTAAAGTAGGCCCTAGGGCAGGGTGCATTGTAAGTACAAGGTGGGACATGCCCTGGTGTGTGTGGCATGTCCTAATAGTGAATTACAGCCATTTTCGTTTTCACTATTGCAAGGCTACCTGCTCCCCATAGGCCAGAATGGGCAGACTGACTATTACACCTTATAGTCAGAACTGACCCAGGGAACATGGTAGAAAAACGAATTTAGTATGCCTGAACTCAGAATGATAAAATACATCTTTTAGTGAAGTTGGTTTTAACATTCTGTGTTGGAAAATACCACTTTTAGAAAGTGGGTATTTTCTTGCCTAAACTTCCAAGCCTGCCTCTGCTAGGTTGTGTATTCCTTGTCTGGAGATTGAGTGACAGGGGCTGGGGGTGGCTACAGGAGACAGGGTGAGTCAGCACAGGGCTGAATAGAAAGATCTGCATCCAGAGTGGAGGGAGGAGTTGCACCTGGGTCTGAATAGGGCTGTGCCTGCCTTCCACAATGCTGGCTCCACCTCCTGCCGGGCGGCTGAGCACTCTGCCCCACATTCTGAAAGGAAAGAAGGAGTCAGAAAAACAAAGTGCTCCAGGACTGACCAGAACTGGTTTTGGGCTAGGCAGAAGCCTCTCTGCCTCCAGAGAACAAAGAGAAAAGGTGTATAAAAAGGGGACCCAGACCCCTAGGAAATTAGATCACTTTTGGGAAACAAGAAGACACCTTTGCTGAGGAGCGGAACCAAGAAGAAACTGAGGAGAGACTATCCCTAAGCCTGAAGTGCTGCTTGGGGGATTGGCCTGCAGTGGTTTGCCTGACTGCCAAAGAAAGGAGAAAGGAACTTTTGCTTTGCTGTGACTTTCATCAACTTGTGAAGGATCTCCAAGGGCTTGAGTTTAGAGCTTGCCTCCTGCTGAAGTCTCAGGGACAACAGACTTCACCCACCAGCTCCCCCTGTGTTCCCTTGCTGGGAAATTGGACCTTCTGACACACTTGCGTGTCTCTGGGAGCTGGAAGCGCGACTCAACACGAAGAAGCGTGTCGCCGCAGCCGCTGAGTATCGCATCGCCGGAGAAGAGTGTCGACGTCGCAGCAGACGCCGGCGCACCCCCGAAGAAGCGCGCCGCATCCTTCGAAGCGCCTCGCAGCACCGGAGAAGAGTGTCGCCGTCGCATCAGATGCCGTCGCATCCCCGGGGCAGAGCATCGACCTCGCATCAGATGCCAACGCATCGCAACACGAGGCGCGCCCCGCATCCCAGGAGAAGATTGTCGACTTCGCATCAGACGCCGTCGCATCGCCAGGGAAGCGTGTCGCGGCTCCAAAGACTCATCGCAATCGCCGCACGGCCGTCGGGCGTGCACGCATCACCTCTTCGTTGTTGCAACCTCAAGAAGACGCCACTTTGTTTCTTTTGCACCAGATCTTCAATGCATCACTGTCCTTGCGTGTAAGGGACTATCGCATCACCTTCCCTGCAAAACTTTCCGTTGCCCTGCGTTACGCATCTTAAGGTACATTGAACTCAAAGTGTTGTATTTTCATTTTAAGAGACTCAAGCTAATTCTACCATCCTTAAAGTACAGTATTGTGGATTATTTATGTCATTTATGGTCTTGTGGTAAATCTATATAAAAGATACTTATTTTTATAATACAACCTGTGTGGTGTCCATTTGTAGTGTTGTCACTGGATTACTGTATGTGTTCACAAATGCTTTACACACTGCCTCTGAACTAAGCCTGTCTGCTCGTGCCAAGCTACCAAGAGGGTGAGCAGGGGTTATTTCAGGAGTGTACCCCCTTACCCTGACTAGAAGCAAGGGTCCCTATTTGGACAAAGGTACCTACCTCTGCCAACTAGAGACCCCCAGTTCTAACATTGGTGGTCAGTGGTGAGTATTCTGGACTTGCATTTGTGACTCATGTACAGTGATTGGTGAACACTACCTAGTGAGTGCAGACCATAACGCAACCACATACTTTTGGTAGATATTCTTTTCTGGAATTTCTATTTTTGCTAAAAACTGCCAAGTTTAATCACCATGGATACAGCAGCATCCATAGCATCTGTTGATAATGATTGGGAAGAGGAGAAACTAGAATGCTACAACTTGAAACAGCTCAAGCATTTCTGCAGAAGATTCAAAGTTTCAATGACCGGTCTCTCCAAGAAGGATGAGATCCAAAAGGCGCTGAGGGCCTGGGTCGAAGCAAGGAATACCCCTGAAAATGAGGAGGGGGCTGAGAATGCAAATGAGCAGCTGGATGGGCCAGTGGGTCCAGGGGAGAGGAGAGAATCTTCCCCCGTGGGTAGCAGTGTTTCCTCCAGAGGTCTGTCCCCAGAAGAGCTGGAGGACAGAGAAAAGAGTAGGATGCATGAAATGGACCAAGCTCAAGTTCAAGGGGCAGTTGGAATTTGGATTGCAATCTAGAAAGTTGGCCTTAGAAGAGAAAAGAATGGATCATGAGCATGAAAAAAGTTTGAGGGAGATGGAGTTTAGAGCCAAGAAGTTAGAGATTACTCCCTCTGGTGGCAGCACACCGTCAATGCCTGTTGAGGCTAGGGTGTATATTCCTAAGGATGTGGTTAAGGAGTTTTAAAAAAAAATGATGATATTGGGCAATGGTTCAAGGCCTATGAGGTAGCCATGACTTCCCACCGGGTCCCTGAGAAGGATTGGGGAGCGGGGTTGTGGGGTCGGTTCCTTAGTGAGGGACGGGATACCTTGTTGGACTTGCCCTCTGAAGTCTATAATTCCTACAGCAACATGAAAAATGCATTGATGACCAGGTATGGGTTGACTCCTGAACTCTATAGGCAGAGGTTCAGGAACTGTAAGAAGATTGAAAACAGTACCTGGGTTGAATATGTGACCTTTTTTTGCAGAGCCTTGGATGGTTGTGTAAAGGGTAGAAAAGCAAATGATTTTCAGGCGCTCTTTGATTTGATTGCATGGGAGCACTTGTCCAGTAATTGTTTTCCTGAGCTACGCCAGCACCTGATTGACAGTAGGCTGACTAACCCTAGGCAGCTTGCTGAGGAGGCGGACCGCAGGGTGAGCACCCGGGTCCACAAGGGTCATGTGGGAGACTCCGCCAAGGGTGGGCAGGGTCCCCAGCAGAAGAGTGGGGGGGACAAGGGTAAACAGAGGGAGTTCCAGAGAGGGCCCCAAAGTAAACCCCAAGGGAACCAAGGGAAAGGTTCCCAGCCTCCCCCTGATAATAAGCACGGGGCCCCGACAGGTCCACCTGTTCATAGGGGACCCCTGATGTGCTACAAGTGTGGCGCCCTAGGCCACAAGGCCAATGATCCCCATTGCCCTTTGTTTGGAAAGCCAGCACCACCTGGTGCAGTCCCCGGCAGTTGGCTAGTGTAGCCCTGGGGGAGGAGGTGGGTGCCCAAGATGGGTGGGATCCTGTAGTATTGTCCCTTGTCTCTTTAGGAGACTCTGAGATGGTCCCTAGGACCCAACTGCCTGAGAACACTAAGAAATACAGGCAGTGGGTGACAATCAATGGCCAAAGGGTGGAGGCTCTGAGAGACACAGGAGCCAGTGTGACAGCTGTCAAGTGTCACCTGGTGTCTAAAGAGCAGGTGGTCCCTGATGCATTCTATCCAGTTGTTGCCGCTGACAACACAGAGAGCCACTGCTAGGTGGCTCAGGTTCCCTTTGAGTGGGGGGGGTCTCTGGTACTCTTCAAGTAGCTGTGAGGCCAGCCATGCCTGTTGACTGTTTGTTAGGGAACGATTTGGAGAGCTCCCCTTGGGCTAAGGTGGAGCAGAGTGCTCATTTGGAGATGTTGGGCTTGCCTGATTGGGCGTGTGTGACCACCCGGTCCATGGCAGCCAGAGGTGTTCAAGAGGACCTGGAGCCTGAGAGGGAGGCCCAGGTGCCTGCCGGAGAGAGAAGAGGCAGGGGGCACGGGAAACCGGCCCCGAAGTTCCCACGGTCCAGGAGGAGGCAGACCCTGAGGGGGATGCCCTGGAGCCTACAGGGGAACAGGTAGCTGAACTGGGGGACCTGCCTGAGCTGACCCATTGGCAGCAAGATGGAGGACCCTCCAGGGAGGAGTTCTGTGAGGAGCAGAACAAGTGCCCTTCTCTCGTGGGTCTGAGGCAACAGGCCACAGACCAGGCAGCAGGTGATCAGTCTGGATCACATTGGATCTACTGGGAGAGTGGTCTCCTGTATAGCGAGCCTAAGGTTGCTGAGCCTGGGTCAGCCCGTGTGCTGGTGGTACCCCAGCGCTTCAGAGCCTTCCTACTGGGTTTGGCTCATGATGTGCCTTTAGCAGGACATCTGGGGCAGGACAAGACCTTTGAAAGGCTTGTCACCCATTTCTTTTGGCCCCAGATGCGCAGGAGTGCCGCCACTCACTGCAGGACTTGTCAGACTTGCCAGGCAAGTGGAAAGAGTGGGAGGAAGCACAAGGCTCCTCTCCAGCCATTCCCTGTGGTCAGCACCCCCTTTGAACGGGTGGGTATTGACATTGTGGGGCCACTGGACCCCAAGACAGCCATGGGCAACAGGTTCATCCTGGTCTTGGTGGACCATGCCACCCGGTACCCTGAAGCCATCCCTCTGAGGACAGTGATGGCCCCCGTGGTGGGACGGGCACTGATGGGAATTTTCTCCCGTGTGGGGTTCCCTCAAGAGGTGGTGTCTGACAGAGGTACTAACTTTATATCCAAGTATATGAAGTCCCTGTGGCAGGAGTGCGGTGTAACGTACAAGTTCACCACTCCTTACCACCCCCAAGGAAATGGGTTGGTTGAGAGATTCAACCGGACCCTGAAGGGCATGATTATGGGTCTGGAAGAACCCATGAGGCGTGAGTGGGACGTCCTCTTGCCATGCCTTCTTTCTCATATTGGGAGGTGCCACAGAAGTCTCTAGGGTTCAGCCCCTTTGAGCTTCTGTATGGTCACCCAGTGAGAGGACCTCTGAGTTTGGTCAAGGAAGGCTGGGAACAATCTCCCAGGAAACCTCCCCAGGATGTATATAGCTACATGCTGGCCTTCAGGAACCAAACTAGGCATTTCAGGCAACTTGCTGAGGCAAATCTGGAAGCCAGCCAGGAGGAAATGAAGCGGTGGTACGACCAGAATGCCACTCTGGTTGAGCTTCAACCTGGTCAGAAAGTTTGGGTCATGGCCCCAGTGGAGCCCTGTGCGCTCCAGGATAAGTGGACCGGACCTTTTGAGGTGGTGGAGCGCAAGAGTCCTGTTACCTACTTGGTGGACGTGCGGTCTCCCAGGAACCCCTTGCGGGTCCTGCATGTCAACCGCCTGAAGCCCCACTTGGAGAGGTCCCAAGTGGGCATGCTCTTAGCTACAGATGCTGGGATGGAGGAGGAGGCTGAGCCTCTTCCTGACCTCCTGTCAGCCCAAGAGCAAGATGGATCAGTGGAGGGTGTGAACCTCTCTACCTCCCTGACACCTGGGCAGCAAGGTGACTGTCGCCAACTGTTGGGGCAGTTTCCTGACCTGTTCTCCCTGGTTCCTAGTGTCACTGACTGGTGTGTCCATGATGTGGACACTGGGGACAGTCTTCCTGTCAAGCACAAGGCTTACAGGGTGACTGACAGGGTGAGAGCTTGCTTCAAGGAGGAGGTCTCCAAGATGTTTGCATTGGGGGTAATTGAGTCCTCTCACAGCCCTTGGGCAAGCCCAGTGGTCTTGGTCCCAAAGGCTGCCGCGCCTGGTGCCACACCCGAACTCCGGTTCTGTGTGGACTACCGAGGACTCAATTCCGTCACCAGAACTGACGCACACCCCATCCCCAGAGCTGATGAGCTCATAGATCGGTTAGGGGCTGCCCGGTACCTCAGTACGTTTGACCTAACGTCTGGGTACTGGCAGATCACCTTGACTGATGGGGCAAAGGAGAGGTCAGCATTCTCCACACCAGATGGGCACTACCAATTCCGGGTGATGCCCTTTGGGATGAAGAATGCCCCTGCCACCTTTCAGAGGTTGGTCAACCAGGTGTTGGTTGGACTGGAAGAGTTCAGTGCCGCCTACCTGGATGACAGGTAGGTCGCTCCCCCGCCACACAGCTCCGCCTGTGTTGTCCTGCCCGCTGCTGCTGCTGGTAAGCTCGCCCCTCTGCTGTTGCCTCGGTGCCCGTTTTGCTTCTGTTCCCCTCGTGCCCCCATTTCTTGTGTCCAATTTTTTGCCTTCTTTTTCCCCTCGTGCCCCCATTTCTTGTGTCCATTTTGCCTTCTGTTCCCCTCGTGCCCCCATTTCTTGTGCCCGTTTTGCTTCTGTTCCCCTCGTGCCCCCATTTCTTGTGTCCATTTTCTTTGCCTTCTGTTTCCCCTCGTGCCCCCATTTCTTGTGCCCATTTTGCCTTCTGTTCCCCTCGTGCCCCCATTTCTTGTGCCCGTTTTGCTTCTGTTCCCCTCGTGCCCACATTTCTTGTGTCCATTTTTTGCCTTCTGTTTCCCCTCATGCCCCCATTTCTTGTGTCCATTTTTTGCCTTCTGTTTCCCCTCGTGCCCCCATTCCTTGTGTCCATTTTGCCTTCTGTCTCCCCTCGTGCCCCCATTTCTTGTGTCCATTTTTTTTGCCTTCTGTTTCCCCTCGTGCTCCTATTTCTTGTGTCCATTTTTTGCCTTCTGTTTCCCCTCGTGCCCCCATTCCTTGTGTCCATTTTGCCTTCTGTCTCCCCTCGTGCCCCCATTTCTTGTGTCCATTTTGCCTTCTGTCTCCCCTCGTGCCCCCATTTCTTGTGTCCATTTTTGCCTTCTGTTCCCCCTCATGCCCCCATTTTGCTGTGCCCAACTTTGCCTTCTGTACCCCCCGCCGCTGCGTCCCCTGCGGCCCCGCCCCCTGACTGCCCATTTGCTACCCCTGCCTCCCGCCTCCCAGCTGCTCCTCCCTCCCAGCTCCCCATATATGGCGGCCGCTGCGCGGTGAGGAGAGCGACCCTTGACCTTGCCAGGTAGGTCGCTCCCCCGCCACACAGCTCCGCCTGTGTTGTCCTGCCCGCTGCTGCTGCTGGTAAGCTCGCCCCTCTGCTGTTGCCTCGGTGCCCGTTTTGCTTCTGTTCCCCTCGTGCCCCCATTTCTTGTGCCCGTTTTGCTTCTGTTCCCCTCGTGCCCCCATTTCTTGTGTCCATTTTCTTGCCTTCTGTTTTCCCTCGTGCCCCATTTCTTGTGTCCATTTTTTGCCTTCTGTTTCCCCTCGTGCCCCCATTCCTTGTGTCCATTTTGCCTTCTGTCTCCCCTCGTGCCCCCATTTCTTGTGTCCATTTTTTTTGCCTTCTGTTTCCCCTCGTGCCCCCATTTCTTGTGTCCATTTTTTGCCTTCTGTTTCCCCTCGTGCCCCCATTCCTTGTGTCCATTTTGCCTTCTGTTCCCCCTCGTGCCCCCATTTTGCTGTGCCCAACTTTGCCTTCTGTACCCCCCGCCGCTGCGTCCCCTGCGGCCCCGCCCCCCTGACTGCCCATTCGCTGCCCCTGCCTCCCGCCTCCCAGCTGCTCCTCCCTCCCAGCTCCCCATATATGGCGGCCACTGCGCGGTCGCGCCGCCGGCGCGCCAAAGGCGCGCCTAAGGCAAGCCCGCTTGCGCCCGTCCGCGCCTGGACCGCGCCCAGCACCAGAACCCCTGGGCCACGCACCCCCCGCTCCAGCCTCGAGGACCGGCGCCGTTACGATGCCACCACACTTTACGCTCTCAACCCCGGGCGGACACACAACTGCTTCAAGGCCGCCCCGAAACGTACACATGGCCCCTTCACCTGCCGGAACTGCAGCTACACCAGCCTCAGAGCCACCAAAGCGCCCGCCAAGAAGGACCTCAACCACCTCCGATGCATCCTACTGAACACCCGCTCCGCACGCAAACACGCCGTCGAGCTCTGGGACCTGCTCGACACATCACCAGACGTCACCTTCCTGACAGAGACCGGGATGAACGACTCCTCCGCACCCGACATCGCCATAGCCATCCCAGACGGCTATAAGATCACCCGCAGAGACCGCGTCAACAGAGTAGGAGGAGGAATCGCCATCGTCCACAAGAACTCCATCAGGGTCTCGACCAGCACCGACGACTTTCTCTGCACCGCCGAACACATGCACTTCCAGATCCACACGGACCCCAACACCACCCTCAGAGGCACCCTTGTCTACAGACCCCCTGGGCCCCGACCCCAGTTCAGCGACTCCATCGCCGACTTCATCAGCACGCACGCCCTGACCTCTACCGACTACATCCTCCTCGGAGACCTGAACTTTCACCTGGAGAACAACAATGACAGCAACTCCACCACCCTGATCGACAACCTCGCCAACCTCGGACTGAGACAGCTCATCACAACACCGACTCATTCCGCCGGCCACACGCTCGACCCCGTCTTCTCCTCAAGCTCCCACGTCTCCTTCAGCCACACCACGGAACTCCTCTGGACCGACCACCGCTGCATCCACTTCACCTTCCAGAAACCCACCACACACCACCGCACCCAACAGATCCCACGCCGCTGCTGGAGCAAAGTCACCGAAGACCAACTACGGGCAAACCTCGCTCTCAGCCCTCCCTCTGACCCATCCAACACCGACGACGCTGCCTGCAACCTCAGACGATGGATAGACGACTGTGCCAACACCCTCGCCCCGCTGAAAAAACTCACCTACAGCAACACCACCAAAAGAGCCAGCTGGTTCACCCCGGAACTCCTAGCTTCCAAGCGTACCTGCCGGAAACTTGAGAAGAAATGGCACAGTGATAAGACACCGGACAGCCACGCAGCCCATAAAGATGCCATCCGTAACCACCACCACCTCATCAGGTCCGCCAAGAGAATCTCCTTCAAAGACCGCCTCGACAACAACGCACACAACAGCAAGGAGCTCTTCAACATCGTGAAGGAACTCTCCAACCCCAGCTCCAACACCAACGACATCCCGCCGTCACAAGCCCTGTGCGATTCCCTCGCCACCTTCTTCCACCGCAAGATCGCCGACATCCACGACAGCTTCAACACCCAGACAGCCCCCACTAAGATAGATACACCAGACCCGCCGCACACCATCGACCATGACCCCTTGCCAGCCTGGGCCAGCGTGAACATCGATGACACCATCAAGACCATGGGCACAATACACTCCGGCTCCCCGTCAGACCCTTTCCCGCACCACATCTTCAACAAAGCCAGCAGCTCCATCGCACCCCACCTGGCAACGTTATCAATCTCTCCTTCGAGACCGCGACCTTCCCAGAGAGCTGGAAACACGCAGAGATCAACGCCCTACTCAAAAAACCCAAGGCGGACCCAAGAGACCTCAAGAACTTCCGGCCCATCTCCCTGCTTCCGTTCCCAGCCAAGGTCATCGAGAAGATCGTCAACAAACAGCTAACCCGATACCTCGAAGAAAACAGCATCCTGGACCCATCCCAATCAGGGTTCCGCAGCAACCACAGCACTGAGACTGCCCTCATCGCCGCCACCGACGACATCAGGACCCTGCTGGACAACGGTGAGACCGCAGCCCTCATCCTGCTGGACCTCTCCGCCGCCTTCGACACTGTCTGCCACCGCACTCTACGCGCACGCCTCCACGACGCAGGGATCCGAGACAAGGCCCTGGAATGGACCACCTCCTTCCTCGACGGCAGAACCCAGAGAGTCCGCCTCCCACCTTTCCGATCCGAAGCCTCCGAGATCATCTGCGGCGTACCCCAGGGATCTTCCCTCAGCCCAACACTGTTCAACATCTACATGGCCCTGCTCGCACGCATCGCCAGACAGCACGACCTCAACATTATCTCCTACGCCGACGACACTCAACTGATCCTCTCCCTCACCAAGGACCCCCTCGCCGCCAAATCCAATCTCCATGAAGGAATGAAGGCGGTCGCCGATTGGATGAAGATCAGCCAACTGAACACGGACAAGACAGAGGTCCTCATCCTCGGCTCCAACCCCTCAGCATGGGATGACTTCTGGTGGCCAACGACGCTGGGAGCAGCCCCGACACCCACCGACCACGCACGCAACCAGGGAGTCATCCTCGACTCAACGCTCTCCATGGCCAAGCAAGTCAACGCAGTCTCCTTCTCCTGCTTCAACACCCTCCACATGCTTCGCAAGGATCCCGACAGACACAGGAAGGACAGTCACCCAGGCCCTCGTCAGTAGCAGACTTGACTATGGGAACGCCCTCTACGCGGGAGCCCCGGCCAAGCTCATCAAGCGACTGCAACGCATACTAAACGCCTCCGCACGCCTGATCCTCGACATACCACGCCACAGCCACAGCACCCCCCACCTGAGGAACCTGCACTGGCTCCCCGTCGACAGGAGGATCTCCTTCAAACTCCTCATCCATGCACACAAGGCACTCCACAAGACTGGCCCAGCCTACCTCAACAGACGACTCTTCTACTACGTCCCCAACCGCCAGCTCCGCTCCGCCGACCTCTCCCTCGCCACCGTCCCTCGCATTCGAAGAACAACCACCGGCGGCAGATCCTTCTCACACCTCGCCGCCAAGACCTGGAACACCCTTCCACTAAGCCTACAACAGACCCAAGACCTGCTGACCTTCAGGAGGCTACTCAAGACCTGGCTGTTCGACCAGTAGCAGCACCCCCCCCCCTTTCCTCTCCCCAGCGCCTTGAGACCCTCGCGGGTAGGTAGTGCGCTCTACAAATTCTGTGATTGATTGATTGATTAATTGATTGATTGTTCAGCGCCAGTTGGGAAGAACATCTGCGCCACCTCTGGGAAGTGTTGATGGCGCTGCGGAGGGCAGGCCTCATGATCAAGGTGAGTAAGTGCCAGATCGGGCAGGGTTCTGTGGTGTACTTGGGACACCAGGTTGGGAGCGGCCAGGTGGCGCCCCTACAGCCCAAGATAGATACCATTCTGGCTTGGGAGCCCCCAAGACCCAGATAGCGGTGAGAGCCTTCCTAGGACTCACCGGGTATTACAGGAGATTTGTCAAGGGGTATGGCAGCATGGTTGCACCCTTGACAGAGCTGACTTCCAGGAAGCAGCCCAAGAGAGTGATTTGGACTGACACCTGTCAACAAGCTTTTGACACCTTGAAGACAGCCATGTGCACGGCGCCCGTGCTCCTGGCCCCCAACTTCTCCAAAGAGTTTATCGTTCAGACAGACGCTTCAGAGCATGGTGTGGGGGCTGTTTTGTCACAGATGAATGAGGAGGGCCTAGACCAACCTGTAGCCTTCCTTAGCAGGAGGTTACTTCCACGGGAACAGAGGTGGAGTGCTTTTGAGCGTGAGGCATTTGCTGTGGTCTGGGCGCTGAAGAAACTGAGACCATACCTGTTTGGGGCTCACTTCCGGGTTCAGACAGACCACAGGCCCCTCAGATGGTTGATGCAGATGAGGGGTGAGAATCCAAAGCTGTTGAGGTGGTCCATTTCCTTACAGGGGATGGACTTCATGGTGGAACACCGCCCTGGTACAGAACACGCCAATGCTGATGGTCTGTCCAGATTTTTCCGCCTTAGTGAAGAGAACTCCCCAGAGGAAGGATAGTTCTCCCCACATTTCAGCTGGAGGGGACACGTGTTAGACCTGGCATCCTTGGCGTGGGTCTCCCTTCCATTTTTCTATGATGCCTCCAATGTTATTGATCTGTTTTTGCTGGTTTAGATGCTTTGGTCACTGTGCCACTGCTATTCAGTGCCACAGTGCAAGTGCTCCCTATTGTAAATTGATGTATGTATTAGTGGCTCCATGATTGGATGATTGGTTTACTTGTCAGTCCCTAGTACAGAGCACTGAGTGTGCCCAGGGCTTGTAAATCCAATGCTGCTGGTGGGCTTCCAGCACTGGTTGTGCCACCCACAGAAGCAGCTTGCAAAGTGTGTCTCAGGCCTGCCATTGCAGAGCCTGTGTGCAGCCTAGGGCTGCCATGTCGACTTGGTGAGTACACCCACTTACCAGTCCCTAAACTTTCCCTTTACTGCATGTTGGTCACGCCTAAAGTAGGCCCTAGGGCAGGGTGCATTGTAAGTACAAGGTGGGACATGCCCTGGTGTGTGTGGCATGTCCTAATAGTGAATTACAGCCATTTTCGTTTTTCACTATTGCAAGGCTACCTGCTCCCCATAGGGCAGAATGGGCAGACTGACTATTACACCTTATAGTCAGAACTGACCCAGGGAACATGGTCGAAAAACGAATTTAGTATGCCTGAACTCAGAATGATAAAATACATCTTTTAGTGAAGTTGGTTTTAACATTCTGTGTTGGAAAATACCACTTTTAGAAAGTGGGTATTTTCTTGCCTAAACTTCCAAGCCTGCCTCTGCAAGGTTGTGTATTCCTTGTCTGGAGATTGAGTGACAGGGGCTGGGGGTGGCTACAGGAGACAGGGTGAGTCAGCACAGGGCTGAATAGAAAGACCTGCATCCAGAGTGGAGGGAGGAGTTGCACCTGGGTCTGAATAGGGCTGTGCCTGCCTTCCGCAATGCTGGCTCCACCTCCTGCCGGGCGGCTGAGCACTCTGCCCCACATTCTGAAAGGAAAGAAGGAGTCAGAAAAACAAAGTGCTCCAGGACTGACCAGAACTGGTTTTGGGCTAGGCAGAGGCCTCTCTGCCTCCAGAGAACAAAGAGAAAAGGTGTATAAAAAGGGGACCCAGACCCCTAGGAAATTAGATCACTTTTGGGAAACAAGAAGACACCTTTGCTGAGGAGCGGAACCAAGAAGAAACTGAGGAGAGACTATCCCTAAGCCTGAAGTGCTGCTTGGGGGATTGGCCTGCAGTGATTTGCCTGACTGCCAAAGAAAGGAGAAAGGAACTTTTGCTTTGCTGTGACTTTCATCAACTTGTGAAGGATCTCCAAGGGCTTGATTTTAGAGCTTGCCTCCTGCTGAAGTCTCAGGGACAACAGACTTCACCCACCAGCTCCCCCTGTGTTCCCTTGCTGGGAAATTGGACCTTCTGACACACTTGCGTGTCTCTGGGAGCTGGAAGCGCGACTCAACACGAAGAAGCGTGTCGCCGCAGCCGCTGAGTATCGCATCACCGGAGAAGAGTGTCGACGTCGCAGCAGACGCCGGCGCACCCCAGAAGAAGCTCGCCGCATCCTTCGAAGCGCCTCGCAGCACCGGAGAAGAGTGTCGCCGTCGCATCAGACGCCGTCGCATCCCCGGGGCAGAGCATCGACCTTGCATCAGACACCGATGCATCGCAACACGAGGCGCGCCCCGCATCCCAGGAGAAGATCGTCGACTTCGCATCAGACGCCGTCGCATCGCCAGGGAAGCGTGTCGCAGGGCGTGTCGCGGCTCCAAGGACTCATCGCAATCGCCGCACGGCCGTCGGGCGTGCACGCATCACCTCTTCGTTGTCGCAACCTCAAGAAGACGCCACTTTGTTTCTTTTGCACCAGATCTTCAACGCATCACTGTCCTTGCGTGTAAGGGACTATCGCATCACCTTCCCTGCAACACTTTCCGTTGCCCTGCGTTACGCATCTTAAGGTACATTGAACTCAAAGTGTCGCATTTTCATTTTAAGAGACTCAAGCTAATTCTACCATCCTTAAAGTACAGTATTGTGGATTATTTATGTCATTTATGGTCTTGTGGTAAATCTATATAAAAGATACTTATTTTTATAATACAACCTGTGTGGTGTCCATTTGTAGTGTTGTCACTGGATTACTGTATGTGTTCACAAATGCTTTACACACTGCCTCTGAACTAAGCTTGTCTGCTCGTGCCAAGCTACCAAGAGGGTGAGCAGGGGTTATTTCAGGAGTGTACCCCCTTACCCTGACTAGAAGCAAGGGTCCCTATTTGGACAAAGGTACCTACCTCTGCCAACTAGAGACCCCCAGTTCTAACATAACCAATCATCTCCATGTGGGACTTTAACTTTTACAGCTTACATTTTTATTTGGGGAGGGAGAAGATGGATATTAGGAGAATTTGGGTCCAGAGCAGTGGTTCATATCCTTTTGATTTCTGTTTACCCCCAGTGAATCTTTATTGGAATCCGAGAACCCCAACTAAGTCATTACTGGAAGCCAGAGACCCTGGCCTAAGCATTTTTTACTATTTGAATGACAAAACAATACCCCAAAAATAAAGAAAAAAATGTATCAAAGGCATACACAATTGATGAAACTTTTTATTTAATTCACAAACAAATTGGAGCTTTTCTAAATTTAATTGAGGCCACTCATCATCCATACTATATTTTGTTTGATGCACATGCACTGCTCCCATGAATAAATCTGAGAATACTAATTTAATACTTAGCTTCCAATTTCATATTCCTTCACATTTAAAGAACATTTTAAAATTTTCAGTTGTACATTTTGCTTCTTTATTTATAAAAACTTTAATAACCTCTTAATATTATTGAATTTATTTAGCAGCCGGGGACTGCTGATTAGGCTTTGCGAACCTCCAGGGGTCCTCACACCACAGTTTAAGAACCACTGGACTAGAGTGTTCCACCTTGCACCTGGCGGTCGCCACAGGGTAGTTATTGTTAGGTCAACTGTTCCATAGAAAAAGTGTTTATTGTGTTGCTGATAATGTTGGCACCCTTTGCAGAATCTCCACGAAACTTTCCAAAAAGGTGCTATGTTTTTAGTAGTTAGTGCCAGGAATAATTCAGGGTGATACGTCATGCGGGGGCCCAGAAAAATAGGAGTCCTAAAATGCAAATCCCCATGCATTTTTTCATAGACTTCTTTTGACAGGGCTACAGCAACACTGCACGGAATTACACCAAATTTGGCAGTAAGCTAGATCTTGGTTCGCAGATTGTGCTTTTTGTGATTTGGAGTAAATCCATTCAGTATTGTGCTCAATTAACTTCAAACTTTGGAAAATATCGCTGCTCGCATCCTACTTAAGAGCCCTAAACACCAATCGGTGTCCAGACCCATGAGGAAGCTGCACTTCCTCATGCAGTAGAATTGCCTTCAAAGCCCTTTGCATCGTATACAAGGCACTACATGGTCTATGGTCTGACATTTTAAAGAGAGTTTCAACTGGTATATTCAAAACAGGCGCTTAAAACCCTCAACTGCCAAGACTGTAATGGTGCCCAGATTCAAATGCACGGGTTGGGGTGGCCGCAGCTTTGTACTGGGAGCCTCTAAAGCGTGGAATAAGCTTCCAATGCACATTAAAATCTCTCCAAATCTCAAGATGTTCAGGAAGACCCTCAAGACTTTATTTTTAATTGTAATTAATTGTAATTAATGTTAAAAAAATATAAATATCTGGACGGTTGGGTTCGAGGGACTCTTGCAAGAATCCCTCAAGCCCAATTTTTTGAAATTTAGCTTTTTTATTGGCCCAGAGAGCTTTTTTCAATTGGGCCAATTCGCTCCTGCAGGTGTCAGAATCCCCCAGGAATGAGCGCTCTGATTGGCTGCCAGCAACATGAGAAAAATGTTGCTGGCAGCAGTTACAGGACTCGGGGACTTATTCCCAGTTTTAGAAGTTAAAGAAAAAAAAATAACATAAGGCGGAACGGTAGGGATACCCTGCCTCCCTACATAAAAAAAAATTATTTTGCGTGATCCTGCTGGACTCATGCAGGGTTGGTGAACAAAAACCAACAAAACAAAATGGTGGTTGGGGCCTCATTCTTTCGTTATAAGCCCTGGGAACCGCACCCACAGGGCCACGTTTCATAAGGGGAGGGGAGCACTCTGCCCCCTCCCCAAGCCATTGTAGACCCCGGGGAGCCCACCTACGGCTCTGCATTTTATAAGGGGAGGGAGGCACATGGCCCCCTCCCCGAACTATTGTAGGCCCCGGGGATCCCACACCCGGGACTGCACTTTAAAGGAGAGTGGGCATGCAACCCCCCATCCCGGAGTTAATGTAGGCCCCGGGGAGCACATCCCCGTGGCTGCATTTTATATGTGGAGGGTGCACACAGCCTCCATTCTTGAGCCATTAAAGGCTCCAGGGAGCCTACCCCTGGTGGCGAAATGCACCAGCGCGGATAGAGAAACCGGCATGGAGTGGCCCACTCCCCTTTAAAAATAGTAAATGGGGGTTGGGTCACCAGGGCCTAATAAGGCTCAGGGAGGAGGAACACGCACCCCCTTCTACATTTTTATTACATTTGGCCCTGGGGATGGGGTCCCTGGGGCCTAAAACGTCTCAGGGAGGGGGCTGCATGCCCTTCAATTCAATCAATTAGCATTTATAAAGTGCAACACTATCATCCCTAGGGGTATCTGGGCACTTAGGGTGCTGTATCTCTGTCGAAAACCCAGCTCTTGAGTCTTTTTCTGAAGTCAGCCAGGGGGGTGCTGTTCGGAGCCTAGGTGGAGGGAGAGATCGTTCCAGGTCTTGGCGGTGAGGTAAGAGAAGGTGCGGCCACCACTGCGGCTGCAACAGATGTGTGGGGTGTGTATGAGGGTGAGTGAGCAGGAGCACAGGTGTCAGTGGTGAGGTAGGATGGTCCTTGATTGTGGAGGGATTTGTAGGCGTGCATGAGGATCTTGAACTGGCATCTCTTCTGGATGGGGAGCCGGTGGTGGTTTCTGAGGTGGTGGGTGATGTGGGACCATTTGGGGAGGTCCAGGATGTGTCTGGCTGCAGCGTTCTCTATGGCCGGAAGTCTTCTGAGGAGCTGGATGGAGAAGCCGTCATAGAGAGCTTTGCCACAGTCGGGACAGCTGGTGACAAGGACTTGAGTGACGGTCTTTCTGGTGTTGATTGGGATCCATCTGAAGATTATGCTGAGCATGTGAAGTATGTGGAAGCAGGAGGAGGAGACTGCATTGACTTGTCATTTCATGGTCAGTTGGATGTCGAGGATGATCCCTAGGTTGCGCGCTTGGTCTGTTGGTGTGGGAGTAGGTCCAAGACTGGCTGGCCACAAGCTGTGGTCTCAGGCGGAGGTGTTGTTCTTGAAGAACTGTACTTCTGTCATGGAGTTCAGTCTGAGGCAGTTGTCTCTCATCCATTTGGCTACGTTGATCAGGGCATTGAAGAAGTTGGTTGTGGCATTGGCAGGGTCCTCCGTGAGTGAGAGGATTGGTTGAGTGTTGTATGCGTAGGAGATTATGTTGATACCATGGGATCTGAAGATGTCTGTGAGGGGTTTCATGTAGGTGTTGAAGAGGGTGGGACTGAGGGATGATCCTTGGAGTACATCGCATTTGATGGCCTTGGCTGTGGAGTTGAAGGGTGGCGGTCGGATGCTCTGTGTGCATACTGTAAGGAAAGAGGCGATCCACTTGAGGGCGTTTTGCTGTATACCGATACTGTAGAGTCTGTTGATAACGGTGTTGTGGGAGACAGTGTCAAACACCACCGAGAGGGCGAGGAGGATCAGGGACACAGTTTCTCCATGCTCGAGGAGATTTCTGATGTCGTGTGTGGCAGCAATCAACGCGGTTTCAGTGCTGTGGTTGGCCCAGAATCCTGACTGTGAGGTGTCCAGTAGATGGTTTTGTTCCAGGAATTCGGTGAGCTGCTGGTTGATGGCTTTCTCAAGTACCTTGGCTGGGTAGGGGAGCAGGGAGTTTGGTCGATAATTCTTTAGATTGCTGGGGTCGGTGCAAGGTTTCTTTAGGGGGTTTCTGACACCTGCTTGTTTTCATCTGTCTGGGAAGGTTGCTGTGAAGATGGAGGTGTTGAGAATGCTGGTGAGTTCCGTGCTGATGGGGTTTGCTCTGAGGTTGAAGAGGTGGTGTGAGCAGGGGTTGGAGGGAACCCTGGCCCCTAGATTTTGGCCCCACGGGATGGAGTCCCTGGGGCCTGATAAGCCTCAGGGAGTGGGGTCATGCAGCACTCCTTCCCTTTTGAACAAAAATAGGCCCTGGGTATGAGGTACCCAGGACCAGAGGCTTGGGGAGGGGGGATACATGCCCCCCTCCCTTTTTTTTGGCATTGCCCTTGGGGCTGGGATCTCCGGGCCTAATAAGGCTTGGTGAGGGGTGCCACATGGCTGCCTCCCCTTTTTTTCTTGTACTTAGCCCCCGATGGGGTCTCCTTGGCCCTGAGGCCAACCTTATGCTGCGCATGGCAAAGGCTCTGCGCAGTGTGGGGTTGGCTGCCTGCTGGGGATTTGGCCGCAGGGCCTAGCCAAAGGCCATGCATGGGGGGGTTGGCTTTACATATGGTAATATAATATTACTTTATGTTAAAAAAAATCCTAGAAATTCACTGAAAAAAACAAAGGTTAAAGTAGTGTTATAATTAGGTAAATATGTAAATGACAACTGTTTTGAACTTAAAAAAACTGAAATTCACCAATTGTAGTTAGCAGAACTAAATATAACTTGCACCCTCTCCATGCACTGCTTATGGCCTCATACATTACATCCATCATGACATGTTCTATGATATCATTTTTGACATCACTGATGACATCTCAGATGACATCTGTTAGAAATGGGTGTCTCTAGTTGTCAATGGTTTGCACCTTTGTCCAAATAGCGACCCTTCTTCCTAGTCACGGTAAGGGGGATACACTTCTAAAAAAAACCCTGCTCACCCCCTTGGTAGCTTGGCATGAGCAGACAGGCATATCTTAGAGTCAGTGTGTAAAGCAATTGTGCACACATACAGTAATACAATGAAAACACTACAAATGGACACCACACCAGTTTAGAAAAATAAATAATCTTTATCTAAACCTTACAAGGCCAAAATGACAAACATCCACAATACAATGATTAAATTATCCTCAAAAAGAAAGTTTGTAGCAACAAATAACTCCCCCTGGAGTTATCACAATGTCGTGACAGATGAAAATCCCAAAGTACAGCACCAACCTCGAGTTGCGCGGCATCGGACCAGGAGTCGCAGGGACCCCCAAAGAACAGTACCTTGGAAACGATGAAAGCAAAGATGGTGCACGGTGTCGGGGAGGTGATGCTTCATTGGTGCCAGGCGACGTCGGTTCCTTATGACCACAGGGGAGGTGAGGCCTCAGTTCCTTAATGCGATGCAGGGGAGGTGATATCACAGTGGCAGCGAGGCGTTGGTTCCTTACGATGGTGCAGTGTCAATGGATTCAGCAGTCACCCATGTTGAGTGTTGGCTCTGTGTGATGATGAAACGGCGTCGGTGAAGTTGGGGCAGTGGTGCGAGTCGGGACGGTGCGTCGTGAGCATCACAAGCGGTGTCCTCGGCTCCGGTGCAGGCAGCAACCTCGGTGACGGCTTCGGAGTCGATGCGGCGCAGCGTCGGGCCTACGGGTCAAGTCTGGGCAGTGCGTCATGATCTTCATGAGCAGTGTCCACAGCTTCGGTGCAGGTTATGACATCGCTCGTCAGCGTCGGTGTTGCAATTTTCCTCTGTGGCAGCTGAAACAGCAGTTCCAATAGCAGGACGACAGAGGGGATGAAGTCTTTGTGTCCCTGAGACTTCAGGACAGGAGGCAAGCTCTACCTCAAGCCCTTGGAGATCTTCTTCAAGTTGGAGAGACAGCACACAGCAAAGTCTTTACCCTCTCCTTGACAGAAACACCAACTGCAGGCCAACCCCAGATAGCACACAGCAAAGGGGCAGTACTTCTCCTCCAGTTTCTCTCAGCTCTTCTCCTTGGCAGAGGTTCCTTCTTGATCCCGAAGTATTCTAAAAGTCTGGGGTCCGTGCATCACTTTTTATAGTCAAAATTCCTTTGTTCTCTTGTGGCAGAGAGTCTGTGCTCAGCAAAAACCAGTTCTGTCCTCTCTGGCCCAGCTTCCTTGCAGGAGGTGGAGACAGCATTGTCCAAGGCAGACCAGGCCCATTCAGGTGTAAAGGAAATCTCCTCCCCCTGCTCTAAATGCAGCCCAGGTCTATTCTGCCCAGCCCTGACTCACCCTGGACACACCTAACCCCCCCCAAGTGGCTGTCTGAACAGAATACACATCCCCAGCCCCTGTCACTCCAAAGCCAGACAATCAATAAACAAACCTAGCCAGCGGCGTAGCTAGGGGGGGGGGGGGGGCGGTCCGCCCCAGGCAGCACTATTTTGAGGGCAGCGGCCGCGTGGCACTGGCCCGTGGTGGCGGCCTTTATAATTTATTTGGGGACTCAGCACTCACTGACACTACTGTCAGCATGTTTGAAGTGCAAGCGCACCTGCTTGCAAAACGCAAATGCTGCCTGCAGCGCACGCACCAACTCCTAGCTTAGTGGTAGTGCGGTGCGTGACGTACAGCGTTTGTGGTTGGCTGAAGGTACGTCCCAGGGCCGTCATTACCAATGACGGCCTTGGGCATAATTTTTGGCCAGCCCTCGCGCCAGAGCGTGCAAGAGGCCAGTGAATGTCAGCAGCAGACACGCCAACAAAGACCGGATGTGTTCTGTGCTCTCAACAACCCGCCACAAACCGCAGCAGCAAACACCCCCCGCTGTCGGCCTCCTTACATCTTTCCAGCACCCCCATCTCTCCAGGGTTGAGCTCTGAAATCTTTTAGATTCCTAACATGGAAAAGCCCTGTCGAGTCTGCGGATCTGCTGCTGAAACGGCCAGGAGTGTTGTTTGAATGTATACCCGCGTCCTTTTACACCCCCTGGAGATTTCCGAAACAACTTGAGCGAAGGGTTTGTGAAAAGCTTCTTCTATCATTTTTGGCCTGGAAGCACGTGATCTCATTATTGAATTGTGAGAGTTCTCCGGCAGTGCACGAGAGGTAATACATAGTTTACCGAACTCATTGAACCCATGCGAAAATCTACACAAGTTTACATTTTCTTAACAAAATAAAGCACCACCCCTCCGGCTGTACCTACTCAAACTCTTTCACATTTACAAAACTGGCAAAGGCGTAATTCCAAACATATAGTGAGAGTGTCATTCTTTCAGACTAGTTATTAAAGCACTGCCTGTTCCTGAAGTCGGAACAAAACACTCAAAACTGAATTTAACTTAACATGGCATAAACGGTATAATACTTAAGCTGAACACTTTACTTGACATGGTTCCTTAATATTCTTTGAAGTGTATGTTTGCTCTAAGCCCTTTACAGACTTAACGTTAAGGATATGTTGATTCTGTCAAATGCATTTGTACAACAATTTATGACTTAATCAATGGCAAATTATTAGTCATTATTATGCCCGATAAATGGAAGGGGGGATCAAAAATTGTGTACACTAAAGTTGCAAGAAACAAAATCCCAGAATCTGAGGATTATCGGGTGTATTTATACCTTTACTGACTTAAGTCATTTAAAAATTGCCAGCTCATCAGAACAACCCAATCTCAGTTCTGTTTAATCCAATAACTCCTTGTTGTAATCCAACACATTTTTAATGTACAGTAAATAGGCTACAGTCTGGGTGTGCTACTTCATTCATTTCACTTCATGGTGAAAATCCCTCAGTTCACTTATTCAAATTTCTCTTCCTTTAAACAGCAGAGAATGAACTGCTTGTTTGTTTGATAGTAAGTCTCTCTCAGGGCACTCAGTATTCGTCTATCTCTTCTATCCAGTCTCCCTGAAAGTGCATGCACTTACTGGGGCTACTCTCCGCTCTCTTCCCACACAGTTCTATCATTCCCCACTTTCTCTCAGTGCTACAGACATGTCTAGTGTCAAATCAGGGAAGCAAGGTAAACCCTGTAACCTCCATGCTGCCAAAATATTGAATACTGGTGGTACACCTGAGCGCTAGGTATCTGAGGGCCCACCTCTCTGTTTGCAGTGCTCAAGTTGAGGAAGGGAGTCTATTCTCCTGAAACAGTTTATTATATCATGAACTTTGTATTTCTCTTAGGATAAGCCTGAGAGACGCCTGCAGTAGTGCGTGCTCTCTATTTAAGTACTAACCAGAGACCACACTTATGAAGACCTCTTCGATGTCCACTCTTACTCTCACCCAACTGACTAACATTCTCCTTCACCTTAGCCACAGCTTCATCATTCCAATTATATCACATCACAGGAAGGTTTTGTCCTGGTTAGCACTAAACCATTCTACTCAGACTGACTGCCACATAAACCTTTTGCACGGCTAAACAGAGTAAAAAGGTGATGAAATATATTCTGAATGTATAAAGAAGACAAATGTCGCTTTGATTTGCAGTCTGGCTAATTGCACCAGAGGTACTGTGTCGTGCACCAGTGTGACTTCCGCTAAGCACTCTACTCTAAGCACCATGATATGAACCAGAACACTGCATTGTAGTGGACCATGACATACAACTAGGACACAAAGGAGGCTTGAGGCTATGAAAAAAGTTCTAGACCGGAGATTACGCACAACGATTGACTGGGCCATACAGTCTGATTGGCATTTCTAGTACACATTATGGGGGTAAAGGTATTTGTCTACTCTTTAGGTGTTAAAGATTATTTTCTTTGTTAGCAGGCATCTTGAGACCTCTAGTTACACAGATCCCGATGTCAGGATGAAGACTTGTCCTAGACAGTGATACCTTTATCTCTTTCCAGCTTGTTTGGGTGTGGTAAGCAAAGGCTTCATTACATTCCCCCACATACAGGTTGAGCATTTGGCGGTACCAGTAACTGATGAGGAAGTTGGGTAGGCTATTAGAACTATTAAAGTAAACAAAGCTCCGGGCAAAATGGCTATACAGATGGTTTACAGGAAATATTTGACCCAAAATGTAGCTAAATTAAATAAGTGTTTTCCAATATCATGATCCATCACACCATCTATGTGCGAAATTGATGTTGCATTAACACTGCAACTTTCGAAGGACCCATAAAGGTGCTCTTCCCATTGATCAAAACTGTACAAAAAAGCATTAGCCTCTAGACTTAAAAACTTGCACCGGGATTGGTTCCTCTGGACCAGTCATGGTTTGTCAGGAAAAGACCGACACAATAATGTGCACAGGATTGTCCACCTTGTTGAGAAAGTGCAAGCGATATTAGTCACACTTGACGCTGACAAAGTTTTTAACCAGTACCGCGTTTGTTGTGGTTGCTTGTGGGTCCGTTCCAGGGCCCAGTGGAGGACCAGAGCCAACCCGAGAGGAACTTCTTCAGTGCATCACAGGTATCTCCACAGTTGTTTGTTTGGAACGTGTGAAGACAGGAAAGAAAGGAGAGGAGCAGACAGGTAAGTCCACCCGGCAAGCGTGTTGAAAATTATGCAAATGGCAGTTTTGCCCCTCAATACCACACGTGATGGTTGGCACCTGAAAGGATACAAGCATCCATTAACATGGGTCCCAGTCTGCTATTTTCTAGTTTTCTTTTCCATTAAGGCATTTTCGAGATTTACCATGATATGGATCGGTAATCCCACAAACATCCTTTTATTTATAAGACATGTCACTGTCACGAGTGTAAAATATGAACATTTTGGGGAAGCAACAGTGTGGAGATTTTAGTAGTTATTGTGGCATTGATAATGCATTGTTGGGGAAAGCTAATATTACCTGGAATTCAAAAGAAGTGATAAGGCATTAGTGGAGGAAGATCATGCGTACCTCAAGACTGATAAGGCCCTTCTGTGGTAAGGCCATATTGCTGAGGTCCTGTAGCAATGAGGCGGTGCTGGTAAGGTTAGTTGGCGGGCCTGGGATTCTCAAGGAATGAGAACACATCAGTTAAGAAGCTGGCACTGTTGTTAGGCCTGGATGCTTTGGTGGATGGTGACGCTGTAACCCTGCAGGATCGTACTTTGTTGTTGCTATAGTGCCTTGCTGCTGTGGTGGGCCACCAGTGCGACTCTCAATTAATGCAGGCTGGTGCTAGGTTGGTGACAAGATAGTGAGATCTTAGAAATCTCCCTTGACTTGAATTGAACTTAGCTGTTGCACACACTCCAACTTAGATCGGCACCAAGCAGTACGCAGTAGGAGTTTGGCAGAAACTCTCTGGCTGCAATGGTGTGGGTCTGACTGTTGAGACTGGTGTGACTCTGTTCTAAGGCCAGGCTATATGTGTACCACCCCGCCCCCACCCTCCCTCACTAGTTCATGCTGTTCTGAGTTCGTCATTGCATTATTGTACCTCAAGTCGGAGCACATCACGTTTGTGCACGTCCCCACTGCTTTAATGGGGGGACCATGATGTTTGGTCATTTAATGTCAGCTGTAGATGATGGATCCCCGAACAGTGTCATGTATGTGCATGTTTGCATTGTGCTGAGGGGCTTACCAGGTAATCGTTCACGCAGCTCTCTGATGGATTTCACATGTGGTTTTTCTGAGTCCCCAGATAGATCATGCAGTCTGTGTGTTCTCCTTTGTACTGCCGGCCACCAGTGTATTCAACTGTGTAGCCTTGGACTGTCATGTATGTGCATGTAACTTGCATGATCGAGGTAACTATTAGCGGCGATACTACGTGTCTCTCGGACCTCTTTCAAGTGCTCGCCGTCCTTTTTCCCCAGCACCCCCCCCCCCC
This sequence comes from Calotriton arnoldi, assembly GCA_963921515.1. Lineage (NCBI taxonomy): Eukaryota > Metazoa > Chordata > Amphibia > Caudata > Salamandridae > Calotriton > Calotriton arnoldi. Next base: position 68,110 of record CAWUFW010005220.1, on the reverse strand, counting down.
AGGGGCGGCAACCTGAGGGATAGCCCCGGGCGCCACAAGCTCTAGCTACGCCTCTGCAGAGGCACACTGGATGGATAAGCAAGAAAATACCCACTTTCTAAAAGTGGTATTTTCAAAGCCAGACTATAAAAATCATCCTTACTAAAAGATGCATCTTTATATTCTGAGTTCAGGCATATTAAACTCCACTTTCCGATCTTGTTCCCATGGGCAGTTATACTTATAAGTTGTAATAAGTAAATTCCCCATTCTATCCTATGGGACAGATAGCCTTTCAATAGTGAAAAAACACAATTCCCTGTATTTCACTATCAGGACATGTTACACACACCAATACATGTCCTACCTTTTATAGACACTGCACCCTGCCCGCGGGGTTATCTTGGGCCTACCTTAGGGGTGACTCACATGTCAGAAAAGGGAAGGTTAGGGCCTGGCAAGTGGGTGCACTTGCCAGATCGGCATGGCAGTACTAAACTGCACACAGACACTGCAATGGCAAGTCTGAGAACCTTTTGCAAGGCTGCTTGTGTGGGTGGCACAATCAGTGCTGCAGGCTCATTAGCAGCATTTGATTTTCAGGCCCTGGGCACACACAGTGCACTGTACTAGGGATTTAGTAGTAAATCAAACAGGCCAATTAGGGAAACACTAATCCATTACAACAATTTACAGAGGGAGCACTTTGCCACTGCTGTTCAGTGCACTTTGGCACTGAACAGCAGTGGCAAAGTGCCCAAAGCATCTAGACCACCAAAAGCGAAGTCCAACACACAGTAAAAATACATGAGGCAGAGGCAAAAATACAGGGGAAACCCACGCCAAGGATGCCAGGTCTAACAACATCAGTCAAAAAAATTGCACACACGCTGCCATGGCAGACCTGAGGCATAATTAAAGGGCTACTTAAGTGGGTGGCACAATCTGTGCTGCATGCCTACTCATAGCATTTAATTTACAGGCCCAGGGTACATGTAGTACCACTTTTCTAGGGACTAATAAGTAAACTAAATATGTCGATTGGGTGTAAGCCAATTCTATGATATTTAAAGGAGAGAGCATAAACACTTTAGCACTGGTTAGCAGTAGTAGAGTATGTAGAGTCATAAAAGCCAACAATAACGGGGTTCAGATATAGGAGTGTGAAGGCAAAAAGTTTGAGGTGACCCTACAGACAGGGCCAAGTCCAACAGTTACCAACTGAGGATATATCCTAATACCCCCATTATATTCTTTTTAACAACACTGACTACTCCACTAATAAAGGGATACCTCGGAGTAAGCCGGAGATTTTTTAATCTTTATGCCCCCTGTTCTTTTTCTCGAAGTGCTCCCTGGAATATGGTCGAGCACACCTTGACATTTAGGAGTCAGGGTGAAACCGATGATGAAGCATGACACTATTAGAGTGTGTGAGGGTTATTTAAAGAAAAGGGACCCTTTCCTTCCCCACCTCTAGATAGGTGGAGTTCCACTGTTAACTCTTGGTCATCAGATAGCGTTACAACAGTAGGTGGGATACTTTGAGTGTGTATGAAGTAATCTAGGAGGACGTATCCCTCCTGTCTCTCTTCCATAAGGTGGAAGTACCTCTTTACCCTCCAGACCTGGGAAAGGGACCCACAATCCCTCACATTGGTCATCTTTATATACATCGTTTACACTCGCCATGGCTTATCATTGTATAACTGTTGCCACACAGCACATATTTCGAACTGTTTGTACGGAAATTGTGAGTTCTGAAACTGTATTAAGGGAAGTTAAAGACAAGGGAAAGATTTTTTTTTCAGTTTGAGTAAACTAGGGATTTATTTTTCAAAGAAAATGAAAACTATTGGGCTTGGCTGTTTCTCATGTGAAATGCCTGAGGGGCCGTGGGCATGCAAACCGTGTAATCTCTGAGATACAGTGGTGATAATTAATGCACATGTTGAAGGTGCTAAGCTGCTCTCAGTTAAAATGATACGCTTTGGAGCATTTGATTAATATTGTCTCTTCAGAGGGTAAACATGAAGTCAGAAGTAAGCTCTCCTAAGCCAGGCTCCACTTGTCATTGAGCGTGTCCGTGTGTGACATTAATATCTCGCTTATTGCTTTCAGTTTCATCACTGTCTCTGTCTTCGCTTCTGGTTTCCATGCATCTCCATTTGTCCATGATGTGCCCTTGATGTCCTTGAATTTGCAGTTTGGATTACATACTTGTTTAGATTCAAGTGCCATATTGTAATTTGCATTTACATAATTACGTTTGCTAAAAAACGTAATGTATGCATGAGTAACGGTATTCATGTGGTGCACAGGGGCGTAACACAGGCCCTTGCAGCCACTATGGCATAGGGGGGTCCCCAACCTTTCAGTTGCCCGGCAAACCTTCAGGGGAACCCCATACAGTGGAAGGCCAATGAATATATGTGAGATACAGGAGACTCAGAGATCAAGTGATGGATGGAATGCTTGAACACAAGCAACCCAGAACTGCTTTCGTCCTAGGTATGGGCTTATCAGCCAAGTACAGCTTGCTTCCAGTTACACAGTGTGCATGGGACCCACGTCTGGGCATGCATATTTAACTTACGCCGACACACTACAATATACAAAAAAGTGATGGATGGAATGCTTGGATTCCTCTCAACCACTTGCAATTTACTCGGCCGCATCTCAGTTCATAGTTATTGTGCACACCATGTCACCTCAGTTTGGACCCAGCTATATGCAAATCAGTCATGACCCTGCTCCAATTAGAACAGTCCAGCCCAAACTGCCAAGCCAGGCCCTCCCTGAACCAGAACTCAAGCAACCCAGAACTGGTTTTGCCCAAGGTATGGGCTCATCAGACAGGTCCAGCTTGTTCCAGTGACACAGTGTGCATGGAACCCACATCTGAGCAGACCTGTCCCACTTAGGGTGACACACTAAAGTATACAAAAGAGTGATGGGTGGAATGCTTGCACTAATCTCAGCCACTGGTAATTACTTGGGCTGCAGAGCAATCTATCATTATTTTGCACACCATGTCACCTCACTTTGGACCCAGCTATATGCAAATCAGTCTTGACCCTGCTCCAATCACAATACTTAAGCCCAAACTGCCAAGGCAGGTCCTCCCTGAACCATAACTCAAGCAAATCAGGACCTATTTTTAGCTAATTATGGACTCATCAGCCAGGTACAGCTTGGCTCCAGTGACACAGTGTGCAAGGGACCCATGTCTGGTCATACACGTCCCACTTATGCCGACACACTAAAGTATACAAAAAAGTGATGGATGGAATGCTTGAATTAATCTCAGCACTGGTAATTACTCAGGCCACATCCCAATTCATCATTATTTTGCACACCATTTCACCTCAGTTTGGACACAGCTATATGCAAATCAGTCTGGACCCTGCTCCAATCCGAATAGTCAAGCCTGTACTGACAAGCCAGGTCCTCCCTGAACCAAAACACAAGCAACCAGGACCAGTTTTGACCAAATTATGGGCTCATCAGCCAGGTACAGCTTGGTTCGAATGACAAAGGGTGCAAGGGACCCACGTCTGGGCATACCCGTATGACTTAAAGCAACACACTAAGGTATACAAAAAAGTGATGGAAAGAATGCTTCAATTAATCTCAGCCACTGATAAGTACTTTGGGACGCATCCCTATTCATCATAATTTTACCCACCATTTCACCTCAGTTTGAACCCAGCTATATGGAAATCAGCCTGGACCCTGCTCCAATTAGAACTGGCCAGCCCAAACTGCCAAGACAGGCCCTCCCTGAACCGGAATTCAAGCAACCCAGGATTGGTTTTGCCCAAGGTATGGGCTCATCAGACAGGTCCAGCTTGTTCCAGTGACACAGTGTGCATGGAACCCACGTCTGGCCAGAGCAGTCACACTTAGGGTGACACACTAAAGTATACAAAAGAGTGTCGGGTGGAATGCTTGCACTAATCTCAGCCACTGGTAATTACTAGGGCTGCAGCACAATCTATCGTTATTTTGCATACCATGTCCCCTCAGTTTGTACCCAGCTATATGCAAATCAGTCTTGACTCTGCTCCAATCAGGAGAGTCCAGTCCGAACTGCTAAGCCAGGTCCTCCCTGAACCAGAACACAAGCAACCCAGGACCGGTTTCACCCTAATTATGGCCTCATCAGCTAGGTACAGCTTGGTTTCAGTGACAAAGGGTGCACAGGACACATGTCTGGGCATACACATCCCACTTACGCCGTGGACAAAAGTATACAAAAAAGTGATGGATGGAAGTCTTGAATTAATCGCAGCCACTGGTAATTACCGGACCCCAACCCAATCTATTGTTATTTTTTATGCTGGGTCACCTCAGTTTGGACCCAATTATATGCAAATCATTCTTGACCCTGTTCCAATCAGAACAGTCCAGCATGAACTGCTAAGCCAACTCCTCCCTGAACCAGAACACAAGCAACCCAGGACCGGTTATACCCTAGTTGTGGGCTCATCAGCCAGGTACACCTTAATTCCATTGACACAGGGTGCAGGGGACCCATTTTTGGGCATACACATCCCACTGACGATGACACACTAAAGTATACAAAAAAGTGATGGATGGAATGCTTGAATTAAACTCAGCCACTAGTAATTAGTCGGGCCGCATCCCAGTCCATTGTTACTTTGCACAAGGAGTCACCTTAGTTTGGACCCAGCTATGTGCAAATCATTTGTGACCCTGCTCCAATCAGAACAGTCCGGCCCGAACTGCAAAGCAAGGTCCTCCCTGAACCAAAACACAAACAACCCAGGACTGGTTTCTCCCTAATTATGGGCTCATCAGCCAGGTACAGCTTGTTTTAGTGACAAAGGGTGCACAGGACCCATGTCTGGACTACCCGTATGACTTAGAGCGACACACCAAGGTATACAAAGAAATCATGGCTGGAAGGCTTCAATTAATCTCAGCCACTGGTGAGTACTTTGGGCCGTATCCTAATTCATCATTATTTTACACACCATATCACCTCAGTTTGGACCCAGGTATATGCAAATCAGTCTTGACACTGCTCCAATTTGAACAGTCCAGCCCAAACTGCGAAGCCAGGCCCGCCCTGAACCGGAACACAAGCAACTCAGGACTGGTTTTGCCCTCGGTATGGGCTCATCATACAGGTCCATCTTGGTTCCAGTGACACAGTGTGCACAGAACCCACGTCTGGGCAAACCTGTCCCACTTAGGGTGACACACTAAAGACAAAAAAAGTGATGGATGGAATGCTTGAAATAATCTCAGACACTGGCAATTACTCGGGCTGCATCGCAACCATCCTTATTTTGCACACAATATATCCCCTCAGTTTGGACCCAGCTATATGCAAATCAGTCTTGACCCTGCTCCAATCAGGAGAGTCCAGTCCAAACTGCGAAGCCAGGTCCTCCCTGAACCAGAACACAAGCAACCCAGGACCGGTTTTGCCCTAGTTGTGGGCTCCTCACCCAGGTACACCTTGGTTCCAGTGACACAGGGTGCACAGGACCCATTTTTGGGCATACACGTCCCACTGACGCTAACACACTAAAGTATACAAAAAAGTGATGGATGGAATGCTTGAGTTAAACGCAGCCGCTAGTGATTAGTTGGGCTGCATCCCAGTCCATCGTTACATGGCACACCGTGTCACCTTAGTTTGGACCCAGCTATATGCAAATCATTCGCGACCCTGCTCCAATCAGAACAGTCCAGCCCGAACTGCAAAGCAAGGTCCTCCCTGAACCAAAACACAAACAGCCCAGGACTGGTTTCACCCTAATTATGGGCTCATCAGCCAGGTACAGCTTGTTTCAGTGACAAAGGGTGCACAGGACCCATGTCTGGGCATACCCTTATGACTTAGAGCGACACACTAAGGTATACAAAGAAGTCATGGCTGGAATGCTTCAATTAATCTCATCCACTGGTGAGTACTTTGGGCGGCATCCTAATTCATCATTATTTTACACACCATATCACAGGGGCGGTGCGTCCATTGGGGCGTTGGGGCGATGCCCCCCTGCCCGCAGCTGCTCCCTCGGCGTCTCTGAACTTAAGTAAACTCTCAGTTTACTTAAGTTCAGAAGACGCTCGAGGAAAACTGACAATCATGTCAGTCAGCATGACGTCGGACCGCCCACCCCTTCAGAGTCTGAAGGGGGTGGGCGGTCCGGTGTCATGTTGACTGACATGATTGTCAGACCAGGGGCAGCAGCACAAGTGCGCATGAGTGGGGCAGGTCAGCAAATTTTTCGCCCGTGCCCAGTCATGCGCACTGGTGTCTGCTGTGGCTGGCACATGCCCATTAGGAGAGCGAGGGTTGAGCAAAGGCCCAAACCTCGCTCTCCTAATGGGCGGAGAGTAACTATGCCCTCAGTCAATCCTGGCGCTGCCAGCAGCGCCAGGATTGGCTGACAGGGGTTTGCCGCTTGCCAGAAGGGATGCGGCTGTTCCTAGGCGCCAGAACGGACCCGAGGCGGCGCGGACCTTGTCAGGTAGGAATAGGATTTTTATTTTAAAACTACCCTCCCCCCCTGACCCCCCCCCGCGACACCCCACCCAAGCTTCAGTCGGTTCAAGATTAAAGTATCATACAGCCAGACTGAGTGAGACCACTCGAAGACGTACATACCGATGCAGGGGGCCCGGCTTCACCGGATTAGAAGGTTTACGGTCCGAATCACCAAACATAAGGGGGCCCTAAGGAACCCCGCAGACGTCTGAGGGCGACTGGCCGCGGCTTCCCGGGAGGGCCGTGGCAGCCTTGCGGTGCTGGCTATCCCCGGTGAAGCACCGATGCATCTGTCTGTCTGTCGGCAATGAACAGCGCAGCCACAACAGGCATCGGAATGCAAAGGGGCGCACTGTCAAAATGACTCGTTCATTTACACAAAACATTTACAAAACCAAATGGCGGTGTCCCTGAGGCAGGCTAGCAGGTCACATGCAAGACGTTTCATCAGCAAGGACATTTGTGTTGTTATTTTTGGAATATTGGCAAACACAGGAGCCAAAAGCTTCAAAGCGCTGTCTGGCTGCGACTAATGTTTCTGAAATAAAATGGCAGTTTCTCTTAGTAATACAGCTTCTGTCAAGTCTATCAGCTCCTCCAGGTCACCCATTCCTTGCAAAATCCGCAATAAAGATGTGTGCGATCTTTTCAGACTGCACAGGGCTTCAATTCCCTGGCTCTCCTCATCAGAACTCCACGCGCCCTTGTCAGTCAGGGTACTGTAAGTGGCAAAGTAAAGTTATTTATTATGTTCTCGGATCACAAAAGTAAAGGGCACAAAGAGAGAAATGTACTCCTTTGTGGGTCCGCTATGTATGTCTGGCAGTAAGAGTTTCCTACAAATCTGAACCAACAGCAAAACCCCCTGGGAATCCTGGCTGGATAGCAGCAGGCAGCAGTTTGTAGCAGTACCTCCAGGACTCCAAGCCATTGGGTTCTTTATGAGTTATGGAACAGATGAAAACACGACCCGGGCCCTAAGGTGACAGACAGAAGAACAAGGAGACAGGGCCTGCAGTAAACATGGACGGTGGGCATATTAACAATCATGGCCTGTTGTGAGTGGGTGATGGCTGCATGGATGGCGAGTGGGAGCAGAGGGGGCTGAGGCAAATGCAACGCAGACTGTGAATTAGTAAGCGCAGTAGAGTAGCCAGTCACATTGGCCAGAACTACCCAGTTAAAGAATCCTTTTAAAGGAGAACTGAGGCTTCTGTTCCAATGATTGGTTCTGAATTGGATAGCAGAAAGTACAATTGTTAGGTTGAGGCCACTTTTATGAGTCTAAACAGTGTAGGAGTGAAAGACCCCTTTATGGAGGGAGGTGGGCGTTCTACGGAGAGGATTTAGTTAAAAATGCACGTGCAGTCTGTACATTCGAGTGGATGCAAGCACGTCTGATCTGGTGCCTCGTTCTCGGTAATGGTAAGTGATTGCAAACTAATGCTGTGTTCTGTATATTGTGCCGAGACCCCTCATCACTCTAACCTCCCCACTGACACCCCAGGCCCTTGCTGAAGATTGCTGGCTCCATTAGAAGTGGAGCTGCGGCATTTGCTCCCTTGTGAAATGGATCCAAATATCCGAGTCAGGCCCGAAACGAGAGATATGTGCTTTCTGTGTAACATGTGCTTACAGTGGCCAGTTCTCTGATGTATGGCATTAAAACTGGCCCTGTGTACATGCCCCTGAGTTAACAGTGATGCCAAAAACATCGATTGACTTGCAAACAATGAATGTTAAAAACGTCGAGGGAATACATTTCAGCGATTTAGTTCCTCTCTTATCTTACATGCTTTACTTAATCTTGCATTCCCCACGAATTAGCTATTTTATAATTTTGTTGTTTATCTGTATTTTTTTCTGTGTATGCATTGAAGCTTGAGCCATGCCAGGTGTTGATGAGGGGCTTTGATTGAGCGCTCAGGCGCTAAGGCTGAAGCCAAACAAAGTGCCAGTCACTGGGTTGGCCTCTCTGGAGAACACACAGAAGGAACAATGTTTGTGTATTCCATTTGCAACTGAAATTCTGTGGATGTGTGTGTGTGAAGGGGATACACTGATGTCAAAATATTTGCAAGGCAAAAGTAAGAGAAATTAAAGTGCTTAAATTTGAGGGAGTGCAGTGCATCTTGGCCCCCCCTGTCAAGTGACAGATGCGAGAAAGGACATTCGGGGAAGTGTGTAAAGAGGATGTTGAAGAGGAAAGAGGGGTGGTTGAAGAAGTGCAGATGGACAAGATAGGCAGAGAAAAAGAGGATACATATCTAACATAAAGCACACATAACTGAAGTCAAAAACTCCTTCCACAGGCCTCAATGCTATTTAATTCACATACTCACTATTTCAGAATTTCAGAATTTAAACATTTTCAATGTTAATTATTTATAAGAAATCATTGTTGTTACTCATTTATGTTAAACAGCTAACACCCAGTGACAAAGCCAATCATACTGACAGGCTTTAGGCGTATGTCAGTTGCTGTGCCATTTATCTGGATAAAATTACTTCTCAGCGAGAAACCAAAATACAGGTCTGATGGCACACTATGGGAATCACAGAAATGTATTTGGCATGTTCCTTTATAGGGAGCACCCAATTTTTTCATCTCACTTAAAGACCTGTCTGCACATATTTCTATATGACTGGTTACAGCCAGCAGCTGTGGGTGCTTCCCGAAGTCTGGTTAGAGCATATTTTTCCAAAGTTAATGCTGCATGCAGTGCAAGACACTGGGCAAGCATACATTTTAAAGGGCTAAGGTTGTCATGCAGAACAATTTACATATTCCAGTAACTGTTGAACAAATTAATGCAAGAAGATACGGGGCAGTTTTTAATGTGTTTAATATTTCAAGACTATACGTTCCCACTGCTTAATAAGCCTTGCTTTATCGCTGCATTCATTTGCTTTAAAATGCACCATTTGCCAATCTTTTTAAATTTCTTTCTCAGGAGAGGGACTCTCCCTAGACCCCAGGTTTGTCCATTGAACTTGTTCACATCGCTAACTAGTGTTTTCTATTGGAAAGGGTAGAGCCAAAGCAGTCTTGCTTAGTACCCTAGCCCTCTTCAGAAGTCAGACTTGCTTGGCAACCCAGAAATTCTCTGAAATAATGTATGAGTTTTCTTTTATGAATGCCTAGAAGAACTGAATTTTTAGTCCCTTTATCACAGAAATAGTGCTGAAAATCACACCAAAAAGATGCCAATTTGTAAAAAATTTCTTCGCGGGGGGAGAACCGCCCCGCACCCTCCTGATTGCTGTCGTGCTCGCTCGCTGTGCTCGCTCGCATACGTTGATTCGTTCTGCATACGCCTCACCAGTTTCAAATTCCACCAGCCGCCACTGCTCAGTTTGGACCCAGGTATATGCAAATCAGTCTTGACTCTGCTCCAATTTGAACAGTCCAGCCCAAACTGCCAAGCCAGACCCTACCTGAACCGGAACACAAGCAACTCAGGACTGGTTTTGCCCTTGGTATGGGCTCATCATACAGGTCCATCTTCGTTCCAGTGACACAGTGTGCACAGAACCCACATCTGGGCAAACCTGTCCCACTTAGGGTGACACACTAAAGTTAAAAAAAGTGATGGATGGAATGCTTGAATTAATCTCAGCCACTGGCAATTACTCGGGCTGCATCGCAATCCATCGTTATTTTGCACACCATATCCCCTCAGTTTGGACCCAGCTATATGCAAATCAGTCTAGACCCTGCTCCAATCAGGAGAGTCCAGTCCGAACTGCCAAGCCAGGTCCTCCCTGAACCAGAACACAAGCAACCCAGGACCGCTTTTGCCCTAGTTGTGGACTCATCACCCAGGTACACCTTGATTCCAGTGACACAGGGTGCAGGGGACCCATTTTTGGGAATACACGCCCCACTGACTCTGACACACTAAAGTATACAAAAAAGTGATGGATGGAATGCTTGAATTAATCTCGGACACTGGCAATTACTCGGGCTGCATCGCAATCCATCGTTATTTTGCACACCATATCCCCTCAGTTTGGACCCAGCTATATGCAAATCAGCCTTGACCCTGCTCCAATCAGGAGAGTCCAGTCTGAACTGCCAAGCCAGGTCCTCCCTGAACCAGAACACAAGCAACCCAGGACCGCTTTTGCCCTAGTTGTGGACTCATCACCCAGGTACACCTTGGTTCCAGTGACACAGGGTGCACAGGGCCCATTTTTGGGCATACACGTCCCACTGACGCTAACACACTAAAGTATACAAAAAAGTGATGGATGGAATGCTTGAATTAAATGCAGCCGCTAGTAATTAGTTGGGCTGCATTCCAGTCCATCATTACATTGCACACCGTGTCACCTTAGTTTGGACCCAGGTATATGCAAATCATTCGTCACCCTACTCCACTAAGTACAGCCCAGCCCAAACTGCCAAGCCAGGTCCTCCCTGAACCAGAACACAAGCAACCCAGGACCAGTTTCGCCCTAGTTATTGGCTCATCAGCCAGGTACAGCTTGGTTTCAGTGACAAAGTGTGCACGGGACCCACGTCTGGGCATACCTGTATGACTTGGAGCGACACACTAAAGTATAAAGATGAATGGAATGCTTGAATCAATCTCAGCCACTGGTAATTACTCAGGGATGCATCTCAATCCATCCTCACTTTGCACACTGTATCACCTCAGTTTGGACCCAGCTTTATTCAAATCAATCTTGATCCTGCTCTAATCAGAACAGTCCAGCGTGAACTGACAAGCCAGGTCCTCCCTGAACCGGAACACAAGCTACCCAGGACCAGTTACACCCTAGTTATGGGCTCATCAGACAGGTACAGCTTGGTTTCAGTGACACACTGTGCATGGGACCCACGTCTGGGCAAACCGTCCCAATTAGGGTGACCTACTAAGTATACAAAAACTGATGGATGGAATGCTTGAATTAATCTAATCTGCTGGTAGTTACTCAGGCTGCATCACAATACATTGTTATTTTGCACACCATGTCACCTCCGTTTGGACCCAGCCATATGGACATCTGTCTTGACCCTACTCCAATCAGAAGAGTCCAAGCCTGGTCGTCCCTGAACCAGAAAACAAGCAACACAGTACCGGATTTGCCCTAGTTGTGGGCTCCTCATCCAGGTACAGCTTGGTTCCAATGACACAAGGTGCACTGGACTAATTTTTAGGCATACACATCCCACTGATGCCGACACACTAAAGTATGCAAAAAAGTGATGATGGAGTGCTGGAATTGATCTCAGCCACTGGTAATTACTCGGAGCCGCATCCCAATCCATTGTTGCTTTGCACACCATGTCACCTCATTTTGGACCCAGCTATATGCAAATAATTTGTGACCCTGCTCCCGTCAGAACAGTCCAGCCCGAACAGTTAAGCTAGGTCCTCCCTGAACCAGAACTCCAGCAACCCAGGACCAGTTTCGGCCTAGCTATGGGCTCATCAGCCAGATACTGGACTTCTCCTATTGGAGCAGGGTCAAGGCTGTGTCACTGGAAATAATCTGTACTCCCATCTTCTTCCTTGACCTTTTCCCATCTGCAGACCTCCAACTACTTGCATACTTTCTCTGCCCAAGATTATCACTACCCTATCTATGATTCCGCATTATGTACCACCATAGATTTTTACCAATTGGCAGCCAGAAAAATCCTGGATTGTGTCTTTTCTGTTAGACCTCCAATGCAGAAAGTGGATATGGTTTCTACTGGGGGCAGGGGGGCTCTGTGCACCAACAAAGATCCCATGAAAGACCCATCAAAATGTACCCCACTGCCAAATTTCATTCTCCCTCCTATGATCTTTTTTTGCAGCCCCCTTAACCAAGCTGCCAATAATGAAAGCAAATGTTGTTCTTGTTCAGTCTTGGCCCTAAGCATATTCCTTCTGCTTTCAATCAGAGGTGATTGACCCTTTTCTTGCCTTTGATTTGTCTCAGTACCTACTTGATGTTACTATGATATCTTACAACTATGAGCCTGTTTGTGGCCCTTGCCAAATTCCCATTGATATCCCACAAAACTGCCCTTCATTTACTCCATGTAGTCTGTGCTGTTATCTCATTAGAAACCTCAGAGATAAGGACACAAGCGCCATTCCCCTTTTATACATCACGCACAACGTTTGGCCCAGATCTCAGATTTGGGTATCCATGGGCTGGCACACCAATGGATTGCGTCCTTCCTGTCAGTTCGGTCCCAAAGGGTCAAACTGGGCGAGCAGGTGTCTAATATCGTCCCACTTACCTGTGGTGTCCCCCAAGGCTCAGCGCTGTCCCCTCTCCTTCTCAACATCTACCTCCAGCCACTTGTGGCCGCGTTGGTCTGCATGGAATGCCAAGTGTTTAACTATGCGGACGACACACAATTAATCCTTCAGATCGATAATTCTTCCCAGGCCCATGCAGGAGTGCAAAACATACTTAGAAACACGGTCAACTGGATGACAGCTAATTCTCTGAAAATTAATCCCGATAAAACCGAGGTCCTCGCCATCCCCACCAAAAACAACCCCTGGAATGACCTTTTCTGGCCACAAGAGCTTGGTACCACCCCTACGCCAGGCCCGGTTGTAAAAAGCTTAGGCATCAAAATTGATGCCAATCTCTCAATGACAAACCAAGTTTCCACCGTGGTCGGAACCTGTGTGGGCCTACTGAGACAACTGCGGAAACTAGCCCCTCTCCTCTCATTTGCCACACTACAGATGGTCGTGTCGGCAATGATTGTGTCACGGCTGGACTACGGCAATGCCTTATACATCGGTCTCCCTGAGAAACTGATCAGTAAACTACAAGTGACCATGAACGATGCAGCTAGGCTGATCTTCAGTCTCCCAAGATGGGCACACGCTACCCCCCTACTGCAGCAGCTGCACTGGCTCCCCATTAAACAGAGAGTAAGGTTCAAAGGCCTCTGCATTGCCCATAAAGCCATTCATGGCCAGGCCCCAGTATATATCAAGGAGTGCCTAGGGAACTATGTGCTGGGACATACACTCCGGTCATCCGAGGCAGGCCTTCTGGCCTGTCCGCGGTTTAAAAGTACATCTAAAGGCGGTGGAGCCTTTTCTGTTTTCATTCCTCAACTTTGGAATCGGCTACCAGAGAACCTACGTAAGGAACCCACACTCCTCCCTTTCAGGAAACGACTCAAGACTCTTCTGTTTAGGGAGGCTCTGGACATAGCATAAAGCCCCTCCGAGTGTTGTACTTGTGACTGTTGGTGGGATTTAGCCACTCTCTCGAAGCGCTAAGAGACCTGCCGGTGATTATGCACTCTTCAAATCCCAGTTAACATAACATAACATAACATATATGTCATCTAGCATTTTCGAATAAAGGTTTACTGTGACTGGCATATGATATTTAATAACGTCTGGAGGGAGAGGTTCTGTTGCCTGCACCATCTATCACATTTATAATGCACTATCTATGCATCAACAAACCTCATATGGCATGGTTTTGTGTGGGACTAGATTGCTGCATAATCACTGGAGGAGTCACATTAGCAGTCAATATTCAAGTTTAGAGTGCTGAATGTGTATAGTGTAGGTCATGTTGCCCTCATATTAGTGAATGCCACTGCCAGGCTTACCTCTGAAAACCCTTACAATGGCCTTTGCCTCAAATTGTTGTCCTGGTTCCTCTACCAGCTTCACTACTTTAGAGAAATGTGACTTTGGCAATCACTTAGTTGCCCTCATTTTAAGTCTATTCTACTATTCCAAGCCATGAAAGTAGACGCAGAAGTTAATGAGAGGGATCAGGAAGCTTTGCCTGTCATTCTTTCACTGAGTTCTAGGATCAAACGTTCAAAGGGAGAAATACCACAGTAGTAGATCAGCAATGACTACCAAAATAGGTCAAATAGTCACTTGTCACAATCACAAGAGCCATTCCTTGCTGAATTGTTTCAACCCTGTCCAAGTGGAGAAAGCAGAGCTTTCTCTCCTTGGCACAGACGAAAGAGCCATTCTTCAGTTGCCACAGATAGCAGAGCTGTCTTTTGCTGTTGGCAGACAGTAGAGCCCAGAGTGATCAGCAGGCAGGTTTCTACCTCAGTGGAGACAACTGAATTATCTCACTCATCCCAGACAGAAGTGTTATATCTTGTTTATTTCTCACTGGCTAGACACATACCTACCTCTATGTTTATCGTATGTGCTTCTGTTTGTCTGTTTATACATCAGTCTATCAGTCAATCTTGTTGGTCTACAATCACCCAACCCTAGCAATCCTCTGTAAGAGAGACTGAAGTATAGGATCTCTCTAAGAAGGCCTTAATGCCAGGCAAAAAGAAGAAATGGGGAAGAGGACCATGGAGGATGCAACTCTTACTGGACATGGAAAACAGTGGGACAGAGGACACAGAGATAAAAAGACTTCCACACAAAGTGATATAAGGCCAAGAAATGCCAGACACAAGGACACAAATTTAATAGGGATGAGGAAAAAAACAGAAACATGAAAAAAAGGAGCCATATTGACCCAACTATAGAGAAACAGTGTTTTGGGAAATCATTGTGACAATGAGTTCATAGCTTAAATCAGGAACAACCCACCACAGAAAAGATGTAGAAGAGTCACATGCTTTGCATTATAAAGACTATCAGGCAACCACTCAGGTAGATGGAAAGGACATGTAATTTACCACCCATTTAAGATAGCTCTAGCATAGCCGCACAGGTTAGGTGAGCACTTTCCAAAGATACCCCTTGCAACGATAAAGCGTTACAAGATCCATGCCTTCTGAAAAAGCAATATCACCAGGAAATTTCTCACCTTAGTAAGACCATCACCTTACTTACTTGGGCCAGGTGAAGATCAAAATGTACCCTCAAACCCAAATTGCAGACCCTCCATTGTGTAAACCACAACCATAGACATCAATCCACTCTCAAGAACGTAAAGCACCAAAAGGCCAAGCAATTGGGCAATGTCCTGTTATTTAACCACCGCATAATACAAGCTGATCACATACCTCAACTTTTGTTCCTCACGTTCTTGACAAATGTAACCTTCCATGAGCCTTCTTCCCCAACTTGCCTCACTTTACCCAATGTTTATCTCTCAGATTGCCCTGGACATTGTACAGAAGTTTAATGCACATCGCATTTCCTTTCTGGATATGCCACCGCAGTCTATCCCTATCATTGCAGGGTGGGTGAACTTACTGTGCTATTCCCAAATTCTATTCTTCCAATACATACATTCTGACCGTTAGTATCCACTTTCCCTGTGGTTTTTGTGCTTTTCCTATCATTGCACACAGGACTACCTGGCCATAACAAAATCCAATTAACAAACAATGCTATCAACTGTCACGTACAAATTACTTAGCAGACTATGAAATGGGAGTAGGACAACCTGGGCTGATTACAACATACTGTGGGGCAGATTTATGACGACTGGCGCATCCCTGCAAATCAGCAGGGATGCGCCAGGTAAGATGCGTCACGCAAGTTTACCCTTGCGCCACCACAGATGCGGCGCATTGTGGCGCAAGGATAAACAGATGCGTGACGCATCTCCCGTCGGAAGGGTGGGGCATTGCTGGAGTCGTGTCGCAAGCGCGACGCAACTCCAGCAATGCTCGTGGCCTGCCCATACATAACGTGGTGTGTCACGCCTTACGCCTGCTTCAAGCAGGCGCAAGGTTTTGATGCAGCGGCGTCGGAAAAGTGACTGAGTGGAATCTTGTAGATTTCACTCAGGCACTTTTCCGAGGCTTTACTGCGCCGGAACGCTCCCCCCCCGCGCCGGAACGCCCACATGAAACCTGACGCAGGTTTCATGTGGTGCAGGGCTTTACAACGTGACGCATCTCCCTAGATGCGTCACATTGTAAATAGGGAGCAACGTGGCGCATGGTTTACGCCGCCGCTGCGTCACAGAAGTGACGCAACGGCGGCGCAAAAGTGGCGCAAGGGGCTCGTAAATCTGCCCCGTAGAGCATAAAACCCAGCCTTACCTCAGTCAAGCATTGGGGAGGAAGGCCCTAAAAAACATTCAGTGGGCCAGACTAGGGCCCCTCCCAATCAAAGAATTAAATCCCGGGTGGAAGTCCCTTGAACTTAAAATCAAATGTAGAATTTGCAACTTTAAAACAGAATCTTTGCTACATTTGATTTGTTGTGGCCCGGCATGCTACAGTCCCGTCAGACGCTTTTAAAGTCAATATGGTTACGCAATGGGGTTCGGACAGTGAAAGAAGCAGCTTTGGTTTTATTTTCTTGCACCCTACCGTCAGACTTGGCTAGATTTGGGAGATATATGGACGAGCTGCGCCTTAGATTTATTGAAGAAGATGGTCTTGTCAATACTGAAGGAGTCTCGACCTGCCACAAGTCAGCCTCTAGAAAATAGTCTTGCTGCTGACTGCTCTAAATGTACATTCTAAAAAGATAGATTAATTTTTGTCATAAAGTTGTACAGGTAACCTTTCTCCTTTTAAATGTAAATAGTATATTACTTTTTAGTATTGAAATTAGATAAAGCCCCAAGTGAAGTCTTCTTTGTATGGATCTTAAACAATTGAAGTTCTGTTTTACATTTTTTTTATACATGTAAGCTACATTGCAAATGGTTTTAAGTAACTGTGCAATAAAAATAAAATTCATTAAAAAATTCATTCACACAGGACTCTTTCTTTCAATGCTATCAGTGCAATGGGCCTTCATGGCACCTAGCTTGCTGCTAGCACATTGTGCTCTTTGTGTGTAATGCTGCTGCCTCTAGCGACGCTACACTTTGTCACTCATGCTTGTTCCATTTGGACTCTTTCTTTCTTGCATGAAACCATTGCTCTTTCCCTGAGACTCTCCTATGTTTTTCTTATTGATCTGTCATCTTCTTTGACAGGCTTTTTCCCACTTTAGGGGAGCCATAGTTGAACGCCATTAAATCACCAGTGTGTGTAAAAGATCCCATTCTCTAATGCCAAATGCGGCTCACATGAGTGGCAAAAGATCAGTCCTCCGTCCATCCTTATTCACAAGGACAGCTGCCCGAATAGCCAGGTTCTGTGCCATTGGTCCGTCCTTTTCTGTCAAAGCAAGAGGCTCTGATTCACATACCAGATCTTACTGTATTCCAGCAAGGAGACTCCGTGCCCCATGTCTCTCCCTTCTCTGCTTAATGACCCATAAATGGATGCCCACTATATCTTCAGCCTGGCATTTAACAAAGCCTGTGTAACCAGGAAGTGTATCCTGTTTGGAAACACCACTTAACAAGCATTGACAAAGTCAGTCCTTGGCAAATAGGTGCAATAGTTATGTTTTTACATTTCATTGCTAGCATATGCCACATACATAAAAAGAGAAAAGAATAAAACAAAAGGAGCAGCAATATACGTGCAGAAAAAATGTTAAAAGTTAAAAAAATTAATGCAACAAAAAGGGGGCATCATTACAAGCTTTTCTACTTGAAACAGGAGTAAAAAAAACTTTTTTAGTTTTATTGTACACCACAGGGCAGGTGATACTTATTGGTGCAAAGAAACGTCTTAGAATTGCTGGAACTCGAAGGCAGTTAAAACACATAAAAAATGTGGCACTGGCCGATCATCCCAGGCACAGAAGTACGCTTCTTTTTAGGAATATGAGCACGTGTGATAAGGTAAAATTTACAAAATATGTGTGTGTTAAACTATACATTGAACGTGAAGCCACAGAAGCAGGCTGTTACATTTACATGTAGGGGGCGGGGAGAATGGGGGCACCCTCAAACATTGACATCATTATAGGGAGATGAAAATCTGAAGCGAGGGGGCTGGTCAGACTGTTTTTTAACCAGAAAAAAGACACTGTTGAACACTGTTTTAAAGTGTTTATTAACAGGATGTCACCCCTAATCCCAGGACTAGCATTACTCCATTTTTATGATTACTTCAGGCAACATGGGGCCTTTTCTTAGACATCCCCTAGCAAGAACCCTGACACATGATGATTAATCTGCTCTGAAGATTCTGACAGATTATCTGATGCTTGCTTATTACGGCCACACGATATTTATAGGAAATATGGGGGCATATTATTAAGGGAAACATCGCCGCTTTTCCGGCACATAGCGCCAAAAAAGCGGCGATCTTTTTATCACCTTATTTGCAAGGACACGCTAACAAGCGTTAGCGCGTGTTTCCTTGCGACTTTGCATGTCAGCGATCAATAGCGCTAATGACATGCAAAGTAGGCGTTCCCTAGCTAAACAACATGGAAATCCTCGCTAACACGGCTTTGCAATATTAGCAAGCCGTGCAGCAGACCCGCGAAGCGATAAAAATAACCGCGCTTTATCGCAGGTATGTAACGCCTGCTTTTAAAATGACTTAGGCATAATGATAATGGGAGGTGCATTGCCAGGTTAGGTCCACACTCCCCTATCAGCAAGCCTCTCCTTAGCGCTGTGAAATCTTCGCTGGATTTCACGCGCTATTCCTGTATTTCAGCCTCTATCGCTGGAATTACATCGCCTGTTAGCAAAACGTTGGTAATACGTCGCTAACACGGCGATGTAATACAGTGATAATGTGAATCGCGCTAAGCGCGATTTGCGATAATTATCGCATGTCCTTGATAATATGCCCCTTAGTCTATTTGATATTACTAATTGCTTTTATTCTCAGTTAAGTAGAAGAGGTTCGCCACACTCAGCACAAAAGCTACTGAAAAGTTTGCATTCTGCACCCGATGTACTAGATGTATTTAGATGTAAGCAAATGTGCACTGCAGATAAGTATGCAAATAGACATGTCCAGAATAGGGTTTTCTTTGCCTGTTTCCTAATGCATTTTGTTTGCCTGTTTCCTAACGTATTTGCAGGAGCTGGGGAATTACCACCCCCCCACCCTCCCCCAAGAAAGTGTTAAGTTTTCTTGGTATGATACGGTAAGAATTGTTGTGGTGCATTTATTTTGTTAAATAGTTTCATAATAATGAATGAGGAAGGGACAGGAAAATAGAAAGAGTTGGTACTGAATAATTTATATTTATTTATTTATTTTGGGTATTTATATGGGACAGACTTAGCCAAGGGCAATAGGGCACTTTGCAGAGAGCAAGTTCAGATACAAATAACAGGAAGTAGTTTAACAAGGAATTAGGGAGGAGAAGAGAAATATAGAATAAAAAGAACAGAGAGGGAAGTCCATCAGAAGAGATGGAAGATTAGACAGGAAATTATGTTTTGCAGAGATGAGTCTTAATGTGTTTCCTGGGTGATGTTCATTCTGAGAACATCAAAGATGGAATTTCAGAGCTTGGAGGACAAGCAGGCGAGGACCATAAGGGCTGTTTTGGTTTTCTTTGATTTAGGGAACATGAAAAGAAGATTGGGTTTTCCTTTTGTAGATATTTGGCCACCTGTTGTGTGGAGTTTGTCTTCGAGGTAAGATGAAAGAGTAGTGTGGATGACTATATGGGAAAAGCAGGCGATTTTGAGGTAAATGGGATTTCAATAGGTAACTAGTGTAGTTGTTTAGGAATCAGGGTCATATAGTCTAGCTCTTTTGCATTAAAGACGAGCTAGACTGCTGCAAGTAAAAAGATGCCATGGGAGGAGAAGTTGATGATTTTTAAGGACTGGAAAGGAGAATGTTACCTCCATCGAAATATGAAAGGACAAGGGCTTGAACAGCAGTCTTTAAATCCACTGGAGAAATATGGGGTTTCATGTTTCTTAGAAGGTGTATTTGGTATAATGCGGATTTGGTTACTTTATTGATGTGCTCTGCCAAGTTGAGGTTAGAATCGATGATGAAACCAAAGAATGATGCTCATAGGGCTGAATATAATGTTATGCCCGATGAGCAAAGGGAGGTGAGCCGGCATCTGTCTACAGTGGCGCAGTAGGGTACTAAAAATGTGCTGGAATGCTACCTAGAGCCAGTGGTTTAGACTATCTTAAAGCATTTCTCTAATCACCTTTTTATGGGTTTGATTTAATGTCCCTAGTGGCCAAGCATGGTCCTGATGGAGCAGGATTTTGCAAAAGGAACCTGCTCAATTGAACACCCCTATAATACGTACTAACAGTAAGTAGTACTAGAACAACTAATGTGCACATTTACACTACACGAGGGAAGCTTGTTTTGCAATATGCATGAACTAACCCTGAATAATACGTAAATTACCGGAAATGCAATAATCTTGTGTTTAAAATGAATTAATAAGGTTTACATGGCAAGGCCGCATGCGTATTTAGTAAAAAGCATGGTGTGTGTTGCTTTAAACTAATAAATAATGCAGCTTTCCTGCTTGTGCTATGCTAGGCTAACCGTTAATATAAGATAGAGTTAAAGTGGGTGGTACACAGTGAAAATTGCATTGTCACATAATGAATAAATGTCTGTTTTCCGTTCTTTTAGTAATGGACGAGTCCTCCATCTTTAAAAGTTAGCTTAACAGAGGGCGGGTGGAATTAGGAGCGAGCAGAAACCATGTGACCATGTGACCGAAGTGCTGTGCAAAGCTGAAAAAGCCTGACCTGGTGAAGGACAGAACATTGAAAGCCAGCCAAAGCCAGTGTCATCGTGGGAATGGAATCTGTAGTTGTTAAATTTATTAAAATGTACAATAAATTGTTGCATGTGTACTCATGAGAGAGAAGAAGTATTGATGACTGTATAAAAAATGGTTTAGAACAATGGTGTAGTCAAAGGTAGATGATTTCATAATGGGGTGACACCCCACCCCTAGAACCCAACCAAGCGCTTAGCTAGAAAATGTGAATTTAGCAACTATTGTGGGACGGACATGTACTTTTAGGGAATAAGAATAGGTACTTTAGGGGTGTGGGCAGAGCTGCTGGTGGGTCGCTTAGGCTAAGGTGTCTGAGAGAGGGATGCGTCGCTGTTCGTCGGTTTGCTGAGAGGCCTAGCTGTTCCTGTCCTGTCCCTGTCCTGGTTCTTGAGTCTTTGATCCCTGACTCTTGGTTCAGGGGTCCCCCACTGCTGCCTAGGCCTGGGTGGTGGTTTTCCCTTACAGATCCTATGGGTTTGTATCTGATCTAACTTAGTATTGCAGAAATTATTTTTGCAGTCGTATTCTTGTTTCTGAAACTTTTGTCTCTTCATCTATCCACTCCGAATCGTTTGGTTTAAGTGATAGATTTTACTTGTATCTAATGTCTCTTCATCTATCCACTCTTTGCAACGTATATTGAAATAATTGTTCCTTTGTTTCTATGATTAGATTGTTACTCTCTCTCATGAGGTTTTCAGTATTTGAAATTTTGAATGTGATAGCTATGAGCATTTATTATTACTAGATAAAATTATTAAATCTCACCAAGAGTTTGTGGTTATTTAGCCAGTTTCTAAGATTAATTATTTGATTTGAGAAAATACCATTGCTATCAACTCTTCAACTAATTGGTTCATCGACCAAGTAGATGAAAAGTCGATCATCATTTGTTTAATACGCAATAGTACAGGATGTTAAAATATTGAGCCTGAATAACAAGAGTAAATTGAAGTAAAGTTAACAAACTTGACACCAGCGCATCAGGGATTTTGAGTGAATGTTTATGGGCCAATGTATGATGTTATTGAATGTTTAATCCTGATCAATTTATTGGGTTCGCACTGGATCAGTTAATTGGCAGCAGATGACGGTTTAATTATTGATTAGTTTAGTAATGGTTATTGAATATTGATTATATGTCTTAGCATGAAGAGTTAGTGTCCTGTTCTATGTTGTCTAGAAGTACAGGTACGGAGTTGCCTGAGGAATCCCGGGAAGGAATTTGCCTGAAGTAGGCAGAAGAAGAGTGTGGTAAAGAAATCACACTGCAGAAGTACTTAGTCTGTTGTAATAATACTGAAAAGCTACGTAGGGCTGTCAGTGTTATAATTAGGGAAAATTTGGATGTGAGTAGAGTGTCTGTAATAGCGAAGTGTCCACTTTTGAAACTCTAGCAGTATCCCCGGGGAAGTAACAGGACACCTTTTTAATGCCAAAAAAGTCCTCTTGTGAAACTTCAGCTTTATCCCTAGAGGAGTAACAGGTCTCCCCGGAGCTTGTTAGAGAAGTGAGATAATGCTGGTCGTTATTATTACTTGCAGTGTATGGATCTCATGGAAAAGTGAAGACTATCTCTTTATTTAGCGTAGCAGACAAAGTAGCATTGTCTTTTTATGTTGTTATTAACAGATTTTTGAAAAATTTAAAAAATATTGTCGGAAGATTTTGTGAAGGAGGGGTCAGTAGAAGGAGTGAATACTGATGTCACAAAGTGCCACGGTGGTATTTTACGAAGCAGCGGGCATATATCGAGAGCAGATTGTAAAGGGAGGGTCAGTAGAAGGAGTAAAAACTGACATCACAAAAGGCCGCGCTGGCATTGGTCAGATAGCGGGTGCGAACAAAGCTCCAATTGGTTAACTGGTGTGAGTCGCGCTGACACTGGTTGAGAATGTAGTTATGTAGGGAGCTGTGACTGGTTGGTTGGTGTGAGTTGCGCTGGTATAGGACAGGACTTAACGAATAGGGAAGAGAGAATTACTGGAAAAATTTTGTTTGAGTTAATGTTGAAAATACATTAGTAAAGAAGAGTTTGAAATGGGTTTGCTAAAAACAATAAAGAATTTCTTTAGGAAAGACAAACAAATTGTGACTAGAGAGGGAATTCCAATTCCACCCCCAAGAATGCCTGCCCCTTATATGATGATGGAGCGAGGGTACAAACTTGTGTTTGGTTGGAGAATTGGATGAAATATACGAAGGATGATGGGATGTTAGCTTTCCCTGAGTTTGGTACATTTAATGTAAGGATTTTACAGAGTTTGAGAAATAGGATGAACTTGCTAGAGCCAAATCCTAGACTTACCCAGTATGAAGCGTTGGAAGAATGGGAATTAGAAGCTTTTAGCGAGAAAAAGATAGAAGTGGAAGAAGATTCAGAGGTTTTTTGCCTAGATATCCATTTGAGAGGCGAGAAGATCAAATGAAAAGATGGAGAAGAGCTGTAGTGACTGAGGGTCTATATCCAGTTTTGGCAGTAGGGAGTCAGACAGGTACTAAGTGTAAAGAGAAAAAGAAAAATATAGAAACGTCCGGAGAGGGCTTGGATGAAACTGATGATGAATTGTTAGTAGAAATTATGATTAAAAGACCTCCACCATATGAAGAAAATTCAGGAGAGATGATTCCAAGTGCCCCACAAATGGTAACCCCATTAACTCCCCAAGTTACCAAAATAGCTAGAATAGTGCGAGAAAATGAAGTGAGTTTGTTAAATAAGGCTAGAATGGAACTGGTACAGAAACTAAATCAGTTAAATTTGAATGCAGAAGCTTTGACGGTACCAGTGACAATTGGTCCTGTGGTTCCATTATTTGGAGAAAAGTACACACATTGTCAGTTCCAAGAAGTAGTGTAAGGAGTGAAATAGTGTCAGTAACAAATGAAAATAGACAAGATGACCAAAATACCACACTATTAGACCTACCGGTGGGTGATTTATTAACAGAGACCCCGAGGAGAAGTATTCAATTAGACCCAAGGAAAATAGGGCCAAATATTACTCCAGTAGCAGGGAGTTCAGCAGGTCCTTCTCCAGAAGAATTAACTAATTGGATAAAAGAAATGACCAAGCCAAAAGCTCAACCACAGAGTATAAATGTGAGTCAATTGAAAGTAGATTTAGAAGAGATGATTATTGGAACAGTAAGTCCAGATAGACTAGGGACTTATAGTGAGGAAGAGTTGCTGTTTTTGTGTAAAAGTATTACTTGGAGAGCGAAGAATCTTCATGAGAAACTATCGGAAGCTGCTAGTGAGTTTGGTGTAGATATAGAAAAGTCGAAAGTGTTGCAAAAAATTTACGGAATGGCTTTTACTGACAAGGATTTAGAGAGTTTGAATATGTCAGGGAAAAGATTGCAGATAAAAGAAATAATGAATATTCTGAAGAAATGGGGAAATGTAGAACGATGGAGGAGTAAATGGATGAAAAAGAAGGAAGAAACTACTGGTAAGGAAACTTCCATGTTTCTGTTAAAGAAAACCGAGCAAGTTGAGAGGGCATTTCCAATGGGAGAGGTTCCAGGTGGTGGATATGTTCATGTACCGTGGACTAGACAGGAAATATTATCATTTACAAATGATTTTCCAAGATTGCGAGAGAAACCATTTGAGTGGTACAAACAAGTAGATAGATTTGTAAAGGTTTCAAAGGTGTTGTTGAAAGATTTAGATGGTCTTTTTGAAATAGTGGTTCCAGCTGATTTGTGGACAGAATGTAAAATTACTGTTGACTGGCCTAAGGATGAATATCCCAGGGATGCAAAAACAGGTGCACCATCTGAAGAGGTGATGAAAAAGTACCATCCGGTCATTACTTTCTTGAAAGGGAAGATTTCCCCTAAAGAAACATATTGGGTTAAGATTGACAGGACGATCCAAGAGCCTAAAGAGTCGGTGCATGCATATTATGAGAGATTGTTGCAGGTGTTTAAGCAGTACAGTGGATTTGAAAATATTGGAGATAAAGATATGGGACATTTTGTGTATCGGTTCGTATATGGATTGAAACCAGAGATTAGTGCAATGATGCAGCGGCATATGCTCTGCTGGCAAAGCAAATCAATAGACGAGATTTTGAGGTATGCAAAGTGTTGTAGTGATGACATAGATTCAAGGCTTAAAAAGTTAAAGGAGAAAATGATGTGGGCTCAAGTGAAGATGGCAGAGCAGCAACAGGAAAATGGTAATGTGCAACAAAGTCAGAGTCAGGCTGGTCAGGTAAACAGTGGAGGTAAAGGAAAATTTAAAATGAGTAAAGAAGAAGCTAAAAAGAAATTTCCTTGTCATGCATGCAGAAAATTTGGACATTGGAAGAATGAGTGTAGATCTGGTAAAAAGGATAATAGAGTAAATCAAAATTTAAACCCACAGATGCAGAATGAGGTGATTGGGAATCAACAGCAGCAGGTAGTTACTCCACAGTTACAGGTGCCACAACCTCCTATACCCCGTAATGTGAATGCTCATATGCAGATGTACAGTGCAAGTACTGGATTCCAAGGAGAAGAGCAGTTTGGTAAGAATCCACTGGTTTCGCAGTATTTGTTGCGATGCAATGAGAGTGATTCGGATTCGTCTCAATGACGGTGCCTGAGGGGGGAGGAAGAGTGCGTACTTGGCGCATCTTTAGCGGTAGATCAGTCAGGTCCATTTGTTGATGGAAAGGTAGAAGGTAAAGATATCACCTTCTTGTTGGACACTGGTGCTACCCATTCTACTGTGAGAGCAGCAGAAATTCCAAACCTACCCCTCTCGGGAGAAACTATCCAAGTTGTAGGCATTGCAAATATAAACATATTAGAACTCCTGTCACAGCCCGATAGAAGTTCATATTGGAAATTTCAAAGACATGCATCGGTTTGTGGTATGTGATTCCAGTCCCGTTAATCTCTTGGGCAGAGATTTGTTGTGCAAAATGAATTGCACCATTTATTGTACACCGGATGGTGTTGCCTTTATGACACCTGATGAGGATGTTGAGTACAAAGTAATGATGGCCCAAAGAGAATCAGAAGTAAGTGAATTGTATTCACTCCTCACTGAGGAAGATTTACCTGAAGAATTAAAAGGTACGGTGAGATCAGAAGTGTGGGATTTCACGGGAAAAGAGATTGGGTTAATGACAAATGTGGATCCAATTCAGATTACAGTAAAGGATGGTGCTATATATCCAAATACCCCACAGTACAAAATGAGTCCAGAAGTAATTGCTGGAGTCACACCTGTGATTGACCAAATGACTGAACTGGGGATTTTAACCCCTTCGCTGCTAGGCCTTTTCCCCCCCCTGTGCTAAGG
This sequence comes from Calotriton arnoldi, assembly GCA_963921515.1. NCBI lineage: Eukaryota > Metazoa > Chordata > Amphibia > Caudata > Salamandridae > Calotriton > Calotriton arnoldi. Next base: position 41,782 of record CAWUFW010005220.1, on the reverse strand, counting down.
CTTTTTTGGCTATTTGGGGTAGTTCACGCTTAGGCCCCTGTAACATTTTGACCACATAAGGTATCCACGCCAAATTTGCGTCCTTTTCTTCCAACATCATGGGGATTCTAAAGGTACCCAGGGTTTGTGGATTCCCCTGGAGGGGAACCAGAAATTAGCCAAAATACAGCAACATTTTGTTTTTTTTGGGAAAAATGGGAAAAAAGTGCTGCAAATGAAAGCGTCTGGGTTTTTCCCTGCAAATGGTATCAAAAAAGGGTTTGTGGGGCTGAAATTACAATTTTCCCAGATTTTAGGGAATGACAGACTTTTGTCAGAAAACCAAAATTTTTACACAGTTTTGGCATTTTTCTGGGACATAGCCTATTTTTGCTATTTTTTGTGCTTTCAACCTCCTTCCAGTTAATGGTAGAAATGGGTATGAAAGCAAAAATGGATCCTGGAAAGCTATACATTTTAGAATAGTAGACAAAATTCTGAATTCAGCAAGGGGTCATTTGTGTAGATCCTTCAAGGTTTCTTTATAGAAACTAACAGTTAAATATAGGAAAAATTAGTTGAAAAACAACAGCCTTTTGTGTCAACATTTTCACATGTAACTTCTTCTAATTATGACAGCTCTTTGAAAGCAATATACTGTTACATCCGCGGGACCTTACTGGTTGTGGGGATATATAGGACTTGTAGGTTCACCAAGAACCCGACAAACCCAGAGTCACAAACTGAGCAGCGACTTGCAATGGTTTTTTATTATGTACCAGGTATATAGAAATTATTCTGGGAAAATGTATACATGGAAAAATCGGTATGAAAGACACCTATGTATTTCTGAAATGGGAACAAAATATAGAGATTAGAAACAGTAGATATTTGCACATTTCCGAAATTGGGAATACTCATACTAGCATGAGAATTATCGGTCATTTTTCAAAATGACTTCTTTTTTACACATTGTCTTTCATTTGGAAGGCAGAAATGCATTGAAAGTCAATAGGTAATAACAGTTGCTTTACAAATATGAATTACCCTAAGTCTCCTGATAAAAATGGTACCTCACTTGTGTGGGTAGGCATAGTGCCCACGACAGGAAACGGCTCAAAACGCAACGTGAACACACAACATTTTCACAATGAAAAATTACCCTTTTTTCGCAAAGTGCCTAGCTGTAGTTTTTGAACCCTAGCTCTGCCGGCACCTAGGGAAACCTAGTAAACCTATACATTTTTTAAAACTAGACACCCAGGGGAATCCAGGATGGGGTGACTTGACTGCCTCTCACCAGGTTCTGTTATGCAGAATCCCTTGCAAACCTAAAGAAATGTAAAAAAAACCACATTTTCCTCACGTTTCTGTGGTGGAAAGTTCTGGAATCTGCGTGGATTCACAAATTTCCACCCACCCCGCGTTCCCCAAAGTCTTCCGAGAAAAATGGTACCTCACTTGTGTGGGTAGGCCTAGTGCCCGCGACAGGAAACGGCGCAAAACGCGACATGGACACAACACAATTTCACAGTGAAAAATGACCCTTTTTTGGCAAAGTGCCTAGCTGTAGTTTTTTAACCCTAGCTCTGCCGGCACCTAGGGAAACCTAGCAAACATATACATTTTTGAAAACTAGACACCCAGGGGAATCCAGGATGGGGTGACTTGACTGGCTCCCACCAGGTTCTGTTACCCGGAATCCCTTGCAAACCTAAAACATTGTCCAAAAAAACACATTTTCCTCACATTTCTGTGGTGGAAAGTTCTAGAATCTGCGTCGATCCACAAATTTACACCCACCCCGCGTTCCCCAAAGTCTTCCAAGAAAAATGGTACTTCACTTGTGTGGGTAGGCCTAGTGCCCGCGACATGAAATGGCGCAAAACACAACGTGGGCACACCACAATTTCACGGTGAAAAATGACCCTTTTTGGCAAAGTGCCTAGCTGTAGTTTATTAACCCTAGCTCTGCCGGCACCTAGGGAAACCTAGCAAACCTATACATTTTTGAAAACTAGACACCCAGGGGAATCCAGGATGGGGTGACTTGACTGCCTCTCACCAGGTTCTGTTACCCAGAATCCCTTGCCAACCTAAAAAATTGTCAAAAAAAACACATTTTCCTAACATTTCTGTGGTGGAAAGTTCTGGAATCTGGGTGGATCCACAAATTTCCACCCACCCCACGTCCCCCAAAGTCTTCCGAGAAAAATGGTACCTCACTTGTGTGGGTAGGCCTAGTGCCCGCGACAGGAAACGGTGCAAAACGCAACGTAGACACACCACAATTTCAGTGAAAAATGACCCTTTTTTGGCAAAGTGCCTAGCTGTAGTTTTTGAACCCTAGCTCTGCCGGCACCTAGGGAAACCTAGCAAACCTATACATTTTTGAAAACTAGACACCCAGGGAAATCCAGGATGGGGTGACTTGACTGCCTCTCACCAGGTTCTGTTACCCAGAATCCTTGCAAACCTAAGAAATTGTCCCCAAAAAAAATTTTCCTCACATTTCTGTGGTGGAAAGCTCTGGAATCTGCGTGGATCCACAAATTTCCACCCACCCCGTGTCCCCCAAAGTCTTCTGAGAAAAATGGTACCTCACTTGTGTGGGTAGGACTAGTGCCCACGACAGGAAATGGCGCAAAACGCAACATGGACACTCCACAATTTCACAGTGAAAAATGACCCTTTTTTGGCAAAGTGCCTAGCTGTAGTTTTTGAACCCTAGCTCTGCCGGCACCAAGGGAAACCTAGCAAACCTATACATTTTTGAAAACTAGACACCCAGGGGAATCCAGGATGGGGTGACTTGACTGCCTCTCACCAGGTTCTGTTACCCAGAATCCCTTGCAAACCTAAAAAATTGTCAAAAAACCCACATTTTCCTCACATTTCTGTGGTGGAAAGTTATGGAATCTGCGTGGATACACAAAATTCCACCCATCCCGCGTCCCCCAAAGTCTTCCGAGAAAAATGGTACCTCACTTGTGTGGGTAGGCCTAGTGCCCGTGACAGGAAACGGCCCAAAACGCAAGGTGGACACACCACATTCTCACAGTGAAAAATGACCCTTTTTTTGAAAAGTGCCTGCCTGTAGTTTTTGAACCCTAGCTCTGCCGGCACCAAGGGAAACCTACCAAACCCACACATTTCTGAAAACTAGACACCCGGGGGATTCCAGGGAGGTATGGCTTGCGTGGTTCCCCCAACGTTTCCTTATCCAGAATCCCCTGCAAACCTCAAATTTAGCTGAAAAAAATCCCTTTTTCCACAAATTTTTGTGTGGGAATGTTGTGGCATCACCGGGCTGACACAAATTTCCTACCACCCAGCATTCCCCCAGGTCTCCCAATAAAAGTGGTGCCTCACTCGTGTGGGAGGAGCAAGTACCCGCGACAGGCAAGGGCCCAAAACGTATTGAGGCAACATCAAAATTGCCTATCTCAAAATGACCTGGTTTTGCAAGGGGGGTCACCTGGGTTTTTGGCCCCGTGCTCGGCGGCCATCTAGGGAAACCTACTGAACCCAGACATTTCTGAAAACTAGACACCCGGGGATTCCAGGGAGGTATGGTTTGCGTGGATCCCCCAACGTTTCCTTACCCAGAATCCCTGCAAACCTCAAAATTAGCTAAAAAAATCACTTTTTGCACACATTTTTGTGTGGGAAAGTTGTGGCATCACCGGGCTGACACAAATTTCCTACCACCCAGCGTTTCCCCGGGTCTCCCAATAAAAATGGTGCCCCACTCGTGTGGGAGGCCCAAGTACCCGCGAAAGGCAAGGGCCCAAAATGTATTGAGGCAACATCAAAATTGCCTATCACAAAATGTTTTAGGCCCTTGCCTGTCGCGGGTACTTTGGCCTCCCACAAGAGTGAGGCACCATTTTTATCGGGAGACCCGGGGGAATGCTGGGTGGTAGGAAATTTGTGTCAGCCCGGTGATGCCACAACTTTCCCACACAAACATGTGTGAAAAAAGTGATTTGTTCAGCTAAATTTGAGGTTTGCAGGGGATTCTGGGTAAGGAAACATTGGGGGATCCACACAAGCCATACCTCCCTGGAATCCCCCGGGTGTCTAGTTTTCAGAAATGTGTGGGTTTGGTAGGTTTCCCTAGATGGCCGCCGAGCACGGGGCCAAAAACCCAGGTGACACCCATTGAAAAACCATGTCGTTTTGAGATAGGCAATTTTGATGTCGCCTCAAAACGTTTTGGGACCTTGCCTGTCGCGGGTACTTGGGCCTCCCACATGAGTGAGGCACCATTTTTATCGGGAGACCCGGGGGAACGCTGGGTGGTAGGAAATTTGTGTCAGCCCGGTGATGCCACAACTTTCCACACAAAAATATGTGAAAAAAGTGATATTTTCAGCTAAATTTGAAGTTTGCAGGGGATTCTGGGTAAGGAAACGTTGGGGGATCCATGCAAGCCATACTTCCCTGGAATCCCCCGGTTGTCTAGTTTTCAGAAATGTGTGGGTTTGGTAGGTTTCCCTAGATGGCCGCCGAGCACGGGGCCAAAAACCTAGGTGACCCCCCTTGCAAAACCAGGTCGTTTTGAGATAGGCAATTTTGATGTCGCCTCAAAATGTTTTGGGCCCTTGCCTGTCGCGGGTACTTGGCCCTCCCACACGAGTGAGGCACCATTTTTATTGGGAGACCCGGGGGAACGCTGGGTGGTAGGAAATTTGTGTCAGCCCGGTGATGCCACAACTTTCCCACACAAAAATGTGTGGAAAAAGTGATTTTTTTCAGCTAAATTTGAGGTTTGCAGGGGATTCTGGGTAAGGAAACGTTGGGGGATCCACGCAAGCCATACCTGCCTGGAATCCCGCGGGTGTCTAGTTTTCAGAAATGTGTGGGTTTGGTAGGTTTCCCTGGATGGCCGCCGAGCACGGGGCCAAAAACCCAGGTGACCCCCTTGCAAAACCAGGTCGTTTTGAGATAGGCAATTTTGATGTCGCTTCAAAATGTTTTGGGCCCTTGCCTGTCGCGGGTACTTGGGCCTCCCACACAAGTGAGGGACTATTTTTATTGGGATACTTGGAGAAAGGGGTAGGAAATTTGTTGTTTCTTTCTGCAGCGTGAAAATTTTGGCACAATATTGCAAGGAAAATGTGACAGACATTTTGAGGTTTGCAGGACATTGTGGGTAAGATAACTTGTTGGGATCCACAAGCGAGACATCACCATGTACTCCCATGGGTGTTTAGTTTACGACAATATCTACAGTTGGTAGGTTATTCTTAGATGGAATGTACACCTTGGCAGAGAGACTAAAAAGACAAATATTACTGCACAGCCATCTATTCCTCAAGCACACACACATACTGGTTGGATTTGGCACGAGGGCGAGTGATGGTTCAGTATATACAATTTTATTAACGAGAGATTTCACAAAAATGAAATGCACTGTCAATAATTGAAAGGACAAAAAACCGAACCAGTGACTCGCAGCTCGTGAGCAGTAAAGCCACGTCAAGGCCCCAACCGCTTTACAGGCCATTCACACACCTTTCATACGTAATACAAACAAGACCATTCACACCACCAGGCACGAAACCAACACATTACAACATTCACAAAAGGGACAAGGTACACCCTGCTTGAGAAAGACAGAAAAGACAAATATTTCTGCACAACCACCTATTCTTCAAGCACACAGACATACTGTTTGGATTTGGCACGCGGGTGAGTGATGGTTCAGTATATACAGTTGTATTAACCAGAGATTTCACAAAAATGAAATGCACTGTTAATAATTGAAAGGACGAGAAACTGAACCATTGACTCACAGCTCGTGAGCTGTAAAGCCACGACAAGGCACCAACCGCTTTACAGGCCATTCATACACCTTTCATACGTGTGACACATACAAAACCATTCACACCTCCTGCCGCGGACCCAGCACATTACAACTCACACCAGCAGACAGCGCCATTCAAGGGCCCATCACTTTCACACGCCCACATTCCTGACACAGCAACCACACCAGCTCACGGATTGCGTGGAGTGGCGTTTAGCTAGCAGTGTGTGTAGTGACCAGCAGCAAGTCACTACTCACACACCGCCAAACAAGCGCCCATCCACGCACACCGCCAGCCAAGCGCCAGTCCACTCACCGCCAGCCAAGCTCCAGTCCACTCACCGCCAGCCAAGCACCAGTCCACGCACACTGCCAGCCAAGTCTCAATCCACACACACCGCCAGCCAAGCGCCAGTCCACTCACCGCCAGCCAAGCTCCAGTCCACTCACCGCCAGCCAAGCTCCAGTCCACTCACCATCAGCCAAGCGCCAGTCCATGCACACCGCCAGCCAAGCGCCACTCCATGCACACCATCATAATTTTTTTTTAAACAAGAAAGAAAACACAAACAAATTGCAACTAAATACAAAACTATAACTACAAAAACAACAGCAGTAACGTTAAACTGAACAACTATATAAAACGATTCAGACCAGGCAGTACACTATTAGACTCATGGTTGCTCCAAAAAACTCTTTCGAGTGTGATACAATCTGAAACATGTGGGCACACACAGCCCAGGATTAGAAGGACAATCGGCACAGTGCATACGACTCTCCTTCCGCACACCTCTTCGCAAGCAGACTCTACATCTCTTACAGGGATTGTGTTTTTTTGGGCGTGGGAGGAATTAAATCAGGAAAGTGGTGATCTTTCAATCTAGCCACATCCTCCACCACTCCAACTCTAGGAACACTTGCCTGCTCCACAACAACAAATCACAGACTCCTGAAACTGAACAAAAGTCAACTTTGACGCAGGAGAACTTTCCTTGAACACAACAAAAGCAATGAAAGTTGCTAAATTGAAGAGATGGATGGCCAACTTCTTATACCAAATGTAAGCCTTACGAATAGCAGTGTAAGGTTCCAACCTCTGATCTACTCTATCAACACCACCCATGTGCTTATTGTAGTCTAAAATGCACACAGGTTTGCGCACTTCAGCAATCTGACCCCAAACAGCCACAGGTGAAGTTCTCTCATCATGGATGGTAGTCAGCATGTACACATCCCTCCTGTCCACAAATTTCACAGCTAGTAGTTCATCACTACGCAAGGAACTGCACTGTCCCCTCTGAAGTTTTTTTGCAAACAAGCTCTTTTGGATAACCTTTACGGTTAGAGTAGATTGTGCCACAAGCAAAAGTGTCCACTTTGAACAATTCCTTAAACAATTGCACAGCAGTGTAAAAGTTATCAAGGTACAAATGGTGGCCTCTGTTAAACAGTCCTCTAGCAAGATCCCACACAATTTTCTCTGAGACTCCAAAAGTGGACGGACAACCAGGGGGGTCAATAGTGGAATCCCTACCAGTGTACACACGGAAATTAAAAACATATCCTGTCCTACTCTCAGACAACATATACAGCTTAATTCCATAACGTGCCCTCTTGCTAGGAATGTACTGCCTAAAAACCAAACGGCCCTTGAACAGGACCAAAGACTCATCAATAGATATTTCTTTCCCTGGAGTATAGATCTCTGAAAATCGATCTACAAAGTGATCAAGAACAGGCCGAATCTTAAAAAGACAGTCACAGTCAGGGTGATCTCGTGGCAACGCCAAACCATTATCAACAAAATGCAGCATCCGAAGCAAAAGTAAAAACCGATCACGAGTCATAATTGCAGGAAATATGGCCGTTGCCATCAAGGGACTGGTAGACCAATATGAAGCCATGGACGGCTTCCTTATCAAGCCCATCAATAAAGTCAAACCCAAAAACCTTTTCATCTCTTCCAGATTTGTGGGAGTCCACTGGGTAGCCCTAGAGTAGGGCCTAAGTCTGGCACTGTTGTCCCTCAAAAACTGTTCAGCATTCAAATTAGTCTGCTCAACAATCTCACCCAAAAATACATCATCCATAAACAACTGAAAAAACTGTATAGGCAAAAAAAATTCACAATCCACTCTACACCCTGCATCACCACTAAAGGCAGGCAACACCGGCTGCACCATGTTTGGATCAACCCAGAGTCCAGCACTTCCAATGGGAAGCCTTAAAGCCCCAGGCTGCAATCCAGATTCCTCTTGCACCATCGGCACAGCAGTGTCCTCCTCTAAAACAGGCACTTCATCCGCACTGAGAGTAGCTTCATCCGCACTGAGAGTAGCTTCATCATCCGATGATTCCATGTGGAGAGAAAACTCACTGCCTGAATCTTCCCCTCCCTCCTCTCCCTCAGACGCACTGTCAGTCTCATAATCCTGCTCAGAGGAAGATTCAAGAAGCATACCAACCACCTGCTGAGCAGTCATTCTACGGCTAGCCATAATGCTTACTAATAAAGGTAACTTGTCAAACAAGTCAACAACAACAAACCCTTTGTAAAAAACAGAAATAAACAAAAAGTAGCTTTAGCACAAAGACCTATATACTCCAACACTATACCACTCACTTGCCAGAAGCAGCTAGACTCACCACCACCTACTCTGCACAGACACAGTAAGGATCAAGAATATCCCACTAAAAAAGAAAAAGAAAAGAAAATTACACATAAGACAATGCAAAACACATCACAAAGAATTTCATGCTCAGAACACTAACAAATAAGCAGCCATTATGACACCACTTACAAAAAAATTCATTCATGCATGACAATAATACTCGTTTGGAGTAAACACAACAAAAATGTTTTTCTTACCAAATACATGCAATTACGCAAAACTGCAGAACAACCACTGCCGAAACCGCAAACAAGAATCAAAAGCGTAACACTAGAATAAAAAGGAGAAAAAAACATTACAATCACATATGCAAAGAATGCACCAGTCTACACACAATCCACCAACCAAGCTAAGGGGTAGGTGGGCCTAACAGTATAAATAAAATATTCACCCCCGTAAAGGGGAGCAACCCTTGCCCAAGAGGCCACTCCCCAACACCAAAATTAGAAAAAACCCTGGTGTCTAGTGGCTTCTGCCCCCCTTGGCGGCAGATGGGCATGAAAACATACTGCTGATCTGCCACCCAAAGAGGGCAGAAGTGGCCCCAATCATTCTCCCATAAAGGGGAGCGGCCCTGGCCCAAGGGGCCGCTCCCCAACATAACAAAAAACAATCCCTGGTGGCCTAGTGGCCATATAAAAAACAAATCCGCCGATCTGCCCCCCAACGGCCAAATTAATGCTCCCCAAAAGGGAGCGACCCTTGCCCAAGGGGCCACTCCCCACAAATTAATCCCAGGTGGTCTAGTGGTCCACTAAATAAAAAATTGTGAGATCTGCCCCCCTAGGGGGGGAACAGACAGCCAAAAACATTGCCCCCAAGGGGGAGCGACCCTTGCCCAAGGGGCCACTCCCCACAAATTAATCCCTAGTGGTCTAGTGGGCAACTACATAAAAAAAATGGCGAGATCTGCCCCCCTAGGGGGACGCAGGCTGCCAAAAACATTGCCCCCAGGGGCAGTGACCCTTGCCCAAGGGGCCACTCCCCACAAAATAATCCCTGGTCGTCTAGTGGGCCACTAAATAAATAAATATGGTGAGATCTGCCCCCCAGGGGGCAGACAGCCAAAAACATTGCCCCCAAGGGGAGCGACCCTTGCCCAAGGGGCCACTCCCCATAAATGTATCCCTGGTGTTCTAGTGGGCCACTTTAATTTAAAAATAATGGTGCGATCTGCCCCCTAGGGGGCAGACACAGCCAAAACATATTGCCCCCAAATAGGGGTGCAACCCTTGCCTAAAGGGCCGCTCCCCAAAACACAAAAAGGACATTTAAAAAAAAAAAATCCCTGGTGGCCTAGTGGGCACCTATACATAAATATAACTTTTTATAAAGGTGATCTGCCCCCCCCCAAGGGGGGCAGAACAAAGTAAAAACATTGCTCCCCCAAGGGGAGCAACCCTTGCCCAAGGGGCCGCTCCCCAAAACAAAATGGCCATTTACACAAAAAAACACATCCCTGGTGGCCTAGTGGGCACATATAAATACACATTAAATGTATTTGTTTAAATCGATCTGCCCCCCCCCAAGAGGGGCAGAAAAAGAAAATACATTTTTCCCCCAAGGGGAGCGACCCTTGCCCAAGGGGCCGCTCCCCGAAACTAAATTTGCCATTTAAATAAAAAACTAAAATCCCTGGTGGCCCAGTGGGCATCTATACATAAAAATAATTAAATGTGCCACCAATCTGCCCCCCTAAGGGGGGCAGAACAAAGTCCAACCATTGCTCCCCCAAGGGGAGCGACCCTTGCCCAAGCACATGCCCACCGTGGCTCAGGACGTCTCCCGGCCGTCTTGAGCATGGAAGGGGTTAAAGGAAATAATGAGCAGTCCCTGTAATTCGCCCATTATTGGAATTAAAAAACCTAATGGGAATTATAGAATAGTTCAAGATTTAAGAAAGGTGAATAAAATTGTAGTACCATGTTGTCCAGTAGTGTCAAATCCAGCAGTAATTCTTTACCAAATTCCCTGCGATTGAATGGTACACCATTATTGATTTATGTCAGGCATTTTTCTCCATTCCCTTGCACCTGGAAAGTCAATATTTATTTGCATTCAGGTTCGGAAACCGTGTCTTGGCATGGTGCTGAGTTCCTCAAGGATACACTGAGAGTCCTTCGATCTTTAATCAGATCTTGAAAAAATGTTTGGAGACTTTGGTCATGCCTGAAAACTCTGTTTTGGTTCAGTACATTGATGACCTATTAGTGGCATCAAAAACACGAGAAGCATGTGTAACAGACACAATTGCTTTGCTGAACCATTTAGCAGTAGGAGGACATAAAGTGTCACCATCTAAATTGCAATACTGTATGCAGGAAGTTCAGTATTTAGGTCACAAGATTGAAAAAGGGGTCAGAAAGGTGACGCCAGAGAGAATCAGTGTGATCAAGAAAATGAATCCACCCAGAAATCAAAAGGAAGTGCGAATGTTTTTGGGAATGGTTGGATACTGCAGACAGTGGATCTGTGGGTTCTCACTGATTGCAAAACCCCTACAGAGGTTGACACGAAAAGATGTGAAAGATCCAATTGTATTGGATGAGGAGAGTATGGAATCTTTTTCAAAATTGTGAAACAGTCTTTGTGGAGCACCTGCTTTGGGAATGCCAGATTACTCTAAAGAATTTGCATTGTACTGTTGTGAGAGAGATGGATGTGCACTTGCAGTCTTAACTCAAACACACAGAATGGCACGACGTCCAGTAGCATATTTTTCTGCTACCCTGGATTCAGTGGCTGCAGCATTACGAGGCTGTTTAAAAGCAGTAGCCGCCACTTGTATAAGTCTGGAACAGAGTGAAGCAATTGTGATGGGTTATCCTGTTAAAGTGTATGTGCCACATTCTGTTGAGATTCTTTTAACACGCACTCGGACTCAACATATAACCTCTAGTCTGCTGACTAAATATGAGAGAGTGATTTTAGGTGCTGAAAATTGACAGTGGTGAGATGCAATAGTGTGAACCCTGCTACATTGTTACCAAATTCAAGATGTGAGGAGGTGAGAGAGGAAGCGGAACATGATTGTCTGGAAGTGACAGAACTTTGTACTAAGCCTCGTCCAGATATAGAGGATGAACCCTTGGAAGAATCAGATTGTGAATTGTTTGTGGATGGATCATGTTTGAGAAACGAAAAGGGTGAATTGTGTGCTGGTTATGCTGTCTGCACCTTATCAGGAGCACTAGAACCATCTTGTTTGAAGGGGGTATACTCCGCCCAAGTTGCAGAGTTGATTCGGAATGGAAAAACTGTAAAAGAATTATTAGAAGCTTTGCAGCTACCAAAAAGAATTGCAGTTGTAAAATGTGCTGCACATCAATCCGGAGATGATGATGTGACAAAGGGCAACAGAAACGCGGATCAATTAGCGCATTACTGTGCACAAAATACAATGGCCATAAACAGATCAATTGATAGACAAAATACCGAATGCCACCTTATGTATACAACCACATTTGAGACTTGGGATGAGGTGAGGCAAATGCAGGAAGAAACCAATGGTGAGGAAAAGAAAGAATGGAGTAGAACAGGTTGTAGGAAAAATTAAAAAGATGAGGTATGGGTCTTTCATGATGGAAGACCAGTATTGCCAGATTCATTACTTTCTCACATGGCCAGGATGTACCATGGACTCACACATATTGGAAGAGATGCAATGATTAGACTGTTCAAGCAGACATGGTATAATCCAAAGTTCAGGGTCATCGCAGAAAGTTTATGTCAAAGGTGTGCCATATGCCAAAAACAAAATCCAGGAAGAAAAACAGTTGTGAGTTGGGGTGTAATTGGGAAAGCAGGAGGTCCTTTTACTAGACTACAGATTGATTTCATTGACCTGCCACCATGTAATGGGCTGAAATATGTCCTTGTCATTGTCTGTTTTCTCGCTGGGTAGAGGCCTATCCAACAAGAAGGAATGATAGCCTTACAGTGGTTAAGCTGTTGTTGAGAGAACTGATCCCTAGGTTTGGTTTTCCAGTCACTTTGGAATCAGATAGAGGATTGCACTTCAATAATGAAATAATTCGGATGATTTGTGCAGCGTTACAAATTGAGCAGAAGCTGCATTGTACCTATCGACCAGAAGCATCTGGAATTGTTGAACAGATAAATGGCACAATAAAGTCTAGATTAGGGAAGGTATGTGCATCCACAACACTGAAATGGCCTGATGCTTTACCCCTTGTATTGATGAGTCTAAGAAGTATTCCTGACAAAAAGACTGGATTAAGCCCCCATGAAGTGTTGATGGGAAGAGCCATGAGACAAGCATACATACCTGCGAACAAACTGATGAATATGTCTGATGATCGTGTGCTAGATTATTGCAAAGGACTGGCTGACCTGGTGCGTTCTGTGTCCCACCAGGTTGGAGGAGATGACACAACGACACAGCGGAACCAAGCACATGATTTGAATCCTGGTGAGTGGGTCCTAGTCAAGAAACATGTGAGGAAAACATGTCTAGAACCCCGTTGGAGCAGCCCTTACCAGATCATATTAGTGACAACCACAGCAGTGAAGTGTTTTGGTTTGCCAAATTGGATACATGCAAGCCATACCTGCCTAGTCCCAAGTCCAATTCAAAGACCTAAAGAACAGCAACTGGTAAATCAAAATCAAGAACCAGCAGCTGAAGTGTGCGAAGCTGAAGAATCTGAAGTGACAGCTTCTGATGAACATTTTGACGATGAACAGCCAAGCACAAGTCAAGTAAAATGGGCACCAGATACTGGGACTGAAAAGTCTGCTGCTCAATCAGAAGAAGGTGAGGTTGTCGTTGAGCCAGAGGGAAGTGAAGCGGCTGTCGAGACAGAAGAAAGAAAAACAGCTGTTGAGCCAGAAGTAGGGCCAGATGAGAATGAAGTTACAAATGACCTAGAAGAAGGTGAACTCACTGATGAATCAGGAACAAGTGTTGAACCTACAGAAACAGAAATACGAAGGAACAGTGAGGGACAGATAGAAAGAAGACTGAATAAAAGAAATGGTGAACAAAACACAGAAGGTGAAAGGGTAGTACAGAAAAAGAGAGCTAGAAAAGGAGACAATTGGTCAAGTGGAATAAGAAGACTAAAATATAAAATAGTAAAAAGAAGATTGAGGAAAAGACCAGAGCAAAGTAACAAAGTCTCAAGTCAAACAGAACCAGACAGTACAAGAAGAAAAGCAACCCGAAAAACAAAAAGAATAAGAATTCCATGTAAAAAGTACAGAGCTCCTGAATGGACCTACTTCATACTAGAAGAATTTGAAAGTCTGGGCTTAAGTGAAGAACATGACAGTAGTGAAACTGAAAAGGAAGATGAGAACAAACTGAGACCACCTTAAAAGGAATTGAAAAGAGATTAAGGTGAAAAATGTGTCAATTGAAGCTGAATTAAAGACTCAAGAAAGACCAAAGGACTGAAATAAAAGAAAGGGGTGAAGAGGAAAGTCATTAAGTGTAGGATTACACAAAATCTATTTTTAGAAATTTTAGAATAGAGATTTTTGTAGTATTTCAAAATGGCAGAAGCAGAAGTGACTGCACAACCAAAATCCAGACTAAAACGTAGATGTATTAAAACCTGCTTATGTAGTGTTTTTCTATTAACACTTATATGGATATTATTAATTGTTGTCATACCCATTTTTAATGTAAATAACAGTGGAAATAATACTAATGATGTGTCAACTGAAGGAATGAAAGATGTTTCTAAACCGCCTATAAATACTAATAAAGAACAAATGGATGAAAGCATTTTCCATCATGACAAATCGATTAGTGATTTTTCGTTAAATGTTTTTACTAAATTGTTATATGAATATACTAATACTATGAATGTGAGTGATTGTTATGTCTGCATGCAATTACCTTCGTCTGTCTCTGAAGGTGTAACATATCACCACCTTTCCCTAACATATGGTGTGTCATGTAGTCACCACCTTTCCCTAACATATGGTGTGTCATGTAGTCACCACCTTTCCCTAACATATGGTGTGTCATGTAGTGTCCTCAGCAGCCTATTCTATGTGACAGGTAAGCTGGAATATCAATATACTGATATAGATTTAGTATTTTCAGAAGTACCAATTGTAAGGGAATTAAATAAAGTAGTAAGTGGTAAAAATGCACGCTATATGGGAGAATTCTTCCATATCACTAAAACCTTAGATGTAGAATATGCCTACAAAAAAATTTAACCTGTAGTTTACATATTGAAGAGAAATTATTTTTAGATATGGTAGAAAATAGAAGAGCAAGTTTCCAGAAGAAAGCTGATGAACAGAAATCACAGGCACCACCTTGGGCTTTTAGAGAAGGAAATTATGAAAAGGGTGAGACATACACTGCGATGTCGCTGGACTGGTCACAGAAAGGGAAACTATGTTTGTTTAGATCAAAGACTAACTATAACAATTATTTTATTGGCACTAGTGAATGTGAGCATACTTTCCAAATTACGGGAGGATGGGGATTAAAGGGTGGAACTGATCCTGTTTTCCGGGAATCTATTATGTGTGTGGTAAGAAAGCCTATTATAGGTTACCTGCACGTTGGTATGGAAGCTGTTATTTTGGAATTGTTTTTCCAAAAGTCTACCATGTAGACCGTAAGGACAATAGTATCAATTAAATAAAACAAGGACCAATTCGTAGTAAGAGAGCAAGTTTTTCGCAAATAGTAGGTGATATTTTTGGTGCACTAATACCCTCAGTTGGAGTTGTTTTAAATTCACACAAAATTCGAAAATTGTCCACAGTGGTTGATCGTTTATCAACAGATACTGCTGGTGGTTTCTTGATGGTCAATATCGAAATGGTGGCAATCAGATCAATGGTTTTGCAAAATCGACTTGCCTTAGATATTCTTTTGGCAAAAGAAGGAGGAGTCTGTGGCATGTTGAATTCAACACTGCTGTACCTATATCCCGGATAAAAGTAAAGGGATAGAAGGATATATTAGAAATATTACAAAATTACATAATGATCTAACCCAACTGGAGGTTGACGGTGTTTGGGAGAAACTTGGTAAAAGTTTTTCCTCTGTAAGTAAATGGTTTTCTACCTTTGGAAGTAGTTTATTGGGAAAAATAATAATGCCAATGTAGTAGCAGTAGTAACTCTAGTAATATTTACAGCGTAAAAGTGTTGTAAATGCATAAGAGAAAGAAAAGATGCAACAGATGAAAAGAATAAAAGAAAAGGAAGAAAAAGAAAGATAGAAGAAATAGAATTAGAAAATATAAATGAAGAATATTATGATATGATGAAAAAGCTAGATGAAAGTGCCATGAAAGAGAGAGAGAAAGTAAAATCTAGATAAAATGGAAGGTGGCAATCGGTATGGTGAGTATTTATGATGGCTCCTAAAAGCCATCCGAGGGGGGATTGATGGAGCAGGATTTCGCGAAAGGAACCTGCTCAATTGAACACCCCTATAATACGTACTAACAGTAAGTAGTACTAGAACAAGTAATGTGCACATTTACACTACACGAGGGAAGCTTGTTTTGCAATATGCATGAACTAACCCTGAATAATACGTAAATAACCGGAAATGAAATAATCTTGTGTTTAAAACGAATTAATAAGGTTTACATGGCAAGGCCGCATGCGTATTTAGTAAAAAGCATGGTGTGTGTTGCTTTAAACTAATAAATAATGCAGCTTTCCTGCTTGTGCTATGCTAGGCTAACCGTTAATATAGGATAGAGTTAAAGTGGGTGGTAAACAGTGAAAATTGCATTGTCACATAATTAATAAATGTCTGTTTTCCGTTCTTTTAGTAATGGACGAGTCCTCCATCTTTAAAAGTTAGCTTAACAGAGGGCGGGTGGAATTAGGAGCGAGCAGAAACCATGTGACCACGTGAATGAACTGCTGTGCAAAGCTGAAAAAGCCTGACCTGGTGAAGGACAGAACATTGAAAGCCAGCCAAAGCCAGTGTCATCGTGGGAACGGAATCTGTAGTTGTTAAATTTATTAAAATGTACAATAAATTGTTGCATGTGTACTCATGAGAGAGAAGAAGTATTGATGATTGTATAAAAAATGGTTTAGAACAATGGTGTAGTCAAAGGTAGAGGATATCATAATGGGGTGACATCCCACCCCTAGAACCCAACCAATCCCTAAGCTAGAAAATGTGAATTTAGCAACTATTGCGGGACGGACCTGTACTTTTAGGGTATAAGAATAGGTACTTTAGGGGTGTGGGCAGAGCTGCTGGTGGGTCGCTTAGGCTGAAGGTGTCTGAGAGAGGGATGCGTCGCTGTTCGTCGGTTTGCTGAGAGGCCTAGCTGTTCCTGTCCTGTACCTGTCCTGGTTCTTGAGTCTTTGATCCCTGACTCTCTGTTCAGGGGTCCCCCACTGCTGCCTAGGCCTGGGTGGTGGTTTGCCTTACAGATCCTATGGGTTTGTATCTGATCTAACTTAGTATTGCAGAACTTATTTTTGCAGTCGTATTCTTGTTTCTGAAACTTTTGTCTCTTCATCTATCCACTCCGAATCGTTTGGTTTAAGTGATAGATTTTACTTGTATCTAATGTCTCTTCATCTATCCACTCTTTGCAACGTATATTGAAATAATTGTTCCGTTGTTTCTATGATTAGATTGTTACTCTCCCTCATGAGGTTTTCAGTATTTGAAATTTTGAATGTGATCGCTATGAGCATTTATTATTACTAGATAAAATTATTTAATCTCACCAAGAGTTTGTGGTTATTTAGCCAGTTTCTAATATTAATTATTTGATTTGAGAAAATACCATTGCTATCAACTCTTCAACTAATTGGTTCATCGACCAAGTAGATGAAAAGTCGATCATCGTTTGTTTAATACGCAATAGTACAGGATGTTAAAATATTGAGCCTGAATAACAAGAGTAAATTGAAGTAAAGTTAACAAACTTGACACCAGCGCATCAGGGATTTTGTGTGAATGTGTATGGGCCAATGTATGATGTTATTGAATGTTTATCCCTGCTCAATTTATTGGGTTCGCGCTGGATCAGTCCCTTCATCACTGTGCTATAGAATCGACCCTACACCTCACTGATGAGGCCTAACAATGGTGACCCTTGTCTGAGGTTGCTTCTGTTCCCTTCTGGATGGGCCTCACTAGACATTTCAAGATGGATTGTACCCATAAGAAGCAGGGTCAGTACTGATTTGTATAGGTTGGAGTTCTGTCTAGAAGGGCTCAGTAGGCAGCAAACGATGTGCTGGAATGCTAACCAGAGTGATTGCCAGTGTTTTAGACTGCTTGAAAGAATTTTTCCAATAACCTTTTGTGCGTTTGATGTAGCACCATAAGTGGTCAAGGATAAGTAGTCAAGGATATGTCCAAAAGTGGGTCCTATGCTCGCTGTGCCATAGGATCCAACCTACACTTCACTGATGACGCCTAACAAGATTGAAACTGGTTTACATCTGCTTCTGTTCCCTTCTGGATTGAGCCTCACCAGGCAGTTCAAGATGGATTGTTCCTCTGAGAAGCAGGGTCAGTACTGATTTACATAATTAAGGCTTCTGTCTAGAGTGGCACAGTGGGTAAAAGACAATGGGTTGGGATGCTACCCAGGGTGATTGCCAGTGTTGTAGACTATTGCAAAGCAGTCCTCCCATCATCTTTTGTGGGTTTGATGTAATGCCCTAAGATTATGCCTGGAAGGGCTCCCATGTTCACTCTGCCATAGGATCCAACCTATACCTCCTCATTGACAAGGCCTAACAAGGCTGACTTGCAGAAGAGTAGGCCTCTGTGTGGAATGATATAGTGAGTGAAAAACAATGGGTTGGATTGCTGTCAAAAGCAATTGCCAGCATTTTACACTATTTGCAAGTATTTTTTCCATCACATTTTCTATGTTTGATGTAACAACCATTAGTTGGCAATGGTATGCAATTACACGGGTCTATAGAACGCTGGGCCACAGGATCGAAGCTATACCTCACCATCAATGACTAACAGAGCTGCCCAATTTGTGGTTGTAATCTTCCCTTTTGGAGGTGGCCTTGCTTGTCAGTTCAGGATGGATTTTTCCCACCAGGAGCATAGTTAGAACTGATTTGCATAAAGTAGGCCTCTGTCTAGAGAGGCATAGTAGGCGAATAATGATGGATTGGACTGCTACTCAGTATGATTGACAGGGATTTTGAACATTTGCAAGCATTCCTCTCTTCACCTTTTGTATATTTGAGCCGTTTGAGCCACTTGAATCTTCTTTTCTTTACACTAAGCCACAAAACTACCTGAAAAGAAGTCAATTTCAGAAGTGGGTTAAAGTGCAAAATATGTGAAAATTATGCACATTTACTCAAAAATGCGTGGGAAGTCATATGCATGAAAATTGCAAGTGAGGCATGCTCTTGCATATCAAAGTTACACAAGATGCCTGCTGCAGGTATTTTAAATACAGCTTCCAAGATCATATGGCACACAATTCTAGCACAGAGTGCGTGGATACACTTTTACATTCTTGGCATGTAAGTTAAGGTTAACATATTACAATGATTACCCTGTTAGTGAAGTAGTTACAAAATCCCTAGTTGAAGATAAACATATAAAATGGATAGAAATAGTCAAGTCAATCAACAAAACCTTCATGATTGGAAGAAGAGCTTTCTTCATGTGCTGTTTTTCAGTTTTCATAATCCTTGATGGAATCAACGTTTGAACCATTTTGAAAAAAAACAAATCTATTTCTGTTATCATATGGTACGATTTGTGTAATCCCACCAAAGGATTGAAAGCAGAAAGAGCCTCAAAATATTCACAGAGGTACCGACAATGCAGGCTGTTTCTACATTAGCAGAACCAGAGAATGAAATTGATGTAAGCACTGTGACTCTAGATACAGTGTTAAATGAAGCTGTTACAATCCCCACAGAAACCAGAAACTTCTTAATACTGGGATCTTTCTTCAGATTTGCCTCATCAAAAGGAGAACATGAATTTCAGATTGGTTGATAGCTAATGTCCAGTACTGGAAAAAGAAAGAGTATTGTAGTGCTTCAGTCGTTCTGCAGTACAAGTAGTACAATTACTTCAACCAGTCGTTCTGCAATACAAATAGTACAATTACTTCACCACTCGAAGACCAATCAAAAAGCAGAGGGCATTTTGGCAACCCTTGAAAACATCTATGTAAGTAGTGAGCCCTAAAGCAGATATACCTTTCCAATTTTTCAAAATAAAAATGGTGCATTAGTCAGACCCTTAAAGACATAACTAGGGGCGTGGCTTGGGCGTGCATGGAGTGAGACATGCACCATCGAGTCTCCGCTCCAGCGCCTCTCGCCCGTATCGCCAGCTTGGGCTCCGCTCTCACCTGGGGCTTGCTCCGATCCCGGCCGGGACCTCCCGGGCAGTGTTTGGAGGCTTGGGGGTCCTTTGGGGGCTCGGTGTTCCTGGTTCTCTGTGGCCGGCCCTGGCGACCGCCATCTTGTCTCCTGGCCACAATGGAGCTCCGGACGGTGCTGGGAGCGCTGCGCCAGCTGGGAGCGTTACCGGCGGCGGGGGCACGCGGGGGCCGGACACCTGCTGCACCCTGGTGGCTGGACGCCGCTGCCTGGACCCCTGCGGCCTTTTCTCTTTCGCTGGACCGGGTCTGCTGCCCGCCGGCCGCCATTTTGGGCCCCGGCTGCGGACGCGCGCCCGTTGGTGCCTACGGCGCCTCCCTGTGAGGGGGTGCAGGCGGTCGCTTCTGGCCAGTGGATCGCTCTGCCTCTCTGGTCCCGTGACACCGCTGATCCTGGTGTGGGGCCCCTGGAGCATACGGGGCCTGGCGACAGCTTCTTCCTGCCTGGCAGACCCTGGACGGCGTGCCGACCGGAGAGGGCCACCGAGCTGCGGTTGGAGTGGTGCAGGTACCGGGTCGAGGGGTCTTTTTCACCCAAATGTGGGGCCCCTGACACCCAGCTCGCTGCTGCGACCCTGCCTGCCTTGGGGGGCATCTCAGCGCTGGCCTTGCCTTGGTCCCTGGACCTGGTCCCCTAATTGGGGTGTGGTGCCTGTGCAAAGGGGCGGAGGGGCGCTCGCATCCCTGGGGGCCTCTTCATTGGCGCTTGTCCTGGGCTCCTTGGATTCTGCTTCACGGCCGCCACGACTTGGGCCGCCCTTGGACTCCGCTGGGAGTTTGGTGTACGCTGCTTGCCCCTACCCTTTGCCTTGAGTGTCCCCCCCACTGCTCCTGCTAAGATAGCCCTTTGCTTGGGGCGCTCTTGCCTCTGGAGGGGCCACTGAATTGAGCTGCCCTGCCGCCACGCTACCGGCCGCGCTTGCTGCCTAGGGGAGGCCTCCCTGGATCCTGCCTGTGGCTGATTAGACTGGCCCACATCTCGGCTGTCCCGTCGATTCTCACCCTTGGCCCTGACTTCGGCGGCTACTGTCCTCTTGGGGTCCCGCCGCCATGCCACCTAAACACAGGGCTCACAAGGATGCAGAGGCAGCCGCTTCCCGCGATAACCCAGTGACTTCTATGTGGGCCAAGGTGCCCCCCTCTACGCAAGAGGGTCCCCCTGTCTCTTCAGGGCTCTCGGACACGCCAGCTCAAGCCATCCCTATCACTCAGGCCTACATGACGACCTTTCTGCAGGAAATCAAGACGGAGGTCAGCTCCCTGCGGCAGGACTTCAAAACTGGGCTGCAGGAGGTCCGCAGGGATGTTGTGGAAATTGGTGATAGGGTCGACGGTCTCGAGAGGACGGTGGACGCCAGGACGGAGGACATCGAGGGCCTCTGGAGGAAGATGTCAGAACTGGAGGACCAGAATATCTCCTTACAATTGAAGCAGGAGGATCTGGAGAACCGCGGACGGCGGAACAACCTCCGTATTAGGGGTGTGCCATTGGGCACAGAGGGGTCTGATGCCTTGACGTACACCGCAGACCTCCTACATGCAATCCATGAGGGGGAAGGTACCACACCTCCTATGCTGGACAGAGCCCATCGCGTCCCGGGTCCCCGCAACCGCCCACATTTTGTGCCGGACATTATCACCCGAGTCCATTTCTTTGCGGACAAAGAAGCCATCGTGCGTAAAGTACAGGGGATCCGGTCAGTCTCCTACAATGGACTGTCCATTCAAATCTTCCAGGACCTTGCACCGTCCACGCTTCGTTGGAGGAAAGCTTTTAAACCTGTCACCGATAAATTGCGGGCCATGGACATCAAATACCAGTGGGGCCACCCCTATGCCCTGATGTTCTCCTGGGAGGGTCGACGACGGGTTATCCGGTCCCTGCAAGAGGCGCTGCACCTTCTTCGGTTGCCTGTGGACTCAGACTCTGATGATCCCCCCTCCTCTGGTGTTCGCCCCGCGGATTCGCTCCGGCCGGAGTGGTCCACTGTTCCCCCGCCTCGCTCTGGACGCTCTTCGAGGGACATCGACTCCACGCAGGCCAAACGGGACGCCGTCAATCATGTCCGCTCCCTGAGTGCCTCCCCATCCCTGGGGCCTTGACTGCTCTTCCCCTTGCGGCATGGCGCTTGTTAATGCTCCCGATGAGGCCTCGCTCCTGGGGGCCCTCTGTCTGAGCCTGGAGGCTGAAATGTGTTGCATGTTTATCGTTGCTGGGCGGAGGACTGGTAGCGGGGGCCTCCCATCCTTAGTGTGCCCACCACTTCCCCCTAACTCTTCTTGCTGAGTCTTGAGGGAGAGTGACTTCTCCGGAATGTCCTACCTTCGGGGATCTGGGCTATTCCGCACCGACTCTGCACTATTTTGGCCCAGTTGGCCAGTTTATTTTCTTCTTTCCTTTTCCTATTTCTGGCTTTCTTCTTTCTTGCCCTACTTTGGGCCCCTTTCGGCAACGTCCTTGCTTGAACCTGCGGGGAGGCTTGGCTCTGGGGGGACTTTGGGGTGTTGGGGCACCCTGCTTGGGGCTGGTGGGACCTGTCCCTCTGTGCTTGGCATGCTTCCCCTGTTGGCGCTCTTGGTGGGGTGTCTCTCTCTCCTATGTGGGGCCTCAGTTGGGGTTCCTAGTCCGTCCTGTGGTGTTTGCTGAGCGATGTCTCCTTTCTCCTTCTCCCCTCTTCTCTTCCCCTTCTAGCCGCTACCTGCTGCTCCATCAAATGATGCGCGCGCTTGGTCTCTCTTTCTTCCAGTTATGGCTGCCACACCTGGTTTGAAACTCGTATCCCTCAATGTGAAGGGACTCAACTCCCCCAACAAGCGGCGACAGATTTGGAGATACCTTCTCCAATTGAATCCTGATATTGTCTTCCTTCAGGAGACCCACCTGCTTAAGGAGGATATCGCCCGCATGGCCCATCCTCGCTTTCCGCTCCAATTTTGGGCTTATACCTCTTCCAAGGTAGCTGGAGTAGCAATACTTTGTCGAACAGGCATTCAGCAGGGGCCCTCCAAGGCGGTACGCACTCCGGATGGCAGGTTCCTCCGGGTGGTGGTTCGGTTTGGCCACAGGACCTTAACTCTGTGTAACATTTATGCCCCCAACCAGGCGCCAGACTCATTCCTCCGGGAGACCCTGCGGGAACACGTGTCGAACTCGGATCCCCTCCTTATCCTCGGGGGTGACTTCAATCTGGTGTGGAGTGCCACTGATGATCGTAGTGACGGTTCCTTCCACGGAACTGGGGCTATGTCCTCTGCCCTCAAAAATGAATTGACCGAGCTTGGCCTAATAGATGCCTGGCGCTACCACTCGCCCGATTTGCGCAACTACTCGTATTACTCTCCTGTACATCGCTCATATTCGCGCATCGATTATCTCTTTGTCTCGCATTCCCTCATCGGGGACACGCTCTCGGCCTCCATGTCAGACATTTCAATTTCAGATCACGCGCACCTTGAGCTCCTCTTTCGGGATTTGCATTCTCACTCTAACTGCCCACCGCGGTGGCGGCTTCCGGCCCACATACTTCGTGACCCGGTTGATATTGAGGAACTTCGGGCTGCTATTGTCGCTTACTTTGAGACGAATGACTTGCCAGAAACCCCTTTTCCTGTGGTCTGGGACGCATTTAAGGCCACTATACGAGGCCATATTACTTCTATAGCGTGTGCCCGGGCCAGAGAGTCGCGCCTGCTTGAAGTTAAACTCTCCAGTGACATTAAGGCGCTGGAGCGCCTCGATCAGACTCAGCCACGGGCTGCTCACAAGCGGCGACTGGCCATGCTGCGCGGCCAGCTCCGAGTACATCGTACCAACAAGGCTGAACGGGCCTTATTGGCTCTCAAGCAGCGATATTATGAGGGAGGAGATAAGGTAGGTACGGTTTTAGCCCAGCGATTGCGGACACGTGCAGCTAAAGCACATATAGCTAATATTAAGTGCCCTGATGGCACCCGGGCCATTACTGGAAAAGCTAAACTCGACGCGTTTCATGCATACTATTCGTCTTTGTACGCTCAGGAGACGCCCCCTCCGGAACAGGTCCGGGCTGTCCTTGATAGCTGCCCTTGGGCTCCGATCATCCCTCACCATGCACAACTACTGGAAGCCCTTCTTTCACAGAGCGAACTTGCGGGCGCTCTGAAGGACCTCCCTCTTGGGAAATCGCCGGGCCCGGATGGTCTGCCGCTTTCCTTTTACCAGGTCTTCTTCCCACAGCTACAGCCCTATCTTCTCCGTCTCTTCAATTCTTTCACGGACACGACGGGCCCCTCTGCTTCCGTGTGATTAGCTGAAATAGCGCTACTTCCAAAGCCAGGCAAGGACCCCGCACTATGTTCCTCCTTTCGCCCCATTGCCCTACTCAATACAGATCTTAAACTCTACACCAAAATCTTAGCTAAACGGCTGGATCCTCACCTCCCGGGCCTGATCAACCCCGACCAGGTCGGTTTTATTCGGCAGCGACAGGGGGCTGACAATGTGCGTCGAATCGCCCATCTTGTTGGGAAAGCTCAACACTGGAATATCCCTGCCTGCCTGCTGTCTCTCGACGCGGAGAAAGCGTTCGACCGTGTGGACTGGACCTTTCTCCGCGCGGTGCTCTGTAAAATCGGGCTTGACCCCTTGATGGTGTCCCGCATCATGGCTCCTTATCTGTCCCCTATGACCCAAGTCCGGGTCAATGGCCAACTCACACACCCCATTTCTATATATAGAGGTACGAGGCAGGGCTGCCCCCTCTCTCCTCTTTTATTTGCCCTTGTGGTCGAGCCGCTTGCCATCTTGATTCGCCAGGCGCCAGACATACATGGCATCCCTCTCGGAGGCCAACAGCACAAGGTTGCTTTGTTTGCAGACGACCTCCTTCTCACACTGTCGCATCCACACACGTCTCTTCCTGCCCTTCACCATCTTTTGTGTCAATTCGAGCGGGCGTCTGGCCTTAAGAATAATCATGACAAATCCTGGGCCCTGAACCTTACCATCCCGGCAACGGAGCTCTCGACGTTGCAAGCGTTGGTCCCCTATAAATGGGCCCAAAGTTCCATTCGCTATCTTGGGCTTAACTTGACCCCTACCCTTGCTATCTGGTCGCAAGCTAACTGGCAGGAGTGTCGTCGGTCTGTGCTGGAGGACTTGCGGGTCTGGAGACCTCTCACTCTCTCCTGGCTGGGCCGTATTCATGTCCTCAAAATGTCCATTTTGCCCAAAATCTTATACGTCTTCCAGTCACTTCCTACTCCTATCCCGCGTCACCAGATTCTAAGCTTACAGCGTGATTTCACCAGATTTATCTGGGGAGGTCGTCGCCCGCGCTTCTCTAACAAAATTCTCATGTCACCCCGGGATAGAGGGGGCTTGGCTTGTCCGAACCTGTTGGACTATTATTGGGCGGCGCACCTTCGCTTTATCTCTGAATGGATGGCATGGGAGAGTGAAAAGGTGTGGTTTCACATGGATAGGGCAGTGACCGAGCACTCCATATGGGATTTGCCCTGGCACTCCCGGGTCTCCCGCTCCCGCAATGCTTATATAGCCGTTCCTACCAAAACTGTCCTTGACATCTGGGACCGGATTGCTGTACCCAAGGGTCTCACCACCTTCCCCTCTCCTCACACCCCCATCGCAGGCAACTCTCTCTTTCCTCCTGCTCTGAACCCTACCGTTTTCATTGACTGGTTGGATGGCGGGTGCCGTACGATACGGGACCTCTTTGTCGGTACTACCTTCAAGACTTTTGAACAATGCAAGCAGGAATTTCAACTTCCTGAAGGGGCTCGGCTTCAGTACTTCGGCATTGGGTTCACGATGCATCTTTGGCGTCGGCGGCCACACGTGCTCTCACTCCCTTCGAGCGGCTGGTCCGTTCGTTCGATAATTCCAGGGGTCTTATTGCACGCACTTATCGTACTCTCCAACACCCCCGCGGCTAACTCCGCATCTCTATCAAACTCGGTGGCAGTCGGACCTGGCCACGGACATTGCGCCCGCGCAGTGGGAGCGCCTTTGGCAGGACATTCCAAGGGTCTATCGCTGTATCTCGCAGCGAGAAACCGCTTACAAACTAATGTCTCAGTGGTATTACACCCCTCGACGATTACATAAAATGTACCCTATGACTTCCCCTCTTTGCTGGCGATGCTTGACGTCACCCGGAGACTTTCTTCACATCTGGTGGTCCTGTCCACTCCTGGCCACTTACTGGAAGGAGATCCTCAGCCACATCAAACTGGTTCTTGGCTTCCCCCTGCCTGAAGCTCCAGCTACGCTCATTTTGGGTATTAAGCCTACTAATTTGCGCGCACTGACGCGTGGCGATTGGCAGGTCTGTCTCCATATGCTGGGTGCGGCGAAACAACTCATAGCCCTGTACTGGAAGAAAGCAGAGACCCCCCCCGATCACGGCTTGGTTCACCCGTCTATGGCATACTATGGCCATGGAGCTCCTTACAGCGTGCTTGCAGGACCGAGACACTCGCTTTACCAGGCTTTGGCAACCAATAATCGATTACTTTTGTAGAATGGAGCACGCTCGCTTTATGCCCCGAAACTCCGGGCGTTACGCCTCTTTGAAGATGCGCTGCTTCCCTTTGCCTTCACTGTGCCCTCCTGAGCCCCGCGCCATCCAGCTGCCCCTGTTCCACCAGGTTGTCGTTCTTTGCAAGGATCACTTCCAACACCTCTCTTCCTTTTGTCCCCTTTCTTCTATTCTTCCTTCTTTCCTGTCCCCCTCTCCTCTCTCTTTCTTTCTCGCCGTTCCTTCTTCCTTTCTTTCTCTAGCTGGTCTTTGCTGTTTGTCTTTCTTTCTCTTCTTCTACTATTTTGTTTGTTTCTTGCACAATGTGTGCGTTTGTTCTCTGGTTCTGGTTCAATGCTCTTGGAGCTGTTGTAAAACAAACGCCTGCCACTTTTGATCACTACATCACGCGGCCGGCCCTAAGCGGGTTGTAGGCGACTTGCTGTGTAACTAAGTATGTATGTCTGCTATCTTTATCGATATGCCATTGCATCCCCCTTTTGGTTTTGCTTATCTTACTTTGCGGACGGCCCGCCACGGGGTTGTAGGCGACATGCTGTGTAGCTGTGGCTTATTTTTTCTCTGTCTTAATAAAACAGATTTATGACAAAGACATAACTAGTGTCCTGGATTCAAGGCTGATTTTTCCAAGGAGACAATTACAACTGTGTATGTGTGTGTATATATATATATATATATATATATTCACTGAAAAAACCATAGGTTTTAGGGACAGTTATAGTTAGTTGGACATTTCACTCGTACAAAACCCGTGAAATTCCCCGTTATAGTTAGTTCAGCTAACTATAACTCGCGCCCCGCAATGCACTGCTGATGACGTCACATATTACATCACTCATGACATGGTCAGTGACATCTCTGATGACATCACTGATGACATCTCAAATGACATCACTGTTGACATCATGCAGTGACTGTGTGTTTCTGTAAAGTTTAAATATTTTTAATATATATAGGAAAAGACATATTGAAGAATGAGTGGGTGTATAAGTGTCTGTATGGATGATTTAGTAGGTGCGTGACTGACTCTATAAGTGAGTGATTTAACGTATCTTACTGAATGCATGGGTTAGTGACTAAACTGGGTGAATGTCTGTATCCGTCTGTCTGTTGCTGTGTAAGTGGCTGCATGTGTTTGTGAATAGCTACATGAGTGTGTATATGAGTTATTGAATGGTTGTCTGAGTATCTGTATGGGTGCCTGAGTGTTTGTGTGGGAGGGGTGTGTGCGACTCTGTGCATAGATGTGTGAGTGGGTGATTCACTGGGTGGATGGTTTCAAGAGTGCATCTGTGATAGACTGTATGGGTGGGTAAGTGTGTGTAAGAGTGTGTTAGTGAGTGAATGTATGTCCCAGTGGTACATGTGTGAGTAACTACATATGTGAAAGGCAGTATATATGTGTGTTGGAGTATATAAATAGCTATTAGCGAGAGTGAGTGATTGTGATAGTGGCTGTATGGATGAGTGTGTGCTTGTATCAGTGATTGTATAAGAGCGTAACAATGTGCTAGTATTTGTATGATTAAGTGAGCTGGTGTGTGTATAACTGTATAGGTGAGTAAATGGTAGTGTGTTTAATTATTTGCATGACTGACTAGGTGTGTGAGTACCTCTATGGATGAGTGGCGGTGTTTGAGTGTCTATATAGGAGTAAGAGTGCATATGATAGTCCTGTACTGAGTGACCATAAGTATGAGTGACTGTACGGGTGAGTGAGTGGATGTGTGTGTGTAGACCTAAGAATCAGTGAGTGGGTATGTAGTTATTGGTGTTGGAGTGTCTATGGTTTTGCGAATGGCAGTCTGTAATTTAGAGTGGGTGTATCAAAGGTTATATTAGGGTGTGAGGAGGTGCATCAGATTATCACGTGGATGATGTCATCAGTGATGTCATCAGTGATGTCATTTGAGATGTCATCAGTGATGTCATCAGTGATGTCACTGACCATGTCATGAGTGATGTAATATGTGACGTCATCAGCAGTGCATTGCGGGCGCGAGTTATAGTTAGCTGAACTAACTATAACGGGGAATTTCACGGGTTTTGTACGAGTGAAATGTCCAACTAACTATAACTGTCCCTAAAACCTATGGTTTTTTCAGTGAATTTCAAAGGTTTTTAAATGCTAATTTCTAACTATAACGTGTCTGAAACCTATGGTTTTTTCTGTGAATTTCAAAGGTTTTTAAATGCTAATTTCTAACTATAACGCCCTAAAACCTATGGTTTTTTCAGTGAATTTCAAAGGTTTTGTAAATGACAATTTTTAAATGTATTAATTGTTATATTTATTTTTTTATACTGATTTACTACATTTTTAAAACTATTTATTTTTAGATATTTTATTTATTAAATTACATTGTAATTACATTATACATTACATTACGAAATATACTTTCTCTGAATGAATTACTTTAGTTTAAATAGTTTGCAAATAGGCAATAGAGTTTTAAGTACAGTAGTTACAGTTGTTGCAATGGGCAACACAATTTCAGACACAATGCAACATTGAGCTGAATGTGAATTTCTAGTTAAATGCAATTAGTTACTTTATGGATTACTTTTCTAACCACAGGACTGGATCCTAGATTCAGTCCTGGGACATCTCCTGTAAACAGTTGAGTAAAAGCGTTTTGGTTACAGTAGTGATTTTTAAGGAATATTATTGTATTTTAAAAGTTGACACTTAGAAACTTTTTCACATAGAATCACCAATGTTATCCTATGGG
The DNA here is from genome assembly GCA_963921515.1 of Calotriton arnoldi. Classification (NCBI taxonomy): domain Eukaryota; kingdom Metazoa; phylum Chordata; class Amphibia; order Caudata; family Salamandridae; genus Calotriton; species Calotriton arnoldi. The sequence continues at coordinate 12,691 of CAWUFW010005220.1, read as the reverse complement.
AGGAAATTCACTTAGCAGGTAAGTAGTGTTATCGTTACTTTTTCTTACTCAGTGTTAGATCCTGGATCCAGCACTGGTGCATCTCCTGTAAACAGTTGAAAGAATGCGTTTAAGTCATACAGGCGATTTTTAAGGAATATTTGTAATTTGTGAAAATTGACACTTTGAAACTTTTCTGCTGAAAACCAGACAATGGATTCCTATGGAAGTAAATATAAGTTTCTGGTAAGTACGGTTAGAATTACTTTTCAGGGTCAGTGCTGGGCTAAAGATGCAGCACTGGGTTCTCTCCTGATAACAGGTGAGTAAATCGGAATTCGTAGTTCGGTTGATTTTAGAGGAATATTATAAAGTTCCAAAACTCCACACTTAGAAGAATTTCCAAGTGAAACCAGTCAATGTTAGCCTATGGAAGGAAATTCAAGTTGCTGGTAAGTACGGTTAAAATTACTTTTCAGGATCAGTACTGGGCTGAAAGATGCAGCACTGAGGTCTCTCCTGATAACAGGTGAGTAAATCGGAATCCGTATTTCGGCTGATTTTAGAGGAATATTATAAAGTTCCAAAACTGCACACTCTGAAGAATTTCCAAGTGAAACCAGTCAATGTTAGCCTAAGGAAGGAAATTCAAGTTACTGGTAAGTACGGTTAGAATTACTTTTCAGGACCAGTACTGGGCTGAAAGATGCAGCACTGAGGTCTCTCCTGATAACAGGTGAGTAAATCGGAATTCGTATTTCGGCTGATTTTAGAGGAATATTATAAAGTTTCAAAAATCGACACTTAGAAGAATTTCCAAGTGAAACCAGTCAATGATATCCTATGGAAGGAAATTCAAGTTACTGGTAAGTACGGTTAAAATTACTTTTCAGGATCAGTACTGGGCTGAAAGATGCAGCACTGAGGTCTCTCCTGATAACAGGTGAGTAAATCGGAATTCGTAGTTCGGCTGATTTTAGAGGAATATTTGTATGTTTCAAAAATCGACACTTAGAAACTTTTTCAGCAAAAAGCAGGCAATGATATCCTATGGAAGGAAATTCAAGTTACTGGTAAGTACGGTTAAAATTACTTTTCAGGATCAGTGCTGGGCTAAAAGATGCAGCACTGGGTTCTCTCCTGATAACAGGTGAGTAAATCGGAATTCGTAGTTCGGCTGATTTTAGAGGAATATTTGCACAATGGTGAAGGGAGGGGCGGGGCCTGAGGTGACATCTGTGCAAACGCGCCCCGTGGCGCGTTTTAAGTTGGGGATTAAGTCCCCTTGAATCATGAGGGTCCCTGGGGCCAACTAGCCCACCAGGAACCTCCAGTATGCACCAGGGGCTGCGTTGCAGAGACGTGTACAGAGGCCACACCCCTTTTACACCTCTCTGCAACGCAGCTCTGTGGCTCTTTCTGGATGTACCTGTTGGGCTAGTTGGCCCCCAGGGACCCTCAGGATTGAAGGGATTTAATTCCCCATCTTAAAACACGCCACGGGGCCTGTTTGCACACATGTCACCTGAAGCCCCGCCCCTCCCTTCACCACTGTGCAAACGCGCCCCGTGGCGCATTTTAAGTTGGGGGATTAAGTCCCCTTGAATCCTGAGGGTCCCTGGAGTCCAACTATCCCACCATGTACTTCCAAAAGCGCCACAGAGCTGTGTTGCAGAGAGGTGTAAAAGGGGCATGGCCTCTGTACACCTCTCTGCAACGCAGCCCCTGGCGCATACTGGAGGTTCCTGGTGGGCTAGTTTGCCCCCAGGGACCCCCAGTATTCAAGGGAATTACTTCCCCTTCTCAAAACGCGCCAGGGCGCGTTTGCAGACTGCTGCAGGGAGGGGCGGGGCCTCCGGCACGATGCCGGTCTTTTTTTTTTTTTGATTGGGAGGGGGCTGCGTGGCCCCCTTCCCTTGGCCACTTACGGCCCCGGGGACCCCATCCCCCGGGGCATGCCCTCCATTTTTATTTTTTTAATTTGGAGGGGGCTGCGTGGCCCCCTTCTCAGGCCATTTAAGGCCCGGGGACCCCATCCCCCGGGGCCGGCCTTGCCCCTTTTTAAAAAAATTTATAATTTGGGGAGGGGGCTGCGTGGCCCCCTCCCTGGCCACTTATGGCCCCGGGGACCCCATCCCCCGGGGCCTGGCCTCTGGTTGGGGACAGTGGGGGGGTCCCCAATACCCCCACAGTGCTGCCGGCTCCCCGTGTCCTACGGGAGCCGGCATTGCTTTTCCACATGGGGAAAAGCAATTGGGTTTGCATTTTGAAAGAGAGAGCAGGTTTCCTGCTCTCTCTTTCAAAATGCAAACCAAGATTGCTATGACAGGACGGGAGCCGCGAGGCTCCCGTCCTGTCATAGCAAACTACAGTGTCCCGGGGTAGGCACCCCGGGACACTGCAGGAGCCGGCCCTGGGGGGTGGCGGTCCCCAGGGCCATCAAGGGCTCCAGGAGGGGGGCCGCGCGGCCCCCCTCCCATCTAGTGCACAGCCCCGGGGATGTGGTGGTCCCCGGGGCGTGTGGGGGGGCTGGAGCCCCCCCACACAGGTCAACATTTTTTAAAAAGAAGCCCGGGAGGTGCTGGTCCCGGGGCAGCGGGAGGAGCAAAGAGCCCTCCCGCACCATTATTTTTCTAAGCCCCGGGGGTGACGGTCCCTGGGGCTTGGGGGCCTTAGAGGCCCCCCCGGATATTAAAAAGAAACCCTGCATGCCCCCGGGACTTGGCCCACCCGGGGGCCAATTAACAACGAAGCGCACCCTGAGCGCATCCCGCCGATTTCTTTTTTTAAAAAAATGCTTTTTTCTGCCCAGGGGGTCCTTGAGGGACCCCTGAGCAGACCTAGAGGTCAGGGTGTTTCTACCCTGCCCCCTTTGTGCGTTTTGCACACTTGTTTCTTCTGTTTTTTTTTCTAATCGGCAGGATCCGCGCACCCTGAGTGCATCCTGCCGATTTAAAAAATGCTTTTCTGCCCAGGGGTCCTTGTGGGACCCCTGAGCAGACCTAGGGGTCAGGGTGTTTCTACCCTGCCCCCTTTTGCGCTTTGCGCACTTGTTTCTGTCCCTCGGTTCTACCGAGGGACAAAATGGTTGCCAACACTTCCTGATTTGGAGTGTTGACAGCCACTTGAAAGCCAATTAACATGCAGCTCGTGATCGGGAGGGTGCGCGCAGGGTGCACTCAGGGTGCGCGAATCCGACAGCGGCCATAGATATATATGTGATTTTCCTTTTGATTTTCTCTGGAACTACTGAACGGATTTACACCATTTAACAAAAGGGTTCTTTCTGAACCAAGAACTACCTCTTTGCCAAATTTGCTGTAATTCAGTTCGGGCTGTTGCCGTGTCTAAAGTTTCCTATGGGAAAATGAATGGGGAAAACACGTTTTGGGACCCCCTTTTTCTCGGCCCCCGCTTGACGAATCACCCCGAAACTTTCAGGGTAGAAGCGGACCGGAGCGGGCCATAAAGTTTGAAAATTTCGCGAAGATTCGTCAACCGGCAAGAGAGTTATTTCAAATAGAATGTCGCGGATTTCCTATGGAAAATAGGTCCTAACTATAACTATCTACTGGCGACCGACAGTAGATAATATATATATATATATATATATATATACATACATACATACATATATATATATATATATATATTCACTGAAAAACCATAGGTTTCAGGCACGTTATAGTTAGAAATTAGCATTTAAAAACCTTACAAATTCACTGAAAAAACCATAGGTTTTAGGGACAGTTATAGTTAGTTGGACATTGCACTCGTACAAAACCCGTGAAATTCCCCCGTTATAGTTAGTTCAGCTAACTATAACTCGCGCCCCGCAATGCACTGCTGATGACGTCACATATTACATCACTCATGACATGGTCAGTGACATCACTGATGACATCACTGATGACATCTCAAATGACATCACTGATGACATCATCCAGTGACTGTGTGTTTCTGTAAAGTTTAAATATTTTTTATATATATAGGGAAAGGCGTAGTGAAGAATGAGTGGGTGTATAAGTGTCTGTATGGATGATTTAGTAGGTGCGTGACTAACTCTATAAGTGAGTGATTAAACGTATCTTACTGAATGCATGGGTTAGTGACTAAACTGGGTGAATGTCTGTATCCGTCTGTCTATTGCTGTGTAAGTGGCTGCATGGGTTTGTGAATAGCTACATGAGTGTCTATATGAGTTATTGATTGGTTGTCTGAGTATCTGTATGGGTGCCTGAGTGTGTGGGTGGGGTGTGTGCGACTCTGTGCATAGATGTGTGAGTGGGTGATTCACTGGGTGGATGGTTTCAAGAGTGCATCTGTGATAGACTGTATGGGTCGGTAAGTTTGTGTAAGAGTGTGTTAGTGAGTGAATGTATGTCCCAGTGGTACATGTGTGAGTAACTACATATGTGAAAGGCAGTATATATGTGTGTTGAGTATATAAATAGCTATAAGCGAGAGTGTGTGATTGTGAGAGTGACTGTATGGATGAGTGTGTGCTTGTATCAGTGATTGTATAAGAGCGTAAGAATGTGCTAGTATTTGTATGAGTAAGTGAGCTTGTGTGTGTATAACTGTATAGGTGAGTAAATGGCAGTGTGTTTAATTATTTGCATGACTGACTAGGTGTGTGAGTACCTCTATGGATGAGTGGCGGTGTTTGAGTGTCTATATAGGAGTATGAGTGCATATGATAGTCCTGTACTGAGTGACCGTAAGTATGAGTGACTGTACGGGTGAGTGAGTGGATGTGTGTGTAGACCTAAGAATCAGTGAGTGGGTATGTAGTTATTGGTGTTGGAGTGTCTATGGTTTTGCGAATGGCAGTCTGTAATTTAGAGTGAGTGTATCAAAGGTTATATTAGGGTGTGAGGAGGTGCATCAGATTATCACGTGGATGATGTCATCAGTGATGTCATCAGTGATGTCATTTGAGATGTCATCAGTGATGTCATCAGTGATTTCACTGACCATGTCATGAGTGATGTAATATGTGACGTCATCAGCAGTGCATTGCGGGCGCGAGTTATAGTTAGCTGAACTAACTATAATGGGGGAATTTCACGGGTTTTGTACGAGTGCAATGTCCAACTAACTATAACTGTCCCTAAAACCTATGGTTTTTCAGTGAATTTGTAAGGTTTTTAAATGCTAATTTCTAACTATAACGTGCCTGAAACCTATGGTTTTTTCAGTGAATTTCAAAGGTTTTTAAATGCTAATTCCTAACTATAACATGTCTGAAACCTATGGTTTTTTTCAGTGAATTTCAAAGGTTTTGTAAATGACAATTTTTAAATGTATTAATTGTTATATTTATTTTTTGATACTGATTTACTACATTTTTTTAAACTATTTATTTTTACATATTTTATTTTTTAAATTACATTGTAATTACATTATACATTACATTACAAAATATATTTTCTCAGAATGAATTACTTTAGTTTAAATAGTTTGCAAATAGGCAATAGAGTTTTAAGTACAGTAGTTACAGTTGTTGCAATGGGCAACACAATTTCAAACACAATGCAACATTGAGCTCAATGTGAATTTCTAGTTAAATGCAATTAGTTACTTTATGGATTACTTTTCTAACCACAGGACTGGATCCTAGATTCAGTCCTGGGACATCTCCTGTAAACAGTTGAGTAAAAGCGTTTTGGTTACAGTAGTGATTTTTAAGGAATATTATTGTATTTTAAAAGTTGACACTTAGAAACTTTTTCACATAGAATCACCAATGTTATCCTATGGGAGGAAATTCACTTAGCAGGTAAGTAGTGTTATCGTTACTTTTTCTTACTCAGTGGTGGATCCTGGATCCAGCACTGGTGCATCTCCTGTAAACAGTTGAAAGAATGCGTTTAAGTCATACAGGCGATTTTTAAGGAATATTTGTAGTTTGTGAAAATCGACACTTTGAAACTTTTCTGCTGAAAACCAGACAATGGATTCCAATGGAAGGAAATACAAGTTACTGGTAAGTACGGTTAGAATTACTTTTCAGGGTCAGTGCTGGGCTAAAGATGCAGCACTGGGTTATCTCCTGATAACAGGTGAGTAAATCGGAATTCGTAGTTCGGCTGATTTTAGAGGAATATTATAAAGTTCCAAAACTCCACACACAGAAGAATTTCCAAGTGAAACCAGTCAATGTTAGCCTATGGAAGGAAATTCAAGTTACTGGTAAGTACGGTTAAAATTACTTTTCAGGATCTGTACTGGGCTCAAAGATGCAGCACTGAGGTCTCTCCTGATAACCGGTGAGTAAATCGGAATTCGTAGTTCAGCTGATTTTAGAGGAATATTTGTATGTTTCAAAAATCGACACTTAGAAAGTTTTTCAGCAAAAAGCAGGCAATGATATCCTATGGAAGGAAATTCAAGTTACTGGTAAGTACGGTTAAAATTACTTTTCAGGATCAGTACTGGGCTCAAAGATGCAGCACTGAGGTCTCTCCTGATAACAGGTGAGTAAATCGGAATTCGTAGTTCGGCTGATTTTAGAGGAATATTATAAAGTTCCAAAACTCCACACTTAGAAGAATTTCCAAGTGAAACCAGTCAATGTTAGCCTATGGAAGGAAATTCAAGTTACTGGTAAGTACGGTTAAAATTACTTTTCAGGATCAGTACTGGGCTCAAAGATGCAGCACTGAGGTCTCTCCAGATAACAGGTGAGTAAATCGGAATTCGTAATTCGGCTGATTTTAGAGGAATATTTGCACAATGGTGAAGGAAGGGGGTGGGGCCTGAAGTGACATGTCTGCAAACACGCCCTGTGGCGCGTTTTAAGTTGGAGAATTAATTCCTCCTCAATCCGAGGGTCCCTAGGGGCCAACTGGCCCACCAGATACCTCCAGTATGCGCCAGAGAGCTGCTTTGCAGAGAGGTGTTCAGAGGCCACGCCCCTTTTACAACACTCTGCAACGCAGCTCCGTGGCGCTTACTGGAGGTACCTGGTGGGCTAGTTGGCCCCAGGGACCCTCAGGATTGAAGAGGATTTAATTCCCCATCTTAAAACGCGCCACGGGGCCTGTTTGCACACATGTCACCTGAAGCCACGCCCCCTCCCTTCACCACTGTGCAAACACGCCCCGTGGCGCATTTTAAGTTGGGGGATTAAGTCCCCTTGAATACTGAGGGTCCCTGGAGTCCAACTAGCCCACCATGTACCTCCAAAAAGCGCCACAGAGCTGCGTTGCAGAGAGGTGTAAAGGGCGTGGCCTCTGTACACCTCTCTGCAATGCAGCACCCTGGCGCATACCGGAGGTTCCTGGTGGGCTAGTTGGCCCCAGGGACACCCAGTATTCAAGGGGATTACTTCCCCTTCTTAAAACGCGCCAGAGGCGCGTTTGCAGACTGCTGCAGGGAGGGCGGGGCCTCCGGCACAATGCCGGTCTTTTTTTGTTGTTGCTTTTTTCTGCCCAGGGGGTCCTTGTGGGACCCCCTGAGCAGACCTAGGGGGTCAGGGTGTTTCTACCCTGCCCCCTTTGTGCGTTTTGCGCACTTGTTTCTTGTGATTTCTTTTTTTTTTTTTTAATCGGCGGGATCCATGCACCCTAAGTGCATCCGCCGATTTAAAAAAAATGCTTTTCTGCCCAGGGGTCCTTGTGGGACCCCTGAGCAGACCTAGAGGGTCAGGGTGTTTCTACCCTGCCCCTTTTTTGTGTTTTGCGACTTGTTTTACTGCTTTCTTGTTCCTCGGTTCTACCGAGGAACAAGATGGCTGCCAACAAAGAATATTCCAACAGCATTGAAACGTATGGACATCTCATAAGCAAAAGGAAGCAGAAAGGTATGTTGGACATAAATGAATTTAAGTATCTAGACTGCAAACATCCAGTCATCCCGACTTTTTATCACCTCCCAAAACTGCATAAAGACAGTATGAACCCCCCTGGTCGTCCGATTGTGTCTTCGAAGGGGTGTTTAACGGAAAACATGTCCACGTTTATTGATTTCTTTCTGTTTGATTTTGTTATTGAACTGAACTCCTATATCCAAGACACTAAAGACTTTTTAAAAATGATTGAAGGTATTACCTGGGAACCTAATTTTGTCATGATCACCTTAGACATTTCCAGTCTATACACAAGTATTCAACACAGTAAGGGCCTGGAAGCTATCGAATACTTTTAAAAGGACGCTCCATAAAATATATGGAACATAATTGTATGATTCTGGAATTTGTCAAGTATTGTTTGACTAACAACATTTTCCTTTTTCAGGAGCAATTGTTCAGACAGATGCAAGGCACGGCCATGGGCACCTGCTTCGCCCCCAGCTATGCGAATCTTTTCGTAGGCTGGTGGGAGAGGCAGGTGGCCTGGTCGGATGCCAATGATGTATGGACCGATAAATTGGTCAGCTGGAACCGGTATATTGATGACTTGTTCATCATATACAACGGCACAATTGAGTCAGCTGTAGAATACGTCAATGTTCTGAACATTAATAATCTCAATCTCAAGTTCAGTGGAGAAATAAGTAAGACCACAGTTAACTTTCTGGATTTGCGGGTTTTTGTTTCAGAGGATAGACTGTGTACAGTTTTACATCGCAAGCCTACGGCAGGTAATTCCGTTTTGCATTCCAGCAGCTGTAATATGGATAAACTAATCCATAGCATCCCATATGGCGAGCTGCTGAGGATAAAGAGGAACTGCACCAGAGAGTGTGATTTTCAAGCAGCAGCCAATGAAAGCACAGCCAGATTCCACACACGAGGATACTCTAGTGAAGTTCTACTTAGTGCCAAAAATAAGGTAGACACGAAGGATAGAAGCGAAACTGATACATGACATATCGAGAACTAAACAGAGGAAAGAGCAAGCCAGATCATCTCAAACTACAGATTGTAGGATGATTACCAACTTCTCCAGCAATTCAAATGATCTGAGACAAATACTAAGAAAGAACTGGCATATTTTAAAATCTGATCCAGTCATTGGGGAGGATCTGGCCAGAGCTCCCCAGCTGTCATTCAGAAAAGCCAGATCTTTAAAAGATCAATTGGTACAGAGTCACTATTCCCAAGGAAGAAGTGATTCATGTTTCAATCAGATCAAAGGCTTTCATCCTTGCAAAAAGTGCAAGGCGTGTAAAAGCAGCCATAAGGTCCTGACATATGAAGTACCAGGTATAAAGACTCCTAAAAGAATTGAAAAATTTATGAATTGCAATTCCAGCCACACGGTGTATTGTCTAGTATGTCCGTGTGGGCTTCGGTATATTGGAAGTACTATACACCCTACCAAAATCAGGATCTTAGAGCACATGAGAGCGATCGCCACCAAGGATGTAACTTATCCGGTGGCCCGCCATTTTGAAAGCCATCATAGTAGTAACAGGGATCTGTTGCGCTATTTCTGTTTGGATCATGTGCCAGGAACTATAAGAGGAGGAGATAGACAACTTAAACTCCGTAGACTTGAGTCCAGGTATATCATTGACATTCAGACTAAAATACCTCAGGGACTCAATGGTGGAGAGGAATTGGCTGTGCATCTGTGAATAACTGTACATAATTGTAAATGACTGTAAATAATGAAATCAACGGATTCTGGATTTTATGCACATATATGATGTAAAGAGTGCTGTAGTGAAGCGAATAGATTTCTTTTTCTTTTTGCTTCTTTGGTTTTCTTGGGTAAGCCATGAGTGGTATCTCTGTTCTTAGATATAATAATAATTTTTTGGTTACTCTATCCAGTTTTGTTTGGAGGGGTCTCCCAATACATTTAGGATTCTGGATTTTTATCTTGTTTCTCTGGTTCTGGTGATGGGTGAATAAGCTGGTATTATATAGACAATTATAATGGAATGATTTGGTATTGTATCAATCAGGTAGTGGATTCAATAGCCCATTCAGGGCGGAATTATGTTCTATTTGTACCATTGCAAATAATGACCTAATTATGAGGTATGGACTTGTTTACAGTGATAGCCTATTCAAGGCAAGATATGAATTAATGAATATCTGTATATATGTATGTACATATGTATAGTTGATTAGAATCATTTACCTGTATAGACATGCATTAATGATTTTAAGTTGCATGTTCAAAGATGGCCGAAATGGTTTCTTTTCCTTTATGTTCATTGTAACAGTCCTTCATTTATTTTGGTTGTATCTGACCCACCAATGAACTGTTTATGTGTTTATTTAAATAACGCTGTCTCGGGCTGCCGTGTAATATTGACAAAGGCAGTCGCGAAGCAGCGTCTATTTGTGCTAGCGAACCCGAATAAAATCTGGGTTTAGCAGTTTCCCGCGAGTGCTGTGCTTTTGTACTCTGTAGCAGGAATATATATATATATATATCATCCACACTCCTCCTCTGGTTGAGGAAGAAAAAACGAGCCGCACTCCTGTCGAGTTTAAACGCACTTGGATTTATTTCCTCCCTTGCATCAATGGGGACAAGGCATCAGTTAAGATCAACGCGTTTCGGTATTACACAATATATATATATTATAGTTATAGTTAGGACCTAGTTTACATAGGAAAAGCGTTTTTTGATTTGCCAATATCTTTGGCGCCATTTGACGAATCTTCGCGAAATTTTCAAAACTAATGGCACGGTCAGCTCCTGTCTTGAAAGTTTTGGGTTGATTCGCCAAGCGGGGGCCGAGAAAAAAGGGGGGTCCCAAAACACGTTTTCTCCATGTTAATTTCCATAGGGACTTTTGTCGCTGCTACAGCCCGAACAGCTAAACGGAATTACACCAAATTTGGCAGAGAGGTAGCTCTTCGTCCAGAGTGCACTCTTTGCTTTAAATGGTGTAAATCCATTCAGTAGTTCCTGAGAAATTTACAAATAAAAAATAATTGATATCTGGTGACCGAGGAGGATTCGCGAACCTACTGATCACGAGCTTCATTCCGATTGGCTGCCAACACTCCAAACCAAGAAGTGTTGGCAGCCATCTTGTGGTTCGGTAAAACTGAGTCACAAGAAAACAGTAAAAAAAAGATAAAAAACAAGAAAAGTGGGCAGGGTAGAAGCACCCTGACACCCTAGGCCTTCTCAGAGGGTCCCACAGGGACCCCCAGGCCCAAAAAAAGCATTTTCTTTTTATTTTCGGCCAGAGTCAAGGTGGGTGCGCGAATCCGGTAGAAACTGTTTAAAAAAACGAAGCGCGCGCTTTGTTTTCCTTAAGCACCCAGGTAGGCCAGGTCCCAGGGGCAATCATAATTTGGGGGCCCCTGCAGCCCCAGGGACCACCACCTCCCTGGGGCTTTGCTGATAATGTGCGGGCCCCCGCAGCCCCGGGGACCGCCACCTCCCCAGGGTTTTAAAAAAAAAACTGCATGGGAGCCCCCCCACGCTGCCCCGGGGGACTGTCACCTCTCAGGGGCATTTGGTATTATGGGGCTGGGGTGCCTCGCAGTCCCTCCCAAGCCCCGGGACCGCCATATTCCTGGGGGCATGATTAAGGTAGTGCATGGGGACCACCACCTCCCGGGGCTATTTTCACAAAGGGAGGGGGGCCGCGCGGCCCCCCTCCTGGAGCCCTAGATGGCCCTAGGGACCGCCATCCCCCAGGGCCGGCTCTAGCAATGTCCCAGGGTGCCCACCCCCTGGACATTGTTGTTTGCAATGACAGGGCAGGAGCATGGCTCCCGCCCTGTCATTGCAAACTATGCTTCGCTTCATGGAAGTGAGAGCAGAAAACCTGCTCTCGCTTCCATGAAGCGAAGCAGATTGCTTTTGGACAAGGGGAGCTGCATGTCAGCAGCTCCCCTTGTCCAAAAGCAATGCCGGCTCCGGCAGGAGGCAGGGAGCCGGCAGGGACTGCTGGGGCATTGGGGCTCCCCCCACGGTCCCCAACGTCAAGCCAGGCCCCGGGGGATGGGGTCCCCGGGGCCATAATTGGCCTCAGGAGGGGGGCCACTGAGCCCCCCTCCAAAATAAAAAGGAAAAAAGGAAAGGCTGGCCAGGCCCCGGGGGATGGGGTCCCCGGGGCCAATAGTGGCCCAGGGAAGGGGGGCCACGCGGCCCCCCTCCCATGGAAATAAAAAAAAATGAAAAAATAGCTCAGACCCTGGGGGATGGGGTCCTCAGGGCCCAAACAAAATTAAGAGAAGGGGGCCACACAGCCCCCTTTCTAAAAAAAAAAAGAAAGGAGAAGCCCGCATCTCGCCGGAGGCCTCACCCCCTTCCTGCACCACTCTGCAAACGCACCTCCTGGTGCGTTCTAAGTAGGGCGATTAAGTCCCCTTGAATCCTGTGGGTCCCTGGGGGCCAACTAGCTCTCCAGGTACGTCCAGTAAGCCCCACACAGTGGGATTGCTGAGAGGTGGTCCGAGGCTACGCCCCTTTTTACACCACTCTGCAAACGCGCCTCTTGGCGCACTGCTGGTGGGGCAATGAGGTCCTCTTGTGTCCTGAGGACCTCTGGACTAAAGTGGACTTCATCCCCCGAGCAGCAGTGGGCCAGGAGTCGCGTTTGCAGAGTGGTGTAAGAAGGGGGCGTGGCCTCAGACCACTCTCAGCAATTCAGCTGTGTGGGGCTTACTAGAGATAACAGGAGGGATAGTTTGCCCCCAGGGACCCTCAGGAGGCAAGGGGGCTTCATCACCCCAACCAAGAGAGCGCCAGGAGGCACGTTTGCAGAGTGGTGGAGAAAGGTGGCATGGCCTGTGTTCACGTCTCAGCAATCCCACTATCTGGGGCTTACTGGAGGTGTCAGGTAG